>OZ014523.1:322522442-323845413 GCA_963966055.1 Lathyrus aphaca
CCAAACTTTGAGCACGACTGAGTTTCTTCAACACTTGTGAACCCACAAAGATCTTCGTAATCCTCTGTCTACCGTGATATGAAAGAATGATCCACTTGATCTTCAATCTACGTCACTCGGCTGAATCTACGGACGATGATTGTGTGCAAAACCTCCAAATCCTCTTTGATCTTGGAGGAGAAAACCCCAACGGTTTTTACAAGAAAAACTGACACCTTCTAAACCCAATATGAATTTATTATTTCACAATTGAACGTCATCTTCTTGATTTGCACCTTGATCGACAAAGATTGTTGTGTGTAATTGTTGATTGATGCAAAGAAGAAGATGAAGATAAAAGTGTGTATCTATTTCAATTTTCTTGTTAACCTCTCAAAAGAAATTAAAACAACTATTTATATTGGTTAGACAATAATAAAATATATAAAGAAAAAATTAATAAAAAAATGACAGTTGTCATACCCAAATTTTTTACCCTAAGATTTTTCGCATATCATCTGCATTTTGCATACAAACAAGATCACGTACTAGTTTATTTATCCTTTTTCAGTTGTGGATCTATGCTTCACAAGGGATCACCGTGCTTTTACTTGCTTTTATTTGTTTATATTTACTAATCTCTAACCAAAATACAAAAATATGTCGCATTTTGCTTCTTCTTCTTCTGTGTGTGCAGGTTAAAAAACAAGGCAGTGATTTCAATTCAGATGTAGTTGTTCAGTTATGATTCGATTCAGATGGATGTTTGACCTAATCTTGGTCAAACTATCAAATGATTGTTTCAACTACAAGATGCTTATGCCAGTGGGTTATTTCTCAGATAGTGTATGTTCAAAGTTCAAGTTGTCATGTGTTGAGATTCATCAGATCATCATTTGTTCATTTGTGGATTTATTTTCCTCAGTATGAATTCAAATAATTAAGACAAATTTCAGTGATTGTGGTTGAAGTGGTAAGTTGTTCAGTGGTTTAGTGATGACTGTGTTAATTTTAATCAAGTGGATTGTGCAAGAAAAATCAAGATTTGGTTCCGGGCTAAAAATAGAAATCATCACTTTATATCCATAATCCATTTTTCAATTACCATTTTTTCCCACATTTATCAATATCCATTTTTTTCCACAACAATTAAGTCCATTTAATACCATACAAAAAATATATCATAAGGCCCATGAAAATGAAATGAGAGAAAAGGAAATTAAGGCCCATTTGTCCACATACTGCACTATTAGTTCAGTTTATCACCTGTATTTTTTCTCCAGCCCATATGACTTCCGCTTCATCCACACATAAAACACAATGTTGCATCAGCTCATGTGAACCATCCAGCTCTCAGCAAAATAACATTTTTCCAGTTGCATCCATCATACACAAAACCAAGTCTCAATTGTGAACACATATAAGCTTTTATCCGCATATCACACTTCAAGTTGTAACACCAGCCCAAGTTATCACGCCGTACGTAGGAGCTTTTGTCCCAAGTTGTAACATCCGCATATCGCACGTACGCAGCCTGCAAGCTCCAAAATGCACGAGATTGTAACGCAAAACGTAGGACCATAAACATCACGTAAGAAAAACACACGCATACCTCACGCAAATTTCGTGACACAAAATGCATAGGTCATACAAGCAAAATGCAATGAAGAAATTGTAACAAAAATTCAGCACCTGAACATGCACTATTCATGATTTCAAAGTGCGATTTCAAGAAGAACAAAACGAAATCCGATTCAAATCCTCATCCTTCTATAAATTCAGACCTCTCCCTCACATTATTTCAAGCTTTTCAAGCCTCAGAAACCCTGCATAATTCAAATTCAAGCCTCAATTCTTATTTAACTTTCATCACATTCTTCACGATTAAACCAAACACAACAAACTCTTCAATTCAATCTTCAATCTCAATATCACGGGGTTCATCGATTCTTCACAACAACTCAGTTTTCAATTCAAAATCATCAACCACACATAAACGAACCTGAAAAGAAGGAGAGAAGAGGATTTGATTCGAATTTCTCCTGAATTGAAGGTAATCGAAGTTCTCCGACGTGAATCTCGCGATCTCAATTTGAATCCGTGATTGAGTTTTGTTCGAAATCAGAGACATATTTGTGTTATGTGTTTTGTGCCGGTTATGTTCAATCAAATTTCGAGCTCCGCCGCTCAAACATGGCGGAGCTCCGTTGCTCTTGGATGGTGGTGAACAGTACCGCGTGAGTGAAAAAAGAAGAAGAGATCCCTGTGTTTTTTTAATAAAGTGTTATGATGTTTTTTTCTTTCTATTTTTACATTTTTCTTCTTTTAAACATTTTAGTTTTTTTTTTATAAAACAATATGAGTGGTTTGGGCTTTAAGTTGGATCCAACAGCTTGCTAACCACACTCCTACATCTTGCGTACCTCCCTCATTTTGTTATTTTTTTTATTTCTATTTTTTTGTTTGAAAAGTAAATATCGTTTGGAAAATATTTAGAAAAAAATTTAACGGTTTTATAAGGATTTTATGTTAGATCCATATTTCTTTCATCTCTTATTTTTCTTTTGGTCGATGAGATCTTCGATTCGATGATTATTGGTTTTCGAAAATGCCTAATCTTCATTATTTCAAATCTATGAATGAATGATCATTTGGATCATTCTCCATACTTTGGGATCGTGATAGGTTGCATTTAATAAATCAATGTGAAATCTCGATTAAGATTAGACCGTTACCACTTTTTTCTTTTCGTGCGACATGTTTTCGGAGGATGATCCATTATATCATTTCTCTAACATGTATTAGCACAAATATTGTTCACCTTAATTGGTGGTGGCCGAACTTATTTGTAGGGTAATTACTTCGTAAATTACTCGGTGATTTCTTAACATAGACCTAAATTTCTCCCGAATTCGGAATAAAAATCCAATTGGATACTTGCACTTTCGTGGACCGGACCTCTTGTTGTTCGCGTAATCCCAAAGTGGTTGATCATTTTGCATTAAGAACTAAGACTTATGAATGTTTGATGCGTAGGTGCTTTAGGTCTCCCAATATCCTTTCAAATTTCATTGAATTTGGTCCTATTTGCCTTGATTGATCACTATAGTGTAAGATACTAAGTGGATCCGGTTGCCTTGCGATTTTGGTTATCGTTTTTGGTTGTGGTTGATTAAGTTCACCATACCATTATTATATAAATATTATTATACTATTACTATACTAACATTTTAATCCTTTCTCGCACCTTATCCCCTTTATTTTAATCTCTTGCTCCTTATTTCTTTTACTATGCTTTTATTATACTATATCATTCATCATATTGTTTATGTCTATATTCATATTCTTGTGTTTTTTCTTTCGTCCATTTGGACACAAAAACATTAATAAAGGATTAAACATCTAAAAAACTTATGATTTTAATCTTGGATTATGGCCACTATCCTTAGCATTGGACTTCGAGTTTTGGACTTAGATTTTAGGATCTTGCTCTTTGCTTGAGTTATTATTGATTGAAGACATTGGCCTTTATTTGGTTCACTTTTTTATGAAGATGAAGTTCTACTACTTTGGAGAATGTTCGCCACATGGTTTCATCCTTCTTCCTTTAACTTTTACTTTAAATTCTTAGGATAGTCTCTTCATCTCCTCCCACTTCTTAAATTTTCAAAGTTTCTCCCTCTTTTCAAACATTTCTTTGTTTTCAAATTTCAAATATTTTCATAATCAAACCTTGACTTAGGTCAAGCGGTTTTACCTTTACGATTTCATTTCTTAATAAATGTTAAACTACATAAGCATATTGAAGCTTTCTTTTCAAAATACTTTAAAAAAATGCAAAACTCATTTAATTGTTTTTGTGCCCTCTTGCACTTTTCTTTTTAACCTTTTTTTACACATATTTAGATATGATTCATTCTTTTTAGCGGAATTATTCGCTAAAGAATGACGACTTATCTTTACATTTTAAAATCAATTCAACACATTATATTTTCACTATTTGTACCAAGAACTACGAGGTTTTGATCTTGCATTGCACTTTGTGGGTACGTAGGCATGAGACGAACGTCTCTTCAAACACAAAAATCTTAAAAAAAATTTCTCTTCTCATATCTTCAATCTCTTTTAAACAAACCTTTTTCAAACCAAAAAAGCAATAAATATTTCAAATTGCTCCCGTGGAGTACCACAGACATTTTGGGTGCGTAAAACCTTCCCAATATGTAACCTATCTCCTTACCCGTTCTCTGCTAGATTCTTTTAGCTTCTTGCTTTTAGATTCATTAGGATTTATTCTCTATTTTTTCCTTTTCCATTTGGAATAAAATAAAGGCCTGGGGGCGACTCTATTTACTTTGAGGTAAGTTAACCAATAGCTTACACTCATGATTTTACCGCTACAGAAAAGTGGAAACTCTATTGGAGAGTAATCTCTAAGTGGATTCGGCCTACTTTGATTTATTTACTGCTTTGGTTTGATTTGTTTGTTATTTGTTTGTTCCGTTTCAGTTTTGGTGATCCTCTGTGAGTGAGATAGATTCTAACCCGGATCTGAGTTGAACTTATGATAGGATGGTGATATTCGAAGCGATAAGTGATGGAGTAGTCCAAAGCTATATCAATTCAATAATATCCTTTCAGTTAGGCTCTCTTGGATTATCAATGTCATGATGAGTAATCGTATGTGGCATTATTTTCCGACCTTGAGCTGGTCATACTGAGGACCGTAGAACCCTTAACCCATCTCAGCCAATTTAGGAACGTAGTGTAGAAACTATCTGGGTGTAAACATAAGGTGGTTGTCACGCGATACTACACTCGGATGATATCTATTTTAAGAATTTTATTGGTTAAGGAGTAATCCAATGTACCGATAATATTCTAAATATGGTTGTTAACTATGGGCACCTCTGTTAGAACCCTTTTGGTTTTCTGCAGGTACAATGAAGACAAACCTTAGTACATTCCTTTGTGGGTTGTATGTTCTTATTCATTGACTTATGCTCGTGATCCGAACCTTTGAACCTGTGTGCTTTGTTTGATCTTGTTTGTGGTTTTTGAATTCATCATGATCATCATCACAACCATTTCTCAAGGAAAACAATTCAGATTATTGCAAATATTGTACAAAGAAAATATATCTTTTGTCAAGACTTTTCATGATCGTATTCTCGATGTTGACCATATTTGCAATAATTGGGTTGTTTCCCTAAAAATGGAAGTGAAAATTGCATATCATTTCATCCTTTCATATTCTTGCATTCATCCGAGTTGTGTGGGAACTCATCCTGGTTGTTTCCTTCTTCAGTTGTCTGTTGATCCGTCAAGCTGTCTCCTCAACACAAATACAAAACTAGAACTACTAATAGATTGAGAGCTATCAGATTGAGAATGGAGAAGCAAGAACAACATAACCTGGAAGTCAGAATGGAAATTGATGAGTTGAAGGCCAGTATGACTAGGCTCACTGAAATGATGCAAGTTCTGAGTGCTTGAGGTGACCCACCTCAGAGGACTGTGATTTCTGAAGTTTCAACTACTGTCGTTGACCACCCTGTGATTCAGCAACCAGTTTCTACTTGGCCAGAATTTGGGTTACCTCTGGATTATGTGCCAGTCTCTTCTACTACTCAAATGGTTGGTCCATCTATTTTGCTAGTCTTTTCAGCTCTGACATTTGTCGAACATCAATTTGTTGTGCACACTGCTGCTCAAGCTACTTATTAGAATTCTCCTTTCGTGTACCATGATGTTGGTCCATAAGCTGAAAGTCACGGTTAACCTGGATACATGGATCAAGTTAGAGATAAATGCTTGACTCTTGAGAAGAGGGTAAGAGGTTTAGAAGGAAAAGATGTCTTAGGTGCTGCTGCAATAGACATGTGTTTGGTCTCTGACCTAATTTTACTTGATAAGTTCAAAGTTCCTGTATTCGAGAAATACAATGGGCATACTTGTCCTAAGATTCATCTGCTGATGTATTGTTGCAAAATGGCTCCACATGCTAAGGATGACAAGCTGATTGTTCACTGTTGTCAAGATAGTCTGAGTGGTGCTTCTATGAAGTGGTATGTGGGACTTGAGAAGAGTCACATCCAAAGCTGGAAGGATTTATCTGATGCTTTTGTAAAGAAATATAAGTACAATCTGGACATGGCGCCTGACCGTTGTCAACTTCATAACATGTCACAGAAAGAGAAAGAATCGTTCAAAGATAACGCTTAACGTTGGAGTGAGCTAGCTGCTCAAGTGGAGCCACCTTTGACCAAAAAAGAATTAACTGGTCTGTTCATGGACACTATTCAACCTTTCTTTTGGGAGAAAATGGTAGGAAGTGTTTCATCTGGTTTTGCTGACCTAGTCACTGTTGGAGAAAGACTAGAAGAAGGTATCAAGAAGGGAAAGATTACCAATGCTGAATCTTCTAATGCTGCAAGAAAGTCTCATGGGAACTTTCAAAAGAGAAGAGATGGTGATGCTTATGTTGTTTCAACTGAAAGGAAGCCTTATCGTCAACAACAAAGATATGTTAAACCACATGTAGTTGCATTTTCTCCTGTTGTCAAAGCTCAACCAGCTCAAGCTCAAGATCAAGCTTCTCGTCCTGATGTCGGACAAAATAAGTATCATAATAGGACAAACTTTGATCCTATCCCGATGACTTACACTGGTTTGTATCCTTCCTTAATTAGGAGTGGTATGATTACTACTAGGCATGCGCCTCCTATTCCAGATCATATTCTGGTTGGTTATATAATGGATCTTCATTGTGAGTTTCATCAAGGTGAAACTGGTCATGACTTGGAACACTACTTTGCACTAAAGGCTAAAGTGCAAGAGCTTATGAGGAACAAAATCCTTTTGTTTCATGACACAAATCCTAATGTTGTCAACAATCCTATGCCGAAGCATGAGAAATAAATCTTCAGAAGACTCCAACAGTCAAATTATCTTCAAGGCCATATTTCCAGACAGGATAACTCATCCTTGTTGCTGATGGATCTTTTGAGAATTTTCATTTGAGGATGGCATTCTTCCCAATATATTTTATTTCCCACAGAGTTCAAATTTCCAGGTTTTATTCGAGTATTCAATCACTCCATACCTTGAACGTCTAAAAGCTCTCCCAATTATTCGTTCAGGCCTGCAGATGATTGAATAGGGGCAGCTGTAATACCTAAAAAGTTGCCCTCTCATATCCTCAACATTTTGCATAGCATTTTGCATACATAGCTTCATAAAATAACCAAAAGCATTGCATCATATGTAGCATAGTTGAGACATGGGTATGTGATCAATGATTGGAGCAACTGAAAGCATTTCAAAGGCAATCATAGGGCCACAAAGCTTCTCAACCTTGTGCAAAGGGTTCACAACTTCCCACAAGTCTTCATTTGAAGCCACAAGCCATGGAAATATTTGATTTGATCAAAGGAGGCAAGCAGTGCAACATTTCCTTATGAAAAGGGCCAAATTAGGGTTTCACTTCTACTCGGTTTCTGTATGAAATTTTGATTCAAGGAGGATTCCTTTGTATTATATATGATGTCAAATGCCTAGGGTTCAAATCTCATCCACAAATTCATTTTGGAAGGGGTTCGATTGGCCAGACGACCGAAAATCGAGGAATCGGAAAAAAGGCAACCGAGCTAGGTAAAAAGGGTCGACTCCTGACTTTTAAGATAGATATCATAAAATTAGGGTTACAATGATCCTATGGTTCAAATTTGGTTAAGAAATGATGGAGGAATCATAAAAAAAATCAAATAAAAATCATTTGAAAAGTGGTTGGTTTTACATTTCCTTTCACTTTTCCTTCCACTTTCTTTCCACACTTCCTTTCATTCTTTCCCTCTTGTTTTTCCATTTCAATTCCACTCCATTTTCCTTGGAAACTTCTACCATGTTCTACCATCTTCTAGAATGTTCCTTCTCCTAACCTAGCTCCATTGCTAAATCCTAACCTCATTACCAAACCATAATTTTGGATCCCAAGCCTAATTTTTGGGCCCCAAACCTAAGCCATATTTAATCGATTTTCATCCAAACCAAAGGATTTTCACACACAATTTTCATTTTCCAAAATTTTCATTCTCTCACAATCACTTTTTCTCTCTCACTTTTCCTCCTTTTTCCCTCTTTTCACCAAAGCTTTTTGAATAAGCTCTTCAAGTTTCACATTGAAACTTGAAGATCTTGAAGCTTAGCCTCCAACCTCCATTGATTTTGTGGATTGTGGAAGAAGAAGCTACTGAATTTTGTGAGGATTTCGGATTATCGGAAGCGCACGAAGGTTCAAGCACCAATAACGCATTTATTTTGCGAGTTCGCGGTTTTCTCGGTTTTCTCTTCGATCAAGCTCTGATCCTTACAACATTCACCGAAGCACTTCTCTGCTTCGTAGGTTAGTGATCTAAATCACTTCTTCTTTAAGTTATTCTCTTCATCTCGCCATTTCGGCATTCTTTAATTGCTTTTCGTTTCAATTGCGATCGATTACGTTTCGTTATGTGTTGCTTGCGATTTGTGACTTTTAATGATTTAGAAGTTAAAGTGTAGATAGTTATAGGTTCTATCATGTGTAAATAAGCTCCAATTAAGTAGAAATTAGTGTTAGCATGTTCATAGATATGTTAGGGATCATTAGAAGTGAGTTTGTGGCCAAAAGCACTTATTTCTCATCTTTTTTCACATTCTGGTTCAGTGTTAACCGGTTAACCATTTGGTTAACCGGTTAACGGGTGCGTATTGGCCACAAAACAGGGCAGTTTTAGGTTCGTTAACCGGATAACCAATTGGTTAACCGGTTAACGCTGTTAATTTTTTGGTTTTTTGCTTATTTGATGACTTAGTCCTAAGTTCTAGTGCCTCTAATGTTCATACATGTTTAGGTATTGACTTTAGGGGATTTTTGGGTCCATTTACAGTAGCTCATTCCCCATTTCGAGTCGTTTCGACGCGTTTCCGTCCATGTTGCGTATTATGCGTTTTTGTGTTTCTTTGTGCATAACTTGGTTTCTTGCATTTTGTTGCTATGTTTAGGTGTAACACGGTGGGAGAACTGACTTTAGTTAAATGTTGCGGATAGCAAGAGTCGCCACCGACTTTTATTTTATCCAAAAGGAAAGGGCATAAAAGAACAGGAAAGACCTTAAAAAAGATTTTGAGTTCGGGGGGTAAGTTATATAAAGGGAAGGTGTTAGCACCCTTTATATCCATGGTTATCCATGGGCTCTTAGTTACTTAGCTCACTTTAAATTGTTTTGAAAAAGTGTAGTGTGTGATTAAAAATTTTCTAAGTACTTTATAATGATCCTCGTATGGATGTATATAAAGACTTTATTTTGAAAATTTGTTTGAAATGTGAAGTGTAATGAAGTATTTTGAAAAAAAGTGAGCAAGTACTTAAGAAGAACCTACCCTATGTTAAATCTTTACTGTTCTTATATGTTCTTTCAATGGTAAGACTAGCCCTATTATTGAGGAATAGGTAGTCATTACCTTGGATGTGATAAGGGACATGTGAAGGGACATCTGAATATAGGCAACTGTAAGGTGTCTTTAGCAATACGTAGGGACTTATCATCTTTTATTCGAAGGGACAAGATCATTTATCGTAGGCAACCTCGAAGGTACTTGATCTTATAATCTTAAAGGGACTTGATGATATTTTATGAAAAGGGACTTTGCTTTAAGACACCTTACTTGACCTTATAATTAGGCAACATGAGGAATACCCTTAGAAAGTGTAGGATGGCGATCAAAGATCGACTTACGTGTGTGAGTGTTCATATTCATATATTTATCTTATTAAGCAAGTCATTCTAAATTAATTTTAACTTACAAACATGTTATCACTCCCTATAGTTACTAACCATGGCAAGAATATTTATAAACAATAAAACAATAATAAACTATGACTATTACAAGGCTTTCGCAGTTACATTATGATAAAAACAATTGAATAATAAATATATAATAAAATAAACAATAACTAAAAGGTTAGTGATAAAATAATTATAAGAAGAAAAGGTTAGCACAAATATACAAAAATATATAGAATTTAAAAGAACATTTTTAAGTTAAACAAATAATTTTTAAAGAATTTTTTAAGAGAAAAGAAAGTAATTATAATAATAATAATAAACAATATAATTATTTACAAAAAAAACAAGATTAATTATTTAATTAGATATTAGAAAAATTAATTAAGTTTAATATTTAAAATTGAATAAAAATTAGGGTTAGAAATTTAAAAAATAAAATAAAATTAGGGTTTACATATTTAAGAAAAGAAAATTAGGGTTAGTTTTTAAATTTAGAAATTAAATAATATTTACAAAAATTATTTACACCTTAGAAGAAGATAACATTTTTTACATACAAAACTATTTATTAAATTAATTAAAATGATTTATCAAAAATATTATAAGATTAATATAAAATATAAAAGTTTAATTAGTTATTTAAATAAAATTAATAATTATAAAAAAACAAGTTAATTAATATAAAATAAATAAAAGAAACTAGTGATAAAAAGAAAGTGGGGAGGCCTTGTTTTGATCCCAGGACATCCCCCTTACCATGCCTAAAACCCAGCCACTGGGCTAGCGCGTGCTAGCAAACACAGGATGAACAATAATTATTAAATATACAAACTAGTAAATATGATAAATAAAACAAAAAAACGCAAAACCTGGGATTCGAACCCAGGTACTGAAGTCGTTCACATGCGCGTCCAACCAACTGAGCCAACTAGTCTTTCTGAAATATATATAACAACAATAAAATAAAATATAATGTTAGAATTTAAAACTGGAATTTGGCGCGCAGCTTCATCTTCCTCATTTGAATTTCCTGCGAATTTTCATACGCCCTTTCCTGCGAATTCACCTGCGTGTTCTTCCGTGTTCTTGACCTACGAAACTCAAACAACAAGTAAACAGTACAATTTATTCAAATTGATTAGTGTAATGTGATCCTTATGAATCATACAATCTTCCTATGTTGCTAGAATTTATTTATATTGTCTAAATCACAAAACCCTAAGTTGGTTGTTTAAACCCTAACAATGGTGAAATGCGATTTAGGTCATGAAACTTCAATTGGTTTATCCAGAAAGCTTCTATGCTTCAAAACAAACACGAATCAACAAGAAAAATCAGTTAATAACGCATGGAAGTATGAAATCGAAAAAAATGTAAAACATGAATAAGAGTGATTCGGTTAGCATGATTCAGTGCATGAATGGATGGTTTTATGATCCAGAAACACTCAGTGACCTTCAAGGAACGATTTGCAACCTTTATTTTGTCTTGAGAGTCCCTCTAAGTCCAAAACCGAATGTCACTTTTTCTTGATATTTTGAAGCTTTGAAGGATATGTGTGGAGGCTGGAAATTCGTCCTTTGTGATTGGGATGTCTTCAAGTATATGTAGAGATGAAAATTAGGTCAAAAAGTTATGGATTTATGGGCTTTTTAATGATTGCTTGATCATGAAGTTTGTATCTTTCAAATATTGAAAAAGATCACATCTAACCTTGCCAAATCAGGCTAGCACGAATTTGGATCAGATCAATCATCTATAATTGATGTTTATGACCTTCTAGAATCATAATCTCATCCAAATATATGATTTTCATATTTTATTTTAATGAATAAAATTCAAATAAATACTAAACAAAATATAAAAAAATCAGAAAAGGCATGGGTTGGGTCGTGCTTGATGATATTATAAAGATTGGATGGCAATTTGGTGGGCTCATTTAGCAAAAATTGGTTTTAAGGCCTCATTTGCTTCATAAACTTCCCAAAAATTTCCCAACTTTGCAAGGGCACAAATCCTTCAATTTTAATGCTATGAATGTGTTCTTGGACATTTTAGAAAGCTTAGAGAGTCCTCTAACCAACCCCTTTGGTCTCATGTCCATATCTTTTACCATTCTCAAGTTATACTCTTTGGAAGTTGTTGACTTTTAAAAGGATCTATAATGTCTTAGCCCATACCTTCCAAATGAAGCATTTTTGGGCTTGGCTTGTAAAACACAAAGTTGTAGAGAATTAAATTTACTTCAAAATGAGCTTTGGATGGAAAATTTTTGATGAAGCATGTGAAAGTTATGGCTGGTCAAAGTTCAGTTGACTTTTCCTGTGAAAACCCTAATTTAGAAACTCCTGATTCTTGATGATCTGAAATCTTCTTGATGAATCATGATCAACCCTTGATCAAATGATGAACTTTAATTCATATACTTGATGTTGGAAAAAAAATCATGAAGTTTGACTTTGGTTTGACCACAGTTGACCTCAGTTTGACTTTTTAACTACCTTGACTGATTTAACCTATCTGATCATCTGACTGAGCAAATCTTTTGGGAAAGTGTTGAAACTTGACATGGGGATTCTTGAACACATATAGGATGCTATGAAGCTCACTTGAAGTCTTGGAAGTCCATTTAGCCTGATGAAAGTCAAAACCCTAGTTTAAGATGCATTGCTTAGGAGGATGCATTGTCTGAGGGAATTGTCAAACTTTCTGACTAATTGTGAACCTTGTGAACTTCATGAGCTGTCTTGTGAACTTTGTGAACCTTGTGAACCTCTTAGTACACAATGTCTTGTCTTGGTGAGGGCAATTTTTGGGGTGCAATAGCTTCCCCTGTTCAATTTTCTAAAACCCGAGGGGTTAGATTGGTATATGTGTCATTCGTGACCTGGAAGGTTGAAGGGGATTGAACACAAAAGCCCAAAAATTTGCACTCGCCGGTGCGTAAAGTAAATCTGATGATTAATTGTATGTGCTTGAGTGGGCTTGAAGATGCCACTTGGAAGAACTGGAGATGGGCTTATAGATGCCATCCATAATATCAGGAAGTGATAATATCTTGATGTTGATACTGGATATCAGTACTAGGTCTTCATATGGGCCGTCTCTGAATCGTTTATGCAACATTATTTGAATTGTTGAATAGACCAGTAGAAATAAATCTTCGTGACGATTATCTCTTCTGGAAATATCCTGGACTAGGTGTAACACCCCAAATTTGCCTTTTTCATTTTAAGCATCATATCACATCATATTCATCATGAACATATCATTTTCTTAGCATCATATGAAGCATAACATCCTTCATGTCCTAGCATCAAGCATATGGCCATCTGTGGAGGTCCTTGAAGCATTTCAAGCCATGACAAGGGTCCCATTGAGTTTGTAGAAGTCATATGGTGTGTCTAAACTCCATTTACAAGATTAGGTCCATTGGAAAAAGCTTAGAAGATTGCATGATCATCAGGGATCTCAGGACAAGGCAAAGCTCCTATACAAAGCACCCAAATTAAGGTTTGTGATTCAAGCACCAAGATCTCACAACTTTGGCCATTTCATTTGGGCAAAGTTTTCTATATGTTAAGAGGATCCTAGGTGTCAATTTTCATGAGAAAATTCCATGTGGAAGTCAGACAATTCCTCAGTTGCTTGCAGATGAAGTAAAAAGTCAACTGTGCCTTTAAAAAGTCAACTGTGCAATTTCAAGGTGTCTAACCCAAATTTTTTGGCCAAAAGGGGTCCTTACAATGTTATAAGAGGTTTGGAATGCCTAAAGTTCAAGAATCATGGTGATTTGAAGGGTTTTGCAAAAATGGTACAAAGTTGGTTTTTGAAGTTTTCCAAATTTGGCAACTTTTGCCCCAATTTTCAAATGGCCTTAACATGATAAAAAATTCTTCAAATGGACCAAAGTCAAACATGAAATTTGAAGAGTAAGGGCTCCCATTTTCAAATAGTACAAGTACATTTTCATAGGATTTGTGGATCTCCCTATAAGTCCTTCGAAAATTGGCTGTTTCTAGGGCAAATTTCACTTTTCAAGCATGCAACCAAAAGCAAAATGCTCCAAAACTTAATTGTGAGACTTGGTATTGGTTCAATTGTGTTTCAAACTTAAAATGCATTGTATTATGACCAATTTTCTCCAAAGAAAATCACATTTTCGTGCACAATGAGAAAGTTGCTTATAAAGAAGATATTTTGCAAAAATCATGAAACAAGTGTGAGGGCTTGATCTAAAGGCCAGGATTGATTAGATTTGAATCAAGGGTGGTAAATGCCTCGCACATGTGCTGAGAGGCCCAAGGAAGCATGATCATAGAATGCTTATCTCACATGTTGCCAATTATGCAAATTCACACTTTTCTCATGATTCATTCGTGCATTTCATTTCATTCTTTCAGCATTGCCTTGTGAGGTCACACAAAAAGCAATTAGGATTTAGCAAGCCTCAGATCTCTCTCATTCTCTCATTCACAAACTTCATGCAACTTTGCATTTTCTTCCATATCTCTTCACACAAGCAAGCAAACCCAAAACCAATTGTGGATCTGTAATCTAGGCAAGCTCAGGATCATTAAACACTCCCTCATTGAAGCTTATTCTCAAGTTTAGTGACATTTCCATTTCAGAGCAAGTGTGAAAGAGACCTCAGATCCAGCTTGTTTCAAGACCTTAGATGCATTTATTTTGCATCTAGGGAGTAAGTGGAGTGATTTGCACGCATTATTTGGTTTTCTAACTCACTGAATCAGGATCTACACCTCAGGTATACCTTGAAACATTGTGATCTCAAAATGGAATTAATGTGTTGCTTTGTGTTATTTGATGTTTGCTGATCATGCTGCACTCTTTGGATTTAAATTTGGTGCATCATAGTGATAGAAATCTTGATTTCAAGTTTCATGGTCAATGTTGTTTCCTTTCGATCCGTTCAATTCATTGAGTTTTAGGTGTTTTTGAGGCCATTTTTGAATTCAGGGGAGTTGATTTAGTGGATCTGGGTTATTTTTATTCATTTATTTGTTGGTTTTTGGTGCTGTCATAAGTTCCAGTGCCGGAGCCCTAGCTCCGGTCACCGGAATCTGCTTGTGTTCTTGTTTAGGGTTTGCGTGAAGAAGACAAAGCCCTGGTCGTTTGATCCATCCCTCCAAGCGTCCTTACGCTGCCACCTAGCCCTAGCAATCTTTCCGTCTCATGTGTTCTTTTTCATTTCATTTAAATACTCCATGTTATGCACCCACCACAATTACCGTGCGCTCACCAATCACCATACACCAAACTGCCAGCTCAATTAATGAGTATCTCCCTCACATGCGTCAGATTAATCATGCGTCTCTCCTTTTTTTTCCATTTATTTTCACTAAATTTCACACTAAAGAAACATAAGCCTGCGCATCATTGGGCCCTCTGCCTTGCTATGCACACCCCCATGTCCCCAGGCCCAATTCATTTTCAACGCAGCTTCTTACTAGTCACACCTCCTCAACAATTCTTTTATTTCTTTTTTCACTTTTTATTTCTTTATTTCAGTTTCAATTTCTTTTTTTTATAAAATACTTCCCTTCATCTAAAAAATCTCAAAAAAATCATGAACATTATTTTGAGTCTCTTTAATTTTTCCATATTTTTATTTTATTTTTTTTCCATGTCCACGTGTCTTAATTAATTCATTGTTTCACTTGACTTCTTTCGAATCCTCTTTTGACCACACTGCCTTGTCCATTTTCCATACTTTTTAATATTTTTAATTTTGATCCCATTCTTTTGGCTCTGGATTCTTAGGACATTGTATTTCGCATATGATTTTTCTATGGATTTTTTGAAACATATATCTTGAGTCTTGATCCTGTGACTTGTGATGGAAGTTTGTAACCCTATCTTGAGCTTTTGCCTCCATTTGACCTAGTTTGTTTCTGAACCTTTTCAAATCCTTTTGGCTCATTGTTATATTATGTTTGAAGATCATTTGGTTTCAATTGTGGAATTTTTAGATGCTTGGTTGATTTGTTTTGAATTTTCCTTTGAACCTTGTCCCATTTTGCTTCCTTTGAACCTTTAGGTCTCATATTTGCTTAGAAGGGCACTTGTGCCAACTTCTTCTTCTCATTTGGGGTTCTTTTGGGGTGTGGGTACATTCCTGGTCCTAGCATAGGGTTTGAGTCTTGAGAATTTTTGTGTTTGCTTCTTCTTTATGTCATTTCTTTTCTTAAGTGCTTTCACTTCATCTCATTGCTTCTTTCACTCCCATTTGGTGATTGTTTGGTCTTGTACCTCTATTCTCTTCATCTTGTTGGCTTCTTAAACCATTCTTCATCTTGTTTTGATTCTGGTTGTGATCTTTGAGTTCATGTTTATGCATTTTTGCTTTGCATCCTTCTTAAATGTGCATTTGTTCTCATATGTTGTTTCATGTTGCATCTTTTGCTTGTAAGCTTCAATCCTCATTCCTTTGAGTTGCATTTGCATTGTGCATATGTTTATACCATTTCACTTCTGATTGTGTGATGTTAGCATGTTATCTTGCTCATTGTGTTTCATTTGTATGCTTGACACTAACCTTGCAGGGGCTATGGTAAGTGTGAGGTGTGGGAATTGAGTTCCACATCTCCAATTCTCATCTTCTCTTCTTATTTCTTTATTGAGCTAACCATTTTCTTGTTGGGCTTAGGCCTTTCTCATCCCTTCTTCTATCTTTTTCTTCTCATCTTCTTTCCTTCTTCATTAGGATATAAACCTCACTAACCCTTAGGACATCCATGCATGTTAACACTTAGGATTATTTAGTCCCCTTTAGAATTTTTCCTTTGAGATCCTTTTGGTTCTTCTTCTCTTCTCATCTTATAACCATAAAAAACACCTTAATAATGTTTGAAGTGATGTCTTGATCCATAGCCTTATCCCATGAGGTATGCTTATAGTCTTCCCATCTTGGGATAGTACAAGTTTACCTTGTGATGCACAAGTCTGATCAAGGTATCTTCTTCATAAAAGAAAAGCATAAAAAACACTTCTTCATCTGTAAATAACCAAAAACACTTAATAACTTAACAAGTTAGTGAGCTTAGGCCCTAATCTTTGGGTTCAAGTTTTGGGGATCTTCTCCTTACTTGAGTGTGCTTGTTCTATTATTCCATCTTGGAATGTAGTGACAAATGCACATTCCATGGAAAAGAGCTTGAGTTCACTTCCTTGTGACACACTCCTAAAAGCTTCTAAAAAACACAAACAAACAATAAACGTCTTTCCTTAGGGAATTCTTTTCTCATATCATTCGCTCCGTACGCAAACTTGCTCCTACTTGTCACTTTGCAAGACGGTTACGCACTCGTCGTCCGAGTCTGCAACACCTGAGCAATGGCATAGGCAGTTCAAGCCTTAATTCACAATCAATTTACTTGTTACCCTAGTTAGGGGAACTACGGCATCTCTGATCCTCATTATCCTAATGAGGTACGTAGGCAGCAGGGTAGGGCCCGTTCGAGCATAATCTTTATTTTCCCTACATTTTTCCTTTCAGTTCTTTTCTCATTTCCTTTCCAGTTCATTTCTTTTCTTTTGCTGCAGTTTTCATACCCTCACCCCTTGAAACAGTTTCTTTGCAAGTGTGGATCCCGTCGGGTACGGCGGACGATCTGGGTGCTAATACCTTCCCAGGTCGTAACCGACTCCCGAACTCAGTCTCTTTGGTTCGTAGGACCTGTGTCCTTGCTCTTTCTTTCTTCTGGTTTGTGCAGCATTACCATTCCCTTTTTTCGGGATAAAAATGCCTGGCTGGCGACTCTATTCTTTTTCCGTGCCACTTTTGCGTTTGTACAAGGATGGAAATCCGGGGAGCGACAGCTGGCGACTCTGCTGGGGACTGCACACCAGTGATCTCTGGTTCCCCTGTGAGTCTCTCCTAGTGCTTGTGTGTTTCTGTTTCATTGGGTGATGCTTGTTTGTTGTGGCTTGTTGTATTTTATTGTTGTTTATTTACAGCTTTATTTACATTTTTTAGTCCTTATTTTATGCATCATGTATATATACTGGACTGTCTGGACTGGTTTTCTGTTTGGTGGGATGGGTGTTACTTGTTTCTGAGAGATGAGCCAAGTACCCGGCTCGAGTGCACCTTAGGACTTAGAGTGGCTCCACTTTGGCCTCATGAGATCTTGTCATGGGGGTAGTAGTGAGTTCCACACCCAGGTTGCGATTGTCTTAGAAATGTCTTGATTTGGGGATCTTCCTCTCTCATTACATAACCTTGACAGTTATGTGCAACTGGGGACCGATCATTGAGAACCTTGTGGAAACATCCCTCTTTAGTGATGACAGTGGCAGCCCACATTTTGTGGCAATCCCATTCGCATCCGAGGGCCCACCTGGGGATCACATAGGATGACCTTGTGTCCTGGACTCAGCTAAGGCCTCCCTGCGTAGTATATAATACCAAACCGATTCCCTGATTTGGTCATGAGCCATTTCTCAGAGATGGTGACAGTATTATTGCTATTCGGCTTTGAGAGTTCGTGATGTCTGACCCGGAGCCTACTACCAGTGAGATTGGGAGGGGTTTACAGGTATGCAGGAACCCATGGCCTCAACATACACTCATTATTCAGTGGTCCTTGTTATGATTTGTGGTCCTATGGTTATGATCTTTGGTCCTATGGTCCTATGGTTCTGGAGTTCTGGTTTTCTTGTTCTGGTTTTCTTGGTACTGTGGTCCTGAGATCTTCTTCAGAGAGTTGTGCTTATTAGAGAGTGTGACTCAGAGGACTTTTGGTTTGCCAGTGATCAGAGGGGCCCTTGTCAGTGTCCAGTTCAGATGGTCCCAGTTGATCATATGCCTGCATTACATTGCATTTGCATCATTCTTTGCATTAACTGTTTATGTTTCCCATTTTTCAGGTCATTGCTCTTAATCTGTTCCCAGTTCTGGTAATCTTATCTCCATGGCATAAATCAGAAGAGTTCCAAGGAAAAAGAATGTTCATTATACCTTTCTTCAGCCTGAAGTTAGAAGTGTTCTGAGATTAGCAGGTCTAATGAATGACCAAGTCTTGGGCAATTTCAAGAAAAGATATGGCCAGATACTGAAGTTTGTGGACAAGTCCACTGCAGACCAGAAAGACAGTTTGCATACCTTGTTGCAATTTTATGATCCTATGCTGCGTTGCTTTGTTTTTCCAGGTGACATCTTAGCTCCAACATTGGAAGAGATCTCCAGCATGCTGAATGTTCCAGTCAGAGAAACATTGCCATTCTATGGGTCTGAGGTTGTGCTTAAAGATAAAGACATAGCCAAAGTTTGTCGTCTGCCAGCTGCTACCGTCAGGAAGGCTCTGCAAGACAGTGAAGGTAAAGGACTCCCCTGGAGTGTGATCATCCCAGAGGCAGAGAGATATGCTACAGAGGCTAAGTGGAATGACTTTGGTGCTTTGCTTGCATTGATAGTGTATGGGTCCAGCCTGTTCCCTGGAGAGAAGGAATTTGTCAGCTTGGAGATGATTTCAATCTTTGCAAAAGGAAATCCAGTGCCTACTCTTCTGGGTGACTTATACTACAGTGTTCATTACAGGAATGAGAAGGGTAGGGGTGGTCCAGTAGTCTGCTGTGCTCCTTTGTTTGCTGAGTGGTTTGCCAGACAACTGCCAAAATCAGGTGCCTTCAAGGAGATGAGGGATGAGTGGAGATGGTCCAGAAGACTGATGGGGTTGACTGCAGAAGATATTTCATGGGGATATGATAGAGATCTTCTAGGTAAAGAGTTGTTGGTCAGTTGCGGAAGATTTGCTGGAGTACCTTTGCTGGGAAGGAAAGGTGTCATCAGTTATTATCCAACATTAGCCAGAAAACAGTTTGGTTATCCTTTGAAAGATCCTCCTCAGATGGAAGAGTTTGCTGAATCTTTGTACTTTCCTGCTGAAGGGAACAAAGAGTTAGTTCAACAAGCAGTCCAAGCTTGGGCTCACAGGATAAGGAAGGGTAAGAAAGACTTCGGCAGAGTTGATCCCAGGACGTATCCACCATATGCTGCATGGTTGCAAAGACATGTAGAAGCAGTTCTCAGGCCTTTTTCAGTTGAGGCTCCACTTTATCACAGAGAAGTGCCAAGTCAGAGTGGTACTGTTTCCCTTGAAGAGTATAAGAAGCTAGAAGCTCAGCTGCATGAAGTTAGAGTGGAAAATGCTGAGATGGTAAGCCTGTACCATCATGCCAACAGGGCCAAGAATGAAGCTGAAGACAAGCTGCAGAAGCTCCAAGCCTCTCTGGAAGCCAAAGAGAAGGACTTTGCTGGCAGAGAAGCACATTTCCACAGGTTGGGTTTGATGGAGGCTAAGAGAGAAGCTGAACGCAAAAAGACTTTAAAGACTCTCAAGGATGCTCGTCAATCCATTGTTTGGTTGCAAGGCCAAAGGGAGGAAGAGCAGAAGAAGTTCAGAGAGAAAGAAGAGTTCTTTGAAGTTCAGATGGCCTTCAAGAAGGAGGAAGTGGAGCAAGTCCACACCATTCGGAGGGAAAAGACCCAACAGCTAGCACAAAGTCAGTTAGCTCTGGAGAAAGCAAGGAAAGAGATTGAAGAGCTCAAGCTGAGAGCGGGTGTCAAGAAGAGCAGAGCAGAGGTGGCAGAGCCTGGGTCTTTAGCTTAGTTTATTTTCCAGACTACATACAGATGTGTTGTAGGAGTCTTGCTTTTATTTCTTTTGTCTTTATTTCATGTACTGGCTTGTAACCCTTCGGGGAATATTTCTGTTTGTATTCTGACTTTTAGCCGACAGTGGTTTGTCCATATGCAGTATTAATGTGCAGGTTATCATTTTGAATGTGCAAGACTCGTTTGTCTGATACTGCTAATATCTGAACACTCATCAAAGAGAAAGTTTGAAAGTTAATATCCAAAGTGACTGTCTGAGAACAGATGCCAGAACTGGGGCATGCAAATGCTTAAAACCTGGGAACATGAACAGTTGAATTGCATTGCATATAACCTGTTTGTTTGTTTTGCAGGTAGTGTCTCAGTTGCTAATGTGTTTTGTGTTTCAGGCACTATAGCTCCCCGGAAAGTTCGGGAACAACTAGTCGCACACAGGTATCCAACAAAGATTAACAAAGAGAGAGTCATGGACCAGATGCAAGCTGACTTAGTAGATCTGAGACTGAGAATGGATAACTTTATGACATTGATGGCAGGCATGGGTCAGAACCAAGAGCGTCTGCGGGAGATGATTGAGAATCAAACCAGGAACAACACTGTTGTTGTTGCTGTTGATAATCGTAACGGTGCGGGCGCACGACAAGTGGAAATCCCTATTGCATAACCAGGGGTGACAATAATCAATGATGGGTTGAATAATGTGTAAATGGATAATCAAGACGAACAGTTCACTCTGCTTGACGAAGCTGAAGGTCAGGGAGCTGAGATGAATAAGAGGTTTGAGGAAATGGCTGAGCAAATCAGAGCTATTCAATCCCAGAGCTCTTTGGGATTTGACATAACAGATTTGGGCTTGGTTCCTGGGGTCTGGATCCCATACAAGTTCAAAGTTCCAACCTTTGAGAAGTATAATGGCACTGCATGCCCGAAGACCCATTTTCAATCCTTCATAGGAAGGATCGCTGCTCATACCGATGATGAAAAACTCTGGATGTACTATTTCCAAGACAACTTGGTTGGAGCTTCTCTAGAATGGTATATGAAGCTTAGCAGAGTCAATATCAAGAGTTGGAAAGATCTAGCAGAAGCTTTTGTGAGACAATATCAATATAATTTGGACATGGCTCCAAACCGCACGCAATTGCAGCACATGGCTCAGACTGCTAAAGAGGGTTTCAAATAATATGCTCAGAGGTGGCGCCAACTTGCTACCAGGGTGCAACCACCGCTGCTTGAGAACGAGATGGCTGACATGTTTATGGAGACTTTGCAGGGTGTGTTTCTTGAGAGATTGACGTCCAGTTCTTCTACTAAATTCAATGATATTGTTATTGCTGGGGAGAGAGTTGAGACCTTGCTGAAGATGGGGAAGATACAAGATCCAAGTGCTAGTAGCTCGAATGGAGCGAGGAAAGCTTTTAGTGGAACTCGTAGGAGAAGAGAGGGTGAGACCAATGCTGTATTTGGCCGAGGCCGGGGCCGTGGTTATAGAAGACCGTATGAGCATGTGGAAGCTGTCACAATCCCTTCTGCTCCTGTGCAACAGATGCAACCTCCTCCCCAACAACAACATCAACAACAACAACAATCCAGAAACAACTATCACTAGAGACCCTATCAGCCAAGGCAAACTCGCCCGACTAATAGGGTGATTGAGGCCATCCCTATGACTTATGCTTCTTTGCTTCCAAGACTGCTAGATTTGAACTTGATTCAACTGAGAACTTTGGCACCACCACCTCCTGGAGAGCTTCCAGTGGGTTATGATGTCAATGCACGACGCGCTTTCCACTCTGGGGCACCCGGGCACTCGACTGAGAAGTGCAGGGCACTGCATCACAAGGTTCAAGATCTTATTGATTCCAAAGCAATCAAATTTGCACCACCGCTGAATGTTAATTCGAACCCTATTCTGAATCACGGAGGGGCAAGAATCAATGTTGTTGAGGATGGTGACAAGTTGAGTCTTGTGCTGAGTATTGAGGAAGTGAAGACTCCTTTGAGGGTAGTAAAAGAGAGACTGCTGAATGGTCAAGTATTTCCTGGTTGCTGTTATGACTGTGAAGAATGTTCAAATGTTGAGAAAGGGTGTGAGAAACTGAAGATGGGTTTGCAGGGTTTGATTGATGATGGATCCTTGCAGTTTAACAAAGTTGGTGATGAAGAAGCTGATGATGTGTCAACAATTACCATTTTCTATGATGAAGCTGACATGCCTGTCAGAAGAGAGCCTGTTACAATTTATGCTCCTGAGATCAGTCTCGTGACTATCACCGTGCCTGGGCCTGTTCCTTACATAGACGATAAATCCATTCCTTGGAATTATGGCTCAGATGTATATGTAGCTGGACAGAAGATTGAGAGCAAGTCTATTGCTGTGGACCCGACTGTAGAGAATGTTGGAGGAGTTAGGGGTTTCACCAGAAGTGGTCGTTTATTTGCTCCCCCTGTGCTGAGAGGGGATCCTGAGGCTGAAGCTTCATCCAAGGCCAAAGGAAAGCAAGCTGTGAATGATGAATCAACTACTCCTGTGGCTGGGCAGGGTACAATTGAAAAAGAGGTCGAGGAATTCATGCGTATCATCAAAAAGAGTGACTATAAGGTGGTTGATCACCTGAACCAGACACCTTCCAAGATATCCATCTTATCACTGCTGATGTGTTCTCCCGCACACAGAGAGGCCTTATTGAAAGTTCTGCAAATGGCTTATGTTCCTCAGGAAATCACTGTCAACCAACTTGAAGCTGTTGTAGGCAGTGTTAATGCAAGCCATGGCCTAGGCTTTACAGACAAAGACCTCACGTCAGAGGGAAGAAACCACAACAAAGCACTACATATCACTATGGAGTGCAAGGGTGTTGTGTTGTCACATGTTCTTGTAGACACAGGCTCTTCCCTTAATGTGCTTCCGAAGAAGGCACTAATGAAGCTCAATGTTGATGGGATGGTCCTGAGACCAAGTGATCTGATTGTCAAAGCTTTTGATGGTTCGAGAAGATCAGTTTTCGGAGAAGTTGAGCTGCCCGTCAAGATAGGCTCTCAAGTTTTCAAAAGTGTTTTCTACGTCATGGACATCCAGCCTGTGTACAGCTGCCTGTTGGGACGCCTGTGGATACATGCTGCTGGAGCTGTTACTTCAACCCTGCATCAGAAGCTCAAATATGTGGTTGACGGTCAGGTTATCACAGTCTGCAGAGAGGAGGACATCTTCGTAAGTCACTTGTCAACGTTCAAGTATGTAGAGATGGATGGAGAGATCCATGAGACTTTATGCCAAGCCTTCGAAGCAGTCAACGTCAGCATTTTGACTCCTGTAGAGAAGAGCAGTGAGAAGGAGGGTACATCCATCCATTCCTACAGGGAAGCAAAATAGGTTGTTCAATCAGGCAGTGCCCAAGGTTGGGGCAAGCTGTTGGAGCTGGAAAAGAAAGATGATAAGTTTGGCTTAGGGTATCATCCTGGTGGATCTACTCCAAGTGGTAAAGCCATCGCCTTTACAAGTGCTGGGTTGCTCGACCACAACCAGATCTGTACAGCAAGCCAAGATGGGGACAGTGACTATGACTGGGACAACTAGATCCACCCGTGTGCGCCCGGCGAGGAGCTAACAAACTGGTCTGCTGAAGACATCATACATGTCACCTGGCTCTCAGAGTAATTATTTTGTTTCCTTTTATTAGCATACTGCATTGTCAAATCCAGCATTCTGCCCAAGATGCTAGGATCCATTGTATTAGGCCACCATGTTTTGTATGCATCTTTATTTTGCTATGAAATAAAAGGACATTTTCAGACAAATTGTGTTCCTTTTCTTTGTTTTTTAATTTTTTCACAAAAATATAAAAATGGCAATGTGTTTTCCTTTCTGCTTTTGTGTTAGCGTCTCTTTTTCAAAATGAGCAGATTCTGAATAAGCACATCATCTGTGCAGTGGTGATCATCCGGATTCCATTGATAACGTTCCTGCTATGACTACGCATGACTTTGACAATCCTGTCTACCAAGATGATGAAGGGGTTGAGGAAGACTGTGACCTCCCTGAAGAATTGGTCAGATTGTTGAAACAAGAGGAACGGGTTATTCAGCCTCATCAAGAAGAAATTGAGATCATCAACATTGGCAGTGAAGATGTGAAGAAAGAGATCAAAATTGGGGCCAGTCTGCAGGCCGACGTCAAGAAAGAGATGATCAGTATGCTGAAAGAGTATGTGGATATCTTTGCTTGGTCATATCAAGATATGCCAGGGTTGGACACCGACATCGTTGTGCATAAGTTACCTCTGAGAGAGGACTGTCCTCATGTGAAACAGAAATTGAGAAGAACTCGTCCTGACATGGCGATGAAGATTAAAGAGGAGGTTCATAAGCAATGGGATGCCGGTTTCCTTGCTGTGACTAGTTATCCACCTTGGGTAGCTAACATTGTACCTGTACCAAAGAAGGACGGCAAGGTCCGGATGTGCGTTGACTACCGGGATTTGAATAGAGCGAGCCCAAAAGATGACTTTCCGTTACCTCACATTGATGTTTTGGTAGACAATACTGCTCAATTCTCGGTATTCTCCTTCATGGATGGCTTCTCCGAATATAATCAGATTAAGATGGCGCCGGAAGACATGGAGAAGACAACGTTCATTACCCCGTGGGGTACATTTTGCTACAAGGTCATGCCCTTTGGTTTGAAGAACGCCGGGGCAACTTATCAATGGGCGATGGTCACATTGTTCCATGACATGATACACAAGGAGATTGAGTGTTATATGGACGATATGATTGCTAAGTCCCGAGACGAAGAAGAGCATCTGGTCAACCTGAAGAAGCTGTTTGATAGACTGATCAAGTACAAGCTGAGGTTGAATCCGAACAAGTGCACTTTCGGAGTGCGTTCCGGGAAACTGCTGGGTTTCATTGTTAGTCAAAGAGGAATTGAAGTAGATCCTGCTAAAGTAAAAGCTATTCAAGATATGCCGGCACCGAGAACAGAAAAAGAAGTGCGCGGGTTTTTAGGGAGGTTGAACTACATTTCTCGGTTCATATCTCATCTAACGACCACGTGCGAACCAATATTCAAATTGCTAAGAAAAGAGCAAACGGTCAGGTGGAACGATGACTGCCAAAGAGCTTTCGACAAAATAAAAGAATATTTGCAGGAGCCTCCAATTCTAATGCCTCCAGTAGAGGTAAGACCTTTAATCATGTACTTGACCGTGCTAGAAGGGTCAATAGGGTGTGTTCTAGGCCAACATGACGAGTCTGGTCGAAAAGAGTACGCTATTTATTACCTTAGCAAAAAGTTTACCGACTGTGAATCCCGTTACTCACTGCTCGAGAAAACTTGTTGCGCTTTGGTATGGGATGCTCGCCGACTGAGGCAGTACATGTTGACTCATACCACACTGCTCATTTCCAAAATGGATCCTGTCAAGTACATCTTTGAGAAACCAGCCTTAACTGGAAGGGTTGCTAGGTGGCAGATGATTTTAACTGAATATGACATCTAGTATACTTCTCAGAAAGCCATCAAGGGAAGTGTATTGTCGGATTACCTTGCACAACAACCTCTTGAAGATGATTATCAGCCAATGAAGTTTGATTTCCCTGATGAGGTCATCATGTGCCTCAACGAAAACGACTATGAGGAACCACTTCCGGAGGAGGGGCCAGACCCTGAATCCAAATGGAAGTTGATGTTTGATGGGGCCGTCAATATCAATGGTCGTGGAGTTGGTGCCGTACTCATTACTCCTGAAGGTGTTCACTTACCCTTCGCTGCCAGAATTACTTTTGGCTGCACCAACAATGAAGCGGAATACGAGGCATGCATAATGGGAACAGAGGAGGCAATTAATCTTCGGATTAAGAACCTCGATATATTCGGAGATTCAGCCCTCGTCATTAACCAAGTTACCGGAAAGTGGTATATGCATCAAGAGCATTTAATTCCATACAGGGATTATGCTAGAAAACTGTTGACGTTCTTCACAACAGTTAAGCTTCAGTACATACCACGTGATGAAAATCAGTTTGCCGACGCATTGGCCACTCTTTCTTCATCTATCAAATTCTGGTGTTGGAATTATGTGCCCATAATTGTTATCTCCAGGCTTGACGCTCCAGCTCATGCCTTCTCTGTAGACGCCGTGTCTGACGAGAAACCTTGGTATTTTGATATCAAGCTATTCCTGGAAAAGCAAGAATACCCAACTGGGGCATCTTCCAATGACAAGAAGACCTTGAGGCGACTTGCTGCTAGCTTCTTCTTGAACACAGATGGGGTTTTGTACAAGAGAAACTTTGACATGGTCTTGCTCAGATGCGTGGATAGACACAAAGCAAGCCTGTTAATGCAGGAAGTCCACGAGGGATCTTTCGGTACCCATGCAGGAGGGCATGCTATGGCAAAGAAATTGTTGAGATCAGGGTATTACTGGATGACAATGGATGCAGACTGTTGTTCATTCGCTCGTAAATGCCACAAGTGCCAGATATATGCAGACAAAGTGCATGTTCCTCCAAGCCCGCTCAACGTCATGTCATCTCCTTGGCCCTTTTCTATGTAGGGCATTGACATGATAGGGAAAATAGAGCCAACTGCTTCAAATGGTCATCGCTTCATCTTGGTCGCGATTGATTACTTTACCAAATGGGTAGAGGCAGCATCTTGTGCCAACGTCACTCGTCAAGTGGTGGCAATATTTCTGAAAAGAGATATCATATGCAGATACGGAGTGCCCGAAAGGATCATTACTGACAATGGTTCTAATCTCAACAACAAGATGATGGCAGACTTGTGTCGGGACTTCAAGATACAACATCACAATTCTTCTCCTTACCGATCAAAGATGAATGGTGCGGTAGAGGAAGCTAACAAGAATATCAAGAAGATTGTGCAGAAAATGGTTGTCACCTACAAAGATTGGCATGAGATGCTACCATTTGCGTTGCATGGGTACCGAACGTCAGTCAGGACGTCAACAGGGGCAACTCCCTTCTCTCTGGTGTATGGTATGGAAGCAGTCCTGCCTGTTGAAGTAGAGATTCCTTCATTGCGTGTGATGATGGATGTCAAGCTTGATGAGGCTGAATGGGTGCGTGCTCGTTACAATCAGCTATGTCTAATTGAGGAAAATAGATTAGCGGCTATCTGTCATGGTCAGCTTTATCAGAGGAGAATGAAGCGTGCATTCGACCAACGAGTACGTACTCGGGAGTATCAAGTGGGAGAGCTTGTGTTGAAGAGGATCGTTCCTCCAGGTTCAGATCACAGGGGCAAGTGGACCCCAAACTATGAAGGACCATTCATAGTGAAGAAAGTCTTCTCAGGAGGAGCACTGATGCTCACCACTATGGATGGAGATGACTTCCAGTCTCCTGTTAACTCGGACGCAGTTAAAAAATACTTCGCATAAAGAGACCCGCTGGACACAAAAACAGAATTATAGTCCAGGCAAAAAAAGGGCATCCCGGCGAGCTAAAAACAGAATAAAAAGCTCGGGCAAAAGTTAGGGAAATAAATAAAAAAAAATTGTACACCCGCTGAGTTGAAAAGCCGCATTGGACAGCTCAGGCAAAAAAGGGTATCCCGGTGGATTGAAAACCCGAAAGGGCGATCCACGCAAAACAAGGGAATAAGCGAACAACTGCGATCCGAGTTATCTGAACCACATCATCGTTTCGTACAACTTGACAATATCAGAAGGATAGGAATCAGTCTCCTCATCCTCTTAGAAAGCCAAAGCAGAATGGAGAGTCTCGAAGACATGCTGGTCATAGCAGAAAGGGAACTCCTTGGAATGCCGTCTACATTGCCATTAGGATAGTTTCTTTTCTCAATTTTATGGTGGTTACTGAAGGTGCGTAAAACACAAGGAAGGGGGGTTGGAATTGGGTTTTCTTTAACAACTAAAAATAACTTCTAATGACAAGTTAATTTATCCTGGTTCGTTTGAACTCAAACTACGTCCAGTCCACCCGCCAAGGTGATTTTGCCTCTATCACTGGGGTCTTAATCCACTATTCAATAAATGAATACACACATTAACCTACAGTCAATGTCCTCTTGAGTCTTCTAACTGAAACTAGTCACTCAAGGAATATTACTTAACTATTACAATAATAATAATATAGTAACAATTTTGCTTCTAATAAAGCTAAGATCACTAAGTGAATGTTACAATATTTTAGCACAAATGATTCAGTCTTTTGCTCGTGAGTGTATTGTCTTCAAATCTTCAATTTGATTCCTTTATATAGTTCTTGAATAAATGTAGCCATTGGATACATCTTGAGCTAATTTAGGATATTAGTTAATACCATAAATTCCTTCCAAAACAAGAGATACTTGTCTTTATCATTAATTAAAATATTCTTTAATTAATGTCTTCATTATGAAGATCATCATCTTCTAGACGTAAATCAGAGATAGTAAAGACTTGATGCGCATCCATTTAATCATGTCATTAAATGATGGATTCTTCATTAAGTATATCTTCTATATATGGCTCAATATATCTTCTAGTAATGCACGTCTCCTTTAATTAAATTCCTCTTCTACACATAATAAAGGTAGTCAATAGAACTTCTATTCTAGCATAATAATATTTGTTATCATCAAAACTCTTAGAGGTTTAGAACCATAATTGTTCTAACAGTTACCTCTTTCCAGGTGGTTGCTTCTTGATGTAAATATCTACCTATTCAGAGGACATTTCAATAAAAAGAATATTCAGTCAAAAAGCTGTGTGTGTTTATTTTTGTTTGCAAAATGTTCTGGATTTTTAGTAAAATTAGCATTGCATCTAAACATGGTGATAATTTTGAAAAGAAAACTGACATGCAGGGAAACTGTAAACCCTCTTTGAGTGACGGGTGACTATGGATGAACAGATCATACCATGCAAATCCCCGGGGCACACTTGTGTTTTCTGTTGTTGTAGGTTGCAGGATGGCGTCACATTATCCCAAGCAATTTACTCTTCCCCAGTAGAGTATCTCCCCAAGCAGAGATTTCTTCCCCAACAGGTATCTGAAAGCCTGACATCTCCAACAGAGATTTTCTCCAGCTAAGCCTTGGCAGCAGCCCAAGCAGTTTCTTCTTCCCCAGTGGAGTATGCCCAGCAGGTATCTGAAAGCCTGACATCACCAGAGTTGGAATTATCAGAATTCTATCCTCAACAAGAGTCTTTCCCAGTCAGAGCTTTGAATCAGCAGATGCTCTCCCCAGCTAGAGTATTGTTGATGCATCTTTCCAGCCAAGTCTGAAGATGATCCTGTCCCCACAGAGTTCATATATGATCTTCACTTCCGTCAGTGAAATATTCCCCAGTGAAGTTGCCATACTTTTGGGCAATTTGATGATACAATCAGGTATTCATCACCTCCATCAGAGTTAGGTATCCAGACCTCTTGACTTGTTTCCCCTGCAGAGTTGTATCTCTTGATGCCAATCAGGCATTCGTTTGTTGCTTGTCTGCAATCCTCAACACTCGTCTGTGTTGTCCCTAAGCAGAGTTTTCCCCAGTAGTGACATATTATTGCTTTATAGTTGCGCATATGCATCTCTCAAAACTCGTCTGTGTTATATCTGTGGTATTGCTCGTTTGCTCTCCCCAGCAGTGGTTTATGATTACCTTGATATTGCTCGTCTGCAATTCCCAGCACTCGTCTGTGTTTGGTCATCTCTTTGCTGTTGCTCGTCTGCAATCCTCAACACTCGTCTGTGTTGTGATATCTCATATGCTGTTGTTCGTCTGCAACTTCCAACACTCGTTTGTGTTTGGTATATAATCTTTGATGTTGCTCGTTTTCAATTCTCAACGCTCATATGTGTTGTGATGTCTCCTATGCTGTTGCTCGTCTGCAACTTTCCAGCACTCGTTTGTGTTTGGTATGCCTGATATTTGTGGATACTCGTTTGTATCATTTCCAGCACTCGTCTGTGTTGATTACCTGTTGAAGCTCGTCTGCTTGTTTGGATACTCGTTTGTATCATCCCCAACACTCGTCTGTGTTGTGGTGTTCTAATATATGTTTTAAGCTCGTCTGCTTGTTTGGATACTCGTCTGTATCAATTCCAGCACTCGTCTTCGTTAAGCTTACATCTGCTCGTCTGTGTTTGAATTCCTGGTATTCGTCTATACCAATGGCTGATACTCGTCTGTATCATTGCCTGAAGCACTCGTCTGTGTTTCTCAGATCATCGTCTGATACTCGTATATATCATTGACTTATGGAACTCGTCTGTGTTATTTTGATGATCATCCAATACTCGTCTGTATTGAAGAGGTTTTAAATCCTGACAGTGGGAGTTAACGTCAAAATGGTTACCGGTCCTGGCGTAACAGGTAAATCCGAAGGAGGCTCGTCTGTCTCAAGCATCTGTTATTGTTGCTGCACCTAGCGTAACGGGTTTGCTCAAAGAAGATTCGTCTGTCTTATACCATATATCCGCGGATAATATATGAAGAAGGTTTGTCTACCTTGATTGCATGTCTATCCCACAGACCTAAGTGCATTACCGGTCCTGGCGTAACAGGTAAATCCGAAGGAGACTCGTCCGTCTCAAGTCATATATTAAATGTTTGAGGACTCGTATGTCCAGCTCCTGGCGTCACAGGATTGTTTGGAGGCTCGTCTGTCTCAGGTTATGTTCTTGCAGTGTTTGAGGGCTCGTACGTCCAGTCCCTGGCGTCACAGGATTGTTTGAAGACTCGTCTGTCTTAGTATTCTTATTCCAGATATCAGTTCCAACTTGGAAGAGGCTCGTCTGCTTTTCCTCTCCTTCTTATCCCTAGAGCGTCATCTGGTTGGGTTTATTTCCCAGTGTTGGCATTCTTCGTCAGAGTGCAAATTTCTGGTCTTCTTGGTATTCAACCACAGTTTATCTTGAATGGTCGATAGCCCATACTATCGTCCTTTTTAGATTAACTGATGATTGAATAGGGGCAGCTGTAACACCCCAAATTTTCCCTTTTCATTTTAAGCATCATATCACATCATATTCATCATGAACATATCATTTTCTTAGCATCATATCATGGAAAGATGAAGCATAACATCCTTCATGTCCTAGCATCAAGCATATGGTCATCTGTGGAGGTCCATGAAGCATTTCAAGCCATGACAAGGGTCCCATTGAGTTTTTACAAGTCCTATGGTGTGTCTACACTCCATTTACAAGATTATGTCCATTGGCAAAAGCTCAGAAGATTGCATGATCATCAGGGATCTCAGGACAAGGCAAAGCTCCTATACAAAGCACCCAAATTAGGGTTTGTGATTCAAGCACCAAGATCTCACAACTTTGGCCATTTCATTTGGTAAAAGTTTTCTATATGTTATGAGGATCCTAGGTGTCAATTTTCATGAGAAAATTCCATGTGGAAGTCAGACAATTCCTCAGTTGCTTGCAGATGAAGTAAAAAGTCAATTGTGCCCTTAAAAAGTCAACTGTGCAATTTCAAGGGGTCTAACCCAAATTTTTTGGCCAAAAGGGGTCCTTACTATGTTATAAGAGGTTTGTAATGCCTAAAGTTCAAGAATCATGGGGATTTGAAGGGTTTTGCAAAAATGGTACAAAGTTGGTTTATGAAGTTTTCCAAATTTGGCAACTTTTGCCCCAATTTTCAAATGGCCTTAACATGATCAAAAATTCTTCAAATGGACCAAAGTCAAACATGAAAGTTGAAGAGTAAGGGCTCCCATTTTCAAAAAGTACAAGTAAATTTCATAGGATTTGTGGATCTCCCTATAAGTCCTTCGAAAATTGGTTGTTTCTAGGGCAAATTTCACTTTTCAAGCATGCAACCAAAAGCAAAATGCTCCAAAACTTAATTGTGAGACTTGGTATTGGTTCAATTGTGTTTCAAACTTAAAATGCATTGTATTATGACCAATTTGCTCCAAATAAAATCACATTTTCTTGCACAATGAGAAAGTTGCTTATAAAGAAGATATTTTGCAAAAATCATGAAACAAGTATGAGGGCTTTATCTAAAGGCCAGGATTGATTGGATTTGAATCAAGGGTGGTAAATGCCTTGCACATGTGCTGAGAGGCCCAAGGAAGCATGAGCATAGAATGCTTATCTCACATGTTGCCAATTATGCAAATTCACACTTTTCTCATGATTCATTCGTGCTTTTCATTTCATTCTTTCAGCATTGCCTTGTGAGGTCACACAAAAAGCAATTAGGGTTTAGCAAGCCTCAGATCTCTCTCATTGCAACTTTGCATTTTCTTCCATATCTCTTCACACAAGCAAGCAAACTCAAAACCAATTGTGGATCTGTAATCTAGGCAAGCCCAGGATCATTAAACACTCCCTCACTGAATCAGGATCTACACCTCAGGTATACCTTGAAACTTTGTGATTTGGAAATGGAATTAATGTGTTGCTTTGTATTATTTGATGTTTGCTGATCATGCTGCACTCTTTGGATTTGAATTTGGTGCATCATAGTGAGAGAAATCTTGAATTCAAGTTTCATGGTCAATGTTGTTTCCTTTCGATTCGTTCAATTCATTGAGTTTTAGGTGTTTTTGAGGCCATTTTTGAATTCAGGGGAGTTGATTTAGTGGATCTGGGTTATTTTTATTCATTTATTTGTTGGTTTGTTGTGCTGTCATAAGTTCCGGTGCCGGAGCCCTAGCTCCGGTCACCGGAATCTGCTTGTGTTCTTGTTTAGGGTTTGCGTGAAGAAGACAAAGCCCTGGCCGTTTGATCCATCCCTCCAAGCGTCCTTACGCTGCCACCTAGCCCTAGCAATCTCTCCGTCTCATGTGTTCTTTTTCATTTCATTTAGATACTCCATGTTATTCACCCACCACAATTATCGTGCGCTCACCAATCACCATACACCAAACTGCCAGCTCAATTAATGAGCCTCTCCCTCACATGCGTCAGATTAATCATGCGTCTCTCCTTTTTTTCCATTTATGTTCACTAAATTTCACACTAAAGAAACATAAGTCTGCGCAGCATTGGGCCCTCTGCCTTGCTATGCGCACCCCCATGTCCCCAGGCCCAATTCATTTTCAACGCAGCTTCTTACTAGTCACACCTCCTCATCAATTCTTTTATGTCTTTTTTCACTTTTTATTTCTTTATTTCAGTTTCAATTTCTTTTTTTTATAAAATACTTCCCTTCATCTAAAAGATCTCAAAAAATCATGAACATTATTTTGAGTCTCTTTAATTTTTCCATATTTTTATTTTATTTTTTTTCCATGTCCACGTGTCTTAATTAATTCATTGTTTCACTTGACTTCTTTTGAATCATCTTTTGACCACACTGCCTTGTCCATTTTCCATACTCTTTAATATTTTGAATTTTGATCCCATTCTTTTTGCTCTGGATTCTTAGGACATTGTTTTTCCCATATGATTTTTCTCTGGATTTTTTGAAACTTATTTCTTGAGTCTTGATCCTGTGACTTGTGATGGAAGTTTGTAACCCTAGCTTGTGCTTTTGCCTCCATTTGACCTAGTTTTTTTTCTGAACCTTTTCAAATCCTGTTGGCTCATTGTTATATTATGTTTGAAGATCATTTTGTTTCAATTGTGGAATTTTTAGATGCTTGGTTGATTTGTTTTGAATTTTCCTTTGAACCATGTCCCATTTTGCTTCCTTTGAACCTTTAGGTCTCATATAAGCTTAGAAGGGCACTTGTGCCAACTTCTTCTTCTCATTTGGGGTTCTTTTGGGGTGTGGGTACATTCCTGGTCCTAGCATAGGGTTTGAGTCTTAAGAATTTTTGTGTTTTCTTCTTCTTTAAGTCATTTCTTTCCTTAAGTGTTTTCACTTCATCTCATTGCTTCTTTCACTCCCATTTGGTGATTGTTTGGTCTTGTACCTCTCTTCTCTTCATCTTGTTGGCTTCTTAAACCATTATTCATCTTGTTTTGATTTTGGTTGTGAGCTTTGAGTCCATTTTTATGCATTTTTGCTTTGCATCCTTCTTAAATGTGCATTTGTTCTCATATGTTGTTTCATGTTGCATCTTTTGCTTGTAAGCTTCACTCCTCATTCCTTTGAGTTGCATTTGCATTGTGCATATGTTTATACCATTTCACTTCTGATTGTGTGATGTTAGCATGTTATCTTGCTCATTGTGTTTCATTTGTATGCTTGACACTAACCTTGCAGGGGCTATGGTAAGTGTGAGGTGTGGGAATTGAGTTCCACATCTCCAATTCTCATCTTCTCTTCTTATTTCTTTATTGAGCTAACCATTTGCTTGTTGGGCTTAGGCCTTTCTCATCCCTTATTCTATCTTTTTCTTCTCATCTTCTTTCCTTCTTCATTAGGATAGAAACCTCACTAACCCTTAGGACATCCATGCATGTTAACACTTAGGATTATTTAGTCCCCTTTAGAATTTTTCCTTTGAGATCCTTTTGGTTCTTCTTCTCTTCTCATCTTATAACCATAAAAAACACCTTAATAATGTTTGAAGTGATGTCTTGATCCATAGCCTTATCCCATGAGGTATGCTTGTAGTCTTCCCATCTTGGGATAGTACAAGTTTACCTTGTGATGCACAAGTCTGATCAAGGTATCTTCTTCATAAAAGAAAAGCATAAAAAACACTTAATAACTTAACAAGTTAGTGAGCTTAGGCCCTAATCTTTGGGTTCAAGTTTTGGGGATCTTCTCCTTACTTGAGTGTGCTTGTTCTATTATTCCATCTTGGAATGTAGTGACAAGTGCACATTCCATGGAAAAGAGCTTGAGTTCACTTCCTTGTGACACACTCCTAAAAGCTTATAAAAAACACAAACAAAGAATAAGCGTCTTTCCTTCGGGAATTCTTTTCTCATCTCATTCGCTCCGTACGCGAACTTGCTGCTACTTGTCACTTTGCAAGACGGTTACGCACTCGTCGTCCGAGTCTACAACACCTGAGCAATGGCATAGGCAGTTCAAGCCTTAATTCACAAGCAATTTCCTTGTTACCCTAGTTAGGGGAACTACGGCGTCTCTGATCCTCATTATCCTGATGAGGTACGTAGGCAGCGGGGTAGGGCCCGTTCGAGCACAATCTTTATTTTCCCTACATTTTTCCTTTCAGTTCTTTTCTCATTTCCTTTCCAGTTCATTTCTTTTCTTTTGCTGCAGTTTTCATACCTTCACCCCTTGAAACAGTTTCTTTTGCAAGCGTGGATCTCGTCAAGTACGGCGGACGATCTGGGTGCTAATACCTTCCCAGGTCGTAACCGACTCCCGAACTCAGTCTCTTTGGTTCGTAGGACCTGTGTCCTTCCTCTTTCTTTCTTCTGGTTTGGGCAGCATTACCATTCCCTTTCTTCGGGATAAAAATGCCTGGCTGGTGACTCTATTCGTTTTCTGCGCCACTTTCGCGTTTGTACCAGGATGGAAATCCGGGGAGCGACACTAGGGAATGGATCTTTGTACAGACCGTTTGCCTATTATCCAAGAACAAATAGATTAAATCTTCTAAAAATATCCTGGACTAGGGAATGGATCTTTGTACAGACCGTTTGCCTACTCTCCGAGGACAAAAGATTAAATCTTCTGAAAATATCCTGGACTAGGGAATGGATCTTTGTACAGACTGTTTGCCTATTATCCGAGGACAAAAGAGTGTCAGGATTAAATCTCCTGAAAATATCCTGGACTAGGGAATGGATCTTCGTATAGACCGTTTGCCTACTATCCGAGGACATCTTGAGTAATGTATAGATTGTTTCTGACCTGTTGTAAATTGTTGATATTGTTTTATCTGCATATAACCATCCTGCAAGGAAAAGGTTAGTTTATGCAATATGTATGCATGCATGGCATGGTGCATCTAAGTAAATGTATTATGCATTTATGAATATGCTATGGTATGATGTAAATGATGTATGTATGAATCATGTAGCCTGAAGCGTCCGGATATCTTTGTATAACAACTGCTGGCTAGGGAAAATAAATCCTGATCCGTTGCTAAAGAATATGAGGACCTTGGTCCCGTCTTGTTTGATAGTATAGTATCCCGTCTTCATTCGTCATACTTTTATTTGAAGGAATAAGTTCTGAGTATCCCGACTGAGGATAAAAGAGATGGACATAAATTCAAGGGGAGATGTAATTCGAAGTATCTATAAAGATAGATTTGCTCTATTGGCGAAGCTTCATTGAACTACCATCCTCGTTCGTCCTTAGTAAATACTATTACTGCATTTCATGCATTTCTGGTAAACATCAATCATATTCAAAAGCATACATACATTCAAACACAACCAATGGACGCTTTCGCTTATATAAATAGGGTAAAAGTAAATCTAGATTCAAAGATGAAATTTTATTTATATTACAAAGTGAACTATACATAGGCAAGTTTGTACAAGGAGACAGAAATCCTAGTAAGAGGAATTCGTCGTGAACATTTTTACAAAACAAAGAAAATCAGCTATGTGAAAAATAATCCTATTGAGTTTCAATTCTACTATTGCCATTATCTTGAAGCATCTCATCTTCTGTTGTTGAGACGGGAACGATTGGATTGATCTTTATCTGTTTGAACTTGATTTAGGTAGCACCATCAGTTGAAGTTACATGAGTGATCCAAATGAGACATAGTCATACACTTTAATCCCTAACTTTTGCCTGGATTGCCTTTTCAGGTTTTCAATCCACCGGGATGCCCTTTTTTGCCCAAGCCGCCCTTTCAGGTTTTCGACTTGCCGGGTGTACATTTTATATATATATATCCCTAATTTTTGCCCGAACCCTTTTGGTTCGCCGGGATGCCCTTATTTTTTCCTAGGCCAGTCAACCTAGCGGGTCTCTTTTTATGCATAGTATTTTTTAACTATGTTTGCGTTTACAGGCTGTGGGAAATCTTCACCATCCATAGTAGCAAGCATCATGGCTCCTCCTGAAAATACTCTTTTGACTACAAATGGTCCTTCATATGTAGGAGTCCACTTGCCCCTAGGATCACCTTGTAGTAGTATGATACGCTTGATTACCAAGTCACCAACCTGATATACCTTTTGTTTAACCCTCTTATTGAAAGCCTTGATCATCCGTTTCTGGTACATTTGACCATGACAAACAGGTGCCAACCTCTTCTCATCAATCAAATTTATCTGGTCAAGTCGAGTCTGAATCCACTCATCTTCATCCAAGCCTGCATCCTTCATGATTCTTAAGGAAGGGATCTGAACTTCAATGGGCAGAACTGCTTCCATACCATAGACTAAGGAGAATGGGGTTGCCCCTGTTGAAGTACGTATTGTAGTGCGATAACCATGAAGAGAAAATGGTAACATCTCATGCCAATCCTTGTAAGTAACAATCATCTTCTGTAGAATCTTTTTAATGTTTTTATTAGCAGCTTCTACTTCATGCTTAATCTTGAACTGCGTGCAGAGATCAGTAATCATGGTGTTGTTCAGATTAGAGCCATTGTCCATCGGGATCCTTGTTCAGGTCCGTCATATTGTCCAGGTTCTTTGGTAATAATCATAATGTCTTCATCAGGGAACTCAAAACTCATTGACTGATAATCATCCACTGCTTGATGAGCCAAATGATCAGCTACCACACTACCCTTAATGGCCTTCTGAGTAGTATATTGTATGTCATATTCTGTTAAGATCATTTGCCATCTTGCTATTCGTCCGGAGAGAGCAGGTTTCTCAAATATGTACTTGATTGGATCCATTTTTGAAATCAACAAGGTATTATGAGTCAACATATACTGTCTTAGTCGGCGAGCAGCCCATGCCAAAGCGCAGCAAGTTTTCTCGAGCAGTGAGTATCTTGTTTCACAGTCGGTAAACTTTTTGCTAAGGTAGTATATTGCCTGCTCTTTTCAACCAAACTCGTCATGTTGTCCCAACACACACCCCATTGAGTTGTCTAACACTGTTAAGTACATGATCAAGGGTCTTCCATCAACTGGTGGCATCAAGATTGGAGGTTCTAGGAGATATTTCTTGATTTCATCAAAGGATGTTTGGCATTCATCATTCCATTCCATTACCTGATCTTTCTTCAACAACTTGAAGATTGGTTCACAGGTAGTAGTTAATTGGGAAATAAATCTTGCAATGTAATTCAGTCGTCCCAAGAAACCTCTAACTTCCTTCTCAGTACGGGGAGCTGGCATCTCTTGTATAGCTTTCACTTTTGCAGGATCCACTTCAATACCTTTTCCACTGACAATGAAACCCAGAAGTTTACCAGATCTAACTCCAAAAGTAAATTTGTTTGGGTTCAATCTCAACTTGTATTTCTTCAACCTTTCAAACAGCTTATGCAGATGATCAAGGTGTTGCTCTTCATTCTGGGACCTGGCTATCATATCATCCACATATACCTCTATCTCATGATGAATCATATCGTGAAACAAAGCCACCATAGCACGCTGATATGTTGCCCTGGCGTTCTTTAAACCAAATGGCATTACTTTATAACAAAAGGTGCCCCACTGTGTAACAAATGTAGTCTTCTCCATATCTTCAGGTGCCATCTTGATTTGATTGTAACCAGAAAAACCATCCATAAAAGAGAATACCTTGTGCTGAGCAGTGTTGTCTACCAGAACATCAATATGAGGAAGTGGAAAGTCATCTTTAGGGCTGGCCTTGTTCAAATCTCTGTAGTCTACACACATACGTACCTTACCATCTTTCTTAGGTACCGGTACTACATTTGCAACCCATTGAGGATAAGAAGTCACAGCTAAGAACCCTGCATCAAGCTGTTTCATCACCTCTGCTTTAATCTTTTCGGACATTTCAGGATGCATGCGACGAACCTTCTGCTTCTTCGGACGACAATCTTCTTTTACTGGTAAACGGTGAACTACAATGTCTGTATCCAGCCCTGGCATATCTTCATAGGACCAAGCAAAGATATCCACATAATCACGTAACATCTGAATTAATCTGCTCTTAACACCATCCTTTAATTCAGCCCCTATCTTGACCTCTTTCCTGTTTTCTTCAGTTCCCAGATTCACAACTTCGATTGGCTCTTCATGTGGTTGTATAGCTTTCTCTTCTTGTTGCAATAACCTAGAAAGCTCTACAGGTACTTCACAATCTTCCTCCTTTCCATCTTCAGCTTGATAGATCAGATTCTTGAAATTATAATTGGCAATAGTAGAACTGTTATCAACAGGATCCAGAGTGGATGATGATCTGCATTTTAGTGATGTGGGTGTGTGTAAGAACACATAGCTGATAAAACAAAAAATAAAATAAAGGAAAGACAAAGAGCACAATATTTACGAAAACGAAACGTCCATTGATTTTTATTGAATGAAGTATGCAAATGAAATGACATCCCGAAACAAGCATACCATTGTGCCCCGGGTAAGACACAAGGCTTTAAAGTTTAATTGTTCAAAATTACAAACATAAAAATAACAACATAGTAATAGTATTTACTCCTGACTAAAGGAGATAGGAATAACGTCTTTGGCCTTCCAATTGTTGAGCCCATCACCTACAGTAGGGAAAATCCAGTCATCCAGGTTGTAGTCTTCATTACAATCACCCACAGCATTGATTTGATCTTTCATGATCCCTTGATTGGGGATACGAACAACACGAGCACGACGAACAACCTTCTGGGACTCTGTAGTGAAACCCAAACCAAACTTGTCAGACTTGTAAGGAATGTCAGGAAGCTGACCCCAAATAGTACAACCACCTTCTTCAACCACAACCCTAGCATCTTTGAGGGAAGCCATTGTAGGAGGTACTCTGGTAACCAAATGAACTCTTTTAATAACAGGAGGAGCTTCAGTAGCAGGAACGACCCAAGGAACTACTTCAAATGTATGGCAAGGAGTCTCAACATATTCACCTTCCACTTCAACATACTTAAATGTATTCACATGACTGACCATATATTCTTCCTCTCCATAAACAGTGATGATCTTTCCCTTCACTGGATATCTCAACTTCTGATGCAGAGTGGAGGTCACAGCACCTGCCCCATGGATCCAGGGGCGCCCAAGCAAACAGGAGTATGCAGGACGAATATCCATTACATAGAAAGTAGAATCGAATATTTGAGAGCCTACTTTGATCGGGAGATCTATTTCTCCATGCACCACTCTTCTTGAACCATCAAAGGCCCTCACCACTATATTACTTGGTCTTAATACAGCATCTTCAGGACTGAGCTTGTTCAGAACCTCTTTGTGAAGTACATTCAATGAAGAACCATTGTCTATCAACACATGAGACAAGGTAGTGCCCCTACATTCAATGGAGATATGTAGAGCTCTGTTATGGTTTCTTTTGGCAGGAGTTAAGTCAGCATCAGAAAAGCCTAACCCATTATCATAAATCAGATGTGCAACACAATTCTCAAATTGATCTACAGAAATCTCATTTGGCACATGAGCAGTCTTCAAGAACTTGATCAAGGCTTTGGCATGAGCCTCAGAACACAGCAACAAAGACAACATGGAAATTTTGGAGGAGGTATGCCCCAATTGGTCAACAATATCATAATCACTCTTGCGAATGATCTTCAGCACCTCTTCCATCTATTTAGAAAGATTCTCAGCAGTCGGTGCCTCAACTTGTACAGGTTCTACCACAGAACCTTTGCCCCGAGCATCAGTACTTGGTTCAGAAGTGGAGGTAGTAGTTGGAGTAACTGCATTTTTTGAGGTAACCGGAGGAGAGAAAATTCTTCCACTTCTGGTGATCTTACTAGATCCAGCAATATTATCAACATCAAGGCTATCATCAGTAACAGGTGTATCGGTCAAAGGTTCCTGTTTAACACCATGGATATAAACATCAGAACCGTAATTCCAGGGTATAGCTTTATCCGAAGTATAAGGAACAGGGCCAGGAGTGGTAATAATCATGGGAGGTACTCTAACTTCAGTAATAGTCTTCACCAGACCTTCAGCAGTGATCCTGACAGGACCTTTAGGAGTGATCTTGACAGGGCCTTTGGAGGTAATCTTCACTGGCACTTTATCAACCATGTCCACATCTTCAACCTTCTTACCCCGAGTCAGATGTTCACACATACTTTCCACAGAAGGTGTCCTCTCAAACAAAATGGTGTAATTGTCCATGGGGCGTTGAATACCATCTTTCAACTTCCAGCAACTGTTAGGTTTATAGGCACAATAAAAACAATCTTCATTACAACCTGGAAAGAATCCAGCCTGTACCAACTTCTTCTTGATAATGGATAATGGAGTAGTCACATTTGCAACCGAGGAAACATATGAAACTTCATCAACAGCATTAACAGTCTTCTCATGATTGGGCATGGGAGCAGTAATCACATTTGGAGCCCCAAGAGGGTCAAATTCAATCTATCCAGCTTCAATCATATCTTGAATCTTGTTTTTAAATATCTAGCAGTTGTTGATATCATGTCCCGGACAATTATAATGATAGGCACATCGTGCATTAGGATTGTACCGAGGAGAGGAAGTATTAGGATTCTGAGGAGGGTCCTTCAAAGTAATGAGTTCCCCTTTCAACATGTGTTGCAAGGCTTGGGCCAGTGACATGTTGATCTTGGTGAATTGTCTTCTAGGCTTCTGTTGATTGCTCTGTGGTAGCTCTGGTGCTGCAGGAGTAGGATTACAAATGTGAACTGCTCCCACAGATTGGTGACTTCTGTTACGGTTGGGTTGACCATACACAACATTAGACTCCTTCTTCCCACTAGGGGGTTTCTTGGCAGTGCTTGATGCAGAGGAACCCACCTGTATCTTACCACTTCTTATACCGCTCTCCGCATGTTCTCCAGTCATTATCAGCTCAGTGAAACCAGATTATGAGGGAGGTTCACGAAGGTTCCTTTGGTACCCATGCTGGAGGACATGCCATGGCCAAGAAATTGTTGAGATCAGGATATTATTGGATCACCATGGAATCCGATTGCTGTAAATACTCCCGTAAGTGTCACAAGTGTCAAATTTACGCTGATAAGGTCCATGTGCCTCCGAATCCGTTGAGTGTCATGTCTTCACCATGGCCGTTCACTATGTGGGGCATTGATATGATTGGCAAGATCGAGCCGACAGCTTCTAATGGTCATCGCTTCATCCTGGTTGCTATAGATTATTTCACGAAGTGGGTCGAAGCGGCGTCTTACACCAATGTCACTAAACAAGTAGTAGCCCGGTTTATTAAAAGAGACGTCATTTTCCGGTACGGAATTCCTGAAAGGATCATTACTGATAATGGTTCTAATCTCAACAACACGATGGTGGCTGACTTGTGTCAAGATTTCAAAATAGAACATCACAACTCTTCTCCATATCGCCCGAAGATGAATGGCGCCGTCGAGGCGGCCAATAAGAACATCAAGAAGATTGTGCAAAAGATGGTTGTAACATACAAAGATTGGAATGAGATGCTACCATTTGCGTTGCATGGGTACAGAACGTCAGTGCGTACTTCAACAGGGGCAATCCCGTTCTCACTGGTGTATGGTATGGAGGCAGTCCTACCAATTGAAGTGGAAATCCCCTCGTTGAGGTTGATGATGGACATTATGCTAGATGAAGTTGAGTGGCTCCGATCCAGATATAATCAATTGAGCCTCATTGAAGAAAAACGTCTACAGCTGTATGTCATGGACAGTTGTATCAGCGGCGCATGAAGCAGGCTTTTGACAAGAAGGTACAATCACGGAGGTACATACCAGGTAACTTGGTGCTGAAAAGGATTATTCCTCGTCTTAACAATCACAGGTGCAAGTGGACACCTAACTATGAAGGATCGTTCGTGGTTAAAAAGTTTTTCTCAGGTGGAGCCTTGATGCTGACAACCATGGACAGAGAAGACTTCCAATCCCCTGTCAACGCAGACGCAGTAAGAAAATACTTCGTGTAAAAAGGACCCGCTGGATAAAAACAGAATAAAGATCCAGGAAAAAATGGGCATCCCGGCGAGCAAAAACATAATAAAAGGCTCGGGCAAGAATTAGGGAAATTTTGGAAAAAAAATGTACACCCGCTGAGTTGAAAAGCCGCATCGGACAGCTCAGGCAAAAAAGGGTATCCCGGTGGATTGAAAACCCAAAAGGGCGATCCATGCAAAAGAGGGACTAACACAAACGACTGCAATCTGCGAAATTCGTAACTCATCTGCAAGTGAGGTTATTCTAAAGGTTGAAGACCAGTTCAATCACCTTTCTCGAGGGGCAGAGCGAGCGGATCGTCTCGAAGATATACGAGCCATAACTGGGTTGAAACTTGATGAGATCCATTTCTCACATTGCCAATAGGATAGTTTGTTTTCCTTTTTGGCTATTTCCTCTTTCCAGGGAATCGCTTCCTTTGTATTGCCTATTCATGGCCATTTTTTTGAATCAATAAAAAAATAAATTTCAGTCAACTTGTGACTATTCGCTTCTGGTTTTTGTTTTTCATCTAACATTGATTGATTGCGAAAACGTCCAGCGATTTGTGATTTATATTGTGTTGTGAACATTTGAAGGTTTTCTAACTCATGCAGGAGGACAAAAACATTTAATACAACTCTGAAAGGGTGTCGAGATGCCCAGATAATGATTCATGCTATGAGCCTGGGACATACAAGTCCAAACTAACTCTCCGTGTTGCAGGCACTATCGATTGTGTTGATGCAGGTACAGGTACATGTTGCTAACAGAGCTAAAGCAGATTCCCAGGAGGAACATTTCTTTATGCTTTAACAAGAACATGTGTCTTTCGAGGTGTCTCCAGTCATCCCCAGTAAAGCGGAAGTTGAAATCTCTCCCAGCAAGGTAGCAGAATGTGGGTTTCATCCCCAAGCAGAAGTTTTCCTTCAGATACAGGGGCAATCCCCAACAATACAAGGAGTGTCATTCCTCCCCAGCGGTTTACTTCCTCAGTAGGGTCATACCTCTGGTTCCCAACCAAGTCAGGAGGTCTCCATTTCCTCGCCAGAGTGCAAGAAGGGTCCATCTCCAGCAGGGTCTTGGTACTCCAATCTTAAAGTCCAATTTATTTTTGGCAATGGCGGCTGTTCAGAGCCAGTGTATCATTGACAACCTTCCCTGCAGAGTTTGTCTCCTTCTCATCAGGATGGATTAGATCAATACAGTAATCATCAGTTCCTCCCCAGTCAAGCCATGGGGAATACTTGCAGTCTCCTTTCCGGGAGATCCTTTGCGTTTTCATACGCAAAATCATCATTACATGTGCATCCTCCAAAGCGTAGCATTTCCATCATCATGGACCATTACACCATAAATTCAAACATATGCATACCAGCATGGGCCAGTTTTGAGGTATATTACATACGACCTATAACATCTTCTCAACCCGAAGTACTCCGCGCAGAGGATACCAATGTTTGTCACTTATTCCGCGTCTTGTTTGGCGTAACAGTCGCGTCGCAAGTTATCGTTTTGTACAATGGTCTGTTTGCCAGGGCTCTCGTTTATGTACAACGATCCCGTTCCATCTTGTCCTATTTCCATTGTAGTTTTTGGTTATCGACTGAGGCCGGTATACCATTGTGTCTCCATTCGATGATGGTTTCGTGTTAGATCCGAGGATCTTTTGAAAGTTGTCATTCGAGGATGGCATTCTTTTCTTCAAGTCCTTCTGAGGTTGGTCTTGTTGTTATGGCTATCACTCGAGGGTGATAGACCATTTTGAGCTTATTGATTGAGGTCAGTTTGTCTCTTTTGCAAAGTCTGTCTGAGGTCAGTCTTTGTGTTTCTGGTTATCGACTGAGGCCGGTATACCATTTCGTTTCCATTCGAGGATGGTTTTGTGTTAGATCCGAGGATATTTTGAGAAATTGTCATTCGAGGATGGCATTCTTTTCTTCAAGTCCTTCTGAGGTTGGTCTTGTTGTTGTGGCTATCATTCGAGGATGATAGACCATTTTGAGCTTATTGATTGAGGTCAATTTGTCTCTTTTGCAAAGTCTGTCTGAGGTCAGTCTTTGTGTTTCTGGTTATCGACTAAGGCCGGTATACCATTGCGTCTCCATTCGAGGATGGTTTCGTTTCAGATTCGAGGATCTTTTGAGAGTTGTCATTCGAGGATGGCATTATTTTCTTCAAGTCCTTCTGAGGTTGGTCTTGTTGTTGTGGCTATCATTCGAGGATGATAGAACATTTTGAGCTTATTGATTGAGGTCAGTTTGTCTCTTTTACAAAGTCTGTCTGAGGTCAGTCTTCGCGTTTATGGTTATCGACTGAGGCTGGTATACCATTGCGTCTCCATTCGAGGTTTGTTTCGTTTCAGATCCGAGGATCGTTTTAGAGTTGTCATTCAAGGATGGCATTCTTTTCTTCAAGTCCTTCTGAGGTTGGTCTTGTTGTTGTGGCTATCATTCGAGGATGATAGACCATTTTGAGCTTATTGATTGAGGTCAGTTTGTCTTTTTGGCAAAGTCTGTCTGAGGCCAGTCTTTGTGTTTCTGGTTATCGACTGAGGCCGGTATACCATTGCGTTTCCATTCGAGGATGGTTTCGTGTTAGATCCAAGGATCTTTTGAGAAATTGTCATTCGAGGATGGCATTCTTTTTTCAAGTTCTTCTGAGGTTGGTCTTGTTGTTGTGGCTATCATTCGAGGATGATAGACCATTTTGAGCTTATTGATTGAGGTCAGTTTGTCTCTTTTGCAAAGTCTGTCTGAGGTCAGTCTTTGCGTTTCTGGTTATCGACTGAGGCCGGTATGCCATTGCGTTTCCATTCGAGGATGGTTTCGTGTTAGATCCGAGGATCTTTTGAGAATTGTCATTTGAGGATGGCATTCTTCCCAATATATTTTATTTCCCACAGAGTTCAAATTTCCAGATTTTATTCGAGTATTCAATCACTCTATACCTTGAACGTCTAAAAGCTCTCGCAATTATTCGTTCAGGCCTGCAGATGATTGAATAGGGGCAGCTGTATTACCTCAAAATATTCCCTCTCATATCCTCAACATTTTGCATAGCATTTTGCATACATAGCTTCATAAAATAACCAAAAACATTGCATCATATGTAGCATAGCTGAGACATGGGTATGTGATCAATGATTGGAGCAACTGAAAGCATTACAAAGGCAATCACAGGGCCACAAAGCTTCTCAACCTTGTTCAAAGGGTTCACAAATTCCCACAAGTCTTCATTTGAAGCCACAAGCCATGGAAAGATTTGATTTGATCAAAGGAGGCAAGCAGTGCAACATTTCCTGATGAAAAGGGCCAAATTAGGGTTTGACTTCTACTCGGTTTCTGCATGAAGTTTTGATTCAAGGAGGATTCATTTGTATTATATATGATGTCAAATGCCTAGGGTTCAAATCTCTTCCATAAATTCATTTTGGAAGGGGTTTGACTGGCCAGACGATTGAAAATCGAGGAATCGGGGGAAAAGGCAACCGAGCTAGGTAAAAAGGGTCGACTCATGACTTTTAAGTCGATATCATGAAATTAGGATTACAATGATCCTATGGTTCAAATTTGGTTAAGAAATGATAGAGGAATCATAAAAAAAATCAAAGAAAAATCATTTGAAAAGTGGTTGGTTTTACATTTCCCTCCACTTTTCCTTCCACTTTCTTTCCACACTTCCTTTCATTCTTTCCCTCTTGTTTTTCCATTTCAATTCCACTCCATTTCCCTTGGAAACTTCTACCATGTTCTACCATCTTCTAGAATGTTCCTTCTCCTAACCTAGCTCCATTGCTAAATCCTAACCTCATTACCAAACCATAATTTTGGATCCCAAGCCTAATTTTTGGGCCCCAAACCTAAGCCATATTTAATTTATTTTCATCCAAACCAAAGGATTTTCACACACAATTTTCATTTTCCAAATTTTTCATTCTCTCACAATCACTTTTTCTCTCTCACCTTTTCTCCTTTTTCCCTCCTTTCACCAAAGATTTTTGAATAAGCTCTTCAAGTTTCACATTGAAACTTGAAGATCTTGAAGCTTAGCCTCCAACCTCCATTGATTTTGTGGATTGTGGAAGAAGAAGCTACTGAATTTTGTGAGGATTTTGGATTATCGGAAGCGCACGAAGGTTCAAGCACCAAGAACGCATTTATTTTGCGAGTTCTCGGTTTTCTCTTCGATCAAGCTCCGATCCTTGCAACATTCACCGAAGCACTTCTCCGCTTCGTAGGTTGGTGATCTAAATCACTTCTTCTTTAAGTTATTATCTTCATCTCACCATTTCGGCATTCTTTAATTGCTTTTCGTTTCAATTGTGATCGATTACGTTTCGTTATGTGTTGCTTGCGATTTGTGACTTTTAATGATTTAGAAGTTAAAGTGTAGATAGTTATAGGTTCTATCATGTGTAAATAAGCTCCAATTAAGTAGAAATTAGAGTTAGCATGTTAATAGATATGTTAGGGATCATTAGAAGTGAGTTTGTGGCTAAAAGCACTTATTTCTCAACTTTTTTCACATTCTGGTTCAGTGTTAACTGGTTAACCATTTGGTTAACCGATTAACGGGTGCGTATTGGCCACAAAACAGGGCAGTTTTAGGTTCGTTAACCGGTTAACCAACTGGTTAACCGGTTAACGCTATTAATTTTTTGGTTTTTTGCTTATTTGATGACTTAGTCCTAAGTTCTAGTGCCTCTAATGTTCATACATGTTTAGGTATTGATTTTAGGGAATTTTTGGGTCCATTTCCAGTATCTCATTCCCCATTTTGAGTCGTTTCGACACGTTTCCGTCCATGTTGCGTATTATGCGTTTTTGTGTTTCTTTGTGCATAGCTTGGTTTCTTGCATTTTGTTGCTATGTTTAGGCATCATTTGGCATGTGAATAATTATGTTGCATTCTGTTTTACATGTTTCACATTGCATTAAGTCATTTTGCATTTCATTGTATCAAGAGATGTTGTATTTTGCATAATCATGTATGTATGTGCATTTGGTTACCTTTGGGTGCATACTTGATCATATCATTCACATCAATTCAATTCTGAATTTTGCATTGAGTTTGGAATTATCATCATGTTGCATGTTCATAATCAATAATCATCATGTTCATATGCCATGTTCATGTGCCATACTTTGCATACTTATTGCATAATCCACCATGTGATGCATTCTTGCATAATCCTTCAAAATGTTCATGTTATTTCAATTATGTATGATGATCCATGTTCAAATGCATAGTCATGACGAGTTAGTGCATGTTTCATTGAGTTTGTGCATTAGAAAATGAAAATAATCAAATCTGGATTTTGCATTTCATAGCTGTTTTTGCATATAGGTGTTGTAAAATGTATGATGTTTGTTGTGTAGTGCATGCTGTTTGTGACTTTTTACACCTACTTTCATGTTGTTTGATAGCTATAGTATGTTGTTTGTATTATGTGTTGTCTTTCATAGCTGATTGTGTTTTTGAGTGTTGTAAATAGTGGCTGAATTCTAGTTTAGCATAGTGTAGGCACCCTTAAACTTAAGATTGAGTTTAGTTTAGGTCCAAGTTGCCTTAGGATTTGTTTGGTATGTGTTTACCTCATTATTTTTTAAAATAAAAATGCACATTAACCTTTGTTTTGTAGAGGGAAAGATTGAGGTAAGTTTCCTTCACCTTATACTTTATTTTTTATGCATTTAATTTATTTCCTTTCTTTCATACTTGTGTTTGGTAGGATTCCCCATTGTTAGGACAAACATATCTTCCTTAGGAAGTAAGTTGCATCCTTTTCCTTTTCTCTTTTCCTTTTGCTCTTTAGGATTAAGAAAACCTCACTAGCCATAGGACCATCATTTTAATAAATAACTTAAGGTTGTGTCTTAGTCCCCCTTAGTTTTTTTCCCTTTTTTCATTTGAGTCTTTCTCTTCTCATCTTCAAACAAAATTCAAAAAGACTTAATAAATGCATGAAAGGATCCCTTGTGTATAGCCTTATTCCATGGGGCACTTACATTCATTCCATCTTGGAATAGTGTAAGCTTGTCTATCATGATGTACAAGTCTCATCAAGGGGTTGCTTCACAAAGAAAACATAAAAGACATTTCTTCACAAAAGCAACAAAAAAACTTAATAAAGTTCAACAAGCTAGTGAACTTAGACCCTAATCCTAGGAAACAAGTCATGGATAAATTCTCCTTGCTTGGTGTGCTTGTTCTATTATTCCATCTTGGAATGTAGTAGCAAGTACACATTCCATGGAAAAGAGTTTGAATTCGCTTCCTCGTGCCAAATTCATACAAAACTCTTAAAAGGCGAAAACAAACAATAAGCGACTTTCCTGCGGGAACTTCTTTTCTCATCTCATTCACTCATAACGCGAACTTGCGACGACTTGTCTCATTTGCAAGACGGTAAACGCACTCGTACCAGACGAGCCTGCAACACCTGAGCATAGACATACGCAGTTCCAACTATAAAAAATATAAATAGTTCCCGCCTTAGTTAGGCGAACTACGTCGACTCTGATCCTCATTTTCCCGATGAGGTAGGGAGGCAGCAGGGTAGGGTCCGTTCGAGCACTTTCTTTATTTTCCCTACATTTTCCCCCTTCAGTTCTTTCTCTTTTCCAGTTCCTTTCTCATTCCCATTCCAGTTAGCATTTTTATTTGGCAGCAGCTTTATTTTTCTCACCCTTTGAAACAAACTAACAAGCGTGGATCCCGTCGGGTACGGCGGACGATCTGGGTGTTAATACCTTCCCAGGTTGTAACCGACTCCCGAACCCAGATCTTTGGTTCTCAAGGCCGTGTCCTTTCCTTCTTCCTCAGGTTTGTGCAACATTACCTTTCCCATTCATTTGGGATAAAAATGTCTGGCTGGCGACTCTACCTTTTCCGCACCACTTTCACGTTTGTACTAGGATGAAAATCCCGGGAGCGACAAGAGGTCATCATAATCCTCAACAAAAATAAGATGAGTTGACCAAAGTCCTCACCAGAAATAACAAAAGGGGAAGAAATGACTGCTATCTCAAAATCCTTTGGCTTATGAACCATCTTCAGTTGTGCAATCCCAAAAGTCTTGGAACTTGAATGCATAGGTTGAATTAATTGAATGTAGGAATGGAGATCATCACGAAATTGGGTTGGGTACAAATAACTTTGAGCCTATATCCTTTGTTTCAGAAACCATGAACCAGACTACGTTACAACCTTCAAAAGTCCTAATTGAATCCAAGCTTCTTTTGAAAAGCATACTACAGCAAGGTTGCGTAAACTGACTCCTAAGTTCGTTACCAATAATTTGTTTCTTAACTATTGATTTATCTTTCACTTTTGTCTCAACCGCCATGTTTTGACAATGTATTCATTTACTTTACCTCAATAAATTTTCATTCAAAAAATGGTTTTCGATTTCAAAATTTTGCATTGAACTTTGCATTAAAATTACCAGGTTTGTACAAACAATTTTTTATTTTGCAAACAAACATTCCTCATCAAGGAATTTTCAAATAGTTGAAAAACTTGGTCAGTTATCTTATCAGGGGCAAGTTCTTTCCAGATCCTATGGTTCAAGTGTTATTTCTCAATGTAAGTTATTCTCAGATTTTGTTAACCAGAAGATCTTTTCAAGTTTTATACTGAGTTTATCTTCTCAACATTCATTTCAAGAACTGGGGCCATGATCAGTTTATTTTCTCAACAGTTATCTTAAGATTTGATCAATTTTCTCTGACAGTAGTCAAGAACTGAATCCATTATCAATTTACCCTCTCCAGTCATTGAACTTGGGGAAAACTTCTTTAGGAATCCCTAAGCAGTTTTTCATGACTTTTCTCAAACGTTTTTCAACTTGATACAGTTTACCAGTGTGACCGAGATTCGTTCAACAATAGAATCTCTAATCTCCGAGCAGAATGGCAGTGATCTCCGTGTTGAGGAATCAGTCGTCCATCTTTCCACTCCCCTAAGAGTCTAAACAGGTTGACAAGCATTATCTCTCATATTATATTCTTGGGTGTGTTATTCCCCATTTCCATATACCTTTGCATATTTGAGTGTGTTATTCCTCATTATGCGTTATCTTGGGTGTGTTATTCCCCATTTTCGTAAACGTTTTCATATTTGAGTGTGTTATTCCCCATTTTCGTAAAAGTTTGCATATTTGAGTGTGTTATTCCTCATTATGTGTTTTCTTGGGTGTGTTATTCCCTATTTCTGTATACATTTGCATATTTGAGTGTGTTATTCCTCATTATGGGTTTTCTTGGGTGTGTTATTTGATGCGTGTTTTTCGCAAGTGTACGAACACCTCAGAGTAATATAAAAGATTGTCGAATCCACAGAGACCAAGTGTCAATCTATCGTACCTGTTGTTATGGTGTGTATCTAAGGCAACTGAATAAAAGGGTTTTAATGAATGCGCAATGGTAAATAAAATAATAATTTTAAACAATAAATAAAAGACAGGCTCGAATGTAATTCACGTAATCAATTGATAATCCAGTACTTGTTAATAGAACTACTTATGGGCAATGTTTTCCACTTTGAAAAGAACTAATTTAACGGGAACTGTCGCTTTCGCGTATTCAGAACCGAGTTGCACTCTCTAATCAACCCCTCCTATTGTCACGGATAAAAAGGTGCGTACTGCATTAGAGTAGTAAACCTATTTTTAAGAAATATAGTATCTTAACTAAGTTGAAAAGTATTTTAACCTGGATTTCTTAGCAAAAAGAGGTTCTTATGAACCAGACTCTAAACTTCATAACGCGTCCGAAAATCGTTTTAAAATCTCTTTTCTTTTTAATCTAAAAACTCCTAATGAACTAGACAAAGCGCTTTTGGCTGTTTTTGAAATAGTTAAAAACAATTGTTTAGATTGAAAGATAAAATAGCCCTTAAGTGTTTCCACGAACAATTGTACGGATTATTGGTTCAGTTATGATCCTTACATTCTAACCTTTATGGATTTAGTTAGACATAGTAAAGTAAAAGTTCTTTTTATAATTTTTCATAAAAGTAATTTAGTGGGAGTGCGGAAAGTAAATAAAAGTAGTGCGAGTGTGGGAAATAAATAAAAGTAGTGCGAGTTCGATAAATAAAGGTATTTAAAGCGAGTGCGCGAAATAAAAAAAGTAAAGCGAATGCAGGAAAATAAATAAAGTAAAGCGAGTGCAGGAAATAAATAAAATAAAGTGTGAGTGCAAATAATAAATGAAAGTAAAGCAATGCGGAAAAAAAATGAATTGGAATTAAAATGGCGGCAGGATTAACTTCCTCCCAGAGTGCTCCAAAACTCGATCACACAGACGTATACAGACTCGATCACTCGATTGCAGTAACACCCCGATGTGGAATGATAATTGCTTTAAAACTGATATATGCCTAAGAGAATCTATGTTTGGATGAATAAAAACGAAAATCTAAGGTCTTATTTATAGGAAAATAAAAAGCAGGAAAATACCAGGATGCCCCCTCCACTAAAAAGTGGAGGGAAAAGTTTTTGCCTTGTGGCGGGCGCCACAAGGCCATGGCACCCGCCATGAGGCTAATGGGGAATGAAAGAGTGGGGATCGTGGGTCTTGGCAGTTGTGGAGTGGTCTTGATACGTGGCCACGTCATGGCAGACCCCATGGCGCCCGCCATGGTGGATGTCGTAAGTGTAAAACGCTGAATTTCTTGGTTTTCGTCCGTATCCACTCCTTTTTCGCTCCTTTTCTCAATTTTGGCCCCGATTACAAAGAAAACCTGAAAACAAAGAAAAACAAAGTAATAACATAACAAAATAACAATAAAAGCTAAGAATGCATGCGAAATCGGATTCAAAAATACGGTGAATTTTAGTGTTATCAAATTCTCCCACACTTAGACCTTTGCTTGTCCTCAAGCAAACATTAAAGCTCAAGAAAAAATGGTGTCGACACGTGATTTGGGCTAGAGGGCTTCTAAGTTCTAGTCAGGATGCAGTGACAGGTACTAACTAAGTGAACCAAGGGTACCATAATAACACAAGCACAAACTTCAATCCTATATTGACCACTCCATGTCATCCCACAATACCTAGGCTTATCTTCTCATCTTTTTGGGTCCTTTTCATTCAGGCGCAATCACATTATGCCCGTTATTCGTACATGCTTCATAGTAGAGTGACCGGTTAGTGATTTTGATCCATAACATAAGGTTTCTGGCACATAAGCATGTGTAAACCTGTTTTATTTGACCTAAATGTAGCTGCGGGGGATCGGATCGTAACCCGCCCTACCAAGTTCAGTGCCAGATACCTCTGAACCAACTAACAATAGGTGACTGCAATTTTTTTCTTTTTGTGGCAAAAAAATATTTTTTTCTTCTCTTTTTTCGGTTTAAATGACTTTGTGAGGGTCACCTATCCCAGAGTTTGCCTTTTTCTTTTTTTATTTAGCGCTGGATCATTCACTTATGTTCATCGACCCCCTACGTAGAGCATGCTTAGGCCGGAGCTGACTGCTAGAATAAACTACTTAGGAAAATTTTTTGAATGATAATAAAGGCCATGGTGTGGGGTTTAGGAGTGATTCCTATATTCAAGAGGTCTATGGTGCTAAAATGGTGCTGATGTTTCAAAAAGTTGACCTAAGTCACCACATCCTAATCCAAACCTGTCTCAAAGCCCAAAAAACATATGAAACAACATTGTTTTCTTTTAAAAAAATTTTTGGTAAGGCTAAGGAAATGGAAAAAATGAGGATGTACTAAAAATACACTATACTGGTGACTCGTCAGACTCATGCATTATCTAAGAAAATTAAACTAAATAACTTACTGGAAAAGGGAAATAACGGGAAGCAAATAAATAACTAAAAAGGGAAATGACAGAAAGCAATAAAATCCCCTCCCACACTTAAATCAAACATTGTCCCCAATGTTTCGAAATAAGATAAGGAGGGTAACCTGAAAAACTACTGCGGAGGAGCACTAGTGCCCTCGCCGTCCTGCTGTGATGGTCTGGAACGACGGGATCTACAGCGCTGCTGGTCCCTCCGGTCAAGTCGTGCCGATAAGGTAGCCTGGGCACCTCGAACCTCTCGAAGGTTACCTAAGATGGAACCCTGAGTGGCCTACATAAGCTGGTAGTGTCGGCGGTTGACTTCTCGCTGACGGACCTGCTCTGATGTGATATCGTGCAAGGTACGACAAACGTTGCTGTATGCACGATCCGAAACCAATCGCGATTGTTGTATGAAGCTCATGTTGTCCGTCAGTTGTTGTGAAATAGTAGAGAGAAGGTTGTCTCGCTTTTCCTCTCTAGTTGTCATATCACGCCACATCTCCTTAGTGACATAGAATCCAGGTGCAGCACCTGCAACAGGGTTAGAGGAAGATGGTGCGGTGTGTGACTGTGAAGGATGATGGGGGGACATGTGAGGTATGGGAGACTGTTATCTCCAATCATACTCTTCATCAGTGTCATGTGCCTCCCCATCAGGAATATTAGGAGGAAGTGGACCCAAAACAGGTGGAGCATTCAGATCATAGGTCCAGTTCCTTTCATTACGTACATCAGTACGTCTACTGCAAGGTAAAGCAACAGATGGGATAGCTACCCCGTGAACCATCAACTCATAACCACCTTCTCTCCTCGTTCGGCATAATTTCATGTCTTTTAGAAATTTTAAATTAATTGTGCGAGGAGGTAGTGGTTCAAGTGTAGCTATCTCATTGTTCAGGTCAAGAGCCCGAGCAATAGACGTAACAAGCCCTCCAAAAACAATCGGTCCTGTTTTATTAGTAATTAAAGCCATGTGTGCAGGCATAAACGGGACCGGATTGATATGGGTACTAGTGAGGCATCCTTGCAAAAATAGGAGTTCTCTAGCATTTACCTTGTTTGGACTCTCCCGGCCAAAAATACTACATGCCAAAAGATATCTGAAAACTCTTGTGGTCGGGTTATGGATGGTCGACGCAAGTATTCCTTCAAAGGTGCCTCACAAATCACACCTTCCCTATGAGGGATTCCTAACAAGCCTGTTAGTTCGTCGGTACTGAATTCGTGTTCGATTCCAAACAGTCTAAAATTAACAGTACCGACTGTGCTAGCAGTGTTAGGACTGACAATGTATATCAATGAACTTAAAAACTCAACTGTCAGCCTCTCATAGGTAGGTTCCTGGTTAACAAAAATATTATGCAAGCCTAAAAAATATAATAAATGAAAAACACTATGATACAGACCCAAAGCATACAGACAGTTATCATCGACGTACCTAGTCGAGAGAATTTCTCGACTCTGAAGCCTCTGAATAATTTTCCTTTGCCTATCACCCGGTCTTCCATCGCGAAGAAGAAATCCATTGAACTCCATTGTTGTTACTCCTTAAGAAGTGAAAAAGTGGTAAAAATGGTTTATGAGAGAAATGATAAAGGTTTGATTTTTATGGTTTGTGGTGGATGAAAATGAAAATGGATTTTGGATAGGTTTTATAGATGGTGAGTATTTTGGAAATGGGGGAGCTTTAATGGGGTTTTTGAAAGTTGTAAAAATGGGTTTTTGAAGTTGGAAGGTGTAAAAATGGAGGAGAAAGGGGATCAGCCCCGTTTTTGATGATGACGGTGTGGCGCCCACCACAGGGGGTATGGCGCCCGCCACAAGCCCATTTCCCGTTGGGCCTTGGATTTTCACATCTTCTTTTGGGCCTTCTTGCACCTTCGGTCTTCGGGGGGGTCCGGATAGCGTTTTCTTCACTTTTCCAAGGCATGAGGCTTGCATATTTTTTTTATGAAGACAAAAATGAATATATTTTTGTCTTATATTTTTTTTATAAAATAATAAAAATCAAAAGAAAAGAGAAAAATTGACATTAGTGCACGAAATAATATATATATATATATATATATATATATATATATATAAGATAAACTCAAAGTACATGAAAAAAGAAAATGTAATAGATGCAATAATGTAAGATATGTCTGGAGATGCGAGAAATAAAATAAAGCATGAAAAAAAAACTTAAATACTAGGGTAATATCGTCAGTGTAGAACGAATCATGTGGTAGGCTTCTCTTCCTGGTTTGATCCACGAATCTCAGCTATCTCCCTCTGAAGCTCTTCAATATCCTGATATAGAGCATCGGCCTCTGAGGCATGAGTGAGATCAGATACCTGAATCTGTAATTCCAAGTCCGCTACTTCCTACTTGAGCAGGGCAGTCTCCTTGCGGAGCTCATAAATTTGAGTTTGTAGATCAGGCGGCTGCAGAGACATATTGTTAGACATAACAGTTATTCGGGGAGAAAAAGGTGTAGGAGTGTACTTAGCGGCGGGAGGTGATTTCGGCTCTTCGACAGTCTCTCCATAACCCTTTAGAGCATAGCTCCAATTAGCAGGATCATGGACACTGGTCATCAGTGGATCTGGTAATGTAATGTAATGTATCAATTCACCGTCGATCAGTAATCTAAAAGTGTTGGGCTCAAAAGAGGCCCTCCTCATCAGTCCTCTATCAAGACAAAAGTCAACATCCAGGGTGGTGTAGCAGCAGAAGGTCCTGAGGTGTAATAATTTGCGAGACAAACCCAATGCAGTAGCTATCTGTGTAACAATCCCACCAACATGTATGATGCCTACAGATGATCTGGAAACACTAGCAAGGCCCTTCAACAGAAAGTTGCCACAAGCAACTGGGCATGACTGAGTTGCACAAAATAGTAGGAAAATCTCCTCTTCACATAGCAGAGTCTCTGTATCTGGAAAACCGAGGAAAGAATGTGCCAGAATCATCTGGAAGTACCTTAACGCAGGGTTGTGGATTACTTGAGAAAACTGAGTGGAAGGATCTTGGCTCCCTCCACCTGAGATGTTAGACCAAAACTTTTCCACTTCTCTGCTCATAAAATACCCCATCGGTGTGTCTGGAATAGCATCAGGAGTAGTCTGAAAACCTAGTAAATAACCAAACTCTTTGTGAGAGAAGGAGTAGTCAATCCCGAACAACCTGAAAACAACATATCCATCTGGTCCAGCCCAAGGATCATAATGAAATGAGATGAGGAACTCTAGAGTTAAGTTCCTGTAAGTGTTGTTCCTATCGTCAAACTGGTCCCACTGGAGTTGATGGCATAAGAATCTGACGCTTGGCTCTATCCCCAAGGCATCCATGCAATCATGGTCTGGGTACCTGGTAGGAGCCATAGGACGTCTCATGTGGACATAGTAACGCTCTCTCTGTGCGTCGTCTCTAAAGGCCACGTGCATGTCATTGGGGTTCTGCATTCTGCACAAGGTTAACAAACAAGTCCTGGAATCACATAAAACATTAAATCGTTAGTCCTGAAATATTAATAAAATAAACAAATTAAAATAAAGGAAAAATAAATAAATAAAAAGTAGGTAAATAAGAAAACCATGGGTTGCCTCCCATGCAGCGCTTGTTTAACGTCATTAGCTCGACGACCGATTTTTATACATCATTTGAAGGATATGGTGGATCACTCAGAGTATGACAGGTGTATGTTGTTGGGATGTCACCTCCTTCGTAGGGCTTCAACCTCTGTCCATTGACGATGAACGGTTTACATGTTTGGTTCTTGATTTCAATAGCACCAGATCTTAGGATCTTAGATACTTCGAAAGGGCCAGTCCATCTCGAACGAAGTTTCCCTGGAAAAAGTCGTAACCTAGAATCGAACAGGAGAACAGGATCGCCTATTTTGAAGTCTTTCCTTATGATTATTTTGTCATGCCAAGCTTTTGTTCTTTCTTTGTATATGATGGCATTTTCGTAGGCAGATTGTCTGAGCTCTTCTAATTTGTGGATATCAAGGATACGTTTTTCACCAGCAGTTAAGTAATCCAAATTCAAAGTTTTGATGGCCCAATAAGCCTTATGCTCTAACTCAAACGGTAAGTGACATGATTTTTCATAGACCAGTTGATAAGGGTTTGTTCCTATAGGGGTTTCGAAAGCAGTTCTATAGGCCCATAACGCTTCTTAAAGTTTCTGCGACCAATCTTTTCTGGATATAGAGACAGTCTTCTCAAGAATTTGATTTATCTCCCTATTAGATACTTCCACTTGTCCATTGGTCTGTGGGTGGTATGGTGTTGCTACTCTATGCTTAACTCCATACTTGGTTAAAAGTTTATCAAATATTCTCGATATGAAGTGTGATCCTCCATCACTTCTGACTAAATGGGGGGTTCCAAACCTGGGAAATATATAGTTTTTGAATAATTTGATGACTACTCTGGTGTTGTTCATGGGTGCGGCGATAGCTTCAATCCATTTAGACACGTAGTCAACAACTACTAAGATGTACTGATTTCCAAAAGATTGTGGGAACGGTCCCATAAAGTCTATACCCCATACCTCGAAGAGTTATACTTCTTGGATATTTTTAGAGACATTTCATTACGTCTTGAAATATTTCCTGTGCGTTGGAATCTGTCACACTTGACAATGAAAGCATGGATATCACGCCACATAGTAGGCCAGAATAGGCCAGCTTGAAGAATCTTGGCGTAGGTCTTAGATGTGCTCGCATGTCCACCATAGGGTGCAGAGTGACAATGCTCAATTATATTATTACCTCTTCTTCTGGAACACAACGGCGGAAAATGCCATATTTACCTCTCTTGAAAAGAAATGGTTCGTCCCAATAGAAGTTTCTCACATCACTGTAGAACTTCTTCCGGTGGTAGTTTAGATCAGGGGGTATGATGTCAGCGGCTAGGTAATTAAAAAAGTCCGCATACCAAGGAGTATTACTTATAGCTAAGGATTTATGAGAATGATCATGTGGGTCTGGGTTATCATCCTCAATAGTTTCTAGTTGGGCTATCAGTCTATCATAGGCAAAATCGTCATTTATGGGTACTGTGTTAGGTTTCAGGTATTCTAGCCTAGAAAGGTGATCAGCCACTACATTATATGTGCCTTTCTTATCACGGATATCTAAATCAAACTCTTGCAGTAATAGAATCCATCAAAGTAACCTAGGCTTGGCATCCTTTTTACTTAGTAAGTAACGAATGGTAGCATGGTCGGTGTAAACTATAATTTTGGCTCCTACTAGATAAGATCTAAATTTTTCTATGGCGAAAACTACAGCTAGGAGCTCTTTTTCGGTTGTTGTGTAGTTGAGCTGTTCAGCGTCTAGGGTTCTATTGGCATAATAAATTACGTGTAACTTTTTATCTTTTCTCTAACCTAGAACGGCTCCAACAGCATAGTCACTAGCGTCACACATTATCTCAAACGGTTCTGACCAATTAGGGGGTTTCATTATAGGTGCTGAAATCAGAGCTTGCTTCAGAAGATTAAATGCTTCAGTACATTTTTCATCGAAGATGAATTCAGCATCTTTCATTAAAAGACCAGTTAAGGGCTTTGTTATTTTGGAGAAGTCCTTGATAAAACGTCGGTAAAATCCGGCATGTCCCAGAAAACTTCTTATCTCCCTGATAGTCTTCGGCGGTTTTAGATTCTCTATGACTTCTATTTTAGCTTTATCTACCTCTATACCTTTTTCGGAAACTATATGTCCTAAAACAATCCCTTCGGTGACCATGAAATGACATTTTTCCCAATTTAGCACAAGGTTTACCTCCACACATCTTTCCAGGATTTTCTCAAGGTTGATAAGACAATTTTTGAAATCAGATCCACAAACTGAGAAATCATCCATAAATACTTCCATGATTCCATCTAAATAGTCTGCAAAGATAGACATCATGCAGCGTTGGAAATTGGCAGGAGCATTACAGAGTCCAAAAGGCATTCTTCTGTAGGAAAAAGTTCCAACAGGGCATGTAAAGGTAATTTTTTTCTTGATCTTCGGGGTGAATAGGTATTTGGAAGAATCCTGAATATCCATCTAGGTAACAAAAGTAAGAGTTTCTGGCTAGGCGCTCCAACATTTGGTCTATGAATGGTAATGGGAAATGGTCCTTCCTAGTTGCTTTATTTAATTTTCTATAATCTATGCACATACGCCAACCTCCATCAGTTCTTTTTGCTACAGGTCCTCCCTTCTCATTTTGCACGACTGTGGTGCCTCCCTTTTTAGGTACTACATGCACAGGACTCACCCATTTACAGTCCGAGATCTGATATATTATACCTGCCTCTAGTAACTTAAGAACTTCAGTCTTAACTACATTAGTCATCATAGGATTTATTCTTCGTTGGTGTTCTCTGGAGGGTTTTGAATCTTCTTCAAGCAAAATCCGATGAATGCATACGGATGGGCTTATTCCTTTTAGATCTGAGATCTTATATCCTAAGGCCGAGGGATACCTTCGTAAAACGTCTAATAATTGGTATGTTTCCTCTTGGTCTATGGTAGCACTGACTATAACTGGACGGTTCATTTCTTCATCAAGAAATTCATATCTTAGGTTTTTAGGCATTTCCTTAAGTTTTACGGTTGGTTTCATAGGGCAAGGCATAGGATCTGGGGTAAGAGATAAACATTCGTGAAGGTCATTATCAATGTAGGGTTTTTTATAATTGTCATCTTCCAAAATAAGGGTTGATGGCAATTTTATAGATTCAGTTTCTTCTTCTTGTTCTAATTCCCTAATGCATTCATCAATGATATCTAAGGCATAACAAGCATCTCCTATTACAGGTGCCATAAGAAATTTTGAAAGTATAAATTTTATCTTCTCGTCACCTACCTCAAAGGTTAGTTTCCCTTTTTTAACATCTATTACGGCTCCAGCATTCGATAAGAACGGTCTACCTAGGAGGATTGGTATGTCATCATCTTCTTTAATGTCCATGACAACAAAATCAATAGGTATAAACAACTGACCTATCCTAACAGGGACGTCTTCAAGTATGCCTATAGGGTATTTAACGGATCTATCGGCCAATTGAAGTGACATCTTAGTAGATTGTAATTCTCCTAAGTTTAATCTCTCACAAACTGCTAAAGGCATTAAGCTCACACTAGCTCCTAAGTCTAGAAAAGCCTTTTCGATGACATGATTCCCCAAAACACAAGGAATGGAAAAATTTTTGGAATCTTTATCTTTCTTTGCTAACCTATTTTCGGAAATAGAATTACATTCCACGGGTTTCGGATCTTCAAGTCTACGTTTATTTGTAAGTATATCTTTGAGAAACTTAGCGTAAGAAGGTATTTGGGTGATGGCTTCTGTAAAGGGGATTTCTACGTGAAGTTTTTCTATAACCTTAACGAATTTTTGATACTGATTATCGATTTGGGTTTCTTTAATCTTTGAGGGTATGGTATTGGTGGTTTATATGGCGGTGGTGGTATATAGGTTTTATTTTTAGGTTCTTCTCCTTTTTCTTGACTTTCCGGGTTTTCAGATTCCTCTGGTTCCTTCTCCTCATTTCTCTCAGAAGTTTCGGGCTCACTTAATCTAGGGTTTTAAGGTTCCTCATAAGCGGTTCCACTTCTTAGAGTAATGGCATTTGCTTGCCCTTTTGGGTTTTGTTGAGGTTGTCCAGGGAACTGTCCTCCAAGTGTAGTCTGAGGGGCTTGGTTTAAAGCTACCTGAGAGATCTGGGTTTCAAGCATCTTATTGTGAGTAATAATTTGATCAACCTTGGTTCCTAACTGGGTAATTAGTTTGTTAACATGGACGTTTTGGTTCATGAACTCTTTGTTTTGTTGTGCTTGAGCGGTGATAAAATTTTCTACAATTTTCTCAAGGCTCGGACTTGGTGGTATAGGTTGCATAGGTTGATTTGTTCTTGGGGCTTGGTAACCTTGTTGTCTCGGAGGTGCGGTATTTTGGATAGGGTTATTATTTTTGTAGGAGATGTTCGGGTGATTCCTCCATCCAGGGTTATATGTGTTTGAAAATGGGTTCCCTTGGGTGTAGTTCACTTGCTCAGGGCTAGTCTCATTTAACAAATTGCATTCGGCGGATTGGTGTCCTTGCGTCCCACATATCTCACAACTCGGTGAAACTGCAACTACAGTATTCGGAGTTGTACACATATGTTCGACTCTAAAGGCCAACGCGTCCATTTTAGCCTGCATCATGTCCATAGAGCTTAGCTCATGTATTCCTCCTTGGGCTTCCTTCTTTTCCACTGTCGCTCGTTCTACTCCCCATGATTGATGGTTTTGGGCCATATCCTCGATAAGGGCACTAGCTTCAGGGTAAGGTTTGTTCATCAGTGCGCCACCAGCGGCAGCGTCGATGGTCATCTTAGTGTTATAATGAAGTCCATTATAGAAGGTTTGAATGATTAGCCAATTCTCTAAGCCATGATGTGGGCATGCTCTTAATAGCTCTTTATATCTCTCCCTGGCTTCGAACAACGACTCTCCTTGGTGTTGGGTAAATCTAGTTATAAGGTTTCGAAGAAGAGCGGTCTTACTTGGGGGAAAATATCTAGCAAGGAATACTTTTCTAAGGTCTTCCCAAGTTGTTATGGAATTGGGTGGAAGGGAATCTAACCATGATAGAGCTTTATCTCTGAGGGAAAAGGGAAATAATCTTAAGCGTATCGCCTCAGGAGGAGCTTCATTAGTTTTAAAGGTGTCTGCTAACTGAAGAAAGTTTTTTAAATGTTGGTTTGGGTTTTCAGTAGCAAGACCTGCGAATTGTCTCTGTTGCACTAATTGCAGCAGGGATGGTTTAAGTTCAAAATTATTGGCTGGGATAGCGGGGTTTACTATACTAGAACTAGGTTCCTCGTTTGATGGTTGGGCGAAGTCCTTAAGAGGTCTTCGGTTTTGATCTTCGGCCATAGCTCTCCTATTCCTATGGAAAAACAAACGTGCTTGAGCGTAACGTTCAGGTTCAGCTAGAGGGTTTACTAAACTTCCGACACAGTGAGTCTTTCGCATTTACCGGTGGGTAACAAACTTAGTCTAAACGGTATAACTACAGGGTGTGAAATTTGACGAAATTGGTCCCCGGCAACGGCGCCAAAAACTTGATGCGTGTTTTTCGCAAGTGTACGAACACGTCAGAGTAATATAAAAGATTGTCGAATCCACAAAGACCAAGTGTCAATCTATCGTACCTGTTGTTATGGTGTGTATCTAAGGCAACTGAATAAAAGGGTTTTAACGAATGCGCAATGGTAAATAAAATAATAATTTTAAACAATAAATAAAAGACAGGCTCGAATGTAATTCACGTAATCAATTGATAATCCATTACTTGTTAATAGAACTACTTATGGGCAATGTTTTCCACTTTGAAAAGAACTAATTTAACAGGAACTGTCGCTTTCGCGTATTCAGAACCGAGTTGCACTCTCTAATCAACCCCTTCTATTGTCACGGATAAAAAGGTGCGTACTGCGTTAGAGTAGTAAACCAATTTTTAAGAAATATAGTATCTTAACTTAGTTGAAAAGTATTTTAACCTGGATTTCTTAGCAAAAAGAGGTTCTTATGAACCAGACTCTAAACTTCATAACGCGTCCAAAAATCGTTTTAAAATCTCTTTTCTTTTTAATCTAAAAACTCCTAATGGACTAGACAAAGCACTTTTGGCTGTTTTTGAAATAGTTAAAAACAATTGTTTAGATTGAAAGATAAAATAGCCCTTAAGTGTTTCCACGAACAATTGTACGGATTACTGGTTCAATTACGATCCTTACATTCTAACCTTTATGGATTTAGTTAGACATAGTAAAGTAAAAGTTCTTTTTATAATTTTTCATAAAAGTAATTTAGTGCGAGTGCGGAAAGTAAATAAAAGTAATGTGAGTGCGGGAAATAAATAAAATTAGTGCGAGTGCGATAAATAAAGGTATTTAAAGCGAGTGCGAGAAATAAATAAAGTAAAGCGAGTGTAGGAAAATAAATAAAGTAAAGCGAGTGCAGGAAATAAATAAAATAAAGTGCGAGTGCGGATAATAAATGAAAGTAAAGTAATGCGGAAAAATAAAATACGAACTGGAATTAAAATGGCGGCAGGATTAACTTCCTCCCATAGTGCTCCAAAACTCGATCACACAGACGTATACAGACTCGATCACTCAATTGCAGTAACACCCCGATGTGGAATGATAACTGCTTTAAAACTGATATATGCCTAAGAGAATCTAAGTTTGGATGAATAAAAACGAAAATCTAAGGTCCTATTTATAGGAAAACAAAAAGCAGGAAAATACCAGGATGCCCCCTCCACTAAAAAGTGGAGGGAAAAGTTTTTGCCTTGTGGCGCCCGCCATGAGGCCAATGGGGAATGAAAGAGTGGGGATCGTGGGTCTTGGCAGTTGTGGAGTGGTCTTGAGACGTGGCCACGTCATGGAAGACCCCATGGCGCCCGCCATGGTGGATGCCGTAAGTGTAAAACGCTGAATTTCTTGGTTTTCGTCTGTTTCCACTCCTTTTTTGCTCCTTTTCTCGATTTAGGCCCCGATTACAAAGAAAACCTGAAAACAAAGAAAAACAAAGTAATAACATAACAAAATAACATTAGAAGCTAAGAATGCATGCGAAATCGGAGTCAGAAATACAGTGAATTTTAGTGTTATCATTATTCCCCATTTTCATATACCTTAGCATATATGAGTGTGTTAGTCCTCATTATGAATTTCTTACCTTGTGATCAAAGTCCAACTTACTTGGCATTTATATTTGTGTCTCCAGAACTTTTTCTTCACACACTTGTTGTTCCTTCTCAAATATTACACCTTTTATCTGACTGTTATTCTCGGATGTCCATAGTGGAGTCATCATTGATTTGATGTACTTTCCCGAATTTTTCCATCTCATTCAGTTTTTTTCCTGGATGTCGTGATTCAAATTTTATCTGATTGCTATTATTGGATGTTGTGATCACTTTCCTTCCCTTTGCTATTCTCGGATGTCCATAGTGAAGTCATCATTGATTTGATGTATTGTCTCAGACTTTTTCCCCTTTCATTCTGTTCTGTTTCTGGATGTTGTGATTCACATTTTATCCGATTTCTATTCTTGGATGTTGTGATTCACCCATTTTCCGATTACCATTCTCGGATGTCCATAGTGGAGTCATTATTGATTTGATGTACTGCCCGGGACTTTTTCCCATTTCATTCAGTTCTGTTCCTGGATGTTGTGATTCACATTTTATCCGATTGCTATTCTTGGATGTTGTGATTCAACCATTTTCCTATTTCCATTCTCGGATGTCCATAGTGAAGTCATCATTGATTTGATGTACTTTCCAGAATGTTTCCCATTTCATTCAGTTTTGTTCCTGGATTTCGTGATTCACATTTTTATCTGATTGTTATTCTTGGATGTTATGATCATTTTCCTTCTGATTGCTATTCTCAGATGTCCATAGTGAAGTCATCATTGATTTGATGTACTGTCTCAGACTTTTTCCCATTTCATTCAGTTCTGTTCCTGAATGTTGTGATTCACGTTTTTTCCGTTTGCTATTCTCGGGTGTTGTGATCACTTTCCTTCAGATTGCTATTCTCGGATGCCCATAGTGAAGTCATCATTGATTTGATGTACTATCCCAGACTTTTTCCCATTTCATTCAGTTCTGTTCCTGAATGTTGTGATTCACGTTTTTTTCGATTGATATTCTCGGATGTTGTGACCACTTTCCTTTCGATTGTTATTCTCGGATGTCCATAATGGATTCATCATTGATTTGATGTACTTTCCATAATTTTTCTCATTTCATCCAGTCCTGTTCCTGGGTGCGGTGATTCACATTTTATTTGATTGCTATTCTCGAACGTTGTGATCACTTTCCCTCTGATTTCCATTCTCAGATATCCATAGTAAGGTCATTAATGTCATTCTTGGATGCTTCTGATGTACTTTTTCGGGATTTTCTCACTTCATCTAGTGCCATTCTTGGATGTTGTGATCCTTTCTGTTCAATTTCCATTCTTGGATATTTTCTCCTCAGTTGAGCCATGTGGTGGTCTCTAGCATGCTGCTTTTCCCCGTCGGAGTTTTATGCTCCTTATCCCAACGTTTATTCTATTCCGTGTGTCGTTTCGTTCCTTACATTTTCTTTGCATTTCATATGCTTTCATAATATTTTCATCTGCATTTTCATATGCTTTCATATCATTCTCATATCATTTTTATATTATTTCATATTGTTCGTATCATTTCATTACATTCCATATTTTGGCATCTTTGGACCAAAAATTGGGTTTTTGATATTTAAGTATCTTCCATCTTTTCGAAATGAAGATGTCAATCTTCATATCTCTGGATTGAAGAAACTTAAATAGGGGCATCTATCATACCCTAATTTTTTACCCTAAGATTTTTCGCATCTTATCTGCATCTTGCATACAAACAAGATCACGTACTGGTTCATTTATCCTTTTCAGTTGTGGATCTATGCCTCACAGGGGATCATCGTGCTTTTACTTGCTTTTATTTGTTTATATTTACTTATCTCTAACAAAAATACAAAAATAGGCCGCAGTTTTCTTCTTCTTCTTCTTCTTCTTCTTCATCTGTGTGTGCAGGTTTTCAAAAAAACAAGGCAGTGATTTCATTTCAGATGTGGTTGTTTAGTTACGATTCAATTCAGATGGACGTTTGACCTAATTTTGGTCAAACTATCAAATGATTGTTTCAACTACAATATGCTTATTCTAGTGGGTTATTTCTCAGACAATGTGTGTTCAAAGTTCAAGTTGTCTTGTGTTGAGATTCATCAGTTCATTAGTTGTTCATCTGTGGATTTATTTTCCTCAATGTGGGTTCAAATAATCAGGACAAATTTCAGTGATTGTGTTGAAGTGGCAAGTTGTTCAGTGGTTCAATGATGGTTGTTTTCATTCTAATCAAGTGCCTTGTGCAAGAGAAAACAAGATTTTCTTCCAGGCTAAAAATAGAAATCATCACTTTATATCCATCATCCATTTTTCAATTACCATTTTTTCCAAATGTTTATCAATATCCATTTTTTCCAAAACAATTAAGTCCATTTAATTCCATACAAAAAATATATCATAAAGCCCATGAAAATGAAATGAGAGAAAAGGAAATTAAGGCCCATTTGTCCACATACTGCACTATTATTTCAGATTATCACATGTATTTTTTCTCCAGCCCATATGACTTCCGCTTCATCCACACATAAAATGCAACGTTGCATCAGCTCACGTGAACCATCTAACTCTCAGCAAAATAACATTTTTCCAGTTTCAACCAGCATACACGATGCCAAGTCTCAGCTGTGAAAACATATAAGCTTTTATTTGCATATCACACTTTAAGCTGTAACACCAACCCAAGCTATCACACGGTATAGCTCAAACTTCAGCATTCACACGTACGTAGCCTGCAAGATCCAAAATGCACGAGATATTAATGCGAAATGCAGGACCATAAACATCATGTAAGAAAAACACACGCATATACCTCACGCAATTTCTGTGAAACAAAACGCATAGGTCATACAAGCAAAACACAGTGAAGAAATTGTAACGAAAATTCAGCACCTGAACACGCATTATTCATGATTTCAAAGTGCGATTTCAAGAAGTACAAAACAACATCCGATTCAAATCCTCATCCTTCTATAAAGAGAGGTAAAGATGGCATTTTCCGCCGTTGTGTTCAAGAAGAAGAGGTAAATAATATAATTGAGCATTGTCACTCTGCACCCTATGGTGGACATGCAAGCACATCTAAGACCTACACCAAGATTCTTCAAGATGGCCTATTCTGGCCTACTATGTGGCGTGATGTCCATGCTTTCATTGTCAAGTGTGACAGATGCCAACACACAGGAAATATTTCAAGATGTAATGAAATGTCGTTAAGAAATATCCAAGAAGTAGAACTCTTCGACGTATGGGGTATAGACTTTATGGGACCGTTCCCACCATCTTTTGGAAATCAGTACATCTTAGTAGCCGTTGACTACGTGTCTAAATGGATTGAAGCTATCGCCGCACCCACGAACGACACCAGAGTAGTCATCAAATTATTCAAAAATTATATATTTCCCAAGTTTGGAACACCCCGTTTAGTCATAAGTGATGGAGGATCACACTTCATATCGAGAATATTTGATAAACTTTTAAGCAAGTATGGAGTTAAGCATAGAGTAGCAACACCATACCACCCACAGACCAATGGACAAGTGGAAGTATCTAATAGGGAAATCAAACAAATTCTTGAGAAGACTGTCTCTATATCTAGAAAAGATTGGTCGCAGAAACTTCAAGAAGCATTATGGGCATATAGAACCGCTTTCAAAACCCCTATAGGAACAACCCCTTATCAACTAGTCTATGGAAAATCATGTCACTTACCTTTTGAATTGGAGCATAAGGCCTATTAGGCCATTAAAACTTTGAATTTGGATTACTTGACTGCTGGTGAGAAACGTATCCTTGATATCCACAAATTAGAAGAGCTCAGACAATCCGCCTATGAAAATGCCATCATATACAAAGAAAGAACAAAAGCTTGGCATGACAAAAGAATCATAAGAAGAGACTTCAAAATAGGCGATCCTGTTCTCTTGTTCGATTCTAGGTTACGACTTTTTCCAGGGAAGCTTCGTTCGAGATGGACTGACCCTTTCGAAGTATCTAAGATTCTAAGATCTGGTGCTATTGAAATCAAGAACCAAACATGTAAACCATTCATCGTCAATGGACAGAGGTTGAAGCCCTACAAAGGAGGTGACATCCCAACAACATACACCTGCCATACTCTGAGTGATCCACCATATCCTTCCAATGATGTTTAAAAATCGGTCGTCGAGCTAATGACATTAAACAAGCGCTGCATGGGAGGCAACCAATGGTTTTCTTATTTATGTACTTTTTATTTATTTTTACTTTATTTTAATTTTTTTATTTTATTATTATTATGTCAGGACTAACGATTGAATGTTTTATGTGCTTTCAGGACTTGTTTGCTAACCTTGTGCAGAATGCAGAACCCTGATGACATGCACGTGGCCTTTAGAGACGACGCACAGAGAGAGCGTTACTATGTCCACATGAGACGCCCTATGGCTCCTACCAGGTACCCTGACCATGACTGCATGGATGCCTTGGGGATAGAGCCAAACGTCAAATTCTTATGCCATCAACTCTAGTGGGACCAGTTTGACGACAGGAATAACACTTATAGGAACTTGACTCTTGAGTTCCTCAGCTCGTTTCATCATGACCCTTGGGCTGGACCTGATGGACTTGCTGTTTTCAGGTTGTTCGGGATTGACTACTCCTTCTCTCACAAAGAGTTTGGTGATTTACTAGGTTTCCAGACTACTCCTGATGCTATTCCAGAGACATCGATGGGGTATTTTATGAGCAGAGAAGTGGAAAAGTTTTGGTCTAAAATATCAGGTGGAGGGAGCCAAGATCCTTCCACTCAGTTTTCTCAGATAATCCACAACCCTGCGTTAAGGTACTTCCAGATGATTCTAGCGCATTCTTTCCTAGGTTTGCCAGATACAGAGACCCAGCTAAGTGAAGAGGAGATTTTCCTACTGTTTTGTGCGACTCAGTCTCGCTCAGTTGCTTGTGGCAACTTTCTGTTGAAGGGCCTTGCTAGTGTTGCCAGATCATCTGTAGGCATCATACATATCGGTGGTATTGTTACACAGATAGCTACTGCATTGGGTTTGTCTCGCAAATTATTGCACCTCAGGACCTTCTGCTGCTACACCACCCTGGATGTTGAATTTTGTCTTGACAGAGGACTGATGAGGAGGGCTTCTTTTGAGCCCATGATCCTGCAAATTGGAGTTACGCTCTAGAGGGTTATGGAGAGACTGTCGAAGAGCCGAAATCACCCCCCGCCGCTGAGTACACTCCTATACCTCTTACTCCCCGAATCACTATTATGTCTAACAATATGTCTCTGCAGCCGCCTGATCTACAAACTCAGATTTATGAGCTCCGTAAGGAGACTGCCCTGCTCAAGCAGGAAGTAGCGGACTTGGAATTATAGATTCAGGTTTCTGATCTCACTCATGCCTCAGAGGACGATGCTCTATATCAGGAGATTAAAGAGCTTCGGAGGGAGATAGCTGAGATTCATGGATCAAACCAGGAGAAGAAGCCTACCACATGATTCGTTCTACACTGATAATATTACCCTAGTATTTAATTTCCTTTTTTTTCACGCTTTATTTTATTTATCGCATCTCCAAACATATCTTACATTATTGCATCTATTATATTTTCATGTACTTTGAATTCATCTTATATATACATATTATGCACTAATGTCGATTTTTTTTCTTTTTCTTTTTTGATTTTTAATTATTTTATTTTTGTCGTGCGAAGAAAAAAAATATATAAGACAAAAATATTTTCATTTTTGTCTTCAAAAAAAATATGCAAGCCTCATGCCTTGAAAAGGAGAAGAAAACGCTATCCAGACCCCCCCCCCCCCCCCCCGAAGACCGAAGGTGCAAAGAAGGCCCAAAGGAGGATTTTAAAAAATCCAAGGCCCAGGAAATAGCCTTATGGCGGGCTCCACAAGCCCATGGCGGGCGCCATGGCGTTCTCCCCTATTTCGGGGCTGAACTCCCATTTTCACCATTTTCATACCTTCCTTCTCCAAAAACCCATTTTTGCAACTTTCAAAAACCTCCTTGAACCCCATTAAAGCTCCCCCATTTCCAAAATACCCACCATCCATAAAACCTATCCAAAATCCATTTTCATTTTCATCCACCACAAACCATAAAAATCAAAACTTTATCATTTCTCTCATAAACCATTTTTCTACCATTTTCACTTCCTAAGGAGCAATCAACAATGGAGTTCAATGGATTTCTTCTTCGTGATGGAAGACCGGGTGATAGGCAAAGGAAAATTATTCAGAGGCTTCAGAGTCGAGAAATTCTCTCGACTAGGTACGTCGATGATAACTGTCTGTATGCTTTGGGTATTTATCATAGTGTTTTTAATTTATTAGATTTTTTAGGCTTGCATAATATTTTCGTTAATCAGGAACCTACCTATGAGAGGCTGACAGTTGAGTTTTTAAGTTCATTGATATACATTGTCAGTCCTAACACTGCTAGCACAGTCGGTACTGTTAAATTTAGACTGTTTGGAATTGAATATGAATTCAGTACCAACGAGCTAGCAGGCTTGTTAGGAATCCCTCATAGGGAAGGTGCGATTTGTGACACACCTTTGGATGCAGAATGGTCGGCCGAGGTATTTTCCTTCTGGCAAAGGCTTTCAAGTACTTCAATTAATTCTTTTGAAGGGATACTTGCGTCTACCATTCATAACCCGGCCATAAGAATTTTCAGATATCTTTTGGCATGTACTATTTTTGGCCGGGAGAGTCCAAACAAGGTAAATGCCAGAGAACTCCTATTTTTGCAAGGATGCCTCACTAGTACCCATATCAATCTGGTCCCGTTTATGCTTGCACACATGGCTTTACTTACTAATAAAACAGGACCGATTGTTTTTGGAGGGCTTGTTACGTCTATTGCTCGGGCTCTTGGCCTGAACGATGAGATAGCTACACTTGAACCACTACCTCCTCGCACAATTAATTTAAAATTTCTGAAAGACATGAAATTGTGCCGAACGAGGAGAGAAAGTGGTTATGAGTTGATGGTTCATGGGGTAGCTATCCCATCTGTTGCTTTACCATGCAGTAGACGTACTGATGTACGTGATGAAAGGAACTGGACCTATGATCTGAATGCTCCACCTATTTTGGGTCCACTTCCTCCTAATATTCCTGATGGGGAGGCACATGACACTGATGAAGAGTATGATCGGAGAGAGCAGTCTCCCATACCTCACATGTCCCCCCATCGTCCTTCACAGTCACACACCGCACCATCTTCCTCTAACCCTGTTGCAGGTACTGCTCCTGGATTCTATGTCACTGAGGAGATGTGGCGTGATATGACAGCTAGAGAGGAAAGGCGGGACGGCCTTCTCTCTACTATTTCACAACAACTGACGGACAACATGAGCTTCATGCAACAATCGCGATTGGTTTCGGATCGTGCTTATAGCAACGTTTGCCGTACCTTGAGCGATATCTCCTTAGAGCAGAACCGTCAGAGAGAGTTCAACCACCGGCACTACCAGCTTGTAGAGGCTACTCGGGGTTCCATCTTAGGTAACCTTCGAGAGGTTCGGGGTGCTCAGGCTGCCTTATCGGCACGACTCGACTGGAGGGACCAGCATCGTAGTAGATCCCGTCGTTCCAGACCATCACAGCAGGACGGCGAGGGCACCAATGCTCCTCCTCAGTAGTCTTTTTCAGGTTACCCCCCTTATCTTATTTCGAAACATTGGGGACAATGTTCAATTTAAAGTGTGGGAGGGGATTTTATTGCTTTTTGTCATTTCCCTTTTTAGTTAATTATTTCCGTTCAGTTATTTCCCTTTTCAGTAAGTTATTTAGTCTAATTTTCTTAGATAATGCATGAGTCTGACGAGTCACCAGTATAGTGTATTTTTAGTACATCTTCATTTTTTCCCATTTCCTTAGCCTTACCAGAAAAATTTTAAAAAGAAAATAATGTTGTTTCACATGTTTTTTGGGCTTTGAGACAAGTTTAGATTAGGATGTAGTGACTTAGGTCAACATTTTGAAACATCAGCACCATTTTAGCACCATAGACCTCTTGAATATAGGAATCACTCCTAAACCCCACCACCATGGCCTTTATTATCATTCAAAAAATTGTCCTAAGTAGTTTATCCTAGCAGTCAGCTCCGGCCTAAGCATGCTCTACGTAGGGGGCCGATGAACATAAGTGAATGATCCAGTGCTAATAAAAAAGAAAGAAAAAAGGCAAACTCTGGGATAGGTGACCCTCACAAAGTCATTTAAACCGAAAAAAAAGAGAAGAAAAAAAAATTTGCCACAAAAAGAAAAAAAATTGCAAGTCACCTATTGTTAGTTGGTTCAGAGGTATCTGGCACTGAACTTGGTAGGGCAGATTACGATCCGATCCCCCGCAATTACAATTAGGTCAAATAAAACAGGTTTACACATGCTTATGTGCCAGAAACCTTATGTTATGGATCATAATCACTAACCGGTCACTCTACTATGAAGCATGTACGGATAATGGGCTTAATGTGATTGCGCCTGAATGAAAAGGACACAAAAAGATGAGAAGATAGGCCTAGGTTTTGTGGGATGACATGGAGTGGTTAATATAGGATTGAAGTTTGTGTTTATGTTACTATGGTACCCTTGGTTCACTTAGTTAGTACATGTCACTGCATCCTGACTTGAACTTAGAAGACCTTTAGCCCAAAGACGCGTGTTGACACCATATTTTCTTGAGCTTTAATGTTTGCTTGAGGACAAGCAAAGGTTTAACTGTGGGAGAATTTGATCACACTAAATTTCACCGTATTTCTGACTCCGATTTCGCATGCATTCTTAGCTTTTATTGTTATTTTGTTATGTTATCACTTTGTTTTCTTTTGTTTTCAGGTTTTTTATGTAATCGGGGCTTGAATCGAGAAAAGGAGCGAAAAAGGAGTGGAAACGGACGAAAACCTAGAAATTCAGCGTTTTGCACTTACGGCACCCACCGTGGCGGGCGCCATGGGGTTAGCCATGACGTGGCCACGTCTCAAGACTACTCCACAACTGCCAATACCCACGATCCCCACTCTTTCATTCTCCATTGGCCTCATGGCGGGCGCCATGACCTTGTGGTGGGCGCCACAAGGCAAAAACAGTTCCCTCCACTTTTAATTGGAGGGGGCATCCTGGTCTTTTCCAGCATTTAGTTTTCCTATAAATAGGACTTTAGTTTTTCATTTTTCTTCATCCAAACTTAGATTTCTCTAGGCATATATCAGTTTTAAAGCAGTTACCATTCCACATCGGGGTGTTTCTGCAATCGAGTGATCGAGTCTGTAATATGTCTGTGTGATCGAGTTTTGGAGCACTCTGGAGGAAGTTAATCCTGCCGCCATTTTAATTCCAGTTTGTATTTTACTTTTCTGCATTGCTTTACTTTTATTTATTTCTCGCACTGCTTTACTTTCTTTATTATCCGCACTCGCACTTTATTTTATTTATTTCCCGCACTCGCTTTACTTTCGTTTATTATCCGCACTCGCACTATATTCATTTACTTTCCGCACTTGCACTAAATTCCTTTATTTTCCGCACTCGCACTAAATTACTTTTATGAAAAATTATAAAAAGAACCTTTACTTTATCATGTCTAACTAATTCCATAAAGGTTAGGATGTAAGGATCGTAATTAAACCAGTAATCCGTATAATTGTTTGTGGAAACACTTAAGGGCTATTTTATCTTTCAATTTAAGTAATTGTTTTTAACTATTTCAAAAACAGCCAAAAGCACTTTGTCTGGTTCATTAGGAGTTTTTAGATTAAAAAGAAAAGAGATTTTAAAATAATTTTCGGACGCGTTAGGAAGTTTAGAGTCTGGTTCATAAGAACCTCTTTTTGCTAAGAAATTCAGGTTAAAATACTTTTCAACTTAGTCAAGATACTACATTTCTTAAAAATAGATTTACTACTCTAACGCAGTACGCACCTTTTTATCCGTGACAATAGGAGGGGTTGATTAGAGAGTACAACTCGGTTCTGAATACGCGAAAGCGACAGTTCCTGTTAAATTAGTTCTTTTCAAAGGAGAAAACATTGCCCATAAGTAGTTCCATTAACAAGTACTGGATTATCATTGATTACGTGAATTACATTCGAGCCTGTCTTTTATTTATTACATTCGATAATCTTTTATATTACTCTGACGTGTTCGTACACTTGCGAAAAACACGCATCAGATACCTCAATTTAATCCATGATTAGGGATTAAACTCATTGTAAACACCCCAAATTTGCCCTCACTCATTCACACCATGGCTTGTGATCTCCTCATGTGCATAAGTTCAATCATGGCATCTCATATTGCATTTTTGCTTCACTGCATTGTTTCTAAGTCATCTGCATCTAGGGTTTGTGATCTGAGCAATCCAAGAGCCTCTTGAGCCACTTCAAAGGTCATCAATCACTTCAAAGGGGTCCATGTATGTTCAAGCATCATATTATATCCCCACAAAGTCAAGAAAGTCAAAAAATCACAAGAACTGAGAATGGCATGGAAGCAGAGCCAGGCTTGACTGCACAGATGACCTAGAATTAGGGTTTTGGTTTCAGAGGCCATAACCCCAAATTTTTTGGTCATTCTTGTTTCTATTGGTCTCTATATGTCATAGGGATCATGTATATCAATTTTCATGAAGAAATTCCATGGGGAAGGCATCTGATCAAGAGTTGACTTTTTGAGCAAGTCAGTGTAAAATCAGGGCATCTGAGGCCCCCAATGACCCAACCAAAGGGTGTTCTTCATCATTTTGAAGGTGTATGATATTTATTTGATCATAGAAGATGTTAGAAGTTCACAAAATTGAAGGATCTCAAGCCATTTGCAAAGTTGCCATTTTGGGAAAATGACTTGTAATGGAAACTTGCCATTTTGGGAAAGTTTTTCAACCCTTTCTTTTTTATTCAAAAATGCTTCAAATGAGAAAACTTTTGTCATAAAAGTTGTAGAATGGATCATTACCTTTTCAAAAAGTACAAGAACTCATTCTAATTCATTTTGGATCAAAAGTTATGGCTTGTCAAAATTGAAGAAAATCACATAATTTCAAGTTTTTTACCAAAGAGGCAAAGTTGCAAAATCTCTTGCCAAGGCAAATTGTAACTTCAAATGGACTTCTAATCTTTGAATAAACATAAACCAATGCCTAAAAGTCAGAATGCACCAAAGGTTTGCCCATTTTCATGACTTATGAATCAAGAAATCACAAAAGGGCCAAAGTTGGACAAAGTTGCAAAACATCATACAAACCCTAATCCACTTGCTAATTGGCTTCAAGACTGATCCCATGGCTCTCCTCATTCCTTGCTGCGCAGGACACCCCTTTGTCCTTGGCCTACCATTGACCCATACCTCTCTTACACCTAGACTTGACTTTTTGCAAAAAACCCCATACCAATCCCACAGTGCCACCTTCTCTGGCCCATCCAAATGTGATAAGTGGACCAAAAGGGACTCAACACAACAGACACACAAGCCTGAAACATCCCCCAAGCCATAGTTCCAAGTTTTCACCTCTTATGCACTTTCTTTCGAAACTCACTACACAAGACACAAACACCAAAAAAAACTTCATAGAATCTCTCAGCATGTTCCACTGATCATCCCTGACCCTTCACCTTGCCTTAAAACCACCATAAACAGGAATACGATTCTCACCCCTCACTGAACAGAACTCCTTCAAACTCACAAACCAGCCAAAATAAACTCCAAACAAGCTTTGCAAACACTTGAGGGAGGTCAGTAGAGGTGATTGGAAGCAAGGAGGCAGGCTGAAAGCTCCAAACTGAAAGCTTCATCTCAGGTAGCTTCGAAATTTATTTTTTCCATAAGCTCTATTTTGAGTTCTCAACTTGTTAAGTTTGATCCCCTGAGTTCATTGAACTTTTAATTTTTGAAAATGATGAAGAATTGAGAGTGTATTGTTTGCCTGAAATTTCTGCCATTTTTGTTCATAGCTTTGAATCTTGTTAATGGTGAGAAATAAATTCCATTTGAGGGCAGGGATGAGTTTAGGGAGGTGAGAGGAAGTGATCTGGAGCTTTAGAGCTCCAGAAATGGCCTAGGGAGTGATTTGAGAAATTCTCAGGGGAGGTGTGGCCGGAGAAGATGACTGGAGGTCATTTCCGGCCACCTGAATGTCATTAAGTCTTTAATTATGATTAGGGTTTGGTTTGAATGTAGGCCATAGATCCAGTTGACTTGCATTGACCCGCGCGCAAACGAATGGCTCAGATCCATCACTTAAGCCCTAATCCACGTAATTAGTTTAATTAATTAGGTTTTTAAATTAATCTGGTCAGTTTGAATTGCAGCCGTTGGATGACGCGCCAGTCAATTCCCTCCTTTTCCATTTGAATGTCAGCCTTCAGATTTGCATACTTTTCATTATTCTCATTTTTATTTCATTTTCTTTTCATTTTATTTACACGAATAATTTAAAATAGCAAAAATCATTTAAAAATTATGAAATTTTTTGTCAAAGATTTCATTAATTTTTAAAACCCAAAAATATTTTTATTTTTATTTTTTGCATTGAAAATTATTTTTAAATCATTTAAATGTTTATTTTTAATTAGTTAATGAAAATTAATTAATTAAAAATACATTTAAGTATTTAAAAATCACAAAAAAATTCACATTGCACTTAGAAACATTTAGAAACATTGTCCAACTCTCAAACCAAATTTATTTTTTGTTCTTGATGCCTTTTGATCATTTTCATTGGAATTAATTTCATTTTAAGGCAATATTTTGGTTCAATCTTTAAAAATTTCATTCTGCCTAACCATTGAGAGTTGGATGATGATTCTTCTTGCTTTGCAATTTTCATAGCACATAGTTTATAGGATAAATTTGGTTTGATTTGATCTTGCATTTTCAATTTGTTTAGCATTTTTCTTGTTGAGGTACCTCAAAACCCTAGTAATCTTAGGAAATTCATAACTTACACTAGGTTAAGAGTTGGATCCTCTCCTTTGGGCAGTGAGCTTGTATAGGTTTAGGGCATCTTTGATTGCATTTTCAAATTTTTATCATGCCTTATGCTTCTGATTTTGAGTTTTTCTTTGTGTGTTGATCATAAACCCTAATTTATGCCTTCCTTTGCATCCATTTCTCATTTGCTTGCATCCAATGACTTGCCATGACATTTTGTGCATCCACATGATTCATAAAGCATCTTAGGACATATTAGAATCATGTTTGATCATTGCATCTTTCATTTACCATGCTATATGTCCTTTGCATTCCATAACTTTTCATGTACTTTCATGGTTCAAAGCATGCTTCATCTGCATCCATGTCCTTGCATGATCATCCTCATGTCTTGCCTCATGTTTGTATCACCTCTTAGCATCATTAACATCATGTGAATGCTTCTGACTTTGGTTTGCATCATGGCATTTCATCTCATTTGCATTGCATTTCATTTCTTTTAGCTAACATTTTAGGTGGTAAGTTGTGTTGAGAAGTGAATTTGCCTTCACTTCTCACAATCTCTTCTTATCTCTCTTGCATCTTTGCTGCATTTTATCTTGTGTATTGGATTGAGCTTGCTCATTCATGCTCTCTCTTTACTTTCTTTCTTCAAGCAACTTGACTTCTTAAGTGAAGCAAGTTGTTTTGCTTCCCTTTGCTCCTTCCTCCCTTCACCTGTTCCCTTCCTGGTGGTTTCTCTGAAGATCTTTCTCTCTTAAGCCTCATAAACCCTAGGATCTCCAAGCATGACAATAATTAGGGTTTTGGTTAGTCCCCCTTTTAAGTTTTTACCTTTAAGTCTCTTTGAGTCTTCTCTTCTCATCTCATAATCAAGGACTAAACCCTAAAGGCTTTAAGGCTTTGTGATTAAGCTTATGCCTGCATCCTTCTATTAGGATGGAGTGTATAACTTTAATCCTAAGTGTTAAACCCTTAATGTGTTTAAATCCTTTAATAAATCCACCTAATAATCACCAAGACATCAAGCTTGTAACTTGGGCCTTGCATTAGGGTTCTAATTATTCCTTAACTGGTTAAGAAGGACTAACCCTAGAGTTAATGGACAAGTCCCCCTCAAGTTGTCTTACAAACCATAAAATCCACTTCTTAATCTTATCATTAACTAAAAATCCACTTTAATAAAGGCTTTGTTTTGTCATGAGGTTAATCCCTAATCATGGATTAAGTTGAGGAGTCTTTCTCAGCTTAAATGTTCTCATCTATTATCCTTCTATTAGGATAGTGTAATGAGTCCATTAAATCCTTGATTATGGCTTAAACTCATTACTTAACACTAAACAAAACAACAAAAACATCTAAATAAATGCAAGTAGGTTAATGATCTTAATCCTACATCATGGTGATTAAGTGTGAGGTGTTTACTTCATACTTAAGGTACTCTCATTACCCCTAATTAGAGGGAGGATGTGATGAGTTTACTAACCCTTGGTTTAGGCTTAAGCTCATTTTCTTATGACAAACTCCAAAAGGCAATAAAAGACTGAAAACACAAAAACAAACAATAATCGTCTCCTCCGGGATTCTTTTCTCATCTTATTCACTCACAAACGAGAACTTGCTTCTTCCGTCTAATGCAAGACAGTTAGCACTTGAGCCAGACAGGTCATACACTTGAGCATAGACAAGTAAGCAGTTCACAAGTCAATTTATCTTTCAGTCTCTTTGAGTCGAACTATGGTGTACTGACTTCCTCATTGCACGAGAGGATACGTAGGCATAACTTAACAGTTATCGAACAAAAGTCTCTGTATATTCCCCCTCTTTCTAGCCTTATTCTTTAAGCCTCATGGTCTTGAGCATTTCATTCTTTTCTTACACTAACACTCTCTTACTTCACTTCACACTTCTTTTGCACTGACACTTGTTTTCTTTTCCAGCTTTGACACACAAATTGCACTGACACTACCCCTTTAAACACAAATCTTTTAAGCGTGGATCCCGTCGAGTACGACGGACAATCTGGGTGCTAATACCTTCCCAGGTTGTAACCAACCCCCTTTCTCAGTCTCTCTGGTTCGCAACCGTCTTATCCATCTTTTCTTAGGTTTGTGCAGCATTACCTTTCCTCTGGGATAAAAATGCCTAGCTGGCGACTCTTGTCTTCCTGAGTTCACCCTTGTGTGTTCTCTCCTCTTTCACCGACCGTTCGCGTCTGTACCCCTCTTGGCCCCGTGTCATTTGGTGGGAGCGACAGCTTGGCGACTCTGCTAGGGAACCCTTATACTGTAACCAGGGCTTCTGGTTCTTTTTGTGGGTTCCTCCTAGCGCTTGTTTGATTTTTGTTTACTGGGGTGTTATGTGCTAATTGTGTTTGTATAGTTTCTTTATTTACTGCTTTATGTACAGTTATTTATTGCTTTCTTTACATTTTTATACATCACACTGTCATACTGTCAACTTGCTGGATCTGTTCTTCTGTCTTTGTGGGTGGGGTTTCATTGAGAGTATAAGGTCCTATACCTGGGACCTGAGAGACACCTAGGCTAGATTGGTTCATGTTCTTTCCCATTCCATTTCGGTCTGGTGCGGGAATATGAAACACGGTTCAGATGTGGGTTTCTTCTTGAGAACTCTGTGCTACAGATTTCCTGTAGTGCTAGGGCTATCTGGGAAGCCTGCTAAGTCTGGATGACCTTTATTGTTGACCTTCAAAAACTGAGGTGAATTAGAGGAGGATCCTTTATGGTTATTGTAAACATTGTACCTCCGGGTTAGAGGTGTTTACACTTCTCATAACTGATCCAAGTCTGAGGATCCTTATTTTAGAACACCACCTGTGAGGGGGTTGGGCTGTTTATAGGTTTGCAGGTACCTTTGGCCACATCATACCCTGATATCAATTTTATTTAAGAATGCTTCATTTTGGACGGTTCTTGTGATTTAACCCTGGACATGTGGCTCTTTGTTTGAGCCCCCCCCCCCCACCCTGGTTACTGGATTTCTGAACCTCCATCTGGACTTCTTGAACATACATGGACTTATATCAAGACAGCAAATCAGATCCAGCTTGATCACAAACCCTTGCATATCATTTGCATCATTTTAACATTTGTTTATTTGTTTTTCAGGGTATCCACATTACATCTGGCTTGGTTTTGACCCCTTCATCTGCATAGACCTCTGTTCATCAGCTATCTGTTTCAGCTATCTTCATCAGCTGCCTGCTTCAGTTGCCTTCATCACCAGCACCAGCCTATCAGTGGCTCATTTCCAGTACCAGTCTTGATCCTCATCAGCACTTGTCTTCAGTTCTTCATCAGCAGTCATGGCACCCAGGAAGAGCAACATTTCATACCATTTCTTTGAGCCAGTACTGACTGGTATCAGGCAGGTCCAGGCACTTATCACTCCAGACCACATCCCATTATTCAGAGAGCATTATGGAGGCATCCTTGATATGGTTATGGACCTGGACCCTTCTCAGAGGAGCATGATTCACACTTGCATACAGTTTTATGACCCTCCCTTGAGATGTTTCACATTTTCAGACTTCCAGCTAGGACCTTTGTTAGAGGAGTTTTCATCATTGATTGGAGTACCTGTCAGGGGTGGAGTCCCCTTCAACCCAGAGATGACTTCTCCCAGCAATGGAGAAGTGGCAAAGGCACTGTACCTAGAGCCTATATTAATTGAGCAGAACATGACCACAAAGGCTGGGGTCCCTGGTTTGCACTTAGACTTTCTGACTTCTCAGGCCATCCTGAAGGCCTCCTTGGGAGAATGGAGGGCGGTTTGTGCATTGTTAGCCCTCACTATATATGGGGTTATACTATTTGCAGATGAGCCCAAGTTTATCAGCAAGAATGCCATTCACCTTTTTCTTCTGAGGAACCCAGTACCCACCTTGCTGGGAGATTTCTATTATTCCATTCATCAGAGGAATGAGAAGCAGAGAGGAAAGTTGGTAAGATGTTGTGCTCCTCTATTTCACACCTGGCTGCTCAAACACTTACCCAGGACTGATGCCTTCCTGAATCCTCACCAACAGAAGAATTGGGCTAAGAGACTTATTGCTTTGTCTTCAGATGACATCAGATGGTGTACCCAGAGCACTAAAGGCAAAGACATAATCACTGGCTGTGGGCAATACCCAAATGTACCTCTGATAGGAATAAAGGGTTGCATCAACTACAATCCTTTGCTGTTCAAAAGGCAACTGGGCTATGCTCTGATTCATCCTCCTAGAGTGCAAGATTTAGCCGAGACCCTGTATTGTGAGATAAAGCCTAATCTAGCTGCTGTCAGACAAGCATCCTGGGCTTGGGACAACATCCAGACAAAAGGGATGGCTATTCTTGGAAGGTGCAATAATGTGGCCTCAGCTCAGTATTATGAATGGTCTCATGCTAGAGCTCAGATTTCTGGGATGCCTTTCACCATTGAAGACATACCTGGACCATCCACAGTACCACCTCCAGCCACTGTCAGCCTGGAAGAATTTGAGAAACTGAAGGAAAGGAATGAGAACCTGTCTCAAGCTCCGAAGAAGACCCTCTGGGAGAGGAGTGATGGTCGTCTAGACATTGAGAGGTTGGAGAAGCTTAAAGTGGAGCATCTAGCCAAGATTGAGAAAGAAGAGGACTACATCAAGAAATCAAAAGCTGGGGAACAAATATTGAAGAATGCCTGCAAAGAGGCCCAGTTTCAGAAAGCCAGGACTGATCTCTATCTGCAAGAAAGTCAAGCTAGGTGGGTCAGGATCACTGAAGCTCGTACTCAAGAAGATCAGAAGACTCAGGCCAGGATTGAACAGTTGGAGGCCAATGAAAAGAAACAACAGGAAACTTTGCTGGCAGCCCAGAAGGAGATTTCAGAGTTAAAGCTTAGGGCTGGATTGAAGAGGTCAAAGGACCAGGATAGGCATAAGAGGTTGACCACTGCTATTGCCACCAGAAACCTCCTCATCAGAAACATCACAGAGCATCTGGTTGGTCCTATAACTGAAGCACATTTGAAGGAGGTTAAGGAGGATGAGTTTGGATTAGATGTTTGACTTCTTTGCTTGTTGTTATTTCCATTTTATGTACTTTTCTTTTATGTTGTATTTTGACCCCTCAGGGGCATGTGTTGTAAAAAACAAACTATGTATGTTCCACCATTTGTAATGTATTTGTTAGTTTGTTTCAATCAGTTTCTTTTCTCAAGCAACATCAAAGCATCTTCCTCGGGGTCTGGAAAGGTCAAAACCAAGAGCCAAGCCGGATACCTTGGAAAGCAAATAAGCATACTGCATTGCATGCTAACTTCTGTTTTGTTTTGTAGGTTTTTTTGTCTTTATTTTCTAACTCTGTTGTAGTTCAGGAATTATTGCTCGCCGCCGGGTGTTCCCTCTCAACCGTCTGCACCGGTACCCTACTCGCAACAACCTTCCTGGTATCCAAATGGATCAAGTACAGCAGGACCTGACAGAGGTCAGAACTCAGATGGCTAACGAAAGAGTGGAGATGAGGAACCAAATGGCCCAGTTCATGACTGTAATGACTAACTTGGCCCAAAGTCAAGAGAGGTTAAGGGCATTGGTAGAAAGACAAAACCCCGAGGAACCTCATCCTGGGACTGGAGGAACTAGTAATAATGAGGGAGGTCAGCCTCATGTTAACCCACCAGTATTTGGATCTCATCTAGTTCCAGAGGCCAACATCCCAAGGAATGTACCGGGCAATACTGCTGCAGGCAGAATCTTGCAAGAAGATCCTCAAGAGGAGCAGTTTACTGTAATGGGAGCTGGAGATGAAGTTTATGATAGGAGGTTTGATGAAATTGTTGAGAAGTTGAGATCTCTAGAGTCTCAAAATTCCTTAGGCTTCGATGTCATGGATATGGGGTTAGTGGATGGGGTAAGGATTCCCCACAAGTTTAAGCCCCCGTGCTTCGAGAAGTACAATGGGACTTCCTGTCCACGAACTCACTTACAGTCTTTTCTGGGAAGACTTAAGCATACACCATGGATGAAAAACTGTGGATGTTTTACTTTGAAGACAGTTTGACTGGGGCTTCAAGGGAGTGGTACTCTCACTTGACCAGAGCTACTATCAGGTGCTGGAAGGACCTAGATGAAGCTTTCATCAGGCAGTACCAATATAACCTGGACATGGCCCCTAACAGGACCCTTCTGATGGGAATGTCTCAATCCTCCAGAGAAAGCTTCAGGGAATATGCCCAGAGGTGGAGACAGCTTGCTGCTGCTGTCCAGCCACCCATGTCGGAAAGAGAAATGGCCGACATGTTTATGAATACTCTGCAAGGAACATATATTGATAGGCTAGCTGACTTTTCTTCCACCAGTTTTGCTGACGTAGTCATAGCTGGGGAAAGGATTGAAAGCCTTTTGAAGATGGGTAAGATTTCTGATAATGGTGCAAGTTCATCCAGTAATCCCAGGAAGCCTTTTGTGGGACCTAGAAGAACCAGTGAGACAAATTCCATTCATGCCACTAGGGGCAGACCTCAGTATGTCCACAGATCAGTAGCAGCTGTCACTATTCCAGCTCCGATTCCTCAGCAACCAGCATATCAACCACAACAACAACCACATTATCAACAGCAAGTTCAGTATCCGCCACAGAGAGCCTACAACAACAACAACAGCAATAAACAACAAAGACCTTTTCAGCAAAGACCGTCACAGGCAAATAGGGTGATTGATACTATCCTTATGCCCTATGCTGACTTATTGCCACAACTCCTGAAACTCAACTTGGTTGAATTAAGGACGTTGGCACCACCAGATCCCTCCAATCTTCGAGGGAATTATGATGTCAATGCCAAATGTGCTTTCCATTCTAATGCACCTGGCCACAATACTGAGAAATGCAGGGCTTTACAAATGAAGGTCCAAGATCTGGTGGATTCTAAAGCCCTCAACTTTGCACCCCCCCCCCCCCAAATGTCAACAAGAATCCCATGCCCAATCATGGAGGGCCAGGAATTAATGCCATTGAGGAAGATAAGCCATCTTTCTTGATAACCAGTGTTGGACAGATTCGGACACCTCTGGTCGAAATTAAAGCTCAACTTCTAGAGTGACAGATGTTCCCCGGGTGTGAGCTCGGTTGTGGGTATTGCAACATTGCAGTCAACGGGTGTGATAATTTAAGAAGCGGCATAGATGGTCTTATCAAAAGTAGTATCCTTCATATCTCAACAACGGCGCCTACAAATCCAGCAACTCCTTTGACAACAATTTCTGAGTCTCCTACAACAGCAGCAACAATCATTCCGACCGATTCATCAATATCATCAACAATGGCTCCACCCATCACTTCAAAAAATCAAATGTCAACAACCCTTTCTTCTACAACATCAGCATCCATTTATTCGGCAGAATCTTCTACAACGCCAGCAGAAATTAATGAAGATATCTCAGCAGTCACCATCTACTATGATCCGTCAAATGTTCCTCCAAACAACAACTTTCAACAACAAACAGTGGCATCTCCTGCCAGATCACCAGTCACCATTTACTATAATCCGCACACCATTTCAATACCCTCCTCTGCAGCAGTCAGTCCAGTTACCATTACGGTGCCTGGACCAGTTCCATATGAAAGCAGTAATGCCATACCTTGGCATTATGGCTCTGACCTCTACTACAACGGGGAGAAAATCACTTTGGATTCTTCAACCTCTTCTCCACAAATTGATAATGTTGGGGGAGGCGGAGGCTTCACCAGAAGCGTACGCCTTTTTGCCTCACAATTGCAAAGACTTAATGCCGAAGCAGAAGCTGCTGCCAAAGCAAAAGGAAAGAGCGTGGTATTTGAAGAGCCGGCTGTCAAAGAAACTCAGAAGACATCTTTTGAGCAAGATGTAGACGAGTTTATGAAGATTATAAAGAGAAGTGATTACAAGGTGGTGGATCAGCTTCACCAAACTCCCTCAAAGATCTCCATATTATCCCTGTTGATGTGTTCTAAAGCTCACAGGAATGCATTATTGAAAGTCCTGCACGCAGCTTACGTGCCAGAGGAGATCATTGTTAATCAGCTAGAAACCGTGGTAGAAAATGTCAATACCAGTCATGGGCTGGGTTTTACCAATGCTGACTTAACAACTGAGGGACGTAACCACAACAAGGCTTTACACATCACCCTAGAATGCAAGGGTGTTGTTCTATCTCATGTACTGGTAGACACTGGGTCTTCACTCAATGTTCTACCAAAGAAAGCCTTAGTGAAGTTGGAGTATGATGGCTTAGCATTGCGTCCGAGTAACTTGGTGGTGAGAGCATTTGATGTCTCTAAAAGATCAGTGCTTGGGGAGATTGATCTGCCTGTGATGATTGGCCCGCAGACTTTTAAGATTACCTTCTATGTGATGGACATTCAGCCAGCCTACAGTTGTTTGTTGGGTAGACCTTGGATCCATGCCGCTGGCACTGTTACGTCTACCCTTCACCAGAAGCTTAAATTCGAGTGAGAAGGCCATATCATCACCATTTATGGGGAAGAAGACATCTTTGTTAGCCATCTGGCTACGTACAAGTACATAGAAATGGATGGAGAAATCCATGAGACCATGAGCCAGGGGTTTGAGGCCCTAAACATTAATGAAGCATCTGCTGTACTAAGAACCTCCATGACGTCTTATCAGCAAGCCAGGAAGGTTATTGAAGAGGGTACTTCCCAAGGCTGGGGCAATCTGTTGTCCGTGGAAAAGAAGGAAGACAGATTTGGGTTGGGTTACAAACCAACTCAACAAGATCAATCAGAGGCTGCTAAGAAGCCCAATTTTGTCAGCGGGGGAATGCTCACCCCGGATGCAGTGAACAACTTGGAAGATGAGTCGGAAGATGAGCGCAACCTGGAGAGCTGGATACGTCCAAGGACCCCAGGGAGCCATATCTCAAACTGGTCTTCCCAGGAAATTATAAGGGTTACTCCTGCAGAGTAATTATTATTTCCTGTATATTTTAAGCATGCATCAAGTCTTGCATCTTTCCCAAGATGACAAGACTCATTTTGTAATCGGGCCATCTTGTAATTTTGTGCAAACAGATCAATCAATGAATATCGGACATCTTTTGCAAATGAGTCTTTTGTTTTCCGCTCACTGTTTTTCATTTTTTATTTTTTGTACAAAAATAAAATTGCAATGCTTTCCAAAATGATAACCTCATTTCACTTTTTCTAAACAAGATTAAAATCGATCACTAAAATGAACAATCTAAACCCTTGCAGAGAGCGCCTTTCAGACTGCACCGACAACAACACAGCTATGACTCTGTATGACTTTGAAAATACAATCAATCAAGCTGATGAAGGAGTTGAAGAAGATTATGAGCTTCCTGAAGAGCTAGCCAGGTTGTTAAGGCAAGAGGAGAAGGTTATCACCCCTCATCAGGAGGAGGTCTAAACGGTTAATCTTGGTACGGAAGAAGATGTGAAAGAGATTAAGATCGGGGCCTGCTTACAAGATTCAGTGAAAGAGCAACTGGTTGATATGCTTCGGGAATATGTGGATGTCTTTGCTTGGTCTTATCAGGATATGCCAGGGTTGGATACCGACATTGTCATGCACAAGCTGCCACTGAAAGAAGACTGCCCACCGGTGAAACAGAAGATGCGTCGTACTCGCCCAGATATGGCAATGAAGATTAAAGAAGAGGTATAAAAGCAGTGGGACGCCGGTTTCCTGGCTGTGACTAGCTATCGGCCGTGGGTTGCTAACATTGTACCAGTGCCTAAGAAAGACGGCAAGGTGAGGATGTGTGTGGACTACCGGGACCTGAACAGAGCCAGCCCGAAAGACGATTTCCCATTACCTCACATTGATGTATTGGTCGATAATACGGCTCAGTTATCGGTGTTCTCCTTCATGGACGGGTTTTCAGAATACAATCAGATCAAGATGTCACCTAAAGACATGGAGAAGACAACTTTCATCACAACCTGGGGCATGTTCTGTTATAAGGTGATGCCGTTCGGACTGAACAATGCTGGTGCTACTTACCAACGAGCTATGGTAACATTATTCCATGACATGATCCACAAAGAAATTGAATGTTATGTGGATGACATGATTGCCAAGTCCCTCACCGAAGAAGACCACCTGGTAAATCTGTTGAAGCTATTCAAGCGTCTGAGGAAGTACCAACTGAAGTTAAACCCCAACAAATGCACATTCGGGGTGTGATCCGGTAAGCTGCTGGGATTTATTGTAAGTGAAAAAGGGATTGAAGTTGACCCTGATAAAGTCAAAGCCATTCAAGAAATGCCTGCACCAAGGACGGAAAAAGAAGTTCGGGGTTTCTTAGGAAGATTGAACTACATTTCACGGTTCATATCTCACCTTACAGCAACTTGTGAACCTTTGTTCAAGCTGTTAAGGAAAGAACAAACAGTCAGGTGGAACGAAGACTACCAGAGGGCTTTTTAAAAAATCAAGGAGTACTTACAAGAACCTCCAATCCTCATGCCTCCAGTTGAAGGAAGACCTCTGATCATGTACTTGACCGTATTAGAGGATTCAATGGGGTGTGTGTTGGGCCAGCATGATGAGTCTGGTCGAAAAGAGTATGCAATTTACTACCTAAACAAAAAGTTTACCGACTGTGAACAACGTTATTCACTGTTCGAGAAAACTTGATGTGCTTTAGCATGGGCTGCTCGCCGACTAAGGCAGTATATGTTGACCCACACTACCTTGTTGATCTCAAAGATGGACCCAGTTAAGTATATTTTTGAGAAGCCAGCACTTACCGGACGGGTTGCAAGATGGAAAATGATCCTCACAGAATATGATATTCAGTACACATCTCAAAAAGCCATCAAGGGCAGTGTATTGTCTGATTATCTCGCTGAGCAACCCATTGATGATTACCAGCCTATGAGATTTGACTTCCCTGATGAAGACATCATGTTCTTAAAAGCAAAAGATCATGAAGATCCTGTTCACACTGAAGGGCCTGACCCAGAAGAAGAATGGACTATGATGTTTGACGGGGCTGTTAATATGAATGGTCGTGGTGTTGGTGTAGTACTCATTACACCTAAGGGAGTTCACATGCCTTTCTCGGCAAAACTCACCTTCAACTGCACTAACAACGAAGCCGAATACGAAGCTTGTATTATGGGTCTTGAGGAAGCCATTGACCTCAGGATCAAGACTTTGACTGTGTTCGGAGATTCAGCTTTGGTAATTAATCAAACCAACGGCAAATGGTACACCCACCAAGATCATCTGATACCTTATAGGGACTATACAAGAAGGTTATTGACTTTCTTCACGACAGTCAAGCTTGAGTATATCCCTCGAGATGAGAATCAGTTTGCGGATGCTCTTGCTACCATTTCATCCATGATCAAAGTTCAAGCTGCCGACTTTATGCCTCGGATATCAGTATCCAGACTTGACAGACCAGCATACGTGTTCTCAGCAGATGTTGTTAAAGATGATAAGCCTTGGTTCCACGACATCAAATGTTTCTTGGAGGATCAAACATACCCACCTGGGGCATCTTCCAATGATAAGAAGACATTAAGAAGGCTAGCTGGTAGTTTCTTCCTGAATACTGACGGTTCCTTGTACAAGAGAAACTTTGATATGGTACTTCTCAGATGCGTTGATAGAACAGAAGCAGACTTGTTGATGCACGAGGTGCACGAAGGATCTTTTGGTACCTATGCTGGAGGGCATGCTATGGCTAAAAAGTTGCTAAGAGCGGGCTATTACTGGATCACAATGGATGCAGACTGTTGTGCCTACGCCAGAAAATGCCATAAATGCCAGATTTATGCGGATAAAGTACATGTGCCTCCAAATCCTCTAAATGTGATGTCTTCACCCTGGCCCTTCGCCATGTAGAGCATTGATATGATCGGCAAGATTGAACCAACTGCTTCAAACGGCCACAGATTTATCCTGGTAGCCATTGACTATTTTACCAAGTGGGTTGAAGCAGCTTCATATGCAAATGTCACAAGGCAAGTGGTAGCTCGATTTCTGAAGAGAGACATCATCTGTCGGTATGGAGTGCCCGAGCGAATCATTACTGATAATGGTTCCAATTTGAACAACAAAATGATGGCAGAGCTATGCCGGGACTTCAAGATCCAACACCACAATTCTTCTCCTTACAGGCCAAAGATGAATGGTGCTGTCGAGGCAGCTAACAAAAATATCAAGAAGATTGTGCAGAAGATGGTAGTTACGTACAAAGATTGGCATGAGATGCTACCATTTGCCTTGCATGGGTACTGTAAGTCAATCAGAACATCCATCAGGGCAACGCCGTATCAGCTTGTTTACGGTATGGAGGCAGTCCTACCTGTTGAAGTTGAATTACCCTCCTTGCGGGTACTAATGGATGTTAAACTGAATGAAGCAGAATGGGTCCGATCCCGATACGAGCAACTGAGTCTGATTGAAGAGAAGAGAATGGCTGCAATCTGTCATGGGCAGCTGTATCAGAAGAGAATGAAGAAAGCCTTCGATCAGAAAGTCAGGCTCCGAGAATACCAAGTAGGAGATCTTGTGCTGAAAAGACTCCTCCCTCCTCATACAGACCACAGGGGCAAGTGGACTCCGAATTATGAAGGACCATACGTAGTAAAGAAAGTTTTCTCTGGTGGAGCACTGATGCTCAGTACTATGGATGGTGAAGACTTCTCGTACCTTATGAATTCAGATGCAGTTAAAAAATACTTCGCATAAAATGACCCGCTGGACATAAAAACAGAATGTAAGTCCAGGCAAAAATAGGGCATCCCGGCGAGTCAAAAACAGAATAAAAGACTCGGGCAAAAGTAAGGGAAAATAAATAAAAAAAATGTACACCCGCTGAGTTGAAAAGCCGCATTGGACAACTCAGGCAAAAATGGGTATCCCGATGGATTGAAAACCCGAAAGGGCGATCCACGCAAAATAAGGGAATAAGCGAACAACTGCATTCTGAATTCATCTGTATCACTTACAGCCTGGAAAGCTTCGAAAGGTTCGAGCGTCGGTCAGAACCAGCCTTCTTCAGAAAGCAAGATGAAAAGAACGTTAATGTCATACGAGTCATAGCCAAGGGGAAGCTCCTTAAAGCGTCATCAACATTGCCAGCACCTTTTTGTTTCTCAATTTTGTAACGATTTCCTCATTTCAGGGAATCCGTTTATTTGACTGTATCTTGCCACTTCAGGGCACATGAATTAATAAAATCAGATTTTCAGTCATGTTTCGTCTCGTACATTTTATTTTCATTTGCAAAAATGTCCGATGTCATTAAGATACTGGTTGCATAAATACAGATGCGGCTTTCCTAAACTACATGCTTTCAGGAAATATGCTTACTCCCGGGAGTGCCTAGACTCCTATGATGGAATCCGGTAAGGGATACCTCGGGATTACTTGTGCGTTCCTCTTTCTTTTCAGGATTGCAGGCATTCAAAGTACAACATGGGGCATGGAAGCTTCTCCCCAGTAGGCTGCCAGATCTTTGCTTCCAAACAGTACCAGGAATGCTTTCTCCCCGTCAGAGTTGCCAGGCACCATTTCTCCAACACTTCCTTCAGAGTAGCACCAGAAGGTGTTCATATCCCCAGCTGAGTTGTCAAGTATCATCCTCAGCAGGATCCCCACAAAAATCTCTAAGAAGATCTTTCAGTGATCTTTCTTCTTCCCCAGCCAAATGCTAGATAGAGAATTACTTCCCCACAGAGTCTCAACCTCTATCCGGCGAAGCAATACCTGAAAGATCTCACAACAAAGTGATGAAGGCTTCTACAAACCCCAGTTGGGTCCCTCATTACCAAGATAGGTCTATCAGTGATCTATTTCCCCAGGCAAAGTCATATCAGATCTACCAATGATCCTCATCCCCAACTGGGATGTCTACTTCAAGCAGATCGGCCAGAGATCTCCACAGCAACGGGATCCGAATCCCGGATCGGTATCTTTGCATAATCATAGCATTCACATCATATTCTCCCCACAGAGCGTATCATTCCATCCAATACGGAGCATTACGGCAAAAATCAAACATATTGCATAATCATAAGCCATGTTCTGAATCAAATACTTGTAAATAATGACAATCCATCAACGATATACAGAAGAGTCCCAAGATTCCCTGGCAGAGAGCCAAGGCACTTTCCTTAAAGATACAGATACTTCCTGACACCCGTCCGTGTCATATCCCCAGTAGAAAGCCATAGCACCCCCTTTGCACTCACAAGATACTAATGCACAACTTCCTTGGTACACATACACTTGTTTATATTACACTTCTCTCCTTTTTGACACTCGTCCGTGTCACTCTCCCCAGCAAGTTAAACACTCATCTGTACCAAACTCATACTTGTTACTTCTGTTTTACTCATACAGATACTCGTCCGTATCTTGTATACACCACTCATATCCCCTCAGATTCGACACTCGTCCGTGTTCTTTGTTAACCAGTTGATACTTGTCCGTATCATCATCTCTGAACATGCGTCAAGCATTTGTTTCTACTGATACTCGTCCGTATCATAGTCTTAAGGATGCTCGTCCGCATCTTTAATCTATACACCGTGTCAAACACTTATGTCTTCTCGGATTTAGACACTCGTCTGCATCTACCATCCCCAGAAGAGTCCCAGCAAATTTTATTAAGTTATTTCCTTTCTATCTGACATTCGTCCTGCGTCATGATACCTTTCGGCAGTCGTACCCTGCCAGGTGATCGTCCTTCACCTTTTTGATGATTGTCCTTCATCACCCCAGAGGAGTCTCTACTCATTAGAACCCCTTCTTATCCGACATTCGTCTTATGTCGTGATTTTTAGCAGTCGTCCCCTGCTAGGTGATCGTCCTTCACATCTTGATGATCGTCCTTCATCATTTTATCCGATGGCCGTCCCCATCGGTGATTTTGCTATCTGACACTCGTCCTATGTCATGATACCCTCAGAGCAGCCGTACCCTGCTAGGTAATCGTCCTTCACCTCTTGATGATCGTCCTTCATCATTTTATCCGATGGCCGTCCCCATCGTCGACCTTTTCTATCCGGCATTCGTCCTATGTCGCGATACTTTCGGCAACCGTACCCTGCCAGGTGATCGTCCTTCACCTTAGATGACCGTCCCTCATCTTATCCCCAACAAAGCAGCCGTCCCCTGCTAGGTGATCGTCCTTCACCTCTGATGACCGTACCTCATCATTTATTTCATTCATACCTTGAACCTGATGGTCTTCCCCATCATCTACCTATAATTCCCAGAGAGTCTTATAGCTTTATTAGATGGCCGTCCCCATCACCATCTCCCATATCCCCAGCATGTCGGTCGTCCCCGTCATTGCTTCATCCCCAGCAGTCGTCCTCTGCTCGGCGGTCGTCCTCCGTCGCCCGCACTTTATAAACATACTTTATTTTCTTTTACAATCTATATCCCTTTTCTTCTTCATTCTGTGAGTGCAAATTTTGGACTGTCTTTGGTATTCAACCACAAGTTATCTTGTTTGCCTGTTAAGTCGTCGCTTACATCCTACACAGCTAACTCATGTTTGAATAGGGGCAGCTGTAAACACCCCAAATTTGCCCTCACTCATTCACACCATGGCTTGTGATCTCCTCATGTGCATAAGTTCAATCATGGCATCTCATATTGCATTTTTGCTTCACTGCATTGTTTCTAAGTCATCTGCATCTATGGTTTGTGATCTGAGCAATCCAAGAGCCTCTTGAGCCACTTCAAAGGTCATCAATCACTTCAAAGGTGTCCATGTATGTTCAAGCATCATATTATATCCCCACAAAGTCAAGAAAGTCAAAAAATCACAAGAACTGAGAATGGCATGGAAGCAGAGCCAGGCTTGACTGCACAGATGACCTAGAATTAGGGTTTTGGTTTCAGAGGCCATAACCCCAAATTTTTTGGTCATTCTTGTTTCTATTGGTCTCTATATGTCATAGGGATCATGCATATCAATTTTCATGAAGAGATTCCATGGGGAAGGCATCTGATCAAGAGTTGACTTTTTGAGCAAGTCAGTGTAAAATCAGGGCATCTGAGGCCCCCAATGACCCAACCAAAGGGTGTTCTTCATCATTTTGAAGGTGTATGATCTTTATTTGATCATAGAAGATGTTAGAATTTCACAAAATTTAAGGATCTCAAGCCATTTGCAAAGTTGCCATTTTGGGAAAATGACTTGTAATGGAAACTTGCCATTTTGGGAAAGTTTTTCAACCCTTTCTTTTTGATTCAAAAATGCTTCAAATGAGAAAACTTTGGTCATAAAAGTTGTAGAATGGATCATTCCCTTTTCAAAAAGTACAAGAACTCATTCTAATTCATTTTGGATCAAAAGTTATGGCTTGTCAAAATTGAAGAAAATCACATAATTTCAAGTTTTTTACCAAAGAGGCAAAGTTGCAAAATCTCTTGCCAAGGCAAATTGTAACTTCAAATGGACTTCTAATCTTTGCACAAACATAAACCAATGCCTAAAAGTCAGAATGCACCAAAGGTTTGCCCATTTTCATGACTTATGAATCAAGAAATCACAAAAGGGCCAAAGTTGGACAAAGTTGCAAAACATCATACAAACCCTAATCCACTTGCTAATTGGCTTCAAGACTGATCCCATGGCTCTCCTCATTCCTTGCTGCGCAGGATACCCCTTTGTCCTTGGCCTACCATTGACCCATACCTCTCTTACACCTAGACTTGACTTTTTGCAAAAAACCCCATACCAATCCCACTGTGCCACACCAACTTCTCTGACCCATCCAAATGTGATAAGTGGACCAAAGGGGACTCAACACAACAGACACACAAGCCTGAAACATCCCCCAAGCCATAGTTCCAAGTTTTCACCTCTTATGCACTTTCTTTCGAAACTTACTACACAAGACACAAACACTAAAACAAACTTCAAAGAATCTCTCAGCATGTTCCACTGATCATCCCTGACCCTTCACCTTGCCTTAAAACCACCATAAACAGGAATACGATTCTCACCCCTCACTGAACAGAACTCCTTCAAACTCACAAACCAGCCAAAATAAACTCCAAACAAGCTTTGCAAACACTTGAGGGAGGTCAGTAGAGGTGATTGGAAGCAAGGAGGCAGGCTGAAAGCTCCAAACTGAAAGCTTCATCTCAGGTAGCTTCGAAATTTATTTTTTCCAGAAGCTCTATTTTAAGTTCTCAACTTGTTAAGTTTGATCCCCTGAGTTCATTGAACTTTTTATTTTTGAAAATGATGAAGAATTGAGAGTGTATTGTTTGCCTGAAATTTTTGCCATTTTTGTTCATAGCTTCGAATCTTGTTAATGGTGAGAAATAAATTCCATTTGAGGGCAGGGATGAGTTTAGGGAGGTGATAGGAAGTGATCTGGAGCTTTAGAGCTCCAGAAATGGCCTAGGGAGTGATTTGAGAAATTCTCAAGGGAGGTGTGGCCGGAGAAGATTACCGGAGGTCATTTCCGGCCACCTGAATGTCATTAAGTCTTTAATTATGATTAGGGTTTGGTTTGAATGTAGGCCATAGATCCAGTTGACTTGCATTGACCCGCGCGCAAACGAATGGCTCAGATCCATCACTTAAGCCCTAATCCACGTCATTAGTTTAATTAATTAGGTTTTTAAATTAATCTGGTCAGTTTGAATTGCAGCTGTTGGATGACGCGCCAATCAATTCCCTCCTTTTCCATTTGAATGTCAGCCTTCAGATTTGCATACTTTTCATTATTCTCATTTTTATTTCATTTTCTTTTCATTTTATTTACACGAATTATTTAAAATAGCAAAAATCATTTAAAAATTATGAAAATTTTTGTCAAAGATTTCATTAATTTTTAAAACCCAAAAATATTTTTATTTTTATTTTTTGCATTGAAAATTATTTTTAAATCATTTAAATGTTTATTTTTAATTAGTTAATGAAAATTAATTAATTAAAAATACATTTAAGTATTTAAAAATCACAAAAAAATTCACATTGCACTAAGAAACATTTAGAAACATTGTCCAACTCTCAAAACAAATTTCTTTTTTATTCTTGATGCCTTTTGATCATTTTCATTGGAATTAATTTCATTTTAAGGCAATATTTTGGTTCAATCTTTAAAAATTTCATTCTGCCTAACCATTGATAGTTGGATGATGATTCTTCTTGCTTTTCACTCTTCATAGCACATAGTTTATAGGATAAATTTGGTTTGATTTGATCTTGCATTTTCAATTTGTTTAGCATTTTTCTTGTTGAGGTACCTCAAAACCCTAGTAATCTTAGGAAATTTATAACTTACACTAGGTTAAGAGTTGGATCCTCTCCTTTGGGCAGTGAGCTTGTATAGGTTTAGGGTATCTTTGATTGCATTTTCAAATTTTTATCATGCCTTATGCTTCTGATTTTGAGTTTTTCTTTGTGTGTTGATCATAAACCCTAATTTATGCCTTCCTTTGCATCCATTTCTCATTTGCTTGCATCCAATGACTTGCCATGACATTTTGTGCATCCACATGATTCATAAAGAATCTTAGGACATATTAGAATCATGTTTGATCATTGCATCTTTCATTTACCATGCTATATGTCCTTTGCATTCCATAACTTTTCATGTACTTTCATGGTTCAAAGCATGCTTCATCTGCATCCATGTCCTTGCATGATCATCCTCATGTCTTGCCTCATGTTTTTATCACCTCTTAGCATCATTAACATCATGTGAATGCTTCTGACTTTGGTTTGCATCATGGCATTTCATCTCATTTGCATTGCATTTCATTTCTTTTGGCTAACTTTTTAGGTGGTAAGTTGTGTTGAGAAGTGAATTTGCCTTCACTTCTCACAATCTTTTCTTATGTCTCTTGCATCTTTGCTGCATTTTATCTTGTGTATTGGATTGATCTTGCTCATTCATGCTCTCTCTTTACTTTCTTTCTTCAAGCAACTTGACTTCTTAAGTGAAGCAAGTTGTTTTTCTTCCCTTTGCTCCTTCCTCCCTTCACCTGTTCCCTTCCTGGTGGTTTCTCTGAAGATCTTTCTCTCTTAAGCCTCATAAACCCTAGGATCTCCAAGCATGACAATAATTAGGGTTTTGATTATTCCACCTTTTAAGTTTTTACCTTTAAGTCTCTTTGAGTCTTCTCTTCTCATCTCATAATCAGGGACTAAACCCTAAAGGCTTTAAGGCTTTGTGATTAAGCTTATGCCTGCATCCTTCTATTAGGATGGAGTGTATAACTTTAATCCTAAGTGTTAAACCCTTAATGTGTTTAAATCCTTTAATCAATCCACCTAATAATCACCAAGACATCAAGCTTGTAACTTGGGCCTTGCATTAGGGTTCTAATTCTTCCTTAACTGGTTAAGAAGGACTAACCCTAGTGTTAATGGACAAGTCCCCCTCAAGTTATCTTACAAACCATAAAAACCACTTCTTAATCTTATCATTAACTAAAAATCCACTTTAATAAAGGCTTTGTTTTGTCATGAGGTTAATCCCTAATCATGGATTAAGTTGAGGAGTCTTTCTCAGCTTAAATGTTCTCATCTATTATCCTTCTATTAGGATAGTGTAATGAGTCCATTAAATCCTTGATTATGGCTTAAACTCATTACTTAACGCTAAACAAAACAACAAAAACATCTAAATAAATGCAAGTAGGTTAATGATCTTAATCCTACATCATGGTGATTAAGTGTGAGGTGTTTACTTCATACTTAAGGTACTCTCATTACCCCTAATTAGAGGGAGGATGTGATGAGTTTACTAACCCTTGGTTTAGGCTTAAGCTCATTTTCTTATGACAAACTCCAAAAGGCAATAAAAGACTGAAAACACAAAAACAAACAATAATCGTCTCCTCCGGGATTCTTTTCTCATCTCATTCACTCACAAACGAGAACTTGCTTCTTCCGTCTAATGCAAGACAGTTAGCACTTGAGCCAGACAGGTCATACACTTGAGCATAGACAAGTAAGCAGTTCACAAGTCAATATATCTTTCAGTCTCTTTGAGTCGAACTACGGTGTTCTGACTTCCTCATTGCACGAGAGGATACGTAGGCATAACTTAACAGTTATCGAACAAAAGTCTCTATATATTCCCCCTCTTTCTAGCCTTATTCTTTAAGCCTCATGGTCTTGAGCATTTCATTCTTTTCTTACACTGACACTCTCTTACTTCACTTCACACTTCTTTTGCACTGACACTTGTTTTCTTTTCCAGCTTTGACACACAAATTGCACTGACACTACCCCTTTAAACACAAATCTTTTAAGCGTGGATCCCGTCGAGTACGACGGACAATCTGGGTGCTAATACCTTCCCAGGTTGTAACCAACCCCATTTCTCAGTCTCTCTGGTTCGCAACCGTCTTATCCATATTTTCTTAGGTTTATGCGGCATTACCTTTCCTCCGGGATAAAAATGCCTAGCTGGCGACTCTTGTCTTCCTGAGTTCACCCTTGTGTGTTCTCTCCTCTTTCGTCAACCGTTCGCGTCTGTACCCCTCTTGGCCCCGTGTCATTTGGTGGGAGCGACACTCATTACAAAACAAGCCTTTATTGAAGTGGATTTTAATTAAGGGTGAGATTAAGAAATGATTTTTATGATTTGTAAGACAACTTGAGGGGGACTTGTCCATTAAACACTAGGGTTAGTCATTCTTAACCATAAAGGAAGAATTAGAACCCTAATGTAAGGCCCAAGTTACAAGTTAATGTATTAGTGATTATTAGATGGATTGATTAAGAGGTTTAAACAAATTATGGGTTTAACACTTAGGATTAAAGTTATACACTCCATCCTAAGAGAAGGATACAGGCATAACCCTAATTCCAAAGTCCTAAAGCTTTAAAGGTTTAGTCTCTAATGATGCGATGAGAAGAGAGACACAAAGAAGACTCGAGGGTAAAAACTAAAGGGGGACTAATCACAACCCTAATTATTCTCATGCTTGGATGTTCCTATGGTTTGTAAGGCTTGAGAAAGATCTTCACGGAAGCCACCAGTGGAAGAAGCAGAAGAAAGGAGGAAGAAGCAAAAGAAATAAGTTACTTACTTCATTGAAGAATATAAGTAACTTAAAGAAAGAAAGTGAGAGATGAACATGAGTGATCAAGCCCACTCAAAGACAAATAAAAATGCAGCAAAGATGCATATGAAGAAGATGAAGAGAAATGAGAAGTGAAGGCAAATTCACTTCTTAAATTAACTTACCACCTGAAAATGTTAGCACAAGATGCATATGGAAAGAAATGGAATGGAATGATGCATATACAAAGACAAAGATCAAAACCAGAAGCATACACATGATGCAAATGATGACATGACATGATTCAATGACATACAAAGTGTATATGAATGATCATACAAAGATGGGATGCAAATGGAAGCATGCTTTGAAGTTTGAAAGTTCATGAAGTTTAATGAAAGGAAATGAATGCAAATCATGGAAAATGAATGAAGAAATGATCAAGCATGATTCTAACATGTCCTAAGATGTCTAAGATGACATATGAATGCATAAAATGTCATGGCAAGTTCATGTATGGATGCATATGCAAGATAAATGCAAATGAAGATGCAAAATTAGGGTTTTAAGGCAACATGAGATGCATATGGTAAAGACAGAATCAAATGACATGATAAAAATTTGAAATCACACTCAAACAAACCCTAAACCTATGCTTGGTTACCATCCAAAGGGGGAGGTCAGAAGCTAAACCTTGAAGGAGTTATGAATTTCCTAAGTTTCTAGGGTTTTTTGGGGTGATCTTCAAGGTAAAATGCTAAACAAATTTAAAATGAAGGATAAATTCATGCCAAAAATATCTTAGAAACTACATGATATGCACAAAACAATGCAAAAAGAATCATCTTCAAACTCTTCTTGGTTAGGCAGAAAAGATTTTTCTAAGTTAGGGTTCAAAAATAGGATTTAAATGACCCTTAATTCAAACAAAATTCTCAAATGATCATCAAACCTAAAAAGAAATTTGTATGAAGAGTTTTAAAATGTTTCTAAATGCAAAGGGATCATTCATGATTTTTTTGGTGATTTTTAGAAACTTAAATGGTATTTTAATTAATTAAATTCAATTAATTAATTAAAATAAACATTTAAATATTTTGAAAATACAATTTTCATGCAAAAAATAAAATAAAAATCATTTCCAGATTAAGAAAAATATTTGGAATAAAAATTCAAAAGGAAATATTTTTGGGATTTTTCTAAGTATTTTAAATAAATTCGTAAAATAAAATACAAATAAAAGTAAAAGTATGCTAAATGAAAGGCTGAGATTGCAAGCTGGATGATCCAGGGGTCAGGAATCAAAGTCCACGTGACTTATGGTGATATGATCCTAAGGTTATGATCTAAGCTGACTAATTAAATGAGATCCAATGGTCATGTTTTAAACTGACCTACTTAAATAAATTAAAACTAATTAATTAGGATTAGGGTTAATGAAGTGATCTGGTCCATTGAAAACGTGCGCCAACACAAGATCCTAAGGTCAGAATTTAAACCTAGCTAATTACACGTCATTAGGGCAAAACAAATTCAGATGACCGGAACAGTGCTCCGGTCATCTTCTCCGGCGAGTCAATCATGCCAACTCCTTCCCTAGGCTACCCCAGACCCCCTAAAGCTCCAGATTACATCATCTAACAACCCTAAACATGAATCAAGCATCAAAACACATTTATCAAGCATGAACAGCATGAATCGAATCAAACAAGTTTTAGGTCAAAAGTTTCAGAAGCTTCATACATACTCAATACTTAACCATTTGCAAAAATAAACATATCAGCATGATCAGCACATCACATAGATTCATTTAGGAACTTAAAAACAAGTTTCTCGAAAAAAAGTTCTTGAGGTTACCTGAGTTGAAGCTTTCAAAACTGGAACTTTATAGGCTCTTCTTTGGTGCTTTTCCACTCCCCTTGATCCCCTTATGCCTCCGGAATGCTTGAAAGGAGTTTATATGGAGTGTTTTGAAGGTTTCAGTTCAGAGGTTCAAGAAATCGTGTTTTGGTTTGAGAGGTTTTCAGGCCATTGTGAAGGGTGGTTTGTGTTCCTTGAGTGATTTTGAGATGAATGGTGAAAAGAGTTGTGAGTTTATGTGCTTGTATGATGAAATTCGAAGAGGTGAAGGTATGAGGTGATTTTTGCAATCCGAGGCTATGGTTGTGTTTCAGGCTTGTGTGTTGTGTGTTTTGGGTTGCTTTTGGATTGTATAATGTATTGTGATTGGTCAGAAAGTTGGTAATGGCACAGCTTGATTGGTATGGCTTGTTTTGCCAAAAGTCAAAAGTTTGTACCACAAGCATGGGCTCAGGTCAGAGGAAATCTAAAGGGTGGATTGGCCTCAGATGGGTTTGTGGAGGTCCCTTGGATCAGATTTCATGAGCTGTGATGATTGAATGGTGAGATTGAAGAGTTCTTGCAAATTTCCCTCTTTGGAATTTCTTGTGAATCAAGGCATGAAATGTTGTGATTCCTTGGAAAATTCTGAGCAAAATGAGTCATGTGATTTTGTTATGATGTTTATAAGTCAATTAGAGGTCACTTAGAAGCTTGGCAAGTGAATTTGCAAAAATCCATCTTTGGCATGAATGTGAAAATTATGTGATTTTTGCCAACTTTGAAGGATCATAACTTGAGTTCTATAATGAATTAGAACATGTTTTTGTACTTTTTGAAAAGGGAAAGACCTAATCTACAACTTTCATGACCAACAATTTTGCATTTGAAGCATTTTTGGTTGAGAAAGAGGGGGTTGAAAAACTTTCCCAAAATGGAAAGTTTCCATTACAAGTCATTTCCATTTTTGGCAACTTTTGGTTTAGCTCAAATTTCTTCAATTTTGTGAACTTCCAAGCACTTAAATGATCAAATAAAGATCATATAACTTCAATTTTATGAAAATATCAGTTTGGTTCCATTGTTGGGGGCCTCAGATGCCCTGATTTTGCTCTAACTTGCTCAAGAAGTTACCCAGTGAACAGATGACTTCCACAATGAATTTCTTCATCAAACTTGGTACACATGATCCTTATAACATCTTAATAACATTAGAAACAAGAATGACCCAAAAATTTGGAGTTAAGGCCTCTGAAACCAAAACCCTAATTTTGGTCATCTAAGTAGTGAAAACCCTAGCTCTACTTCCATGCTTTCCCAGTTCTTGTGATTTCTTGACTTAATTGAACTTTGGGAGACATAACATGATGATAGAACACACATGGACCCTATTGGAACACTTGGAGGCCTTTGGAGTGGCTCAGATGGATTCTTGGATTGCTCAGATCACAAACCCTAGATGCAGATGAACTTGAACTTATGCAGATGAAACAAAATGTAATGTGAGATGGTATGGTTATGCTTATGCAAACATGAAAGATCACAAGCCATGGTGTGAAATGAGTGAGGGAAAATTTGGGGTGTTTACAGTTGCCCCTATTCAAGCATGAGTTAGCTGTGCAGGATGTAAGCGCCTGGCTTAACAGACAAACAAGATAACTTGTGGTTGAATACCAAAGACAGTCCAAAATTTGCACTTACTGGGGAGAAGAAGAAAAGGGATTTAAATTATAAAAGACAGTATAGTATGATTATCAAATGCGGGCGATGGAGGACGACCATCGAGCAGAGGACGACTGCTGGGGATAAAACGGTAGGCTTAAGCAATGACGGGGACGACCGACAAGCTGGGGATATAAAGAGACCACGACGGGGACGACCATCGGTTCAAAGAATAAATAATGATGAGGGACGGTCATCAACGGTGAAGGAAGATCACCTAGCAGGGGACGGATGCTCTTTATCACGACATAGGACGAATGTCAGATAGAAAGGTTCCACTAATGGGGACTCCGCTGGGAGGGGATGAGGGACGGTCATCCCAAAGGTGAAGGACGATCACAAGGCAGGGGACGGCTGCCGAAAGTATCACGACATAGGACGAATGTCGGATAGAAGAAATTTGTTTTGTTGATGACTTACTGAGGAATGGTAAACACGGACGAGTGCTTACGCTCAAGAATAAAAGGTATAAGTATTTTACGTTGTGTATAGATTAAAGATGCGGACGAGCATCCTTAGGACCATGATACGGACGAGTATCGATAGAAACAAATGCTGACGCATGCTCAGAGATGATGATACGGACGAGTACCAACTGGTTAACAAAGAACACGGACGAGTGTTCAACTTGCTGGGGAAAGTATGACATGGTCGAGTGCCAAAAGAGAATGTGTAGAAGTTATGAACAAATATTTGTATGTGAGAGTGTAAAAGGTGTTCTGGCGACCTGTGGGGATAAAATGACATGGACGAGTGTCAAGAGGAGTATGTTATAAACAAGTACATGGTTTGCAACAAGTGTTTGGGCAACCGTGCTGGGGAAAGGTGACACGGACGAGTGCCGAAAGAGAATGTAGGTATCTGTATTTGAGAGTGCAAAGGAAATGCTTTGGCTTATATTTGTAGGGGCTGTGGGCTTTATATATTGTTGATGAAACACTGATGGTATTTGCAGGTGACTGGCTCGAACCTGGCTTGTGATCATGCAAATGTTTGATTTTTGCCATAATGCTCCGCATTAGACGGAACACTACACTTTGTGGGAAAAATGATGCGAATGCTATGATCATGCAAAGGGAAACCGATCTGGGATTTGGATCCCACTGAAGATTGGATCTCTGGCTGATCCGCTTGGAGTGATATCTCAGCTGGGAGAGATCATTGGTAGATCTATTAGGATATATAGCTCTTCTTTGGGGAAATAGATCATTGATAGACCTATCCTGTAAGGAGAGCCTTAGCTGGGGAGAAAGAAGCTTTCATCACTTTGTTGTGTGAGAGTTTTAGGCATTGCTCTTCTGGGGAGAGGCTGGAACTCTGCGGGGAGATAGTTCTTCTATCTTTGAGAGACCTAGCGCTCTGTTTGGGGAAGAAAAGATCAATGAACGATCTTCCTAGAGAACTCTGTGGGGATCCCGGCTGGGGAAGCTCCTGTTGAATAGACTTATGCTGGGGATGAGGAGGTTTTGACAACCTTGTTGGGGAAAAGCATTCTAGGTACTTCTTGGATGAGGTATGCTGGGGAAGTGTGCTTGGCATGCCCCATGTTGTGTATTGAATACCTGCAATCTGTTAAGACAAAGAAACACACAAGCATCCCGAGGTATCCCTTACCGGATTCCGTCATAGAAGTTGGATATTCCTGAGAGTAATACATTTCCTACAAGCATTTATTAAGAATGGCTCATTTGTTTTATGCAAAAATTATATCATGGATATTGGACATTTTGCAAACGAAACAAAAATGTACAAAACGAGGTGTGACTGAAAACTCTGATTTTATTAATTTGGGTGCCCTGAATTGGCAGATACAGTCAAAGAAACAGTAAAAGTGCTGGCAATGTTGACGACGCCCCGGCGAGCTTCCTTTGTTATGACCTGTATGACCTTGACATTCTTCTCGTCTTGCTTCCTGAAGAAGGTTGATTCTGGTTGATGCTTTATCCTTTCGAAGCTTGTCGTGTTGTGAATGATACATACGAATTCAGAACGCAGTTGTTCGCTTATTCCCTGATTTTGCGTGGATCGCCCTTTAGGGTTTTCAATCCACCGGATACCCATTTTTGCCTGAGTTGTCCAATGCGGCTTTCAACTCAGCGGGTGTACATTTTTTTTCCTTTATTTTTGCCCGAGTCTTTTATTTTGTTTTTGACTCGCCGGGATGCCCTATTTTTGCCTGGACTTACATTCTATTTTTATGTCCAACGGGTCATTTTATGCGAAGTATTTTTTAACTGCATCTGAATTCCATAGTAGTGAGCATCAGTGCTCCACCAGAGTAAACCTTCTTTACTATGAATGGGCCGTCGTAATTTGGAGTCCATTTGCCCCTGTGGTCTGTATGAGGAGGAAGAAGTCTTTTCAACACAAGATCTCCCACTTGGTATTCCCGAAGCCTGACTTTCTGATTGAAGGCTTTCTTCATCCTTTTCTGATATAGCTGCCCATAACAGATTGCAGCTAATCTCTTTTCTTCGATCAGATTCAATTGATTGTACCGAGATCGGACCCATTCTGGTTCGTCCAGCTTTACATCCATCATTACCCGTAAGGATGTTAGTTCAACTTTGACAGGCAGGACAGCTTCCATACCATATACCAACTGATAAGGTGTTGCCCCAGTGGATGTTTTGATTGAGGTTCGATACCCATGCAAGGCAAATGGTAGCATTTCATGTCAGTCTTTGTATGTAACCACCATTTTTTGCACAATCTTCCTAATGTTTTTGTTAGCGGCCTCAACAACGTCATTCATCTTTGGCCTGTAAGGGGAAGAGTTGTGATGTTGAATTTTGAAGTCCCGGCATAGTTCTGCCATCATTGTGTTGTTCAAATTGGAACCATTATCAGTAATGATTCGTTCGGGAACTCCATATCGACAGATGATGTCTCTTTTCAAGAATCTGGCTACCACTTGGAGGCACATGCACTTTGTCTGCATAAATCTGGCATTTATGACACTTCCTGGCATAGGCACAACAGTTTGCATCCATTGTGATCCAGTAGTAACCCGGTCGTAATAATTTCTTAGCCATTGCATGTCCTCCAGCATGGGTACCGAAAGATCCTTCATGTACCTCGTGCATCAGCAAGTCTGCGTCTTTCTTATCAACACATCTGAGAAGAACCATATCAAAGTTTCGCTTGTATAATGAACCATCAGCATTAAGGAAGAAACTACCAGGCATCCTTCTTAATGTCTTCTTATTATTGGATGATGCCCCAGGTGGGTATGTTTGATCCTCTAAGAAGCTTTTGATTTCATGGAACCACGGCTTGTCATCTTTAATAATGTCCACAGAGAAAACGTATGCTGGTCGGTCTAGTCTGGATACCGAAATCCGAGGCACATAATTGGCAGTTTGAACCTTGATCATGGAGGAAATGGTAGCTAAAGCATATGCGAACTGATTTTTGCCTCGAGAGATGTACTCAAGTTTGACTATTGTGAAGAAAGTCAATAATCTCCTCGTATAGTCACGGTAAGGAATCAAATGCTCTTGGTGAGTGTACCATTTACCGTTGGTCTGATTGATTACCAAAGCTGAATCTCCGAATACAGTTAATGTCTTGATCCTGAGGTCAATGGCTTCCTCAAGACCCATGATACAGGCTTCGTATTCAGCTTCGTTGTTAGTGCATGCAAAGGTGAGTTTTTACCGAGAAAGGCATATGAACTCCTTTAGGTGTAATGAGCACTGCACCAACTCCACGACCATTCATATTGACAGCCCCATCAAACATCATTGTCCATTCTTCTTCTGGGTCAGGCCCTTCATTGTGAACAGGCTCTTCATGATCTTTTGCTTTTAGGAACATGATATCTTCATCAGGGAAGTCAAATCTCATTGGCAGGTAATCATCAATAGGTTGCTCAGCTAGATAGTCAGATAGTACACTGCCCTTGATGGCCTTTTGAGATGTGTACTGAATGTCATACTCTGTCAGAATCATTTGCCATCTTGCAACCCTTCGGGTAAGTGCTGGCTTCTCAAATATGTACTTGATGGGGTCCATCTTTGAGATCAACAAGGTAGTGTGAGTCAACATATACTGTCTTAGTCGGCGAGCATCCCACGCTAAAGCACATCAAGTTTTCTCGAGCAGTGAATAACGTTGTTCACAGTCGGTAAACGTTTTGCTTAGGTAGTATATTGCATACTCTTTTCGACCAGACTCGTCATGTTGGCCTAACACACACCCCATTGATCCTTCTAATACTGTCAGGTACATTATTAGAGGTTTTCCTTTAACTGGAGGCATAAGAATCAGAGGTTCTTGCAGGCACTCCTTGATCTTGTCAAAAGCCTTCTGACAATCTTCGTTCCACCTGACCGTTTGTTCCTTTCTTAACAATTTGAACAAGGGTTCACAGGTTGCAGTGAGATGAGATATGAACCTTGATATGTAATTCAATCTACCTAGGAACCCCCGAACTTCCTTTTCGGTCCTAGGTGCAGGCATCTCCTGAATGGCTTTGACTTTGTCAGGATCAACTTCAATTCCTTTTTCACTTACGATGAATCCCAGCAGTTTACCGGACCGTACCCCGAATGTGCATTTGTTGGGGTTTAGCTTCAACTGGTACTTCCTCAGACGCTTGAACAATTCCAGCAGGTTCACCAGATGGTCTTCTTCAGTGAGGGACTTGGCAATCATGTCATCCACGTAGCATTCAATTTCTTTGTGGATCATATCGTGGAATAATGTTACCATAGCCCGTTGGTAAGTTGCACCGGCATTCTTCAGTCCAAAAGGCATTACCTTGTAACAAAAAGTGCCCCAAGGTGTGATGAAGGTCATTTTCTCCATGTCTTCGGGTGACATCCTGATCTGATTATACCTGGAAAATCCATCCATGAAAGTTAATACCGAGAACTGAGCTGTATTGTCAACCAATACATCAATGTGAGGTAATGGGAAGTCATCCTTCGGGCTAGCTCTGTTCAGATCCCAGTAATGCACACACATACATACTTTGCCATCTTTCATAGGCACAGGTACAATGTTAGCACCCCACGGCGGGTAACTAGTCACAGCAAGGAAACCGGCGTCCCACTGTTTTTGTACTTCTTCTTTAATCTTCATGGCCATATCTGGGAAAGTACGACGTAGCTTTTGCTTCACTGGAGGGCAATCTTCTTTCAATGGTAGCTTGTGCATAACAATATCCGTATCTAGACCTGGCATGTCTTGATAGGACCAAGCAAATATGTCGACGTATTCTCGAAGCATGTCAATAAGTTGTTCCTTTACTGAAGCCTGCAGACTGGCCCCAATCTTCACTTCTTTCAAATCCTCTTCGGTACCAAGATTAACTGTTTCAACCTCCTCCTGATGAGGAGTGATCACTTTCTCTTCTTGCCTCAACAACCTAGCTAACTCTTCAGGTAACTCATTGTCTTTTTCAACCCCTTCATCAGCTTGATTAATTGGATTGTTGAAGTCATACAAGGTCATAGTAGTGCTGTTGTCGGTGCATTCTGGAGGATAATCTCTGCAAGGGTTGAGATTGGTTCGTTTTAGTGATCAATTTTAATCTTGTTTAGAAAAAAGTGAAAATGAAGTTATTTATTTTGAAAACATTGCCATTTTATTGTTTTGTACAAAAGTGAAAAATGAAAAGACAGTGAGCGAAAAAGAGACTTGTTTGCAAAAGATGTCTGATATTCATTGATTAATCCATTTGCACAAAATTACAATATGGCCCTATTATAAAATGAGTCCTGACACCTTGGGCAAGATGCAGGACTTGATGCATGCTAAAAAGACAGGAAATAATAATTACTCTGCAGGAGTAACCCTTATAATTTCCTGTGAAGACCAGTTAAGAACTTGATACCCCGGGATCCTTGGACGTATCCAGCTCTCCAAGTTGAGGTCGCTTTCCGCCTCGTCTTCCAGGTTGTTAACAACATCTGGGGTGAGCATCCCCCACTGATGAACTTGGGCTCCTTGGCAGCCTCTGATTGATCTTGTCGGAATGGTTTGTAACCTAAACTGAATATGTCCTCCTTCTTCTCCACTGGCAGTAGCTTGCCCCAGCCTTGGGCATTACCATCTTCAACAACCTTTCGGGCTTGCTGATAGGAGACAACTGAAGTACCCATCCTATCCTCCTAGGATGCAGCAAATACTTCAGTTGTCGCCTCATTGACGTTCAGGGCCTCGAACCCTTGGCTCATAGTTTCATGGATTTCACCATCCATCTCAATATACTTGTATGTAGCCAGATGGCTAACAAATATGTCCTCTTCACCACAGATGGTGATAACTTGTTCTTCCCACTCATATTTCAATTTTTGGTGAAGGGTCGACGTTACTGTGCCTGCGGCGTGAATCCAGGGTCGTCCCAACAAACAGCTGTAGGCCGGCTGAATGTCCATCACATAGAAAGTGGTCTTAAAGACATGCGGACCGATTATCACTGGTAGCTCCAACTCTCCAAGAAAACATCTTTTGGAGCCATCAAAAGCCCTGACCACAAGGTTTCTTGGTCGGAGAGCTATTCCATCATATTCGAGCTTGACAAGAGCTTTCTTGGGTAAGACATTGAGTGAGGACCCAGTGTCTACAAGAACATGAGATAGTACAGCTCCTTTGCACTCCAGATTTATGTGCAAAGCTTTGTTGTGGTGACGTCCTTCTGTGGTCAAATCAACATCGTTGAAACCTAGCCCATGGCTAGTATTGACATTTGACACCAATGTTTCCAGCTGATTCACTGTGATCTCTTCTAGCACGTAGGCAGCGTGCAGAACCTTAAGTAGTGCATCCTGATGGGCTTCAGAACACAACAGTAGAGATAATATAGAGATCTTAGAAGGAGTTTGGTGGAGCTGGTTCACAACTTTATAGTCACTTCTTTTAATAATCCTCATAAATTCATCCACATCCTGATCAAAGGATGATTTATGAGTCTCTTTTGATGCAGATTCTTCAGGTGTCACACTTTTCCCTTTGGCTTTGGCAGCAGCCTCTGCCTCAGTAGTAATTCTGGGAGCTTGTGATGCGAAGAGACGTACGCTTCGGGTGAAGCCTTCGCGTCCCCCGACATTGTCCACTTGTGGGGTAGGAACTGAAGAATCGAGAAGGACTTTTTCTCCGTTGCAGTAAAGGTCAGCACCATAATGCCATGGTACATCACTGTCTTTGTCATATGGAATTGGCTCGGGCACCGTGATGGTGATTGGGCTTACTGAAGCAAATGTTGGAACCATAATTGTTTGTGGGTCATATAAAATAGTAACAGGACCTCTAGTGGATGTTGGTGGTGGTGAATTGAAGCTTGGTTGAAACTGTTCTTGAGATTGTTGAAAGTTGTTGGAATTCGGGACCGTTGTCGGGTCATAATAAATTGTAACTATGGAGACATCATTGTTGGTGGTTGCTGGAGTTGTAGGAGGAGATGAAATGGAACTGTTGTTTGTTGAAACAATGGAAGAAATGGTTGTTGAAGTTGTAGATGAATCAGTAGGAACAATGGTTGTTGCAGTTATAGGAGAGACACTTGTTGTTGATAAAAGAGTTGCTGGTGTTGTAGAAGCTGTTGTGGTAATTTGGAGAATGCCTTCTATGATCAAGCCATTAATTCCACTCCTCAAGCTTGCACACCCATTCTCGGAAAGTTTCCATGATTCACAACAGGCCTTACAACCTGGGAACACTTGGCATTTCAAAAGCTGGGCTTTAACCTCTGCTAGAGGTGTCTGAATACAAGCAATATCTTCTATTAAACTCATGGGTGAGCCTTCCTCTATAGCATTAATCCTTGGCCCACTGTGGCTTGGCATGAGATTTTTCATGACATTGGGAGGTGGTGCAAAGTTCAGGGCCTTTGAATCTACCAGATCCTGGACCTTCATATGCAGAGCCCTGCATTTTTCCGTAGAGTGACCAGGTGCGTTGGAATGAAAAGCACACCTAGCATTGACATCGTAGTTTCTTGGAAGATTCTGAGGATCAGGGGGAGCCAATGTCCTCAACTCAACAAGATTGAGCTTTAGGAGTTGTGGCAGTAGTGTAGCATATGGCATTGGAATAGGGTCAATCACCCTATTGATCTGAGATGGCCGCTGTTGAAAAGGGCGTTGTTGTTGATTGTTGTTATTATTGTTATAAGATCTCTGTTGAGGAAATTGTTGTTGTTGCGGAAAGTGTTGTGGTTGTTGAGTATACTGAGGAGGTGGAGCAGGGATAGTAACAGCAGCAACTGTTCTGGGCAGATACCGGGGTCTTCCTCTTCCCATGTGTACAAAGTTTGTTTCACCAGATCTACGAGGCCTAGCAAATGGCTTCCTTGCACTACTTGAACTGGCACCATTGTCGGAGATCTTTCCCATCTTCAGCAGGCTCTCTATTCTTTCCCCAGTTATCACCACATCTGCAAAGCTGGTGGAAGAAAAAGCAGCCAATCTATCAATATAGGTACCCTGGAGAGTATTCATGAACATGTCTGCCATCTCCCTTTCAGACATAGGGGGTTGAACAGCAGCAGCTAGTTGCCTCCACCTTTGGGCATACTCTCTAAAGCTTTCACAAGAAGACTGCGACATTCCCATTAGGAGGGTTCTGTTTGGAGCCATGTCAAAGTTATATTGATACTGACGGATGAAAGCTTCAGCCAAGTCTTTCCAGTTTCTTACTGTGGCTCTAGTCAAGTGGGAGTACCATTCTCAGGATGCCCCTGTCAAGCTATCCTCGAAGTAAAACATCCACAGCTTCTCGTCCATGGTGTAGGCTTTTAATATTCCCAAGAAAGACTGAAGGTGGGTGCGTGGGCAGGATGTGCCTTTATATCTTTCAAAACACGGGGGTTTGAACATGTGAGGAATTCTGACCCCTTCCATCAATCCCATGTCCATGACATCAAAACCTAAAGAGTTTTGGGATTCAAGAGACCTCGGCTTCTCTGCAATTTCATCTAACCGACGGTCGTAAACTTCATCTCCAGCCCCTACCACAGTAAATTTCTCTTCTTGAGGATCTTCCTGCAAGACCCTTCCTCCAGTAGTGTTACCCTGAGTATTTCTCATGGCATTGATGTCTGGGTTCAGGTGAGGCCCAAACTCTGGTGGATCAGTGCGAGGTTGCACGTGATCGTTGTTACTGGTACCTCATGTACCTGGATGGTGTTCCTCAGGAGTTTGTCGTTCAACCAACTCCCTCAGTCTTTCCTGGCTCTGAGCTAGACCAATCATCACTGTCATGAATTGAGTCATTTTATTTCTCATCTCAACCCTTTCATTGGCCATCTGGGCCCTCACTTCATTCAGGTCTTGTTGAACTTGATCCATCTGTAGTCCTGGAAGGTTGTTTCTTGTCGGGTACCGGTGTATTCTGTTGATAGGGAACACTCTTCTGCGAGAAATGTTTCCTAAAACCACAACAAAGTGAGAAACAACAACAAAAACAAAACCTACAAAACAAAGAAAATGTTAGTATGCAATGCAGGATGCCTATTTGTCTTCCAAGGGTATCCGATTTGGTTCTTTGGTTTTGACCTTTCCAGACCTCGAGGAAATGCTGATGATGTTGCAAAGAGAGATAAAACCCACCAATAATACAAACATTATATATTACAAAGAGTGAGGATACATAGTTTGATTACAATAAAATTCCCATGGCGGGTCAAAATACAACAACAAAATCAAAAGTACAAACAAAAGGAAAGTACAAGTACAAGGGAATCAAACATCTAATCCAAAGTCATCCTCTCTGACTTCCTTCAGGAGGGCCTCAGTCACTGGACCAACCGGGTGCTCTGTGATAGTCCTGATGAGGAGGTTCCTAGTGGCAATGGCACTGGTCAACTTCTTATGCTTATCCTGATCCTTTGACCTCTTCAACCCCGCCCGGAGTTTCAACTCAGAGATCTCTTTCTGTGCTGCCAACAAAACTGCTTGATTCCTCTTCTCACTACCCTCCAGTTGCTCTATCTTAGCTTGAGTCCTTTGATCTTCTTGTGCACGGGCCTCAGTGATCCTAATCCACCTAGCCTGGCTCTCCTCCAAGTAGTGCTCTGCCCTAGCCTTCTGATTGTTTGCTTCCTTGCAAGCATTCTTCAGTACTAACTCCCCTGCCCTAGCCTTCCTAATGTAGTCGTCCGTCTTCTCAATCTTGGTTAAGTGCTCAATCATGAGCCCCTCCAACCTTCAATTGTCTAAACGGCTATCATTCCTCTCCCAGAGGGTCTTCTTTAAGGCTTCAGATAGCTGAGCATTCCTTTCCTTCAGTTTTTCAAACTCTTCCAAACTGACAGTAGCTGCAGGTTGCACTGTTGAAGGTCCAGGTACATCCTCTAAAGTGAATGGCATCCGGGTGATCTGTGCCCTGGCACGAGACCAATCAAGATACTGTGATGAAGAAATGTTGTTGCACTTGCCGAGGATAGTTGTCCCCTTAGTTTGAATGTTATCTCAGGCACAGGCTGCCTGTCTAACAATAGCAGAGTTGTGCTGGATTTCACAATAGAGGGTCTCAGTCAAATCTTGCCCTCTCGGAGGATGAACCAAAGCATACCCCAATTGTCTCTTAAAAAGTAAAGGGTTGTAATTGATGCAACCTTTTACTCCAATCAAAGGCACATTAGGATATTGCCCACAGCTAGTAATGATGTCTTTGCCCTTGGTGCTCTGGGTGCACCATCTGATGTCTTCTGATGTCAAGGCAATCAACCTCTTAGCCCAATTCTTTGGCTGGTGAGGGTTCAGGAAAGTATCTGATTTTGGAAAGTGTCTTAGCAACCAACAATAATAAAGGGGAGCACAGCATCTGACCAGTCTTCCTCTTTGCTTCTCGTTCCTCTGGTGTATTGAATAATAGAAGTCTCCAAGCAAGGTAGGAACTGGGTTCCTCAGTAAGAGCAGGTGAATATCATTCTTGCTTACAAACTTTGGCTCGTCTGCAAACAAGATAACTCTATATATGCTGAGGGCTAAGAGTGCACAAACAGCATCCCATTTCCCTACTGCAGCATGCAGGGTGGCCTGGGAGATCAAGAAGTCCAAGTGAAGGCCTGGAACCCCAGCTTTGGTGGTCATGCTCTGATCAATAAGGGCATGCTCCAAATGCAATTCCTTAGCTATGTCTTCATTCTTGGGAGCAACCACCTCAGTGTTGAAAGGAATCCCGCTCCTGATAGGAACTCCTAACAACATGGAAAATTCTTCTAGCAGAGGTCCCAACTGAAAATCAGGGAATGTAAAGCATCTGAGAGGAGGATCATAAAACTGCAAGAAAGTATGAATCATGCTCCTCTGGGATGCATCAAGGTCCATGATCATGTCCAATATGCCTCCATAATGTTCTCTGATTAATGGGATATGATCAGGAGTGATGAGAGATTGGATCTGTCTGATGCCTGTCAGGGTAGGCTCAAAGAAGTGGTATGTGATGTTGCTCTTTCTGGAAGTGTCCATGCTCATGATGGGTGTTGGAGAAGGAACACTGATGAAGATACTGGTGTAGATAGCTGAAGAAGTCTGAGCAGCAAAATGGGTCAAAACCAAACCAAAGATAACAAGGTGGATACCCTGTAAAACAAATAGGCAAATGTTAAATGATGCAAAAATGATATATGCAGAATGATATGCAAAGGGTTTGTGATCAAGTGCTGGATCTTTTATTTGCCTTGATAAGGTCCATGTTTTCATAAGTCCGAATGGAGGCTCAGAAATCCAGTAACCGGGTGGGGAACTCAAATAAAGAGTCACAAATCCAGGGTTTCACAAGAACTGTCCAAAGTGGTGCATTCTTAAAACAAAACTGGTGACAGGGTATGATGAGGCCAAGGGTTCCTGCAAACCTGTAAACATCCCAACCCCCTCACATGTATTGTTCTAGAACAAGGATCCTCAGACTTGGATCAGTTATGAGAAGTGTAAACACTTCTAACCCGGAGGTACAGTGTTTGCAATAACCATAAAAGATCTTCCTCTAATTCACCTCAGATGTTGAAGGTCATAAAAGGTCATCCAGACTTAGCAGACTTCCCAGATAGCCCTAATACTACAGGAAATCCGTAGCACAGAGTTCTCAAGAAGAAACCCATGTCTGAACCGTGTTTCATATTCCCGCACCAGACCGAAATGGAATGGGAAAGAATATGAAGTCATTCTAGCCTATGTGTCACTCAGGTCCCTAGTATAGGACCTTAATCACTCAATGATCCCCACCCACCAAAACAGACAAGAGACCCAACACTAATGATAATGACAGTATGAAATGCATAAAACTGTAAATGAAAGCAATAAATAAAGTTGTACATAAAGCAATAAATAAGCACAAGTAGCACATAACACCCGTGTAAACACAAATCAAACAAGCGCTAGGAGGAACCCATAAAAAGAACCAGAAGCCCTGGTTGCAATATAAGATGAGATCCCCAGCAGAGTCGCCAAGCTGTCGCTCCCAAAGATTTGCATCTCGGTACAGACGCGAACGGTCGGCGAAGAAAGAAATGAAATGAACTGAATAAAGTCTCCAGCTAGGCATTTTTATCCCGAAGGAAAGGTAATGCTACATAAACCTAGAAAGATGGATAAGACGGTCGCGAACCAGAGAAACTGAGAAAGGGGGTTGGTTACAACCTGGGAAGGTATTAGCACCCAGATTGTCCGTCATACTCGACGGGATCCACGCTTAAAAGATTGTGTTTAAAGGAGTAGGTGTATGTGCTATCTGTGGAAGAGCTGGAAAAGAATATACAAGTGTCAGTGCAAGAAAATGAATTGCTCAGGGACTGAGGCTTTTTAAAGAGTGCTGAAAGAGGGGGAAGACAACGAGAATTTTGTTCGATAACAGTTAAGTTATGCCTACGTATCCTCTCATGCAATGAGGAAGTCAGAACACCGTAGTTCGACTCAAAGAGACTGAAAAAATAAATTGACTGGTGAACTGCTTGCTTATCTATGCTCAAGTGTATGACTCGTCTGGCTCGAGTGCTAACTGTCTTGCATTTAGATGGAAAAAGCAAGTTCTTGGTTATGAGTGAGTGTGATGAGAAAAGAATCCCGAAGGATACGATTATTGTTTGTTTTTGTATTTTCAATTTTGTTATTGTTTTTTGGTGTTTTTCATAAGTTAATGAGCTTAAGCCTAAATCAAAGGCTTGTAAACTCATTATATCCTCCCTAATTAGGGATAATGAGAATACTTAAGTATGAGATAAGCATCTCAACTTAATTACCATGATGATGTAGGATTAAGATCATTAATCTACTTGTGATTATTTAGATGTTTTTGGGTTTTTGTTTAGTGTTAAGTAATGAGTTTAAGCCATAATCAAGGATTAGTGAACTCATTCCACCATCCTAATAGAAGGATAATAGATGAGCACACCTAAGCTGAGGAAGATACCTCAACTTAATCCATGATTAGGGATTAAACTCATGACAAAATAAGCCTTTATTGAAATGGATTTTAATTAAGGGTCAGATTAAGAAATGAGTTTTATGATTTGTAAGACAACTTGAGGGGGAGTTGTCCATTAAACACTAGGGTTAGTCCTTCTTAACCATAAAGGAAGAATTAGAACCCTAATGTAAGGCCCAAGTTACAATTTAATGTCTTAGTGATTATTAGATGGATTGATTAAGAGGTTTAAACAAATTAAGGGTTTAACACTTAGGATTAAAGTTATACACTCCATCCTAAGAGAAGGATGCAGGCATAACCCTAATTCCAAAGTCCTAAAGCCTTAAAGGTTTAGTCTCTAATGATGAGATGAGAAGAGAGACACAAAGAAGAATCAAGGGTAAAAACTAAAGGGGGACTAATCACAACCCTAATTATTGTCATGCTTGGATGTTCCTATGGTTTGTAAGGCTTGAGAAAGATCTTCACTGAAGCCACCAATGGAAGAAGCAGAAGAAAGGAGGAAGAAACAGAAGAAATAAGTTACTTACTTCATTGAAGAAGATAAGTAACTTAAAGAAAGAAAATGAGAAATGAACATGAGTGATCAAGCCCACTCAAAGACAAATAAAAATGCAGCAAATATGCATATGAAGAAGATGAAGAGAAATGATAAGTGAAGGAAAATTCACTTCTCAAATTAACTTACCACCTGAAAATGTTAGCACAAGATGCATAAGGAAAGAAATGGAATGGAATGATGCATATACAAAGGCAAAGATCAAAACCAGAAGCATACACATGATGCAAATGATGACATGACATGATGCAATGGCATACAAAGTGTATATGAATGATCATACAAAGATGGGATACAAATGGAAGCATGCTTTGAAGTTTGAAAGTTCATGAAGTTTAATGAAAGGAAATGAATGCAAATCATGGAAAATGAATGAAGAAATGATCAAGCATGATTCTAACATGTCCTAAGATGTCTAAGGTGACATATGAATGCATAAAATGTCATGGCAAGTTCATGTATGGATGCATATGCAAGATGAATGCAAATGAAGATGCAAAATTAGGGTTTTAAGGCAACATGAGATGCATATGGTAAAGACAGAAGCAAATGACATGATAAAATTTGAAATCACACTCAAACAAACCCTAAACCTATGCTTGGTTACCATCTAAAGGGGGAGGTCAGAAGCTAAATCTTGAAGGAGTTATGAATTTCCTAAGTTTCTAGGGTTTTTTGGGGTGATCTTCAAGGTAAAATAATAAACAAATTGAATATGAAGGATAAATTCATGCCAAAAATATCTTAGAAACTACATGATATGCAAAAAACAATGCAAAAAGAATCATCTTCAAAAATAGGATTTAAATGACCCTTAATTCAAACAAAATTCTCAAATGATCAACAAACGTAAAAAGAAATTTGTATGAAGAGTTTGAAAATGTTTCTAAATGCAAAGGGATGATTCATGATTTTTTTGGTGATTTTTAGAAACTTAAATGGTATTTTAATTAATTAAATTCAATTAATTAATTAAAATAAACATTTAAATATTTTAAAAATACAATTTTTATGCAAAAAATAAAATAAAAATCATTTTCAGATTAATAAAAATATTTGGAATAAAAATGCAAAAGGAAATATTTTTGGGATTTTTCTAAGTATTTAAATAAATTCGTAAAATAAAATACAAATAAAAATCAAATAAAAGTAAAAGTATGTTAAATGAAAGGCTGAGATTGCAAGATGGATGATCCAGGGGTCAGGAATCAAAGTCCACGTGACTTATGGTAATCTGATCCTAAGGCTATGACCTAAGCTGGCTAATTAAATGAGATCCAACGGCCATGTTTTAAACTAACCTACTTAAATAAATTAAAACTAATTAATTAGGATTAGGGTTAATGAAGTGATCTGGTCCATTGAAAACGCGCGCCAACACAAGATCCTAAGGTCAGAATTTAAACCTAGCTAATTACACGTCATTAGGGCAAAACAAATTCAGATGACCGGAACAGTACTTCGGTCATCTTCTCCGGCGAGTCAATCATGCCAACTCCTTCCCTAGGCTACCCCAGACCCCCTAAAGCTCCAGATTACATCATCTAACAACCCTAAACATGAATCAAGCATCAAAACACATTTATCAAGCATGAACAGCATGAATCGAATCAAACAAGTTTTAGGTCAGAAACTTCATACATACTCAATACTTAACCATTTGCAAAAATAAACATATCAGCATGATCAACACATCACATAGATTCATTTAGGAACTTAAAAACAAGTTTCTGGAAAAAAAAGTTCTTGAGGTTACCTGAGTTGAAGCTTTCGAAACTGGAACTTTTAGGGCTATTCTTTGGTGCTTTTCCACTCCCCTTGATCCCCTTATGCCTCTGGAATGCTTGAAAGGAGTTTATATGGAATGTTTTGAAGGTTTCAGTTCAGAGGTTCAAGAAATCGTGTTTTGGTTTGAGAGGTTTTCAGGCCATTGTGAAGGGTGGTTTGTGTTCCTTGAGTGATTTTGAAATGAATGGTGAAGAGAGTTGTGAGTTTTTGTGCTTGTGTGATGAAATTCGAAGAGGTGAAGGTATGAGGTGATTTTTGAAATCCGAGGCTATGGCTGTGTTTCAGGCTTGTGTGTTGTGTGTTTTGGGTTGCTTTTGGATTGTATAATGTATTGTGATTGGTCAGAAAGTTGGTAATGGCACAACTTGATTGGTATGGCTTGTTTTGCCAAAAAGTCAAAAGTTTGTACCACAAGCATGGGCTCGGGTCAGAGGAAATCTAAAGGGTGGATTGCCCTCAGCTGGGTTTGTGGAGGTCCCTTGGATCAGATCTCATGAGCTCTGATGATTGAATGGTGAGATTGAAGACTTTTTGCAAATTTCCCTCTTTTGAATTTCTTGTGAATCAAGGCATGAAATGTTGTGATTCCTTGGGCAATTCTGAGCAAAATGAGTCATGTGATGTTGTTATGATGTTTAGAAGTCAATTAGAGGTCACTTAGAAGCTTGGCAAGTGAATTTGCAAAAATCCCTCTTTGGCATGAATGTGAAAATTATGTGATTTTTGCCAACTTTGAAGGATCATAACTTGAGTTATATAATGAATTAAAACATGTTCTTGTACTTTTTGAAAAGGGAAAGACCTAATCTACAACTTTCATGACCAACAATTTTGCATTTGAAGCATTTTTGGTTGAGAAAGAGGGGGTTGAAAAACTTTCCCAAAATGGAAAGTTTCCATTACAAGTCATTTCCATTTTTGGCAACTTTTAGTTTAGCTCAAATTTCTTCAATTTTGTGAACTTCCAAGCACTTCAATGATCAAATAAAGATCATATAACTTCAATTTGATGAAAATATCACTTTGGTTCCATTGTTGGGGGCCTCAGATGCCCTGATTTTGCTCTGACTTGCTCAAGAAGTTACCCAGTGAACAGATGACTTCCACAATGAATTTCTTCATCAAAATTGGTACACATGATCCTTATAACATCTTAAGAACATTAGAAACAAGAATGACCCAAAAATTTGGAGTTAAGGCCTCTGAAACCAAAACCCTAATTTTGGTCATCTGAGTAGTGAAAACCCTAGCTCTGCTTCCATGCTTTCCCAGTTCTTGTGATTTCTTGACTTCCTTGAACTTTGAGAGACATAACATGATGATAGAACAAACATGGACCCTCTTGGAACACTTGGAGGCCTTTGGAGTGGCTCAGATGGATTCTTGGATTGCTCAGATCACAAACCCTAGATGCAGATGAACTTGAACTTATGCAGATGAAACAAAATGCAATGTGAGATGGTATGCTCATGCTTATGCAAACATGAAAGATCACAAGCCATGGTGTGAAATGAGTGAGGGCAAATTTGGGGTGTTTATAGTGTAAGATACTAAGCGGGTCCGGTTGCCTTGCAATTTTGGTTTTCTTTTTTGGTTAGAGTTGATTAAGTTCACCATACCATTATTATATAAATATTATTATACTATTACTATACTAACATTTTAATCCTTTCTCGCACCTTATCCTCTTTATTTTAATCTCTATCTCCTTATTTCTTTTATTATACTATATCATTCATCATATCGTTTATGTTTATATTCATATTCTTATGTTTTTTCTTTTGTCCATTTGACACAAAAACATTAATAAAGGATTAAACATCTAAAAAACTTGTGACTTTAATCTTGGACTATGGCCACAATCTTTAGCATTAGACTTGGAGTTTTGGACTTAGATTTTTGGATTTTGCCCTTTGCTTGAGTTATTATGGATTAAAGACATTGGCCTTGATTTGGTTCAATTGTTTATGAAGATGAAGTTCTTTTGCTTTGAAGAATGTTCGCCACACGGTTTGATCGTTCTTCCTTTAACTTTTACTTTAAAGTCTTAGGATAGTCCTTTCATCTCCTCCCACTTCTTAAATGTTTTTCTTTGTTTTCAAACTTCAAATGTTTTCATAATCAAACCTTGACTTAGGTCAAGCGGTTTTACCTTTTCGATTTCATTTCTTAATAAATGTTAAACTAAATAAGCATATTGAAGCTTTTTTTCAAAATATTTAAAAAAAAATGCAAAACTCATTCAATTGTTTTTTTGCCCTCGTGCACTTTTCTTTTTAACCATTTTTTACACATGTTTAGATATGATTCATTCTTTTTAGCGGAATTATTCGCTAAAGAATGATGAATTATCTTTACATTTTAAAATCAATTCAACACATTATCTTTTCACTATTTGTGCCACGAACTACGAGGTTTTGATCTTGCATTGCACTTTGTGGGTACGTAGGCATGAGACGAACGTCTCTTCAAATACAAAAATCTTATAAAAAAATTCTCTTCTCATCTCTTAAATCTCTTTTAAACAAATCTTTTTCAAACCAAAAAAGCAATAAATATTTCAAAGGGATCCCGTGGAATACCACAGACATTTTGGGTGTGTAAAACCTTCCCAATTTGTAACCTATCCTATTACCCGTTCTCTGCTCGATTCTTTTATCTTTTTTCTTTTAGATTCATTAGGATTTATTCGTTCTTTTTTCCTTTTCCATTTGGAATAAAATAAAGGTGCGATGGCGACTCTGTTTACATTGAGTTAAGTTAACCAATAGCTTACACTCATGATTTTACCGCTACAACAACAACAAGAATGAGTTGGTTCAAATGAAAGGTTGAGTCGCACAACAGACCATTTGAGCCATCTCAAAATAAGGCTCCTCAGCCTGTTGGGACCCCAGAGATTTCAAGAGGAAACGCCTTAATTGATTCGGCTCAAAACAAGCTTTGAGTCTACTCAAATCATCTGAGTTGAATGAGTCGGCTCAACATACCATTTGAGTCGGCTCATTTAGTTGAAATTTCTCCAAAATAAGTTTTACCACATAAGATCCTTGGGTCCCCACATAATTTCAGTCATACCAAGTTTTTGAATATTTCAAAACCTACACGATGTCTCACAAACTCCCCCTTTTTGATGATGGCAAGAACTTGATGAAATTTGTGATGAGCAATGTTATCATGTGTTATGAAGCTCCCCCTGAATATATGCCACCACCAATCATAACCAATGTTTCAATCTACACAATATCCCCCACTTTGACAACATCAAAAAGAGAGATCGATTATTAACCAATATCAAATGACAATAACCATACTATGAGAATACCAATTGCAATAAAATCCAATCATCCACAAACACACTGTAAACACCCCAAATTTGCCCTCACCCATTCACACCATGGCTTGTGATCACCTCATATGCATAAACACAATCATATCATCTCACATCTCATTTTTGATTCACTGGATAGTTTCTAAGGCATCTGCACCTAGAGTTTGTGATCTGAGCAACCTCAAAGCTTCTTGAGGCATTCCAAAGGCTACCAATCAATTCAAAGTGGTCCATGTGTGTTCTTATATCATATTTCATCTCCTCAAAGTCAAAATTGCAGAGGAATCACAAGAACTAGGGTTTGAGTGGATGCAGAGCCAGGTTGAACTGCACAGTTGACTGAAAATTAGGGTTTTGGTTTCAGAGGCCATAACTCCAAATTTTTTGGTCATTCTTGTTTTAATTGATCTCTATATGGTATAGGGAGTATGCATATCAATTTTCATGAAGAAATTCCATGGGGAAGTCATCTGATCAAGAGTTGACTTTTCAGACAAGTCAGTGCAAAATCAGGGCATCTGAGGCCCCCAATGACCCAACCAATGGGTGATCTTCATCATTTTGAGTGTATATGATCTTTATTTGATCATGGAAGAAGGTTGAAGTTCATAGAAATCAAGAATTTAGGGTTTTTGCAAAGGTTGACTTTTTGGGCATAGTTGACTTTTCAAGAATGCATCATTTTAGGTCATTTTTCAAGCCTTGATTCTTGATCCAAAAAGGCTTCAAATGGAAAAACTTTGGTCATGAAAGTTGTAGATCTCATCTTTCCCTTTTCAAAAAGTACAAGAACATGATCAAACTCTTCTTGGATCAAAAGTTATAGCAATGCAAAGTTGGCAAAAATCATTAATTTCTAAGGCATGCTTCAAATGGAAATTTTGCAAAACCTTGAACCAATGCATCATGTGACCTCTAATTCATTTCAAACCATTACACAAACATTCTCTAAGTCCTAAAAATCAGAATTGGATCAAGTTTGCTCATGGTTTGGTTTGTGTAACAAGACTTTATCACATGTGAACCAAAGTTGCCACAAGTTGCAAAACACTCATTTCACTCCCTACCACTTGCAGCCTTGGATGCTGGACCAAGCTGACATTTCCCCCTCATCTTGCTGCGCATAGCCCATGCCTTGTACCAAGCTAGCACCTCACCATACTTTCTCTTACACAAGAGTTGACAAATTGCAAAAGTTGCCTCACCTATCCATAAAGCACATGTCAAATCAACTGACCAATGAGAGAGAGTTATGTGGACAATTTGCAAGCAAAACATAAGGGCAAGCAAGGCTGAAACCAACACATTCAACACATTCACAAAAACCTTCCATTTTGCATAAGCTTTCGAATTTCTCTCCACAGCTTGCAAACACAAAAACCTTTTCCTCCATTCAACTCACCATGTATCATTGAGTAGAAACCACCCAAAGCACAAGCCTGAAACAGCCAGATTACTCCATAGCCATTTCTCACTCCATTTTGCAGTTTCATTCGAAACTCTCATCCTAGCTCACAAACACACAAACAAACACCACAAACCTTCTCCATTCATCATCAGGACCTCAAACCTTCACTCACCATGACCTGAAAGTGCCAGAATCTCCATTGCCATTTTTGACTGAACTGAAGCAGGAGCTTTCGAAACTCATCATCAAGCCAACTTAAACTCCATTTGAGCATTCAAACATCTTCTGGGGACCAAGTGGAGCAGCTTGCACAAAGAGAGGTGGCCAGAAAGTTCCTAAACTGAAAGCTTCGAATCTCAGGTAGCCTGAAATTTATTTTTCCAGAAGTTGTTTTTCTTGTTACAAACTTGTTCTTTGTGTTGTCCTGATCATCCTGGTGCTTTTAGTTTTTGAAATGGTTGTGATTTGAACATTTAATTTGACTCTGAAACTGGTTTGCCCTAAAAGTGTTTGCCTTCGATTCATGCGATTGATGAAGAATAAATCTGTTTGGGGTTAGGGTTTTGATTCAGGAGATCATGGGGTTCATTTCTATGTGCTTAGTTTTCATTTTCATTGCGTTTTGAGGGAGTTGGTGAGTTTTCAGGTGAGGAGCTGGCCGGAGAAGACGACCGGAAGTCTTCTCCGGCAGCCTGAGAGTGATTAGGGCTTAATCCAGTCATTAATGAGAGTTTGAATCCTGAGCGTTGGATGAGCTGACTTGGTCAATTCCCGCGTGCATTCAATGGCCTGGATTGCTTCACTTAACCCTAATCCACGTCATTACCTTAATTAATTAAGTTTATAATTAATCTGGCCAGCTTGAATCTCCACCCTCAGATCACGCGCGCAGTCAACATGTTTAAAACCAGGATCAATCTCATCCTTCCATTTGTTTGACTTTTATTTTAATTCATTTTAATTCATTTCTTTTTCATTTGTTTTGCATAATTATTTTAAAATAGCAAAAAAATCTTAAAAATTATGAAACTTTTTCCTTAAGGTTTTATTAATTTTTATGACACAAAAATATTTTTATTTTATTTTTTTATCATTAAAAAAGTATTTTTAAATATTTAAAAGATTATTTTTAATTGATTAATGAGAATTAATTAATTAAAAATACTTTTAGGTATTTAAAAATTACAAAAAAATTCATGAAATGTTCTAAGACATTTAGAAACATTGTCTAACCTTCAAACCAAATTTCTTTTTTGATCTTGATGCATTTTAAGAATTTTTCATTGAATTAAATCATTTTTTATGCATTATTTTGATCACATGTTTGAAAATTCATTTCTGCCTTTTGGAGAAGGTTGAGACATTGATTCTTCTTGCATTGTTTTGTGTTTAGCATGTATTTTCAAGGATAAAAAGGCCATGAATTGTTCTTGCATTTTCTAATTGATTGGCATTTGTTTTGTTAAGAACCCTAAAAAACCCTAATAACTTAGAAAATTCATATCTTGAGTTTGGTTGAGAGTTGAGAGCTCCCCTTTGGGCAGTGGTTCATTATAGGTCTAGGGTTTCTTTGGGTGGCATTTTCCATTTTTTATCTTAGGGTTTGCTTCTGTTTTGGGTTTTTGTTTGATGTTTGATCCATGAACCCTAATTTGGGCTCTCTCTTGCATCCTCCTTGCATTCCCTTGCATAACATGACTTGTCTTTGCATTTTGTGCATGCTTATGATTCATTTGACATCTTAAGACATATAGGAAGCATCTTTGATCATTGCATCTCATATTTGCCATGTCATTTGTCTTGTATGCTTCATAACTTTTCATGTTTGTTCATGCTCCTTAGCTTGCATCATATGCATTCATAAGCTTGTATGATCATTTCCATTGTCTTGCCTCATGCTTGCAGCATCTCATAACATCATAATCATCATCAACATGCTTCTGGTTTTGCTTAGCATCATATCATTTCATCTCATCTTGCATTGCATTGCATTTCTTTCTAACATTTCAGGTGGTAAGTAAACTTGAGAAGTGAATTTGCCTTCACTTCTCATAACTTTTCTTTTCATCTCTCTTGCATCCATTGCTGCATTCATATATGTGTTTGAGTTTGAGCTTGCTCATTCTTCCTCTTCCTACCTTCTTTCTTCAAGTGACTTGGCTTCTTGAATGAAGCAAGTCACTTTGCTTCTCTTGATCCTGTTCATCTGCTTCCTGGTGGCTCCTCTGAAGATTGGTTCTTGCAAACCTCACAAACCTTAGGATCATCCAAGCATGACAATGAATTAGGGTTTTGATTAGTCCCCCCATAGTTTTACCTTTGTGTCTCCTTGAGTCCTCTCTTCTCACCTCATAATCAGGGACTAAACCCTAAAGGCTTTAAGACTTTGTGATTAAGCTTATGCCTGCATCCTTCTCTTAGGATGGAGTGTATAACTTTAATCCTAAGTATTGAACCCTTAAGGTGTTTAAATCTCTTAATCAATTCACTTAATAAATATCAAGACATTGCACTTGTAACTTGGGCCTTGCATTAGGGTTCTAATTCTTCCTTAAGTGGTTAAGAAGGACTAACCCTAGTGTTAATGGACAAGTCCCCCTCAAGTTGTCTTACAAATCATAAAAAAACACTTCATCATCATACCATTAATCTAAATAAAATCCACTTAATAAAGGCTTGTTTTGTCATGGGTTTAATCCCTAATCATGGATTAAGTTGAGGAGTCTTCCTCAGCTTAAACATTCTCATCTATTATCCTTCTTTTAGGATGGTGTAATGAGTCTGTTTAATCCTTGATTATGGCTTAACCTCATTACTCAACACTAAACAAAATCACAAAAACATCTAAATAATCACAAGTAGGTTAATGATCTTAATCCTACATCAGAAGGGTGATTAAGTGTGAGAATCTGACTTCACACTTAAAGTATTCTCATTACCCCTAATCAGAGGGAAGATGTGATGAGTTTACTAACCCATTGGTTTAGACTTAAGCTCATTTTCTTATGACAAAAATCCAAAAAAGCAATAAAAGACTGAAAACTCAAAAACAAACAATAATCGTCTCCTCCGGGATTCTTTTCTCACCTCATTCACTCACAAACGAGAACTTGCTTCTTCCGTCTAATGCAAGACAGTTAGCACCTGAGCCAGACAGGTCATACACTTGAGCATAGACAAGTAAGCAGTTCACAAGTCAATTTATCTTTCAGTCTCTTTGGGTCGAACTACGGTGTTCTGACTTCCTCATTGCACGAGAGGATACGTAGGCATAACTTAACGGTTATCGAACAAAAGTCTCTGTACATTTCCCCTCTTTCTAGCTTCATTCTTTAAGCCTCATGGTCATGAGCAATTCATTCTCATTCTTACACTGACACATCATTTATACACTTCACTTCTTTTACACTGACACCTGTACATTTGTTTCCAGCTCATTTACACACAGATTGCACTGACACTACCCCTTTAAAACACAAATCTTTCAAGCGTGGATCCCGTCGAGTACGACGGACAATCTGGGTGCTAATACCTTCCCAGGTTGTAACCAACCCCCTTTCTCAGTCTCTCTGGTTCGCAAACCGTCTTATCCATCTTTTTCTAGGCCTATGCAGCATTGCCTTTCCTCCGGGATAAAAATGCCTAGCTGGCGACTCTTTTCATCTCCAGTGAGTTCACGGCTGTGTGTTCTCACTGTTCTCTTCGCCGACCGTTCGCGTCTGTACCTTCATCTGACCCTGTGTCACTTGTCGGGAGCGACAGCTTGGCGACTCTGCTGGGGACCCTTATACTGCAACCAGGGCTTCTGGTTCTTTTTGTGGGTTCCTCCTAGCGCTTGATTGATTTGTGTTTACTGGGGTGTTATGTGCTATCTGTGCTTGTATATCTGTTTTGTTTATTGCTTTATGTACAGTTGATTTATTGCTTTCTTTATAGCTTTATATTTTTCATACTGTCATACTGTGCTGGCTGGATCTGGTTTTTTCTTTGGTGGGTGGGTATTTCATTGAGAGTTAAGGTCCTATACCTGGGACCTGAGTGACACCTAGGCTAGAGTGAATCATATTCTTTCCCATTCCATTTCGGTCTGGTGCGGGAATATGAAACACGGTTCAGATATGGGTTTCTTCTTGAGAACTCTGTGTTGCAGATTTCCTGCAATGCTAGGGCTATCTGGGAAGCCTGCTAAGTCTGGATGACCTTTTAGTATTGACCTTCAGAAACTGAGGTGAATTAGAGGAGGAATTGTTATGGTTATTGTAAACACTGTACCTCCGGGTTAGAAGTGTTTACACTTCTCATAACTGATCCAAGTCTGAGGATCCTTGTTCTAGATCACCACCTGTGAGGGGGTTGGGCTGTTTACAGGTTTGCAGGTACCTTGACCTCAGAATACCCTGTTACTTTGACTTTGTTAAGAATGCTCCATGTTGGATAGTTCTTGTGATTCTAAACCCTGGACTTGTGGCTCTTTATTTGAGTCCCCCACCCTGGTTACTGGATTTTATAGACCTCCATCTGGAATTCTTGAACACACATGGATCTATACCAAGGCAGTTAATCAGATCCAGCTCAGTCACAAACCCTTGCATTTCATTTTGCATACATACTCATTGCATCATATTAACATTTGCTTATTTGTGTTTCAGGGTATCCATATTCATCTGGTTTTGGTTTTGACCCCATCTGCTATATTGACCTATCTCCACCAGCACTTGCTTCAGTTTGTCAGCCATATACTTCAGTCACTTGCACTAGCCAGCCAGTGGCCCACTCCTCAGTATCTTCATCAGCACTCTACTCAGTCTCAGCACTTATGGCTCCAAAGAAAAGCAACATCACCTATCATTTCTTCCAACCAGACTTATCAGACATCAGGAGGATCCAAACCCTGATCACTCCAGATCACATACCCTTGTTCAGGGAGAGTTATGGGGATATACTTGACTTGGTTATGGACCTGGACCCATCTCAGAGAAGTTTGATCCATACCTGTATTCAGTTCTATGACCCCCCATTGAGATGTTTCACCTTTCAAGACTTTCAGTTGGGTCCTCTTTTGGAAGAATACTCATCATTGACTGGTCTGCCCATCAAAAGAGAAATCCCATTCAACCCTGAAATGGTCTTTCCCAGCAATGGAGAGATAGCAAAAGCTTTGTATCTGGAGCCTGTTTTGATTGAACAGCATATGACCTCTAAAGCTGGAATCCCTGGATTTCATCTGGACTTCCTGATTTCTCAAGCTAGTTTGAAGGCCTCCTTGGGGGAGTGGAAAGCTGTTTGTGCTCTGTTGGCCTTAAGTGTATATGGAATTGTGTTGTTTGCAGATGAGCCCCGATTCATCAGCAAGAATGCAATCCATTTGTTCATCCTGAAGAACCCAGTGCCAACTTTACTGGGTGATCTCTATTACTCAGTACATCAGAGAAATGAGAAGCAGAGGGGGAGATTAGTGAGGATTTGTGCTCCATTATTCCATGCTTGGCTTCTCAGGCATCTACCCAGGACAGATGCATTTCTAAATCCTCATCAGCAAAGCAACTGGGCTAAGAGACTCACTGTCCTAACTTCAGCAGACATCAGATGGTGTACTCAAAGCACCAAGGGCAGAGATATAATCACCAGCTGTGGGCACTTTCCCAATGTGCCCTTAATAGGAGTTAAGGGAAGTATCAATTACAACCCTCTGCTGTTCAGAAGGCAATTAGGCTATGCACTGGTTCATACTCCTAGGGAACAAGACTTGGTTGAGACCCTCTACTGTGAGAACAAGATTAGTTTGGTTGTTGTTAGGCAGGCTGCCTGGGCCTGGGATCATGTTCAAACCAAGGGAATCACCATTTTGGGAAAGTGAAATAATGTGGCATCAGTCCAATATTATGAGTGGTCCCATGCTAGGGCCCAATTCTCTGGAATGCCTTTCACCATAGAAGACATGCCTGAGTCATCTTCAGCACCACCCCCTGCCACTATCAGTTTGGAGGAGTTTGAGAGCTTGAAGGAAAGAAACGAGAAGTTAACCCAGGCTTTGCAGAAGACCCTCCGGGAAAGGAGTGAAGGTGTGAGGGAGATTGAAAGATTGGAGAAATTGAGGGTGGAACACTTGACTAAAATTGAGAAGTCTGGAGATTATATCAACAAGTCTAAAGCTGGTGAACAGATTCTGAAGAATGCTTGTAAAGAAGCCCAGTTCCAGAGAGCAAGGACAGACTTGTATTTGAAAGAGAGTCAGGCCAGGTGGGTCCGGATCACTGAGGCCCGTACTCTAGAAGACAAGAGAGTTCAGGACAAGATGGAGCAGATGGAAAAAGCCCTGGCAGCAGCCCAGGAGGAAATATCAGAGCTGAAAATCAAAGCAAGATTGAAGAGGTCAAAGGACCAAAGTCAGAACAGGAAGTTGACTGCAGCTGTTGCAGCAAGAAACCTTCTCATCAGAGGTCTTACGGAGCATCCGGCTGATCCTGTGACCGAAGCACTTCTCAAGGAAGTTCGTGAGGATGAGTTTGGCCTTGGAGTTTGATCATTTGCTTGTTGTTGTTCCTTTTCCATGTACTTTTGCTTTTTGTGATGTATTCTGACCCCTTTGAGGGCTTGTGTTGTAAAATGAACAAATTGTATTATTTCACCTTTGTAATATATTTGTGTTGGTTTCTATCTGGGTTCACATCAAAAGCAACTTCAACAGCAGCATCTTCAAGGGTCTGGAAGGGTCAAAACTGAAGGCCAAACCGGATACCTTGAGAACAAATAAGCATAACTACATTGCATGCTAACCCTTTTGTTTGTTTTGTAGGTTTTTGTTTTGTTGTTGCTAACCTCTGTTGTGATGTTCAGGAATTATTGCTCGCCGCCGGGTATTTCCTCTCAACAGGCCACACAGGTACCCAACTAGAAACAACCTTCCGGGAATCCAGATGGATCAGATGCAGCAGGACCTGACGGAGGTCAGAAACCAGATGGCCAACGAAAGGCTGGAGATGAGAACCCAGATAACACAATTCATGGAAGTGATGAACAACTTAGCTCAAAGCCAGGAGAGGCTCAGAGCTTTGGTAGAAGGAAGGAATCAAGAGGAGCCCCATGTGGGGACTGCTGGCACAAGTAACAACGAGAGGGTCCAACCTCATGTCAATCCCCCGGTTTTTGGACCCCATCTCCATCCAGAGGCCAACATCCCAGTCAATATACAAGGGACTGCCACAGCAGGGAGAGTACTTCAAGAAGATCCTCAGGAGGACCAATTTACAGTAATGGGTGCTGGAGAGGAAACATATGATAGACGATTGGAAGAAATAGCTGAGAAGTTGAGATCACTGGAGTCTCAAAACTCTTTGGGGTTCGACGTCATGGACATGGGATTGGTAGACGGGGTCAGGATCCCCCATAAGTTCAAACCTCCTTGTTTCGAAAAGTATAATGGGACTTCATGCCCCCGGACTCATCTACAATCATTTCTGGGAAGGCTGAAGGCCTATACAATGGATGAGAAACTTTGGATGTTCTACTTCGAAGATAGCTTGACTGGAGCTTCTAGGGAATGGTATTCCCATCTGACAAGAGCAACTATAAGATGCTGGAAGGACCTGGCAGAGGCCTTCATCAGACAGTATCAGTATAATCTAGATATGGCACCCAACAGGACCCTCCTAATGGGAATGTCACAGTCATCTAGGGAGAGCTTCAGAGAATATGCTCAAAGATGGAGACAGCTTGCTGCTGCTGTCCAGCCACCTATGTCTGAGAGAGAAATGGCAGACATGTTTATGAACACTCTCCAGGGAACGTATATTGACAGGTTGGCTGCTTTCTCTTCCACTAGCTTCGCAGATGTTGTCATAGCTGGGGAGAGAATTGAAAGCCTGTTAAAAATGGGAAAGATCTCAGACAACGGTGCAAGCTCGTCCAGTAGTACAAGAAAGCCTTTTGCAGGCCCGAGAAGAACTGGCGAGACCAATGCCATCCACACCAACAGGGGTAGGCCCCAATATGCTCAGAGGTCAATAGCAGCAGTCACTATCCCTGCTCCAATTCATCCACAGCCAGTCTATCAACCTCCTCAACAAAACTTCCAACAACAACCTCAGTATCAGCAGAATCAATATCCTCCAAGAAACTACAACAACAACAACTCCAACAACAACAGTCAACAGAGGCCATTCCAACAAAGACCATCCCAAGCTAACCGAGTGATCGACCCGATCCCAATGCCGTATGCTGCCTTGCTGCCACAACTTCTGAAACTCAACCTAGTTGAGCTAAGAACGTTGGCACCTCCGGATCCCAACAGTCTACCAAGAAACTATGACTCTAATACTAGGTGTGCTTTTCATTCAAACGCACCTGGTCACAGTACAGAAAAATGCAGGGCTCTGCATATGAAGGTACAAGACTTGGTAGACTCCAAGGCTCTGAATTTTGCACCGCCGCCCAATGTCAATAAAAACCCAATGCCAAACCATGGTGGTCCCCGAATTAATGCTATTGAAGAAGACCAACCGTCTTATTTGATAACTAGTGTGGATCAGATCAGGACACCATTGGTGGAAATCAAGGCTCAACTCCGCGAAAACCAAATATTTCCGGGGTGTGAACTAGGGTGCCCCTATTGCAATATTTCATGGAACGGGTGCGAGGACCTGAGGAATGGCATTGACAGCCTTATTCAGAATGGCCTACTGCAGATCACTACATCATTTCCGGCAAATCCGACAACTTCATCAACAACGGTTTCAGAACCTCCTACAAATGCAGCAACTATTGTTCCCGACAATTCATCAGCACCATCAACAAGTACTTCACCTGTCCTTCCGAATGATCAGTTTTCAACAGTTCCTCCTGCTACAACTTCAGCTTCATTCCATTTCGAATCTCCATCAACAACAACAACAGTCCTTCCAACAGTACCTCCTACAACACCAGCAATCAATCATGAAGATGTCTCTACTGTTACCATATTCTACGATCCTGAAAATAATTCTGCCTACCATTCAGAAGGTGCTGCTCCCGCCAGAGCACCAATTACAATCTTTTATGATCCACAAACAATTACAGTCCCTTCAGCAGCAGCAATCAGTCCAGTCACTGTCACGGTGCCTGGACCAGTACCATATGAAAGCAATAGGGCCATCCCTTGGCACTATGGCTCTGACGTATACTGTGAAGGAAAAAGAATCACTCTTGAAACATCAGCACCTGCACCACAGGTAGATAATGTGGGGGGAGGCGGAGGCTTCACTCGAAGCGGACGTCTCTTTGCTTCACAAGTTCAAAGACCTACTGCCGAAGCAGAAGCTGCTGCCAAGGCAAAAGGAAAAGGCCCGGTGCAGGAAGATCCAGCTGTCAAAGAAGCCCTGAAAACTCCATTTGATCAGGAAGTTGATGAGTTTATGCGGATCATCAAAAAGAGTGATTATAAAATTGTGGATCAGCTTCACCAGACGCCATCCAAAATCTCCATCCTCTCACTGCTTATGTGCTCCGAAGCCCATCGGAATGCACTACTTAAAGTCCTGCACGCAGCTTACGTGCCTGAGGAGATTACTGTCAACCAATTGGAAACCGTGGTTGGAAATGTTACTGCTAGCAATGGGCTAGGGTTTACCAATTCTGACTTGACAGCGGATGGTCGCAATCACAACAAAGCCTTGCACATAACCCTGGAATGCAAAGGAGCTGTCCTTTCTCATGTGCTGGTGGACACAGGTTCTTCCCTGAATGTCTTACCAAAGAAGGCTCTGGTGAAGCTTGAATATGATGGATTGGCATTGAGACCCAGCAACCTGGTAGTAAGAGCCTTTGATGGTTCTAAGAGATCGGTTCTGGGAGAGATTGAGCTGCCTGTGACAATTGGCCCGCAGACCTTTAAAACTATCTTTTATGTGATGGACATTCAGCCCGCCTACAGCTGTTTGTTGGGTAGACCCTGGATTCACGCCGCTGGCGCAATAACGTCTACCCTTCACCAAAAGTTAAAATTTGAGTGGGAAGGTCAAGTTGTCACAATCTGTGGAGAGGAGGACATTTTTGTCAGCCACCTGGCAACCTATAAGTACATTGAAATGGATGGAGAGATCCATGAAACAATGAGCCAGGGGTTTGAAGCTTTGAATGTCAATGAAGCATCTGCTGTATCTGGAATCTCCATGTCATCTTACCAACAAGCCCGGAAGGTTGTTGAAGAAGGAACTGCCCTAGGCTGGGGCAAGGTATTAGCTGTGGAGGAGAAGAAGGACAAATTTGGGTTGGGTTACAGACCAACTCAACATCAAGCAAAGGCTGCTGCAGAGCCCGGTTTTGTCAGTGGGGGGATGCTCACCCCCGATGCTATCAACTGTCTGGAAGACGAGCTGGAAGAGGAGCGCAATCTGGAGAATTGGATTCGTCCAAAGATCCCGGGGAGCAGTGTCTCGAACTAGGTCTTCCCAGGAAATTATAAGGGTTACTCAAGCAGAGTAATTATTATTTCCTGCATTTTTTATAGCATGCATCCAAGTCTTGCATCTTGCCCAAGATGACAAGACTCATTTTGTAACCAGGGCCGTCTGTACTTTTGTGCAAACAAGATCAAATTAATGAAATATCAGACATCTTTTTGCAAACGAGTCTTTTTCTTTTCTGCTCACTGTTTTTCCATTTTTCTTTTTGTACAAAAATAAATGGCGGTGTTTCCAAAATGATAACTTCATTTCACTTTTTTTCTAAAGCAAGATTAAAATCAATCACTAAAATGAACCAACTTAACCCTTGCAGAGAGTGCCTTCCTGACAGCACCGACAACAGCACGGCTATGACATCGTATGACTTTGACAATCCAATCAATCAAGCTGATGAAGGGGTTGATGAAGAATATGAGCTTCCTGAAGAGCTAGCCAGATTGTTGAGGCAAGAGGAGAAGGTTATTACCCCTCACCAGGAGGAGGTTGAAGTAATCAATCTTGGTACTGATGAAAACGTGAAAGAAGTCAAAATCGGGGCCTGCCTGCAAGACTCAGTGAAGAGACAACTGATAGATCTGCTTCAAGAGTATGTTGATGTGTTTGCTTGGTCGTATCAAGATATGCCAGGGTTGGATACCGACATTGTTGTGCACAAGCTGCCTTTGAGGGAAGAATGCCCGCCGGTCAAACAGAAGCTGCGCCGAACTCGCCCAGACATGGCTATGAAAATCAAGGAAGAGGTACAAAAGCAATGGGACGCCGGGTTCCTTGCTGTGACTAGCTATCCGCCGTGGGTTGCTATATAGTACCTGTGCCTAAGAAGGACGGCAAAGTAAGAATGTGTGTTGACTACCGGGATCTGAACAGAGCCAGCCCGAAAGATGACTTCCCATTACCTCACATTGATGTATTGGTGGATAATACGGCTCAGTTCTCGGTATTCTCCTTCATGGATGGATTTTCGGGATACAATCAGATCAAGATGTCACCTGAAGACATGGAGAAGACAACATTCATTACACCTTGGGGCACTTTCTGTTACAAAGTGATGCCATTCGGACTAAAGAACGCTGGTGCAACATATCAACGGGCTATGGTGACATTATTCCACGATATGATCCATAAGGAAATCGAGTGTTATGTGGATGATATGATCGCCAAGTCCCTTACAGAGGAAGATCACCTGGTAAATCTGCTCAAGTTATTCAAGCGTCTGAGGAAGTACCAGCTGAAGTTGAACCCCAACAAATTCACATTTGGGGTGCGGTCTGGTAAGCTGCTGGGCTTTATTGTAAGCGAGAAGGGGATTGAGGTTGACCCAGATAAAGTCAAAGCCATTCAAGAGATGCCTGCACCGAAAACTGAGAAAGAAGTTCGAGGGTTCTTAGGTCGATTGAACTACATTTCCCGGTTCATATCTCACCTCACAGCAACTTGTGAACCCTTGTTCAAGCTGTTAAGAAAGGAGCAAACGGTCAGGTGGAACGAAGATTGCCAGAAGGCTTTTGACAAGATCAAGGAGTATTTACAAGAACCTCCAATCCTTATGCCGCCAGTTGAAGGAAGACCTCTGATCATGTACTTGACAGTATTAGAAGAGTCAATGGGGTGTGTGCTGGGCCAGCATGACGAGTCTGGTCGAAAAGAGTATGCAATTTACTACCTAAGCAAAAAGTTTACCGACTGTGAACAACGTTATTCACTGCTCGAGAAAACTTGTTGTGCTTTAGCGTGGGCTGCTCGCCGGCTGAGACAGTATATGTTGACCCACACTACCTTATTAATCTCAAAGATGGACCCCGTTAAGTACATTTTCGAGAAGCCAGCTCTTACCGGACGGGTTGCAAGATGGCAGATGATTCTCACAGAATACGACATACAGTACACTTCTCAGAAAGCCATCAAGGGCAGTGTACTATCTGAATATCTTGCTGAGCAACCCATTGATGACTACCAGCCTATGAGATTTGACTTCCCTGATGAAGATATCATGTTCATTAAAGCAAAAAATCACGAAGAGCCTATTCACACTGAAGGGCCTGACCCGGAGGAAGAATGGACTATGATGTTTGATGGGGCTGTTAACATGAATGGCCGTGGTGTTGGTGCAGTACTCATTACACCAAAAGGAGTTCACATGCCTTTCTCGGCAAAACTCACTTTCAACTGCACTAACAACGAAGCTGAATACGAAGCTTGCATTATGGGTCTTGAGGAAGCTATTGACCTCAGGATCAAGTCGTTGACCGTATTCGGAGATTCAGCTCTGGTAGTCAATCAAACCAACGGAAAATGGTACACCCACCAAGATCATCTGATACCTTACAGGGATTATACAAGGAGGTTATTGACTTTCTTCACAACAGTCAAACTTGAGTATATCCCTCGGGATGAGAATCAGTTTGCAGATGCCTTGGCTACCATTTCGTCCATGATCAAAGTTCAAGCCGCTAACTTTATACCTCAGATCTCAGTGTCTAGACTTGATAGACCAGCATACGTGTTCGCAGCGGATGTTGTCAAAGACGATAAGCCTTGGTTCCACGACATTAAGTGCTTCTTGGAGGATCAGACATACCCACCTGGGGCATCTTCCAATGATAAGAAGACTTTGAGAAGGCTTGCTGGTAGTTTCTTTCTGAACACTGATGGGTCTTTATACAAAAGGAACTTTGACATGGTACTCCTCAGATGTGTTGACAAGACGGAAGCAGATTTGTTGATGCATGAAGTGCACGAAGGATCTTTTGGTACCCATGCTGGAGGGCATGCCATGGCTAAAAAGTTGTTAAGATCAGGCTATTACTGGATCACAATGGATGCAGACTGTTGTGCTTACGCCAGAAAATGCCATAAATGCCAGATCTATGCAGATAAGGTGCATGTGCCTCCCAATCCTTTGAACATCATGTCTTCACCATGGCCCTTTGCTATGTGGGGCATTGATATGATTGGCAAGATTGAGCCAACTGCTTCAAACGGCCACAGATTCATCTTGGTTGCCATCGACTATTTCACCAAGTGGGTTGAAGCAGCCTCATATGCAAATGTTACAAGACAAGTGGTAGCCAGATTTCTGAAGAGAGATATCATCTGTCGGTATGGAGTGCCCGAGCGAATCATTACTGATAATGGTTCCAACTTGAACAACAAAATGATGGCAGAGTTGTGCCGGGACTTCAAGATCCAACATCACAATTCTTCTCCTTACAGGCCAAAGATGAACGGCGCTGTTGAGGCAGCAAATAAGAATATCAAGAAGATTGTGCAGAAGATGGTAATCACCTACAAAGACTGGCATGAAATGCTACCATTTGCCTTGCATGGGTACCGCACATCAATCAGAACGTCCACTGGGGCAACACCGTATCAGCTTGTATACGGTATGGAAGCAGTCCTGCCTGTAGAAGTTGAACTACCCTCGTTACGGGTATTAATGGATGTTAAACTGAGTGAAGCAGAATGGGTTCGGTCCCGATTCGAACAACTGAGTCTGATCGAAGAGAAAAGATTGGCTGCAATCTGTCATGGGCAGTTATATCAGAAGAGAATGAAGAAGGCCTTCGATCAGAAAGTCAGGCACCGAGAGTACCAAGTGGGAGATCTTGTGCTGAAAAGAATCCTCCCTCCTCATACAGACCACAGGGGCAAATGGACTCCAAATTATGAAGGACCATTTGTTATAAAGAAAGTTTTCTCTGGTGGAGCACTGATGCTCAGCACCATGGATGGTGAAGATTTCCCGTCCCCTGTGAATTCAGATGCAGTTAAAAAATACTTCGCATAAAATGACCCGCTGGACATAAAAACAGAATGTAAGTCCAGGCAAAAATAGGGCATCCCGGCGAGTCAAAAACAGAATAAAAGACTCGGGCAAAAGTAAGGGAAATAATTAAAAAATGTACACCCGCTGAGTTGAAAAGCCGCATTGGACAGCTCAGGCAAAAATGGGTATCCTGATGGATTGAAAACCCGAAAGGGCGATCCATGCAAAATGAGGGAATAAGCGAACAACTGCATTCTGAATTCGTCTGTATTATATACAACTTGGTAAGCTCCAAAGGATCAAGCTTCAATCAGAATCAACTCTCTCCAGAAAGCAAGACGAGAAGAACGTCATTGTCATACGAGTCATAGCAGAAGAGGAAGCTCCTTGAAAGCCTCGTCAACACCGCCAGCACTTTATTTCTCAATTTGTAACAATCTCCTCATTCCAGGAGATATGTTTCTTTGACTGTATTTTGCCAATTCAGGGCACAGGAATTAATAAAATCAGATTTTCAGTCATGTTTCGTTTTTACCTTTATGTTTTGCAAAGAGTTGTCTGATATCTCTAAAATACGATTGCATAAGTACAGATGCCTTTCTCTAAAAAAAAAAAAAAAAAAAAAAAAACAACATGCTTGCAGGGAATGTGATTATTCTCGAAAGTACTTAACTCCTATGACGGAATCCAGTAAGGGATACCTCGGGACCTTTTGTACGTTTCCTTACCGTTGCAGGATTGCAGGTATCCACAACGCAACCTGGGGCATGCAGGTCACATCTCAACAAGTTGGCGAATCATTATCAACTCGGTCTATCTTCCACGTGGCACTGGAAGGTGTCCACTTCCCCAGCAAAGTTGCCAAATCAACATACACTCAATCTCAGCATCTGAAATGCCCTATCCCCAGCTGAGTTGCCTCTTATTGCTCTCCCCAGCTGAGTTGCCTCTCACAATTCCCCAGCCGAGTTGCCATTCTTCCTCAGCAGAATGCAGAAATCAGGGAATCATCTCCCCACAGAATCTTCAGCCTCTATTCAGAAGAGCAACGCACGAAGAAGTCACAACAGAGTACAGGAAGCTTCTACAAACCCCAGCTGGGTCCCATATTATAAGGATATGTCAATCAGTGACATATATCCCCAAGCAGATGCATCATTAGATCTACCAGTGATCTCATCCCCAGCTGGGAGGTCCATTTCCAACAGATCGACCAGAGATCTTCGCAGTGATGGGATCCGAATCCTGGATCTTTGCTCCTTTGCATAATCATAGCATTCACATCATATTCACCCTCAGAGCGTAGCATTCCGTCTAATACGGAGCATTACGGCAAAAATCAAACGCATAGCATAATCATAAGCCATGTTATGAATTAGCACTTGTGAATAATAACCGTTCACCATCATTGTACAGAAAAATCCCCACCAGAGTCCCAGCAAAGGCAGTTGCCTCATAATCACAAACACCGGTATATACACCTTTTGGCACCCGCCCGTGTCATCTTTCCCCAGTAAAGTCGCTTGAACACTCTTTACAAACAAATCACCCTTATTACAGATACGTCCTGACACCCGTCCGTGTCATATCCCAGCAGAAAGCCAAAGACATCCTCTTTGCACTCACATATACTTATATATACTTTTTCTTGACACCCGTCCGTGTCATATCCCCAGCGCAGTCGCGTACACCTTTATCACCCATACACTTGTTAATATTTTACTTTTCTCTTTGACACTCGTCCGTGTCACTCTCCCCAGCAGTTAAAACACTCATCTATATATACTCATACTACTCATGGTACACTTATACAGATACTCGTCCGTATCTTGTATACATCATCACTCATATCCCCACAGATTCGACAGTAGTCCTTGTTCTTTGTTAACCAGTTGGTACTCGTCCGTACCATCATCTCAGAACATTGCGTCTAGTGTTTGTTTCTACATGATACTCGTCCGTATCATAGTCATAAGGATGCTCGTCCGCATCTTTAATCCATACACCGTGTCAAACACTTATGTTTTCTTGAATATAGATACTCGTCTGTGTCTACTATTCCCCAGAAGAGTCCTTTCAGATGCAACACTCGTCCGTGTTCTTTGTTAACCAGTTGATACTCGTCCGTATCATCATCTCTGAGCATGTGTCAGTTTGTTTCTACATGATACTCGTCCGTATCATAGTCATAAGGATGCTCGTCCGCATCTTTAATCCATACACCGTGTCAAACACTTATGTTTTCTTGAATATAGATACTCGTCTGTGTCTACTATTCCCCAGAAGAGTCCTTTCAGATGCAACACTCGTCCGTGTTCTTTGTTAACCAGTTGATACTCGTCCGTATCATCATCTCTGAGCATGTGTCAGTTTGTTTCTACATGATACTCGTCCGTATCATAGTCTTAAGGATGCTCGTCCGCATCTTTAATCCATACACGATACCAAACACTTATACCCTTTTGTTTCTTGGATGTAAACGCTCGTCCGTGTTTACTATCTCCCCAGTAGATCGCCAACAAAACAAATTTCCTTTTTATTTAACACTCGTCCTGTGTTATGATAACTCTGAGAGCAGCCGTACCCTGCTGAGTGGTCGTCCTCCGCTTCTTGATGGTCGTCCTCCATCATGCTCATCCGATGGCCGTCCCCATCGTTGATATTTTTAGCAGCCGTCCCCTGCTAGGTGGTCGTCCTCCACCTCTTGATGATCGTCCTTCATCACTTTATCCAATGGCCGTCCCCATTGTTGATTTTGGTTATCTGACACTCGTCCTGTGTCATGATAACCCTGAGAGCAGCCGTCCCCTGCTGAGTGGTCGTCCTCCACTTCTTGATGGTCGTCCTCCATCATGCTCGTCCGATGGCCGTCCCCATCGTTGACCTTATCTATCCGATGGCCGTCCCCATCGTTGATATTTTCGGCAGCCGTACCCTGCCAGGTGGTCGTCCTCCACCTTTGATGGCCGTCCCCATCATATTTCTTTTTATCCCCAACAGAGTAGCCGTCCCCTGCTAGGTGATCGTCCTTCACTTTTGATGGCCGTACCCCATCATCTGTTTATTTCATTTATTCTTTAACCCGATGGCCGTCCCCGTCGTGGTCCCTTTTCCTTTTAACCCGATGGCCGTCCCCATTGTGGTCCCTTTTCCTTTTAGCCCGATGGCCGTCCCCATCGTTGGTTACTTTGCTTTATGAACTTGATGGCCGTCCCCGTCATGTTTCATTAATCCCCAGAGAATTTTATAACTTTATCTTGATGGCCGTCCCCATCATAATTTCTTTTCTTTCCCCAGCTAGTCGGCCGTCCCCGTCTTAGCTTTACCTTTTATCCCCAGCATGTCGGCCGTCCCCGTCATTGCTTTATTTTCTTACTTTCCCCAGCTAGTCGGCCGTCCCCGTCTTAGCTTTACTTTTTTATCCCCAGCATGTCGGCCGTCCCCGTCATTGCTTTATTTTCATACACTCTCCCCAGCATGTCGGCCGTCCCCGTCATTGCTCCTTACCCAGCAGTCGTCCTCTGCTCGACGGTCGTCCTCCGTCGCCCACACTTACAATATACTTTATTTTGCTTTTACAATCTATATCCCTTTTCTTCTTCATTTCCGTGAGTGCAAATTTTGGACTGTCTTTGGTATTCAACCACAAGTTACCTTGTTTGCCTGTTAAGCCGTCGCTTACATCCTGCACAGCTAACTCATGTTTGAATAGGGGCAGCTGTAAACACCCCAAATTTGCCCTCACCCATTCACACCATGGCTTGTGATCACCTCATATGCATAAACACAATCATATCATCTCACATCTCATTTTTGATTCACTGGATAGTTTCTAAGGCATCTGCACCTAGAGTTTGTGATCTGAGCAACCTCAAAGCTTCTTGAGGCATTCCAAAGGCTACCAATCAATTCAAAGTGGTCCATGTGTGTTCTTATATCATATTTCATCTCCTCAAAGTCAAAATTGCAGAGGAATCACAAGAACTAGGGTTTGAGTGGATGCAGAGCCAGGTTGAACTGCACAGTTGACTGAAAATTAGGGTTTTGGTTTCAGAGGCCATAACTCCAAATTTTTTGGTCATTCTTGTTTTAATTGATCTCTATATGGTATAGGGAGTATGCATATCAATTTTCATGAAGAAATTCCATGGGGAAGTCATCTGATCAAGAGTTGACTTTTCAGACAAGTCAGTGCAAAATCAGGGCATCTGAGGCCCCCAATGACCCAACCAATGGGTGATCTTCATCATTTTGAGTGTATATGATCTTTATTTGATCATGGAAGAAGGTTGAAGTTCATAGAAATCAAGAATTTAGGGTTTTTGCAAAGGTTGACTTTTTGGGCATAGTTGACTTTTCAAGAATGCATCATTTTAGGTCATTTTTCAAGCCTTGATTCTTGATCCAAAAAGGCTTCAAATGGAAAAACTTTGGTCATGAAAGTTGTAGATCTCATCTTTCCCTTTTCAAAAAGTACAAGAACATGATCAAACTCTTCTTGGATCAAAAGTTATAGCAATGCAAAGTTGGCAAAAATCATTAATTTCTAAGGCATGCTTCAAATGGAAATTTTGCAAAACCTTGAACCAATGCATCATGTGACCTCTAATTCATTTCAAACCATTACACAAACATTCTCTAAGTCCTAAAAATCAGAATTGGATCAAGTTTGCTCATGGTTTGGTTTGTGTAACAAGACTTTATCACATGTGAACCAAAGTTGCCACAAGTTGCAAAACACTCATTTCACTCCCTACCACTTGCAGCCTTGGATGCTGGACCAAGCTGACATTTCCCCCTCATCTTGCTGCGCATAGCCCATGCCTTGTACCAAGCTAGCACCTCACCATACTTTCTCTTACACAAGAGTTGACAAATTGCAAAAGTTGCCTCACCTATCCATAAAGCACATGTCAAATCAACTGACCAATGAGAGAGAGTTATGTGGACAATTTGCAAGCAAAACATAAGGGCAAGCAAGGCTGAAACCAACACATTCAACACATTCACAAAAACCTTCCATTTTGCATAAGCTTTCGAATTTCTCTCCACAGCTTGCAAACACAAAAACCTTTTCCTCCATTCAACTCACCATGTATCATTGAGTAGAAACCACCCAAAGCACAAGCCTGAAACAGCCAGATTACTCCATAGCCATTTCTCACTCCATTTTGCAGTTTCATTCGAAACTCTCATCCTAGCTCACAAACACACAAACAAACACCACAAACCTTCTCCATTCATCATCAGGACCTCAAACCTTCACTCACCATGACCTGAAAGTGCCAGAATCTCCATTGCCATTTTTGACTGAACTGAAGCAGGAGCTTTCGAAACTCATCATCAAGCCAACTTAAACTCCATTTGAGCATTCAAACATCTTCTGGGGACCAAGTGGAGCAGCTTGCACAAAGAGAGGTGGCCAGAAAGTTCCTAAACTGAAAGCTTCGAATCTCAGGTAGCCTGAAATTTATTTTTCCAGAAGTTGTTTTTCTTGTTACAAACTTGTTCTTTGTGTTGTCCTGATCATCCTGGTGCTTTTAGTTTTTGAAATGGTTGTGATTTGAACATTTAATTTGACTCTGAAACTGGTTTGCCCTAAAAATGTTTGCCTTCGATTCATGCGATTGATGAAGAATAAATCTGTTTGGGGTTAGGGTTTTGATTCAGGAGATCATGGGGTTCATTTCTATGTGCTTAGTTTTCATTTTCATTGCGTTTTGAGGGAGTTGGTGAGTTTTCAGGTGAGGAGCTGGCCGGAGAAGACGACCGGAAGTCTTCTCCGGCAGCCTGAGAGTGATTAGGGCTTAATCCAGTCATTAATGAGAGTTTGAATCCTGAGCGTTGGATGAGCTGACTTGGTCAATTCCCGCGTGCATTCAATGGCCTGGATTGCTTCACTTAACCCTAATCCACGTCATTACCTTAATTAATTAAGTTTATAATTAATCTGGCCAGCTTGAATCTCCACCCTCAGATCACGCGCGCAGTCAACATGTTTAAAACCAGGATCAATCTCATCCTTCCATTTGTTTGACTTTTATTTTAATTCATTTTAATTCATTTCTTTTTCATTTGTTTTGCATAATTATTTTAAAATAGCAAAAAAATCTTAAAAATTATGAAACTTTTTCCTTAAGGTTTTATTAATTTTTATGACACAAAAATATTTTTATTTTATTTTTTTATCATTAAAAAAGTATTTTTAAATATTTAAAAGATTATTTTTAATTGATTAATGAGAATTAATTAATTAAAAATACTTTTAGGTATTTAAAAATTACAAAAAAATTCATGAAATGTTCTAAGACATTTAGAAACATTGTCTAACCTTCAAACCAAATTTCTTTTTTGATCTTGATGCATTTTAAGAATTTTTCATTGAATTAAATCATTTTTTATGCATTATTTTGATCACATGTTTGAAAATTCATTTCTGCCTTTTGGAGAAGGTTGAGACATTGATTCTTCTTGCATTGTTTTGTGTTTAGCATGTATTTTCAAGGATAAAAAGGCCATGAATTGTTCTTGCATTTTCTAATTGATTGGCATTTGTTTTGTTAAGAACCCTAAAAAACCCTAATAACTTAGAAAATTCATATCTTGAGTTTGGTTGAGAGTTGAGAGCTCCCCTTTGGGCAGTGGTTCATTATAGGTCTAGGGTTTCTTTGGGTGGCATTTTCCATTTTTTATCTTAGGGTTTGCTTCTGTTTTGGGTTTTTGTTTGATGTTTGATCCATGAACCCTAATTTGGGCTCTCTCTTGCATCCTCCTTGCATTCCCTTGCATAACATGACTTGTCTTTGCATTTTGTGCATGCTTATGATTCATTTGACATCTTAAGACATATAGGAAGCATCTTTGATCATTGCATCTCATATTTGCCATGTCATTTGTCTTGTATGCTTCATAACTTTTCATGTTTGTTCATGCTCCTTAGCTTGCATCATATGCATTCATAAGCTTGTATGATCATTTCCATTGTCTTGCCTCATGCTTGCAGCATCTCATAACATCATAATCATCATCAACATGCTTCTGGTTTTGCTTAGCATCATATCATTTCATCTCATCTTGCATTGCATTGCATTTCTTTCTAACATTTCAGGTGGTAAGTAAACTTGAGAAGTGAATTTGCCTTCACTTCTCATAACTTTTCTTTTCATCTCTCTTGCATCCATTGCTGCATTCATATATGTGTTTGAGTTTGAGCTTGCTCATTCTTCCTCTTCCTACCTTCTTTCTTCAAGTGACTTGGCTTCTTGAATGAAGCAAGTCACTTTGCTTCTCTTGATCCTGTTCATCTGCTTCCTGGTGGCTCCTCTGAAGATTGGTTCTTGCAAACCTCACAAACCTTAGGATCATCCAAGCATGACAATGAATTAGGGTTTTGATTAGTCCCCCCATAGTTTTACCTTTGTGTCTCCTTGAGTCCTCTCTTCTCACCTCATAATCAGGGACTAAACCCTAAAGGCTTTAAGACTTTGTGATTAAGCTTATGCCTGCATCCTTCTCTTAGGATGGAGTGTATAACTTTAATCCTAAGTATTGAACCCTTAAGGTGTTTAAATCTCTTAATCAATTCACTTAATAAATATCAAGACATTGCACTTGTAACTTGGGCCTTGCATTAGGGTTCTAATTCTTCCTTAAGTGGTTAAGAAGGACTAACCCTAGTGTTAATGGACAAGTCCCCCTCAAGTTGTCTTACAAATCATAAAAAAACACTTCATCATCATACCATTAATCTAAATAAAATCCACTTAATAAAGGCTTGTTTTGTCATGGGTTTAATCCCTAATCATGGATTAAGTTGAGGAGTCTTCCTCAGCTTAAACATTCTCATCTATTATCCTTCTTTTAGGATGGTGTAATGAGTCTGTTTAATCCTTGATTATGGCTTAACCTCATTACTCAACACTAAACAAAATCACAAAAACATCTAAATAATCACAAGTAGGTTAATGATCTTAATCCTACATCAGAAGGGTGATTAAGTGTGAGAATCTGACTTCACACTTAAAGTATTCTCATTACCCCTAATCAGAGGGAAGATGTGATGAGTTTACTAACCCATTGGTTTAGACTTAAGCTCATTTTCTTATGACAAAAATCCAAAAAAGCAATAAAAGACTGAAAACTCAAAAACAAACAATAATCGTCTCCTCCGGGATTCTTTTCTCACCTCATTCACTCACAAACGAGAACTTGCTTCTTCCGTCTAATGCAAGACAGTTAGCACCTGAGCCAGACAGGTCATACACTTGAGCATAGACAAGTAAGCAGTTCACAAGTCAATTTATCTTTCAGTCTCTTTGGGTCGAACTACGGTGTTCTGACTTCCTCATTGCACGAGAGGATACGTAGGCATAACTTAACGGTTATCGAACAAAAGTCTCTGTACATTTCCCCTCTTTCTAGCTTCATTCTTTAAGCCTCATGGTCATGAGCAATTCATTCTCATTCTTACACTGACACATCATTTATACACTTCACTTCTTTTACACTGACACCTGTACATTTGTTTCCAGCTCATTTACACACAGATTGCACTGACACTACCCCTTTAAAACACAAATCTTTCAAGCGTGGATCCCGTCGAGTACGACGGACAATCTGGGTGCTAATACCTTCCCAGGTTGTAACCAACCCCCTTTCTCAGTCTCTCTGGTTCGCAAACCGTCTTATCCATCTTTTTCTAGGCCTATGCAGCATTGCCTTTCCTCCGGGATAAAAATGCCTAGCTGGCGACTCTTTTCATCTCCAGTGAGTTCACGGCTGTGTGTTCTCACTGTTCTCTTCGCCGACCGTTCGCGTCTGTACCTTCATCTGACCCTGTGTCACTTGTCGGGAGCGACACACACAATAGGGGATGAAAAGACAAATGGTAAGTAAATAAGCACACAAAAGATAATGAACCAAGCAAACTTTAAGTAAGCATTATCTAGTAGCAATGAACAAATAAAGATCCCATACAAATGTAATAAAAGTAGGCACACAAAAAAACGCTAATGAATATGAAATTTGATGCAATGAATCTCTCAATGCCTAGGACCATGACCCTGATGTGATGGGTAACGACAGTGATAGGTTACCGGCTGAGGCTATTCTGTATAAACTCCAGTAAAGTGAAGAAAACTCTTGTTGAGTGTGTTGAAGGGGTTTTCAAGGGCAACATTCGAACCATGAACTTAATTAATCCGATCCAAGGATGTAGAAGCAAAAGTCTCAAAAGTAGTGTATTGAGCAGCCAAGTGTTCTAGGAATGCGGTATACCGAGTGTCTTGAATAGCTACATAGTCAGCAAATGCCTTACCTTGGTCAGTTATCCTTTGTTCCAATGCATTGTAGCGCTCGGTTTGAGTGTTGTAATAGTTTTGCTGTTGAAGTTGCATGTTCTGGAGCAAAGTCATAATACCAGAGGTGTTGTCTTGAGGAGGATGAGGAGGAGCAAACGAAGTAGCTATTTGAGTCCATCCTGTGTGTTTCCATTCTCCCCAGACTTAGTTTTCATATAGTGAAGAATCATATGATGGAGCATGATACCAATCTTCATTATCAACAAGAGGTTCATTAACATTCATGTCCTAAATATTTTGCTATTCTTCTTCTTTAGCATCATCTTCCTCCTCGTGATCATGACCAGTTCCAGCCCTATTAAGATACTTGTACCTCTTCTCCTTGTGATCCCATATATGACCCATTAGACTAAGTGTCTTTTGTTGAAAACAATTATGTTCAGAAATAGAGATCATAGGTAAACCTTTAATAACAATTTCTGCTTTGTTAATAATAGCTTAAATGATGGAAGGGTACGCAAGAGCTACACCTTTCTTTTCTTTAAGAGCAAAGATACGACTTGCAAAATAGTGTGGCCAGTTGAATTTAACCTTATTCTGAGGTATGTAAATGAGATGAACTCCAGCCATATCAATTCGCGAAAAACCTCCTTTCTTGGGATGCAAATTATGCGACACAATCTAGTGAAGAATACGATCCGTAGGCAGAACTTTTCCGGTTGTTGTAGATGTTGGAAACAACTCACAATTGACAATAACTTCAATGAATGGTTACTTTAACATCCCATTTAATTCCTTATGAAACTCATAGTTGTCAACTTTAGTAGAGTCAGTCATAATAATAGTTTCAGCTTCAGGATCAATACCAAAAATATCTTTCCAAACTTGAGCAGTGACAACAAGAAATCTATCACCCATACAAAAATTGAAAGCAAACCCCTTAAATTTACCAACAAGACCAGCATAAAACATTTTTATCAATTCCTCATTATACTCCTCATGACAAGATAAAAATGGATTGATATCTTGAAAATCAATCAAGTCAATGATATGAGGAATATGCATCTGATTTGCAGTTCTTTTGGAATAGACATACTAAGGCACAATCTTCCTATTCTTGAATTTCTTATCATAAGTGTAGAATCATGCTTCAACCTCAAGATTTTGATGGATATGCATCATCAATGGAAATGACATTGTATGAATCAAGCTCCATATGCAAATGATCATAAGTTTTCAAGACTTGGACACAATATTAAGGTATATCAAAACTCACCTCTTAATTGATATACAAGTGTTCAATAATATTACCTTATGTTAGCATATTGAATACATCAATTAAAAAAAATTTGAAATGGTTTAACACTTTAAAATTAAGTATTTTTCTGAATTTTAACGATGTTAACCGGTTAACCCATTTGGTTAACCGGTTAACGGTTCAAATTTATCAAATTCTAAGTTAACGTTTAAGGCGTTAACCGTTATTCCTTTTGGTTAACCGGTTAACACTGTACGGATTTTGAAAAATGATTTTCTTTTTATTTGAAATATTTTTTAAATGTTATACCTTTTCATAGCTTTTTTCATAAACATTGATACCCCTTTGAAAGGGTGTTTTAAAAGATATATATTCTGAAATTTTTAAAATGCAAAACACCTCCTAGAACTTTCATAAAATCTTAGTCAATCAATTTCACTTATTTCAAATATTTTCAAATATTTTAAAGAGTGTTCATACTTGTTCATAATTGTTCATACCATTTCATATCCAAAACTTTGAACACTTGTATTGATATTCTGAAGTAATTTTGATTCAAGGAGAAGATCAATCAAGTATTGATACTACATATTTCATTTTATTCTCAAAAACAAACTTACATGAATTATTTCTTTATTGACTTGTGATCCAGGATTGTTGGACACAAGGGTTGGTGTTGCAAGAGGATTGTTCTTGCATACTTGATTGTTGTATAGTTGTTAGAAATTAGGCTTCACCGGTTTATGGTGTGATAGGCTGTACAATCTAAAACTATAATAAAATCTCTTACAAGGTGTAAGGGTACTGGATGTACCTTCGGTTTGTGAAGGGAACCAGGATAATTCTTGGTGTCGTTTACTTTCCACTTTATAGCTTTCATAACCTAGATACTTAGACAACAAAAATTCATCCACCGATAAAATAATCGAAATTTTTTATAAGGCCTAATTCACCCCCTCTTAGGCTAATCCTGAAACTACAATTGGCATCAGAGAAAGTTATAAGTAACTTGTTCCTAGAGATCCAGCATGGCTTCCGCAAGCTTAAACCCGATATTCAAAGATGGTGGAAGTAGCTACAAGCCCCCACTCTTCTCTGAAGAATATTTCGATTTCTGGAAAATCATAATGAAGGCACATCTTGAGGCCCAAGGAGAAGGTATATGGGAAGTAGTTGAAAAAGGTCCACACAACCCGATGAATATGGTGAATGGGGTTGGTACCGCAAAGTTGAAAAACACCTATGACGAAGATGATAGGAAAATGATTATGAATGCGAAGAAGGTAATCAACATACTCCAAAGCGCTCTTAGCATGGACGATTTCTTCCGCATATCTAAATATAAATCGGCAAAGGAAATTTGGGACACCTTGGTAGAGACACATGAAGGAACCTCCGAAGTAAAGAGATCAAGGCTAAATACATTAAGTCAAGAATATGAGATGTTCCGAATGCAGCCCGATGAATCAATAGTTGCACTACAAAAGAGATTCGTCCATCTAACAAATCACTTGATTGCTCTCAGTAAAACCTTCATCAATGATGATCTCAACCTCAAATTCCTAAGATCACTAACAAGATAATGGCAACCGAAAGTGACCGTTATCTCGGAAAAGAAAATTCTCTCAACGATGACATCCACAACTTTGTTTGGCAAACTTCAAGAACACGAATTGGAACTTGGAAGACTAGAGAAACATGAAAGTCAAGAAAAGAAGTCCAAAGGAATTGTCTTGAAGGTTGGATCAGAAGAAGAAAAAGACGATGAAACATCGGAAGACGAGAATTTCATGCTTCTTGTAAATAAGTTTGGTAAGTTCTTTAATAAAAATAAGAATTCCTTTAATGCTAAAAAGAATAAACATTTCAGGAAAAAGGAATTATAAACACCCCAAATTTGACCTCACTTTTTCTCACACCTTGGCTTGTGATCTTTCATTTTTACATTTATGTAAGCATTACATCTCATATTGCATATTTGTTTCATCTGCATAGTTTCATTTCATCTGCATCTAGGGTTTGTGATCTGAGTAATCCAAGAATAAATATGAGCCATCCCAATGGTATTGAAGCTTTCCAAGAGGGTCCATGTGTGTTCCATGATCATAATATGCTCCCCAAAGTTCATAAAAGTCAAGAAATCACAAAGATTGGCAAAGGCATGGAAGTAGAGCTAGGGTTTTCCTACACAGATGACCAAAATTAGGGTTTTGGTTTCAGAGGCCTTAACTCCAAATTATTTGGTCATTATTGTTTCTAATGTTCTTAGTATATTATAAGGATCATGTGTACCAAGTTTGATGAATAAATTCATTGTGGAAGTCATCTGATCATTGGGTAACTTCTTGAGCAAGTTAAGTCAAAATCAGGGCATCTGAGCCCCCCAACAAGGGAACCAAAGGATCATTTTCATCAAATTGAAGTTCTATGATATTTATTTGATCTTATAAGTGGTTGGAAGTTCACAAGATTGAAAAATTTTGAGCCAATTGCAAACTTTCCATTTTTGGAAATGACTTGTAATGGAAACTTTCCATTTTGGGAAAGATTTTTAACCTCCTCTTTCATGACCAAAAATGCTTCAAATGAAAAATTCTTGGACATGAAAGTTGTAGATTAGGTCTTTCCCTTTTCAAAAATTACTAGAATATGTCTTGATTCATCCTAGAACTCAAGTTATGGCCTTTCAAAGTTGGCAAAAATCCTATAATTTTCAAGTTCATGTCAAAGAGGGATTTTTGCATATTGGCATTTCAAGCTTCTAAGTGACCTCTAATGTGCACAAACACTTCATAACATGTCAATACAACTTGCCTAAAAATTGTCAAAGAGGGATTTTTGCATATTGGCATTTTTATGGCTTGATTCACAAGAAATTTCAAAGTGTCCAATATGCAGAAACATTGAAATCTCTTCATCCAAGCATCACAGCTCACTTCTATTGATCCAAGGGCTCTCCATGAAGCATGCTGAAGAGATCTAACCACAGAAATCTATGTTGCACCAGCCCATACCTCAAGTACACATATGTTGACATTTTTACATTTCAAGCCATACCAATCCCACAGTGCCACAACAACTCTTCTGGCCAATAACAATTGTTTATTCAAGCCCTAAGCACTATAAATGGATACCCTTCATGGCCTGAAAGAAGACACAACTTCAGAATCAAGAAATTGCTCCCAATCTTTAGCTCTTCGAATCTCTCAATATAGCCACTCAAATCCATAAATTCTTTCACCAATCAACTCCATATAACCTCAGGATCATTTCCCACCCATCACCATAGCCTAAAACAAGCCCAAACACAAACACGATTTCTGCTTTGTCAGAACTGAAACTCATAAACCAGCCACTCTAAACTCATTTCATGCTTGCCAATAGCTTCAGGAGGTCAAAGGGGGTTGGATTGCACAAGAGGAGGCCCAGAAAGCTCCATCTCAAAGAACTTCAACTCAGGTAACCTTCATGAACTTTTTTTCCAAAAGCATGAGTTTAAGATCTAAAATGATTCCCCATGCTTCCCTGATCACACTGATATGATTAGAATAGAAAATAAGTTAGAAATGAGGATTTCATGATGTTCTAAAAATTTTGACCTAGAACTTGATTGCTTCGATTCAGCTTTATGATGCATGATAAATGATTTTTGTTTGTTGATTAGTGATGTATGATGTTAGGAGATTGTTTCTGGGTAGAAAAATTGAGGTTTAGAAGCTTAGATAGGAAGTTAGCATTTTGGTTGGCCGGAGAAGATGACTGGAGCAATTTTTCGGTCATTTGAAAGAAATTAGGGTTAGGGTTCCCCAGATTGCACAGCAGCCATTGGATCATGATTAGTTTAGGAGCGAGCGGTCCAGATTGCACCATTAGTTTTAATTCTGGATTAATTAAGTAAATCATAATTAATTAGCCAAGTTAGATAACAACCCTTGAAATACGCGCGCAGTCAAACCTCCCCCCTCCAGTTCAAATCTGAGCCCTTGGATCAGTTGACTTTCATTTTTATTCATTTTATTTCATTTGCTTTTCATTTCTTTTGTTTAATTTATTAAAAATAGCAAAAATCATTTTAAAATTCTGAAATTTTTTATCATCACTTTAATTAATTTTCAGAACCCAAAAATATTTTTATTTTTATTTTTTCCATTAAAAATGCATTTCTAAATAATTTAATTGTATATTTTAATTAATTAAGTCCTTTAATTAATTAAAAATACTTTAAAGTATCTAAAAATCACAAAAAAAATTCAGAGAGGTTTCTTAAACATTTAGAAACATTTTCAAACTCATCCCACAAATTTCTTTTTGGTTTTGATCAAACTTTGCCAATTTTCTTTGAATTAGGGTTTCTAAAATTCATATTTTTGAACCCTAACTTCAAAAATTCATTTCTCTCAAACCAAGATGAATTTGCATTTGATTCTTTTGGAAATATTTCATACTTGACCTCTAGTTTCTAAATATATTTTTGACACATTTTTATCTTGCATTTTCAAATTAATTTGCATTTTCCCTTGAGAATCACCCAAAAACCCTAGCAAACTTAGAAAATTCATAACTCTCATTAGGATTAGCTTCTGACCTTCTCCTTTGGGGTGTGACCTAGTATATGTTTAGGTTTTGATTGAACTTGGTTTCAATTTTTTATCATGTTGTATGCTTCTGTTTTGTTCATTTGCATCTCATATGTTCATAAAACCCTAATTTCTCATGTTCATTTGCATTCACCTTGCATATTCATCATCATGTGAAATTGCCATGACATTTGAAGCATTCATATAACATCTTAGACATCTTAGGACATGTTAGAACATTTCTTGATCATTTCTTCATTCACTTGACATGTCTTGCATTCATTAGATTTCATAAACATCCATGTGTTTTCAAACTTCTAAGCATGCTTCTTTTGCATCTCATCTTTGTATGAACATTCATATGCCCATTGTGGGGCTTTGCATCATCTCATATGCCATTTGCATTACATAATCACTCTGGCTTTGGTCTTCACATCTCATTTCATTTCATTTCTTCATGCTTTATGTCTTATGCATCCATACTAACATTTTCAGGAACTTTTGGTAAGTTATTTGGGAAGTGGATTTGCCTTCACTTCCCACCTCTTCTTATCTCATTTATATGCATTTTTACATGTCTTTGAAGTGAACTTGTTCACTTGTGTTCCATCCTTCTAACTTTTTTTCTCTCAAGTTACTTATCTTCTTCAGGAAGTAAGTAACTTGTTCCTCTTTCTCCTTCTATTTTCATCTGCTTCTTCCATTGGTGGCCTTGAAGATCTTTTCACTTAAGCCTAACAAACCATAGGATATCCAAGCATGATAACTTTTAGGGTTGTGTATAGTCCCCCTACCTTTTTACCTTTGAGTCTCCTTGAGTCTCTCTTCTCATCTCAAAAATCAGAGACTAAACTCTATAAGTTTTAGGACTTTGGAATTAGGGTTATGCCTGCATCCTTCTCTTAGGATGGAGTGTATAACTTTAATCCTAAGTGTTAAACCTTTAATTTGTTTAAACCTCTTAATCAAAACACATTAATAACCATTAAGACTTTATCTTGTAACTTGGGCCTTACATTAGGGTTCTATCTATTCCTTATGGTTAAGAGGGACTAACCCTAGTGTTTAATGGACAAGTCCCCCTCAAGTTGTCTTACAAACATAAAATCCACTTCTTAATTTCACCCTTTAATTAAAATCCATTTAATAAAGGCTTTTTATATAATGAATTTAATCCCTAACCATGGATTAAGTTGAGGTATCTTCCTCAGCTTAAGTGTGCTCATTTATTATCCTTCTATTAGGATGGTGTAATGAGTTCACTAATCTGTGATTAGAGATTAAACTCATTACTTAACACTAAACAAAAACCAAAAAAAATCTAATTAAACACAAGTAGGTTAATGATCTTAATCCTACATCATCATGGTAATTAAGTTGAGATGCTTATCTCATACTTAAGTAGGCTCATTGTCCCTAATCAGGGAGGATATAATGAGTTTACAAGCTCTTGATTTAGGCTTAAGCTCATTAACTTATTCCAAACACCAAAAACAATAAAAAAACTGAAAACACAAAAACAAACAATAATCGTCTCCTCCGGGATTCTTTTCTCATCACACTCATTCACAAACGAGAACTTGCTTCTTCCGTCTAATAGAAGACAGTTAGCACTCGAGCCAGACGATTCATACACTTGAGCATAGGTAAGTAAGCAGTTCACAATCAATATTTTTCAGTCTCTTTGAGTCGAACTATGGTGTTCTGACTTCCTCATTGCACGAGAGGATACGTAGGTATAACTTAATAGTAATCGAACAAAAGTCTCTTTGTCATCCCCCTCTTTCAACATTCTTTTCTAAGTCTCAGCTCCTGAGCATTCATATTTTTGCACTAACACATGTATATTCATTCTTAGCTTTTGCACACAGATAGAAAATTCACCTACCCCTTTAAGCACAATCTCTTAAGCGTGGATCCCGTCGAGTACGACGGACAATCTGGGTGCTAATACCTTCCCACATTGTAACCAACCCCCTTTCTCAGTTTCTTTGGTTCGCAACAGTCTTATCCATTTCTTTCTAGGTTTATGCAGCATTACCTTTCCTTCGGGATAAAAATGCCGAGCTGGCGAATCTGTTCAATTCATTTTCACTTTCTCTTTTCGCCGACCGTTTGCGTCTGCACCGGGATGCAAATCTTCGGGAGCGACACCAGGTACAGGGGGTACCAGCAACAATGATCATGTATAGCCACAAACTGACCCCCCAGAGTTTGGGCCTCATCTCAACCCTGATGTTAATGCTATCTGGAATACCCAAGGTAATACTGGAGGACGGGCCTTGCAAGAGGACCCTCAGGAGGAACAGTTCACTGTAGTTGGAGCTGGAGATGAAATCTATGATTGTCTTCTGGACGAGATAACAGAAAAGTTGAGATCTCTGGAGTCCCAAAATTCCTTAGGACTTGATGTTATGGATATGGGGATGGTGGAGGGAGTAAGAATTACTCATAAATTCAAACCTCCTTGCTTTGAAAGATATAATGGAACATCTTGCCCTCACACCCATCTTCAATCCTTTTTGGGAAGATTGAAGGCTTACATCATAGATGAGAAGCTATGGATGTTCTATTTTGAGGATAGCTTGACCGGGGCATCCCATGAGTGGTACTCTCATTTGACCAAGGCAACAATCCGAAATTGGAAGGATTTGGTTGAGGCTTTCATACGCCAATATCAATACAATTTAGACATGGCTCCTAACAGAACTCTTCTAATGGGTATGTCACAATCCTCGAGAGAAAGCTTCAGAGAGTATGCTCAGAGATGGAGGCAATTAGCTACTGATGTTCAACCTCCAATGTCGAAAAGGGAAATGGAAGATATGTTCATGATAGGCTGGCTACTTTTTCTTCCACTAGCTTTGCTAACGTGGTCATAGCAGGAGAGAGGATTGAAAGTTTGTTAAAAATGGGTAAGATTTCTGATAATGGCGCCAGCTCTAGCAGCACAAGGAAACCTTTTGTAGGGCCTCGTAGGTCGGGTGAAACCAACTCAATACACATGGGCAGAGGTAGGCCCCAGTATATGCCAAGATCAATTGTCGCTGTCACAATTCCCACTCCACCACCTCAACAACAATACATTCCACAACCACAACATTTCCCTCAGCAACAACATTTTCCTCAACAAAGGTCTTACAACAACAACAACCAACAGCAACGTCCTTTCCAGCAAAGGCCATCTCAAGTCAACAGGGTAATCGATCATATCCCAGTACCCTATGCAACTTTGTTACCACAACTTTTGAAGCTTAATCTTGTTGAATTAAGGACTCTGGCTCCACCAGATCCTCAAAACCTTCCAAGAAATTACGACGTCAACACCAGATGTGCCTTCCATTCTAATGCACCTGGCCATACGACAGAAAAGTGCAGATCTTTGCACATAAAGGTCCAGGATCTAGTCGATTCAAAGGCTTTAAATCCTATGCCTAGCCATGGCGGGCCCAGGATAAATGCAATTGAGGAGGAATAACCCGTGAACCTAATTGAAGATACTGCAAGCATTCAAACACCTCTGGCCGAGGTTAAAGCTCAGCTTTTAAAGTGCCAGGTGTTCCCAGGTTATGAGGCCTGCTGTGAATCTTACAAAGTTTCCGCCAATGGTTGTGCAAGTTTAAGAAATGGCATCAATGGTCTTATCAAAGAAGGTATCATGCAGATAACATCAACAGTTTCTACAACATCAACAATTCCTCCTACAGCAACAACAAGTACCCCTCCTGCAACTTAAAAAACAATTGTTCCGACAGACTTTGCTACAAAGTCAACAATCATCTCCTCTACCACTTCAACAAACATTAGTTCAACTGCATCCACTTCTACAACGATAGCAACCATTAATAATGACATCTCCACAGTCACCATATATTACGACCCAACAATGGTCCCCGATTCCAATAATTTTCAGCAACAATCTCAACAACAACCCAGCTTCATCCTTTCACCACCACCACCAGTCAGAAATCATGTCACCGTATATTACGATCCACAGACAATAACAATTCCTACTTCTGCTGCAGTTAGTCCAGTCACCATCATGGTACCGGGACCCATTCTGTATGAAAAAGATAATGATGTGCCATGGCACTATGGTTCAGACCTCTACTGCAACGGGGAGAGTGTCGCTCTTGATTCTTCAACTCACACACCACAGATCGATAATGTCGGGGGAGGTGGAGGCTTCACTCGAAACGGACGCCTCTTCACGTCACAAATTCCAAGAGTTAACACTGAGGCAGAGGCTGCTGCCAAAGCTAAAGGCAAAAATGTGGGGCCTGAAGAACTAGTTTTGAAAGAAGCTCATAAGACGTCCTTTGATTAGAATGTGGATGAATTTATGAGGATAATCAAGAGAAGCGACTATAAGGCTGTGGATCAACTCCACCAGACTCCTTCCAAGATCTCCATTCTATCATTGCTATTGTGTTCAGAAGCTCATCGGGATGCATTACTTAAAGTCCTGCACGCAGCCTACGTGCCTGAGGAGATCACGGTGAATCAGCTAGAGACAGTGGTTTCTAATGTTAATACTAGTCATGGACTAGGCTTTACCAACACTGATTTGACAACAGAAGGTCGTCATCATAATAAAGCTTTGCACATCACTCTAGAGTGTAAAGGAGTTGTGCTTTCACATGTTCTAGTTGACACTGGGTCTTCACTCAACGTCTTGCCAAAGAAAGCCCTTGTTAAGCTTGAATATGATGGTATAGCTCTCCGACCAAGCAATCTGGTGGTCAGAGCTTTTGATGGTTCCAAGAGGTTTGTTCTTGGAGAAGTGGAGCTGCCTGTGATAATTGACCTGCAGGTCTTTCAAACTACTTTCTATGTGATGGACATTCAGTCGGCCTACAGCTGTTTGTTGGGTCGACCATGGATTCACGCCGCTGGCGCAGTTACGTCGACCCTTCACCAGAAATTAAAATACGAGTGGGAATAGCAAATTATCACAATCTGTGGTGAAAAGGACATTTTTGTTAGCCATCTGGCTACCTACAAATACATTGAGATGGATGGTGAAATCCACGAGACCATGAGCCAAGGTTTCGAAGCACTGAACGTCAACGAGGGGACAACTGAAGTATTTGCTGCATCCCAGGAGGATAGGATAGGTACTTTAATTGTCTCCTACCAGCAAGCTCGGAAGGTTGTTGAAGATGGGAACGCCTAAGGCTGGGGCAAGCTGCTACCTGTGGAGAAGAAGGAGGACAAATTCGGTTTAGGTTACAAACCATTCCGACAAGATCAAGCAGAGGATACTAAGGAGCCCAAGTTCATAAGTGGGGGGATGCTGACCCCAGATGCTGTCAATAACGTGGAAGACGAGGCTAAAAGTGACCTCAAGCTGGAGATCTGGATTCGTCCAAGGATCCCGGGCCAACAAGTCTTTAACTGGTCTTCCCAGGAAATTATAAGAGTTACTCATGTAGAGTAATTATTATTTCCTGCTTTAGCATGCATCAAGTCCTGCATCTTACCGAAGGTGTCAGGACTCATTTTGTAATAGGGTCATATTTGTATTTTGTGCAAATGGAATATCAATGAACAATGGACATCTTTTGCAAACAATTTTCTTTTTCACTCACTGTCTTTTCATTTTTGTTATTTTTCACACAAAACAATAAATGGAAATGTTTTAAAAATAATAACTTCATTCACACTTTTTCTAAACAAAATTAAAATTAATCACAAAAAAGAACAAATCTCAACCCTTGCTGAGATAATCCTCCAGATTGCACCGACAATGGCATTGCTATGACTTTGTGTGACTTCGACAATCCAATTAATCAAGCATATGAAGGGGTTGATGAAGACTATGAGTTGCCTGAAGAGTTGGCCAGGTTGTTGAGGCAAGAAGAGAAAGTGATTACTCCTCATCAGGAGGAAATTGAAACTGTTAATCTTGGTACCGAAGAAGATGTGAAGGAAGTGAAGATTGGGGCCACTCTGCAAGCTCCAGTAAAAGAACAGCTTATCAGCATGCTTCGGGAATATGTCGACGTTTTTGCTTGGTCCTATCAAGACATTCCAGGTCTAGATACGGATATTGCCATGCACAGGCTACCCTTAAAAGAAGATTGCCCACCAATTAAACAGAAGTTGTGCCGCGCTCGCCCATATATGGCCATGAAGATTAAGGAAGAAGTACAAAAGCAGTGGGACGCCGATTTCCTCACTGTAAATAGTTACCCGCCGTGGGTTGCTAACATTGTACCCGTGCCTAAGAAGGATGGCAAGGTGCGTATGTGCGTGGATTACCGGGACCTGAACAGAGCTAGCCCGAAGGATGATTTCCCATTACCTCACATTGATGTATTGGTGAACAACACAGCTCAGTTCTCGGTATTTTCTTTCATGGACGTATTTTCTGGATACAATCAGATTAAGATGTCACCCGAAGACATGGAGAAAACAAATTTCATCACACCTTGGGGAACATTCTGTTACAAGGTCATGTCGTTCGGTCTGAAGAACGCCGGTGCAACATATCAACGGGCTATAGTAACATTATTCCATGATATGATCCACAAAGAAATTGAATGCTATGTGGATGATATAATTGCCAAGTCCCTTACTGAAGAAGACCATATGGTGAATCTGCTGAAGGTTTTTAAGCGTATGAGGAAGTATCAGCTGAAGTTAAACCCCAATAAATGCACATTCGGGGTACGTTCTGGTAAGCTACTGGGTTTTATCGTAAGTGAAAAGGGAATTGAGGTTGATCCCAACAAAGTCAAACCTATTCAGGAGATGCCTGCACCTAGGACTGAGAAAGAAGTTCGAGGATTCTTAGGTAGGTTGAACTACATATCAAGGTTCATATCTCACCTCATTGCAACCTGTGAACCCTTGTTCAAACTATTAAGGAAAGAACAAACAGTCAGGTGGAACGACGATTGTCAGAAAGCTTTTGACAAGATCAAGGAGTAACTGCAAGAACCTCCAATCCTCATGCCTCCAATTGAAGGAAGACCTCTGATAATGTACCTGACAATATTTTCATGACTTTTTAAAGTTCTACTGGTTTTGTTATTACTGGTTTTTGAATTATATTTAATGGTAACGTATTTTGCTTCTATACACTTTCATTTTTTTCTTCTGCATCTATTCTTTTTTATTATGACAAAAAGGGGGAGAAACGTAGAAGATCCTGATCTATAGCAGTTTACCATGATTTGCCTCTTACATATAAAATTCTAATAAAACTATTTGAGTTGTGATTCTAAAATAGAAACAGGTCAAGTAATCAACTCAGGGGGAGCTAAGGCTAATGAAACTTCTGAAGGATATAACTTCTGAAGAAATCTTTAAAAGAAATATTTGATTCTATTCAATCAAAGGGAGTTCCTCTAATCCTATTAAACTCTATTCTCAATACCTAAATAAATGTTTTGTCATCATCAAAAAGGGGGAGATTGTTAGAACAATTATGGTTCTAAACCTCTAATAGTTTTGATGATAACAAATATTATTATGCTAGAATAAAAGTTCTAATGATTACCTTTATTCTTGTGTAGAAGAGGAATTTAATTAAAGGAGACGTGCATTACTAGAAGATATATTTAGCCATTTATAGAAGATACACTTAATGAAGAATCCATCATTTAATGACATGATTAATTGGCTGCGCATCAAATCTTTACTTTCTCTGATTTACGTCTAGAAGATAATGATCCTCATAATGAAGACATTAATTAAAGAATATTTTAATTAATGATTAAGACAAGTATCTCTTACTTTGGAAAGAATTTATGGTATTAACTAATATCCTAAATTAGCTCAAGATGTCTCCAACGGCTACATTTATTCAAGAACTATATAAAGGAATCAAATTGAAGATTTGAAGACAATACACTCACGAGCAAAAAGACTGAATCATTTTGTGCTAAAATATTGTAACTTTCACTTAGTGATCTTAGCTTGATAAGAAGCAATATTAGTTACTATATTATTATCTTTGTAATAGTTGAGTAATATTCCTTGAGTGACTAGTTTCAGTCAGAAGACTCAAGAGGATATTGACTATAGGTCAGTGTGTGTATTCATTTGTTGAATAGTGGATTAAGACCTCAGTAGAGGCAAAATCACCTTGGTGGGTGGAATGGATGTAGTTTGAGTTCAAACGAACCGGGATGAATTAACTTGTCATTAGAAGTTATTTTAGTTGTTAAAGAAAACCCAATTCCCCCCCCCCCTTCCTTGTGTTTTGTGCACCTTCACGAAGTACACGAAGGTTCTTTTGGCACCCATGTCGGAGGACAAGCAATGATAAAGAAGTTATTAAGATCAGGTTACTACTGGATCACAATGGATGCAGACTATTGGGCCTATGCCAAAAAAAATGCCACAAATGCCAGATCTACGCAGATAAAGTGCATGTGCCTCCAAATCCTTTGAACGTAATGTCTTCACCTTGGCCTTTCGTTATGTGGAGCATTGACATGATTGGAAAGATTGAACCGACTGCTTCAAATGGTCACCGGTTCATCCTGGTAGCCATTGATTACTTCACCAAATGGGTCGAAGCAGCTTCGTACGCAAACGTCACCAGACAAGTGGTAGCCAGATTTCTGAAAAGGGATATCATCTGTCGATATGGAGTTCCCGAGCGAATCATTACTAATAATGGTTCCAATTTGAACAACAAAATGATGGAAGAACTGTGTCGGGACTTCAAAATCCAACATCACAACTCTTCTCCTTACAGGCCAAAGATGAACGGCGTTGTTGAGGCAGCCAACAAGAACATCAAGAAAACTGTGCAGAAGATGGTAGTTACCTACAAGGACTGGCATGAGATGCTACCATTTGCTTTGTATAGGTATCGAACCTCAATCAGAACGTCTATTGGGGAAACACCTTATTAGCTTGTGTATGGTATGGAAGTTGTCCTACCTATTGAAGTTGAACTACCCTCCTTACGGGTAATGATGGACGTGAAACTGGATGAAGCAGAATGGGTCCGGCTCGGTACAATCAACTGAATCTGATTGAAGAGAAAAGATTAGCTGACATTTGTCATGGGAAGTTATATCAGAAGAGAATGAAGAAAGCCTTCGATCAGAAAGTCAGACCTCGGGAATACCAAGTGGGAGAGCTTGTTCTGAAAAGAATCATTCCTCCTCATACAGACCATAGGGGCAAGTGGACACCAAACTATGAAGGTCCCTATGTGATAACCAAAGTCTTCTCAGGTGGAGCACTGATGCTCGCAACCATGGATGGTGAAGACTTCCCGTCTCCTGTGAATTCAGATGCAGTTAAAAAAATACTTCGCATAAAATGACCCGCTGGACATAAAAACAGAATGTAAGTCCAGGATAAAATAGGGCATCCCGGCTAGTCAAAAATAGAATAAAAGACTCGGGCAAAAATAAGGGGAAAATCAAAAAAATGTACACTGGAGCCTTCTATCCGGAATTCGGCCTATGTCGTGATATTTTTAGCAGCCGTCCCCTGCTAGGTGATCGTCCTTTACCTTTTGATGACCGTCCCTCATCATTTATCCGATGGTCATCCCCATCGTTGATCTTGTTATCCGACATTCGTCCTATGTCGTGATAATCCCCGAGAGCAGTCGTACCCTGCTAGGTGATCGTCCTTCACCTATTGATGATCTTCCTTTATCATGCTTACTCGATGGTCGTCCCCATCGTTGAACTTTTCTACCCGACATTCGTCCTATGTCGTGATATTTTCAGCAGCCGTCCCCTGCTAGGTGATCGTCCTTCACCTTTGAGGACTGTCCTTCATCATTATTTCATTTATTCTTTCACCCGATGGTTGTCCCCATCATTGTTTACTTTACTTTACAAGCCCGATGGTCGTCCCCATCAATGTTTTTCTCAATCCCCAGAGAATTTTATTTCCTTACCCGATGGCCATCCCCGTCGTGGTCTCTTTATTTCCCCAGCTTGTCGGTCGTCCCTGTCATTGCTTAGCTTACTGTTTACCCCCAGCAGTCGTCCTCTGCTCGATGGTCGTCCTCCATCGCTTTCATTTGATAATCATACTATACTACCTTTTACAATTTATATCCCTTTTCTTCTACTCCCTAGCGAGTGCAAATTTCGGACTGTCTTTGGTATTCAACCACAAGTTATCTTGTTTGTATATTAAGCCAGGCGCTTACACCCTGCACGGCTAACTCATGCTTGAATAGGGGAAGCTGTAAACACCCCAAATTTGCCCTAACTTTTTCTCACACTATGGCTTGTGATCTTTCATTTTTGGCATTAGTATAAGCATACCATCTCATATTGCATATTTGTTTCATCTGCATAGTCCATTTTCCTCTACATCTAGGGTTTGTGATCTAAGCAATCCAAGAATTAATTTGAGTTAACCCAATGGTCTTGAAGCTTTCCAAGAGGGTCCATGTGTGTTCTATGATCATAATATGCTCCCCAAAGTTCAGGAAAGTCAAAAGATCACAAAAACTAGAAAGGCATGGAAGCAGAGCTAGGGGTTTCCTGCACAGAAGACCAAAATTAGGGTTTTGGTTTTAGAGGCCTTAACTCCAAATTATTTGGTCATTATTGTTTCTAATGTTCTTAATATGTTATAAGGATCATGTGTACCAAGTTTGATGAATAAATTCATTGTGGAAGTCATCTGATCATTGGGTAACTTCTTGAGCAAGTTAAGTCAAAATCAGGGCATCTGAGGCCCCATCAAGGGTACCAAAGGGTCATCATCATCATTTTGAGTCTATATTATCTTTATTTGATCTTAGAAGTGGTTGGAAGTTTACAAAGTTGAAGAATTTTGAGCCAAATGCAAACTTGCCATTTTTGGAAATGACTTGTAATGGAAACTTTCCATTTTGGGAAAGATTTTCAACCTCGTCTTTCATAACCAAAAATGCTTCAAATGAAAAATTCTTGGAAATGAAAGTTGTAAGTTAGGGATCAGATTGAATGTGGGTCATTTGATCAAGTTTAGTGCGTGAATGGAGGGCCATGATTAGTTCACTTAAAACCCTAATCTTTAATTAATTAATTAATTAGGTTTTAATTAAAAATTAGCCAGTTTGAATCCTGACCATAGGATTACGCGCCAGTCAATTCCCTCCCTTTTCATTCAAATCTAGACCACTGGATGCGCTGACTTCCATTTTAATTGCATTTTATTTCATTTTTCTTTATTTCTTTTGCATAATTTATTTAAAATAGTTAAAAACATCACAAAAATATAATATTTTGCATTTCTTATCCAAATATTTTTCTCAACCCAAAAATGATTTTTATTTTATTTTTTGCATTAAAAAGTATTTTTAAAATATTTAAATGTTATTTTTAATTAATTAAAGGATTTTAATTAATTAAAAATACATTTAAGTTTCTAAAAATCACCAAAACAATCATGAACCATTCCAATACTTTTAGAAACATTTTCAAACTCATCATACAAATTTCTTTTTAGGTTTGATCATAATTTCACAATTTTCTTTGAATTAGGGCTCTTTAAAATCACATTTTCTAACCGTAATTTGAACTTGATTGTTTTTGCATTGTTTCACATATTGTATGTAGTTTCTAGGTTATTTTTCTCATGAATTTATCTTGCATTTTCATTTTGATTTGCATTTTCCCTTGAGAATCGCCCAAAAACCCTAGCAAACTTAGAAAATTCATAACATTCAATAGGATTAGCTTCTGACCTTCTCCTTTGGGGTTTGACCTTATAACTTTCAATTTTGTATCATGTTGTATGCTTCTGTTTTGGTCATTTGCATCTCATACATTCATAAAACCCTAATTTCTCATGTTCATTTGCATTCTCCTTTGCATATCATCATCATGTGAACTTGCCATGACATTTCAAGCATTCATATGACATCCTAGACATCTTAGGACATACTTGAACATTGCTTGATCATTTCTTCAGTCATTTGCTATATCTTGCATTCATTTCATTTCATAAACATCCATGTATTTTCAAACTTCTAAGCATGCTTTCATGACATCTCATCTTTGTATGATCATTCATATGCATCTTGTATGACTTTTCATCATCTCATATGCCATTAACATTGCATGGTCACTTCTGACTTTGGTCTTTGCATCTCATTTCAATTCATTTATTCATGCTTTATGTCTTATGCATTCATACTAACATTTCAGGTACCTTTGGTAAGTTATTTGGGAAGTGGATTTGCCTTCACTTCCCACTTCTTCTCATCTCATCCATATGCATTCTTACATGTCTTTGAAGTGAACTTGTTCACTTATGATCCATCCCTCTTACTTTCTTTCTTTCAATTTACTTATCTTCTTCAGGAAGTAAGTAAATTTTTCTTCTTTCTTCTTCTCTTTTCATCTGCTTCTTCCTTGGTGGCCTTGAAGATCCTTTCTCTTAAGCCTAACAAACCATAGGATACCCAAGCATGATAACTTTTAAGGTTGTGTATAGTCTCCCTTAGTCTTTTACCTTTGAGTCTCCTTGAGTCTCTCTTCTCATCTCAATAATCAGAGACTAAACTCTTAAAGTTTTAGGACTTTGGAATTAGGGTTATGCCTGCATCCTTCTCTTAGAATGGAGTGCATAACTTTAATCCTAAATGTTAAACCTTTAATTTGTTTAAGCCTCTTAATCAAAACACATTAATAATCATTAAGACTTTATCTTGTAACTTGGGCCTTACATTAGGGTTTTATCTCTTCCTTATGGTTAAGAGGGACTAACCCTAGTGTTTAATGGACAAGTCCCCCTCAAGTTGTCTTACAAACCATAAAATCCACTTCTTAATCTCATCCCTTAATTAAAATCCACATAATAAAGGCTTGTTATATAATTAATTTAGTCCCTAACCATGGATTAAGTTGAGGTATCTTCCTCAGCTTAAGTGTTCTCATCTATCATCCTTCTATTAGGATGGTGTAATGAGTTCATTAATCTGTGATTAGAGATTAAACTAATTACTTAACACTAAATAAAAACCAAAAACATCTAAATAATCACAAGTAGGTTAATGATCTTAATCCTATATCATCATGGTAATTAAGTTAAGATGCTTATCTCATACTTAAGTAGGCTCATTATCCCTAATCAGGGAGGATATAATGAGTTTGCAAACCCTTTGATTTAGGCTTAAGCTCATAATCCTATGCAAGACACCAAAAAACAATAAAAAACTGAAAACATCAAAACAAACAATAATCGTCTCCTTCGGGATTATTTTCTCATCACACTAATTCACAAACGAGAACTTGCTTCTTTCATCTAACGCAAGATAGTTAGCACTCGAGCCAGACGAGTCATACACTTAAGTATAGGGAAGCAAACAGTTCACAGTCAATTTATCTTCAGTCTCTTTGAGTCGAACTACGGTGTTATGACTTCCTCATTTCACGAGAGGATACATAGGCATAACTTAACAGCTATCGAACAAAAGTCTCCTTGTATTCCCCCTCTTTCAGCATTCTTTTCTAAGCCTCAGTTCCTTAGCAATTCACCCTTTTGCACTGACACATGTACATTCATTCTTAGCTTTTGCACACAGACAACACATACACTTACCCCTTTAAACACAAACTTGTAAGCGTGGATCCCATCGAGTACGACGAACAATCTGGGTGCTAATACCTTCACAGGTTGTAACTAACCCCCTTTTTCAGTTTCTCTGGTTCGCAACCGTCTTATCCATCTCTTTCTAGGTTTATGCAGCATTACCTTTCCTTCGGGATAAAAATGCCTAGATGGCGACTCTATTCACTTCATTTTCATTTTCTCTTTTCGCTGATCGTTCGCGTCTGCACCGGGATGCAAATCTTTGGGAGCGACAATCAGAAGATGTTGTTGGAAGAAGGGCATTACATAGTAGGGTTTATGAACTTGCATTTCCCACAACGACTTCTTTGTTACCACCACCTGAAAAAACAAAAACAAAAGGTGGAGTCAAGAAAAAAGACAAAAAACCTGTAGGGTATGATGTTTATAGGGACCCTTCGTATCATGAGTATGTTGATCAAGCATCTCAAACTTCACAACGACAATCTCAACCATCACAAAATTCAAAAAAGAAATCTCAACCTTCACAACCTGTGAAAAGAAGTTGAAATTATCACAAACTGCACAATCATCTAAACGGTTCATCCTTCAATTTCCTAATCATATTAGGTCATTTATTGATGACGTAGTCAACGTATTGTTAGATGGTAATTGTGGATTTAGAGTGATTGCTTCATTGCGGGGTTATGCTGGAGATGGTTGGCCAATGGTTCGTCGGGACTTGGACTTGGAAATTATACATAATGAAAGATCAGCTTTATATGCCAATTTATTTGATGATCGGTTAGCTGAAGTGAGAGATTCTTTGAAGATAGAGGGAAGTGGTTCTCAACCACCAAATAAATGGTTGACTCTACCAGACATGGGTTACGTGATTGTGAATCGGTATAATGTGGTACTTGTCTGTTTAGGATTCGAATGCTTGACTTTCTTCCCTATGACAACTACATTCTCACCAAATGTCTCATTTTATTGCATTGGATTTGTAAACTCAAATCATTAGATTCAGGTAAACATTGTTATAATTGGATATTATTAGTAAATGTTTTGAGTAATGTTAAATAATGTTTTGTTTAATTTTGTATACAGTTTAACATGAAAGAAGGATTTCCATTGCCACCAGTGACAACAGATTGGAAGAACTTTCATTATCCAGTAGCAACATCGTGGATGGTAGGATTTGCAGCACGTCTACAACATTGGCAACAACTTACGCCTATATTACAAACACATTATGAATTATAAACTATGTTATTCATTTTTATTCATGAATTATATTATATGTTTGCAACACTTTATGAATTATAATCTATGGAATTAAATTTTAATTTCAATTTTTAAGTCTAAAAACTATCAATAACATATAACATAAATAAGATCGTACATATAAGTTCAAATTTCAAGATATTCAGAAACCAAGTCTAAAAAATATCAATAACATATAACATAAACATAACTATAGATCACTGTGAAAGAGCAATACGTAAAGCTGCAAACTGATCAGCAAAATGTGGATCATCTTCTTCAGCTGCATTCTGCTGAAGGTAGCGATGAATGAATGTAGACACACAACCCCAGGCAGGATTAGATGGTCCCGCATCGTACTCAGGAATAGATGCAACTCTCGGCTCATCATGGCTAGGCGGTACCAATCGAGGATGCAAAACACGATAATACCACTCAAGATATCCATCCTCTACCTCAAATGGGATAGTCGCCAGTATTGTCGAACGAATCACCTGCCCAACACTCTAGATGTAACTAATCCACTCAACCTCAATATCACCAGCCATCGTATGATCAATAGGTGCAGGTGGCATATACTGACGGTATTCAAACTGTCGAAGACACCTGTCAGGCATGTATGGAACAATAGTGTCGCCCCACCTCAAACAGCCCCTATATAGAGAAATCTCATCAAAAAGACAATGAACTCTATGATCCTCGAATGACCGCCATATGACATCGGTCGGTGTCAGCTCATCCATAATAGGTCATAACTCATCCACCTTTAACGCGCCTTGTTTGTATGTCTACCTCATCGCTCGCGGGAGACCACAATTCTGAGCTAGTATCAAATTCTCTCCTTTTTTCCAAGTGTAGGAAAATATTCATGAATCCAGCACTGTTAAAAAAACAATAACATAATAATTAAATATAACATAATGAACATAATAAAATTAACATTAGACTTTAAAAAAATCAATAAACTAAATTTAAATATATACCTGTAAGAGATTCGGATAACCACCGAACTGTTTACAACTGAACATGGACGCATCTCCAAGATACCTATACAAGGTCACCAATGCAGTTGTTGCCCAACTATAGTTCGACAACCCATCCAAGTCCCTAAATAGTGCCAGATATCGTGGCTCCACAAGTGTAAACGACTTATCCGCAAAGATCGTGCAACCCACTAACATCATCAAATAACATCTGGTCGCATATGCCCATGATGAAGCAGCTCGATGCTCTACGAATCGATCATATAACACTCAATCTTGTAGTACGAACCTCTGCACTCACGGACCTGGTATTGTGTCACTCTCGCTGACACTCCAAGGTAGTCAATGACCCACTCAACAACTAGGTCTTCACTGATGGGTTGAGGGGTCCAGAATACCCCCTGATGGGCAAGTGAAGCAAACATGCCACGTCATCCATAGTAATCGTCATTTCACCAAACGGCATGTGAAATGAAGATGTTTCTAGATGCCACCTCTCAACAAATGCATAAACCAATTTTGCATCGATCTTCTTCAAACTGGTTCTCTGTAGGGAAGCTAAACCGGACCTAGATATGAAACCATCAATCTCCGGTGGAAGCTACTGTGGAACCATATGAGTCAACTTCAATCCATGTCCTACCACATTCAACTCCTTCTTTGCACCTCTCTCCTGAAAACAAATAAAATTAAACAAATTATACAATAGATACTTATAATTTCAGTTTTTATTCAATACTAAATAATTATAATTTCAATTTTTATTCAGTAGTAAAAAAATTATAATTTACTTACCTCACCGAACTATAACCGTCTGGCAACATGATGCTCGTACGAAACCAAAACACTGGTATCGTACGGACCTCTGGGATATCCAATTGGATCTGCTGCAGCTGCAGATGTACCGACATCATCTATGTGTGTCCTACTAGACGTATCGCCCCGTCCCATAGATCGAACCGATATCCTCCCATCCCTGCCTCGTGAACGCACCACTGAAGAAAAACAACAAAAAAAAAATAGTTAATACAAAAAAAAAATCCGGAAGACTTTCAAAAAGACTTCCGGTACACATGTTTGTGTAAAACCATACCGGAAGACTTTTTTTAACTCATCCGGAAGACTTTCCAATCACGTATCATACCGGAAGACTTCTTCAAAGTCTTCCGGAAGTCTTTTTTAAAAAACACATTAAACCGGAAGGCTTTCACAAAGTAAAACCGGAACACTTGTAAAAACTCTTCCGGTACGTTAAAAATAAAACCGGAAGACTTACTTTAAGTCTTCTGGAAAATTCGACTGAATATCAAAAAAATTCTTTTTCGCGGTAACTTTGGATGAAAGGTAAAAATGGAAAGAAAATATGAGTTTTTAACTATTTATACAAGGGCATTTTAGTAAAAAAAATGAGTGTAGTAATATAAGACTAATTGTAGGGGTTTAGGGTAAAGCTTTCTGAAAATACTTTCTCAAAAACTGAAAAGAAAAGAAATGTTAAAAATAATTAAAAAAATGATAACAAATCAAGGTTTTGAAAAGGTCCGTAAGGAGGGGGGATCGTTGGTTTCTGATGGTGGTCTGGATAGAAAATTAGTGGACCAAACAAATCAATTAACAACAACGTATCTTAAATAAAAAATCAAATAATAAAATAGAATAAAATTACTATCAGTTCTTAAAATAGATATTGAAATAAATATCATCAACAACCACAAAGCTATCACGATCCCTTCTTCTTTCCAATGTCAAATCCTCTTCTCCTCAAACACGGTCAACACTGCAGTTGTGAAATCGCCTCCGTCAATTGAGGTTCATCGCTATGAAATGCTGGAATCACGCCACCAAGATAGAACCTCATCTTAATCACATCTTTGTTTCAGTTCGTCAGGTTGTGTTCATCTCATATCCTCTCACTCTATATTCGTCTCTATTTCACCTCTTCCTGTTTTCGTGTTTATGTTGATTGTTGTTTTGTTTGAATAAGTCTGGAGGTTTGTGTTGGTTATATGGTTGAAGGAGGTTTTAGGTGGATCTTGGCAGCAGAATCTCAAGGAGAAGGTGAACAAATGTGTTGTGTTTGTGTTTGTGTTTGTGTTGAAATGGTTGAAGGTGAAGTGAAGATGGTGGATGTCGTTTTGGTTTGTGAGAGATTATGGTGAATGAGAGTGAGAGTCATTTGGTTTGTTGTTGGTTTTTTGATATGGTTATTTGTGATTTTCAAGGATGATTGAGGTGTTTTCAGGTTGTGTTTGTGAAGAGAATGGGGTGAGTATCTTCTTATTGTTGTTGAAAGAATGAGGAGCAGTGGTGATCCATTTATCAGAGTGTTGTGTTTGTGTTGTTTAATGCTTGGTAAATAAATGCCTTGTGAGTTGCAGTAATTGCGCACAGAAGCAGTGGCTGCAAAATTGTGTGATTGTACGAGAGGTATCTGTTGTAGTAGTGGAATTGTCAGAGTCTTGTGTGACAGACTGGAATTAGTGTGGGAGGATTTTGTTGTGTTATATGTAACGTGAGACGGGGTAATGAGGTAATATGGTGTAAACACCCCAAATTTGCCCTCACCCATTCACACCATGGATTGTGATCTTCTCATATGCATAATTTCAATCATAGCATCCCATATTGCATATTTGCTTCACTGCATTGTTTCAAAGTAATCTGCATCTAGGGTTTGTGATCTGATCCATCCCTGAGCCATTTGAGCAACTCCAAAGGTTTTCAATCACTTCAAAGGGGTCCATGTATGTTCAAGCATCATATTATATCCTCTCAAAGTCAATAAAATCAAAAAATCACAAGAGCTGGGATTGGCATGGAAGCAGAGCCAGGTTTGACTGCACAGATGACCTAGAATTAGGGTTTTGGTTTCAAAGGCCATAACTCCAAATTTTTTGGTCATTCTTGTTTCTATTGGTCTCTATATGGTATAGGGGTCATGCATATCAATTTTCATGAAGAAATTCCATGGGGAAGGTATCTGATCAAGAGTTGACTTTTTGAACAAGTCAGTGCAAAATCAGGGCATCTGAGGCCCCCAATGACCCAACCAAAGGGTGTTCTTCATCATTTTGATTATTTATGATCTTTATTTGATCATAGAAGATGTTAGAAGTTCACAAAATTGAATAATTTCAAGCCATTTGCAAAGTTGACTTTTTGGGAAAATGACTTGTAATGGAAACTTGCCATTTTGGGAAACTTTTTCAACCCTTGCTTTTTGATTCAAAAATGCTTCAAATGGGAAAACTTTGGTCATTAAAGTTGTAGAATGGATCATTCCCTTTTCAAAAAGTACAAGAACTCATTCTAATTCATTTTGGATCAAAAGTTATGGCTTGTCAAAGTTGGGAAAAATCACATAATTTCAAGTTTTCTACCAAAGAGGCAAAGTTGCAAAATCCCTTGCCAAGGCAAATTGTGCTATCAAATGGACTTCTAATCTTCATACAAACATGAACCAATGTCTAAAAATCAGTTTGGCCCAAAGAATTTTCCATTTCTATGCCTTGATTTTCACATAGCCATAAGTCATTTTTCATGAAAGTGCAAAGAGGGATTTTTGGCAAAATCATTCTCAAAGGAATTGTATGATCTCTAGCTGGTTTTAATACATTGTCATGACCTAATGAGGCATCCCACATCAGAAATTCAGCAAGGTTTCTCACATTCACATAGCAAAAAGTCATGAAATGTCACAAGTTGTCAAGTTGCAAAAACTCTTCTAGCTCATGATCCAAATGCAGCAGCCTCTCATGAACCATCCAAGGGCCATCCTTGACTCAAGTTGAGGCAGGACAAGCCTCTAGATTGCCTCTGACCCAGCCCATACTTGAGGTACACCAACCATTGACTTTTTGGCCAATTGCCCCATGCCATTCCCACAGTACATGTCAATTCCTCTGACTCTTCCCAATAGTTTAGGAATGGTTTATGGATCATAAAACAAGCTTCACATGAGCTCAGAACATACACACAACCAGCTTACACAAAAACTGTCAAAAGCTTCTTCTCTTCGAAACTCTGCCCACAGCCATCAAACTTCAAAATTTCCTTCACCAATAAGTCACATATCATCCATAGAGCAAGAATCAACCCTCAAAACAGCCTGAATCACCACACACACAAACTTCCATTTCTGCTATACCAGAACTGAAACATTCAAACCAGCCATCCTTGAAGCTTTCTAAGCTTCATTTCATCATCATAGGATTCAAAGGAGTGGATTTGCAGCAAAGGAAAGGCCAGAAAGCCCAGAACCAGGAGATTCCATCTCAGGTATAGCTCAAGAACCTTTTTCTCAGAACCTTGTTTTTAAGTTCCCAATCGAATCTTCATGATATGCTGATGACTCTGATGTATTTACTTTTCAAAATGGTGGAATATTAAGTATGTATGAGTTGTCTGAAAGTTTCTGACCTAAATTTGTTTTGCTTCGATTTGCATTGTTGATGAATGAAAAATGATTTTTGTTTGGGGGTTTTGATTCAGTGATGAGTGGGGTTTGATTCTGGGCAGAGAGATTTCATTTTCGGTGCTTGGAGAGAGAGATAAAGTTTTGGACTCGCCGGAGAAGACGACCGGAACACTGTTCTGGCCGTCTGAGAGTCATTAATGTTAATTAGGGTTTAGGCCCATGTTTGAATGTGGAGCGTTGGATGTGAGATGCGCGCGCGTTTTCAGTTGCCAGGATTGTTTTGATTTGCCCTAATCCTCATTTATTAGTTTAATTAATTATAATTAGGTTAATTTAATCAGGATAAGCCTCAGCCCTTGGATGACGCGCCAGTCAACCAATTTCACCCCAGTTTGAATACCAGCTCTTGGATCTGATTACTTCTTCATTTATTTATTTTTATTTCATTTTATTTGCATTTTATTTATACGAATTTTTAAAAATAGTAAAAAACATCAAAAAAATTCTGAAAATTTTTATCAAATATTTTATTAATTTTCAGAAACCAAAAATATTTTTATTTTTATTTTTTGGCATTAAAAAATATTTTTAAATCATTTAAATGTTATTTTTAATTAGTTAATTGATTTCAATTAATTAAAAATATATTTAAGTATTTAAAAATCACAAAAAAAATCAGAGAACATCTTTGAACATTTAGAAGCATTTACAAACTCACCACACAAATTTCTTTTTGGTTTTGATCATGCTTTGACATTTTTCATTTGAATTAGGGTTCTTAAATTGTTCATTTTCTAACCCTAACTTCAAAAATTCATAACTTTGAAACAAAGTTGAGTTTGTGAATGATTCTTTTTACATTGTTCTATGCATGACTTCTAGTTTCTAAAAACATTTTTGTTTCATTTTTATCTTTCATTTTCAATTTGTTTGGCATTTTACCTTGAGGATCACCCTTAAAACCCTAGCAATCTTAGGAAATTCATAACCCTCACTAGGTTAAGAGTTGGGTCCCCTCCTTTGGGGCAGAGAGTTTGTATAGGCTTAGGGTTCCTTTGATTGCATTTTCAAATTTTTATCATGTCATTTGCTTCTGGTTTTGGATTTTTGCTTTGTATGTTGCATATAACCCTAATTCATGCTTTCCTATGCATCCATCTCTCATTTGCTTGCATCCAATGACTTGCCATGACATTTTGTGCATCCATTTGATTCATAACACATCTTAGGAAATATTAGAATCATGTGTGATCATTTCATCTTACATTTGCCATGTTGTATGTCATTTGCATTCCATAACTTTTCATGAACATTCATGGTTCAAAGCATGCTTCTCTTGCATTCATGTGTTTGTATGATCATCCTCATACCTTGCCTCATGTTTGCATTATCTTTTAACATCATTAACATCATACTTATGCTTCTGGTTTTGGTTTGCATCATTGCATTGCATCTCATTTTGCATTGCATTTCATTTCATTACTAACTTTTCAGGTGGTAAGTTGTATTGAGAAGTGAATTTGCCTTCACTTCTCACAATCTCTTTTCATCTCCCTTATGCATCATTGCTGCATTTTATCTTGTGCTTTGGATTGAGCTTGCTCATTCTTGTTCATCTTACTTTCTTTCTCCAAGCAACTTGACTTTTTAAGTGAAGCAAGTTGTTTTGCTTCTCTTTGCTCCTTTCATCTCCTTTTCTCCTTGGTGGCTCTTTGAAGATTTCTTTTTCTCTTAAACCTCACAAACCCTAGGAATGACCAAGCATGATAACAATTAGGGTTTGATTAGTCCCCTTATTTAGCTTTTACCTTTGTGTCATCTTTGAGTCTTCTCTTCTCATCTCATAATCAAGGACTAAACCTTAAAGGTTTTAAGGCTTTGTGATTAAGCTTATGCCTGCATCCTTCTATTAGGATGGAGTGTATAACTTTAATCCTAAGTGTTAAACCCTTAATGTGTTTAAATCCTTTAATCAATTCACTTAATAATCATCAAGACATCAAACTTGTAACTTGGGCCTTGCATTAGGGTTCTAATTCTTCCTTAATTGGTTAAGAAGGACTAACCCTAGTGTTAATGGACAAGTCCCCCTCAAGTTGTCTTACAAACCATAAAACTCACTTCTTCATCTTATCATTAACTAAAATCCATCTAATAATGGCTTTGTTTTGTCATGAGTTTAATCCCTAATCATGGATTAAGTTGAGGAGTCTTCCTCAGCTTAAACATTCTCATCTATTATCCTTCTATTAGGATGGTGTAATGAGTCTGTTTAATCCCTGATTATGGCTTAATCTCATTACTTAACACTAAACAAAAACAACAAAAACATCTAAATAATCTCAAGTAGGTTAATGATCTTAATCCTGCATCAAAGGTGATTAAGTGTGAGAAGCTGACTTCACACTTAAGGTATTCTCATTACCCCTAATCAGAGGGAAGATGTGATGAGTTTACTAACCCATTGGTTTAGGCTTAAGCTCATTAACTTATGACAAACTTTCAAAATCAATAAAAGACTGAAAATACAAAAACAAACAATAATCGTCTCCTCCGGGATTCTTTTCTCATCATCTTCATTCACAAACGAGAACTTGCTTCTTCCGTCTAATGAAAGACAGTTTGCACCTGAGCCAGACAGGTCATACACTTGAGCATAGACAAGTAAGCAGTTCACAAGTCAATTCATCTTTCAGTCTCTTTGGGTCGAACTACGGTGTTCTGACTTCCTCATTGCACGAGAGGATACGTAGGCATAACTTAACAAGTTATCGAACAAAAGTCTCTGTATATTCCCCCTCTTTCAGCTATTCTTTAAAGCCTCATTATCATGAGCACCTCACTCTTTCCTTACACTGACACTTCACTTATACACTTCACATTTCTTTTACACTGACACTTGCATTCTTTTCCAGCTTTGATACACAAATTGCACTGACACTACCCCTTTAAAACACAAATATTTTAAGCGTGGATCCCGTCGAGTACGGCGGACAATCTGGGTGCTAATACCTTCCCAGGTTGTAACCAACCCCCTTTCTCAGTCTCTCTGGTTCGCAACCGTCTTATCCATATCTTTCTAGGTCTATGCAGCATTACCTTTCCTCCGGGATAACAATGCCTAGCTGGCGACTCTTGTCTTTCTGAGTTCACTCCTGTGTGTTCTCATCCTCTTTCGCCGATCGTTCGCGCTTGTACCGGGATGCAAATCTTTGGGAGCGACATATGGCAAAACGTGTTTTCTTTCATTCTTTGTTCACACCAAAAAATGTAAAATGTAATGGGCTTAATAATGGTTAAATACGAATTAATAAAAATGGATTATAAAAATAAATTAATTGAATTAAATTAAAAAAATGGATGTGGTCAGAGAGTTCGATAAAAATGAACAAAGAAAAAATGAATTGGAATTTTAGAAAATGAATATGTATATAGTTCTAAAAATAATGATGACAAAATACGGAGACAATCAGATATGGACTTTAAATTGAGTTAGGAAAGAAATTGGTTTAGAAAATGTTAAAGGATAATGGTGTTGACAAATGATTTGAGTGATGATGAACTCGAATAAACCCTCCACACAAATCTTAACTGAATTTAAATGCACTCAAACATCTTTCACACGTCTCTGAAAAAAATGAATCTCCTGAATCATCTTAGAATTCGTCTGAATCAAATCTCTGGAAAAATCAATTCACAGATGAACATAATCTGAACTGATGGATGATGATAAACTTGAAGAGTCAACCCAAACATTCTCACAAACCACTACTTGATAAACTGATAAATTTCACACAACACAACTTGACCTTGGATGCATACTGGCTGAGAAATAGCCCACTGAAACTGACAACTTGCCCTTGAAGAAATATCCTGATAGTTCGACCAAGATTAGGTCAAACATCCATCTGAATTGGATCGTAACTGAACAAAGAAGCTTGAACTGAAACCAGCGCTTTTGAGATGCTGAGAAGAGAAGAATAACCTTGTAACTTGATGATGAAGAAGAGACCCATAATTCATTGTTCACTGCTGATGATGGGCCAGATGAATTAATGAATAGTCTTTGCAAGTGAAAAGTCAAAAACATCTACTAGAAAGAAAAAAAGATGACTCTATTGGGGATAAGAGAATGGTACGATGATGTAGATTTATGTAAAATGAATGTCGACCTCAGACGACTTCACTGGGGAAAACACAAGAAATAAGACCGACCTCAGAGAGAATCTTGGGGAATGAATGTTGACCTTGATCCTTAAAACACTAAGAAACACAAAAGAAACAAGACCAACCTTAGACGGACTTGGAAAATAATGTCAACCTTAAATGACAAACTCAAGGAAGCGAAACCGACCTCAGAAGGAATCAAAATGGTGTATTGACCTCAGGAAATAACCAAGAGGGAGCAAAGACTGGCCTCAACCAGACTTTGCAGGGAGAAATATTGACCTCTATCAATAAACTCAAAATGGTCTACCACCCTCGAATGATAGCCAAAACAACAAGACCAACCTCAGAAGGACTTGAAAAGAGAATGACATCCTCGAATGACAACTCAAAATAAACGAAATTGACCTCAAAAAAAATCGAAACAGTATATCGGCCTCGGTCGATAACCAAAAATACAAAGACTGACCTTGACCATAATTTGAAAGGGGAAATATCGATCTCGATCAATAACCTCAAAATGGTCAACCATCCTCGAATGATAGCCAAAATAACAAGACCAACCTCGGAAGGGCTTAAAAAGAGAATTCTATCCTCGAATGACAACTCAAAATAAATGAAACTAACCTCAGATAGAATCAAAATGGTATATCAGCCTCGGTTGATAACCAAAAGATACAAAGACTGGCCTCGACCAGACTTTGAAAAAGAGAAATATTGACCTCGATTAATAAAATCAGAATGGTCTACCATCCTCAAATGATAGCCAAAACAACAAGATCAACCTCGGAAGGACTTGAAAAGAGAATGAAATCCCCGAATGACAACTCAAAAAGAAGTTTTCCATATGTAACCAAACAAAATGACTAGACTGCGAAAAAAACATAAGGCACCCAAAAATATCCACGGATCTTCACACTTGGATAATGATTGAAAAGAAACTGTTGGGAATGAAGTGAATAAAATCTTGGGGAGGTCACTGTTTGGTTGAAAATGATTCAAACTGCTAGTGTATGAAACCAAAATTGTCTTATGCTTCGCATGCATGTTTGAATTTTTATGGCATGATGTTCCATATCAATGGAAATGCTACGCATTTTGAGGATGCAATGTAATGATGGTTACTATATGAAAAATGCAAAGAGAAACTCTTGTTGGGGAAGATAACAAGCAACTCTGGTGGGAAATGATCATTGATACGATCTTCTAGATCTTTGTGGGGAATCAACACCTCTGCTAGGGAGAATGCTAACAACACATGGGTTCTGAACTGCCAAACAAATGATGACCTTGCTGGGGAGGCCTCGTCTGCATCAACTCTACTTGGGAAGAATTATAACCATAGAACTTTGTTGGAGAAATGACAACCTTCGGCATAGATAAGGAAAGGATTTTTCAAAGCTCTACTGAGGAGAGACTCTGTTGGAGAATTAGATATCAAAATAAGACTCTTGCTAGGGAAGCCCTATGAATCTCACACATGTCGATCAAATCGAAACAAATTATGCACCATGTATATTATGACAATTGTGCTGGAAAGATATGCCAATGAAGATTGGACTTTGAGTATGGAGAATAATCAGCTGCTCGTGAAGAAACCTTATCGGTTGGAAAAAGATTCTCTGCTTGGGGAAGAATAAAACTTAAATACCCTGCTGGGAAATAAATACCAAACATTCCCTAAGAAATTTCCTTGGTGCTTCAAGATTCTGAGCTCAATAATTTCCTACTAATTATCATGAGTGAACAATCGTTCCTTCACTCCTTAAATTATGCTCCAAAATTTTGTCGTCTACGAAAAGATCATCTCGAGAGGATTTTGCAGAAAACTTAGCATCCAAAGTGCTCTAGTGTATTCAAACTCTTTGAGAGATTCATCTAATCTCGAGGTAACTTCCCCAAACTATGTATTGTAATAATTTTTCCCCACACTAGAAATGGAAATACCATGCAGTTGAAGATGCAATGCAATGATGGAGGATGTCGATGTATGCTCGGGCTACTGAGGATATGAGTATTTGTGAGCCACGTGAGATGATTGAACCAAGTATGGTTGGGTGTACGTCCAGGTTGACAATGATTGATTTTTTTTCTTTTTGGTTGCCAAACAATTGGAATTTGAAGGTGAATTACCAGACGAGAGCCGATTTATTAAAGCTAGGTCACCAGACGAGAACTGGTGGGCAAAGAATATGTTGTCAGATGGGAACCAACTCTTTTTTTTCATTGTCAGACGAGAACTGACTCTAAAAAAGAGTGACTACCAGATGAGAATTGGAGTTCAACATATGCTAAATGAAAAGGTTACCAAACGAGAACTGGTTAAAAGATTCACCTACTAGGCGAGGACTGGTATTTGAATTTGGTTTGCCAAACGAGAACTGGACTTTGAACAGGTTTGCCAGACGAGAACTGGACTTTGAACTGGTTTACTGGACGAGATCTAGACTTTGAATTGGTTTTCTAGACAAGAATTATACTTGAACTGATAAGTGAAGTGGGGTTACAAGGCCCTTTGGTGTGAGATTCTTGTTGTGGGGTTATGCCCAATGAATGATATGATATGCATGGCTCTATGCTTGAGTGAAGTGAAATGAATAATGCATGCAAATGATTTATGCAATGATACAAAGTTTTCCATAAATACCCCTGAGATGGGTAAGAATATCTTTTGTAGCAAGGCTTCTTGTTTGATTAGTGTGACATGGCGAGGGTGGGATAATAACATGATTTCCCGACACTCATCTTAAACTCAGAGATTTCCCTTGTGTAATTAAACTTGTCCTAGTCTGGCGGATCTTTGAAGGATTTTCCAGAAAGGAAAGTTTGGAAACAACTTCCATGAAAAGATTGGCCACAATATTATGAACTATGAAATGGATGGCCCCTAATTATCCAATTCTTGTAATAGAAGACTTGGATGTTTTGCCCTCGAGCTATTGAAGTGTCTTGCCCCTGTAAGAGCATAGAAGCGACTTAACTCGTTCTGACTGGGCATTAGAAGAATTCAACTTTAGTAAACCAAACATTTGGGTGGCATGCCCATGTTTGATAAATTCACCTCTAATCAACCGATTCTTGAAAAAATTTCCCCTCAACCAACTGATGCCTGGAGACCTGCTTTAGACTAGTTGATTCTTCGGTCAACAAACAATGAATAGCATGCTTGTGATTCATAGGACTACAAGATACTCTTAATTATGGTCCACCGCTAAATAATCAAGTCCTCTCCTGATTGTTATTTCTATGAACTCCCCTGATGTCACATATTGACTTGCGATTAAATTGTTCATTCACAAATGGTAATTTTAATGCGATGCTCATGCAAGTATTTAAAAATCATTTAATTGAATGTTGTGACAGTGTGTGGAAAATGGACCATAAGTCCAAACGTAATGATGATTTAGCAAATCTTTAGGAGCCAGTTTACGCAATCTTGGCATAGTATGCTTTCAGAATTGACCTTGGTTCAATTAAGACTTTGAATGGTTATAACGTGGTATGGTTCATGGTTTGAGAAAAAAATATTTCATGCTCAAATTTTATTTGTACCCACTCATTCTCCTTGAAGTTCTCTAGTCATACGCTCAACTAATATGGTGTGAGCGCTCACCTCTTAAGGGTTTTGTGATGGTTAAGGAACCAATGAAACTAATGATTTAAGAACCAATGATATTGTTGGAGTAACAGTCACCCCTTTTGTCTTTGTGTTTGTGATCACACAAATTTGTTCTCCGCTTTTTACTTTTTATTCTTTTATTTTCCCCTAACTTTTGCTTGGACTGAATCTTTTGAATTGATTTTCAATTTTGAAGTCCAGCGAGATGCCCTAACTTTTTCCTAAGTCATTTTCTTTCAATCAATTCTTTTTCAACTTAGCGGGCTTTCTTTTTTGTTTATTCTTTTTTTTTAACAAATCGTGTGACATTGGTTTGACTGACTTGTTTGAAAGGGTTATGAATGCCTCATTCCTTGGTTGGTGAGGGTTAACCATTATGGTTTCACGTCTCTTGACCTCTTAATGCGTGAGGGATAAAAGGTAATGGATCCTCGAATGTACACTCCTTTTGAAGTTTGAACGCTCGGGAATGTGAGGGTTATTTCATTTTGAAAAGAAACTCATACTTTAAGGCTTAAAGGGGTTAACGATGGTATATCTCCCATATATCTCTGGTGTTTGGGAATTGAAGAAATTCTTGTACATCATCAGCAGGTTCTAATCCGAAAGCATACCTTCAACAATTATGGGTATTTCGTTTTCATCATCCTCCCTCAAGTCTTTGCTAAACAACACTGAAATAAATTAGAGGTATATGAATGCATTATTATTATTATTTTTTAAATGCAAGTGAATAAAAATGAGCGGATGTGACATAATTGATTCAAAAAATGCATGATCACTTCATTAACATTACCATTCAAAACAACAATGTTTTAGAAACAAGTAGCATTAAACAGGAAAGAAACTATAATGAAAATGATAAGAAGGATACAATGATTGCCAGTTCTGATGATTTCTTATTGTCTGGACCATTGAAATCAGGAGCAGTCCCTCAAAGTCCTCGAACTCAATTAGGTGAGAGGTTGACGTGCACAACCAAGCTTCCTTTTGGAAAGGATATGTACCCCTTGTCGATCAATTGTATTACTTTTGCTTGAAAAGCTTTGCAATCTTCAATTGAATTACCCATCGATCCACCATGATATCCACACTGATCATGAGGGTTGTACTCAGGAGGGTACGACTCTGGCAACGACTTAAGAGGCTTAGGAGCCACCAAGGAGCTCTGAATTAGATGTGGAAAAAGTTCGCTATAAGACATAGAGACTGGATGAAGAGGAGGATTTCTTCTTTCCAAATTATTTCAAGGCTTAGGCTGGCTATGATGTTGATTCTAAGGTCTTTGACCATGAGCTTGCAGATTTGGACGAGGAGGAATCCAGGGTTTTTGATATGGTGCTTTAAGCATTTCCGGTTTTCTACAATGATGATAAGGCATTAGAAAGATGACCTCTAAGAAGATGATGGTCCAAAATACTTGACATTTGCCACAACTGCAATGATTTCATACTCCTCTTCCTCTTGAGAACTAACAACATATCCATTTTCACTAGTTGGGATGTTCAAGGAGTCTCAGATATTTCCATTTTTTAGCAGGCTCTCGATGATCTCTCCAACTATCACCATTCTAGAGAAATTTGATGTCCCAATTCCAATCATTCTTTCCAGGTATGGACCTTGTAAGGTGTCCACAAACAGGTAGACTAATTCTCTATCTAAAAGTGGTGGTCACACTTGAGCTACCAATTTTCTCCATCGTTGTGCATATTCTTTAAAATATTCACTACTTCTATGAGACAGGCTTTGCAAATGCGCACAACTGGGCGCCATGTCCAAATTTTATTGGTATTGCTTTAGGAAAGCTCTAGATAAACCACTCCATGTCTGGATACAAATACTTTCCAAATACATATACCAACTTAAGGATGCACCACTTAAATCGTCCTGAAAATAATGAATCATCAATGCATCATTATGGTCATAGGAAGTCATCTTTCGACAGAACATCACCAACGGATGCTTCGGGAAACTTAAACCAGTGTACTTCTCGAACTTTGGTGCTTTGAATTATGGAGGTATGACAAGACCGGGTACCAAACACATGTTTAAGGCATTAAAACCAAAAGAATCACGACCCTTTATGTCTCTGAGTTTCTCATCCAACATACGATACATTTCAGCAGACTCAATAGCTCGAGGATCCTTAGTTTTCACAACAGGGACTACCTTTCAGGAATCTGACACAGATAAAGAAAAACTATGATAGTTTGTAGCATCAGAAGAAGATGAATGCCCATCTCAGATAATAGACTGTTCAAGTACACCCTGATTAACGATCGGGCTCTACGCAGGCTGAGCTTGAGCAAGGTTGTTCACTTGTGGAGGATCATCGTCTGGAGGAAGACTGTACAAAGGATTCGTCGTCAGAGTAAAACCAGGTGGAAAAGAAAAACTCTTAAAGTCGTTCCTTGACATAGATACCAATAGCTTCCAATCTGATCTTCTTCTTCTAAACATTGATCGGTCTTGCTTCAAACACTTTTATCGTCTTCCAACAGTTACCACTTATTCAAACTGAGTACCGAGAAATCAGTTGGCTGGTCATGGACAAAGTTGGAATGAGCTTTCTAGAATATGATATGCAATGTCGATGAATGCAAATGCAATATGATGATGCTATAGATGCAAAGACATGGGACCAAAGTTGCCACATATGCTGGATAACTGTCGCACTGATAACAGAACAGGCTGAACATAATAGGATAAGAACTCTGCCTTTGTAAGAAGACCATGTATGTTGGAGGTTATGATATCCTGTCAAAAGACATTCCCCCTTAAAGGTGTATGCTAGACGAAAATCAAAGTTCGTCAATATCACGGGCTCTCAGGTTGAGAAGCAATAATATGGTCACCGTTTCCGGTTTGGCATTATTTACTAAAAGAGGAGGTCTCGACTGATTCCCCTCAAACTCCCAAACAATAGGATCCCAGCTTCAGCAGTTGCCGTCGAGAAGCAATAATACATTCATCCTATAGGGTACAATATTATCTCCAAATGAGGAGTGCCTCGGCCAAGTTCCTAAGAACACAACAAGGTCATGCTAAAGGTCACCAGAGTTAATAACCTTTGTCGGACAACCCTGGTTACTACATAAACATGCAGTTCAAAGTATCCTCCAAAAGACCTCGTTTGGTTGTAAACTCAAGCCAACAGAATGTGTCAAACGCGACGCATGTCAACAAGAGTCCATGCTAATCCGGTGGGTATACTCAAGCCTGTGTAATAGGCTCATATCTTATAACCACCCAACCTGCAAAACATAAAAACCAGTACAATCCAGTCCAACACAATATATGGCAGTGATGCAAATGCAATAAAAAATATAGTAAAACAAGTAAATAAAGCACATAAAACAAAATAAAGCAAACAGATACACACCCAAGAACAAAAATAAACAAGCGCTTGGATTAAATTACAGGGAACCAGAGTCCCCAGCAGAGTCGCCAACTGTCGCAATGCAAAAAAACAACCGGCGGAAAACAGAAGAGTTGCCATCGATACGTTTTTTATCCCAATGAGGGAAAGGAGAACGATCGAAGAAACCCAGAGGGAAAAGGAAAATACAAGGTCATCTCAACCAAGCCCATACTCGGGAGTCAGTTACATGAAGGGAAGGTATTAGCACCCCTTCGTGTCCATCATGCTCGATGGGATCCACGCTCGTTGCTCTACTTAAAGGGTGTAGTCATCTGAAGCTCCATCGGCTGTTAAACTAGAAAGGACTCGAAATAAACAAGAACGAAAATGGAAAACAAAAATGAATGGGTGATAGAAAGAAACAGACTCGAGAGGATATCGCACCCCATCCTGACATATATCGTCCCAACAAGAATCAAAGTCCATGTAGTTCTGACCAGAATGAGATTTGGGTCGACAAGCATCGTGCTTGTGCCTATGTATCTCCTAATGAGAATTAGACTGTCGTAGTTTGGCTAACTTAGGGTGACCACAGTCTTTTTTGTGCTTTTTAAGTTGATAGTGTCAAGTGCGCATTACATTAGTTAGGTGTTGTCACCCAAGCGTTTACCTATTTGTGGTAGAACGGACTCGACATGTCTTGCGTTTGCACCAGAATAAGATAAAAAGAGAATTCCCATAGAAAAGACAATTGAAGCTTGGTTCAAGTCTTTTAAGGAAGTGTTTTTGTTGTTGTTTTGTATATATTAAATGTTTTTTTATTTTCTTTATGAGGAAGAAGAGAAAGACTCAAAGGTTAAAAAGAAAAAACAATAAGGGGGACTCGATCCTAAAAGTTATTATGCAATGATTGATCCTATAGTTGAGGTTTCTATCCTATTCCAACTTAATTCAAAATTAAGTTGGAATAGGCACCTAAAGGAAGACTTGTGAACTAGGCATAAGTGAACCAACAGATAAACCAAACAAAAGGAAAACTCAAAACTTAGCCAAGTCTCAAGTAAAGAGGAAAAAAAATTAGATGAAGAAGAAGTAAGTGTGCAAGTAAAAGAAAGATGCAACAAGGATGAGAGAAGAATACAACATGAAATAATCAGACAATGCGCAAACAAAGTCTACTTGAGATAGGGCTTCTGATGTACCAGTATGCTCCTAATATGGCATCAAGACTAGAATGAGGCATGAAAAAGATAAAATCGAGTTTCAGTGGTACCTAACGGAGAAGGTTCGTTGCCTCTTCAATATGCGCAAACAAACTCAAGAACACTTGTCAGAATATCAATCTCGAGGTGTGCGTCAAGATTACCGATCAATAAGAATATTCATCAAGACAAGCTTAAAGCTCCAAGAAAAAATCAAAGTATCTAAACTAACCGACAAGAATAAAAAAAGTTAGCAAGAATTAATAAAAGAAAGTCAACTAACATTCTACTCAAAGATTAATGAAATTCAAAACTAAATTCTTAATTAAGGTTAACTCAAAAAATACGATTAATTAACAATAAAATAAGTGATTAAAAAAGGAAATGAGAAACAAAAGAGGGGTGGTCCGCTGACTTATAAGGTGTGATAAGAAGAAAAAAAATCAGCATGGGCCAACAACACCAAACATCTTTCTCTAAAAAAAGAAAACAAATAGATAAAAAAATTTAAAAGGAAAGGGGAGGGAGTCCGCAGGAATTGTGTGTGTGGCAATGAGAAATTCGATGGGCTTAGCCCATGTTTACAATCACAATGAAAATACTCTCAAAAACTGAAAAGAAAAGAAATGTTAAAAATAATAATAAAATATGATAACAAATCAAGGTTTTTAAAAGGTCAGCAAGGAGGGGTATAGTTGGATTCTGATGGGGGACTGGATAGAAAATTAGTGAATCAAACAAATCAATTAACAGCAACATATCTTAAATAAAAAATCAAATAATAAAATTAAATAAAATAACTATCAGTTCTTAAAATAGAAATTGAAATAAATATCTTCAACAACCACAAAGTTATCATGATCCCTTCTTTTTTCCAACATCAAATTCCTCTTCTCCTCAAACACGGTCAACACTGCAGTTGTGAAATCACCGCCGTCAATTGAGATTCATCACCGTGAATCGCCGAAATCGCGCCACCAAGACAGAACCTCATCTCAATCTCATCTCTGTTTCGGTTTGTCAGATTATGTTCATCTCAAATCCTCTTACTATATATTCGTCTCTATTTTTCCTCTTTCTGTTTTCGTGTTTGTGTTGATTTTTGTGTTGTTTGAATAAGTATGGAGGTTTGTGTTGGTTATATAGTTGAAGGAGGGTTTGGGTGGCTCATGGCGGCGGAATCTCAAGAAGAGGGTGAACAATTTTGATGTGTTTGTGTTGTGGGAGTATGCGGTAGTTTTGTGCGAATAAAGGAGGATGTCGGTTGTTCTTGGTGGTGAGTTGTTGATGGAGAAAATGAAATATGAACAGGGGCGAGGTTTCGGAAACAGTGAGGAGAGGTTTGTTTTTGTGCAGGTTTGGTGATTTTGATGGATTTTAAGTGGTTGTGTATTAAAGATTTGAAGGTTGTTTAAAGGTTATGCATGTCTGCGGTATGAGGGTGTTGGTTTGTTTATGGTCTCTGTTTATAGGTTTTTGGTTGAAGGTGAAGTGAAGATGGTAGATGCGGTTTTGGTTTGTGAGAGATTATGGTGAATGAGAGTGAGAGTCATTCGGTTTGTTGCTGGTTTTTTGTTATGATTGTTTGTGATTTTGAAGGATGATTGAAGTGTTTTCAGGTTGTGTTTGTGAAGAGAATGGAGTGAGTATCTTGTTATTATTGTTGAAAGAATGAGGAGAAGTGGTGATCCATTTATCAGAGTGTTGTGTTTGTGTTGCTTGGTGAAAAAAATGCCTTGTGCATTGCAATAATTTTACATAGAAGTAGTGGCTGCAAAATTGTCTGATTGTACGAGAGGTATCCATTGTAGTAGTGGAATTGCTGGAGTCTTGTGTGACATGCTGGAATTAGTGTGGAAGGATTTTGCTGTGTTGTATGTAACGTGAGATGGGGTCATGAGGTAGTATGGTAAAATGTGTTTTCTTTCATTCTTTGTTCACAAAAAAAAATGTAAAATGTAATGGGCTTAATAATAATGGTTAAATACATATTAATAATAATAGATTATAAAAATGAATAAATGGAATTAAATTAAAAAATATGGATGAAAGTTGGATAAGGAAAAAAATGAATTAGAATTTGTACAAAATGAATATGTATATGGTTCTAAAAATAATGATAGATAAAATATGGAGACAATCAGATATGGATTTTAAATTGATAATGGTATTGACAAATGATTTGAGTGATGATGAACTTGAATAAAACCTCCACACACATCTTGACCGAATTTAACAACACTCGAACATCTTCCACATGTTTCTGACAAAATTGAATCTCCTGTATCATCTTAGAATTCGTCTGAATCAAATTTCTGGAAAAATAAATTCACAGATGAACACAATTTGAACAGATGGATATTGATAAATTTGAAGAGTCAACCCAAACATTCTCACAAACCACTACTTGATAAACTGATAAATTCCGCACAACACAACTTGACCTTGGACGCATACTGGTTGAAAAATAGGCCATTGAAACTGACAACTTGCACTTGAAGAAATATCCTGATAGTTCGACCAAGATTAGGTCAAACATCCATCTAAATTGGACCGTGACTGAACAAACACGTTTAAACTGAAACCAGAGCTTTTAAGATGCTGAGAAGAGAAGAATAACCTTGTAACTTGATGAAGAAGAGACCCCTAATTCACAGTTCACTACTGATGATGGACCAGATGACTTAATGAATTTTCTTTGTAAGTGAAATCCTTGAATACCACATAATCAGGGAAATAAATCCTAATCGAGTGACATGAACATGAAAGGATGATGTCATTGATGGCTGCATAGCCAAAACATTGAATTCTTCTGATAATCCACAAATAAGTTGTGAAACCCTAATTCCTCAGAAAATATTGATCCCATATCTTAGGAACTTATGTAAATCAATGAATTCTTAGTTATGACCTAATGAGGATGCATATGAGTGAGAAGCAAAAAGTCAGTTAAAGTTAGAAAAATCAGAGGGAAATTTTAGGGTGCAACACAAGGTAAAAAATAATAATGATTGTAGTTGCAAACATTCACACAACAAACATAAAATAACAAATAAAAGAGATGAGAAAATCAGAGATAGTAGTTGATGAGTTAAGACCCATTAATATTATGTCGCTTAAATGTATTCATGATGTGAAATGTCGTGCCTAAAAGTTCAGAACATGATCTTATGGTGTATCTCTACAACATCAATTTATGTATAACTAGGGCAAGAGAACAAATCTATAAGCCTCACATGTAACCCTAAAATATGTCTGGTTTTAATTCTAAAAGTCTTTTTGGTTTTAACTTCTTATCTCTAAGCAAGCTAAATTAAATGAACATCTCTATCCTACTTTATCAACCACTTTTGTAATGAAATCCACTTGTTGTTGGATCTCTCTCAACTATAAGCGCTTACCTTTTTATAAGTTGATCACTCTAAGAAGCAGGTATATAGCATAAAAATACATAGTAAAATAAGACACTTTTACAATACATAATTTCACATAAAAACAACTTTATATTAACTTCACTTTACTCATCAAACAAGAGTTTAGCTCATGATGAGCTGAGTACAAACCAATGGGATACCACTACAAGGAAACACACTCTTAACAACAAGATATGAAAAGAATAACAACCTGGTGGTAAATTGAAGATCATTTGCGTTGAATAAACAACAACTGATCTTTTCAGTCACGTCACCTCCAAGCAGTAAACACATGACATGATGAGAAGAAGAAATATCTCTTAAAACTTCCTAATCTCCTAAGTAAAATAAAAACTAAAACTAAAACAATTCTAAGTGTGAAAATCTTATGCTCTTCTCTTCAATGAATAAGGCTTGCTTTTATAGATTTGAGTGTTGAGGTGGAAGTTGGTGGATCTTGGATCATGGGCCTTTTGTTTAGAATAAGAATCAACCCATCTCAAATCAGAAAATACTTCAGTTGTCTATCTTCCCTTTGCAAACAAGTTGTCTGGTACAGACAACAATGGGGGACAAGGCGTCTTGGTCAGGTCACCAAAGCAGGTAGTGATGCAGAGCAGACTGTGGGTGACCGGGTGTAGGATGCACTTTTGTAGAGGTAGTTCCCACTGTATTACCCTTTTGTCTCTACATGGCTTTGATCTTATCTTCTTGCCTCATTCTTTTCTTCTCATGAATTCTTGCCATGTGTGCCCTAATGCAAATCCCCTCCAAGCTCTTTAATGAGTTACTGACTAGGATCCTTAACAATTTATAATTGTTCAACCTTTTTCCACTCTTGACTATGTCTTATGGAGTCATACCTCACCTTGCCTTTTACAAATAATCTTTACAACTAAAACACACAAAAAGCAATAAAAGGAGCACCTAGTGTGCTTAAGACCAAAGCAAACTAAAATAAGCAAAATAAAGCAAACTAATGTTTAATTAAAACTAAAATTAAAAGAAAAATGGATCATAATGACATGCTAAAACAATGTTATCAGGAGACCATAACATCGAAGCCATGTGAGCCTCTCATTATCAACCTCTGTAGAAGACCAAGGACGAAAATCCAAAAACCATTGTGAACATCAATTTCTATCTTCTTCAACCAAAGCCACAATAACTCCATCTTCCAATTCTTCCAAAAGGCACTTATTAGAACCCATTGGAATAACTTTTATTTGAAAGATCCTTTTAGCATGAAGTGCATCTTGAATATTATAACTTGATCCATCTTTCTGAACCAAACCTACAAAAGCCTTTTCGTATTTTTCTAGCTCTTTCTGGTTAACTTTCAGTTCAAAATGAGCAAATTATGGTTGTTTTTTCCTTAGTGGCAATACCTCTCTAGTATGTTTAACTCTCCCCTCATGTAAGCCTCTATAACTAGTATTTTCCTTACCCCTACCAACCATTTGTGCATACGACATGTTATTCTTCTTTGGTTCTTATTTCCTTTCACCATAAACCCTTTTATCTCTACCCCTATCATCCTTGCCATATTCTTCTCCATGACTAAATTTTTTATCCAACACCTGAACTTTCTGCTGCCTTTGGAACCTAGGCAGGTTAACGAAGATCTTCCTACCCTGAATAAAGATATTATCAAGTTTAATACCCAACAATCTTGCATCTTCAACATTCTTAAAGGAACAAAACCAAACCGCTTTCCATGTTTGTCTCTTCTGGTTGGAATAAAAACTTACTCCACAATACCAAAATCCTTAAAAACCTTAAACAAATCCTTAGCCTGGAAGTTATCCGGGAAAGCATTAAAAAGAAACTGGTGAGTGCAAACCTAGCCTTCCCACCCTTGCCACTATCCGCTTTCTAAATCGAAAGTCTCCCCGAATCATAATTTTTGCTCATATTTTTTCTAACTTCAATCCAATCTTCACCCATAATGAAACAATCTAAAGACCCTACTAGATACACGCACAAGAACAATGGAAATCACCAATAAAGCCAATGCTGCTAGTCCTAAGACTAGGAGTTTAAGCCAAAGACACAGATGATGATCCAAAAGCTTGTGTGAAACCCTAGTAGAGCATCTTCATTGATTTTTTCTGTGATATATTCAAGATGGATGTTTGTTAATGCTCAATTTGGATTTCTCGCCTATTTCATGTATAGTTGTGACTATTTTCTAGTAACTCCAGTCTCATACTAGAAAAATATAAATTAAATAATTTTAAAATAATTAAATCTTTTAATTTTAAAGTGTCATTTATAATTTTCGATACTTTAGTCAATTATCACTTTCATTTTAATATATTTCACTTTAAATTTATCATAATGATAATTATCCAAGTACTTATAAATCAATATCATTATATAAATAAATAATATAAATAAAAAATAATTATTAAAAATTACTTAGTCAAATAAATTAAATATTTATAGCTTTATTAATCAAATGGAGTTGTAATACAATCAATTAAAATATCTACAATTGTCATGAAATATTAATATTTTTAAAATAAAAATATATTTTATTCTGATACATGACTGATATTGGTTAATTGTATAAAATATTTTACACATTCAGTGCATTTTCATTTTTCTCTTTAAAAAAAAATTAAATATTTAGTTATTTCAATTTCAGACAAATGCCAAGTCTCTTTAAAGCCACATTTACATCAAATAACTTGAACCTCTCAACAATTCCTTCGTAAACCAAAGCAAACTATCACAAATTGCTTGGTAGCTATGTCAAACAAAAATCTAGCTTCACCCTTAGGAGAAGCAAATACTCCATTATTATTACCGAATGAAGAAGAGGAACAGCAACAAACTCTTACAAGGAAGGTTTCGATTGAATCAAAGAAGCTATGGCATATAGCAGGTCCTGCAATTTTCAGTCGTATTACATCCTTTTCTATGTTGGTCATCTCTCAAATCTTCGGCGGTCATCTTGGTGAACTCGAACTTGCTGCTGTCTCGATCTCTATTAATGTTATCGTTGGCTTCAATTTTGGTGTCCTGGTAAATTCACTTAAGACTATTTCATTGTAATGTATACTCATTTTGTTATCTTTATGTTCAATTTTGTTTATCATTTTTTAGTTGGGAATGGCGAGTGCATTAGAAACACTATGTGGACAAGCATTCGGAGCAAAACAATATCACATGTTAGGAGTATACATGCAACGATCATGGATAGTACTATTCATTTGCTGCATTCTTCTATTACCGATGTATCTTTTCGCAACGCCATTGTTAAGAGTTTTGGGACAACCAGAGGACATAGCGGTATTATCAGGAGAAGTTACAATGTGGCTGATACCGTTACATTTCTCACTTGCATTTCAGTTTCCCCTCAATAGGTTCTTACAGTGTCAGCTTAAAACCGCCGCTATAGCTTGGGTTTCTCTGATTGCATTTTTTATTCATATTTTTGTTAGCTGGTTGTTTGTGTATAAGCTTCAGTTTGGTGTAATTGGAGCTGCTGCTGCTTTGAATTTCTCTTGGGGGGGCCTTACGGTTGGGCTTTATGTTTATACTGTTTGTGGCGGTTGTCCTTTGACATGGAAAGGCTTTTCAATGGAGGCTTTTTCCGGGCTTTGGGAATTTCTTAAACTCTCTATTGCTGCTGGAGTTATGTTATGGTAATTTATTTATTTATTTATTTATTTTGATTGATTAATAGATTCAATGTTTGTTATGTTTCTAGAAATTCTTTTTTGATTTTTTTTTTCAGTTTGGAGAGTTGGTATTATAAAATTCTGATATTGATGACTGGGAATCTACCGGATGCAGATATTGCAGTAGATGCTTTGTCCATATGGTAAATTTATATTTATCATTATTTATTAAAGAAAAATATTGAACATAATTTTTATGTATTATCTCACTAAAATATTTATTATTGTCACTGCACCACAGTTTTAAATATTTTTTATTATTATTGTTAAATATTTAATCATTTCATGATTTTAATTTAATCATAATATAAATGTTATTTAAAATTCAGAATATATAAAAAGTATTTTTAATTATATTTGAATCAATTAAAAAATTAACACGGATATTAACAATATGCATTGGAGTGGATGGAGTAGCTCAAGTCAAATAATATGTGTTAATTGAGATAAACGGGTTTAAATTGGTGGTTTAAAATTCAATTTTAGTACAAAAAACTTTTTTGACTTAAATAGTATTTTTATTCCTAAGTTAGTGAATTTTTAGCTTTTATCTCTGTAATTTTTTTCGCCCTTATATTTTACATTTATGTTCGTTTTAGTTTCTAAAATTAAAATTCGTAGAAAAATTCGTATCAAATCTCCGAATTTTGATTTTAAAAACTAAATCGCAAGTAAAAAAGTAAGATATAAGGACAAAACAGAATAGAAAACTTACTAGAACGAAAACAAAAAACTCACTAATTTAATGGGACAAAATATTATTTAAGTCCTTTTTTATGTTAATAAATAAGTCAGTAATACTTATAATCAACTTTAAAAAAATACATTAATTATGTAAATTATTTTTATATTAATATTTAATAAAAATTCAGTGTTTTATTGTTTCCCTCCATTTTCTAACTCTATTAAAATTAATAGAAAGTTGATATTCCATGAATGAATGTAGACATATTTATAACTCTTGATTAAAGTTAATCGTGAGTGTATTTTTTTAAGTTAAATACCATTTTTATATTACTGAATTATGTATTTACCCATTTTATATTTTTGTTTATATATTGAGAAAAAAAAAATTTTACTTTTTTATTATATATTTGTTACATTTTTTTTTAAAAAGTAAATGGGTCTAACTTTAAGAATATTGCAAAAAGTAAATGATTTTTACTTAGAAATAGATTAAAAATATTGTAAAAAGTAAATGATTTTTACTTAGAAATAGATTAACAATATTCTAAAAAGAAAATGATTTTTACTTAGAAATAGGTCTGTTTTTGAAATTCAAATTTGTTTTATTTTTTTATATAATTTATTTTTAGAGTTTAAAGATAGTGCACTGTCATTTTAAATTAGTATATTTAATCAAACAATTTAAATTTATCAATTCATATTAATATTTTAAAAATAAAAATATGATTTGACAGAATATATATTCTTTATTCTTCGTTGATTGATAATGTAAAAATATTTTAATATATATATTTTCTCTTTTTTATTACTGATCCATAATATGTTTTGTTTGGCAGTATGAATATGAATGCTTTGGAGTTCATGATTCCATTGGCATTCTTTGCTGCAACAGGGTAACATACTTATCTTATTTTAATTTCGATAAAATTAGATCAATAACAATACAAAAGTCTTTTTGATTGAATGATTATATCTCTAAATATTTTTGTTAGTTCTTATATTTTTATTGCAATTATTGTTTGAATTTTTTCAACTAAACCTACAACTTCCTCATCCACTAACCTAACCTTATACGGTTTGCCTATCCGACATAATTTTTTTCTCAGCGGCAAAAGCAAAGATTTCAAGGTTTATGTTTCAATTGTGAGAACTAATTAGTTTCATGGCACAAATATACAAAATGAATATTTCTTTTACTCATGGTTGAAGATGAAGATCCCACGGATACCCAAGAGATGTTTGATATAGCTAAAATTGAACAAGATTCCACCAAATCAATCCTCAATTTTTCTGTTATGGTTGACAATTGATTACATTCACAATGTTTAGGTCTTTGCCCTCATGTTCCGATCCTATCACTTTTCAAAACCACTTATTTTTCATTCATTTCTATTTTCTTTCCATTGATCGAGGCATACATGTGTTTTCTGAATATAATAGTTGAGAACCCTGAGGCCTTTATACACTAACTTCTCAATATAATAGTTGAGAACCCTGAGGCCTTTATGCACTAACTTCTCAATACCCATAGTATCCTTCAACTATTAGCAACATTGGCATAACTATTACGTGCGTGAATTCAAACTAACCTTTACTACCTCAACTTATAACCAATTTTGTCACATTTTCCATATAAATTTCATTACTTCAATAAAACATTTATTGTAGCGAGAGATCCTTCCGATTACCATACCCAATATAAACAAGCATTAGTCTCCCTTATGTTAAGAGTCTCACATTGTATAATATAAAGTCTGGACATGTGTTTATAAGTAGAGGTAATCATCACTCTACCAATCGGTTTTATATAGGACTGAGTTAGGATTAACCACATTTCTTAACATGATATCAGAGTCTGGTATAAGATCTGGTGGACCACCTACTATATTTTCCACAATTGGGTCACCCACCATTTATTTTCACGCTCGAGTTATCTTGTTCTAAGTGTGAAGAGGTGTGTTAAAAGTCTTGGTTTTATAGGGATGAGATAGGCTGAACCATATTTTTTAACATCTTCACATCCCCACCACAAAAAAGTACAAACATTTTAATCATATCCTATAATTTTCCAACTCCACACGACCACTGTATTCCACGTATCTTAAACACACTCCATCAATGTGAATCCCTAATATTACCTCCACTCTAAAAAATAAGCAATGACTTTATCATCTTAGATATGCTTCAAGAAGGAATCAACAAACCTAGAAATATCATTTGTGTATCTCATGTGTTAATAGTGCGTGAGAAATACGGAACTCGGTATTTTTGGGTAGGTTATCATTCCCTTAATAATGTTATAATATGTGTCTGTTTTTCCATTCTTACTATTGACAAATTCTTTGATGAGTTAGCCTATGTGTCTGTTTCCTAAGATTGACTTAAGGCTTAATCATTTGGGTTACTGTCGTGTGACAATTATGGTTAGGTAGAAATAGCGTTATCCTTGGGAGAACCAGTTTTTCTGTGAAATATTGAATATGTGCTATCAAATTTCAAGCTTGGAGGTGGTTGGGGATTAACTCTAGAATTCCAAAATCTTATTCCTTCTTTGAATGGTCCAATTGCTCTGTTAATTGTTTGTAGATGGGGTAGTTGCACCAGTTTCTTTGTTTAAGGGTTCGTGCCCCCTAGTGCGTGTATTGCTAATTCCTTCGCTTTTTATAAATAAAAACTTACGGCCACGGTACCACTAAATCACGGGCGCACTACTTTTTTGTTATTAGTTGGAAGTATTGGAATCGATCTTGATAGAACAAGATTCAATCACTTTTTTTATAGAGTCAAGATCTTAGTTCTACAATATTCACTTGAGTGATTCAACCACACCTTGGTTGCAAGATGATTATAGTGCACAATGATTTGAAAAAGAAAATAAATATAGAATTTAGGATAATAGAAGATAAAATTGAGAGAGTATTAGTTATTAAAGTGAAAGGAAGAATGTATTGATCTTTTCTTGATCTTACAAATTTATATTATAAATACAAAGTATCTTCCTATTTATAATGAGATTAATTGCACATCAAACAATCTTAAAGTAACTAACTAACTTCCACAAGCTTGTATAAGGCTCTTTTGACTACAAGCAAAATTGACAACTAAAAAATGTATTCGATTCTATCGAATATATACATATTCGACTACTACAAACTGTATTTAACTCTATCGAATACATGCAACTTCAATTGTAGAATAATGTATCTACAAACATATTTAACACAAAGAATTTCATATTTAACACACTACATAATTCGGTGTGCCTAAGTTATCCACATTTATCATAGTTATCAATCTCTTGAACAATCCGACCTACACAGCCTTAGCCGTGATGTCTGCAATCTGATTATCAGCTCTGTAGTGTTCTAAGTTCACTTTCCCATTTGTTACTTGCTCTCTAAGATAATGGAATATCATCTCAATTTTTTATTCTTCCATGTACTATCGGGTTCTTGGTCAAATTAATAGTAGACATGTTGTCATTCATCATGATCATTGCTCCATGATTCTTACCTGTAATCTCCTCAATCAGATTCACCATCCATTTTGTTTGACATGCATAAAGAGAGACAAATATGTACTCACCCTCACATAATGATAGATCTACAATTGGTTCTTTTCTTGAGCTCCAAGAAACGAGTGCACCACCTAGCATAAACACATAACCAATTATGGATTTTCTATCCTTGACATCACCACACCAACTTGAGTCAGTGTACCCCCTAATTTGCATTGCTTTACTTCATCTTCTTCAGGAAAAAAAATTCCGTAATCTATGGATCCTTTGAGATGCCTTAGTATCCTCTTGGTGTCTACAAGATGAGATACCTTTAGATTTTGCATGAACCTACTCATAATGCCTGCATTAAATACTAGATATGGCCTTGTGTGACAGGGGTATATATGTGATCCAATGAGTCTTATATATTGTTTTGGATCAAAATCATCTTCATGCGAGTCCTTCATTAGTTGCAGTCTTAATACAATTGGTGTCGAAGTTGTATTGCAATCCTCCATCTCAAGTATTTTGAGTATCTCATTTGCATATATCCTTTGGTGCATCATCAAGCCTCTATTTATTTTGTAGAATTCAATGCCAAGGAAGTATGAGATGTTTCCCAAATTAGAAATTTTAATCTCCTTGCTCATGTCACATTTGAAATCTCCAATCTCTTTCTTGTAGTTTCCTATTATCAAAAGGTCATCTACATAGAGAAAAAGTATGAACAATTCATTTCTACTTCTTTTAACATACACACCATGTTTATTTGTGCACTTTAAAAACTCCTTCTTTCTTAGAAAATAATTTATCTTATATTTCCAAGTTCTTGGAGCTTGTTTGAGTCCATACAGGGCTTTATGCAACTTGTATACCTTGCTTTTTGGGCCTTGTTTCACAAAACCAACTTGTCGTGCTACATAAAATTCTTCATCTAATGGGCCATTCGTAAATGCACATTTCAAATCCATTTGACACATATACCATTATTTTTAATGTTTTTTAGGCCAACAACCAACCTAATTGTTTCAACCCTAGCAACTGGTGTAAAAGCTTCATCAAAGTCAATTCTTTCTCTATTAATAAATCATTTGGCTATAAGTCTTGCTTAATGTTTGGTCATTTATGCTCTTGGATTTAGTTTTACATTGTACACCCATTTCACATCAATTTCCTTCTTACCTTGTGGAAATTCGATTAATGACCAAATTTTGTCGACCTTTATGGATTTAAGTTCCCCCATCATGGCTTGCATCCATTTTGAGTCCTTCAAGGCCTCACCTACATTGACTGGCTCAATATCAACATATAAATCATAACGTACTAGATCACCTTTATCATTGACTACATCATCTGATGTGATCACACATTCCTGCAGCCTTGTTGGTATGTTTCTTATCCATTGGGGTTTGTTTTTTCTTGCTTGAGTCCTGCATTCTTCTGGTTGGGTTTCTTTGTCAACTCCATCAGTTGTTTCATTACATATGATTCTTATTGAATACTTCTTGACATTTTCAAATAACTTGTATCCACCTGTTGAGTGATATCCTATCAGGATTATCCAACTTGACTTGTCATCAAGTTTCCTTCTCAATTGGTCAGACACATGTGTATGTGCTTTGAACCCAAATACCTTCAGATGACTTTAGGTAGGCTTAACAGAAAACCAATATTCTTCTGGTCTGATTCCTTCTAGATTTTTTGTTGGAAATTTATTCAATATATATGTTACAATGGACAAAACTTCACCCCATAACTCATTTGGTGAATTCTTTCCCTTCAACATATTACTCATTGTATTCTTAATGGTCATGTTCTTCCTTTCATCAGTAGCATTTTGTTAACAACTGTGTGGTGGCACCACCTCATGCACAATCTCTTCTCTTTCACATAGTGCATCAAAGTTTCTTGACACATATTATCCACCACCATTAGTCTTCAAGATCTTAATCTTGTGGCCACTTTGTACATTTTACCTCCAATTGAATCTACCTGAAAAGGACCAAAGACATCCGAGTAGATGACCTCAAGGGTTCCTTTAGAATTGATTCTTACATTGTTATTAAAGTTATTCTTCTGTTTCTTTGCTTGAACACATTATTCACACATTTCATTTGGAATATGGGTTTCTTGTAGACTTGAAACCATATTTCTTCTCTTTAAATTTCTAATGTCTTTGAAATTTAGGTGAACAAGTTTATAGTGTCATAGCCACTCATCCCGATTAGCTGCAGTTTCTAGGAACTTGTGTTCCGTCACTTCAAGCTCAATATTGAAGGTTGTATTATGAGACATAAGTTCCTTCAAGATCACCTTTCCATTTGAGTCAAGTACTTTTATCATTTTTTCTTTTATTAACACTTTGTAATTCTTCTCAATTAGTTTCCTTATGTAGTTATGCTGAGGAAGTTGCTTTTCATGCCTGAAATGTATAACACATTTGAGATTACTGATTGTTTACCATATTTTCTCATGATTAAGAAATCATCAATTCCTTTATCTTCCAGGGTATTGTCATTTGCAAATTTCACCTTGTTCTTTGTGGAGAGATTGATGTTGATAAACCAATCTCTCCTTCCAGTCATGTGTGGTGAGCACCTTGAATATAAGTACCATTGATCTTCATATTATTCTTCCTCCTTTGTTGTAACCATCAATAAAACTTCTTATTTTTTTTTTGTAATCCTTGCATCATTCTCTTGCTTATTTCTTTTGTTTTTAGTGAAATCTTATCAGGTTTCCTTCCACCACCTCTTCCTCTACCCGAACCACCACTTTATGATAGATTTGGTTTGTGGACTATCTTTGATTTGATGGATTTCCTTCTTGTTGGTGAATTCTCCCACTTGAATTATTGTAACCTCCTCTACCTTTGTTGTCATTTCATCTTCCATTTCCTTTCTTTTCTTTTGCTGATTGTGCCTGCAGAGCTACTTCACCTTTCATCTTGCTTGAAGATCTTTTAGTCATTATTTGTTCATTATACTCAACCATCCCTTGAAGTTCTTCCATTGTCATGCTTGGCATGTCCTTCGATTCTTCTATGTCTACAACCACATGATCTAATTTTAGAAGAAATGATCTCAAGATCATTGCAACTATCGATTTTGATGTCAACACTTCTCCATACATCTTGATTTGATTCACCCATATTTTTACCCTAGTGAAGAAATCAACCACACTTTCATTTTCTTCCATATGAAGCAACTCATACGTTCTTTGGTGAGTTTGTAACATCACTTATTTCACCTTCTCAACACCTCAAAAAGTCTTTTCCATGTTCCAAGCCTCCTTCAATGAGCATGAATCACTAACTTTCTCAAAGTTGTCTAGACTAATGCATTGATGGATTGTAAAAAGTGTTTTATAATCTTTCTTCTTCAAATATTTATGTGCATCCTTTTGTTCGTCTGTGGCATTGTTGTAAAATGGTTTCACTCCATTCTTCACAAGATCCCAAACATCTTGATAGTAGAAGACAAACTTCATCTTCTTACACCAATTATCATAATTCTTGTCATTCAAGATGGAAACATTTACTGGAAAATGCATGTTTAGACGAGAAAAAATTGCTTTATGCTTCCAAAAATTACAGTTAGTGCTCTAAATACCAGATGTTGGGATCAGTCTTGATAGAACAAAATTCAATCACTTTTTTTATTGATTCAAGATCCTTGTTCTTCACTCGAGTGATTCAACCACACCTTGGTTGCAAGATAATTCTCTCGTGTAATGATTTGGAAAAGAATATAAAATTTGAAGTTATGAGATAGAAGATAGAATTAAGAGAATATTGGTTATTGAAGTGAAATGAAGAATGCATTGATTTTTTATTGATCTTAGTCATCTATATTACAAATAAAACTTTTCTTCCTATTTATAATGATATTACTGGCATATCAAATAATCTCAAAGTAACTAACTGACTAACTTCAAAAAGCTTGTATTTAACTCTTTCGAATACATGAAAATTCGACTACTACAAACTGTATTCGACTCTATCGAATACAAACAGATTCGACTACTACATAATGTATTTGACTTTATCGAATACATTCAACTTAAATTGTCAAATCGTGTATCTAAAAACATGAAAGAATCATCAAGCAATGAAAGAATACTCCAATGTGTAATAATTTTATTTTATTTTTTTGGTTTATCACCATGGTTTAGTCTAGTTCGGGGGTCAGTTCTGGCATCAAGTGGTTACAGTCCCCTTATGATCGCAGTTGCGGGGGATCGAACTGTGGTTCTCCCTATCAAGTTCACCACTGGTTTAGTGAAAGTTTATTTGAGATGTGTAGACATCAACATTTAATTAGTTAGGTGTTTTTAATGTCTTTCTCAATAAGGAGGGTTATTACACATGTCAATTTTGTATATCCCATTTATTTGATAAATGGACTTCTTTTTCTCTTAGACACATATTGTGCTTAAATAACTATTTTGTATTTATTTTGTTTATTAAAAAACAACTAATAATAATGTGAGTTACAATGCAATATATATACAGAGTGAGGGTTGCAAACGAACTTGGAGCGGGAAATGGGAAAGGAGCAAAATTTGCTACTATAGTGGCTATGCTAACATCATTAGCAATAGGACTTTTCTTTTGGGTATTGATTATGGCATTGGACAAGAAACTGGGTTACATATTTACTACTAGTAAAAATGTTCTTGATGAAGTAGACAATCTTTCTGTTCTATTAGCATTCACAATTCTCCTCAACAGTATTCAACCAGTTCTATCAGGTTTTATTCTCACTATATTACAACCAATCATATTTATTAATTTAAAATTAAATATAATAATTTTAATATTTTAACAATTATGATTGTTTCACAACTATAGGAGTGGCTGTGGGATCTGGATGGCAATCATATGTTGCATACATAAATTTGGGTTGCTACTATATTATTGGGATTCCTCTTGGATTTTTAATGGGTTGGTACTTCAATCAAGGAGTTATGGTATTTTTAATTTCTATACCTTTTTCTATTTAATTTGTTTATAAAATTGTGAGTTGAGTAATTTGCTAGAATGTGAACTTAATGGTTTTGAAATTGAACAATCAGGGAATTTGGGCCGGGATGATTTTTGGAGGAACTGCAACTCAGACATTAATATTGTCTTTGATTACACTTAGGTGTGATTGGGATAAAGAGGTAAATATCCAATGTCTTTTTGTTTTAGTTTTTGTCTTTTTGAATGTGGATAATCTATTTTTTTTGGCTTAAATTGCAGGCGGCAAAAGCAAAATTGAATATTACAAAGTGGTTAGATAAGAAACAAGAAGTGAGCTAGTGTTTGTTTCGTTTAAGAAAGAGATTCAAGTTTGAAAACTCATGGCTTTTTTTTATGGATTTGTCTCTTCGTAACCAAAATGGACAGGAATTGATACTATTAGTATCAGGCTTTTAATATTTAAATAATCGTGCTTGGGTTTTATTGGTTGAAACTATATAATTACTATAATTCATTTTCAAAATGATTAAATGACCAATGAATTTTAGTTTTTTTTAATTCTATTTTGATTTTTCATTGTTTCCTTTTATATTTTTTTAAAAATTTATTTATATATAATTTAATTGCAATGTAATATTATGAGGACTTGAAACCGATGTTTGATCAGTTTCGCAGTTTTGCATCTTTATCGCATACTTTCTCGTCATATTTTGTCACCTTAATTTTGACAATCGAATCTCCCTCTCGGTTGGGTGATTTTCGACCAATTTATTTGATGAGATATACTTATAAGTTTGTTGATAATGTTGTAATTATGCTTTCTCGAGTTATGTACAACCTCATCTCCCAAATTCATTATTAATGGATGGGGTGGTGTTGTTAATCAACATATGGATCTCGCAAATAACTTAATAAGCTACCTTCATTTTTAATGTTGTTTTTGAAAAATCCTATGATTTAGTTAGTTAGAGATTTTTGTATTATATGCTTGTTAAGTTTGACTTTAATGCTAAGTGAATATCTTGGATGCGCGTTGTCGCTCCCGGGATTTTCATCCTAGTACAAACGCGAAAGTGGCACGGAAAAGGTAGATTCGCCAGCCAGACATTTTTATCCCGAAGGAACGGGAAAGGTAATGCTGCATAAACCTAAGGAAGAAGGAAAGGACAAGGTCCTACGAACCAAAGATCTGGGTTCGGGAGTCGGTTACAACCTGAGAAGGTATTAACACCCCAGATCGTCCTTCGTACCCGACGGGATCCACGTTTGTTTGTTGTTTCAAAGGGTGAGAAAAAAGCTGTTGCTGAACAAATGAACTGCTAACTGGAATAGGAATGGAAATGAGAAAGGAACTAGAGAATGGAAAGAAAGAATGGGGAAAATATAGGGAAAATAATGAATGTGCTCGAACGGGCCCTACCCCGCTGCCTACGTACCTCATCGGGAAAATGAGGATCAGAGTCGACGTAGTTCGCCTAACTAAGGCGGGAACTATTTGTTTATGTTTTCTATAGCTAGAATTGCGTGTGTCTATGCTCAGGTGTTGCGGGCTCGTCTGGTACGAGTGCATTTACCGTCTTGCATGCGAGACAAGTCATCGCGAGTTCGCGTTCAGAATGAATGAGATGAGAAAAGAAGTCCCCGCATGAAAGTCGCTTATTGTTTGTTGTTTGCTTTTAAGAGTTATTTATGAATTTGGCACAAGGAAGTGAATTCAAACTCTTTTCCATGGAATGTGTACTTGCTACTACATTCCAAGATGGAATAGTAGAACAAGCACACCAAGTAAGGAGAATTTATCCAAGACTTGTTTCCAAGGATTAGGGTCTAAGTTCACTAGCTTGTTGAACTTATTACATGTTTTTGTAGCTTTTGTGAAGAAGTGTCTTTTAGGTTTTCTTTGTGAAATAACCTCTTGATCAGACTTGTACATCATGCTAGACAAGCCCACACTATTCTAAGATGGAATGAATGTAAGTGCCCCATGGAATAAGGCTATACACAAGAGATTATTTCATGCATTTATCAAGTGTTTTTTTATTTTGTTTGAAGATGAGAAAAGAAGACTCAAGAGGAAAAGGCCAAAGCTAATGAGGGACTAAGAAACAACCCTAAGTTATTTTATTATGTACAAAAGGTGATCCTATGGTTCATGAGGTATTCTAAACCTAAGGAAAAGAAAATCAAGTTAGAGTTCAACTTACTTCCTACGGAATTTAAGTTGAATCTAAAGAACAAAAGGGAAGCCTATGAACAAAGTAACCAGTGCCAAGGAAAATACAATTACATGCATAAGAAAAGGAATGAAGAATGATTACCTCATCTTCCCCCCCTACAAAACAAATGTTAGCATGATGAAGTAATATGAACAATTATGACATGGCAAACTTCAATAAACAATTCACACTAGCTAAGAAAGATGTTAGTGAAATTTTAAGGCTAATACCTAAGTCTAAGGTATCCTATGAGGTAACACACTTCAAAAGTCAGTAGCTAAATCAATTAAAAAAGTATCTAAAGGGATTAATTGAATTAAAGTCAAATTATGTCCTAAAGTACTACTAAACCCTAAGGGTGAAGTAAAAGGGGAACCCTAAGTGTTTAGCATACTAAAATCTCCTAAAGTCAAAGGTAAATGAAAAATCCAGAACTTGACACTATATGGAAGTGAAGGATGAGATTAGATCAAATGAGAAAGAAGAGATTCAAGTAAAAGGTGTTCAAACATGAGACTGAAAGGTGGTAGAATGCATATGGAAACATGATTCTAAATGGTTAAACAAAATGACTTAGAAAAAAAATTCAAAAATGACCAAAGGGACTGACTTCCCCATTCAAAAACCAGAGGCTTGACAACAAATTAAAATAGAAATTAGATTTGGAAAATATTCACAAATGATGTGGTAAGAGGCATCCTAAGGCTAGGTGTCCAAATTAGGGTTTTTAAGGTCTTTTAGATGATAAGTGAAGTTCAAAAAGATGCAAAAGGTTCTACAATTGAGATGAACATGTAAGAATGACCACAAAACAATTATGAGACACAAAACAAAGATAAAATGAAGTTGGCTGATGTGCAAATTGAATTTGAAATGTTTAAGATGGAAGTAAGAAGTGAAGTTAGGTTAAAATGGAGTATATGACTTATGACTCAAGGAAAACCTAAAAATCAAAGGTGAAGACCCAAGGATTATACTTAACACTTAAAGACATCCCCTAAGACCTAAGAGACTCAAAATTAAGACCTCAAGGTAATGGAATGAATGCCTTATTCTAAAGGGATCAAGGGAATGAAATAAAAGGATAAAAAATATGACTTGTGAACCAAGCAACTTGGAAAAATACTAAATGGTCATGAAAAATTATGAAAATTGACACTTGAATACAAAATCCAGAGGGTGACTTTCCTACAAAAAATATCACAAAAATTATCATTTTTGAATGGTCAAATGAAGTGTGGAAGTGGATTAGGGTTTACATACATATGTATGAAAGAAATGGACCAAAACTTGACTTATAGTGGCATAAAAATCAAAACAAAAATATGTTGAAGAAATTCAATGAGTCCTTTGACTAATGCAAAAAGAATGAACCATTTAGATTTTGTGGTTTGGGAGAAAGAAAATGAACAAATTGATTGGTCAAAAAAGAAGGAAATAGAAATTAATTCATTGGGAAATTAATTCTGGTTAAAGAATAAAACAAAAATGAAAACAAAAATTATGGAAAATTATGAAAACATATGGGGACCTCACATGAAATAATCTGTAATTTTTAATGGTGTTTTGATATTTTTAAAAATAAAAAACGAAAAATGAAATAAAGTGAGAAAAAAGAAAAAAAATGAAATATGAAGGTTTAATTGATTGGGCCTACGGGGTGCCTTTAGTTAGAGAATACACTGAAATGGGCTTGAAACAATACACATGGGGGTGTCATTAGGAGGCTAAAGAAATATTTCACAAAAATGGCACGTGAGTCTCATGCTTTTTTTAATGTGTTGTCAAGATCATGACCACTAGATGATAAAGATCTAACAAACGCGTTTTAAAGTTACACAAAACATTAGGGCACTGTTCAGGCGCTGGAGAAGGATTCCGGTCACCTTCTCTGGAGAGCCTCTAGTAGGGCTTCATGTAAACCTACTCAAAATTGTATCTAAGACCATCATCATGTGCGCCTTGTTGAGTACATCTCATATCTAGGTTTAGATTTCATTTTTTATGCTTAAACTAGAGGGATCGAAGCCAATAATATTGCACCCTAAAAAGTGATTCTACACCTTTAAGAGGTCTATCAACTAACAGATATCACACAGCTTCTAACAAGCTTCAGATCACACAAAGTAACCAAAAAACATCTAAATCGCACAACTAGTTTTCAAGAACAAACCTGGAAATACAGAGGAGCAAGAGTTGCAGAAATCCAGAGGTGTTGATCCAATTCCTTATGCAATGTGATCTTGAACCTCAATTGAGTGAAATAAACACTCTTAGAATTCTTGAATACTTGATGATAAAGGAACTACAAAAATTCAGTGCAAACTTCTTCTTGATCTTCCTCTTTATTGAGCTATGGAGAGTGATCCTTAGATGATGATGATACTGAATATGTGCAAGGTGCAATGTGATAGATGAAGGTCACTGAGAATTACACCAAAATGCAGAGGTATGCAGGTTTGCAATCTTGAATCTTCAACTGGATCCAGCCAGGGAAATGGAGCACAAGGTAAGGATGAAGATGAAGATGAATTGAGAGAGATTGAAGCAATATCAATGAGGATAAAGCTTCTTCGTGAGAAATTGCAGTGTAAACCCAGTGTGGTTCTTGGGAAAATTCAGAGAGAAAATGCTTGATGATTTTGGTGATTTGTGATGAAAATGATGAACTCTCTCCAATTCAGTTAGAGGCTAGGCTTTTATATGTGTAGTTAACAGTAATTAACCACAATTAACTGTTAGAACTATGGTTAATTCTAACTAATGGTGAATTGAGCAACTTAGGGTGTGAAGTGTAAGGGTGCAACTGAATTCAACTTGGCTCGAGTTTGATCAGATGTGGAGCTATTCATGGCTTATGGTGAGGTTTCAATGATTTGTGATGAAGCTGAGAACAATGCAACTGATCTATGAAAGAAGCTTCTCATTCACTTGAACCATCATCATAGTGCATGGAAGCTATGATGTATGTGCATACATGGGATGATTTGAACCTTCAATTGGATACTTTGTGATCATAACATAGTGAATGATGTTTACCACTGACTTGGATTCAAGCCTTGATATAATGCCTTAGCATACAAGTAACCAGATGGCATACATTGATCTTCCCTTGGATGCACCTTCATGAACAAGTCATCAAAACATGTGATCCTTGGACTCAAATTGAAGGAGATGTTTCCTATAGCAAGTTTGTAGTTCAAACCAACATGGAATATGTCCTCTAGATACCTCAAATATCCCTTTGAAAACAAGAAACCAATGCTGCAAAATTGGTTGTCACGAATATGGATGGCATTGAGGAAAATTTCATATGCATGATCAGTGTGAACATCCCTACTTTAACCCTCCCATAACTTTTAATCCTTTGATCACATGAAAAATCTTTGAACATCAAAGTTGTTGGAAACATGGCAATGAACAACTTTGTAGTTCAAAGAAATTTCATTTGAAGCCTCTAACATGGAGAAAATAACTTGCATTATGACCCACCACCTGTTTGATAGAATTCCTTGCCTGGCACGCGCGCATGATGTAAGGTCTGCCTTGGTTTTGCCCTAGTTTGCCTTGATTTGTTCAAACTTTGCAAGATCATAACTCTCTCAATTTTGATGCTATGAATGAGTTCCACCCATGGATTTGAAGCTTAAGATTCCCTCTTTAATTTTCTCAAGGTAGAATTTTGATATCCCTCATATTTTGGGAGAAGGCCTCTCTTGAAGTTGCTGCAAAAATGGCCAAAACTTGCCATTTTTGGAAACCCTAATTTTCCAAAAATGGTAAGTTTTGGTTTTCTTGATTTCTCTTGATTCCTCCATCATTTCTTGATAAAAATTTAACCATAGGATCCTTGTAACCCTAATTTCATGATTTTGATCTCAAAAAGTTAGGAGTTGACTTTTTCCTTAGCATGGTTGACTTTTCCCCAATTCTCTGATTTTCATTCATTTGGCCAATTAAACCTCTTCCAAAATATTTCTATGGATGAAATTTGAAATCTAGGCACTTGACACCATATACAAGACAATGGAATCCACTTTGGATCAAAATGTCGTTGAGAAGCCCAGTAGAAATGAAACCCTAATTTGGCCCCTTTTCATCAAGAGATGTTGCACTGCCTGCCTTCTTTGATTAATTCAAATCTTTTCATGACTTGTGGCTTCAAGTGAGGACTTGTGGGATGTTGTGAACCCTTTACACAAGGTTGAGAAGCTTTGTGGCCCCGTGGTTATGTACGTATGGCCTTCAATTGCTCCAATCAGTGATCACAAGCCTATGCCTTTGCCCTGATGCACATGATGCAATATTTTTGATTATTTCATGAACTTGTTTATGCTACATGATGTGCAAAATATTGAGGAAGTGAGAGGGAAAATTTTGAGGTATTACACCCGCATATGTCTTTTCGACTAATCTTGTTGTTTTTCTCAACAGTTGTTCGAACCAATAAATTAGCATCTATATGGGCTGAAGAAATGGGATCCACTGACTCTATTCTTTTTCCTATTTTTGGCTAAAGGGTTGAGTGGTTTCTTTACTAGGTAAACTTATAGTAGGAAGATCACAGATGTCTTAACCACATGTCAAGACATTGACCTCTGCAACATATTAAACAAGGACAAACAAACGCAGACTGATATTCAACATATCAGTGCATATACATGTTAGATGTTCCAACATCAGTTTCGACATGTTTGAACAACAAGCACAATAAAATAGTTGTAAATATGAAGAACGATACATAACATAGTAATTGATAACCCAGTTCGGTCGAACACACCTTGTAGCAGTAAAAATTATGAATGTAAGCTATTAGTTAACTTAACTCAAGGTAAACAGAGTCACCACCACGCTTTTATTTTATTCCAAATGGAAAAGGAAAAAAGAGTGAATAAATCCTAATGAATCTAAAAGCAAAAAGCTAAAGAAATAAAAAAAGAACCAGGTAAGGGGATAGGTTACAAAATGGAAAGGTTTTACGCACCCAAAATATTTGTGGTACTCCACGGGATCCCTTTGAAAAATTTATTGCTTTTGGTTTGAAAATGTTTGTAAAAAGAGAGTGGAGAGATGAGAAAAGAATTAATTTTTAATGTTTTTATGTTTGGGGAGGTTTACCACCTCATGCCTTCGTATCCACAAAGTGCAATGAGAGATCAAAACCCCGTAGTTTGTGGTACAAGTAGTGAAAAATTAGTGTGTTGGATTGATTTTAAAATGTAAAGATCAGTCGTCATTCTTTAGCGAATAATTCCGCTAGAAAGAATGAATCATATCTAAACATGTAAAGAAAAGGTTAAAAGGAAAAGTGCACAAAGGCACAAAAATATTTGATGAGTTTTGTTTTTTTTATGGTCTTTTGAAAAATATTTTAATATACTTATATGGTTTAGCATTTATTAAGAAAATAAAAGAAAAGGTAAAAATCACTTGACCTAAGTCAAGGTTTGATTATGAAAGCGGTTTTAAGTTTGAAAAGAAAGAAGCTTTAGAATAGAGGGAGAAGTTTTGAAATTTTAAGAAGGGGATGAGATGAAGAGACTATCCTAAAGAAAGAAAATAAAAGAGATAAAGGAGGAAAGATCTAACCAAACTTGATGATGCTTTAAATTTTATGATCATAAGAGTTACATCCTTATGAGCTAGCAAATGGCCAAATAAAGGAAAAGCTACCATCTCCATGAAGATCAAATCAAATGGAAAGTGTTCTAGAATCTAAGTCCAAAACTCCAATTCCAATGCAAAGGATAGTAACCAATAGTCCAAGATCAAGATCACAGGTTTTGTAGAGGTTTAATCCTTTATTAATATTTTTGTGTCCAAATGGACAAAAAAGGAAAATCAACACAATAATAACAAGAATATAAACATGATAATGGATGATAAAACAATATAAAGAATAATAAAAATAAAGGAGATAAAGGTGCAAGAAAGAAATTAAAATATTAGTATAGTAATAGTAATAAAAATATACATCATAGTGGTATGGTGAATTTAATCATCCACAACCAAAAGAGTAACAAAGGTACTTAGTACCAAAAATCGAAAAGGCAACCAATTCTGCTTAGTGTCTTACACTATAGTGATTAATCAAGGCGATTAGATCCAAATTCAATGAAATTTGAAAGAATATTGGGAGACCCAAAGCAACTACACATCAAACTTCACAAGTCTTGGATCTTAATGCAAAAAGATCAATCACTTTGGGATTATGCGACCAACACGAGGTCCGGTCCACGAAAGTGCAAGTATCTAATTGGATTTTTATTTCGAATTAGGGGCATATTTAGGTCCATGTTAAGAAATCGTCGAGTAATTTACGAAGTAATTACCCTACAAATGAGACCGGCCAACACCAATTAAGGTGAATGATGTATGTGTTAATGCATGTGAGATAAACGATATGTAAATCGCCATCCGAAAGTAATACCGCACGAAAATAAAGATGAATACCAAATTGAGTTTCATTTATGGTATTCTTTCATCTTTAAGTTCAATCACTCATCTTGGTGGATTCAAGTTTGAAAATATCTCACTAATGCAAAGTACCTAAACTAAATTAAATAATTCACTTAAAGGTAGATTTGGACTAATGGATATTAACCACTCTAATCTACACCCAAAGTCCATTGAAATTAAAGAGAAGTCAGTACCAAGAATATCTCCCAAGATAAAAATAAGAAGGAGGAAGAAGAAGAAGAAGCAAAAGGAATAAAAAATAACTCTAGAATAAGCCAAAAATTCAGTTCTTACTCAGTAACTGGTTACTACCTAAGCAGTAATCGGTTACCTGAACAAAAAAATCAGTTTTCTGGAAAAAATAACATAATTAATCGGTTACTACCTAGGAAGTAACTGATTACTCTGCATGCAGAATAAAAAATTCTGCTAAAATTCAGCATTTTCCATTTTTAAAACCTTTTTTCAAACATCTCATGATCATGAATTGAATTAGCACGAATTCTACAACCAAAACACAGTGAAATCCCTGCAATCAAATAACAATTTATGATCTAGAAGATCATCAACCAAAATCATCAAGGATTTAAATCTTGAATGTTGATGATGAAGGTAGAACCATGGAAAAAGTGAATTACTAAGAATACTCTTCAAATTGATCCAATATCAAGCTTGATCTACTGAAATTGATGAACAAAAAAAAGAATAGAATGAAGGTTTAGCTCAAAGTTGATCAAGAATTCAAGGTGAATTCTTGATAACTTTCAAAAAGAGAAGAAAAGCTTTAGTGAATTTTTGGTTCGGGGGGATATTTTGCAAGATATTTGTTGGCTATCAAAAGCTTGAAAAATGAATGAAATGAAGCCTCTATTTAAAGTGTTTAGGTATGGGAATTTGGTGAAACGGAGCTTGGTTTGGTAATTCAAAAATTTGAGGGAATCATGAAAAGAGTGGTGATTAGTTTGGGTTTATGGTGGGAATTAATTTTAATGATATATGTGAATTAAGTGGAGATGGTCTAGAATATTCCAAGAGTGATCAAAAAATGAAATTGGTGTCGAAATTCAAAATTTTGAAATTGCTGCCAAAATTTTCAAATTTGCTCGCAAGTAATCGGTTACGCCCTAGGTAGTAACTAGTATTCAGTGCAAAATTTGAAAAAATTGTTTTCCTTTTGCACTACTATGATTCCGGCTCGGTTCTTTTGCGCGTCAAAGAAGGCATAGAAATAAACACACGAACCTTTAAATTCTTTGAATAAATCAATTAAATCGGGAAATCCTTATTAAGATAAATTTGGATTATTTGCGGATCAAATTCGACTTTTATCGGTGAGATTCATTCGAGTTGCGGGACTGCTATTTTTGGCATTTTTGACTTGGAAAATGATTAACAAAAGAAAACAATTTTTTTTTTAGATTTTAATTAATGGTTAGTAAACAGAAATAGATAAAAGCAAATAGTGATCCCCCGTGAGGCATAAACCTACACCCGAGAAAAAAAATCGAGAAATCAGTATGATCTTGTTTATATAGCAAGATGCAGATGAAAAATGCGAAGAAATCTTTGGGCAAAAATTTGGGTGTTATAGCTGCCCATACTTAAGTTTCTTCAATCCGGAGATATGAAGATTGACATCTTCGTCTATACAAGATGGGATAGACTTAAATATAGAAAACCCAATTTTTGTCCTAAGAGACCATGATATGATATGAATATGATATGATATGTAAACCTAAGATCTCTATGGAGAAAACACGACCACCAGAGGAAGACAAAAGCTTGGGGACACATAAGAAAATCCCACTAGGGAGAAGCAAAAGACACAAGAGATTTTTCTAGGAAAATAAATCACTAGATAGCTGACTCGACTTGGGGAAAAGATTATGAAACATAATCAGGATAAAATTCAACAGGGAAGAGTAAAATTCCGCATGGAAATAACAATAAAACAAAATATTCAAATTCAATAGATGAAATAATACTGAATTAGGAAAGGGTCATCAACTACCACTGCATTTGGTAGGATAAAAGAATCAATTACCAATGCATTTGGTAAGAAATATACTCAACTACTGATATACTTGTTAGGATAAAATAATCAATTACAAGTGCATTTTGTAAGAAATATACTCAATTGCCGATGCATTTGGTAGGAAATAGGATCAAATACCAATTCATTTGGTAGAAAATAAGGATCAACTACCGGTGCATTTGGTAGAATAAAGGATCAACTACCGATGCATTTGGTAAAATAAAGGATCAACTACCGGTTCATTTGGTAGGATAAATGTCAAAATGGAACGAAGCTCAATCAAAGAACAATTTGGAGTGAAACAATCAAACAAGACTCATCCCGAGGAGGAAATATCTCAAATGGGGAAAATTCCATCCAAATAATTAGTTGGGGAGGAAACTGAATAAAAATCATCCACGAGGAACAAATTCAGTGGGTAATTTAGAAAGGATAAACACTTTCTGCTTAATGGTCGATACTCTAAACTTGAGAGAAGACCACACACATACTCTGTGGGGGAAATTCTCACCAAAGAGTGGGGAACAATGATATATCATAGAATGCAAGAATGCAATCATATGATGCCATGCACGAAAAGAATGCATGAACATGCGTATGAATATTCTAAAAAAACAAACATAAGGATAAGCAACATGCAATATAAACATCACAACAACTGGATACTCGGCTAATCCCAAGGCAACAAAGCTGGGGAATCTAGCTGGAAAAATCAACTTGGAATCCTGCAGAGGAAAATCAGAATCCATCAAAGGAACAAAATCCTACTACAAGGCTCAACTCATGCTGAGGAAACATCTGCTAGGAATCTAATCCACAAAGCAATCTTCAATAATCTGTAAAAGGATAACATGTCAGAGATACAAAAACACAAAATCTTCCACTCTTGTCCACATCATACCCTGTTATTGTTTTGTTTAAGAGTACTCCACTTTGGACAGTTCTTGTGATTAACCCTGGATATGTGACTCTTTATTTGAGTCCCTCACCCTGGTTACTGGATTTCTGAGCCTTCATCTGGACTTTTGAACCTACATAGACCTTATATCAAGGCAGATAATCAGATCCAGCTTGATCACAAACCCTTGCATATCATTTGCATATATCATCATTGCATCATTTGACATTTGTTTATTTGCTTTTCAGGGTATCCATTTCATTGTGTCTTGGTTTTGGTTTTGACCCCTTCTTCTGCATAGACCTCTGCTTCAGCTGTCTTCATCAGTTATCTGCTTCAGTCTTCTCCTTCTTCACCAGCATGAGTCTGTCAGGGGTTTACTTCCAGCACCAGTATGTGATCTTCATCAGCATTTGTCTTCAGCTTCTTCAGCAGTACCCATGGCTACTCCCAGGAAAAGCAACATATCCTACCACTTCTTTGAGCCTGTGTTGACTGGTATCAGGCAGGTCCATTCACTTATCACACCTGATCAAATCCCACTATTTAGAGAGCACTATGGAGGTATCCTGGATATGGTTATGGACCTTGACCCTTCTCAGAGGAGCATGATCCACACATGCTTGCAGTTTTATGACCCTCCATTGAGATGTTTCACCTTTCCAGACTTTCAGCTTGGGCCTCTACTGGAAGAGTTTTCTTCATTGATTGGAGTACCTATCAAAGGTGGAATCCCTTTCAACCCAGAGATTACTGCTCCTAGAAATGAAGAGATAGCAAGGGCACTATACTTGGAGCCTGCCCTTATTGAGCAAAGTATGACAACAAAAGCTGGGATTCCTGGTTTGCATTTGGACTTCTTGATTTCTCAGGCCATCCTGAAGGCTTCATTGGGAGAGTGGAGGGCAGTCTGTGCATTGTTGGCCCTCAGCATATATGGGACTATACTGTTTGCAGATGAGCCCAAATTTATCAGCAGGAATGCCATCCATCTGTTTCTTCTGAAGAACCCAATACCTACACTGCTAGGAGATTTTTACTACTCCATTCATCAGAGGAATGAGAAACAAAGGGGGAAGTTGGTAAGATGTTGTGCTCCTTTGTTTTACACCTGGCTGCTCAGACACCTGCCTAAGTCAGATACTTTCTTAAACCCACACCAACAGAAGAATTGGGCCAAGAGGTTCATTGCCTTAACTTTATATGATATTAGATGGTGCACCCAGAGCACCAAGGGCAAGGACATTATCACCAGCTGTGGACAATACCCAAATGTGCCTCTAATAGGAGTAAAGGGTTGCATCTACTACAATCCTTTACTGTTTAAGAGACAACTGGGCTATGCCTTAGTTCACCCTCCCAGAGGACAGGATTTAGCTGAGACCCTATACTGTGAAGTACAACCTAATTCAGCTGTTGTCAGACACGCATCCTGGGCTTGGGACAACATCTAGACAAAAGGGGTAGCTATTCTTGGAAGATGTAACAATGTTGCTTCAGCTCAGTACTCGGACTGGTCCCGTACTAGAGCTCAGATTACCAGAATGCCTTTCACCTTGGAAGACATACCTGGGCCATCCACAGTACAACCTGCAGCAACAGTTAGCCTGGAGGAATTTGAAAAGTTGAAAGAAAGGAATGAGCAGCTATCCCAGGCCTTGAAGAAGACTCTTTGGGAAAGAAATGATGGTCGTCTGGACATTGAGAGATTGGAAAAGCTCAGGGTTGAGCATCTGGCCAAAATTGAAAAGACAGAAGACTACATAAGGAAAGCAAGGGCTGGGGAATAGATATTGAAGAATGCCTGCAAGGAGGCCAAGATTCAGAAAGCTAGGGTTGAGCACTATCTGCAAGAGAGTCAGGCTAGGTGGGTCAGGATCACCGAAGCCTGTACACAAGAAGACCAGAAGACTCAAGCCAGGATTGAACAGTTGGAGGCCAATGAGAGGAAGCAGCAGGAAGCTTTGTTGGCAGCTCAGAAAGAGGTATCAGAGTTGAAGCTCAAAGCAGGATTGAAGAGATCAAAGAACCAGGACAGGCATAAGAAATGGACTACTGCCATTGCTACTAGGAACCTCCTCATTAGGATCATTACATAGCACCCAGCTGGTCCAGTGACTGAGGCACTCCTGAAGGAGGTCAGAGAAGATGAGTTTGGACTGGATGTCTGACCTTTTGCTTGTTGTTTGTTTCCATTTGATGTTATTTTCCTTTTGTTGTATTCTGACCCTCCATGGGCATGTATTGTAAAACAAATTATGTATTGTTCATCATTTGTAATATATTTTAGTTTGTTTTCATTTGGGTTTTCTCTCAACAACATCAAGCATCTTCCTCGAGGTCTGGAAAGGTCAAAACCAAAAACCAAACCGGATACCTTGGAAAACAAATAAGCATACTGCATTGCATACTAACTTTGTTTTTGTTTTGTAGGTTTTGTTATTATTATTGTTTCTAACTTTGTTGTGATCTCAAGAAACATTGCTCGTCGCCGAGTGTTCCCTGTCAACTGCACTCACCGGTACCCGACTCGTAACAACCTTCCCGGTATTCAAATGGAACAAGTACAACAGGATCTGACTGAGGTCAGAAATCAGATGGCCAATGAGAGAGTAGAGATGAGAAATCAGATGTCTCAGTTCATGGCAGTGATGACTGGCTTAGCCCAGAGTCAAGAAAGGTTAAGAGAGCTGGTGGAAAGGCAAACTCCTGAGGAACCTCATCTCGAAATAGGAGGAACTATCAACAATGAACGGGGTTAGCCTCGCATTGACCCACCAGAATATGGACCTCATCTGAATCCAGAAGTTAACATCCCGAGGAATGGTCAAGGTAATGTTGCTGGGGGCCAAATCCTACAAGAGGATCCCCAGGGAGAACAGTTTACTGTCATTGGGGCTGGAGATGAGATATACGACAGGAGATTGGACGAGATTGCTGAAAAGCTAAGATCTCTGGAATCTCAGAATTCTTTGGGCTTCGATGTGATGGATATGGGACTAGTGGATGGGGTGAGAATTCCCCACAAATTCAAACCCCCATGCTTTGAAAAGTACAATGGTACCTCCTATCCTCGCACTCATCTGCAGTCTTTCTTGGGAAGGCTCAAAGCTTATACCACAGATAAAAAGCTATGGATGTTCTACTTTGAGGACAGTCTGACTGGAGCTTCAAGAGAATGGTATTCGCATTTGTCTAGGGCCACCATAAGATGTTGGAAGGATTTGGCCGAGGCTTTTATCCGGCAATATCAGTACAACCTGGACATGGCTCCCAATAGAACTCTTCTAATGGGCATGTCTCAGTCTTCTAGAGAGAGCTTCCGAGATTATGCTCAAAGATGGAGACAACTTGCTGCTGCTGTCCAACCACCCATGTCAGAAAGGGAAATGGCTGACATGTTCATGAACACGTTGCAAGGGACTTATATTGATAGACTGGCTGCTTTCTCCTCTACCAGCTTTGCTGATGTGGTCATAGCTGGTGAGAGGATTGAAAGTCTCTTGAAGATGGGCAAAATCTCCGACAGTGGTGCAAGTTCCTCCAGCAATCCCAGAAAACCTTTTGCGGGACCCCGAAGGGCAGGTGAAACAAATTCCATTCATACAAGCAGGGGCAGGCCTCAATATGCTCACCGGTCAGTAGAAGCTGTTACCATCCCAGCTCCAATTCCACAACAATCATCATATCCTCAACAACAACAACCACAGTATCAACAACAAGCTCATTATCTGCAACAAAGGTCGTACAACAACAACAATAGCAACCAACAGCAGCGTCCCTTCCAACAAAGGCCATCACAAGCAAACAGGGTAATTGACCCAATCCCAATGTCGTATGCTGCACTCTTGGCACAACTCCTAAAGCTCAACCTAGTTGAGTTAAGGACGTTGGCACCTCCGGATCCTCTCAATATGCCAAAGAACTATGATGCACATGCCAGGTGTGCATTCCACTCAAACGCACAGGGGCATAATACTGAAAAGTGCAGGGCCCTACAGATGAAAGTCCAGGATCTGGTGGACTCAAAAGCTCTCAATTTTACGCCTCCTCCGAGCGTCACAAGAAATCCAATTCCTAGTCAAAACGGGCCTAGGATCAATGCTATTGAGGAGGGCAAACCATCCACATTAATTAACAGTGTTGCACAAATCCGAACACCCTTGGTTGAAATCAAAGCTCATCTGTTAGAATGCCAAGTGTTCCCCGGATGTGAGGTCGGCTGTGGATATTGCAACATTGCCGTTAATGGATGTGAGAGACTGAGAAACGACATAGATGGCCTCATTAAAGATGGCATTCTTCAGATTACGACAACAAAGACTCCAACTCCAACAATTCCTTCATCAACAATCACAGATACTCCTACGACGTCAACAACCATTGTTCCAACAGATTCTGCTACAACTCCAACAATTACTCAATCAATCACTTCAACGGATACAAGTTCAGTCACAATTCCTTCTACAACGACAACACCCATTACTCCATCAGTTCCTGCTACAACTTCAACACCCGTACCGTCTGCAACATCAGCAACAGTTAATGAAAGCGTCTCAACGGTTACGATATATTACGATCCCACAAATGTTCCTTCCGACAACTCACAACAAAATGCTACTCCTGTCAGAGCTCCGGTTACCATATATTATGATCCACGCACCATTGTGGTCCCCTCTGCAGCTGCAATCAGTCCGGTCACTATCACAGTGCCTAGTCCAGTTCCTTATGAAAGCAATAATGCCATCCCTTGGCACTATGGCTCAGAGCTATACTGCGAGGGGCAGAAAATCACTTTAGAGTCATCAACTTCTTCACCTCAGATAGACAATGTGGGGGGAGGCGGAGGCTTCACTAGAAGCGGACGTCTCTTTGCCTCGCAAATACCAAGACTCATTGCTGAAGCAAAAGCTGCTGCTAAGGCAAAAGGGAAGAGCGTGGTGCAAGAAGAACCAGTTGCTAAAGAAACTTTGAAGACTCCTTTTGATCAAGAGGTTGATGAATTCATGCGGATAATCAAGAAGATTGATTATAAGGTGGTGGACCAGCTTCACCAGACACCTTCCAAAATCTCCATACTATCAGTGCTAATGTGCTTCGAGGCTCATCGGAACACACTCTTAAAAGTCCTGCACGCAACTTATGTGCCGGAGGAGATTACTGTCAATCAGTTAGAGGCTGTGGCTGGAAATGTCAATGCTAGTTATGGACTAGGATTTACCAACGCTGATCTGACAACGGAAGGTCACAATCACAACAAGGCTTTGCACATTACCTTGGAGTGTAAGGGTGCAGTTCTTTCTCATGTATTGGTGGACACAGGGTCATCACTCAATGTCCTACCCAAGAAGGCCCTTGTGAAGCTGGAGTATGATGGGTTGGCACTACGCCCAAGCAACTTGGTAGTGAGAGCCTTTGACGGTTCTAAAAGATCATTTCTAGGAGAGATAGAGTTTCCAATAATGATTGGCCCACAGGTTTTCAAAACGACCTTCTTTGTGATGGATATACAGCCTGCCTACAGCTGTCTATTGGGTAGACCATGGATACACGCCGCTGGCGCCGTGACGTCAATCCTTCACCAGAAGTTAAAATTTGAGTGGGAGGGCCAAGTCATTACCATTTGTGGGGAAGAGGATATCTTCGTTAGCCAGCTGGCTACTTTCAAGTACATTGAAATGGATGGGGAGATCCATGAGACCATGAGTCAAGGGTTTGAAGCCCTTAATATCAATGAAGCATCTGCTATGTCTGGGACTTCCATCACATCATATCAACAAGCCCGAAAGGTTGTTGAGGAAGGTACTGCTCAAGGCTGGGGCAAGTTGCTTCCAGTTGAAAAGAAATAAGACCGATTCAGGTTGGGTTACAGACCAACTCGACAAGATCAACCAGAGGCTGCAACGGAGCCCAAGTTTGTCAGTGGGGGGATGCTCACCCCAGATGCTGTGAACAGTTTGGAAGATGAGTCAGAAGACGAGGACAACCTGGAAAGCTGGATACGTCCAAGGATCCCGGGGAACCATGTCTCAAACTGGTCTTCCCAGGAAATTATAAGAGTTACTCCTGCAGAGTAATTATTATTTCCTATCTTAAAAGCATGCATCAAGTCCTGCATCTTGCCCAAGATGTCAGGGCTCATTTTGTAATCGGGCCATCTTGTATTTTGTGCAAACGATCAATTAATGAATATCAGGACATCTTTTGCAAATGAGTCTTTTTCTTTTCCGCTCACTGTTTTTCATTTTTCATTTTTTGTACAAAAATAAAATGGTAATGTTTTTCAAAATAATAACTTAATTTTCACTTTTTTCTAAACAAGATAAAACTGATCACTAAAATGAACAAATCTAAACCCTTGTAGAGAGTGCCCTCTAGACTGCACCGACAACAACGCTGCTATGACTTTGTATGACTTTGACAATCTGATTAATCAAGTCGATGAAGGGGTTGAAGAAGATTATGAGCTACCTGAAGAATTAGCCAGGTTGTTGAGACATGAGGAGAAGGTTATCACTCCTCATTAGGAGGAAGTTGAGACGGTTAATCTTGGTACAGAAGAAGACCTAAAAGAAGTGAAAATCGGGGCCTGCCTACAAGATTCAGTAAAAGAGCAACTTATTGACATGCTTCGGGAGTATGTAGATGTCTTTGCTTGGTCTTATCAGGATATGCCAGGGTTGGACACCGACATTGTTATGCATAAACTGCCTCTGAAAGAAGACTGTCCACCAGTAAAACAGAAGTTGCGCCGTACTCGTCCAGATATGGCCATGAAGATAAAAGAAGAGGTACAGAAACAGTGGGACGCTGGTTTCCTTGCTGTAACTAGTTACCCTCCGTGGGTTTCTAACATTGTACCCGTGCCTAAGAAGGATGGCAAGGTGAGGATGTGTGTGGATTACCGGGATCTGAACAGAGCCAGCCCGAAAGATGACTTCCCTTTACCTCACATTGATGTATTGGTAGACAACACGGCTAAGTTCTCGGTATTCTCCTTCATGGATGGATTTTCAAGATATAATCAGATCAAAATGTCACCTGAAGACATGGAGAAGACAACTTTCATTACACCCTGGGGCATATTCTGTTATAAGGTAATGCCATTCGGAATGAAGAATGCTGGTGCTACTTATCAACGGGCTATGGTAACTTTATTCCATGACATGATCCACAAAGAAATTGAATGTTATGTGGATGACATGATTGCCAAGTCCCTCTCAGAAGAAGACCACCTGGTGAATATGTTGAAGTTATTCAAGCGTCTGAGGAAGTACCAATTGAAGTTAAACCCCAACAAATGCACATTCGAGTTGCGATCCGGTAAGCTTCTGGGATTTATTGTAAGTGAGAAAGGGATTGAAGTTGACCCTGACAAAGTCAAAGCCATCCAGGAAATGCCTGCACCAAAGACTGAGAAAGAAGTTCGAGGGTTTCTAGGTAGATTGAACTACATTTCAAGGTTCATATCTCACCTTACAACAACCTGTGAGCCTTTGTTCAGGTTGTTAAGGAAAGAACAAACGGTCAGGTGGAATGAAGACTGCCAAAGGGCTTTTGACAAAATCAAGGAATACCTACAAGAGCCTCTGATCCTTATGCCTCCAGTTGAAGGAAGACCTCTAATAATGTACTTAACAGTATTAGAAGAGTCAATGGGGTGTGTGCTGGGCCAGCATGACGAGTCTGGCCGAAAAGAGTATGCAATTTACTACCTAAGCAAAAAGTTTACCGACTGTGAACAACGTTATTCACTGCTCGAGAAAACTTGTTGTGCTTTAGCGTGGGCTGCTCGCCGACTGAGACAGTATATGTTGACCCACACTACTTTATTGATCTCCAAGATGGACCCAGTTAAGTATATATTTGAGAAGCCAGCACTTACCGGACGGGTTGCAAGATGGCAAATGATTCTCACAGAATATGACATTCAATACACATCTCGGAAAGCCATCAAAGGCACTGTATTGTCTGATTATCTTGCTGAGCAACCCATTGATGATTACCAGCCAATGAGATTTGACTTCCCTGATGAAGACATCATGTTCATAAAAACAAAAGATCATGAAGAGCCTATTCACACTGAAGGGCCCGACCCAGAAGAAGAATGGACTATGATGTTTGATGGGGCTGTTAATATGAATGGTCGTGGTGTTGGTGTAGTACTCATTACACCTAAGGGAGTTCACATGCCTTTCTCGACAAAACTCACTTTCAACCGCACTAACAACGAAGCTGAATATGAAGCTTGTATTATGGGTCTTGAGGAAGCCATTGACCTCAGGATCAAGACTTTGACAGTAATCGGAGATTCAGCTATGGTCATTAATCAAACCAACGGCAAATGGTACACTCACCAGGAGCATCTGATACCTTACCGGGATTATACAAGGAGATTACTAACTTTCTTCACTACAGTCAAACTTGAGTATATCCCTCGAGATGACAATCACTTTCCAGATGCTCTGGCTACCATTTCATCCATGGTCAAGGTTCAAGCTGCCAACTTTGTGCCTCGGATTTCAGTGTCCAGGCTTGACAGACTAGCAAATGTATTCTCAGCAGACCTTGCTAAAGATGATAAGCCTTGGTTCTATGACATCAAATGCTTCTTGGAGGATCAAACATACCCACCTGGGGCATCATCCAATGACAAGAAGACATTGAGAAGGCTGGCTGGTAGTTTCTTCCTGAATGCTGATGGTACTTGTACAAGAGAAACCTTGATATGGTACTCCTCAGATGTGTTGATAAGACAGAGGCAGATTTGTTGATGCACGAGGTGCATGAAGGATCTTTTGGTACCCATGCTGGAGGGCATGCAATGGCTAAAAAGTTGTTAAGATCAGGCTATTACTGGATCACAATGGATGCAGACTGTTGTGCTTATGCCAGGAAATGCCACAAATGCCAGATCTATGCAGATAAGGTGCATGTGCCTCCCAATCCTTTGAATGTGATGTCTTCACCTTGGACCTTTTCCATGTGGGGCATATATATGATTGGCAAGATTGAACCGACTGCTTCAAATGGCCACAAATTCATCCTGGTAGCCATTGACTATTTTACCAAGTGGGTTGAGGCAGCTTCGTATGCAAACGTCACCAGGACGGTGGTATCCCGATTCCTGAAGAGAGATATCATCTGTCGGTATGGAGTGCCCGAGCGAATCATTACTGATAATGGTTCCAACTTGAACAACAAAATGATGGCAGAACTATGTCGGGACTTCAAGATCCAACACCACAATTATTCTCCTTACAGGCCAAAGATGAATGGCGCTGTATAGGCAGCTAACAAGAATATCAAGAAGATTGTGCAGAAAATGGGGGTCACCTACAAAGACTGGCATGAAATGCTACCATTTGCCTTGCATGGGTACCGTACGTCAATCAGAACATCCACTGGGGCAACACCGTATCAGCTTGTGTATGGTATGGAGGCAGTCCTACCTGTTGAAGTTGAACTACCCTCCTTGCGGGTACTAATGGATGTTAAACTGAATGAAGTAGAATGGGTCCGATCCCGATACGAACAACTAAATCTGATTGAAGAGAAGAGATTAGCTGCAATCTATCATGGGCAGTTATATCAGAAGAGAATGAAGAAAGCCTTCGATCAGAAAGTCAGGCTTCGGGAATACCAAGTAGGAGATCTTGTGCTGAAAAGACTCCTTCCTCCTCATACAGACCACAAGGGCAAGTGGACTCCGAATTACGATGGTCCATTCATAGTAAAGAAAGTTTTCTCTGGTGGAGCACTGATGCTCAGTACTATGGATGGTGAATATTTCTTATCCCCTGTGAATTCAGATGCAGTTAAAAAATACTTCGCATAAAATGACCCGCTGGACATAGAAACAGAATGTAAGTCCAGGCAAAAATAGGGCATCCCGGCGAGTCAAAAACAGAATAAGAGACTCGGGCAAAAATAAGGGAAAAATAAATAAAAAAATGTACACCCGCTGAGTTGAAAAGCCGCATTGGACAACTCAGGCAAAAATGGGTATCCCGGTGGATTGAAAACCCGAAAGGGCGATCCACGCAAAATAAGGGAATAAGCGAATAACTGCATTCTGAATTCGTCTGTATCACTTACAACATGGAAAGCTTCGAAAGGTTAGAGCATCGGTCAGAATCAGCCTTCTTTAGAAAGCAAGATGAGAAGAACGTCAATGTCATACAAGTCATAGCAAAAGGGGAGCACACTGAAGTGTCATCAACATTGCCAACACCTTTTTGTTTCTCAATCTGTAACAATCTCCTCATTTCTGGGGATCTGTTTCCTTGACTGTACTTGCCAATTCAGGGCACACAAATTAATAAAATCAGATTTTCAGTCACACTCCGTCTCGTACATTTCATTTTTCATTTGCAAAAATGTCTGATGTCCTTGAAATATCAATTGCATAAATACAGATGCGTCTTTCCTAAATTACATGCTTGCAGGAAATATATTTCTTACTCCTAGGAATGTCTAAATTCCTATGACGGAATCCAGTAAAGGGATGTCTCGGGGAACTTGTACGTTTCTTAGTCATAACAGGATTGCAGGTATTCAAAGTACAACATGGGGCATGAGAGCTTCTCCTCAGCAAGCTGTCAAATCATTATTTCCTCAACATGTCTTCCAAACAGCATCAGAAGGGGCTCATTTCCCCAACTAATTTCATCATCCTCAGCAGGAACCCCACAGAAATCTCTAGGAAGATCGTTCAGTGATCATTCCTCCCCAGCCAAGTGTCAGGCAGGGAATCATCTCCCCGCAGAGTTTCAGCCTCTATCCAGAAGAGCAATGTCTGAAGATCTCACAACAAAGTGACGAAAGCTTCCATAGCCCCAGCTGGGCCCTTCATCATCAAAGATAGGTCTATCAGTGACCTGTTTTCCCAAGCAGTCATACATCTTATCAGATCTACCAATGATCTTTTCCCCCAGCTGGGATATTCTTTCAAATCAGATCAGCCAGAGATCTTCACTGCAACGGGATTCGAATCCCGAATTCGGTCTTTGCATAATCATAGCATTCACATCATATTCTCCCCACAGAGCGTAGCATTCCGTCTAATACGGAGCATTACGACAAAAATCAAACATACTGCATAGTCATAAGCCATGTTTTGAATCAAGCACCTGTATATACCAATATTCCATCAGCAATATATATATATATACAAAGACCCACAGTCGCAGCAGAAAGCCAAAGCATCCCCTTTGCACTCACTCATACGCATATATACTTTTTCCGATACTCGTCCGTGTCGTATCGCTCCCCTGTAGATATAAACCACAAACAGATATCTATACACTTCTTGGACACTCGTCCGTGTCACTGTTCCCCCAGCTTGGTTGCCTAAACACTTATTGTAAATCAAGCACTTTGTTTATAACACACTTCCTCCGACACCCATCCGTGTCATCTTATCCCCACAGAGCGTCAGAATATCCCTTAAGTCCATCACTTATACACTTCCTCTTATGATACTCGTCTGTATCATACTCTCCCCAGCATGTTGAACACTCGTCTGTGTCTCACTCATGCTTACTTTTACTCATACAGATACTCGTCCGTATCTTGAATACACCACTTATCTTTCTTAGATTCAACACTCGTCCGTGTTCTTTGTTAACCATTTGGTACTCGTTCGTATCATCATCTCTGAACATGCATCAGCGTTTGTTTCTACCGATACTCGTCTGTATCATGGTCCTAAGGATGCTCGTCCGCATCTTTAATCTATACACAGCGTCAAACACTTATACCTTTTCTTTCTTGAATTTAGACACTCGTCTGTGTCTACCATTCCCAGAAGAGTCCCTAGCAAATCCCTAGTAAACTTATTTCCTTTCTATCTGACATTTGGCAGCCGTACCCTGCTAGGTGATCGTCCTTCACCTTTTGATGATCGTCCTTCATCATTCCTCCAGTGGAGTCTCCATTACTGGAACCCTTTTCCTATCCGACATTCGTCCTATGTCATGATATTTTTAGCAGCCGTCCCCTGCTAGGTGATCATCTTTCACCTCTTGATGATCCTCCTTCATCATTTTATCCGATGGCCGTCCCCATCGTTGATCTTGTTATCTGACATTCATCCTATGTAACGATAAACCCCGAGAGCCGTCGTACCCTTCTAGGTGATCGTCCTTCACCTCTTGATGATCGTCCTTCATCATGCTTATCCGATGGATGTCCCCATCGTCGACTCTTTCTATCCGACATTCGTCCTATGTCGTGATACTTTCGGCAACCGTACCTTTCCAGGTGATCGTCCTTCACCTTAGATGACCGTCCCTCATCCTTATCCCCTGCTAGGTGATCGTCCTTCACCTTTTGATGACCGTACCTCATCCTTTATTTCATTAACCTGATGGTCGTCCCATCATTAACTTTATCCTTAAAACCCCAGGGAGCCCTGTTACTGTATTTGATGGCCGTCCCCATCATAATCTCTTTGTTTCCCCAGCATGTCGGTCGTCCCCGTCATGGCTTTATCCCCAGCAGTCGTTCTCTGCCCGACGGTCGTCCTCCGTCGCCCGCACTTTATAATCTTACTTTATTTCCCTTTTACAATCTATATCCCTTTTCTTCTTCATAACCAGTGAGCGCAAATTTTGGACTGTCTTTGGTATTCAACCACAAGTTATCTTGTTTGCCTGTTAAGACGTTGCTTACATCCTACACAGCTAACTCATGCTTGAATAGGGGCATCTGTAAACACCCCAAATTTGCCCTCACTCATTTCACCATGGCTTGTGATTGTTTTCATTTGCATAAGTTCAATCATATCATCTCATATTGCATTTTAGCTTCACTGCATTGGTTCTAAGTCACCTGCATCTAGGGTTTGTGATCTGAGACATCCTTGAGCTATCTGAGCCACCCCAAGAGTATCCAATCATCTCAAGAGGGTCCATGTATGTCCAAGCATCATATTCCATCCTCCCAAGATCAAGGAAGTCAAAAAATCACAAGAATTGAGAAAGGCATGGAAGCAGAGCCAAGCTTAACTGCACAGATGACCTAAAATTAGGGTTTTGGTTTCAGAGGCCATAACTAAAATTTTTTTGGTCATTCTTGTTTCTATTGGTCTCTATATGTTATAATGATCATACATACCAATTTTCATGAAGAAATTCAATGGGGAAGGCATCTAATCAATAGATGACTTCTTGAACAAGTCAGTGCAAAATCAGGGCATCTAAGGCCCCCAATCATCCAACCAAAGGGTCTTCTCCATCATTTTGGGTGTATATGATCTTTATTTGATCTTAGAAGAAGTTATAAGTTCACAAAATTGAAGAATTTCAAGCCATTTGCAAAGTTCCCATTTTGGGAAAGTGACTTGTAATGCAAACTTGCCATTTTGGGAAAGTTTTTCAACCTCCTCTTTTTGATTAAAAAATGCTTCAAATGAAAAATTCTTGGTCATGAAAGTTGTATATTGGATCATTCCCTTTTCAAAAAGTACAAGAACTTGATCTAATTCATCATAGAACTCAAGTTATGGCCTTGCAAAGTTGGGAAAAATCACAAAATTTCACTTATGAACCAAAGAGGGAAACTTGCAAAAACTCATGTCAAACCAATTTGTGACCTTTAATTGACTTCTAAACATTACACAAACATCATACATGACCTATAATTCATAATTTCCCAAATAAATCTCAAGTTCCATGCCTTGAACATCAAGAATTTACAAAGGGGCTAAAACTTCACATAATTGCAAAACACCACATAAACCTCCATCCACTTGCTGCATTGCCTCAAGACTGATTTTGTGGACATCCTTGAACTTAGCTGCGCATGGACAAGCCAATGAGCCAGCTACACCCTTGCCCATACCTCAAGTACAACACTTTTGACTTTTTGGCAAAAACACCCATACAAATCACAACAGTCCACCACCCACTCTCTGCCCAATCCAGACCTTACAAGCATGCTCCAAGGGTTCATTTTCATAACACACACAAGCCTAACACTCCAAGAACTCAACATTCCTCAAAACTCTCCAACTTGCAAAACCCTTCGAATCTCTCAGCTCACTCACTCAATCTTCAAACCAATTTCACTATTGATCTCAAAATCACTCACTGACCACAGAGCAACCATTAAACCACCCAAGAACACCCCATACACAAAACACGATTCTTGGCCAGTTCAGTTGCTACAACACAAACCAGCCACTCTCAAAGCTTTTGAAGCATTCCATTAGCCTCAGGAGGTTCAAAGGAAGCTTTTTGCACAAAGGAAGTGGCCAGAAAGTTCAAGTTTGGAAAGCTCCATCTCAGGTAGTCATCTGAAATCATTTTTCCAGAACTCTTATTTTATGTTCCAATAAGAAAGAGCATGATTCACTAATCATTCTGAACTTTGTATTTTTGAAAATGGTGGAGAAATGAGTATTTACTGAACCTCTGAAATTCTTGCCATTTTTGATCTTTCCTTCGAATCTTGTTCATGAGCAATTATAAATCTGTTTTAGGGGTGGATTTGAGTTTAGGAGAGTGAGAGGGTTTGATCTGGAGCTTTAGAGCTCCAGAAATAACCTAGGGTGAGAGTTGGGGATTTTCAGGGGAGAAGGCTGCCGGAGAAGATGACCGGAGCTCTTCTCCGGTGGCCTGAAAGTCATTAATGTTCTAATTAGGGTTAGGGCAGTGTTTGAACGTGGACCCTTAGATTTTGCTTTCCCGCGTGTGATGGACGCCCAGGATTAATTCATTAACTTTAATTATGGATTAAATATTTAATTAATTGAGATTAGTGAGATTTGAATTCAGGCCATCAGATTGCGCGCGTAGTCAACTAGGATTTCCCCAGAGTCAATGACAGCCCTTGGATACGCATACTTCTGTTTATTTTAATGTTTATTGCATTTTTCTCATTTTATTTTGCAACATTTATTTAAAATAGCTAGAAAACCCTAAAAATATTTTTATTCTACATTTTTACTTCAAATAATTTTCTTAACCCAAAAATATTTTTATTTTTATTTTTTGCATAAAAAAATCATTTTTAAAACATTTAAATGTTTATTTTAATTAGTTAATGGAAATTAATTAATTAAAATATCATTTAGGTTTCTAAAAATCCCAAAAAAATTCACATTGCATCTTGACACATTTAGAGACATTATCAAACCATTCATACAAATTTCTTTTTGGTTCTTGATCCATTTTGACATTTTCTTTGGATTTAGGGTTCTTAAAAATCAATATTTTTGACCCTAACTTAGAAAAATCTTTTCTGCCTAACCATGAAGGGTTTGATAGTGATTCTTTTTTCATTGCATCCCACATATCATTTAGTTTCTAGGATAAAATTGGCATGAATTTATCTTTCATTTTTTATTTGTTTTGCATTTTTCCTTGTGAGGTACCTTAAAACCCTAGCAAACTTAGAAAAATCATAAGTCCTTTAGGGTTTAGCTTCTGACCTTCCCCTTTGGGCAGTGAACTTGTATGGGTATAGGGTACCTTTGATCCCATTTTCAATTTTTATCTCATGTTTTGCTTCTGATTTTGAATTTTGCATTGCATTTTGTACATAAACCCTAATTTTTGCCTTCATTTGCATTCATTCTTCATATGCTCGCATACATGAACTTTCCATGACATTTTGTGCATCCACATGACATATAAAACATCTTAGGACATATTGACATCATGTTTGATCATTGCATCATCCATTTTCCATGTTATGCATCCATTGCATTTCATACGTTTTCATGAACTTTCATGCCTCCTTTCATATCTCATTTGCATCTTCATTACTTGTATGATCATCCTCATCTCTTGACATGCTTTCATACCATCTCATAGCATCATCTGCATCATGATTATGCTTCTGACTTTGGTTTTCATCTTTGCTTTTCATCTCATTTTCATTTCATTTCATTTCTTGTTGCTAACTTTTCAGGTGGTAAGTGTTTGAGAAGTGAATTTGCCTTCACTTCTCATAATCTCTTCTCATCTCCTTTATGCATTCATTGCTGCATTTTTACTTGTGAATTAGAGTGAGCTTGCTCATTCATGTTCCCTCCTCACTTTATTTCTTCAAGCAACTTATCTTCTTAAGTGAAGTAAGTTGTCTTGCTTTCTTCCTGCTTCTTTTCTTTCTATCCTACTTCTTCCTTGGTGGCTTTTCTCTTGAGATCTCTTGCAAGCCTCATAAACCCTAGGAACACCCAAGCATGATAAAAATTAGGGTTTGATTAGTTCCCCCTTTAGTTTTACCTTGGTGTCTTCTTTTTGTGTCTCTCTTCTCATCTCATAATTAGAGACTAAACCTTTAAGGTTTTAGGACTTTGGAATTAGGGTTATGCCTGCATCCTTCTCTTAGGATGGAGTGTATAACTTTAATCCTAAGTGTTAAACCCTTAATTTGTTTAAATCTCTTAACCAATCCATCTAATAATCACTAAGACAATAAGCTTGTAACTTGGACCTTGCATTAGGGTTCTAATTCTTCCTTATCTGGTTAAGAAGGACTAACCCTAGTGTTAATGGACAAGTCCTCCTCAAGTTGTCTTACAAACCATAAAATCCACTTCTTAATCTTACCATTAACTAAAATCCACTTTGATAAAGGCTTGTTTTGTCATGAGGTTAATCCCTAATCATGGATTAAGTTGAGGAGCCTTCCTCAGCTTAAATGTTCTCATCTATTATCCTTCTATTAGGATGGTGTAATGGGTCCATTAAATCCTTGATTATGGCTTAAACTCATTACTTAACACTAAACAAAAACTCCAAAAACATCTAAATAATTGCAAATAAGTTAATGATCTTAATCCTATATCATGGTGATTAAGTGTGAGGTGTTTACTTCATACTTAAGGTATTCTCATTACCCCTGATCAGAGGGAGGATGTGATGAGTTTACTAACCCTTGGTTTAGGCTTAAGCTCATTTTCTTATGACAAACTCCAAAAGCAATAACAAAACTGAAAACACAAAAACAAACAATAATCGTCTCCTCCGGGATTCTTTTCTCACTTCATTCACTCACAAACAAGAACTTGCTTCTTCCGTCTAATGCAAGACAATTTGAACCTGAGCCAGACAGGTCATACACTTGAGCATAGACAAGTAAGCAGTTCACAAGTCAATTTATCTTTCAGTCTCTTTGAGTCGAACTACGGTGTTCTGACTTCCTCATTGCACGAGAGGATACGTAGGCATAACTTAACAGTTATCGAACAAAAGTCTCTGTATATTCCCCCCTCTTCCAGCATTATTCTTTAAGCCTCATAGTCTTGAGCTTTGCATTCTTTTCTCACACTGACACTCTTTCATCTCACTTCACATTTCTTTTACACTGACACTTGCATTCTTTTCCAGCTTTTGCACACAAATAGCACTGAAACTACCCCTTTAAACACAAACTTTCAAGTGTGGATCCCGTCGAGTACGGCGGACAATCTGGGTGCTAATACCTTCCCAGGTTGTAACCAACCCCCTTTCTCAGTTTCTCTGGTTCGCAACCGTCTTATCCATCTCTTCTTAGGTTTATGCAACATTACCTTTCCTTCGGGATAAAAATGCCTAGCTGGCGACTCTTTTCAGTTCACCCTTGTGTTCTCTCTTTCGCCGACCGTTCGCGTCTGTACCTCTCTTGGTCGGGTGTCATCAGGTGGGAGCGACACCTTCCCACTAGTTTGTGGGTGATATGGTGTTTCAACACGATGTTTGACTCCACATTTTAATAACAATTTGTCGAATATCTTAGAAATGAAATGGGAGCCTCTGTCACTTATGACTAGTCGTGGAACACCAAATATGGGAAAAATTATGTTCTTGAAAAGTTTAAAAACGACTCGTGTGTCATTAGTTGGAGAAGCTACTACTTCAATCCATTTGGAAACGTAATCGACAGCTACGAGTATGTACTTATTACCAAAATAAGATGGGAATGGTCCCATGAAATCTATACCCCACACATAAAAAACTTCTACTTTGAGAATACCTTTATGGGGAATCTCATCGTGTTTAGAAATGTTACCAGTGTGCTGGCATCGGTCGCAGTTCAAGATTGCAATGTAGACATCCTTCCAAAGGTTAGACCAGTAAAGGCCAGATTGTAAGATCTTAGCACAGATCTTAGATGTGCTTGCATTTCAACCATATGGAGCAGCGTGACAATGGGTGATTATATTCTCTATTTCTTCTTTAGGGACACATCGACAGAAAATTCCATCGGCTCCTCTCTTAAAGAGAAGAGGTTCATCTCAATAATAATGTTTCAGGTCATGAAAGAACTTCTTCTTTTGATGATAAGTTAGATATGGTGGAAGCACTCCAGCTGCTAGGTAGTTGACAAAATCAGCATACCAAGGCAGGGTTTGATGTGTTTGCATCACTTCCACCTTTTCTTTCGTGTTTGGTTCGCTTAGAGTTATTGAGGAAATTCTAGTTTCTACTTGAGCTATTAGACTTTCATATGCAAAGTCATCATTGATAGGCACTTTATCTAGTTTGATACCCTCTATTCGAGATAAGTGGTCTGCAACTACATTTTCAGTTCCTTTCTTATCCTTGATTTCTAAGTCGAACTCTTGTAAAAGTATGATCCACCTTAGAAGTCTCGGTTTGGTATCCTTTTTGGTCAATAGGTATCTAATAGCAGCATGGTCGGTATAAATAATTATTTTTGCTCCTACTAGGTAAGAACGAAATTTGTCGAGAGCGAACGCAATGGCTAAAAGTTCTTTTTCCGTGGTATCGTCACTCATTTGGGCAGGATCTAGGGTTCTACTAGCATAATAAATTGCATGAAGTTTCTTATCTTTCCTTTGTCCTAGAACTGCACCTACGACATAGTCACTCACATCACACATTATTTCGAATGGTAATCTCCAGTCAGGAGGTTGCATAATGGGTGCGGTGATTAGAACTGTTTTAAGTTTTTTAAACGCTTTATGGCAATTTTTATCGAAGATGAATTCAGCGTATTTCATCAATAGACGGTTAAACGTTTTGTGATTTTTGAGAAATCCTTAATAAATCGTCGGTAGAAACCGACGTGTCCTAAAAAGCTTTGTATTTCTCTTACGGTATTTGGAGGTTGAAGATCTTTTATAATCTTAATTTTTGCTTTATCTACTTCAATCCCCTTGTTAGATATTACATGTCCTAGCATGATTCCCTATTTAACCATGAAATGACATTTTTCCCAATTAAGTAATAAATTCACTTTTGCGCATCTCTCGAGTACCATTTCTAGGTTGGATAAACATCCTTCGAATATTTTCCCACAAATGGAAAAGTCATCCATGAACATTTCCATGATGTCATCTATGAAGTCGGCTAAAATAGACATCATACATCGTTGGAAGGTTGCTGGAGTGTTACATAGTCCAAAAGGCATTCGTCGGTAGGAAAATAATCTGTATGGGAATGTGAAGGTAGTCTTTTCTTGGTGTAATACCTCAAAATTTTCCCTCTCATTCCCTCAAAATTTTGCATAGCATTTAGCATACATAAATTCATAAAATAACCAAAAACATTTGCATCATGTTCATCATTGTCGCTCCCGGGATTTTCATCCTAGTACAAACGCGAAAGTGGCGCGGAAAGGTTAGAGTCGCCAGCCAGACATTTTTATCCCGAATGAAGGGAAAGGTAATGTTGCACAAACCTAAGGAAGAAAAGGAAGGACACAGGTCCTGCAAACCAAAGAGACTGAGCTCGGGAGTCGGTTACGACCTGGGAAGGTATTAGCACCCAGATCGTCCGCCGTACCCGACGTGATCCACGCTTGCAAAAGAAACTATTTCAAAGGGTGAGGGCATGAAAACTGCAGCAAAAGAAATGAAAATGAAAAGAAACTGGAACTGGAAAAGAAACAAAATAAGAAACAAAGAGAAAAATGTAGGGAAAATAAAGATTGTGCTCGAACGGGCCCTACCCCGCTGCCTACGTACCTCATCAGGATAATGAGGATCAGAGACGCCGTAGTTCCCCGGACTAGGGGTAGCAAGGAAATTGCTTGTGAATTAAAGCTTGAACTGCCTATGCCATTACTCAGGTGTTGCAGGCTCGGACGACGAGTGCGTAACCGTCTTGCAAGGTGACAAGTAGGAGCAAGTTCGCGTACGGAGCGAATGAGGTGAGAAAAGAATTCCCGGAGGAAAGACGCTTATTGTTTGTTTGTGATTTTTATGAAGCTTTTATTTATGAAGGTTTGCATAGGTAAGTGTACCTAAGTCTTACTCAATGGGATGTGTACATCTCACATCATCCCGAAATGGAATGCGCAAGAGGCACACCTATCTATGGAGGAAATCCCCAAAGCTAGCCCCACAAGTGAAGGCTCAAACACACTGGCCTATTACCCTTATTAAGTATTTTTGTGGTTTTTTGGTTAATAAGTGTTTTTTTAGCTTTTCTTTGTGAGGTACTCATGCTAAGACCTATCCCCCACGAGTGATGACTCACACCTCTCCCCGAAATGGAACGCATGTGAGCATCTCATAGCAAAGTCTCATGTCACATGAAAGTACTCAACCTTTATTAAATGAATTAGAATTAAGTTTGAAGATGAGAATAGAGAGCACCAAAGGATCTCAAAGGAAAAATTCTAAAGGGGACTAAAATAATCCTAAGTATTCACATGCATGGATATCCTAAAGGTTAGTGAGGTTTCTATCCTAATGAAGAAGGAAGAAGATAGAAGAAGAGATGAGAAAGGCCTAGGCCCAACAATAGAGAGTTAGTTCACATAAACATAAAAGGAAGAGATAAGAATTAGAGATGTGGAACTCAATTCCCACATCTCACACTTACCATAGCCCCTGCAAGGTTAGCATGCACAAGCGAACAAAAAATGAACAAATTAGCATAACATCATCCAACAATCAGAAGTGAAATGAAGTAAACAAATGCTTAATGCTAATTCAACCCAAAGAAATAAAGATGAGAAGCTTATGACTTAAAATGAGGCAACATAGATACATATGGAAACAAATGCGCACTTAAGAAAAATATAATACAAAACACACCAAATACAAGCACAAAGTTCAAAACCAAAATCAAAATGATATAAAGAATAGCCTAAGAGGCCAGCAAGATGAAGAGAGAAGTCACACAATACCAAACAATGTCAAAAATGGAAACAACGGAACCAAAATATGGCACTTAAACACTTAAAGAAACAAATGACTTGAATATGAAGCAAACTCAAAAATTCAGAAGAACCACGACCTATCCTAGGATCAGGAAGGTACCCATACCCCAAAGGAACCCCAAACAAGAAGAAGAAGTTGGCACAAGTGCCCTTCTAATCTTACAAGAGATCTAACAAACCAAAAGAAGCAAAATGGGACAAGGTGAGAACAAAAATCCACAAATAATCAACCAGCCATCTAAAAATTCTACAACTGGAACCAAATGACCTTAAAACACATTATATCAACTTGCCAAAAGGATTTGCAAAAATTCAGAAAGGAACTAGGTCAAATGAATGTATAAACACAAGCTAGGACATAAAACTTACATCACAAGATACCTGGCCAAAACTCAAGAAATAAATTTCTAAAATTTCTGAGAAAAATCACATGAAAACTAGTAGATCTTAGGAACACAATGCATAAAGAATGGGATCAAAACTCCAAATATTGAAATCTATTGAAAATGGACAAGACAGACTGGTCAAGAAAAGAAGCAAATGAAACTATGTGCAATGGTGAATTATTTCTGGCACGCTAATCAATGAAAAAAATGAAATAAAAATGTGACAAAATTCTAGAGACACAAAGGAACATCTATGATTTATTTGGGAATTTTTAAGTGAAGGGAGGTATTTTAATTGAATTAAAATGAAACTGAATATAAAAGAGAAATAAAGAAAAAAGAGACTAAGAAAGAAAATGGGAGGAGGTGCTGGAAGCAGGCCTTTTGAACTGAAACAAGACAGGCCCAAAGGAGAAGGGGGTGCGAAAATCAATCTGGCTTGGGCCCAGGCTGCGCTGACTCATGTTATATGGTGGGGGTGTGAGAAGCAAAGGTTTCAGGCTAGGGCTGGAGGTTTGGGGGTGCGGATAGAATCTTAGGCCCAGGTCCAAACACACAAAACAATTCCTTAAACTTCTCTTATTCCCTAAACATCATCATTATGCTAATTAATCCTTTCTAAACAATTATTAACCAATTAATCTATTTCTATTTCCTAAACAAATTATTCTAATTAATCTCAACTAATTAAACTCTTTCTAGTTCCTAAACAATTTATTCTAATTACTAAACTAATTAAACTATTATACTCTATCATATTTCCTAACAGATTATTCTAAACAATTCCAATTAAACAATACAGCAATCCTAAAGCTTCCTCTCTCTCTCACATTTATCTCTAACATCTTCCTCTCCAAATAACCCTAGCCGCCGCACACTCATCCTCCCCCCTAAACTCGCCGCCGGCCTCTGTTCATCACCTTCTTCTCCCTAAGCTTCGTCTTCACCGTCGCGACTCACCGCCATGCTTCTTCAACCCCGCTGCTCAACCTCTTCTTCCATTTCCCAACTCGCCCTTCGCCGCTCATCTTACACGAAAAAACAAACACCCACACAAAGCACTCCTTCGTCACAAATCCGAAAAGCCTTCTTCAATCAAACGAACGAAAACAAACTCAAGCCAAGACAATCAACACTCAAGATCCGCAACAACCGAATCACATTCATAGCGATGAATAGCAAACAACGGCACATGAAGGTTCACGAACTACGTACCTACCGGAGAGAAGTCCGGTGCTCCTTCGAATAAGAGTTACAAAATCCGCGCCTGATTCTCGATGATGAACACGAGCGATGATGTCGAAACCTAACAAAGGTTGACGTTCGGGTTTGGTGATTATGATGACGATGACGCTCGATCTTGTTGTTGTTGATGGAGAGTGGTGACCGATGTCGATGCGAGCTTCATGAATGTGACGATGCTGCTGAGATTCAGTGAAGCTTGACGAAGATTGACGTCAAGTTTGTGATGACCGATCGAAGCCCGCAGAAGATTGAAGATGGTGGATGCTTCCGACGAGGTCACTACTGCTTCAGCTTGACGCAGTGGGATAAAGAATATGCATCTCTGCTTGAAGTTTGTCAGAGATTCAGAATTGATTTCATAGAATGAACTCAGTTTTTATGAAGGATAGTGGATTTCTGCGAATTTGATGGATTGAGATCGAGAACGAGTCTCAGTTATTGATTCTCAAGGATTCGGCTATGGCAAAGTGTTGTCGAAGAACGATTGGATTCGTGCCACTCAATCTCGATTTGGTGCTGTTTTTCTATTGTGAAAGAGACGAAGCTTCTTGTTATGTGATGATGAAAGATGAATTGTTTTTTTGATTCGGGAGAGTCATGAATTCTGTTATTGTTGATGAGTGCTGAGATCAGTGATGAAGAGAAATCGAATCTGGCTTTTGGTTGTTGGTGATGAACGAAATTGATAAAGGATCCTGAATTCTGTTTTCTTTGTGATCAATCAGAGTGAATTTTCGGTTCTCGTATCCAGAATATGATCAGATCCTTTTTTCTTTTTCGTAACAGAATTCCTTTATATATATTTTTTTTGATATTTTTTCTCAATGAAATTTTTTATTCTCTTCCTTTTTGCGTTTTGGTATGATACTCAGTAATGAAATTTTGTGTTTCGATCAAGCTTCCAGCATGTCCAACTTTGTATTATTATTTTTTTTAATATTATTTCTGTTGCGTTTTGGAGATATTTTGTGGAACGTGTGCACTGGTATGAAAAACGCTGGCTGAAATTGAATGTGTTGAAACTGAATGTGTTGAAAATGAAACTAGAAGAATTTCTTAATGAAAAATGAAATTGAGTGTGTTGAAAATGAAACTAGAAGAATTTCTTAATGAAAAATGAAATTGAGTGTGTTGAAAATGAAACTAGAAGAATGGGCTTTTTCTTTATTTATTATTTTGATATTAATACGGGATAGGTTAAAAAAAAGAAAAAGAAGGATAAAAGAAAAGTGGATTTTGAAATGGATATCAAATAAGATTCAGAATGAACTTGGGTAAATCCTTTGTCGATATTTCCAATTGATACGATATGCCTTGAATCAGTCTGAACCAATCACTGAGGAAAATAATTTCACGGATGAACCACTGAAGAAATATCAAACTCTCAATCAAGCCAATATGCTCCAAACTCCATCATGAACCCTTGTTCGATAAACCAAATAACTTCCACACACCATACACCTTAACAATGAATACACACTGCCTGAGACCTAACCACTGAAACGGATAACTTTCAGTTGAAGTGATCCCTCAATAGTTTGACCAAGATTGGGTCAGACTTCCATCTGAATCGGATCGCGAACTGAACAATCACACCTGAAGTAAAACACTTCCAGTTCCCTGCTATGATATGGATGCTATGCTTCATCTTTCTATGCTAATGATGTAGTGCACAATATGAAAATGATATGCTAAATTCTATGAAAAATGAGAGGGCAAATTTGGGGTGTTACAGCTGCCCCTATTCAATCATCAGTTAATCTGAAATGGATAAGAGCAACGACTATCAGACATTCGAGATAAACTGTGATTGAATACCCAAAAGACCCGAAATTTGCACTCTGACGAAGAATGCAACACTGGGAAATAAACCCAACCAGATGACGCTCTGGGGATATGAGGTGGAGAAAAAGCAGACGAGCTTCTTCCAAGTTGAAACTGATATCTGTAATAATAACATGTTGATAGACGAGTCTTCAAACCATCCTGTGACGCCAGGAACCGGACATACGAGTCCTCAAAACACTGCAATATAACCTCATTTGAGACAGACGAGTCTTCAAACAACCCTGTGACGCCAGGAGTTGGACGTACGAGTCCTCAAACAGACGAGTCTCCTTCGGATTTACCTGTTACGCCAGGACCGGTAATGCACTTAAGTCTGTGGGATAGACATGCAATCAAGGTAGACGAACCTTCTTCATATATTATCCGCGGATATATGGTATAAGACAGACGAGTCTTCTAAGCAAACCTGTTACGCCAGGTGCAGCAACCATAATTGGTGCTTGAGACAGACGAGCCTCCCTCGGATTTACCTGTTACGCCAGGACCGGTAACCATTTCGACATTTAATTCCCACTGTCAGGAATCGAAACCTCTTCAATACAGACGAGTATTGGATGATCATCAAGATAACACCGACGAGTGTTATAGGTCAATGATACAGACGAGTATCAGACGATGATCTGAGAAACACAGACGAGTGTCTCAGGTAATGATACAGACGAGTATCAGCCACTGGTATAGACGAATACCAGAAATTCAAACACAGACGAGCATTTGAAGTAGCAATACAGAAATACCAGGGTAAACATCAAATCCTCACATATAGGCGTAAGCTAGCACAGACGAGTGCTGGGGATGATACAGACGAGTATCCAAGCAAAGCAAACGCTTCAGAACACAAACGACTTCTAGGGAATAAAAGCAGACGAGCTTCAAACAAACACAAACGAGTGCTGAACAGTTGCAGACGAGCAACAATAGAGAACACATATCAAGGCACAGACGAGTGCTGAGGAGTTGCAGACGAGCAACTATCATAACCAAACACAGACGAGTGCTGGACAGTTGCAGCCGAGCAACAATAGAGAATACATGTCAAGGCACAGACGAGTGCAACGAATGATCCAATACCCAACACAGACGAGTGCTGGGAGGTTGCAGACGAGCAATAACAAGGTAACATTTCAAAGCACAGACGAACGCTGGAAATTGCAGAAGAGCAACAACAGAGGTATCATAACACAGACGAGTGTTGGAAATGATACAGACGAGTATCCACAAATATCAGGCATACCAAACACAGACGAGTACTGGAAAGTTGCAGACGAGCAACCGCATATGAGATTCTACAACACAGACGAGTGTTGAGAAGTTGCAGACGAGCAACAACAAATACCGTATCAGAACACAGACAAATGTTGAGGAGTCAACAGCAAAAATATTACATCTCAAAGCACAGACGAGTGCTGGAAATTGCAGACGAGCAAACGGCAACTGATATAACCAAACACAGACGAATGTTTGAAACTGCAGACGAGCAAAATCAAAGTAATCAAGCACCACTACTGGAGAAAGCAAATGAACAATACCAACAGGCTAACCCAGCCAAATGTTGAAAGATGCAGACGAGCAACAATAAAGCAGTAATATGCCCTTGCTGGGGAAAACTTGCTTAGGGATAACACATACGAGTGTTGACGATTGCAGACGAGCAACGAACGAATACCTGATCGGCAACAAGAGATACAACTCTGCAGGGGAAGACAAGTCACGAGTTCTGTACACTCAACTCTGACTGAGGTGATGAATACCTGGCCGTATCATCAAATACCCAAAAGTACGACAACTTTGCTGGGAAATATTTCACGGACAGAGATGAAAATCCAACATGAACTCTGTGGGGAATATCATCTAGTGACCTCTTGCATTTTCTGGACTAGTTGACTGCTTGAAGATCAACCTAAGAGGATTTTACAGAAGACATGACATCCGAAATGCCCAAGTCTTCAAACTCTTTAGAGATTCGTCGAATCTTGACATAACTGCCCCAGAATGCACATAATATGGAAGAATTTGTCTCGCGAGGATTCCTGAAAAATCTCGTATTACTGCGAAATACCGTGCCCTGTAAGCATAAAGATATGCACACTTGCCCCGGGCATAAATGAATCCAGCGGTTGAACTTTGATGTTGTGATTTTGAATTTTCTTTGTCTGACAGACTTCCTGGGTATCAACTCAAGGGTTGAAGAAGTGAAGACTATGATATCGACTCAAGGGTCGAGGAGAACACAACAACATCAACTCGAGGGTTGAGGAGTAAAGCGACAACATCATCGACTCGAGGGTCGAGGAAACGAAAGCAACACTATCGACTCAAGGGTCGAGGATAACAAAGCAACATATCGACTCAAGGGTCGAGGATAACAAAGCAACATATCGACTCAAGGGTCGAGGATAACAAAGCAACATCAACTCGAGGGTTGAGGAAATAAAATAGTAACATCGACTCGAGGGTCGAGGAAAACGAAACAACATCAACTCGAGGGTTGAGGAAACACGATGACAATACCGACTCGAGGGTCGTGGAACAGGATAAAGCAACATCAACTCGAGGGTTGAGGGAATAAAATAGCAACATCGACTCGAGGGTCGAGGAAAACGACACAACATCAACTCAAGGGTTGAGGAAACAAGATGACAATATCGACTCGAGGGTCGAGAAAAACAAAACAACATCAACTCGAGGGTTGAGAAAACAGAAGCAATGATATCGACTCGAGGGTCGAGGAGATGCCAACAAAGATTGGACTTTAACCTTGAAGATGCCAATGACTATTGGACTTTAACCGTGTTATGATGATCAGATGAAGAAACCATAACGACTGAGGAGAAATTCTCTGATTAGGGAAGCACCCTACTGGGATCAATCATCAGATGTTCATTCTGGGAACGGCCTTGCATACCGTAATATTGTCTCAAGAGGATTTTACAGAAAACAATAGCATCTGAAATGCTTCAGTGTTTTCAAACTCTTGAATATCTCGAAGTAACCACCTCAAACTGTATGGTCCACGAAGGAAATTTTCCCAAGATCTTGCATCATTATGAGGTGTCCTGCCCCAGTATCCTGAACCTTGTGTAGGTGCATCTGATTAGTCGTCTTCTGGAGAAAGTAACTTCTAGTGTTTCTTAGGGTGACCTGCCCCAGTACGGGCCTTGCTTTGGAGAAAACACCCATGCTAACTGCTCTGTGAGAGATTCAAATCTCGAAGTGATTGCCCCAATTTGGCTGCCTTTAACCCAACTGGTTGGAAAGGGTCCTATTCAACGAAGTTTCTTGGAAAAGTGCCCCTTGACATGAATGTCCTTCCGAAGTTTCCGCCTTCTCAACTTGACAAGATTAAACTTCTAGACTGAGGTTCCATATGTGAACTTCTTTGATGCCAAACAAATGTATGCAAGCAGAAAATGTCTTATTCTGAGAATGAAAATTCTAATGCAACACATGTTAATCTTGAAGCTTTTATTGAAAAGATGTCATTTATGAACGAATCACTAGTTAAGACAGTACAATATTTTTTATGAAATAAACATGCATATGCAATACCAACGAGGGTCTTTTAGCACAACTCGTAGGAGTCAGGAACGCTATCTCATGGTGGCACGCTCTCGAATTAACCATGCTTCAATTAGGACTTTTAAGGGTTGTATCGTGGTCTGGTTCATGGTTATAAAAACAAAGGATATAGGCTCGAAGTTTGTATGTGCCCACCCATCTTCATGATGTCCTTCCATTCCTATGTTCAGCTAGTTTTCACAAGCGCTCACCATTCCTAAGGGTTTCGTATTGATTGAGGAACCATTACTCTAACAGTTTAAGCACCATTGAGGTTGTTGTTGGGATAACAGTCACCCTTATTGTCTTTTGTGTCTGCATCACACGACTTGTTCTTGCTTAAGGATCTTTATTGTGTGATCCTTTTTCGTCTTTTCGCTTTTTCATTCTCTTTGTTTATCCCTAACTTTTGCCTGGACTGATTCTTTTGAATCTTTTGCAAATGGAGTCCAGCGGGATGCCCTAATTTTTGCCTAAGTCGTTTGTTTTCAAGTTTCGACTTAGCGGGCTATTGATTTCTTCTTTCTTTTTTTTGAACAAATCGTATGACACTGTTTGTCTTGACTGTTTTGTAAGGGTTGTGACTGTCTCACTTTCTGGTTGTTGAGGAATAACCATGGTGGTTTTCGGTCTTTGGACCTCTTGATTTGGTACAATGAAATGTTAGGGATCCCTCAGATAAACGCCTTTATGGAAGCATGAACGTCTGGTCCGACTAGCTGACACCTACCCTGCCCCGGGTTAAATGTGAGGGTTTTTTCCATGTGAAAAGAAACTCCTACTTCAAGGCTCAAAGGGGTTATCAACGATTTATCTCCCTTATATCTCCGGTGTTTGGGAATTTGAAACAATGCCTGTACATCGTCAACAGGGTCTTACTCAAGAGCACACAAATGGAGATTTTTGCGTTTTCCTTTCGTCATCCTCCATCACAGAGTTTAAGAACAACAGTTGGTATTGCAATGCACACTCACAAAAATGAAGACACGAATTAATTACTTCAAGAAAAACAAGTGCGTTTCATCAATTAACATTCAAAATAAACAAGTTTCATGCAAGCATACAAATGTTCAAACAAACATATAAAAGCGACACATGAAAATGCAGTAAAGAAACTGAGCAATGCCATTGTTGAGGAGACTTGACTCCGTCTGGACTTGTTGATCTTGAATACTTTCAGTAGTCAACACTTTTCTTGATGATATTTACAGTCTTCAATCAAATGACCACGTGTCAGCACCATACTTCATTCTCAATTATTCTGACCTGAAGCTTTCGACGTTCAAACATTCACACGAGACGTCTGAAGAAAAGAGTGACACTGAGATGAAATTGCCTCATAACTTTGATACCTAAGGTTGCTCGGAAAGACCTGACGATATTCTGCCTACGTATCTCCATTGACCAAAGACCAATGAAGAATCAGAGCGACGTAGTTCCCCTCAATAGGGATCAAAGTGACGTACATAGCCGCTCTTCAGAATCAAACTGAGAATCACCTTCACATACATCTTCAATAAATTCCTCCATAACATGAGCTGACGAACCCACATGACCAAACGGAGACTTGCTAACTTGAATGCCTTGAGGCGTCACTGAAATCAACCCAGAATCAGTCAAATCTTGAACCTTATCCCTGAGAGGCTTGCATTCTTCAGCTGAATGCCCTGGTGCGTTGCCATGGAATCCACATTGAACATTGGGATCAAAACTTGGTGGGTATGGACAAGGCACTGGACCCGGTTTCTTCGGCACTATCAATCCACTATCGATCAGGCATGGGAGTATTTGACTGTATGGCACTGGAAACTGATCGAAATAACTTTTGGATCTCTTAGTGTAGTAACGACGCCTTTGCGGAGTATTCTTCTGTTGGCATGGTCGTTGTTGATACGGAGGAGGTTCACTGTTAACTGATATCTGACATACGGATTCAGAAGGTTGCTGACTCTGAGCAGCTGAAATGCATGGGTAATGTGGATAAGTCAACGGAGTTGAAGGATCTTCCCAGATTGCATCAATCACATCCTTATCTTGAGAACTGACAAAAGATTCATTCTCTTCAGCTGAGCCATTTGAAATGCCTTGGATCTTTCCCCTCTTGATAAAACTCTCAATGCGTTCTCCAACTATCACCAAGTCCGAGAAACTCGAAGTTCCACTGCCAATCAACCTCTCCAAGTACGGCCCTTGTAAGGTTTCTATGAAAAGATCAACCAATTCTATGTCTGATAGCGGGGGTTTCACTCGAGCAGCTACTTCTCTCCACCTCTGGGCATACTCTCTGAAAGATTCACCATCTCCTTGGGATAACACTTGCAAATCCATGCGGCTAAGAGCCCTGTCAAGATTGTAGTCGTACTGCTTCACAAATGCATTGGTTAGGTCTGACCATGATTGGATACGACTGCTATCTAACTGCATGTACCAACTCGATGATGCCTTACTCAGACTATATTGGAAACAATGAATCATCAATTTGTCATTATGCTCATGTGAGGCCATCCTTCTGCAAAATCTTACCAAATGTTGTCTTGGACAACTATCCCATTTGTACTTTTCAAACTTCGGTACTTTGAACTTTGGAGGTATTACAAGGCCATGCACCAGACACATGCTTGCAGCACTTAGATCAATGACATTACGACTTTGAAGGGTCTTGATCTCTTCCTCCAACACACGAAATCTTTCCTCCCTCTCCACAATTCGTGGATCTTGGATTCTCACTACAAGGATTGCCTCTTGGGGATCTGGCATAGTGAAAGCAAAACTGTGATAATCTGCAGCATCAACAGAAGAAGAATGTCCACTTCGGGCGACCTGGCGCTCTTGAACATCTGGATTCCCAACAGGGGTCTGTACATGCTGAGCTTGAGCGGAATTACGGTCATCCTGCCTTGCCAAAGTTATCATAGCCTCTATAAGTTGTTCCCACTGATCTCTTGTCAACCCAACACTTGCAGACTGGCTTTGCTCTCCAGGGTCCATAATCTTCTCAAAAGTTGCTTCAAGTCTGATACGAGAACTGGAGTCTCAACTGTAGATGGTGAACAAAGAACGGATGAGCCCTGCCTCTGAAACATAAATGCAATGCAAATGATATATAATGCCATATTCAGTTGTTTCCAAAGAATCCATCTGCTTTGATCCACATTTTTATACAAAAATCCAACAGAAATAATTCAGGGATGAGATCCTCAGAAATAACTGAACATGTATGCTAGAATGCTATGATGGCATGTATGCATCTGGCAAGTGATCGAGAACTGGTGTCTGTCTGGATACGAAACACTGAGCTGAGAACCAAGTATCTGATGATATATGCCCTATGAATAATAACCATCTGATAAGAACTCAAAACCAAGGATCAAGAACTCCAGGATTATAATAACCGGACCAAAACATAAGATCACATTGATGATGAAAGGTATGTTGAGGTCAAGGGTTCCTGCAAACCTGTAAACCCCTCCCAATCTCACGGGTGTGCTCCGGGTCAAACATCACGGACTCTCAAAGCCGAATAGCAATAATACTGTCACCATTTCTGAGAAATGGCTCGTGACCAAATCAAGGAATCGGTTTGACATTATATACTACGCAGGGTGGCCTCAGCTGAGTCCGGGAAAAACAAGCATCCCTTATAAGTCCCCAGCTTCAAGCGCTGAAATCGAGAAACAATAATACATTCAGCCCGTAGGATACAGTACTAATGTCATACGACCAGATGCTTTGACTGAGTTCCTATAAGAGAACCAGGCCATCCTATGCGAGTCCCCAGTGGACCCTCGGGTGCGAATGGGTTTGCCACAAAATGTGGTCTGCCACTGTCACCACTGGAGAGGGTTGTTTCCACAAAGGTTCTCAATGATCGGTCCCCAGATGCACATAACTATCAAGGTCCTATCCCGAAGTGGAGGAAATCTCCACACAAGATATTTCCAAGACAGTCGCAATCTGGGCGTGAAACACATCGCCACTCATCATGCCACATGCGAGTACAATATGTCCACTCTAATCCTAGGGTGCACTCAAGCCGGGTACTTGGCTTATCTCTCAGAAACAGTATCACCCATCCCACCAAACAGAAAACCAGTCCAGACAGTCCAGTATGATATATATGATGCGGAAAATAAATACTGAAAACTGTAAATAAAGCTGTAAATAAAGCTGTAAACAACAACAATACAATACAACAAGCCACATCAAACAAGTATCACCCAAAGAAACAGAAACAAACAAGCGCTAGGAGAGACTCACAGGGGAACCAGAGACTCTGGGTTCGGTCCCCAGCAGAGTCGCCAGCTGTCGCTCCCAGGATTTTCATCCTAGTACAAACGCGAAAGTGGCGCGGAAAGGTTAGAGTCACCAGCCAGACATTTTTATCCCGAATGAAGGGAAAGGTAATGTTGCACAAACCTAAGGAAGAAGAGGAAGGACACAAGTCCTGCGAACCAAAGAGACTGAGCTCGGGAGTCGGTTACGACCTGGGAAGGTATTAGCACCCAGATCGTCCGCCGTACCCGACGGGATCCACGCTTGCAAAAGAAACTATTTCAAAGGGTGAGGGCATGAAAACTGCAGCAAAAGAAATGAAAATGAAAAGAAACTGGAACTGGAAAAGAAACGAAATAAGAAACAAAGAGAAAAATGTAGGGAAAATAAAGATTGTGCTCGAACGGGCCCTACCCCGCTACCTACGTACCTCATCAGGATAATGAGGATCAGAGACGCCGTAGTTCCCCGGACTAGGGGTAGCAAGGAAATTGCTTGTGAATTAAAGCTTGAACTGCCTATGCCATTGCTCAGGTGTTGCAGGCTCGGACGACGAGTGCGTAACCGTCTTGCAAGGTGACAAGTAGGAGCAAGTTCGCGTACGGAGCGAATGAGGTGAGAAAAGAATTCCTGGAGGAAAGACGCTTATTGTTTGTTTGTGATTTTTATGAAGCTTTTATTTATGAAGGTTTTCATAGGTAAGTGTACCTAAGTCTTACTCAATGGGATGTGTACATCTCACATCATCCCGAAATGGAATGCGCAAGAGGCACACCTATCTATGGAGGAAATCCCCAAAGCTAGCCCCACAAGTGAAGGCTCAAGCACACTGGCCTATTACCCTTATTAAGTATTTTTGTGGTTTTTTGGTTTATAAGTGTTGTTTTAGATTTTCTTTGTGAGGTACTCATGCTAAGACCTATCCACCACGAGTGATGACTCACACCTCGCCCCGAAATGGAACGCATGTGAGCATCTCATAGCAAAGTCTCATGTCACATGAAAGTACTCAACCTTTATTAAATGAATTAGAATTAGGTTTGAATATGAGAATAGATAGCACCAAAGGATCTCAAAGGAAAAATTCTAAAGGGGACTAAAATAATCCTAAGTATTCACATGCATGGATATCCTAAAGGTTAGTGAGGTTTCTATCCTAATGAAGAAGGAAGAAGATAGAAGAAGAGATGAGAAAGGCCTAGGCCCAACAATAGAGAGTTAGTTCACATAAACATAAAAGGAAGAGATAAGAATTAGAGATGTGGAATTCAATTCCCACATCTCACACTTACCATAGCCCCTGCAAGGTTAGCATGCACAAGCGAACAAAAAATGAACAAATTAGCATAACATCATCCAACAATCAGAAGTGAAATGAAGTAAACAAATGCTTAATGCTAATTCAACCCAAAGAAATAAAGATGAGAAGCTTATGACTTAAAATGAGGCAACATAGATACATATGGAAACAAATGCGCACTTAAGAAAAATATAATACAAAACACACCAAATACAAGCACAAAGTTCAAAACCAGAATCAAAATGATATAAAGAATGGCCTAAGAGGCCAGCAAGATGAAGAGAGAAGTCACACAATACCAAACAATGTCAAAAATGGAAACAACGGAACCAAAATATGGCACTTAAACACTTAAAGAAACAAATGACTTGAATATGAAGCAAACTCAAAAATTCAGAAGAACCACGACCTATCCTAGGACCAGGAAGGTACCCATACCCCAAAGGAACCCCAAACAAGAATAAGAAGTTGGCACAAGTGCCCTTCTAATCTTACAAGAGATCTAACAAACCAAAAGAAGCAAAATGGGACAAGGTGAGAACAAAAATCCACAAATAATCAACCAGCCATCTAAAAATTCTACAACTGGAACCAAATGACCTTAAAACACATTATATCAACTTGCCAAAAGGATTTGCAAAAATTCAGAAAGGAACTAGGTCAAATGAATGTATAAACACAAGCTAGGACAGAAAACTTACATCACAAGATACCTGGCCAAAACTCAAGAAATAAATTTCTAAAATTCTGAGAAAAATCACATGAAAACTATAAGATCTTAGGAACACAATGCAAAAAGAATGGGATCAAAACTCCAAATATTGAAATCTATAGAAAATGGACAAGACAGACTGGTCAAGAAAAGAAGCAAATGAAACTATGTGCAATGGTGAATTATTTCTGGCACACTAATCAATGAAAAAAATGAAATAAAAATGTGACAAAATTCTAGAGACACAAAGGAACATCTATGATTTATTTGGGAATTTTTAAGTGAAGGGAGGTATTTTAATTGAATTAAAATGAAACTGAATATAAAAGAGAAATAAAGAAAAAAGAGACTAAGAAAGAAAATGGGAGGAGGTGCTGGAAGCAGGCCTTTTGAACTGAAACAAGACAGGCCCAAAGGAGAAGGGGGTGCGAAAATCAATCTGGCTTGGGCCCAGGCTGCGCTGACTCATGTTATATGGTGGGGGTGTGAGAAGCAAAGGTTTCAGGCTAGGGCTGGAGGTTTGGGGGTGCGGATAGAATCTTAGGCCCAGGTCCAAACACACAAAACAATTCCTTAAACTTCTCTTATTCCCTAAACATCATCATTATGCTAATTAATCATTTCTAAACAATTATTAACTAATTAATCTATTTCTATTTCCTAAACAAATTATTCTAATTAATCTCAACTAATTAAACTCTTTCTAGTTCCTAAACAATTTATTCTAATTACTAAACTAATTAAACTCTTTCTAGTTCCTAAGCAATTTATTCTAATTACTAAACTAATTAAACTATTATACTCTATCATATTTCCTAACAGATTATTCTAAACAATTCCAATTAAACAATACAGCAATCCTAAAGCTTCCTCTCTCTCTCTCTCTCTCTCTCTCACATTTATCTCTAACATCTTCCTCTCCAAATAACCCTAGCCGCCGCACACTCATCCTCCACCCTAAACTCGCCGCTGGCCTCTGTTCATCATCTTCTTCTCCCTAAGCTTCGCCTTCACCGTCGCGACTCGCCGCCATGCTTCTTCAACCCCGCTGCTCAACCTCTTCTTCCATTTCCCAACTCGCCCTTCGTCGCTCATCTTACACGAAAAAACAAACACCCACACAAAGCACTCCTTCGTCACAAATCCGAAAAGCCTTCTTCAATCAAACGAACGAAAACAAACTCAAGCCAAGACAATCAACACTCAAGATCCGCAACAACCGAATCACATTCATAGTGATGAATAGCAAACAACGGCACATGAAGGTTCACGAACTACGTACCTACCGGAGAGAAGTCCGGTGCTCCTTCGAATATGAGTAACAAAATCCGCGCCTGATTCTCGATGATGAACACGAGCGATGATGTCGAAACCTAACAAAGCTTGACGTTCGGGTTTGGTGATTATGATGACGATGACGCTTGATCTTGTTGTTGTTGATGGAGAGTGGTGACCGATGTCGATGCGAGCTTCATGAATGTGACGATGCTGCTGAGATTCAGTGAAGCTTGACGAAGATTGACGTCAAGTTTGTGATGACCGATCGAAGCCCGCAGAAGATTGAAGATGGTGGATGCTTCCGACGAGGTCACTACTGCTTCAGCTTGACGCAGTGGGATAAAGAATATGCATCTCTGCTTGAAGTTTGTCAGAGATTCAGAATTGATTTCATAGAATGAACTCAGTTTTTATGAAGGATAGTGGATTTCTGCGAATTTGATGGATTGAGATCGAGAACGAGTCTCAGTTATTGATTCTCAAGGATTCGGCTATGGCAAAGTGTTGTCGAAGAACGATTGGATTCGTGCCACTCAATCTCGATTTGGTGTTGTTTTTCTATTGTGAAAGAGACGAAGCTTCTTGTTATGTGATGATGAAAGATGAATTATTTTTTTGATTCGGGAGAGTCATGAATTCTGTTATTGTTGATGAGTGCTGAGATCAGTGATGAAGAGAAATCGAATCTGGCTTTTGGTTGTTGGTGATGAACGAAATTGATAAAGGATCCTGAATTCTGTTTTCTTTGTGATCAATCAGAGTGAATTTTCGGTTCTCGTATCCAGAATATGATCAGATCCTTTTTTCTTTTTCGTAACAGAATTCCTTTATATATATTTTTTTGATATTTTTTCTCAATGAAATTTTTTATTCTCTTCCTTTTTGCGTTTTGGTATGATACTCAGTAATGAAATTTTGTGTTTCGATCAAGCTTCCAGCATGTCCAACTTTGTATTATTATTTTTTTTTAATATTATTTCTGTTGCGTTTTGGAGATGTTTTGTGGAACGTGTGCACTGGTATGAAAAACGCTGGCTGAAATTGAATGTGTTGAAACTGAATGTGTTGAAAATGAAACTAGAAGAATTTCTTAATGAAAAATGAAATTGAGTGTGTTGAAAATGAAACTAGAAGAATTTCTTAATGAAAAATGAAATTGAGTGTGTTGAAAATGAAACTAGAAGAATGGGCTTTTTCTTTATTTATTATTTTGATATTAATACGGGATAGGTTAAAAAAAAGAAAAAGAAGGATAAAAGAAAAGTGGATTTTGAAATGGATATCAAATAAGATTCAGAATGAACTTGGGTAAATCCTTTGTCGATATTTCCAATTGATACGATATGCCTTGAATCAGTCTGAACCAATCACTGAGGAAAATAACTTCACGGATGAACCACTGAAGAAATATCAAACTCTCAATCAAGCCAATATGCTCCAAACTCCATCATGAACCCTTGTTCGATAAACCAAATAACTTCCACACACCATACACCTTAACACTGAATACACACTGCCTGAGACCTAACCACTGAAACGGATAACTTTCAGTTGAAGTGATCCCTCAATAGTTTGACCAAGATTGGGTCAGACTTCCATCTGAATCGGATCGCGAACTGAACAATCACACCTGAAGTAAAACACTTCCAGTTCCCTGCTATGATATGGATGCTATGCTTCATCTTTCTATGCTAATGATGTAGTGCGCAATATGAAAATGATATGCTAAATGCTATGAAAAATGAGAGGGCAAATTTGGGGTGTTACAATCATAGCTAAGGCATATTTATGTGATCATTGATTGGAGCAATTGAAGGCTATCCAAAGGCAACCAAAGGGGCATAAAGCTTCTCAAACTTTTGCAAGGGGTTCACAACATCCCACAAGTCTTCATTTGAAGCAACAAGTCATGAAAAGATTTGAATTGATCAAAGGAAGTAAGCAGTGCAACATCTCTTGATGAAAAGGGCCAAATTAGGGTTTCACTTCCATTGGGCTTCCCCGTGAAATTTTGATTCAAAGTGGATTCCATTGTCTTATATATGATGTCAAGTAGGGGTGACAAAATGGGCCTCCCTCCCCGCCCCACACCGCCCCGCCTAAAGCCCTCCAAAAAACGAGCGGGGCGGGCATGCCCGCCAAGTTGAAATGGGCATAAAAGTTTAGCCCGCCCCACCAAAGTGGCGGGTTGGCGGGCGGCGGGCTTGCCCGCCTTCATTATTTATTTATTTTTTTCTATTTTTTAAAATAAATTAAATGTTTTTTTTTAATTTCAATAAAAAAACATCATACCAACATTTTGAAAGCATAAATGGCAAAAGACTAAGTCCATCAAGTATTAATCTTCAATAAAAAATAGAACTTTCAACAAGCTTTCACCTAAATTATAAGCAAAATATAAGGAAAAATGTTTATTTCATAGGTGCGGCGGGCTTTGGCGGGTGGCGGGTTTTGGCGGGGCGGGCTTTGGCGGGTGGCGGTCTTTAGCGGGGCGGGCTCTGGTGGGCGGCGGGCTCGAAATCCCAACCCAACCCGCCATTTTTAGGCGGGTGCGCGGGCCGGGCCGGCGGGCCACGACCCGTTTTTCTACCCCTAATGTCAAGTGCCTAGGGTTCAAATTTCATCCATAGAAACATGTTGGAAGAGGTTCAATTGGCCAGATGACTAAAAATCAGGGATTTGGGGAAAAATCAACCATGTTGAAGAAAAAGTTAACTCCTGACTTTTTGAGATCAAAATCATGAAATTAGGGTTACAAGGATCCTATGGTTCAAATTTGATCAAGAAATGATGGAGGAATCAAGAGAAATCAAGAAAACCAAAACTTACCATTTTTTGGGAAATTAGGGTTTCCAAAAATGGCAAGTTTTGGCCATTTTTGCAGCCACTTCAAGAGAGGCCTTCTCCCAAAATATGAGGGCTATCAAAATTATACCTTGAGCCAATTAAAGAGGGCATCTTGAGCTTCAAATCCATAGGTGGAACTCACTCATAGCATTAAAATTGAGAGAGATATGATCTTGCAAAGTTTGAGCAAATTAGGGCAAAACTAGGCCATGGGCGAGGCAATTGGCTAGCCAACGCGCGCCCTGCCGTGCATTTCATCAAGCAGGTGGTGTTCAAGATCTCCAGCCATTTTTCTCCATCTAAAGGGATTCAAATGAATTTTGTGTGAACTACAAAGGTGTTCCTTGATATGATCCCTACAATGTTGATGTTCAAAGTTTTTTCATTTGAGCAAGTCTTCTTGAACTTATTGAGGGTCAAAGTAGGGAGGAGGAAACTGGTCACACATAGGCCAATGGACACAAGGCAAGCCAAAGTCGTGTCAGGCATTCTTGCTGTCACATTTCCTTGTTTTCAAAGGAATATTTGAGTAACTTAGAAGCCATATCCTATGATGATCCAAACCTCAAACTTGTTCTATGATCTTTCTACTTCAAATTGAGACCAAGAAACAAATGAATTGATGACTTGTGGTGAAAGTTTCATCTTGTAGAAAACTACAGTTTGCAATCTGATGTCTTGTAGGCCAAGTTATTGAATCATGGGAGGATTTCATTTCAGTCTAGCTTGTATACCTCAGTTGGCATGCTATGGTCACAAACCTCATGTTTAAGAAGTTCAAGCTATCACATGTGTGCATGATCACCTCAGCTATCATGCATCCCTTTTGAATCCAAGTCAAATGGAGAAAATCAAGTATGCTGCAAACATGATCAAAAGAGATTCACTTTGCTTCACTACAGCTCTTCATAAGTGCCATGTTCTACTCCATATTTGGTCCAGCTCGAGGCAAGCAAGCATCATGCAACTCCTCATTTCAAACATACCTCAATTACCAAGATCATCACTACACAAGATCACACCTCAAGGCTACATTGAATTAATACACAAGCCCTTGCCTCAAGTTCACCATAATTGCCATGAAAGTCATCATAGAGGATCCAGCTCGAATGTGGAAGTTTCTGGAAGATCCAGCTACCATAACTGCCATAACAACCTCACTCAGTTAAATCTCCTCACTCAGTTAACTCAAGGCCCTTTAACCATGGTTTAGAGATGGTATAAAGTGAGGTCAGCACTATATTTTGCAGGTTCATCATCATTATCATTGAAATCACACTCTTCATCCACCAAATTCTCTCAACTTTGGCTTCTGCATTTGGCTTCGAGGAAAATTCACCTTCAATCATCTTGATCCATTCTTCTTCAATTAACCATCTCCATCACCTCAAGCACAATCTCCATGGATTGCATAGCCTGAAATTCCAAGGATCAAGCACTGCATATTTTGAAGCTTCATGGCATTTTGGATCAAAACTCCTCAAATTGCATCAATCTAGTTTCATTCATCTTCAATCCCTCATCAACATCATCTTAAGCTTAAGATCTATCGCTTTTGCAACTTGAAGCATCAAGGATTAACCACCGTATAACATTGATCTTCACTGCATTTTCATCAACAACTCAAGATCCATAGCTCCCAGAGTGTTTATTTCACTCTCTTTGATCAAGATCAAATCAAGGCAAGGCTTAGGAATCTCACCTCTGGTAATTCTTCAACATTGTGAAGCTTTGCAATTCAGGTATGTTCTGAAATTTCACATGCTCGAATTGCTTGTTTCTTGATGGTTTCATGTTGATTGAAGCTTGATAGAAGTTATTGGATGACTGTCTAGTTGATATGCACTCTAGGTGCTTAGATGCAGGTTTTAGGTTCAAACTTCTTGCCTTCGATTTGCTTAATTTAGGAACCCTAAATGAGATGTGAGGCCATATTCGTGATCAGTGAAGAGAGGCGAGTTGAACTATGGTTTTATATTTCATTTTTATGGTGTTTTGAGTTTTCCCTACCGGAACCTGGCCAGAGAAGATGACCGGAATTCATCTCCGGCCATCTGAATAGCGTTGCCCTAATTTTTGTAACTTTAAGTCACAACCTTCAGATCAAATCCATCCAACGCTCATGATTCTTCCATCAATTAAAAATTCACGTGCAAGCAATGTGCATGTTTTATGAACAAAAGGTTCTGCCAACTATCCACACCCCCATCGCGTTCTAGTAAAGCCCATTTGTGTTGTTTTTGTTGCTTTCTGAACCCCCCAGGCCCAATGCATTTTGTTTTCTTTTATTTATTTTTACATTTTATTCAATTTTCGTTTCCTTTTATTAAAAATACCAAAATGCCCCCAAAAACTCCAATTAAATTCATGAGCATTGTTCATATTTTTCTCTAATTTTTCATATTTTTAGATTTTATTTTTGTCCATTTTTAAAACCAGAATTAATTTTCCATTTAATTGTTTCATAATTTTTTCATTTTTGACCAATTGATTTGTCCATTTTTGTTCTCCTAAACCAAAAATGATAAATGTCCCATTCTTTTTTGCATTCTCTTAAAAACGCATCATACTCCTTCAAAGTATTTTTCTATGGATTTTTAGGTCATGTTTAGGTCTCTTTTGAGTTCATTCTTTCACATGTATGCCCTTAAACCCTAATTGCATTCTAGTACTCATTTGACCATCCAAAAATAGGAATTTTTATGAGATATTTTGTACATGATTCATTGTCTGGATTGTGATCCTCAATGTTAATTTTCATAATTTTGTCAATTCATTTGATATTTGTTTCAAGTTGCTTAGGTCCTAAGTCACTTTTTGGTCCCTTTTATAAGTTTCCTTTAATCCATTTGAATAAGGAATTTATACCATTGCTCTAAAGTCTTGATTGTGAGTCTCTTAGGTCATATAGAGGTCCTTAAATGTTGAGTAGACTCATTAGGTCCTTGTCTTTTGATTTTAGAGTTTCTTGAGTCATAAGTCATGCATGCTCCACTTTTGACCTAATTTCATCTCATCTTTCATCCCAACCACTCAAAATTCTATTTGTACATAAGGTAACTTGGTTCAATCATTTTTTTGTGTCTATTAAATGTACTTTGACCATTTCCATGTGTTTACTTCAAGTGTTTAAGTTTTGTGCCTCTTTGAGTCTCATTTGTTACCTAAAGGTCCAAAAACCCAAATTTGTGACACTTAGCTTTAAGATAATTCTTATCACTTCATTGGTACCTATTTTGTAAATATAATTTTCATTTTAACTTTCCATCAAGCCTTTGGTTTTTGTATGGTGAGTTCAAGCCTCTTTGGTCCCTTTTGATTTTACATCTTAAGGCATTTGTTCCACTTCTAAACCATGTGTGCATATTCATTCTTCCTTATTTCATTCACGTGCTTTAACCTCCTTAACTTGAATCTATTTCTTTTCATATGAGTTAACCTCATCATACACTTTCATTAGGTATTAAGTTCTGGACTATGCACTCACCTTTGACTTTAGGAGGTTTTAACATGATAATACACTTAGGTTTCCCTTTTGACTTTTCCTTAGGTTCCATTAGGGTTCAACCACACTTTAGGGCATAGTTTGAACTTGATTCACTTAATCCCTTTAGATACTTTTGAATTAATTTAGCTACTGACTTTTTAAGTTTTCTATCTTATAGGATTCCTTAGACTTAGGTACTAACCTTAGGAGTCCATTAATATCCTTCCTTAGCTAGTAAGAGTTGTTTAAGAGATTTGCCATGCTATAATTGTTCATATTTCTTCATCATGCTAACATTTGTTTTGCATGGGGGAATATATAGTAATCACTTCATTCCTCATCTCTTATGCATTTATTTGCTTTTGTTCAGCACCTTGGTGCTTTGTTCATAGGTTTCCCTTTGGTTCCTTAGATTCAACTTAACTTCCTTAGGAAGTAAGTTGAATTCTAACCTGTTTTTCTCTTCCTTAGGTTAGAATACCTCAGTAACCATAGGATCACCTTTTGTACATAATAAGATAACTTAGGGTTGTGTCTTAGTCCCCCATTTAGCTTTGACCTTTGCCTTTTGAGTCATTCTTTTCTCATCTTCAAACAAATCCAAAAACACTTAATAAATGCATGAAAGGATCCCTTGTATAGCCTTATTCCATGGGGTACTTGCTTTCATTGCATCTTGGAACGGTGTAGGCACTATGCCAAAGTTGACATTTAACAGCCCACCTTAGACATCGCTTTATAAAGAAAGCGTTGTCTAAGGTTAAAATTAAAAGCAAACACGGAAACTGTTCAAAAAAAATAAAATAAAAAGCGATGTTAAAAGTCCTACCTTAGACAACGCTTTTGAAAAAGCACTTTCTAAGGTAGGCCTTAGACAGCGCTTTTAGAAAGCGCTTTTAAAGGTAGGCCTTAGACAGCGCTTTTTCAAAAGTGCTTTCTGAAGTCTTTTAATTTAAAACAAAAATTAAAACCAAAAGCGCTGTCTAAGGTAGGCCTTAGACAACGCTTTTCAAAAGTGCTGTCTAAGGCCTACCTTAGAAAGAACCTTTAACAAAAGCACTGTCTAAGGTCTAATTATATTAAAAATATATAGTTTCTATTTTCATTTCTTCCTTTCCCTCTCTTCTGCGGACGACGAACAAAAATCGCCATTTTTGCCCTAACGAGCTTCAACAGTCGTCCTCCACCCTAAACCCCCACATTCTACATCCGTGAAGTCCACTGCCGTCCTCCGTCGTACAACTGTCGTCCTCTTCCGTCTCCACCACATTTCTTGGTAAGTTTCATCTCTTTTCTTTCAATCTATGTTCTTATGAGTTAAGCACTTTTTGTATTTATTTGACATTTAATTTAATCTCATTATGTTTAGTTTAAACTCATTATGTATTTATTTGACATTGTTGTAGTTTAGGCTCTGTTGTAGAAGTGCTTATGAGTTTAAGCACTTTTTGTATGTATTTGACATTTAGTTTAAGCTCATTATGTTTAGTTTAAGCTCATTATGTATTTATTTGATATTGTTGTAGTTTAAGCTCTTTTGTAGAAGTGCTTATGAGTTTAAGCATTTTTTATTAAGTTAGATTTGATCATGCATGGTTTCTTTATTATGTATGTATTTAGTTTAAGCTCATTATGTTTAGTTTAAGCTCATTATGTATTTATTTGACATTGTTGTAGTTTAAGCTCATTATGTATGTATTTAGTTTAAGCTCATTATGTTTAGTTTAAGCTCATTATGTATGTATTTAGTTTAAGCTCATTATGTTTAGTTTAAGCTCATTATGTATTTATTTGAAATTGTTATAGTTTAAGCTCTGTTGTAGAAGTGCTTATAAGTTTAAGCACTTTTTATTAAGTTAGATTTGATCATACATGGTTTCTTTATTATGTATGTATTTATTTGACATTGTTGTATTTATTTGACTATAAGTTAGATTTGATCATGCATGGTTTCTTTATTTTTGTGTTTTCAATTGCTTTTATTATAAGTTATATTTGATCCTCCTTGGTTTCTTTATTACAGGTTAGACATGGACACTAATGGTGATAACCCACATGATGATCATTTGACACATGAAGGAGGTAGTAAAAAAGTATCAACTGAAGAAGAGAATCGAAGAGGTATAACGGTTATGAGAAGAGTGGTCATTGGTAGATCTCGAGGCATCATTCTAGATGTGAATTGGAGCCATCAGGGGCAGCTTATAGAACCTAATGGGCACACCTTAACTAGTTTCATCGGTGCACTAGTAAGGAATGAAGTTCCCATTACTTGAGATGATTGGAGAAACAAAGATCTGAACGACTCCAAAGAAAGTATTTGGAGTGATATAAAGGTACAATAATTATGTATTTAATTATGCGAATCAATTATGTTTTTTTGATTATCTGTACTAACGCACAATCTATATGTTTTTCTTAGCGGTGTTTTAACATCGAAGAAGAAAGAAGAGGTTTTTGTATGAAATTGGCCGAAAATCTTTTACAAGGGTTTAGAACATTTTTATCATCCAAGTTCCTTAAGGATGCAGATGATAATTATGTTGATGCGGAGCTTCCTAAAAAATATGAAAGTTTGATATCAGCAGAAGAATGGGAAGCCTTCAAATCCAAACAACAGGACCCTGTATTTAAAAGACTAAGTGCCACAAATCGGGAAAGAGCATCAAGTCCCGCATATCCGTACCGAAAAGGACGTGTCGGATATGGACGCATAGAACAATCCATGGTAAGTATTTATAAATTGTGATAACATATTTGTTCATCATATATTAGTTTTATTTGATCATATTGTATGACTTAATGTGTAGCTGCAGAAGGAGAAAAGTTCTGAAACATCTATTCCTGCACATGTTTTGTAGAAGGAAGCCCGTGTGGGCAAATCTGGAGTTCCTAAAGAAGATGTTTTACAAGTATACGAGAAATGTGTAAGTATAACGTTTTTTCTTTAATTAAATAAAAACTTTATAAACAAATATTTGACAAGTATACGGTATTCATCTGATTTTCAGGAGGCGCTATCTCAGTCTTTACCTCCAGATAATACAAGGAGCATACTTAGTCAGGCATTAGATGTCCGTGAGTATTCTGGTCGGGTGAGGGATAAGGGATTTAGAGTCACTCTGACCTTCCTGGGTATTAAAAAAGGAAAGGCTCATAGTAATCGGGAGCTTCATGAAAAATTGGAAGCAATGCAAGCTGAGCTTAATGCATTAAGGAGAGAAAGAGAGGCTAGCGCCTCAGTATGTTTCAGAGATGCTTCGGACAAAGATAGTATCAATTGTACCTTTAAGCCGAACATTCCAGAGGTAATTACATATAATTGTCTTAAATTGAAATATTTGCTTAAATTATGTATTTGACATATATACGCATTAACAATTTCATTTTATAATTGGTTTTAGGGCATTTCCCATTGTCAGCTCTATTTATCGTCACCATATTATTGGATGGTTGGCAAGGGAAAAGTGCATAACATTAGCGGAGTATTACTTCACACCAGAGAGCTCCCTGCTGGATGTTTGAAAGTATCAGTTGATATTGCAGTTGAGCCGAATGCATCATTACCATATCCTAACGATGGTTCGGATGCAACAACGGTGGACGAAGTAGTAGGTTCGTTTGTTGCATGGCCAACAAACCTCATTAGCGTAGGATATGAGGTATGCCTAAAAACTTTGTTAACCTTAATGTGTATATTCAAATTTTTTACAGGCATTTTACGTACATTTTTTACTTGGTTATGTTAAATAGACTCCCACAAGATCCAAATCAAAAGATAATGCTATTCTGCGGCATACCGAGTCCGTGGTTTCAAAAAAACAGGTACAATACAATTATATGACATATATGCATGGAAGTTGTTAAATTCTTAATTTCATCTAACTATTTATATGATATATAGCTTCAAGAAAAGAAGGTTAGCAACGTCGCCGCACACCAAAAAAAGGGGGTTAGCAAAGCCTCCGCACAACAAAAAAAAGGAGGTTAGCAACGCCTCCGCACAACAAAAAAAAGGCTGATGCTAAGAAGACCGTAGCTAAGAAAAAACCTACCACCAAGTATAGGACGTGCCTCCAGACATTTCTAGAGATGACAAATATATTGATCGGAGGTGTTCGTCTTGTGCATATGGAGGAAGGTATTTTCGACTTTGATTACGAACAAATGATTGGTAATGAAGACTTCATGCAAGTTTTTGGCCGTGAAGAAATTGGCGTCAGTGTTGTCAATACATATATCAAGTAAATCGGGTATACTTTGTTATATTAATTGAACAACTTATTTACTTTATGTTTCAAATGAGGTGTCTAATGTTAATGATGTTTTTATTTAAGGTTTTTGTATGACAAATTGATGCGCCCCAATGGATTGGACGTAACATTTGGATTCTTAGCACCCGCGTCCGTCAACTTAAGTTTAATCATAAGTAGACCGGATACCATGACGGAGTACGTTCTCAGGATCCTCATGGCCAACAAAGATGCAGAGAAGTTGTTCTTTATACCGTTTAATACCGGGTTAGAATTTCATTCTAAATTCATCTATTATAATTATTTTGTATTTTGACGTCATGTAGAAAATTTACATCTAACATTTGTTTAATCATACAGTAGACATTGGTTGTTGCTTGCAATCAATCCTATCAGAGAAATCGTTTATTATCTTGACTCGTTAGGAAATGATTGGACAACATACCCGGATATGAAGGACACAATTGACACATAAGTGAGATTGTTCTAAATTTTCTTGTGTGTATTTATTAATTTATGTGAATTGTTCTAATTACTTCATTTTTATTTTATTAGCAACCTACAATCTTTTCGAGCCCAACGAGATATCCAAACATCAAAGAGGAGAGCCATCTGCATTACATGGATAAAAGTGGCGGTATATTATTAATTATCACATTTTTTATTATATTAGTGATGATACTTAATAAAACTTAGGATTTATCCATATTTTCTTTTCATTTGTAGTGTCCTCAGTAACGTAATCAAATAGATTGTGGATATTTCATGTTGAGGTTTATGCGAGATACTCTTGTTTTTGGCCGATTAGAGATTCCCACCGATGTATGTATTTCTAACTTATGAGTTATTTTAATATTTACACATATCTCTCATATAATTAAATAGTTGAAATTAAATCAAACTATGTTATATTATTATGTAGTACTTTAATGAATTCAAGTGTGCATATTATACAAAAGATCAAGTGGACGAAATCAAAGAGGAATGATGTCAATTCATTATAGAGCTAGGTGTTATGTGAGGTATAATATTGTACTCTTACTTTAATTGATGAGAATTTAAATATGTGTAACGTTGTAATTTCTATAATATTGTTTATTAATTGAATTACAATCTTTGTGTTGTTTCAGGACCTATGTATATTTGAAGCAATGCTTTGGATGAATTAGATATGTGCACTTATAATATATACATTTGTAGTAAAATGCAATGACTTGTAATTATAATAGGCCAAAATGGTTTGAATTGGTATATATATATATATATATATATATATATATATATATATATATATATATATATATATATATATATTGGTTTGAATTGCCAATTTTGGATTTATAATTTTGTTGCATAAATTGATATATAATTTGTGATATTTGTCTGCCAAAAATTGGTTGAAAACATGTCAAAAGTCTGGTAAAAAAAGTGGTTTCAAAAAATCTATTCAAAAATTTTCGTATACCTTAGACGACGCTTTACACAAAAAGCACTGTCTAAGGGGGACTTAGAAAGCGCTTTTGGCAAAAGTGTTGTCTAAGAGGGGGCTTAGACAGTTCTTTCCAAAAGCGTTGTCTAAGGTATACCTAAAAAAATTAAAATAGGAGGGGATTAGACAGCGCTTTCACCAAAAGCGTTGTTTAAGGTATACCTAAAAAATTTAAAATAGGAAGGGATTAGACAACGCTTAAATCAAAAGTGTTGTCTAAGGTATTCCTAAAAGCGTTGTCTAAGGGTACCTTAGACATCACTTTTAAGATTTAAAAAAGTGTTGTCTAAACGTTTAGCAGCAGAGGTTTAGACCGCGCTTTAAAGCGCTGTCTAAGTGAAAAAAGCATTGTCTAAGGTCTTGTTTGTTGTAGTGAGGCTTGTCTAGCATGATGTACAAGTCTTATCAAGGGGTTGTTTCACAAAGAAAAATCTAAAAGATACTTCTTCACAAACTACAAAAACATGTAATAAAGTTCAACAAGCTAGTGAACTTCGACCCTAATCCTTGGGAACAAGTCTTCGATAAATTCTCTTTTCTTGGTGTGTTTGTTCTATTATTACATCTTGGAATGTAGTAGCAAGTATACATTCCATGGAAAAGAGTTTAAATTCACTTCCTTGTGCCAAATTCATACAAAACTCTTAAAAAGCAAACAACAAACAATAAGCGACTATCCTGCGGGAACTTCTCTTTCTCATCTCATTCATTCTGAACGCGAACTTGCGACGACTTGTCTCGCATGCAAGATGGTAAACTCACTCGTACCGGACGAGCCTGCAACACCTGAGCATAGACATACGTAGTTCCAGTTATAAAAAACACAAGCAAATAGTTCCCGCCTTAGTTAGGCGAACTACGTCGACTCTGTTCCTCATTTTCCCGATGAGGTACGTGGGCAGTGGGGTAGGGCCCGTTCGAGCACATTCTTTATCTTCCCTACATTTTCCCCATCCTTTCTTTCCGTTTCCATTTCCCGTTCCCTTTTTTCATTTCAGTTCCCATTCCAGTTAGCAGTTTTCTTAAGCAGCATTTTATTTTCTCACCCTTTGAAACAAAACAAGCAAGCGTGGATCCCGTCGGGTATGACGGACGATCTGGGGTGCTAATACCTTCCCAGGTTGTAACCGACTCCTGAACCCAGATCTTTGGTCCGCCAGGACCTTGTCCTTTCCTTCTTCCTCAGGTTTGTGCAGCATTACCTTTCCCGTTCATTCGGCATAAAAATGCCTGGCTGGCGACTCTACCTTTTCCGCGCCACTTTCGCGTTTGTAATAGAATGAAAATCCCGGGAGTGATAGCTGGCGACTCTGCTGGGGATCGAACCCAAAATCTCTAGTTTCCCCTTTGAGAGTCAATCCTAGCGCCTGTTTGTTTTTGTTTTCTTTGGGTGTTTATATGTGTGTGTTGTGGTGTTTATTTACTGTTTTCGTTTACAGTTTACTTTAGAGCTTTATTTACTGCTTATAGTCTTTATTTTCACATGCATCATATATTGGACTGTGTTGGTTTCATGTTTTCTATGGGATGGGCTTTGTTACTGAGAGATAAGCCAAATACCCGGCTTGAGTGCACCTAGGACTTAGAGTGGTTCCACTTTGGCTTCATGGCATTTTGCTATGTTGGTATTAGTGAGTTCCACTTTGGCTTCATGGCATTTTGCTATGTTGGTATTAGTGAGTTCCACGCGTTGACTTGTGACCTTCTCGGAAATGTATTGATGCCGGAATGTTTCTGGGGCAATACACTACCTTGATAGTTATGTACAGTCAAGGGACCGATCATTGAGGACCTTTGTGGAAACATCCCTCTCTAGTGATGACAGTGGCAAACCATATTTGTTTTGGCAAACCCACTCGCATCCGAGGGCCCACTAGGAACTCACATAGGATGGCCTGGTTCTCTCATAGGAATCCAGTTAAAGAAAATTGTTTGTATGACAATAGTATTGTACCCTTCAGGATGAATGTACTATTGTTTCTCGATTCAGTTCTTGAAACTGGGGAATTATGAGGGATGCTTATTTCCTTGGACTCAGTTGAGACCTCCCTGAGTAGTACATAATGCCAAACCAATTTCTTGATTTGGTCATGAGCCATTTCTCGGAGATAGTGAACGTATTATTGCTATTTGGCTTTGAGAGTTCGTGATGTTTGACCCGAGTAGCACACCCGTGAGATTGGGAAGGGTTTACAGGAACCCCAAACTTCAACATACCCATTGTACCAACATACTTCAGTGATATGATCTGGTTCTGTTACACATGGATTCTAAGATCTGGGCCTCTGATAAGAGAGATACTTGTGATGATGGTATGACCCTGCACAAACACTTGATTATATTATTGACACCACACAGACACATCACTGATCACAAGCCTTGCCTTGCATAAGCATCATAACATCATTAATTATTTGTGTTCTTTTTATTCTTAGGGTCCATATTACTTCCTATTCCTGGTCATACTGCTGCTTCAAGATGGAGATTCCAAGGAAGAGAAATGTCCACTATACTTTCCCTATTATGGCTTATAGAAGGTGCCTTCATGCAAAGACATAGCTGATTCTTTTCATTTGGATTTATCTAAGGTCAGTAGAGGGCTGGATGCCAGCAAGGGTAAGGGACTTCTCTTAGACTTTCTTATCCAAGAAGCTCAGGGTCTAGCCTCTGAAAACAAATGGGTTAAGTTCAGTACTTTTCTTGCTTTGATAGTGTATGGGATTAGCTTGTTTCCAGGTGAGAAAGGATTAATCAGCATGGAGGCTATCACAATATTTGTCAGAAGAAACCCAGTGCCTACCTTGTTGGGTGACTTTTACTATGGGGTTCACCATAGGAATGAAAAGAGGAAGGGACATGTGAATTGTTGTGCTCCCTTGTTTGCTGACTGGTTTGTAAGGCAACTCCCTAAATTAGGGCCTTTCCATGATTTGAAACAATCTTGGAAGTGGTCCAACAGATTGATGGGATTAACCTCAGTTGACATTGCTTGGGGATGCAATAGGGATCTTGTAGGCAAAGATATCTTGGTCAGTTGTGGGAGTTTCCCAAATGTGCCCTTGATAGGAAGAAAAGGTGGAATCAACTATAATCTTATCTTATCCAGGAAACAGTTTGGCTATCCCCTAAGAGTTCAACCTTTGATTGAGGAGATGAATGAGTCATTATACTTTCCAATAGAAGGTAACCTGAAGATGAGCTTTCTAGCATACCAACCTTGGGAGGTTAAAGTGATGAAGGGGAAGAAAGACTTTGGGAAAGTAGATCCCAAGACTTATGATCCTTTTTCCACCTGGTTGGAAGATCGTGTAGAGACTTTGTTGCTCTCATTCTCTAAGGAACCACCTCTCTACCCTAAGGAGGTAGCACCCACAACTTCAGTTCCTCTTCAGGAGTATCAAAAATTGGAAGCTTTGGTTAAACAACTCAGGTTGGAGAATCAAGAAGCCAACAATTCATGCCAGAAGTTGAAAATGCAAAACCAGAAATTGGAAGAAAGGGCTCACAAAGCTGAAGAATTGGTTCGGCTTAAGCAACAAGACTTTCAAGAGAAGGAGCTATATTTCAAGAAAAGGGGATTAGCTTAAACTCACAAGGCGGTCCAGTGCCAGAAAGATAGGAAAGAGTTGAATGAAGCTAATGAAGTTATCACCTTATGGCAAGATAAATAGGAAGACAACTTGAAGAGGAAGAAGGAGCTGGAAGTCAAGTACAAGTTAGAGATCAAAGGACTTCAAGACTCTTTAGCTGAGCAGGGAAAGCTCGTTCAAAAGTCCTATCACCAGGAGGAGAGTCACCTCCAAGATATAGCAAAGAGTCAGCAAGCAATGAAGGAAGCTCAGAAAGAGATAGAAGAGTTGAAGCTGAGAGCTGATGTCAAGGGGACCAAGACTGATTCTATCACAAGCCAGGAAAGTGAAAAGGTGTTCCTACAACAAATTGAGGAATTGCACACCTCCTTTGACCTTAGGGATATCTTGATTCAAAAGCTCATACAGGAATCTACACATCCAGATATAGCCCAGTTGCTTTAAGGTGTCAAGAGCCTTAGTTGGAGGTTGCAGGGTGTAGATCTTCTTAGGCTATAGTCTTGTATTCATATGATTTGGATTACCCATAGGCTTGTAGTGGGAACCCTCTCTCTTGATGTACTTTTTATCTCTGATGTATGAACTTGTACCCCATGAGGTTGCAGGATGTATGAACTTTTATCTCCGAAGTCTCTGGTTGATTATCTGTTACACGAACACGAGATATTGAATACTGGCACTTCACATTTGAATGTCACACAAGGTCTTCTTTTCCCAACACCGGAATGGGAAAGTGAACAAAACCTTGGGGATAAAAGGAACACATTGCATTGCATACATATCATTTTCATTTTTCTTTGTTTTTGCAGGTTTCTCTAGGTTACTTAACTTATCTGTGTTACAGGAAAAGATTGCGTGAGCTACCAAGACCCGACACTTCAGACAAAATATTCCTCATTGTTACACAACACGCAACAACCAGAGGACCGTCATGGATGCTATGCAAACTGAGCTCAATGAACTCCGCACCAGGATGGGGGAATTTATGGTTATGATGCAAGGGATGGCCCAAGGACAACAAGATTTGAGGAATGCTATTCAGGGACTCAACCCTCCTCAGACTGATCCTCCTGTAGTCACTCCAGAAGTTCAAGTGAATCCTCCCAACACCAACAATGGAACAGGTGGACCTCCAGTTCCAGAGCCTGGTGTCATACCCCAAAATTATCCTACCTGCATATTATTTTTGTCTAACCTTTGTTCGGAAAATTAAAAAAAAAATATGTAGTTTTAGTTTTCATTTTTCAGGGTCGGTGTCACAAGGAGGAATCATGATTTCATTTTTGGTTTATCAGGTAAAGAGTGATGAAATCAGAATGCAGAATAGTCAAGATATTTGGGCTCGTAATCCAAATCATTAAAATTTTTAATTATGTGTGTCCATGTTCTTGCTATCAACTCAAAAGAATTCAAACATGTCATTTGTTCAAGATTTGTTCTAGAATGGCACAAAGGATTTCATATGGATTATTCAAGGTCAAACATGATAAAATTGGCATTTGTTTTGTTCAAAGATGAAGGGTACAAATTTATGAATCCAAGGCCCATGTCCACGTTGACGCAAGAAAAAAATCATTTACCAGTCTTTGGCAAATGTCCAATTATTGATTCATGATTGGATTATTTATCTCAAGAATTCATTTCAATTTTGTTTTTCAGCTAATAGTTCAAAAGATATTTGAAATTGGATTTAATTCAAACATGGCATGTTTCAAGTGTTACAAGTGTGGTTTCCATTCCTATTAATACAAGTTTGGTTACAAGATTTCTCTTAAGCACTAACTTGCAAATTCAAATTTGTTCTAAGAGTATACTTAGTACAGTACTAGAAACATATATCAAATGAGCCCAAAGGTTAAAATATTGATATTTTCATAATTTGGGATTCAAAAGATACAAGAGTTCATGCCAAATCCAAATGAATTACACTTCAATTACAAAAGAGATTTAAGTCAAAAGGAATATTCACTTGTTACAAATCCTGAAAGTACAAATTCTACTTGGTACTAAGAGAAGTTGCTGTGAAGCTTAAATTATCGTGGAAAGGTATACATCAAGGCATACAAAGTCAAATTCATGAACACTCATACAAAGCAAGGGATGTATCGCCCTATTTTGGTCATGCCCAAGGTTCATGCTACAAATTCTTTTTTTTTCTCATCAATATACTACTAATGGGCATACTCAAAGTACAAAACTTCCAGCTCGGGATTTCTAGCATGCTTTGCAAATATTGAAACTTCATTTGAGACTTCATTTCAAACCTTCAAAGGAAGTGCTTCACAATTAAGGCATATCATGTTTTAATGTTCAAACTTGCAGTCTTCATGAAAATCGTTGCGGTACAAAATAAAGCAGAAACAGTGATTCGCCACAGCATCATGCATATGCAAATTAGAGGCTAGGACCACAGGTCAAGTGCAAATACAGAAATACTACATTTATAATCTCAAATTGACATGGACAAAAAAATTCATCGAGTTCAAATGAAGAATTCAAGTCTGAATTCAAATTCAGTCGTGACATTAAATTACAAGCTTAAATTCATACCAGATTACAAGTCAGAAGGAAGTTTTAAATCTTTGTTTCCTCTGTTCCAATGTCCATCGTCAAAGCATCCTCCGTAATCCATGTCAAAATATGTAACAAAAATCACCAAGCATCAAGATTAAGTTACCTAGGGCAATACGAAAACAGTTCTTTTTCATCAAGTAATCATTATAAAAAACACAAATTTTGAACCATACAGAGATTCATTCAAAGATCCTCACCATCTTTCATATCCTCCAAGTCAATCACCCGACACGATCTCCCAAGGTTGCAACATGAATTCTCAAGCCAAGGACAACCAAGACTTTCATTTTCATCATCCTAGTGCAGCATTCCAATTCACTTGACATTGTTATCTTCAAAATAACACGTTAAAGTATTTCAATTGAAAACACATTTCTATCAAATTTCATACCTGCAAAACCAAATGATTATGCCAAAACAAAATCACAATTCTAAGTTTGTAGCAAAGTACTTCTCTTCGTACGATCGTCATGTCAAAGAATTCTTCATCACTTGAAATTTCATCTTCAAGCCTATCATCCATGAGCACCTTCCATCTACTGTCAAAAGAGGAAGGGAGTTTAAGTGAGGCCATATAACATCAGATTCAAGTTGACGTTCAGCAATGAATTTCCAAGAACATCACAAAACCAATTTCCATGAATAGATATGTTGTTTTGAACTACAATGATCATAGTAAGAAAGGAGCTGCAAATTCTAACAAATGACTCAACTAGTACCTTGATGGTGGCTCCATGTGAAGAAACTTTGTTTTTTTTACTGGATTAGAAATAAGCCTAGCATGTCAAAGCTCACAAAGTGAGGGCAAGGCCTGCTGGTAGCAGCACACAATTGCCTCCAAATGCTAAGGATTTAGTTTAGACACTTTGGTAGATGAGGAGGTTATTGAAAAAAACTGGAAGTTCTCAAAGATGCATCAGCTACCATTATAAACCTAGAAATCATGAGAGGACCTGTTTTCAACATAATCATTTGAAAGCTATTAGAGAAATTTCAATAAGTCATATCATGAAATTAGAGAGAATTGAATGATTGGTATAAGCAAGAATACTGAGCATGATAAATTTGCTTATGAGCATCAGAAAACCAGTTTGCATCATAATGTCTTTTTGAAGCCTATCAACCCCCTTTGCAGGTTTTTGACCTCATGAAATAGTTCCACTCTATTCTACAACTCAGGTCTGGCTCAGGCTCTCATAATACGTCATGATCACCACAAAATGTTGTCTGCAAAAGGGGAAGAACAGAAAACCATGTCACGTCTCAGGGGTCACAATATAAGATAGTTTAAGGACTATATCATAAATCCAGAATAAAGTCAAAAGAGCAAAGTCAAGGATTAGTTCAAATAAAATATTCGTAGGTATAAAAAACAAGAAAGGCAATTTGCAGGATTTTACAGTTGTACAAAATGAAATCAAAAGGGCCCCACAAGAATTCTAGAAGCAATCTTCAATCTCACTACAGACAAAACAAATTCACAGCTCACACGATTTTTCTCTCAAATTCACACGTATGAGCATCATTAAAATCCTTCTATAAATAGACCCAATCATTGGGTGATGAAGGATGGACACAGAAAAACCCTAGCTACTCAAACATAGAGAAAACGAAAATACCCTAACATCACTCTGCGAAATTATCCCCAGAAAACCCACGCTTAAAGCTTATTTTCGAGTTGTTGATTGAGGCTCACATCGAAACTCAATAAAACTCTAGCTAAATCCCACCCAATAAACAATAAATCACTAAAAAAATTAACGAAGGCAAGGAAAAAGAAGCGGATTCGAAAGCGTAGAAAGATTTCATAACTTCTAATCGACTTTTGACGCGTTTTAATCGGTAGATGCTTGAACTTTTTATTGTTCTTCACTTGGAGTTTGATGTTGTAAGCGCTGAAAATGCAATGAAATCAGGGTTGTTCTAGGGTTGCGATTTGGGGATAAGGGTTTTATTTGATTTTTTAAATCTATGTGTCGATGATAACGATGAGGTTTGTGTTTGAAAAAACACAACTGATGTTGAGACAAGCTTCTTCGATTCATTTCGGTTTTGAAGGAGATTTGAGTAATATATGAGAGGTTTTTTTTGTTTACGTTTTTTGAGAAATAGAAGGAGAGAATCAGAACATTCATATGTTCTCTCACCTTTCCGTTTCTATACAAAATCAAATATATTTTTTATTCTATTTTAGTATAACCGTTTAAAGTACATTCAATGCTTTTGTTTTTTTCCAATACTGAATCATTGCCCTGTATGTCCTTTATTATTCGTTTTTTTATGGATATTTCCCTTCCTATTTTGATTGTTGATGCTAATAAAGAGGATAGGCCATTTTCTCTGAACACTGCTTTTTGTGTTGGATTGGGTTGGTGTTTCATTATGATGTTGGTTTGGGCTTTACACCCCATTGTTTTCTATTTATCCCTGCGTTGATTGATAGGGGTTATGGCCCATATTCATTTTCTTTTCACATACCCTAATCTCACATTGTACTTCCCTCTGTTTTTGCGATCAATATGTTCTCTTCTTTAGATTTTATAGTGTGTTTTGTTGTCTAAAATATTGATCTTGTATATTTTTTTAAATCGATTTAGATTCTATTCTTATGTTTCTCGATTTAATTTTCCGGGGCCAATGATATAATTATAACTTTTTCGATATTCGATTTTAAATCGACGTTATCAAAGTTGTTATGAGGCCACTTTAATTTTTTTCGTTATTATTTAATCGATTATTCGATTTATTATTCAGTTAATGATAAAATGAGATATTCGATTATTTAATCGACGTTATCCATTAAATTGAGACCGATTTTATTATTTTATTCACTATTATATTTTATTATTCGGTTTATGATAAAATGAGATATTCGATTATTTAATCGACGTTATCCACTAAATTGATACCGATTTCATTATTTCCTCATTATTTTATCTTATTATTTGGTCGATGATATAATAAACGATTTAAATATTCGATTCTAGCAAATCGACGTTATTTAAATCAATATGAGACCACTTTATTTACTTCTTAGAAATTCGACTTTTATTTATTATATTTTATTCCCATATTTATCACTTTTTATCTCGTTCATAAATTAATCGATTAATCTCCATTAGAACTTTCCCTTATAAATTGTTCGCATCACGCACTGTTATCAAACTAATATAATATTTTCTAATCCGAATAATCAAACCTTTTTTAATTAAGTAACGGAATAACTGAATTATGGAGTCTCGCATTCCTCGAATTCTTGAATGAACACTCCCGAGGCTCGCCCCGAGGGATGCGGTTCATTCGACTTTTCGTAATTAAAATCTTTAATATACATATCAAATAATGAAAGAATTGAATTCTGGAGTCTAGCATTCTTCGAATTCTCGAATAAATTCTCCTGAGGCCCGCCCCTCAGGACGCGATTTATTTACCCTTTCATTCTTAAAAACCCTAACCAGATCAAACATCTTTTAAAAGAGAACTGTTTGAATCCTTTCTATACTCGCAAAACAACCTAGCGCTTCCGCCTCCTACCGTGAGCAGATAAGCCAATGCTTAGCAGTTAGAATGCGGTTCAAACAACTGTTCATTAAAACAAAATAACCAACGAACCTTAGTACCACGAACTACGAGGCTCTGACTTTTCCATTGCACAAGGGAATACATAGGCACACAGATATTACTCCTTACCGAGCACCCTAGGAATAAAACCACCCATTTCTCGTAACCTTAAATTAGAATCGTTCACATTTATTTTAGTCAAAGAAAACAGAAAGCATAAGTTAACATTTAATTGCAAGTTAAACTAAGAGGTTCCCATTGAGTACAACGGACTTAAGGGGTGCTAATACCTTCCCTTTATGTAACCGACCCCCGAACGTAGAATTTGGTTTCGATGACCTTGTTCTATCCATCTTTCTTTATTAGGTTTTATCTATATCTTCCTAAATAAATAGAATTAGGTGGAGACTCTGTTATTTCCATCTGTTCCGCTGTCGGCGCGAGGATCGTATTTTTCGAGGTACGACAGCTGGCGACTCTGCTGGGGACGAGTCAAACCTAACTTAGTTAACTTCTCGATTATTGTTGACTTTGCTTATCTGTTTTCTTTATGCTTTCTCCTTTTGCTTTTGTATGTACTCCTTTATTGCTCTCTCTTTATTATGCTCATTATTTTTTCATTGGATCTTGGGTTGGTATCATGTGTAAAGTTTTACACCTGAGATTTGGAAAAAGAAGAGGGAACATCTAAGTTAGAATTGGAAGTTATTAGTGTTAGTCTCTGAGGACTCGCTCCTTGCAAGCCTAGCATGAAAGCTCCCCCCGAGAGTAGACTTATTTGTAGATCTTGTTGTAACGCAGCTAGCCTGTCGCATGACTTGATTTGCGAAGGGTCTGTGACTCGGGGAACTCCTAGAACCAATTTCAATATTGGTAGTTGTGTAGTGTTAGTCTCCGAGGACCCGCTCCTTGTGTGCCTAACATGAGAACTCCACTCAAGGTAGACCTTATCGTCACTATCGTCATAATACAGCTAGCATGTGGCAGGACGTTAGTTCGGTTAGCGTCCGTGACCTTGAGTATCTTAATCCATCACCGTAGAAACTATCATGTGAGAGGTTTGTATTGATAAAGAACTTAGAACTATCCTTCTAGTGCCTACCTATAAAGTTCCTTTTATCATAGATATTGGTTACTCTCTCGTTTTGGTGATCAACTTTGGAATTTGATTTATCATCCTTTGAATTACAACTACTCATGGCATATTATTTGCATATCATTGCATTCATATTTCCATTCATAGTCGCTCATGTTCATTCGTTCTCATCTTCAGAGTTGTTGAGTACCCGTCAAGCTGATTCCTAAGCACAAATTCGGAACTGAAGTCATCATCGGAAAAAGAATGGAAAATCAGGAGCAGCATAACAGAAGGGTTAGAGAATACCTCAATGAGTTGAAAGGAAACGTGAATATACTCATGGAGATGATGCAAACATTGTTGCCTAGGGAAGCTCAGTCCCAGAGGATTGTCATACCTCAAATTAATGTTACCCCTACGGGTATTGTTTCCCAAGTTGTTTATGAGATTCCTTACTTTTTGCACCATGATGCTGAGTCTTCTGGAAAGCCCTCTGAAAAGCTTCAAAAGAGGAAGGAGTTTGTGACAAAAGATGAAGATAGGGCTCCCCCACAAAGGAGTGCTCGTCAGAGTCAGACTCGTAATCCCAGGCCTAGAACTCTGATTGATCCTATTCCCATGAAATATGCTGAGCTATATCCTTACTTGGTTCTGAAAGGCCTTATCACAACTAGGGCACTTACTCCTCCGAATATTCTGTCAGATGGTTCAGAACTGATCTTCATTGCCCATTCCATGAAGGAGCTGCATGTCATGATATTGAAAGTTGTTATGCTTTCTAGTCTCGAGTTCAGGATTTGGTCAGAGGAGATGTGATCACCTTCACACCGAGAGGGATTCCCCATGTTGGCAGAAATCATATGCCAGAACAAAGTGACTGAAGATTTGGTTGAAGAATCACAAGTTACTACCTAAAGCCAGTGGGTCAGACGGGAAAGCTTATCCTTGCTACTGATTAGACACTAGGCCTTGTTTCTTTTCAGTTTTAATTTCCTTGTTTGTATTATGTGTATTTGTTTAAAGACTTTGTTTGTGCTCTAATGTTAATGTTAATGAAACAAGCATCGCATGTTTTTGAATCAATTCATTCACCTTCATATTTGTGCGTATTTATGCTTTTTCATTTTCAAAAATTCCAAAAAAATATATATACCATTGTTTCTCTTATTCCTCTGTTGTATAAGCAATGATTGGAGGGAGGATGACGAAAAGAAATACCCAAACTGTTGAATGGTATGCTTTCAAAATAAAACCTTGCTGATGATATACACGCATTGTTTCAACTCCCAAATACTGGAGAAATAAGAAAGTTAATCTATTGTCAACCCCTTTGAGCCTAGAAGTTGGAGTTTCTTTCTACACGAAAAAAAACTGTAATCTTAACCCGGGGCAGGGTAGTTCTCAATTAATTCGAATATGTATTCAATTTCAGGAGAATCATTCCTTGCACTTTTAATAAGGGTTTCAAGCCCAATTTTGTCTTCGCACACATCAAATAATTGTCGAAGAAGTTGATGGCAGTCATTGTCCAAATCAAAAATGAAAAATCCGCTAAGTCAACACCCAAAAGGCGACTTAAGCAAAAATAAAAGAATCCCGATAGACTAAAAACATCAAAGATACAGTCTAGGCAAAAGTTAGGGATAATGAGATTCTCAAATCATAAGAGGTCACCAAAATTCCTCAATAAAGACAAAGAAGAGTTGACCCAAAGTCCTCAAAAAATAAGACAACAAAATATTGTGAAGAAACAATGACTGCCATCCAATAATCCTTTGGCTTCTGAGCCATCATCGTCAGTGCAATTACAAGTAATCTGAATGCATAGGTTGAGTTAATTGAGCGTAGGACTGGAGATTATCTGGAGTTTGGGTTGGGTAAAAATTAAACTTTGAGCCTTATATCCTTTGTTTCATAAACCGTGAACCAGACAACGTTACAACCCTTTTAAAGACCTACTTGAAGCTAGGTTTGTTTTGAAAGCATATTGCAGCAAGGTTGCGTAAGCTGACTCCCCCATAAATTTGCCAATCATTTGCTTTGGTATCCTTCCTTTTGCATTATCTTTCAATTTGCATTATCTTTCACTTTTCACTTTGCATGAATGAATAAATATTGCATTCTTGACTGTGATTCATTTTCTATACACTAATATCATTCCACTAATGATTTTGATTTCAAATTTTTGCTTGAGCGTTGCATTAAAATTAACATTTTTAAATGAATATTTTATTTGAAAGTAAGCATTCATCATCAAGGATTTTTTTCTTAAACAGTTGAGAAACTTGACCCGTGATCCTATTAGGGGCACCTTGCAGTCAAAGATCATGTTCTTCAAGGAATCTCTCCAAGACTCGTGTTGGGGCAAACATTTCAAGCGACCAGTCAAGCAGTCACTTCAGAATCATTCAACATGGGGCAGTCTATTTCAAGCAATCCCCAAGCAAAGCTTATCACTCCTTCCCAAAAGGATCAACATCTTGACACATCTAACAAGTGTAATAGAAGTTGTGATCAAGACATCTTTCAAAGGAGTAGTTGGCAAAAGTTCATTGTGTTGTGGAATTAGCTGTTTCAGCCGTACCTCTCCAAAAGAGTCTTTTCCAGTGGTCTTAGCATTTTCATTGCAAGCATTGACTATTTACATCATACAAAATTTCATATCAAGCATAGCTCAAAGTTCACTTCGTGCTCATACGCATTTTCCGAGGTCTTGTTGTCTTATCTTGTGGTCAAAGTCCAATTTCGTTTGGCACCCTTAAAGTCCAATTCTATTGGCAACCGCCAAAAATCAAAGTCCAACTCACTTGGCACCTGTAACACGGTGGGAGAACTGACTTTAGTTATGTTGCGGATAGCAAGAGTCGCCACCGACTTTTATTTTATCCAAAAGGAAAGGGTATAAAAGAACAGGAAAGACCTTAAGAGATATTTTTGGGTCCGGGGGGTAGGTTATGTAAAGGGAAGGTGTTAGCACCCTTTACATCCATGGTTATCCATGGGCTCTTAGTTACTTAGCTCACTTTTGGATTGTTTTTGAAAGTGTAGTGTGTGAATAGAAATTTTTTCATAATAGTTGATAATGATCCATGTACGGATGCGTAAAAACTTGTGTTTGAAAATTTGTTTGAAATTGTGAAAAGTTTGAAAAGTTTTGAAGTGAGCAAGTACATAAGAGGAACCTACCCTAAAGTTTAAGTCTTTTTTGTTCTTTATCCTTTAGGTGGTAAGACTATCCCTATTATTAAGGAATAGGTAGTCATTACCTTGGATGTAAGGGACATGTGAGGGACATCTATTTTTATGAAGGCAACTGTGAGGTGTATTAAGCATTTAGGAGGGACTATCATCATTATTCGAAGGGACTTGATCTTTAAAGGCAACCATTAGGGACTTGATGATTTTTCTTTTAAGGGACTTGCTTTATACACCCCACTTGACCTTATGATTTAGGCAACTTGAGGGATAACCTTAGAAAGGTGAGATGGCGATTAAAAATCGACTTACGTGTGTGAGTGTTTAATTTAAATTTATCTTATACTTAAAATGATCTAAATTGATTTTTAAATAGAATACATATTTGCACTCCCTAAATTACTAACCATAGCAAAAATTAAATAAAATTAAATATTACAAAATTTACACCAAGGAGCAATTACATAATTATAATAATAAGCAAATAAAAAAATAAATAGCAAACTATAAATAATAAGTAAAAATAATAAATAAGCAATAAATAAATAAATAGGGGTTAGTAATAATGAGAATTAAAAAATAGGGTTAGTAAAAATAAAATAAATAAATTTAGTGAAATAATAATAATTAGAAAAAATAAACAAGGTTAGAGAAATAATAATAAGTTAAATAATGTTAGTGAAATAATAATCAAAAGTTAGAAATGATAAAAATAAGTAAAGTTAGTAAAATAATAATAATAATAAAATATATGAAGCAAAAATAAATAATAACATGGTTAGTAACAATAATAAAATTAGCCAAAATAAGAATAAAAGATTAACAATTTTTTAATGTAGGCAACTATATTTACAAATTATTTTAAATGTATTATAATTACAAAGTTTAATTATTATAAATTCAATTTATTTTTAAAACAATTATTTATTAAAAGATATTTACACATTATATGAAGATAGTAGGTTTTAAGTATCATATTCACAAAATTAATCATATTTACAAAATTTAATTTTTATTAATTATTATATATTTACAAAAATTAATTATATTAAAGATTATACTAAATATATATATATATATATATATATATATATATATATATATATATATATATATATATATATATATATATATATATATATATATATATATATATATATATAATTATATTAAGAATTAGAAAAATAAATAACTAGGTTTTCTCAATAAATACTTAGAAAATAAATTAGAGTTTTTGAAAATTAGGGTTTTGTTAGAAAAATATTTTTAGGGTTTATAATATACAACAATTATTTTAATATATATACATATTCCAATTTAATCATATAAATAATAATAAAACTTAAATTGAGAAAAATCAAGAGTTTAGAATTTTTTTGGAAAATATAAGGTTGTTTTAAATATCTATACATGCATAATTTATTTTTAATTGATATTAAGAAAACAATTAAACTAATTAATTAAAGAAATAAAAATAGAAAAAGTGGTAAAAAGAAAACTCACCTGGGCTGGGTTTGAACCCAGGACACCCAGCTTGCAAACCTCAAAACGTACCACCAGGCCAGCTAGGCGCAGGTAACAAGGGAATGAGTAGAATCTGTTTTATGCAATGTCTGGAAAATCAGGAAAATAATAGAAGCAAAAAGGCCTGGGGGAGGATTGAACCCAGGACCTTTTGATTACAAGCATGCACGCGTGACCACCTGGCTGGGAGAGCCTAACTGGTAATATGATGATGATTGAACATAATATATTAAACCTGAAAAATGAACAAAATAAAAGAACAAAATGCTATAAACGGGGAATCGAACCCCAGACCAAGCCAATGTATGCGCACGCCTCCAACCACTGGGACAACATCATTGTTGTGATATCAAACAGCCAATAATTCATAAAATATTATACAAGATATTTGAATTTAAAAACACGCGCGGGAAGAGGTCTTCTTCTACCTCCAGAACTGCGAAATCTCCTGCGAATGTTGCTGGGAATTTACCTGCGAATAACAAGTTCCAGCAAAACCCGCGAAACTCAATGGGCAACAAAACTGTACAGTTTCACAAAATCAAACACAGCATTATGATCCAGACATTCATGCGATTCATCCTGTGCTTTTAGAATCCATTTATGTTCCTTAAATAAAAAATCCCTAAACCTAGGTCCAAACCCTAACCATGGCGTTTTATGAATCAGCCACGGTTTCTTTGATTTTCCTGCCCAGAAACGTTCTATATCACATAACAAACAATATTAGCCAAGCAAATTTCATTGAAACACAATAAATTAATGCAATCGAAAAAGTTATATTCAAAAGCAAATTGAATTCGGGTGAGGCATTATGGCACGATTTGGATGCATATGATTGATGGTTTATGATCAGAAGGGTCCAAGGAAGCTTGCTATGATCTTGTTTTACCTTAAAATGCCCTGCAAGTTGAAAACTGAATGTGAGCTTTTGAAGGAATTTTTGAACAATGGAACTTACCCTTTGGCTGCTGGAAATCGTGTCTTGATGTTTGCATTATGTTTAGTACTTATAGGAGACTCAATTAGGTCAAAAAGATTGATTAATTGTGTGGAAGAATTGATTCAAAAAGATTGAGATTGATCATGCTTTGAAAGTTCAATATTCTTGCATAAAGGCTTTCTATTTTTGGACAAATCTCATGATCTCATTCCTTTTCAATTCCAATCAGCATTGAAGGCCTTCTAGAAGACAAATCTCCATTAAACATCATATTTTCATATTTTATATTTATTTAAAATGATTTTTTATGAATTAAATCAAAATAAATAAAAATAAAATAATAAAAATTCAGATTTTTAATGATTTGGGTCGTGCATGATGATAGTGTATGGATTAGATCATGACTTGCCAAGCCCATTTGAAAAGAATTGGTTTTAAACCTCCATTTTCATCATAAACCATCACAAAATTTTCCAACTTTGCAAGGGCATATCTCCCTCAATTTTAAAGGTATGAGGGTGTTCTTGGACATTTTGGAAAGCTTGAAGAGTCCTCTAAACAACCCCATTGGTTTCATGTCCATATCATTTACCAATCTCAAGTTATGCCCTTTTGAAGTTGTTGACTTTTTGTTGACTTTTGAAATGACCTATAATGTCTTAGCTCATATCTTCCAAATGAAGAATTTTTGGGCTTGACTTGCAAGATCAAAGTTGTATAGAATTCAATTTCCTTAAAAATGAGCTTTGAGTGGAGACTTGGTGATGAAGCATGTGAAAGTTATGGCTGGTCAAAGTTTAGTTGACTTTTACTAAAGAAACCCTAATTTAGAAACCTCTGATTCTTGATGATCTGAAATCTCCTTCATGAATCATGATCAAACCTTGATTAAATGATGAATTTTACTTAATATAATTGATGTTGTCAAAAAATCATGAAGTTTGACTTTGGTTTGACCACAGTTGACCTCAGTTTGACTTTTTAACTGCTTTGATTGATTTTGACTTATCTGATCATCTGACTGAGCAAACTTCTGAGAAAAGTCTTGAAACTTGTCATGGGGGTTCTTACACACATATAAGATGTTATGAAGCTCATTTGAAGTCTTGGAAGTCCATTTAGCCTGATTAAAGTCAAAACCCTAGTTTTGGATGTACTGCTTAGGAGGTGCATTGTCTGAGGGAGTTGTCAATTCTTCTGACCAATTGTGAACCTTGTGAACCTTGTGAACCATCATAAAATGTCTTGTGAACCATCATAAAATTTCTTGTGAACCTCATGGGAAGTATTGTGAAGCTTGTGAACCTTGTGAACCTCATGAAGTGACTTTGTAGACCTCATGGCCCTCATGAAAGGTTATGTAAACATGGTGAATCTTGTGAACCTTGTGAACCTTCAAGAAGTAACTTGTAGACTTCATGAACCTCATGAAAGGTCTTGTAAATGTTGAGAAGCTTGTGAACCTTGTGAACCTTCAAGAAGTGACTTGTAGACTTCATGAACCTCAAGAAAGGTATTGAAAGCATTGTGGAACTTGTGAACCTTGTGAACCTTCAAGAAGTGACTTGTAGACTTCATGAACCTCATGAAAGGTTATATAAGTGTTGGGAACTTGTGAACCTTGTGAACCTTCTTAGAACACAAAGTCTTGTATTGTGAGGGCAAATTTTGGGGTGCAACAGCTGCCCCTGTTCAATTTTCTGAAACTTGAGGGGTTAGATTGGTACATTTGCCAGTCATGACCTGGAAGGTTGAAGGGGATTGAACACAAAAGCCCAAAAATTTGCACTCACCAGTGCATGGCTAGTTGAATATGATTGAGTGGGCTTAAAGATGCCACTTGGAAAAACTGGGGATGGGCTTAGAGATGCCATCTAAAGTGTCAGAATATGATGATGTCTTTATGTTGATACTGGATATCAGTACTAGGTCTTTGAATAGGCTGTCTCTGAATCATTTATGCAACATGATTTGAATTGTTGGATGGACCAGTCAAAAGAACGTCAGGATTAGTTCTTCTGAAAAAGCTTTGAACAAAGGACCAAAAGAGCGCCAGGATTTGCTCTTAAGGATCAAAAGAACGTCAGGATTTGTTCTTCTAAAAAAGTATCTTGAACAAGAGGCCAAAAGAGCGTCAGGATTTGCTCTTAAGGATCAAAAGAACGTCAGGATTTGTTCTTCTGAAAAAATGTCTTGGACAAGGGACCAAAAGAGCGTCAGGATTTGCTCTTAATGATCAAAAGAACGTCAGGATTAGTTCCTCTGAAAATGTCTTGAACAAGTAGCCAAAAGAGCGTCAGGATTTGCTCTTAATGATCAAAAGAACGTCAGGATTAGTTCCTCTGAAAAATGTCTTGAACAATGGGTTAAAAGAGCGTCAGGATTTGCTCTTGAGGATCAAAAGAACGTCAGGATTAGTTCCTCTGAAATACATCTTGGAGGATGAAGCAATCCAGAAGCAATGATGATAGCTGTCAAGAGGATGGAGCAATCTTGAGGTAATGATATGATTTCAGGAGGGTGAAACAATCCTGATGTATAAAAAGCTGTCAGGAGGATGGAGCAATCCCGAGGTAATAATATGATATGTTTTCAGGAGACTGGAGTAATCCTGATGTAACAGCATGTCTTTAGGAGGATAGAGCAATCCTGATTAATGATGATATGCTTTCAGGAGACTGGAGTAATCCTGATGATCATAAGTTTCTTTGTTGGATAATTAACCTGAAGACAATGTGACATTCTGTATAATAATATTAGTTTATGCTTTATGTATGCATGCATAGTATGATGCACCTAAGTAAATGTATTATGTATTTATGGATATGTATGTTATGGTATGATGTAAATGATGTATGTATGATATGATACTGCTGGAAGCGTCTGGATGTCTTTGTATAACAACTGCTGGCCTGGGAAAATAAATCCCGATTCGTTGTTGAAGAATATATTATACATAACCTTACGTCTGCTGGGGATAACAGGGTATATATAACCTCCCGTCTGCTGGGGATAGTAAGGTATATATAATCTTTGTCTTCGTTTGATGGTAGGGCAGATATAACCTCCCGTCTTCGTTCGATGGTAGGGCAGATATAACATCCCGTCTTCGTTCGTCGTGCCCTTATTGGAAAGTAAATTCCTGAATATCCGTATGAGGATAAAAGAGATGGATATAAATTCCAGGGGAGATAAGACTTTATGAAGTTGGATTCGTCCTATTGAGGGTTTGTAACTGTCTTGTAAAGATGAACAGGCGAAGCTTCGTTGAAATCCTTCCCTCGTTCGTCCTTAGTAAATACTATTACTGCATTTTTATGCATTTCTGGTAAACATCAATCATATTAAGCATACATGCTTTTTTTTTTGGTAAACATCAATCATATTCAAAAGCATACAGGCCTTCAAACATAACCAATGGACGTTTCGCTTATGTAAATAGGGTAAAAGTAAATCTGGATTCAAAAGATGGAATTTATTTATATCAAAAAGTGACCCATACACGGGTAAGTTTGTACAAGGAGACATAAACCCTGGTAAGAGGACTTTGTCATAAAGTTTTTACAAAACAGAGAAAATCAGCTATGTGGGAAACAATCCTATTGAGTTTCAATTCTACTATTGCCATTCAAGTATCTCATCTTCTTGCTGTTGAGACGGAAACGATTGGATTAAGCTTTATCTGTTCGAGCTTGAGTAAGTAGTACAACTGGTTGCAGTTTCATGGATGATCCAAACGAGACATAGTCATATGCTTTAATCCCTAACTTTTGCCTGTATTGCCCTTTCAGGTTTTCAATCCACCGGGATACCCTTTTTTTGCCCAAGCCGCCTTTTCAGGTTTTCGACTTGCCGGGTGTACATCTTTTATATACATCCCTAATTTTTGCCCAAACCCTTTTGGTTTGCCGGGATGCCCTTATTTTTGCCTAGGCCAGTCAACCTAGCGGGTCTCTTTTCATGCGTAGTATTTTTTAACTATGTCTGCGTTTACAGGCTGTGGGAAGTCTTCACCATCCATAGTAGTCAGTATCATGGCACCTCCTGAGAACACTGTCTTGACTACAAATGGTCCTTCATATGTTGGAGTCCACTTGCCTCTAGGATCACCCTGTGGTAATATGATACGCTTGATTACCAAGTCACCGGCCTGATATACCTTTGGCTTAACCTTTTTGTTAAAAGCTTTGATCATTCGTTTCTGGTACATCTGGCCGTGACAAACTGCTGCTAATCTTTTCTCATCAATCAAATTTATCTGGTCAAGTCGAGTCTGAATCCACTCATCTTCATTCAAGCTTGCATCCTTCATAATTCTCAAGGAGGGAATCTGAACTTCAATGGGCAGAACTGCTTCCATACCATAGACTAAGGAGAATGGGGTTGCCCCTGTTGAAGTACGTACTGTAGTACGATAACCATGAAGAGCAAATGGTAACATCTCATGCCAATCCTTGTAAGTAACAGTCATCTTCTGTACAATCTTCTTGATGTTCTTATTAGCAGCTTCAACTGCCCCATTCATCTTTGGACGATACGGAGAAGAGTTATGATGCTTAATCTTGAACTGCGTGCAGAGATCAGTAATCATAGTGTTGTTCAGATTAGAGTCATTGTCAGTGATAATCCTTTCAGGGATGCCATACCTACATATGAGATTATTTTTAATGAACCGAGCCACAACATTCTTGGTAACAGATGCAAATGAAGCTGCCTCCACCCACTTCGTGAAGTAATCAATAGCAACCAGGATGAAACGATGCCCATTAGAAGCAGTAGGCTTGATCTCACCAATCATATCAATGCCCCACATGGCAAAGGGCCAAGGAGCAGTCAACACATTCAATGGAGATGGAGGTACATGAACTTTATCAGCATAGATTTGACATTTGTGACAAGTTCTGGAGTGTTGATAACAATCAGCTTCCATGGTAGACCAATAGTAACCTGCTCTCAATATCTTCTTTGCCATAGTATGTCCACTAGAATGAGTGCCAAAGATCCCATCATGCATATCTTCCATAATCTCAATTGCTTCCTTCTTATCCACACAACGAAGCAAAGTTGAATCATGATTGCGCTTGTACAAAATGCCATTACTCAAGAAGAACTTAGCAGAAAACCTTCTCAGATATTTCCTATCTTTGACAGATGCCCCTTCAGGGAACTCCTGAGCTTCAAGATATCTTTTCACTTCATAGAACCAAGGCTTCTCTTCTACCCCTTCAGTGTCAATCTCATTGCAGTATGCAGGCTTTTCAAATCTATCAATGGTAATCTTGGGAGCTTCATCATCCCAGCTGATCTCAAACATAGATGCCATGGTGGCTAATGCATCTGCCAACTGATTTTCTCTTCGTGGAATGTGCTCGAAGGTAATCTCTTTGAAATGTGGGATCAAAGACAACACATGCTCTCTGTAAGGAATGAGGTTATCATGCTTGGTATCCCAATCTCCTTTAATCTGACTTACTACCAGGGCTGAATCTCCATACACATCAAGGAACTGAATCTTCATATCAATAGCAGCTTTAATACCCAGGATACATGCCTCATACTCAGCCATGTTATTGGTACAATAGAAACAAAGTCTGGCAGTAATCGGGGTATGACAACCTTCAGGGGAACTAATCACAACACCAACACCATTACCAAGTGCATTAGAGGCACCATCAAAAACCATAGTCCATCGGGATCCTTATTCAGGTCCGTCATATTGTCCAAGTTCTTTGGTAATAATCATAATGTCTTCATCAGGGAACTCAAAATTCATTGACTGGTAATCATCTACTGCTTGATGAGCCAAATGATCAGCAACAACACTTCCCTTGATGGCCTTCTGAGTAGTATACTGTATGTCATATTCTGTCAAGATCATTTGCCATCTTGCAATTCTTCCGGAGAGAGCAGGTTTCTCAAATATCTACTTGATTGGATCCATCTTTGAAATCAATAAGGTAGTATGGGTCAACATATACTGTCTTAGTCGGCGAGCAGCCCATGCCAAAGCGCAGCAAGTTTTCTCGAGCAGTGAGTATCTTGTTTCACAGTCGGTAAACTTTTTGCTAAGGTAGTATATTGCCTGCTCTTTTCGACCAGACTCGTCATGTTGCCCCAACACACACCCCATTGAGTTGTCTAACACAGTTAAGTACATAATCAAGGGTCTTCCATCAACTGGTGGCATCAAAATTGGAGGTTCCAGCAGATATCTCTTAATTTCATCAAAGGCAGTCTGGCACTCATCATTCCATTCCATCACCTGATCTTTCTTCAACAATTTGAAAATTGGCTCACAGATGATAGTTAACTGGGAAATAAATCTTGCAATGTAGTTCAAACGTCCCAAGAAACCTCTAACCTCCTTCTCAGTACGGGGAGCTGGCATCTCTCGTATAGCTTTTACTTTTGCAGGATCCACTTCAATACCTTTTCCACTGACAATGAAACCCAGGAGTTTACCAGATCTAACTCCAAAAGTACACTTGTTTGGGTTCAACCTCAACTTGTATTTCTTCAACCTCTCAAACAACTTGTGCAGATGATCAAGATGTTGCTCTTCATTCTGAGACCTGACTATCATATCATCCACATACACCTCTATCTCATGATGAATCATATCATGAAACAAAGCCACCATAGCACGCTGATATGTTGCCCCTGCATTCTTCAAACCAAATGGCATCACCTTATAACAAAAAGTGCCCCATTGTGTCACAAATGTTGTCTTCTCCATGTCTTCAAGAGCCATCTTGATTTGATTGTAACCAGAGAAACCATCCATAAAAGAGAATACCTTATGCTGAGCAGTGTTGTCTACCAAAATATCAATATGAGGAAGTGGAAAGTCATCTTTGGGGCTAGCCTTGTTCAAATCTCTGTAGTCCACACACATACGTACCTTACCATCTTTCTTAAGAACTAGTACCACCTTTGCAACCCACTGAGGATAAGAAGTCACTGCTAAGAACCCTGCATTGAACTGTTTCATTACCTCTGCCTTGATCTTTTCTGACATTTCAGGACGCATACGACGAACCTTCTGCTTCTTTGGACGACAATCTTCTTTTACTGGTAAACGGTGAACCACAATGTCTGTATCCAACCCTGGCATATCTTCATAAGACCAAGCAAAGATCTCCATATAGCCACGTAACATCTGAATCAATCTGCTCTTGACACTGTCCTCTAAATCAGCCCCTATCTTGACCTCTTTTCTGTTTTCTTCAGTTCCCAGATTCACAACTTCGACTGGCTCTTCATGTGGCTGTATAGCTTTCTCTTCTTGTTGTAACAACCTAGCAAGCTCTACAGGTATTTCACAATCGTCCTCATTTCCGTCTTCAGTTTGATAGATCGAATTCTCGAAATTATAATTGGCAATAGTAGAACTGTTATCAACAGGATCCAGAGTGGATGAGGATCTGCATTTTAGTGATGTGGGTGTGTGTAAGATCACATAGCTGATAAAACAAAAATAAAAGAAAAGAAAGACAAGGAACACAATATTTACGACAACGAAACGTCCACTGATTTTATTGAATGAAGTATGCAAATGAAATGACAGCCCGTAACAAGCACACCATTGTGCCCCGGGTAAGGCACAAGGCTTGAGAGTTTTATTGTTCAAGAAATTACAAATTTAAAAATACAACACAGTAATAGTATTTACTCCTGACTAAAGGAGATAAGGATAACATCTTCAGCTTTCCAATTATTGAGTCCAACACCCACAGTAGGAAAAATCCATGCATCCAAGTTGTAGTCTTCATCTTGATCTCCCATAGCATTAATCTGGTCCTTCACAACCCCCTGATTAGTGATACGGGCAGCACGAGCACGACGAACAGCCTTCTGGGACTCTGCAGTGAAACCCAAACCAAACTTGTCAGACTTGTATGGAATATCAGGAAGCTGACCCCAAATAGTACAACCACCTTCATCCACCACAGCTCTAGCATCATTGAGGGAGGCCATTGCCATTGTTGGAGGTTTTCTGGTGATCACAGGAACTTTCTTCGCAACAGGAGGAGCTACATAATCATTAACAACCCAAGGAACCACTTCAAACGTCTGACACGGAGTTTCAATGTATTCACCTTCCATTTCCAGATACTTGAAAGTGTTTACATGGCTGACAAAGTATTCTTCTTCTCCATAGACAGTAACAACCTTTCCATCTACCGGATATCTCAACTTTTGGTGCAATGTAGAGGTTACAGCACCTGCCCCATGGATCCAGGGACGACCAAGTAGACAAGAGTACGAAGGGCGAATATCCATCACAAAAAATGTAGCAGTAAACACCTGAGAGCCAACTTTGATTGGAAGATCAATTTCCCCATGCACTACTCTTCTAGAACCATCAAAAGCCTTCACCACAATGTTATTGGGCTTCAGCACAGCATCTTCAGGACTCAGCTTATTCAGGACTTCCTTAGGCAACACATTCAAAGAGGAACCATTATCTATCAGCACATGTGACAGGGTAGTGCCCCTGCATTCAATTGAAACATGCAAGGCCCTGTTATGATCCCTCTTGGCAGGGGTCAAATCAGCATCAGAAAACCCTAACCCATTGTCATAGGTTAGGTGGGCAACACAGTTCTCAAATTGGTCAACAGAAATTGCACTGGGTACATGAGCAGTCTTCAGAAACTTGATCAAGGACTTGGCATGAGCCTCAGAACATAGCAACAAGGATAACATAGAAATCTTTGAGGGAGTATGTCCCAGTTGATCAACAATGTCATAATCACTCTTGCGAATGATTTTCAATACTTCTTCCATCTGCTTAGAGAGGTCATCAGCAGCTGGCACATCAGTAGATACAGGCTCAATAACAGGACCCTTGCCCCGAGCATCAGTGGTGGTGGTAGCAGCAGGAGTAACTGCATTCTTGGAAGTATCTGGAGGAGAGAAGACTCTTCCACTACGAGTGATCTTGCTAGATCCAGCAATATTATCAATATCAACAGGCACATCAGCTACAGGCTCTTGCTTAACACCATGGATGTAAACATCAGACCCATAATGCCAAGGCACAGCTTTGTCAGACGTATACGGGATAGGACCAGGAGTAGTAATGACCACAGGAGCTACTCTGGCCTCAGCAACAACTTTCACAGGACCTTCAGCAGTAATCTTGATTGGACCCTGATGAGTGATTTTAATGGGACCCTTTGAAGTGATTCTTATTGGTACTTTGTCAACCATGTCAACCTCTTCAGTCTTCTTACCCTGCGTAATACGATCTACCATACTTTCCACAGAAGACGGTTTTCTTTCAAACATTATGGTGTAATTATCCATGAGACGCTGAATTCCGTCTTTCAACCTGAAGCATTTCTCTGGATTATACTCATAATAGACACAATCTTCATGACAACCCGGAAAGAACCCAGCTTGCACTAACTTCTTTCTGATGATGGCCAATGGTGTGGTCAACTCTGCAACTGAATGGATATGTAAATCTTCATCAATGGCATTGACAGTCTTCTCGTGATTTGGCATTGGAGCAGTAATCACATTTGGAGTACCTGGAGGATCAAACACAATTTCTCCAGCATCAATCATATCTTGAATTTTATTCTTCAAGATCCAGCAGTTATTAGTATCATGTCCCTGACAGTTTGAATGGTATGCACATCGTGCATTGGGGTTGTACCTGGGAGAGGTAACATTAGGATTCTGAGGAGCCTCTTTCAAAGTAATAAGTTCAGCTTTCAACAAGTGTTGCAATGCCTGAGCCATTGACATGTTGATCTTCGTGAACTGCCTTCTAGCCCTCTGTTGGTTGCCCTGTGGCTGCTCTGTTGTTGCAGGAGTTGGATTTGAAATATGCACTGCACTAACAGACTGATGCCTTCTGTTACGATCAGGTTGACCATAAACAGCATTGGATTCTTTCTTCCCAGTGGGAGGCTTCTTTGCAGCACCTGATGAGGAAGCACCCACTTGGATCTTACCATTCTTTATACCATTTTCTACTCGCTCTCCTGTCATGATCAACTCAGTGAAGCCAGATGATGAGCTTCCAATGAGATGACTGTAGAACGGACCATTCAGCGTGCACATGAACATATCAACCAATTCCCTGTCAGTCAAAGGGGGTTGAACTCTTCCAGCCAAATCTCTCCACTTCTGAGCATACTCCTTAAAACTTTCTTTGGCACCCATAGACATGCTCTGAAGCTGCATGCGAGTGGGGGCTAAGTCAGCATTGTATTGATACTGCTTATAGAAAGCTTCAGCAAGATCATTCCAGTCTCTGATGTTGGCACTCTCCAACTGATAATACCACTCCAGCTGAGCTCCAGATAAGCTCTCTTGAAAGAAATGGATCCACAACTTTTTATCAGCAGTGTGGGGTTGAATTCTTCTGACATAAGATCTCAAATGCAGCTTGGGACAAGAGACCCCATCATAAACAACAAATGTAGGAACCTTGAAACCAATGGGTATGACTACCCCAGATATCAAACTCAAATCTTCAAAATCCAGCCCAGATGACTTCTGTAATTCCATGGCATCCATCCTATCCACCAGCATCTTGAATTTGTCTTTATTAGGCTCATGGTAGTAATTAGCCTCAGAATCAGAGTCCCCCATTGTATGGTGGAGACTGCCTACCTCTTGCTCAAATTCCTCAGATTCATAGTCTTCAGCTGGTTCCTTGGTCTTGGCAAGACCTTTGAACCTTCTTCCCATGTTGATCAAACCAGCAGACCTTCTAGTCTTCTTAGTCTTCTTGGCCAGCAGTGTCTTCAATTCATCCTGCCCTTTGGACAGGTTCAAGATCAGCTCTTGGAACTATGCATTTTGTGCCTGGAGATCCTTAACTGATTGTTCAAGAGCCATTGCTGAAATAAACAGCGAGAAGATGAGAAACCTGTGCACAATTATAAACCTGTGATGCAATGAAATGATATGGTAATGCATATGCATTGTTTTCAAGGACCGCAGAATTTAAATTTGCTTAGACAAACAAGAAGATAAACTTTTATTAGTAATAACTTTGTTTTGCCTTTTAGGCTTACAAAAATGAAATGAAATAAGTACAAAAGATGGGGTTTTAAGTCTCCCATGGACGTTTCCTCTTTGTATTGAGGTATGAGTTGAGGTTTCGTTCCTCATGAAGTTGCTTTGTTAGTTCTAGGATTCTTGCTTGGCTTTCTTTGTAATGAGTCTCGAAGGTATCCCTTTGCTCCTTCAGTTGGATCCATGATCTCTGCAAGTCTTCCATATCAGTAGGCATGTCTGGGTGAAGGATGGTATAAGCTGTGTCTCCTTCAGCAACAGGTTCCATGATAACTGGTAGGACGGCAGGATATGGCATCATGAGTGTCTGAGCACGAGATCGTATCCATCTGAGATAAGCCTCCATAGGAATAGTGTACTTAGGCTCCAGTGTCTTGCTGTCAACCCTGTTTACTTTTCCCCAAGCTCGTATGAATCTCTGACGGTAACCCTGAAGATCATTGTCATAATCAAACACAATGCCCTGAATCAACATGTCATGTGGACCATCGCTCCGGGCGTAACCAAACTGTCGTAAAGCTAGAGAGGGGTTGTAAGTGATGCCTCCTCTTATGCCTAGAAGTGGCACATTAGGAAACTCCCCACAACGGTCAATGATGGTGACGTTCTCCATAGATCTGGAGCACCAATGGATATCTGAGTGAGAAAGTGACATGATCCTCTTGGACCATCTGAACCCTTGCTCATTCTTCATTACTGAGCGAGGAAGGTGAGAAATAAACCACCTAGATAGTAAAGGTATGCAGCACATCAAAGTTCCTCTTGCCCTTGTAGTACGGGTATGAAGAGAATGTAGGATATCTCCAAGCAATGTAGGTACTGGATTGTGACTCAGGAATATGTTGATGGCATGAACGTCTATGAACTGATCTGGATTGGGGAACAATACTAAGCCATAAATCAGCAAGGCTAAGATCTCCTCAAAAGCATCATAGCTCATGGCCTTCAAGAACACTTGAGCTTTATCCATTAACACCTTAGCAAGAATACCTTTAACTCCGCTTCTCGTTTCTAGAACAATGTCAGATTTTTTCAGATGTAGAGCTGCAGCAATAACCTCTGGTTTAAGCTCTTTCTCCAGGCCTGTGAAGGGTCTTTGATCAAGAACAGGTATGCCCAGAAGTTTAGAGAACTCTTCCATGGTTGGAACCAGCTGGTAGTCAGGGAATGTAAAGCAATGGTGCTTAGGGTCAAAGAACTGGAACAGAACACTCATCATGTCTTCATTGAACCCTGAAGTGACTAGATCCAATAGGTGACCACGTCTCTTGATGAACTGGGAGTGATCAGACACTTGAGAAACCAACTCTTTAAGCTTGGGAGGTATCCCTACAAAGTTGATCCTGATGGTGTTTCTACGAGCAGATGTCATGACCTGCAACAAAGAACAAAGATAAATCCTTTGGTCCTTGAAATGGTTAGTGAAAATGCTATGCTTATGATGCATGATGATGTCATGATGTTATGCTCAATCACAAACATGTGGCACACACAAACAAGTCACACCATAGCCCTAAGTTTAAAGGCTTGCATGAGGTTCAAAGGTAAGTACCCTCCCCTGAAGTTAGATGGTTCATCCTGTCCTACAAAAGTAACCAGGTTCTAAGGGATCTCAATATCATTGATCCTTCACAAGGGTGGTTGTTCAGAAGGCAACTTACTTGCCAACCAAAACCCTCCAAGTTTAGAATCTCAATGAGCGTAGTATCGAGTGTCAACCAACTTCAGTCTGTACCAAAGCCGGTTACCTCCCTACTTTCTAAAGGCCAAGATGAGTTAACTAGGGTTCTAAAAGTTAGTTAGTGCATTGACAACATATGGCAGCCTCATATTATCCTCAACTTGACTTAAGGAACATAAGCACCAACCAAGAAGTCGCACTAACTATGGCCACCAGATCAACCGTATCGATATACGTCGTACAGTTTCCTTGGTCTATTGCCATTTACCTAAGGTACACTAGATCCGGGTTAGGACCTTTCACACATAAGAGCCCAACAAGTAAAGTAAAGCAAACAAAGCAAACAAGTTTAAAGTGATCTAATTCCTAAGGGTACCCCTCTTTAATATTATTATCCCCAGCAGAGTCGCCAGTCCTGTAACACGGTGGGAGAACTGACTTTAGTTATGTTGCGGATAGCAAGAGTCGCCACCGACTTTTATTTTATCCAAAAGGAAAGGGTATAAAAGAACAGGAAAGACCTTAAGAGATATTTTTGGGTCCGGGGGGTAGGTTATGTAAAGGGAAGGTGTTAGCACCCTTTACATCCATGGTTATCCATGGGCTCTTAGTTACTTAGCTCACTTTTGGATTGTTTTTGAAAGTGTAGTGTGTGAATAGAAAAATTTTCATAATAGTTGATAATGATCCATGTACGGATGCGTAAAAACTTGTGTTTGAAAATTTGTTTGAAATTGTGAAAAGTTTGAAAAGTTTTGAAGTGAGCAAGTACATAAGAGGAACCTACCCTAAAGTTTAAGTCTTTTTTGTTCTTTATCCTTTAGGTGGTAAGACTATCCCTATTATTAAGGAATATGTAGTCATTACCTTGGATGTAAGGGACATGTGAGGGACATCTGTTTTTATGAAGGCAACTGTGAGGTGTATTAAGCATTTAGGAGGGACTATCATCATTATTCGAAGGGACTTGATCTTTAAAGGCAACCATTAGGGACTTGATGATTTTTCTTTTAAGGGACTTGCTTTATACACCCCACTTGACCTTATGATTTAGGCAACTTGAGGGATAACCTTAGAAAGGTGAGATGGCGATTAAAAATCGACTTACGTGTGTGAGTGTTTAATTTAAATTTATCTTATACTTAAAATGATCTAAATTGATTTTTAAATAGAATACATATTTGCACTCCCTAAATTACTAACCATAGCAAAAATTAAATAAAATTAAATATTACAAAATTTACACCAAGGAGCAATTACATAATTATAATAATAAGCAAATAAAAAAATAAATAGCAAACTATAAATAATAAGTAAAAATAATAAATAAGCAATAAATAAATAAATAGGGGTTAGTAATAATGAGAATTAAAAAATAGGGTTAGTAAAAATAAAATAAATAAATTTAGTGAAATAATAATAATTAGAAAAAATAAACAAGGTTAGAGAAATAATAATAAGTTAAATAATGTTAGTGAAATAATAATCAAAAGTTAGAAATGATAAAAATAAGTAAAGTTAGTAAAATAATAATAATAATAAAATATATGAAGCAAAAATAAATAATAACATGGTTAGTAACAATAATAAAATTAGCCAAAATAAGAATAAAAGATTAACAATTTTTTAATGTAGGCAACTATATTTACAAATTATTTTAAATGTATTATAATTACAAAGTTTAATTATTATAAATTCAATTTATTTTTAAAACAATTATTTATTAAAAGATATTTACACATTATATGAAGATAGTAGGTTTTAAGTATCATATTCACAAAATTAATCATATTTACAAAATTTAATTTTTATTAATTATTATATATTTACAAAAATTAATTATATTAAAGATTATACTAAATATATATATATATATATATATATATATATATATATATATATATATATATATATATATATAATAATTATATTAAGAATTAGAAAAATAAATAACTAGGTTTTCTCAATAAATACTTAGAAAATAAATTAGAGTTTTTGAAAATTAGGGTTTTGTTAGAAAAATATTTTTAGGGTTTATAATATACAACAATTATTTTAATATATATACATATTCCAATTTAATCATATAAATAATAATAAAACTTAAATTGAGAAAAATCAAGAGTTTAGAATTTTTTTGGAAAATATAAGGTTGTTTTAAATATCTATACATGCATAATTTATTTTTAATTGATATTAAGAAAACAATTAAACTAATTAATTAAAGAAATAAAAATAGAAAAAGTGGTAAAAAGAAAACTCACCTGGGCTGGGTTTGAACCCAGGACACCCAGCTTGCAAACCTCAAAACGTACCACCAGGCTAGCTAGGCGCAGGTAACAAGGGAATGAGTAGAATCTGTTTTATGCAATGTCTGGAAAATCAGGAAAATAATAGAAGCAAAAAGGCCTGGGGGAGGATTGAACCCAGGACCTTTTGATTACAAGCATGCACGCGTGACCACCTGGCTGGGAGAGCCTAACTGGTAATATGATGATGACTGAACATAATATATTAAACCTGAAAAATGAACAAAATAAAAGAACAAAATGCTATAAACGGGGAATCGAACCCCAGACCAAGCCAATGTATGCGCACGCCTCCAACCACTGGGACAACATCATTGTTGTGATATCAAACAGCCAATAATTCATAAAATATTATACAAGATATTTGAATTTAAAAACACGCGCGGGAAGAGGTCTTCTTCTACCTCCAGAACTGCGAAATCTCCTGTGAATGTTGCTGGGAATTTACCTGCGAATAACAAGTTCCAGCAAAACCCGCGAAACTCAATGGGCAACAAAACTGTACAGTTTCACAAAATCAAACACAGCATTATGATCCAGACATTCATGCGATTCATCCTGTGCTTTTAGAATCCATTTATGTTCCTTAAATAAAAAATCCCTAAACCTAGGTCCAAACCCTAACAATGGCGTTTTATGAATCAGCCACGGTTTCTTTGATTTTCCTGCCCAGAAACGTTCTATATCACATAACAAACAATATTAGCCAAGCAAATTTCATTGAAACACAATAAATTAATGCAATCGAAAAAGTTATATTCAAAAGCAAATTGAATTCGGGTGAGGCATTATGGCACGATTTGGATGCATATGATTGATGGTTTATGATCAGAAGGGTCCAAGGAAGCTTGCTATGATCTTGTTTTACCTTAAAATGCCCTGCAAGTTGAAAACCGAATGTGAGATTTTGATGGAATTTTTGAACAATGGAACTTACCCTTTGGCTGCTGGAAATCGTGTCTTGATGTTTGCATTATGTTTAGTACTTATAGGAGACTCAATTAGGTCAAAAAGATTGATTAATTGTGTGGAAGAATTGATTCAAAAAGATTGAGATTGATCATGCTTTGAAAGTTCAATATTCTTGCATAAAGGCTTTCTATTTTTGGACAAATCTCATGATCTCATTCCTTTTCAATTCCAATCAGCATTGAAGGCCTTCTAGAAGACAAATCTCCATTAAACATCATATTTTCATATTTTATATTTATTTAAAATGATTTTTTATGAATTAAATCAAAATAAATAAAAATAAAATAATAAAAATTCAGATTTTTAATGATTTGGGTCGTGCATGATGATAGTGTATGGATTAGATCATGACTTGCCAAGCCCATTTGAAAAGAATTGGTTTTAAACCTCCATTTTCATCATAAACCATCACAAAATTTTCCAACTTTGCAAGGGCATATCTCCCTCAATTTTAAAGGTATGAGGGTGTTATTGGACATTTTGGAAAGCTTGAAGAGTCCTCTAAACAACCCCATTGGTTTCATGTCAATATAATTTACCAATCTCAAGTTATGCCCTTTTGAAGTTGTTGACTTTTTGTTGACTTTTGAAATGACCTATAATGTCTTAGCTCATATCTTCCAAATGAAGCATTTTTGGGCTTGACTTGCAAGATCAAAGTTGTAGAGAATTCAATTTCCTTAAAAATGAGCTTTGATTGGAGACTTGGTGATGAAGCATGTGAAAGTTATGGCTGGTCAAAGTTTAGTTGACTTTTACTAAAGAAACCCTAATTTAGAAACCTCTGATTCTTGATGATCTGAAATCTCCTTGATGAATCATGATCAAACCTTGATTAAATGATGAATTTTACTTAATATAATTGATGTTGTCAAAAAATCATGAAGTTTGACTTTGGTTTGACCACAGTTGACCTCAGTTTGACTTTTTAACTGCTTTGATTGATTTTGACTTATCTGATCATCTGACTGAGCAAACTTCTGAGAAAAGTCTTGAAACTTGTCATGGGGGTTCTTACACACATATAAGATGTTATGAAGCTCATTTGAAGTCTTGGAAGTCCATTTATCCTGATTAAAGTCAAAACCCTAGTTTTGGATGTACTGCTTAGGAGGTGCATTGTCTGAGGGAGTTGTCAACTCTTCTGACCAATTGTGAACCTTGTGAACCATCATAAAATGTCTTGTGAACCATCATAAAATGTCTTGTGAACCTCATGGGAAGTATTGTGAAGCTTGTGAACCTTGTGAACCTCATGAAGTGACTTTGTAGACCTCATGGCCCTCATGAAAGGTTATGTAAACATGGTGAATCTTGTGAACCTTGTGAACCTTCAAGAAGTAACTTGTAGACTTCATGAACCTCATGAAAGGTCTTGTAAATGTTGAGAAGCTTGTGAACCTTGTGAACCTTCAAGAAGTGACTTGTAGACTTCATGAACCTCAAGAAAGGTATTGAAAGCATTGTGGAACTTGTGAACCTTGTGAACCTTCAAGAAGTGACTTGTAGACTTCATGAACCTCATGAAAGGTTATATAAGTGTTGGGAACTTGTGAACCTTGTGAACCTTCTTAGAACACAAAGTCTTGTATTGTGAGGGCAAATTTTGGGGTGCAACAGCACCTACCAAAGCAGTCGTGTCTGTCACCCTGTCTTTCACATGTTTATTTTCTTTTCCTTCAAACTATGTTAAGTTTGGTGTGGAACTCTTTACCTTCAAATTTGTCTTGTTAAGAAAATTTGGCGTGGATATTTTCTTTTCCTTCAAACTATGTTAAGTTTGGCATGGAACTCTTTTCCTTCAAATTTGTCTTGTTAAGAGAATTTGGCATGGATATTTTCTTTTCCTTCAAACTTTGTTAAGTTTGGCGTGGAACTCTTTTCCTTCAAATTTGTCTTGTTAAGAAAATTTGGCGTGGATATTTTCTTTTCCTTCAAACTTTGTTAAGTTTGGCGTGGAACTCTTTTCCTTCAAATTTGCCTTGTTAAGAAAATTTGGCGTGGATATTTTCTTTTCCTTCAAACTTTGTTAAGTTTGGCGTGGAACTCTTTTCCTTCAAATTTGTCTTGTTAAGAAAATTTGGCGTGGATATTTTCTTTTCCTTCAAACTTTGTTAAGTTTGGCGTGGAACTCTTTTCCTTCAAATTTTTTCTTGTTAAGAAAATTTGGCGTGGATATTTTCTTTTCCTTCAAACTTTGTTAAGTTTGGCGTGGAACTCTTTTCCTTCAAATTTGTCTTGTTAAGAAAATTTGGCGTGGATATTTTCTTTTCCTTCAAACTTTGTTAAGTTTGGCGTGGAACTCTTTTCCTTCAAATTTGTCTTGTTAAGAAAATTTGGCGTGGATATTTTCTTTTCCATCAAACTTTGTTAAGTTTGGCGTGGAACTCTTTTCCTTCAAATTTTTCTTGTTAAGAAAATTTGGCGTGGATATTTTCTTTTCCTTCAAACTTTGTTAAGTTTGGCGTGGAACTCTTTTCCTTCAAGTTTGTCTTGTTAAGAAAATTTGGCGTGGACATTTTCTATCCTTCAAACTTTGGTAAGTTTGACGTGGATCCTTTTCCTTCAAAGTTTTCTCTTTGGATAATGCCCATTGAGAAGTTTGACGTGGATATTCTTTTATTTCCTTCAAACATGGTTTGACATGGATATTCTCTATTCCTTCAAACTTTGGTAAGTTTGACGGGGACACTCACCTAATATTCTTGGAATTCCAAGCTCAGCTTGTTTAGTCCATCTGATGTTTTGTCTATTCGTTTTGATAACACTTATCTGATACTTCTCCAGTTATGTGTGTCTTCCTGACAATCTTCGTGAATTGGCTTGAGATATATCTTCATAATATGGTCTCAGTCCGCATCTAGTATTTTTTTTAGATGTTTCGGATGTTGATTTCCAAATTTGGTAATTGTACGTCTAAGGCTTTTTCAGATGTCATTTATTCCTCCTCCAGGGTTTAATCCTTTATTGTCCAAGTATTCCTGATTATTTTCTGTTGTTCAGACAGATATTTAGAAATATCTTGTTTTCTCCCTCCAGTTTTTTTTACATTACTGTTTTCAGTATTGTTCGCCTCGTTCAAACATTTTGTTATCCTCGCAGACTTTATGTCATCATATTTCATATTGCATTCAAACTTCATTAAATCCCCAACAATTGCATTCATATATGCATTTCATGTTTCAACATCGCATTGCATTTCGCATCGGACAAATTTTGGGTCTTCTTATATCTAATTGACTTTTTCCCTAAGAAAATTGAGCGTCTTGCGACAGTTCACTTCTTCGGGCTCAAGACAATTAGATAGGGGCATCTGTCATACCCCAAAATTGTCCTACCTGCAAATTATTTTTGTTTAACCTTTATTCGGAAAAAAAAAGAATATGTAGTTTTAGTTTTCAGTTTTCAGGGTCGGTGTCACAAGGAGGAATCATGATTTCATTTTTGGTTTATCAGGTAAAGAGTGATGAAATCAGAATGCAGAATAGTCAAGATATTTGGGCTCGTAATCCAAATTATTAAAAAAATTAATTATGTGTGTCCATGTTCTTGCTATCAACTCAAAAGAATTCAAACATGTCATTTGTTCAAGATTTGTTCTAGAATGGCACAAAGGATTTCATATGGATTATTCAAGGTCAAACATGATAAAATTGGCATTTGTTTTGTTCAAAGATGAAGGGTACAAATTTACGAATCCAAGGCCCATGTCCACGTTGATGCAAGAAAAAAATCATTTACCAGTCTTTGGCAAAAGTCCAATTATTGATTCATGATTGGATTATTTATCTCAAGAATTCATTTCAATTTTGTTTTCATCTAATAGTTCAAAAGAGATTTGAAATTGGATTTATTTCAAACATGGCATGTTTCAAGTGTTACAAGTGTTGTTTCCATTCCTATTAATACAAGTTTAGTTACAAGATTTCTCTTAAGCACTAACTTGCAAATACAAATTTGTTCTAAGAGAATACTTAGTACAGTACTAGAAACATATATCAAATGAGCCCAGAGGTTAAAATATTGATATTTTCATAATTTGGGATTCAAAAGATACAAGAGTTCATGCCAAATCCAAATGAATTACATTTCAATTACAAAAGAGATTTAAGTCAAAAGGAATATTCACTTGTTTCAAATCCTGAAAGTACAAATTCTACTTGGTACTAAGAGAAGTTGCTTTGAAGCTTAAATTATCGTGGAAAGGTATACATCAAGGCATACAAAGTCAAATTCATGAACACTCATACAAATCAAGGGATGTATCGCCTTATTTTGGTCATGCCCAAGGTTCATGCTACAAATTCTTTTTTTTCTCATCAATATACTACTAATGGACATACTCAAAGTACAAAACTTCCAACTCGGGATTTCTAGCATGCTTTGCAAATATTGAAACTTAATTTGAGAATTCATTTCAAACCTGCAAAGGAAGTGCTTCACAATTAAGACATATCATGTTTCAATGTTCAAGCTTGCAGTCTTCATGAAAATCGTTGCGGTACAAAATAAAGGAGAAACAGTGATTCACCACAGCATCATGCATATGCAAATTAGAGGCTAGGACCACAGGTCAAGTGCAAATACAGAAATACTACATTTATAATCTCAAATTGACATGGACAAAAAAATTCATCGAGTTCAAATGAAGAATTCAAGTCTGAATTCAAATTCAGTCGTGACATTAAATTACAAGCTTAAATTCATACCAGATTACAAGTCAGAAGGAAGTTTTAAATCTTTGTTTCCTCTGTTCCAATGTCCATCGTCAAAGCATCCTCCGTAATCCATGTCAAAATATGTAACAAAAATCACCAAGCATCAAGATTAAGTTACCTAGGGCAATACGAAAACAGTTCTTTTTCATCAAGTAATCATTATAAAAAACACAAATTTTGAACCATACAGAGATTCATTAAAAGATCCACACCATCTTTCATATCCTCCAAGTCAATCACCCGACACGATCTCCCAAGGTTGCAGCATGAATTCTCAAGCCAAGGACAACCAAGACTTTCATTTTCATCATCCTAGTGCAGCATTCCAATTCACTTGACATTGTTATCTTCAAAATAACACGTTAAAGTATTTCAATTGAAAACACATTTCTATCAAATTTCATACCTGCAAAACCAAATGATTATGCCAAAACAAAATCACAATTCTAAGTTTGTAGCAGAGTACTTCTCTTCGTACGATCTTCATGTCAAATAATTCTTCATCACTTCAAATTTCATCTCCAAGCCTATCTTCCATGAGCACCTTCCATCTACTGTCAAAAGAGGAAGGGAGTTTAACTTAGGCCATATAACATCAGATTCAAGTTGACGTTCAGCAATGAATTTCCAAGAACATCACAAAACCAATTTCCATGAATAGATATGTTATTTTGAACTACAATGATCATTGTAAGAAAGGAGCTGCAAATTCTAACAAATGACTCAACTAGTACCTTGATGGTGGCTCCATGTGAAGAAACTTTGTTTTTTTACTGGATTAGAAATAAGCCTAGCATGTCAAATCTCACAAAGTAAGGGCAAGGCCCGTTGGCAGAAGCACACAATTGCCTCCAAATGCTAAGGATTTAGTTTAGACACTTTGGTAGATGAGGAGGTTATTGAAAAAAAATGGAAGTTCTCAAAGATGCATCATCTACCATTATAAACCCATAAATCATGAGAGGACATGTTTTTAACATAATCATTTGAAAGCTATTAGAGAAATTGCAATAAGTCAGACATGAAATTAGAGAGAATTGAATGATTGGTATAAGCAAGAATACGTAGCATGATACATTTGCTTATGAGTATCAGAAAACCAGTTTGCATCATAATGTCTTTTTGAAGCCTATCAACCCCATTTACGGGTTTTTGACCTCATGAAATAGTTCCACTCTATTCTACAACTCAGGTCTGGCTTAGGCTCTCATAATACGTCATGATCTCCACAAAATGTTGTCTGCAAAAGGGGAAGAACAGAAAACCATGTCACGTCTCAGGGGTCATAATATAAGATAGTTTAAGGACTATATCATAAATCCAGAATAAAGTCAAAAGAGCAAAGTAAAGGATCAGTTTAAATAAAATATCCGTAGGTATAAAAAACAAGAAAGTAAATTTGCAAGATTTTACAGTCGTACAAAATGAAATCAAAAGGGACCCACAAGAATTCTAGAAGCAATCTTCAATCTCACTACAGACAAAACAAATTGCAAATTGTGCAGGTCCCCACAAAATCTCACGGAAGATCCTATCTAACGAAATAGAATAACCCGATCCACTGCTCACACGATTTTTCTCTCAAATTCACACGTATGAGCATCATTCAAATCCTTCTATAAATAGACCCAATCATTGAGTGATGAAGGATGGACACAGAAAAACCCTAGCTACTCAAACATAGAGAAAACGAAAAAACCCTAACATCACTCTACGAAACTATCCCCAGAAAACCCACGCTTAAAGCTTATTTTCGAGTTGTTGATTGAGCCTCACATCGAAACTCAATCAAACTCGAGTTGAATCCCACCCAATAAATAATAAATCACTAAAAAAACGACGAAGGCAAGGAAGAAGAAGCGGATTCGAAAGTGTAGAAAGATTTCATACCTGCTAATCGACTTTTGACGCGTTTTAATCGGTAGATACTTGAACCTTTTATTGTTCTTCACTTGGAGTTTGATGTTGTAAGCGCTGAAAATGCAATGAAATCAGGGTTGTTCTAGGGTTGCGATTTGGGGATAAGGGTTTTATTTGATTTTTGAAATCTCTGTGTCGATGATAACGATGTGGTTTGTGTTTGAAAAAACACAACTGATGTTGAGACAAGCTTATTCGATTGATTTCGGTTTTGAAGGAGATTGAGTAATATATGAGAGGTTTTTTTTGTTTACGTTTTCTGAGAAATAGAAGGAGAGAATCAGAACATTCATATGTTCTCTCACCTTTCCGTTTCTATACAAAATCAAATATATATTTTATTTTATTTTAGTATAACTGTTTAAAGTACATTCAATGCTTTTGTTTTTTTCCAATACTGAATCACTGCCCTGTATGTCCTTTATTATTCGTTTTTTTATGGATATTTCCCTTCCTATTTTGATTGTTGATGCTAATAAAGAGGATAGGCCATTTTCTCTGAACACTGCTTTTTGTGTTGGATTGGGTTGGTGTTTCATTATGATGTCGGTTTGGGCTTTACACCCCATTGTTTTCTATTTATTCATGCGCTGATTGATGGGGGTTATGGCCCATGTTCATTTTCTTTTCACATACCCTAATCTCACACTGTACTTCCCTCTGTTTTTGCGATCAATATGTTCTCTTCTTTAGATTTTATAGTGTGTTTTGTTGTCTAAAATATTGAACTTGTATATTTTTTTAAATCGATTTAGATTCTATTCTTTTGTTTCTCGATTTAATTTTCTGGGGCCAATGATATAATTATAACTTTTTCGATATTCGATTTTAAATCGACGTTATCAAAGTTGATATGAGGCCACTTTTATTTTTTTCGTTATTATTTAATCGATTATTCGATTTATTATTCAGTTAATGATAAAATGAGATATTCGATTATTTAATCGACGTTATCCATTAAATTGAGACCGATTTTATTATTTTATTCACTATTATATTTTATTATTCGGTTTATGATAAAATGAGATATTCGATTATTTAATCGACGTTATCCATTAAATTGATACCGATTTCATTATTTCCTCATTATTTTATCTTATTATTTGGTCGATGATATAATAAACGATTTAAATATTCGATTCTAGCAAATCGACGTTATTTAAATCAATATGAGACCACTTTATTTACTTCTTAGAAATTCGACTCTTATTTATTATATTTTATTCCCATATTTATCACTTTTTATCTCGTTCATAAATTAATCGATTAATCTCCATTAGAACTTTCCCTTATAAATTGTTCGCATCACGCACCGCTATCAAACTAATATAATATTTTCTAATCCGAATAATCAAACCTTTTTTAATTAAGTAACGGAATAACTGAATTATGGAGTCTCGCATTCCTCGAATTCTTGAATGAACACTCCCGAGGCTCGCCCCGCGGGATGCGGTTCATTCGACTTTTCGTAATTAAAATCTTTAATATACATATCAAATAATGAAAGAATTGAATTCTGGAGTCTAGCATTCTTCGAATTCTCGAATAAATTCTCCTGAGGCCCGCCCCTCAGGACGCGATTTATTTACCCATTCATTCTTAAAAACCCTAACCAGATCAAACATCTTTTAAAAGAGAACTGTTTGAATCCTTTCTATACTCGCAAAACAACCTAGCGCTTCCGCCTCCTATTGTGAGCAGATAAGCCAATGCTTAGCAGTTAGAATGCGGTTCAAACAACTGTTCATTAAAACGAAATAACCAACGAACCTTAGTACCACGAACTACGAGGCTATGACTTTCTCATTGCACAAGGGAATACGTATGCACACGGATCTTACTCCTTGTCGAGCACCCTAGGAATAAAACCACCCATTTCTCGTAACCTTAAATTAGAATCGTTCACATTTATTTTAGTCAAAGAAAATAGAACGCATAAGTTAACATTTAATCACAAGTTAAACTAAGAGGTTCCCGTTGAGTACAACGGACGTAAGGGGTGCTAATACCTTCCCTTTATGTAACCGACCCCCGAACGTAGAATTTGGTTTCGATGACCTTGTTCTATACATCTTTCTTTATTAGGTTTTATCTATATCTTCCTATTCTTTCATTAGAATAAATAGAATTAGGTGGAGACTCTATTATTTCCATCTTTTCCGCAGTCGGTGCGAGGATCGTATTTTTCGAGGTACGACACCTGACACAACAACCTTCATCCATGTGCAAGACCGACAAGAGGATCAATTTACTTCATTTAACAATGATATGGGATTTGGTGTGGAAGGAAATCTTCAAGACTTTTTGCTGCTAGCTGAGAAGGTCAAAGCCCTTGAGTGTAAAGACACTCTTGGGATAAATGTATCTGACATGGGCTTAATCCCAGGGGTGGTTATTCCTCACAAGTTCAGGCCACCTTCTTTTGATAAGTATAATGGTAGCTCCTGCCCTAAAACTCATTTGCAGGCCTTCTACCGAAAGATTGTTGCCCATACTAGGGACGAGAAACTCTGGATGTACTATTTCCAGGATAGTCTCTTCGGAGGATCCTTGGAATGGTATTTGAAGTTGGAAAGAAGCTCTGTAAGAAGCTGGAAAGAGTTGGGGGATTTTTTTCTAAAACAATATCAGTATAACATCGATATGGCGCCTAGTCGCACTCAGCTCCAAAGTCTGACACAGAAAAATTCAGAGAGCTTCAAAGATTACGCACAGAGATGGCGTGAAGTGGCCGCTAGGGTGCAACCACCCTTGCTAGAAAGAGAAATGGTAGACCTTTTCATGGACACCCTTCCTGGGCATTTCATGGAAAGGTCTGTTGGGTGTTCTTCGAGCGGTTTTTCAGATATTATCTTGACTGGCGAGAGGATAGAGAGCTGGATTAAGTAGGGAAAGATCCAGAATGGTGGCGTTTCAACTTCCAGTATCAAGAAAACCTTCCTGAAGAAGAGGGAAGGAGAGACTGGGGAAGTGTATGCACAGAGAAACGGAGGTAATAGAGGTGTTTATCAACAAGTGGCTCCTGTCACTATCTCAACTCAGCCTAATAAACAGCAAGTTCAACAACCACAACAGCAACGCCCACAGGGTTATCAGCAACAGAAGGCTCCCCGTCCCTATTATTCTCAGAAGACAAGAGAAAGGCATTTTGAAACTGCACCTATGTCTTACTCACAGCTCTTGAAGAATCTTCTCCAGCTCCAAATGGTTCAGCTCAGAACTTTACAACCTCCGAAGCCGGGGCAACTCCCCAAAGGTTATGATACAAACGCCCGATGCGAATTCCATTCCGGAGCCTCAGGTCATACCACAGAAAACTGCAAAGCCCTGATATATGTGGTCCAAGACTTGTTAGATTCCAAAGCGATTAATTTTGCTCCCACTCCGAATGTGATACAAAACCCCATGCCTCCTCACGGAGGTACAGTTGGGGCAGTTGATGATGGAGAGAATCTAAATTTGGTGCATGATGTCAATGACCTGCAAACTCCGTTGAGTACTGTTAAAGTTTGCTTGGCACAGAAGGGTATCTTTCCAGGCTGTAAGCATGATTGTCCAGAGTGTGCTAAAGCTCCTGATAGTTGTGAACAATTGAAAAAGGGGATACAGAGCATGATTGATGAAGGGATCTTGCAGTTTGACAAAATTGTAAAAGAAAAAGAAGTTTCTATAGTAACTATTTTCTATGATCCATCCCAAGTTCCTCCTCAAGCCAGAGTAGCACCAATAACTATCACTATTGCAGGTCTAGTGATGTACCAGAGTGATAAGGCCATCCTTTGGAATTACGGAGGTGAAGTGTATTATAACGGCCAGAAGCAAGATTTGGCCACACCTAGTATATCTTTATCTCAAGTAGAGAATGTTGGAGCATGAGGTTTTACTAGGAGTGGAAGATTGTTCGCGCCGGTGAAACTGAGAAATAGTGTAATACCACCCAGAGACACTGCAGAAGCCCAAGCCAAAGCCAGAGGGAAGCAACCAGTAACTGCTAATGAGCCCACACCTGTGGTTAACCCTGACATTACATTTGACAAAGAAGCTGAAGAGTTTTTTAGAATCATCAAGAAGAGCGATTATAAAATCGTGGATCATTTTCAACAGACTCCATCAAAGATCTCCATCTTGTCTTTGTTAATGTGTTTTGACTCTCACAGGAAAGCTCTCCTAAACATCCTGAACAAAGCCTATGTACCTCGAGATATTTCGGTGAACCAATTAGAAACTGTGGTGTCCAGTGTCAACGCCAGTCATGGATTGGGTTTTACTGACATGGACCTAACATCTGAGGGTCGCGCTCACAATCGGGCACTGCATATTTCTGTAGAGTGTAAAGGTGCAATGTTATCTCATGTATTGGTGGATACCGGATCATTACTGAATGTTCTTCCCAAGAAGGCATTAATGAAATTGGATAATGACGGAGTGATTCTGAAGCCCAGTGACCTGGTGGTTCGAGCGTTTGATGGATCGAGAAGATCAGTGTTTGGGGAAGTTGACTTACCAATCAAAGTAGGTCCAAAATCTTCAATGCCACATTCTATGTAATGGACATACAGCCTGCATATAGTTGTTTACTAGGGAGGCCCTAGATACATTCGGAAGGGGCAGTAACGACCACGCTTCATCAAAAACTGAAATTCGTTTGGGAAGGGAAAATCATAACGGTCTGTGGAGAGGAGGATATCTTTATCAGTCACCTGGCTTCATTTAAATATGTAGAGATGGACGGTGAGATAGTTGAGACTCCGTTTCAGACTTTCGAGCCCTTGAAGACTGAATTGGCATCTAAATCAGCAGGTTCTTCTGAAGAATCAAAGAAAGGGGATTCCATTACCTCTTATAAACAAGCTCTGAAGGTAGTGGAATCAGAAATAAGAGAAGGATGGGGCAGTCCAGTGGAAGTATCAGAAAAGAAGGATATGTTTGGTGTTGTCTACCATCCTAGGCAGTCATCATCTGAACAGAGCGCCAGAGGTCGTCAAGGCCCGATTACCTTCACAAGTGCAGGAATGGTTGATTATGGGAATATCAGTGCAATGCAAGAGGAAACAGGTGATAATGACTGTGACTTGGACGAGTGGATCAGACCTTGTGCTCCAAAGACTCAACTCAGCAATTGGTCATTTGAAAGGCTCATTTCAGTCACTTCCTTTGAAGAGTAATGATTTTTTCTTTTGTCTTTCCTGTACTCAAGCGTTATGTCTTGCCCGGGACATAGTTTATTATTGTAAGGGTTCTTTTGCTCCTAACACGATACAATAATCATTAATAAAGCTGACGTTTTGCATCCATCCATGTTGTTCCTTATCTTTCATTTTTGTTGTTGTTTTCAAAAAAGAAAGAAAAGTTTTAAAAGTGGCAATGTTTCTCATTTTCTCAAACTCTTTCTAAAGCCTTGCATGAATCATCATTCATGCAGGTGCTCTTCACCGGACCTTATCAATGACGACCCTGTTATGGCTAAGTATGACTTTGACAATCCGATTTACCAAGTTGATGAGGAAGGTGAAGAATATTGTGAACTACCTGAAGAGTTAGCCAGACTACTTAAACAGGAGGAAAAGATGATTCAGCCGCATGAAGAGGCCATTGAAGTGATAAACCGGGGTACCGAGGAAGACAAGAAAGAGGTAAAGATCGGGGCCGCATTAGAAGAATCTATTAAGACTCTTCTAATTTCCATACTTCGAGAATATGTTGATGTGTTTTCCTGGTCTTACCAAGACATGCCTGGTTTAGACACTAACATTATGGTACACAAGTTGCCTTTGAGAGAAGACTGCCCGCCAGTGAAGAAAAAGTTGAGGCGCACACGCCCTGATATGGAAATCATAATCAAAGAGGAAGTACAGAAGAAATTTGATGTTGGTTTCTTGGATGTGACTAGTTACCCTCTGTGGGTTGCCAATATTGTACCGGTCCCAAAAAAAGACGGTAAAGTCAGGATGTGTGTAGATTACAGGGATTTGAACCGGGTCAATCCTAAAGATGACTTCCTTATGCCTCATATAGATGTGCTTGTTGATAATACTGCTCAATTTTCTGTGTTCTCTTTCATGGACGGGTTTTCAGGTTATAACCAGATTAAGATGTCTCCCGATGATATGGAAAAGACTACCTTCATCACACCTTGGGGCACTTTCTGTTACAAGGTCATGACGTTTGGTCTTAAGAATGTTGGAGCCACTTACCAACAGGCAATGGTGACGCTATTTCACGACATGATTCATCATGAGATTGAGGTCTATGTTGATGATATGATAGCAAAATCCCAAAGAGAAGAAGAGCACTTGGTCAATTTAGCAAAGTTGTTTGACAGACTCCGAAAGTTCAGACTGAGGTTGAATCCGAACAAATGCACCTTTGGGGTCCATTCTAGAAAGCTACTGGGTTTCATTGTTAGTGAGCAGGGAATTGAGGTTGATCCAGCCAAAGTAAAAGCCATCCAAGAGATGCCTGAGCCAAAGACTGAAAAGCAAGTATGTGGTTTCTTAGGGAGACTAAACTACATTGCACGGTGTAAACACCCCAAATTTTCCCTCACGTTTTCTCACACCATGGCTTTTTATCTTTCATATAGCATTGCATAAGCATATCATTTCACTGCATAGTTTATTTCATCTGCATGACTACATAGCTAGGGTTTGTGATCATATGATTCCAAGAAGTGATCTGAGCCATCCCAATGGTCTTGAAGCATGCCAATAGGGTCCATGAGTGGTCTATAACCTTATTGCATCCCCAAGAAGTCTTTGAAGTCACAAAATCACAAAGGATTGCACAGAGGTCCAGGCAGGCTAGGGTTTTTCTACACAGATGACCTAAAATTAGGGTTTTGGGTTTGAGGCCCTTAATCTCAAATTTTTTGGTCATTCTTGATTCCATTAGTCTTAATATGTTATAAGGAGAATGTGTACCAAATTTGATGAAGAAATTCATTGTGGAAGTCATCTGATCAACTGGTAACTTATTGTGCAAGAAAAGTCAGAATCAGGGCATCTGAGGCCACCAACAATGGAATCAAAGGGTCATATTCATCATTTTGAGGTTCTATGATCTTTATTTGATCTTAGAAATGGTTAGAGGTTCACAAGATTGAATAATTTCAAGCCATTTGCAAACTTTCCATTTTTTGACATGACTTGTAATGGAAACTTTCCATTTTGGGAAAGATTTTCAACCTCCTCTTTCTTGATAAAAAATTCTTCAAATTAAAAATCCTTAAACATGAAAGTTATAGATTAGTTCTTCCCATTTTCAAAAAGTACAAGAACTCCTCTTGATTCATCTTAGAACTCAAGATATGATGTTTCAAAGTTGGGAAATATCTTGTAATTTTAAAGTATGTGCCAAAGAGGGATTTTTGCAAAATCAAGTTTCAAGACTTCTAATGACCTATAATCCACTTATAAGCTTCATTACATGATAACACAACTTGCCTTGATCAGAATTGGGCATTGGACCTAAGGTTTTCATGACTTGTGATCCAAGAAATTTCAAAGAGGGAAATTTGCAAAACATGTGATATCATTCGATCCAAGTGCTGCAGATCATCACAAGCAATCCCATGGCTCTCGTCGAAGTTGGTTGAGGCAATACACCCCTTGAAATAAACTCTGACCCATGCCATGCCTCATAGTACACAACATTGACTTTTTTGCAACTTGGCTCATACCAATCAAACTATGCCACTACCAACTTTCTGACCAATCACATTGCCTTATGCAAGCATCATGGACCTCATTTAACATAACCTTGGAGTCTGAAACCTCTCAACACTCAGACTGCCCAAAATTTCCCTAAAACTTCATCTCTTCGAAACTCCACACACAGCCATCAAAACTCCATTATTTCTTCACCAATCATCTCAATATCACTCAAGGATCATAAACCACCCTTCATCTTGCCTTAAACGCCACTGAATCATAAACACGATTTCTGAGTTATCAGAACCAAACCTCACAAACCAGCTCATATAAACTCCATCTAAGCCTTTCAGAAGCATTAGGGGGTCAAGTGGAGTGGCTTTGCACAAAAGAAGGGGCCAGAAAGCTCAGATTGAGAAAGCTTCAACTCAGGTAATCATCAAGAACAAATTTTCTAGAACTTGTGTTTTAAGTTATAAATTGATTCTATGTGATGTACTGATCATGGTGATATGTTTACTTTTGAAAATGGTTGAGTTTTAAGCATTTCATAGCCTTCTGAAATTTTGCTCGTGAAGTGTTCTTGCTTCGATTCTCTCTTTTGATGCATGATAAATGATTTTTGTTGTTGGATTCTTTTTTAATGATGTCTAGTGAGTGATTATGGAGAGTTTGAGTTGTTTTCATGGCATTTTGAGAGAGATAGGATGAGTGAGCTGCCGGAGAAGATGACCGGAGGTCTTCTCCGGCCACCTGAGAGTCATTAAACCCTAATCCATAATTAAATGCCAGTTTGAATGTGGGCCGTAGGATTTGTGTTTCCCGCGTGTGTTGGATGGCTCAGATTGCTTCATTAAACCCTAATCCCTTTTAATTAAATTAATTAGGATTTATTAAATTAATTTTGCCAGATTCAATCCTGACCTTACATTTGCGCGCGCAGTCAATCCCCCTTTGAACCTCAGCCATCAGATTGGTTGACTTTCACTTTCTTTTGTTTTTATTTCATTTTTATTTCATTTGTTTCCATATTTATTTTAAAATAGCAAAAAGACTTTTAAAAATACAATTTTCTGCATTTTCACTTTAAATATTTTTCTTAACTCAAAAACATTTTTTATTTTAGTTTTTGCATTAAAAAAGTATTTTTAAATCATTTAAATGTTGTATTTAATTAATTAATTGATTTTAATTAATTAAAAAAGCATTTAGGTTTCTAAAAATCACCAAAAACTTCATGATGCATTCTCATACATTTAGCATCATTTACAAACTCACCATACAAATTTCTTTTTAGATTTGATCATATTTTCACAATTATCTTTGAATTAGGGTTCTTAAAGATCATATTTTCTAAACTTAACTTGAAAAAATCATTTTGGTCAACCATGATGAGTTTGAACTTGATTATTTTTGCATTGTTTCACATATTGCATCTAGTATCTAGGTTATTTATCTCATAAATTTGCATTGCATTTTCAATTTGATTTTCATTTTTCCCTTAGAAGTACCCAAAAACCCTAGTTAACTTAGGAAATTCATAACTTTCACTAGGTGTAGCTTCTGACCTTCACCTTTGGGTAGTGATCTTGTATATGTTTAGGGTTTGTTTGAGTTCATTTTCAATTTTTTATCATTATTTATGCTTCTGTTCTGGTCATGTGCATCTCATACTTTCATAAAACCCTAATTTCTCATGTTCATTTGCATTCATCTTTGCATATCTCAATCACGTGGACTTTCCATGACATTTCAAGCATTTTTATGACATCTTAGACATCTTAAGATATGCTTGAACATTTCTTGATCATTTCTTCATTCATTTGGTATGCTTTGCATTCATTACATTTCATGAATATCCATGTGTTTTCAAGCTTCTACATGCCATATTTGCATATCATCCTTGTATGAACATTCATATGCATCATGTATAACATTGTATCATCTCATAACACATTTACATTGCATGTTCACTTATGGTTTTGTTCATTGCACTTCCATTTTCTTTATTTCCTTTTGCTTTGCATCTTATGCATTCATACTAACATTTCAGGGGCTTATAGTAAATTGTTTGGGATGTGGATTTGCCTCCACATCCTACCTTCTTCTTATCTATTCATATGAATATTTACTTGTCTTTGAAGTGAATCTAATTCACTTGTGCTCCCTTGCTCCTTCTCTTTCTCTTAGGTTACTTATCTTCTTCAGGAAGTAAGTAACCTATTCTCTTTCTCCTTCTCTTTTTTCATCTGCTTCTCTTCCTTGGTGACTTCCTGAAGACCTTATTTCTTAAGCCTCACAAACCATAGGATATCCAAGCATGATAATTTTTAGGTTTATATATAGTATCCCTAGCATTTTACCTTTGAGTTTCCTTGAGCCTCTCTTCTCATCTCATAATCAGAGGCTAAACACTTAAAGCTTTAGCAGTTTGAATCAGGGTTATGCCTGCATCCTTATCTTAGGATGGAGTGTATAACTTTAATCCTTAGTGTTAAACCTTTAATTTGTTTACACCTCTTAATCAAAACACCTAATAACGTTCAAGACTTAAGCTTGTAACTTGGGCCTTATATTCGGGTTTCCATCTCTTCCTTTTGGTTAAGAGGGACTAACCCTAGTGTTTAATGGACAAGTCCCCCTCAAGATAAGTCTTACAAACATAAAATCCACTTCTTAATCTCACCTTTAATTAAAATCCACTTAATAAAGGCTTAGTTCCTAACCATGGATTAAGTTGAGGAGTCTTCCTCAGCTTAAGTGCTCTCATCTATCATCCTTCTCTTAGGATGGTGTAATAAGTTCACTAATCTGTGATTAAAGATTAAACTCATTACTTAACACTAAACAAAATCCAAAAACACATAATAATTACCAAGTAGGTTAATGATCTTAATCCTATATCATCATGGTAATTAAGTTGAGATGCTTATCTCACACTTAAGTAGGCTCATTATCCCTGATCAGGGAGGATATAATGATATTACAAACCCTTGATTTAGACTTAAGCTCATTATCCTATGCAAAACATCCAAAATAATAAAAAACTGAAAACACAAAAACAAACAATAATAGTCTCCTCCGGGATTCTTTTCTCATCACACTCATTCACAAACGAGAACTCGCTTCTTCTGTCTAATGCAAGACAGTTAGCACTCATGCCAGACGAGTCATACACTTGAGCATAGACAAGCAAGCAGTTCATAGTCAAAATCATCAAGTCTCTTTGAGTCGAACTACGGTGTTCTGACTTCCTTATTGCATGAGAGGATATGTAGGCATAACTTAACAGTTATCGAACAAAAGCCTCTTTGTCTTCCCCCTCTTTCAGCATTCTTTCTAAGCCTCAGTACCTGAGCATTCACTCTCTTTTGCACTGACACATTGTACATTCTTTCCCTAGCTTTTCATACACAGTCAGCACATACACTACCCCTTTTGAACACAAACAAGTAAGCGTGGATCTCGTCGAGTACGACGGACGGTCTGGGTGCTAATACCTTCCCAGGTCGTAACAAACCCCCTTTCTCAGTTTCTCTGGTTCGCAACCGTCTTATCCATACCCTTCTAGGTTTATGCAGCATTACCTTTCCTTTGGGATAAAAATGCCTAGCTGGTGACTCTATTCAACCTCAACCTCCAACATCACCGACCGTTCGTGTCTGCACCGAGACGTAAAGTCTTTTCGGGAGCGACAACTTGGCTACTCTGTTGGGGAGTCTTTGCAACCAGGGCTTTTGGTTCTTTTGTGGGTTTATCCTAGTGCTTGTTTGATTTGTGTTTATGGGGGTGTGGTGTACTATGTGTGCTCTAGTTTTTGCCTTATTTATTGCTTTCTGTACAGCTTTATTTACTGCATTTACTTTATCGCTTTCATTTACTGTTTTATGCATTTCATTATTATCATATCATGTGTTGGTTTGTTGGTTTGCCTTGGTAGGAGGGGTATTCCAGTGAGAAAGGTCCAACACAAGGGCCTGAGTGACAAACATAGGATTATAATGGATTCGTATTCTTTCCCATTCCATTTCGGTCTGGTGCGGGAATATGAAAACATGGTTCAGACATGGGTTTCTTCTTGAGAACTCTGTCCTACGGATTTCCTATAGTGCTAGGGCTATCTGGGAAGCCTGCTAAGTCTGGATGACCTTTTTAGATGACCTTCAGCATTTGAGGTGAATTAGAGGAGGATTCTTTATGATTAGGGTAAACATTGTACCTCCGGGTTAGAAGTGTTTACATTTCTCATAATAGATCCAAATATGAGGATCCTTGTTCTAGAACAATACCTGTGAGTGGGTGGGATTGTTTACAGATTTGCAGGAACCTTTGGCCTCAACATACCCTGTTACCGGATTTTGTTTTAAGTTACACTATTTTGGGCTGATCTTATGAAACCCTGGACTTATGAATCTTTATTTGAGTCCCCCACCTGGTTACTGGTTCTCAGACCTTCATCCGGAATTCTGAACACTCATGGATCCTACCAAAAGCAGCTGACAATCCAGCACCTGATAACAAACCCTTGCATATCATTCAGCATACATCATATTGCATCATTTAACATTTGTATATTTGTTTTACAGGGTATCCACATCTTCTTTGGTTTGGTTTTGATTGTTCTGCTGCTTCAGCCATTTTCATCAGATATCTTCATCAGACATCTTCTTCAGCTATCTTCTTCAGCTATCTACTTCAGCTATCTTCTTCAAGTTATCTTCATCAGCACCCATTGTCATTATGGATTCAACCAGGAAGAGCAACATCACTTACCATTTCTTTGAGTACCCTCTGACAGGCATCAGACAGATTCAGTCCCTTATCACTCCTGATCATGTCCCCTTATTCAGAGATTATTATGGTGGTATCTTGGACATGATCATGGACTTGGATGCATCACAGAGGAGCATGATTCACATCTGTCTTCAGTTCTATGACCCTCCCCTCCGTTGTTTCACTTTCCTGGATTTTTAGATAGGTCCTCTATTGGAAGAGTTTTCTATGTTATTGGGTGTCTCTATCAGAAGAGGAATTCCTTTCAACCCTGATATGACTGCTCCTATAAATGAAGACATAGCTAAAGCTTTACATTTGGAAGCCACCATCATTGATCAGCATATGACCACCAAGGCTGGAATCCCAGGCCTCCATTTGGACTTCTTAATCACTCAGGCTACCAATCATGCTACAACAGGGAAGTGGGAAACTGTTTGTGCTCTTTTGGCTCTTAGTATTTATGGTATCATCTTGTTTGTGGACGAGCCTAAGTTTGTAAGCAAAAATGTTATCCATATCTTCATGCTCTAGAATCAAGTTCCTACTCTGTTAGGAGATTTCTACTACTCAGTGCATCAGAGAAATGAGAAGCAGAGGGGAAGACTGGTCAGATGTTATGCACCTCTTTTCTATTGTTGGTTATTGAGACACATGCCGAAGACGGAAGATTTCCTGAATCCCCATCAGTCAAGGAATTGGGCTAAGAGGATGATTGCCCTTACTTCAGAAGATATCAGATGGTGTACTCAGAACACCAAGTGCAGGGACATAATTACAAGCTGTGGGCAATATCCTAATGTACCTCTTATTGGAGTGAAGGGTTGCATCAATTACAATCCTTTGCTTTTCAAAAGATAGTTGGGGTATGCATTGGTACATCCACCTAGGGAGCAGGACTTAGCAGAGACTATTTACTGTGATATTCTGAACAATCATGTCATTGTCCGACAAGCAGCCTGGGCTTGGGACAGTATACAGACAAAAGGGACTGCTATTCTGGGTAAGTGTAACAACATAGTTTCAGCTCAGTACATTGGATGGTCTCACATCAGAGGACAGATCACCCGCATGCCATTCATTAGCAGTAGAGCCCATAGCTACAGTAAGTCTAGAGGATTTTGAGAAGCTGAAATGAGGAATGCCCAGCTTTCTGAAGCCTTGAAGAAGACCCTTTGGGAAAGGAATGATGGTCGTCTGGACAATGAGAGGTTAGAGAAGCTCCACATCGAGCATGTGACCAAGATTGAGAAGACTGGCGATTACATCAGAAAAGCCCGAGCAGGAGAACTGGTATTGAAGAATGCTTGCAAAGAAGCCAAGATTTAGAAAGCCAGAGATGAGCACTACCTAGAGGAGAGTCAGCCTAGATGGATCAGAATCACTGAAGCTTGTTTGCAAGAAGATCAGAAGACAGAGGCTAAGATAGAGAAGTTGGAATCCAATGAGAAGAAGAATCAGGAAGCTTCGTTAGCAGCACATAAGGAAATCTCCGAGTTGAAGCTCCGGGCAGGGTTGAAGAGATCAAAAGAACAAGACAATTACCAGAAGTTGACAAGTGTCGTTGCAACCAGAAAGCATCTCATCAAGACCATCACAGAGCATCCAGTTGCACCAGTGACTGATGCTCTCCTGAAAGAAGTCAAGGAGGATGACTTTGGGTTGGATGTTTGATTTATTTTGCTTGTATTTTTATTTTGGTTGTACTTTAATTCACCATGGTGATTTTAATATTGTATTTCTTGACTTTATTGTATTTTGACCCACCATGGGAACTTGTTGTAATCATAAACTATGTATTTTGACATTTTTAATGTATGGTTTATGTATTACTTGGATTTTCTGATAAGCTTAGATTACTTTAACATCTTCATCATTCCCAGAGGTCTGGAAGGTCAAAACCAAAGAACCAAACAAGGATACCCTCTGAAGACAAATAAACACATTGCATTGCATGCTAACCTCATTCTTTGTTTTGTATGTATTTTTGTTGTTGTTTTCTCACTTTGCTGCTTGTTTTAGGAAATATTGCTCGTAGGAGAGTCTTTCCCGTCAACCGCATTCACCGGTATCCAACCAGAAACAACCTTCCGAGCTTACAGATGGATCAACTTCAGCAAGAATTGACAGATGTAAGAACCCAGATGACTGACGTGAGGACTGAAGTGAGGACTCAGATGAATCATTTCATGGTTGTGATGACTGGGCTAGCACAGACCCAAGAAAGATTGAGGGAGTTAGTCGAGCGGCAAACTCCAGAAGAGAACCATGCTGGTACTGGGGGTACAAGTAATAACGCGCGTGATCAGCCGCGAGCAAACCCACCAGAGTTTGGACCCCACCTCAAACCTGAAGTCAATGTTATCGGAAATACCCAGAGAAACACAGGAGGTCGTGTCTTGCAAGAGGACCCTCAAGAGGAATAGTTTACAGTGGTAGGAGCTGATGAAGTTTACGATCGTCATCTGGATGAGATATCTGAGAAGCTGAGATCCTTGGAATCCCAAAACTCTTTGGGATTTGATATGATGGACATGGGTCTGGTTGAAGGAGTCAGGATCCCCCACAAGTTCAAACCTCCTTGCTTTGAGAAGTATAATGGTACCTGTTGTCCTCGTACTCACCTGCAATCCTTTCTGGGGAGATTGAAAGCTTACACCATGGACGAAAACTTGTGGATGTTCTACTTCGAAGATAGTTTAATCGGGGCATTCAGGGAGTGGTATTCTCACCTATCCAGAGCAACTGTCAGGAATTGGAAGGACTTAGATGAAGCTTTCATACGCCAGTATCAGTACCACCTGGATATGGCACCCAATAAGACTTTGTTGATGGGTATGTCTCAATCTTCAAGAGAATGTTTTCGGGAATATGCCCAAAGGTGGAGACAACTTACTGCTGCTAACCAGCCACCTATGTCTGAAAGAGAGATGGCGGACATGTTTATGAACACATTACAAGGAACCTACATTGATCGGCTTGCTGCTTTCTCTTCTACCAGTTTTGCTGATGTGGTTATAGCTGGTGAGAGAATTGAAAGTCTTTTGAAGATGGGTAAGATCTCTGACAATGGTGCTAGTTCCAGCAATGCCAGGAAACCTTTCTCAGGACCTCGAAGGACAAGTGAATCCAACTCAGTACATATGGGCAGAGGTAGGCCCCAGTATATGCAAAGATCAGTAGCTGCTGTCACCATTCCTGCTCCAACACCTCAGCAACAGTATCCTCAGCAACAACACTTCCCAAAGCAACAGTAGTTTCCTCAACAACAAAGATCTTACAACAACAACAGTCAACAACAACGTCCATTCTAGCAAAGGACTTCAAAAATCAACGGGGTTATCGTTCTTTCCCGATGCCCTATGCAGCTCTACTCCCACAGTTACTGAAGCTCAACTTGATTGAATTGAGGACTCTGGCTCCACCAGATCCCCAGAACCTTCCAAGGAACTATGATATCAATGCCAGATGTGCCTTCCACTTCAATGCACCTGGCCATACAACAGAGAAGTGCAGAGCCTTGCACATGAAAGTTCAGGACTTAGTTGATTCAAAAGCTTTGAATTTTGCACCTCCTCCTAATGTCACAAAGAATCTGATACCGAATCATGGTGGACCAAGGATTAATGCCATTGAAGAGGACCAACCAGCAATCCTAATTGATGACATTGCAAACATCCAAACACCACTAGCCAAAGTTAAAGCTCAGCTATTGAAGTTCCAGGTGTTCCCGGGTTGTGAGGCCCATTGTGAAGCTTGCAAGATTTCTGCCAATGGTTGTGTAAATTTGAAGATAGGTATCAATATTCTAATCAGAGAAGGCATCCTACAAATCACTTCAATAGTTCTGACTTCTACAACTTCAGCAAACATCTCTCCTACAACATCAGCAACAATCATTCCAATAGATTCTTCTACAACGTCAACAAACTTCCCTTCTTCAACTTCAATAGACATCAGTTCAGTAGAATCTTCTACAACAACATCAACCATCAATGAAGACATTTCCACAGTCACCATTTATTATGATCCGGCAACAGTTCATGTCCCAGATTCTTTCAACAACTCACATCAACATCAATAGTCGCATCAACAACTCCCTGCAATTGCACTATCTCTAGTTAGACCTCTTGTCACAATCTATTATGAACCTTAGACTGTCACCACTCCATCTTCCGCAACAATCAGTCTGGTAACCATCACGGTACCTAGACTCGTTCCATATGATAGCAGCAGTGTCGTGCCTTGGCACTATGGCTCAGATCTTTATTGCAACGGAAAGAAAGTCACTCTTGATTCTTCAACTTCCATACCACAAATAGATAATGTCGGGGGAGGCGGAGGCTTCACCTGAAGCGGACGTCTCTTCGCGTCACAATTTCCCAGAGTTAATACTGAAGCAGAAGTTGCTGCCAAAGCAAAAGGCAAGAGTGTGGTGCCTGAAGAACCAATTGCCAAGGAAACTCAGAAGACATCCTTTGATCAGGATGTGGACGAGTTCATGAGAATTATCAAGAAGAGTGACTACAAGGTTGTGGACCAGCTCCATCAGACACCCTCCAAGATCTCCATTCTATCTCTGCTCATGTGTTCTGAAGCTCACAGGAATGCATTACTCAAGGACTTTCACGCAACTTACGTGCCTGAGGAGATTACAGTTAATCAGCTAGAGATGGTGGTTTCAAATGTTAATACCAGTCATGGACTAGGTTTCACTGATGCTGATTTGACTACGGAGGGCCGTAACCACAACAAGGCTTTACATATCACCTTGGAGTGTAAAGGTGTTGAACTTTCCCATGTCTTGGTTGACACTGGGTCATCACTCAATGTTCTTCCAAAGAAAGCCTTGGTCAAGATAAAATACGATGGTATTGCACTCCGCCCAAGCAACCTAGTTGTCAGAGCCTTTGACGGTTCTAAAAGATCGGTTCTTGGAGAATTTGAGTTGCCTGTGGTAATTGGCCCACAGAGTTTCAAAACTATCTTCTATGTGATGGACATTCAGCCTGCCTACAGCTATTTGTTGGGTCGATCCTGGATTCATATCGTTGGCGCCGTAACATCGACCCTTCACCAGAAGTTAAAATTCGAGTGGGAGGGCCAAGTTATCACCATCTGTGGAGAGGAGGACATCTTTGTTAGTCATCTAGCTACCTACAAGTACATTGAGATGGATGGGGAGATCCATGAGATAATGAGTCAGGGTTTTGAAGCTCTCAATGTCAATGAAGCAACAGCTGAAGTGCCTGGTACTTCAATTGCTTCTTACAAACAAGCTCGGAAGGTTGTTGAAGACGGGAATGCCCAAGGCTGGGGCAAGCTGCTACAAATTCAGATTAAGGAAGACAAGTTCGGTTTGGGTTACAGACCATCCCGACAAGCTCAAGAGGAGGCTACTAAATCTCCCAAGTTCATAAGTGGGGGAATGCTAACCCCAGATGCTATCAACAATGTGGAAGACGAGGCTGAAAGCGACTACAACCTGGAAAGCTGGATTCGTCCAAGAGTCCCGGGCCAACAAGTCCTCAACTGGTCTTCCCAGGAAATTATAAGGGTTACTACTGCAGAGTAATTATTATTTCCTATTTAAGCATGCACCAAGTCTTGCATCTTGCCCAAGGTGTCGGGACTCATTTTGTAATAAGGCCATATATGTATTTTGTGCAAATGGAATATTAATGAATAATGGACATCTTTTGCAAACAATCTTTTCGCTCACTGTCTTTTCATTTTTGTTATTTTCGCACAAAACAATAAATGGCAATGTTTTTCTTAATAAACTTAATTCACTTTTTCTAAACAAGATAAAATCAATCACTAAAATGGAAAATTCTCAACCCTTGCAGAGATAGCCCTCCAGATTGCACCGACAACGACACTGCTATAACCTCATATGACTTTGACAATCCGATTAATCAAGTAGATGAAGGGGTTGAGGAAGACTATGATTTGCCTGAAGAATTGGCCAGGTTGTTGAGACAAGAGGAAAAAGTGATTTCTCCTCATCAGGAGGAGGTTGAAACTATTAATCTTGGTACCGAGGAAGATGTAAAAGAGGTGAAGATCGGGGCCAGTCTGCAAGCTCCAGTGAAAGAACAACTCATCAGTATGCTTCGGGAATATGTTGACGTGTTCGCTTGGTCCTATCAAGATATGCCAGGTCTGGATACGGATATTGTCATGCACATATTGCCACTGAAAGAAGATTGTCCGCCAGTCAAACAGAAGTTGCACCATACTCGCCCAGACATGGCCATGAAAATCAAAGAAGAAGTACAAAAGCAGTGAGATGCTGGTTTTCTTGTTGTAAATAGTTACCCGCCGTGGGTTGCTAACATTGTACCCGTACCTAAGAAGGATGGAAAGGTGCGTATGTGTGTGGATTACCGGGATCTGAACAGAGCTAGCCCGAAAGATGACTTCCCATTACCTCACATTGATGTATTGGTGGATAACACAGCTTGGTTCTCGATATTTTCTTTTATGGATGGATTTTCTGGATACAATCAGATCAAGATGTCACCTGAAGACATGGAGAAGACAACCTTCATCACACCTTGGGGCATGTTCTTCTACAAGGTAATGTCGTTTGGTTTGAAGAACGCCGATGCAATATATCAACGGGCTATGGTAACATTATTCCACGACATGATCCATAGGGAAATCGAGTGCTATGTGGATGATATGATTGCCAAGTCCCAAACAGAGGAAGAGCATTTGGTAAACCTATTGAAACTTTTCAAGCGTCTGAGAAAGTATCAGTTAAGGTTGAACCCTAACAAGTGCACATTCGGGGTACGTTCTGGTAAGCTATTGGGTTTTTTTGTAAGCGGAAAAGGAATTGAGGTTGATCCCGATAAAGTTAAAGCAATTCAGGAAATGTCTGCACCTAAGACTGAGAAAGAAGTTTGAGGGTTCTTAGGTAGATTGAACTACATTTAAAGTTTCATATCTCATCTCACTACAACCTGCGAACCCTTGTTCAAGCTATTAAGAAAAGAGCAAACGGTCAGGTGGAACGATGATTGTCAGAGAGCTTTTGACAAGATCAAAGAATATCTGCAAGAACCTCAAATTCTCATGCCTCCAGTCGAAGGAAGACCTCTAATAATGTATCTGACAGTATTGGATGGATCAATGGGGTGTGTGTTGGGCCAGCATGATGAGTCTGGTCGAAAAGAGTATGCAATATACTACCTAAGCAAAAAGTTTACCGATTGTGAACAACGTTATTCACTGCTCGAGAAAACTTGTTGTGCTTTAGCGTGGGCTGCTCACCGACTAAGAAATTATATGTTGACTCATACTACCTTATTGATCTCAAAGATGGATCCATTCAAGTACATATTTGAGAAGCCAACACTTACCAGAAGGGTTGCAAGATGGCAAATGATTCTAACAGAATATGACATTCAGTACACCTCTCAGAAAGCCATCAAGGGCAGTGTATTATCTGACTATCTGGCTGAGCAACCCATTGATGATTACCAGCCTATGAGATTTGATTTCCCTGATGAAGACATCATGTTCTTGAAAGCAAAAGATTATGAAGAGCCTATTAACACTGAAGGGCTTGACCCAGAAGAAGCATGGACTATGATGTTCGATGGGGCAATTTATTGCAACGGTCGTGGGGTTGGTACAGTTCTTATTACACCCAAAGGAGTTCATATGCCTTTCTAAGCAAGGCTCACCTTTGCTTGCACTAACAACGAAGCAGAATACGAAGCTTGTATCATAGGGCTTAAGGAAGCCATTGACCTCAGGGTCAAAACCTTGAATGTATTCAGAGATTCATCTTTGTTAATCAACCAGACCAACGACAAGTGGTACACTCATCAGGAGCATTTGGTTCCCTACCGTGACTATACAAGGAGATTGTTGACCTTCTTTACAACAGTTAAGCTTGAATACATCCCTCGAGATGAGAATCAGTTTGTAGATGTCTTGGCCACCATGTCATCCATGATCAAAGTACAGGTCACCAATTATGTACCTCAGATTTTGGTATCCAGACTGGATCGACCGGCATATGTATTCTCTATGGACACTCTCACTGATAACAAGCCTTGGTACCATGACATCAAATGCTTCTTGGAAACTCAGACATACCCACCTGGGGCATCGTCAAATGATAAGAATACATTAATAAGGCTAGCCGGCAGCTTCTTCCTCAATACGGATGGTTCTTTGTACAAGCGAAACTTCGACATGGTCTTGCTCAGATGTATTGACAAGAAGGAAGTAGACCTACTGACATAGGCGATTCTTGGACCCGGCCAGGCTGGGCACATGCCCAGGCTCTGGTGGCCCAAATTTTTTTTTTTAGTGTTAAAATAAAACGCAAAAATAAAAATTAAAAAAATAAAAAATAAAATAGAAGGCAACGAGAAGGAGAAGAAAGGGAAGTTGCGACTGAAACAACAAACAACATCATCCATCTCTCATCTCTACGTTTTCTTTGCACTGCATCATCTATTTTTCAAGGTATATTGATTTCTTTCTTGAGATTGACAGTGTATTGATGATAAAATTGGGGGGAAATTTCTTGGTTGTGTATTGATGATAAAATTGGGGCAAAATTTCTTGATTATATATTGATGGATTGATGACAAATTTGGGGCAAAATTTATTGAATGAGTCTATGTGAATGTGAAGAAGAAGAATAAGAGAGAAAGGGAATGCTTCGCCACTGCTCATGTTTTCATCAGTGTGTTAGCCGTGTTCTCTTGTCTTGTCTGTGTGTATTGATAATGATAATATAGCAAGTAGCAAGTAGCAACACCAACATATATATAATGACAACTGTTTGAATATATTTTTTAATACTAGTATTGACTAGTCTATTGTTGTTTAACTTTAACAATTAGAAAGATATTATTAATTTATATCTACACATGTAGATGTAGTAGACTATAAAGATAAGTAGTCAGTAGATAAGTTAGACAAGACAAGACAATGTAGGTTCATTTATTGATATTTGTGATGAAAAAGTATATATAATAGAAATTAGAAAACAAGTTGCTAATATAAATTCAAATTATGCAATTCTAATGACTAGTGGAACTAGCTCTCAGTCTCAGTCGTAGAATAGAAGTTCAAGCTGCATATTATATGTAAAAAGTATAATATAATAATATAGCAAGTTAGCAACTTGTTAATATATAGCAACTTGACTCTACTAGCTCAATATTTAACATTATATTCAAATTTTAATGTATAATAGTAGTTCTAAAAAGTATATATATATATATATATATATATATAATATATATATAATAGAAAACAAGTTCTTATAATATGTAATAGAAAACAAATTGTTAAATTAATCCAAATTCTATATTCTATATTAAAATCATAGATTTTATTTTTTTTAATTGTAGTTCTATTTTTTAATTATTAGTCTTATATCATTAATTCTATTTTTAATTCATTGCTTCATTTTGAATTTCAGAATGAGGAGATTTTTAGTTGAATCAGAATCAGAACCAGAACCACCGTCTAATGTAGTTAATGAGTTTAACCCAAATGAGATTGTGCGTGATCCAGGTCGTAGGAAACAAATTAATGAGTATGCTCCGGATATTCAAGACCAAGTGAGGAGGGCATATATTTTGAAGGGTCCAATGCAACCGGATTTGCCAAGCTTTCCTCGAACTCCATTTGGAAGTGTTAAAAGAGCATTTAATAAATCATGGTATAAGAATTATACATGGTTAGAATACAGTGAGATCAAGGATGCAGCTTATTGTTTTTATTGCTTTCTCTTTAAGAAACCTGGGAGGGTCGAGCACTTTGGTTTTGAAGTCTTCACTAAAAGCGGATATAAAGATTGGAAGCATGCATCTCAAGGCTTGAAAGATCACGTTGGTAGTCATAATAGTTTGCACAACTCATGTGTCAAGCACTACGATGATTATAATAATCAGAGACAAAGTGTGGCTAGTAAGTTTATTAAAGCAACCAAGGAATCTGAAGAATTGTATAAGATTCGTTTGACTTGTTCTGTAGATTGTTCAAGATATCTCATTGCACAAGGCATGGCTTTTCGTGGCCATGATGAATCCTCTAGTTCTCTAAGTAAGGGAAATTTTAGAGAGATGGTAGATTGGGTAAAAGCTAAGAATGAACAAGTGAGAGATGCTTTCGATCGTGGTGGGAAAAATTGCACAATGACTTCCAGTGACATTCAAAAAGAGCTTGCAACGTGTTGTGCACATGAAGTTACCAAGGTGATTATGGAAGAGCTTGGGGATAAACAATTCTCCGTGCTTATTGATGAGTCACGTGATATATCTGTCAAAGAGCAAATGGCGGTGATGTTAAGGTTAGTAGTTGTATTTTCCAATTTCCAATTTTCATTACGTATTTCCAATTTCTAATTTCCAAATTTTCGTCAAGTAAACTTGTTGGGCTTGTTTTAGGTTTGTGAGCGACAAAGGGAATGTTGTGGAACGATTTATTTCTCTACATCATGTCAAAGATACGACATCTGAGTCATTAAAGGATGCTCTTTATGGTATTCTTGATAAGTACACGTTATCTATTTCAAGGATACGAGGACAAGGATATGATGGAGCTTCAAATATGAGAGGTGAATTTAATGGTTTGCAAAGAAAGATTCTAGATGAAAACCCGTATGCTTTCTATGTCCATTGTTATGCTCACCGTTTGCAATTGGTTGTTGTGTCTGTTGCTAGTAGTTGCTCATCTATTCATGATTTCTTTGAATATATCTCCTTGATTGTGACCACAACAAGTGCATCTTGTAATAGGAGGGATGCTTTGACGGAGGCACAACACCAAGATATTTTAAATAAACTTGAGAGTGGTGAGATATCTAAAGGAAGGGGTTTGCACCAATCATCTAGTCTCATTAGACCAGGGGATACTAGATGGGGTTCACATCATACTACATTGCTTCGTATGGATCAAATGTGGTCCTCCGTGTTAAATGTGCTTAGTATGGTTGATGAAGATGGACGTGGACCATCTCAAGCAGCGGGTTTGATAGAAAAAATGGAGAGCTTTAAATTTGCTTTTATTTTGAAGTTAATGTTAAAATTGTTTGGCATTACAAACGAGCTTTCACATGTCTTGCAAAGAAAAGATCTTAATATTGTGATTGCCATGGAATTAGTTGATGTTGTCAAATCTCGATTGGCCACAATGAGAGAGACTGGTTGGGATAATTTATTTGCAGATGTCCAAGAATTTTGTGTTGCTAAAGGTATTCCGGTTCCAAATATGGATGACGAAATACCGGTTCGGGGTCGTTCAAGGGCAGAAGGGAGGACTATCACTAATCTTCATCATTACCGTGCAGAGATTTTTTATGTTGCTATTGACAAAATATGTGTGGAGATGGATCACCGCTTTAATGAAGGAAGCAACATTATCCTTGATTGCTTCTCATGTCTTGACCCTAAGAACTCTTTCTCCAAGTTTGATGTTGATAAGCTTGCTCGTCTTGCTGATATTTATCATGCAGACTTTTCTGATGATGACCGTGCAACAATAAAGGATCAACTTGACACTTATGTTCTTCAAATGAAAAGAAATGCTTCATTTTCCACTTGTGAAGATGTTCAAAGTTTGGCTATGAAGATGGTTCAAACTGAGAAACATTTGGTATTTCCATTGGTTTACAAACTTATTGAGTTAGCTTTGATATTGCCGGTGTCGACAGCATCCGTTGAAAGAGCTTTTTCAGCAATGAAGATTATCAAGTCTAAATTGCGCAATAAGATCAACGATGTGTGGTTCAATGACTTGATGGTATGTTACACCGAGCGGGAGATATTCAAGTCACTTGACGATATTGATATTATTCGAACATTCAGCGCAAAGAAGTCTCGGAAAGGACACTTGCCTCGTGGTTTTATTTAACATGCTATTGTAAGGTTATGTTTCATCTCTTTTATTTTAAACTATACTTTTGTTGACAAAATGACGAGTCTCTTTTATTTTGATTGATGATTATTTATAGATTTATATATTATATACAATACGGTCTTTAAACTTTTGCCCAGGCTTTATAATTTTTCTGGCTTCGCCACTGCCTACTGATGCACGAAGTACATGAGGGTTCTTTCGGTACCCATGCCGGAGGACATGCAATGGCAAAGAAGTTATTAAGATCGGGTTACTACTGGATTACAATGGATGCAGATTGTTGTGCCTATGCCAGATAATGCCACAAATGCCAGATCTACGCAGATAAAGTGCATGTGCCTCCAAATCCTTTGAATGTAATGTCTTCACCTTGGCCCTTCGCCATGTGGGGCATTGATATGATTAGAAATATTGAACTGACTGCTTCAAATGGTCACAGATTCATCCTGGTAGCCATTGATTACTTCAACAAATGGGTTGAAGCAGCTTCATATGCAAATGTCACCAGGCAAGTGGTAGCTCGATTTCTGAAAAGGGATATCATCTGTCTATATGGAGTTCCCGAGCGAATCATTACTGATAATGGTTCCAATTTGAACAACAAGATGATGGCAGAACTTTGCCGGGACTTCAAAATTCAACATCATAACTCTTCTCCTTACAGGCCAAAGATGAATGGTGTTGTTGAGGCCGCAAACAAGAATATTGAGAAGATTGTGCAAAAGATGCTAGTCACCTACAAAGACTGGCACGAAATACTACCATTTGCCTTGCATGGGTACCGAACCTCTATCAAAACATCTACTAGGGCAACACCTTATCAGCTTGTGTATGGTATGGAAGTTGTCCTACCTGTTGAAGTTGAACTACCCTCCTTACGGGTAATGATGGATGTGAAACTGGATGAAGCAGAATGGGTCCGATCTCGATATAATCAACTGAGTCTGATTGAAGAAAAGTGATTAGAAGTCATCTGTCATGGGCAGCTATATCAAAAGTGAATGAAGAAAGCCTTCGATCAGAAAGTCAGACCTCGGGAATACCAAGTGGGAGAGCTTGTTCTGAAAAGACTTCTTCCTCCTCATACAGACCACGGGGTAAAATGGACGCCAAACTACGAAGGCCCATTCATATTAAAGAAATTTTTCTCTGATGGAGCACTGATGCTCACTACTATGGATGGTGAGGATTTATTATCTCCTGTGAATTCAGATGCAGTTAAAAAATACTTCGCATAAAAGACCCTCTAGACATAAAAACAAAATGTAAGTCCAGGAAAAAATAGGGCATCTATGCGAGTCAAAAACAGAATAAAAGACTCTGGCAAAAATAAGGGAAAATTGAAAAAAAATGTAGACCCGCTGAGCTGAAAAGCCACATTGGACAGCTCAGGTTAAAATGGGTATCCCGGTGGATTGAAAACCCGAAAGGGCGATCCACGCAAAATCAGGGAATAAGCGAACAACTGCATTATGAATTCGTCTGTATCACTCACAAGATGGAAAGCTTCGAAAGGATAAAGCGTCGGTCAGAATCAACCTTCTTCAGAAAACAAGATAAGAAGGACGTCAAGGTCATACAGGTCATAGCAAAGGAAGCTCACTGGAGCGTCAAACTCAACATTGCCAACACTTTTATTTTCTCAATTTTACAGCAATCTCCTCATTCTAGGGATTCGCTTCTTCATTGTACTTGCCCATCCAGGGCACACAAATCAATAAAATCAAAATTTTCAGTCACACTTTGTTTTGTACATTTTTGTTTTGGTTTGCAAAATGTCCAAAGTTCATAATAAAACACTTGCATGAAAACATATAAGCCATTTTTAATATATGCTTATAGAAAATATGCACTCTTGAGCAAAACTAACTCCTATGACGGAATCCGGTTGATGATACCTCGGGACACTTGTGTGTTTCTTTTGATTAACAGATTGTAGGTACTCAAGGCAGGCAATCTCTCATAACATGGGGCATATCAAGCATTATATCCCCAACCGAGTCAGCAATCACCTCATTAGTAGGGTTACTTGACAAGAGTATTCCCCCACGAAGTTGTCATCCCCTTAGAGGATCCTTCGAGAAACTCATTAAAACCCCAACATGTCGCTTTGACGAAGAAGTTACAACAAATTACTTCCCAGAGGTTCCCTCCTTCCCGAGCAGGATCTCCCGAGCAATGCCTGAACAACTCTTCCCCAACAAAGTTGCCTGGAACTCTTTCTCCCTAGAAAAGTCACCAGGAACTTCTTTTCCCCCAAAGAGTTGCCAGCGTCTTTTTTTCCCTAGTGAGGTCGCCTGAGTTCTCCTCAGCTAAGTTGTCAAGATCCTCTCATCTCCAGCAAGTTGCCAAAGTTTTTCCCAGTAGATTTTCCAGGATCTTCTTTTCCTCAACGGAGTCTCCAGGATTTCCTCATCCTCAGAAAAGTGGGAAGAGTCACCTTCCTCATCCAGTCGCCAGGACTTTCTATTCCCCATCAGGTTTGCCAGGATTTTCCCATCCTCAGCAGATTCGGCAGAATCACTTTCCCGCGAAGTTGCCAGTTTCTCCCCAGTAGAGTTGTCGGGGTTTTCTGTTCCCCAGCGGTTTGCCGAAGTCTTCTTATCCCCAGCATGAGTCTCTTCAACAGAAACTTCCCCAGCCTGGATCCCCACAGATTTCTTCCCCTAGAGCGCCACAGAGCTCCCTAGGAAGATCGTCCAGTAATTCTCTATCCCCACAGATCGACCAATGATCCCTTTCCCCACCGGAGTTCTGCCTCCACACAGATCGCCCGAAGATCTTTCTCCCTGCAGGATCCGGATCTCGGATCGGTTCTCTCATTTTGCATAATCATAGCATTCACATCATTTTCCCCACACAAAGCGTAGCATTCCGTCTAATACGGATCATTACGGAAAAAATCAAACATTTGCATAATCATAAGCCAGGTTCGAGCCAGTCACCTGCAAACATCAAAATCACTTCACCAACAATATACAGAACTTATCCCCCGTAGACAAAGCAAACATACTTTTTACACTCGCAATACAGATACTTGGTCATACTTGTACACAGTCTTTTTGACACTCGCCCGTGTCATACTTCCCCAGCAAGTCAAACACTCGTCAGTGTCCCTTGCCCAATCTTTTTGACACTCGTCAGTGTCTTGCACATATTTCCTCAGCATGTCAAAAACTTGTACATACTTATACACAATCCTTTGGTACTCGTCCGTATCTTGTATATATCACCTCCCCGGCAGATCAAACACTCGTCTGTGTTCCTTGCTTAACCGATTGATACTCGTCTGTATCATCGTCCTTAAACATGTGTCAGCATTTGCTTCTATCGATACTCGTCTATATCGTAGTCCTAAGGATGATCGTCCGCATCTTTAGTCTATACACACTGTCAAACACTTATACCTTTTATTTCAAGGCATAAGCACTCGTCCGTGTTTACCATTCCCCAATAAGTCACCAACAAAACAATCAACTTTTCTATCCGACATTCGTCCTATGTCTTGATATTTTCGGAAGTCGTCCCCTGCCAGGTGATCATCCTTCACCTTTTGATGATCGTCCTTCATCATTTTATTTGATAGCCGTCCCCATCGTCGATCCTCTTATCCGACATTCGTCCTATGTCGTGATAGTTTTGGCAACCATCCCCTGCCAGGTGATCTTCCTTCATCTTTGGATGACCGTCTCTCATCCTTTCCCCAGTGGAATCCCCATTTGTTGGAATTTTCTATTCGGCGTTCGTTCTATGTCACGATATCTTTTTAGCAGCCGTCTGTCACTCCCGAGATTTTCATCCTAGTACAAACGCGAAAGTGGCGCGGAAAAGGTAGAGTCGCCAGCCATGCATTTTTATCCCAAAGGAACGGGAAAGGTAATGCTTCACAAACCTAGGAAGAAGGAAAGGACGAGCTCTTGCGAACCAAAGATCTGGGTTCAGGAGTCGGTTACGACCTGGGAAGGTATTAGCACCCAAGATCGTCCGCCGTACCCGATGGGATCCACGCTTGCTTGTTTGTTTCAAAGGGTGAGAAAAATATAACTGCTACTGAACAAATGAACTGCTAACTGGGATGAGAATGAAAATGAGGAAGGAATAAGAAAAGAGAATGGAAATAAATGGGGAAATGTAGGGAAAATAAAGAATGTGCTCGAACGGGCCCTACCCCGCTGCCTACGTACCTCATCGAGAAAATGAGGATCAGAGTCGACGTAGTTCTCCTAACTAAGACGGGAACTATTTGTTTATGTTTTTTATGGCTAGAACTGCATATGTCTATGCTCAGGTGTTGCAGGCTCGTCTGGTACGAGTGCGTTTACCGTCTTTCATGCGAGACAAGTCGGCGCAAGTTCGCATTATGAATGAATGAGATCAGAAGAGAAGTTCCCGCAGGAAAGTCGCTTATTATTTGTTTTTGTCTTTTATGAGAAATGTTTTGAATTTTTTTGTGAATATTCTCATACTAAGACCTATCCATCGTGGTAAATACTTACACCTCGCCCCGAAACAGGACGCGTATAAGTACTCCGCAACAAAGTCTCATGTCGTATGAGAACATTCAACCTTTATTAGATATTTTTATTATTTTCTTCATGAGGTGAGAAAGAAAGACTCAAGTGGAAAAAGGTCAAAGCTAATGGGGGACTAAGACACAACCCTAAGTTATTTATTATGTACAAAAGGTGATCCTAATGGTTTGTGAATTTTTCTAATCCTAAGAAAAAAAACAAGTTAGAATTCAACTTACTTCCTATGGAAGTTAAGTTAAATCTAAAGAAATGAAAGGGAAGTTGAACAAAGCACAAAGGTGCTAAGGCAAAACAAATAAATGCATACATAAGAGATAAAGAATGAAGTAGTTACCTCATCTTCCCCCCCCCCCTACAAAACAAGAGTTAGCATGATGTATAAATATGAATAATTATTACATGGCAAACTTCCATTAAGAACTCACACTAATTAATAAAGGCATTAATGGAATTCTAAGCCTAAAGTCAAGTCCTAAGATACCCTATATGATATCTAGCTTCTAGGGATAGGAGCTAAGTCACTTCAAAAGTAACTAAAGGGATTAAGAGAAACATACTCAAATTATGCCCTAAATGGCACTAAAACCCCTAAGTGAAAACTAGGTGAATTTGTATGAAAAACTCGAATAAATCCAAAGCACTAAAAATGGTAAGGGTCCTGGAAAAATATGAGATTAAATCCTTAAGGTCTATAACCTAAATCTAATGTTGTGTTAAAAAAATCTCCTAAAAATTCATAACCTAACTATGTCAAATGGTCACTTAAATCTACATAAGATCTAAATACAATTTTACACAAACTATGCTGCCAAAACAGTGGATAAAAAGAACCTAAAAATATGACAAAAATAATTCCAGGTTCTTTTATGAGTCCTTTAATCACAGAAAAATGAATGGGACAATAAGATTACTGGAAGTGGGAGAAATAAAATGAACAAAATGAAGTGTAGCTGCAAGAATTTCATAAAAAACTAATTAAATGGAAAATCGAAATAAAATTGAAAATGGCTAAAACTCAGAAAGTAAAAGTGTGGAAAAATTCTAAAATGAGTTAGGAAGTCTCTGTGATTTTTGGGGAATTTTATCATGAGTTTTGGTATTTTTGTTGGATTAAAATTGAAAGTTATGTAAAACAGAAAAATACATAAAACAAGGCAAATGGAGAGGGGTGCAGGAAGTGGAAAGTTGAACTGAATTGGGTTGGACCCAAACATGCTGGGGTACAAATAGTGATCTGAAAAACTCTTCACAATATATGGCACATGATTGGCACATGATCATTAATGTGGTGGCAGAATATGAAGCATTGGATTAAACTAATCTAAGGGTTGTGTTATGTTTTCCACTTAATGTTAGGTTTACTATTCCGGTCACCGGAGCTAAACTCCGGTCATCTTCTCCGATCACTCTCCGGTTAGGGTTTGGACAAATGTCTACCAAACTGAAAAATAAGGCCATGGACGGATTCGTCTCCTCAAGTACATCAACAATCTAGGCTTGACTTTCTCCTAAGGCTCATGAATAATGCAAATAGAAGCACTCAAGAATCAACCTAAAAATTGAATCTAAGCACCTAAGGTGCCTATCAACTAGCCAACACAGGCATTTCTCCTATTGAGCTCATATCAACACAAAATAACCTAAAAAAACAGAATTCGTGTCAATGGAATTGAAGATAAAACCTGAAATTCAGTGGTGTTTAGAGTTGTAGAAATCCAGAGGTGAGGTTCCAATGTCTTCTATGCTTGATCTTGATCCTTTGTGAAGTGAAATAAACACTTTGTTGATGAAGAATCTTGAGAAATTGATGAAGATGCAAAAAATTCAGAAGTGAATTCTTGATGATTCAAGCTATAAACTCCATGGATATGCTGCAAATCATGATGCTGGTGATTAATTGATGCTCAATGAGGCTTGTTGGATGATGATTTAGTTTGTTCAATCCAAAAGGTGGAAATGTTGTGATGATGCAACTTCAAATTTCCAGCTTCAAATCTCCATGAAAATGCACTATGAATGGTGCTTGAAGAAGCACAAGGAAGAAGAAGATCAATGTTATGGTTGTGGAAGCTTAATCCTTCAAAATGCAGAGAATTTGCAGAGAAAATGCAGAGCCAAATTTGGAGGATTTTGGTGTGATTTGAGTGAAAATGAAGCTGACCCCAAACTCAGTCACTACTCATCCTTTTATAGAGCATTAGACCTCTGGTTAACAGTTAGAACCAGGGTTAATTAGCCTTGGTTAACTGAGTGAAGTGAGTTAAATGAGTGAAGTTAGTTATGACAGTTATGCCAGCTAGATTTCTAGAACCTTCTTTAGTTGAAAACAATCTAATGTTGCAGAGAACATGAAGCTTATGCTGAATATTAGTGAAGTGAAACACCAGCTTAATTACCCAAGGATTGCAGCTTGAGTTTGCTCACTTTGTTGTGAGATGCACAACAATTAAAGTGGTCTTGCATACACTTAATGTCAGCCTGCTGATGCAACAAAAACAAAGTCCAAATACAGCTTGAGACCAATAGATCTAGTGTACACCAGCTCATGATCATTGTGGTGAGGATCATTCTGATGTAGCAGCAATGGTTGAAGTTTAAATTGGAGAAAATATGAAGCTAAATGAGCTCTAGTACCTGCACACATCACCCTTGAACTTAGCCCCAAAATAGCATTGTCATTACCCATTGCTATATATCACACAACAGCTTTTTAGCAGAAAAACTGGCCTATGTATCGATACATAACACGAATGCATCGATACATGTCAGTTTTTTAACTGATATGTATCGATACATGCATGTATGCATCGATGCATACTGAAGCATTGGCAATTCCAGCAGAAAAAATCAACTATGTATCGATACATCCCTCGTATGCATCGATGCATGTCAGTTTTTTTTATTGATATGTATTGATACATGGTTGTATGCATCGATGCATACTGAAGTTTCTTGATTATTTCCAGCAAATGAAATCCATCATGCATCGATACATTCTTCGTATGCATCGATACATATTCCTCAAAAAATATTTTTTCTTGATCTTTTCATCACTTCTTGATCCAACTTGGTCCATAAGACCCTTGTAATCATACTTTCATGATTTTGAACCCAAAAAAGTCATGAGTTGACCTTCCTTTTGCTCAGTCCGGTTGACCTTTCCCAAATCCCTTGCTATTCATTCCACTGATCAATTGAAGCTCTTCCAAAATAAATCCAAAGATGAAAATTTAACCTTAGGTATTTGTCACGATGTAAACAACAATGAAATCATGCTTGGATCAAAATCTCATTGAGAAGCCCAGTTCATTAGAAACCCTAATCCATCCCTTTTCCCCCTCAAGATAATTGAACTGCCTGCCTCCTTCGATCAAATCAATTATTTTCAAGACTTGAGGCTTTAAGTGAGGACTTGTGGGATGTTGTGAACCCTCTGCACAAGATTGAGAAGCTTTATGGCCCTTTGATTGCCTTTGTATAGCCTTCAGTTGCTCCAATCACGGATCACATACCCATGCCTCAACTATGCTACACATGATGCAATGTTTTTGGTTATTTTTGTGAACTTGTGTATGCTAAATGATATGCAAAATGTTGAGGATATTAAAGGGAAAATTTTGATGTATTACAGTTGCCCCTATTTAATCATCTGCAAGCTTGAATGAATAATTGCGAAAGCTTTTAGACCTTCAAGGTATGGAGTGATTGAATACTCGAATAAAACCTGGAAATTTGAACTCGGTGGATAGTAGAAATGCCATCTGCCTTTTATTTATTTATTTTTGTTTTGTTTTGACCTCTGAATAGATAGCGGGAAAAGAACAAGGTGGAACGGGATCGTTCTACATAAACGAGAGCCCAGGCAAACAAGACCGTTGTACAAAACGATAACCTGCGACGTGATTGCTGAGCGTATCAAGCCACAGAAAAGGAAGGGCCTATTGTACAAAACAGGGCTTTGGAACGAGACCATTGTACAAAATAGAACTCGGAAATGTGACTGCTGAGCGAATCAAGCCACAAAGGGGGCCTGTTGTACAAAACAGGGCTTTGAACGAGACCATTGTACAAAACGGAACTCGGAAATGTGACTGCTGAGCGAATCAAGCCACAAAGGGGGCCTGTTGTACAAAACAGGGCTTTGAACGAGAGCATTGTACAAAACGAAACTCGGACATGTGACTGCTGAGCGAATCAAGCCACAAAGGGGGCCTGTTGTACAAAACAGGGCTTTGAACGAGACCATTGTACAAAACGGAACTCGAAAATGTGATTGCTGAGCGAATCAAGCCACAAAGGGGGCCTGTTGTACAAAACAGGGCTTTAAATAAGGCCATTGTACAAAACGGAACTCGGAAATGTGTCTGCTGAGCGAATCAAGCCACAAAGGGGGTCTGTTGTACAAAACAGGGCTTTGAACGAGACCATTGTACAAAACGGAACTTGGAAATGTGACTGCTGAGCGAATCAAGCCACAAAGGGGGCATGTTGTACAAAACAGGGTTTTGAACGAGACCATTGTACAAAACGGAACTCAAAAATGTGACTGTTGAGCGAATAAAGCCACAAAGGGGGCCTGTTGTACAAAACAGGGCTTTGAACGAGACCATTGTACAAAACGGAACTCGGAAATATGACTGTTGAGTGAATCAAGCCACAAAGGGGGCCTGTTGTACAAAACAGGGTTTTGAACGAGACCATTGTACAAAACAAAACTCAGAAATGTGACTGCTGAACGAATAAAGCCACAAAGGGGGCCTGTTGTACAAAACAGGGCTTTGAACGAGACCATTGTACAAAACGGAACTCAGAAATGTGATTGCTGAGCGAATCAAGCCACAAAGAAAAATGACAACATTGACTTGGAAAGACAAAGATGTCTGGCAAATGGTATAAGTATCTTCTGTGGGGAGTACTTCAGGTTGAGAAGGTGTTACAGGTTGTACGTAATACCTCAAAACTGGCCCATGATGGCATATATGTGTTTGAACTTATGGCGTAATGCTCCATGATGATGGAAATGCTATGTTTTGGAGGATGCAAATGTAGTGATGATTACTAAATGTAAATGCAAAGAGATCTCCTGATAAAGAGACTACAAGTATCCCAGGTGGCCTGACTGGGGAGACATGATGATCGCTGCATTGATCTGGTTAATTTCCGCGAGGAGATAACTCTGCGAGGAAAGCTGTTAATGATGCACCAGCTCTGAACTGCCGCCATTACCAAAAATAAATTGGACTTTAATATTGGAGAGCCAAGACCCTACTGGAGATGGACCCTTCTCGAACTCTTATGGGGAGGTGCAGACCTCCTGACTTGGTCGGGAACCAGAGGTATGGCTCTACTGAGGAAGCAAATTGTTGGGAGAGGAAAGAAACTCCTTGCACTGCTGGGAATTGCCCCTATATTGAAGGAAAAATTCTGCTTGGGGAGGGAAAACATCTCTTGCCATTAATGCGGGAGAAGAAATTCAACTTCACTTCCACTGGGGATAATTGGAGACACTCGGGAAAACACCTGTTCTTGTTCAAGTATAAAGAAAGGTTCCTCCTAGAAATCTGCTTTTAGCTCTGTTAGCAACACCTGTACCTGTACCTGCGTAAACACAATTGATAGTACCTGCAACATGGAGAGTTAGTCTGGACATATATGCCCCAGGCTCATAGCATGAATCATTATCTGGACCTCTTGACACCCTTTTTAGAGTTGTCTTAAATGTTTTTGTCCTCCTGCATGAGTTAGAAAGCATTCAAATGTTCACAACACAATTTAAATCAGAATTTGCTGGACATTTCCGCAATCAATAAATGCTAGATGAAAAACAAAAACAAGAAGCAAATAGTCACAAGTTGACTGAAATTGAATTTTTATTGATTTGGAAAAATGGCCATGAATAGGCACTACAAAGGAAGCAATTCCCTAGAAAGAGGAAATAGCCAAAAAGGAAAACAAACTATCCTATTGGCAATGTGATAAGTGGATCTCATCAAGTTTCAACCCGGTTATGGCTCGTATATCTTCAAGACTATCCGCTCGCTCTACCCCTTGAGAAAGGTGATTGAAATGGTCTTCAACCTTTAGAATAACCTCAATTGCAGATGAGTTACGAATTTCGCAGATCGTAGTCGTTCGTGTTAGTCCCTCTTTTGCGTGGATCGCCCTTTCGGATTTTCAATCCACCGGGATACCCTTTTTTGCCTGAGCTGTCCAATGTGGATTTTCAACTCATCGGGTGTACGTTTTTTCCAAGATTTCCCTAATTTTTGCCCGAGCTTTTTATTCTGTTTTTGCCTCGTCGGGTTGCCCATTTTTGCCTGGATCTTTATTCTGTTTTTATCCAGCGGGTCCTTTTTTATACGAAGTATTTTCTTACAGCGTCTGCATTGACAGGGGACTGGAAGTCCTCTCTATCCATGGTTATTAGCATCAAGGCTCCACCTGAGAAAAACTTTTTAACCACGAATGGCCCTTCATAATTAGGTGTCCACTTGCCCATGTGATCGTTAAGAGGAGGAAGAATCCTTTTCAGCACCAGGTCACCTGGTATGTACCTTTGTGGTCGTACCTTCTTGTCAAAAGCCTGCTTCATCCGCCGTTGATACAACTGCCCATGGCATACAGCTGCTAGACGTTTTTCTTCAATGAGGCTTAATTGATTATATCTAGATCGGAGCCACTCAGCTTCATCTAGCTTAATGTCCATCATTAACCTCAACGAGGGGATTTCCACTTCAATTGGTAAGACTACCTCCATACCATATACCAGTGAGAACGGGGTTGCCCTTGTTGAGGTACGCACTGACGTTCTATACCCATGTAAAGTGAATGGTAGCATCTCATGCTAGTCCTTGTATGTCACAACCATCTTTTGCACGATCTTCTTAATGTTCTTGTTGGCCGCCTCGACGATTCCATTCATCTTCGGGAGATATGGAGAAGAGTTGTGATGTTCTATTTTGAAATCCCGACACAAGTCAGCCATCATCTTGTTGTTGAGATTAGAACCATTATCAGTAATGATTCTTTCGAGAATTCCATACCGGCAAATGATGTCTTTTTTAATAAACTGGGCTACCACTTGTTTAGTAACGTTGGCGTAAGACGCCGCTTCGACCCACTTCGTGAAATAGTCTATAGCAACCAGGATGAAGCGGTGACCGTTGGAAGCTGTCGGCTCGATCTTGCCAATCATATCAATGCCCCACATGGAGAAAGGCCATGGTGAAGACATTACACTCAATGGATTCAGAGGCACATGGACCTTATCGACAAAAATCTGACACTTGTGACATTTACGAGAGTATTTACAGTAATCGGATTCCATGGTGATCCAATAATATCCCGATCTCAACAATTTCTTGGCCATAGCATGTCCTCAAGCATGGGTACCAAATGAGCCTTCATGAACCTCTTGCATCAACAGGTCTGCTTCGTGTCTATCCACACATCTGAGCAGAACCATGTCAAAGTTTCGCTTGTATAGCACACCATCTTGATTCAAGAAGAAACCACCTGCTATTCTTCTGAGGGTCTTCTTGTCTTTACTGGATGCCCTAGTCGGGTATTCTTGAGTCTTCAAGAATTGATTGATATCATGATACCAAGGTTTGTTATCTTCACCACTATCAACTGCAAAGACATAAGTCGGTCTTTCAAGACGGGAGACCATGATTCGAGGCAGACAATTCTCTTGACAAACTTTAATCATAGATGAAAAAATTGCTAGAGCATCAACGAACTGGTTTTCATCTCGAGGAATCTAACTCAACTTGACCTTGGTGAAGAAGGTTAGCAACCTCCTGGTATAATCCCTGTAAGGAACCAAATGAGGTTGATGAACTAACCATTTGCCATTGACTTGGTTTACTACCAGAGCGGAATCTCCGAAGATCTCGAGGTTCTTGACTCGCAAGTTGATTGCTTCTTCAACCCCCATGATGCAAAGAAGAAGGAAAGGACAAGGTCCTACGAACCAAAGATCTGGGTTCGGGAGTCGGTTACGACCTGGGAAAGTATTAGCACCCCAGACCTTCCGCCGTACCTGACAGGATCCATGCTTGCTTGTTTGTTTCAAAGGGTAAGAAATAAAGTGCTACTGAACAAAGAACTGCTAACTGGAAACTAGAACTGAAATGAGAAAGAAAATTAGAGAAGAAAATGGAAAGAAAGGAATGGGGGAAATGTAGGGAAAATAAAGAATATGCTCGAACGGGCCCTACCCCGCTGCCTACGTACCTCATCGGGATAATGAGGATCAGGGTCGACGTAGTTCGCCTAACTAAGGCGGGAACTATTTGTTTGTGTTTTTTATAGCTGGAACTGCGTATGTCTATGCTCAGGTGTTGCAGACTCGTCTGGTACAAGTGCGTTTACCGTCTTGCATGCGAGACAAGTCGTCGCGAGTTCGCGTTCAGAATGAATGAGATGAGAAAGAGAAGTTCCCGCAAGATAGTCGCTTATTGTTTGTTTTGTCTTTTATGAGAAATGTTTTGAATTTGTTTGTGAACGTTCTCATACTAAGACCTATCCATCATGGTAAATACTTACACCTCGTCCCGAAACAGGACATGTATAAGTACTATGCAACAAAGTCTCATGGCGTATAAGAACATTCAACCTTTATTAGGTATTTTATTATTTTTTCATGAGTTGAGAAAGAAAGACTCAAGTGGAAAAAGGAAAAAAACTAAGGGGGACTAAGACACAACCCTAAGTTATTTATTATGTATAAAAGGGAGATCCTAATGGTTTGTGAAGTTTTCTAATCCTAAGGAAGAAAAGGAAAAGAAGAAAAGAGAATTAGAAACTAACTTACTTCCTAAGGAAGTTAAGTTATCTCTAAAGAAAGGGAAAGCCTAAGAGAAAAAGCATAATACGTGAAACAAATGCAAATTGAAAGCATAAAGATATGAGAAATAAGTCAGGATTACCTCAATCTTCCCCCCTACAAAACAAAGGTTAGCATGACAATGCATATTGAAAGTAAAATCAAATCATAAAAGCGATTAAGCACCATAAACGTCCTAGAATGGAACTAGGGTTCAAAGTAAGACCTAAGTCTAAAGGTGAATCTGCCTAAAGGTTACATGACTTATAAAGTCATTAGCTATATGCTACAGGTCCCTAAGTATGCTAGGATACCTCACAATATCAAACTATGTCAAACTATGTACAAAAAGTTCATTTATGTTCACCTAAATGCAAGTTAGGGTTCATGGATGAAGTATGAATGCGTATGGCTTAAAAGCCTGAATTAATACATGAAATGAGCATCAAAGTCAGTAGTTAATACTTATGAATGAGGATAAATGAATATACCATCATGGATGCAATGATTTAGTCTTATGGATTAAGGATAAGAAGATGTGGGAAGAAATGTAGCAAACATCGCATATGATCACAAATGACGCAAGTTAAAGATGAATGCCATATGAATATGCATGAGATGATTATGGGTCAGTAGCATATAAGTTATTAGATGCCATTAGAATTCATGGATTTTCATTTATGATTTCCACATAATTTATATTAACAATTAGAGGAGAAGGGAAACTAGTTTAAGGCAAAATTAGTTCACATAAGTATGCACTTTGAAACACCAAAACAAACCAAATGAGACATGGTTCAAAAAGTGACCTATGACTGGAATTAAAGACATAAATATGACCTAATAAACTCCTAAAAGTTACCAAAAATTATCCCAAGCCAATGGCATGAATTCCTTCCTATCATCTAGGGTATAGAGCAAATAAACACATATATCAACCTATGATCTAGGTGACATGGAAAAATAGCAAAAAGACTTTAAAAATTATTAAATTAAATCACTGGAATTTTGAAGTCATTATCTAACATGGTATGAAATTATTCTACAAAATTATGCACCAAAGTGCCAAAACAACTACTTGATAGTCAAGATAACAAGGCATGATCGCCGAAAAACAACTCCACAAAGTGGATCAAAAAGGGCACTAAAAATTAGGAAAAAAATTCCTAAGGAGAATCAAAATGTCACAAATTCCAGTGATTAATCACACATAAAAAATAGGTCTCACACCTATGGGGAAAATGGTTTTTGGTCCCTTATGTCAATACCATGCATTTTGGGACAGCTTATAATCAAAAATCCAAATTAATTACTAAAACTATCCAAATCTAGAAACAAAAAATATAACAAATTAATTAAGAGGATAAGGATCACTCATGAATTTTTCCAAAATTTTATCTCACCTAAAACTATTTTTAATATTTGCAACGAAATGGGCAAAAAATGGTGTTTTAAGGGAAAGCGAGAGGAAGTGAATTCTACAATCCATAACCTAATCCCTATAAGCTCCGAAATCGACATATATAATAAAAAATAATAAATAAATCCAGTGCCTCAGGTGGGAGGGCTCAATATGCACCTTAATTTATATGATCCTAAGCCGCATACTACTAAAATGGTGCATTAAAGTGGAAAGTCGGAATTACTTACTTGATCGAAGTACCGATTCTTCATATAAAAGAAATCCAAAAACTCCGTGCAAGTTCTGGTAATCTCCCATGAGAAAAATAAATGCTCATCTTCCATAATTGCTTTGTGAAGATCCACCATAATCAAAATCGATACAAATCGATCGGAAAAACAAAATCATGAACACTTCAATCCAAATTAGTTCAAAAGATAATTAAAATTCTCACTAAAAATCTATTTAGAAATTGTTAAGAGATTAATCCTCAAAAATTAATTAGAATAAAATATTAACCATAATTAATACCTAATGATCATTAACTATCTAATAATCATAGAGAAAAAAATAATAATAATAATAGAGACAGGGGGTGTAGTAGTGAATTGTGGGTTCAAAAATCAATTCCTTGGGCCCAATTCAGAATTGTCCATGCGCAGGGGGTGAAGAAAGAAATTTGAAGGGTGCAAACGGGAAATCCATGGTGTCAAGCCCAAATCTGCCTCATAGTGTTAACAGAAACCCTAAATCCCTTCAACATAACTCACGAGCCTCTCCCTCATCCTAGCCGCTTCACCTTTCTTATCAATTCCATCCACTCGACGCCAAAAATAATCTGTCTCAATCTTCTCGTTCTTCGTCTCCTCTATACCTTCCCGTCTCTCATCCATGGAATCACCATCGAATCGTCTCGCACCACCTCCCTTCATCGTGATTTTCTTCTCACTTCCTTCGTCTTCACCGCTTATTCACATGAGCTCAGACGCGACGAACACAACCGTCAATGGTGTAACGATCAAAAGCATCACATACGCACCTCATAATCGGTCTCATTCTCCCTAAATTTGGTGACGACAACAACCGAAACTGAATCTACAACATGGATTGCACACTAAGAAATACGGCCACGGCAAAGCAACAGATCTGCGAGACGACAACAGTTGAGGCAGATGTCGCTCTTTAGGTATGAAAATCGTTCGTTCATTCTTCTTATTTTGCGATTCGTACGACTACGAAATCGTGTTGTTGTTATTGATTTTGATGTTACAAACTTTTTCTCAAAATCGTTTTGCAGTTGCGCGACCTTTTGTCGATTGTGGGAATGTTCTTGATCAATTTGCAGGTCTTGTGGTATATGATTGTTGCAATTCGCAGGTTGACAAAGATTGACACAAAAAGTGAAGATTGATGCAGAATTCGTGTTGATGAAGTTGATGATTTGTTGTCAAAGATCGATAAAGTTGTGTTGAAGTCGATTGGGATCTTGGCGTTGATTTGTTTTCGAGTTGTTGCTGATTGAAGATTTTCGGAGAGAAGTTTGTGAAGGATTGAAGAGGAGTCTTCAGGAAGATTGATGAAGATGCAATGGTAAGAAACGACTTTCGATTTATTTTCTTCTTTCTATGCGTTCAATTCTGAATTTTGAACTCGGAGTTTGTCACGAAACTCATTCTTCTTCTCCTTCTTGCGATGAATTCGAGTTGTTATCGAACCTCTTATTGAAATATGTTCTTGAATCGGCACCGTCTTTTGTTTTTGCATCTGTAAGCTGAAGGTTTTGTTGACGATTGAGAGGGATTCATGTCTGAGATTGATGAAGTTTCTGATTGAAGAGGATGGTTGAATGATGATGCAGGATAAAGATTGGTTGCAGAAGGGTTTTTGAAGATGATGAAGAGATTGGAGAATGCAGAGTTTTCGGAAGAGAGTGATGAAGGTTTCTTGGTGGTTTTTATTTCTGAGTCTTGGATGATTGATGAAGATGATGTTGAATCGAGGGATCAATGTTGATTGAAGTTCAATTGATGAAGAATGTTGAGGAGAGTTTCTGAAGATGGATAGAGCCCCAAATCATCTATCTGCATTTTCTATTATAACTGATTTTCCTCATGTGTAACCCCCTCTCTTGAACTGAATCTGTAACTGAATTCCCTTTTCTTTTCCTGTTAAACTTTTGTTATATGTTATACACAGTTAGAGAATGATAACTTAGGAGCTTTTTTCGGTTCTTCTATTCTATAATTTTTCTGGATTTTCCTGATATGAATTCCGTTATCCATCCCTCTAGTGATTTCTATTGAAGGGTTGTTATATCAGTTAGTTGCAACTGATTTTTTTCCTGATAAGTTTTCTGTTATATTTATGATTTTCTGCTGTAACTTTCTAGTATGCAACTGAGTTTTTCTTAAACTGATTTTCTCCTCTTTTCTCTTTTGTTATCCTTTAGCTTTCTAGTTGAAATTCAGATAATAATGAGGTATTAAAGTAGTAATTAAATGGTGGATTAAATGGATAAAAAATGGTTTAAAGGGTTCCATCATGGATACAAAAAAAATGTGTGATGGGTTTGAGTTTCCGAAAAAAATGAATATGTGGTAGAGATGATTTATGGCATGACTTAAATGGATCATTAATTTTGATGGAATTTGAATTTGGGAGTTGACAATGGATATAGATATGTTTAAAAAAATGGTTTATGGTATACAATAAGAACCTTGGGCCTAGCAAGACTCGGGCCGAGAAATAGATATTTGAAATAGATTCGAAAAGGTGATATTAAGATGAATGGACAATTAAATTCGAAATGAACAAACGGTTCTGGTGGACTCGTATCTCACATCTTTAAGTGTTCCTTTTTACCATATCTCAACGCATTCAATTCATATCAAACCTCTAATCCAGAGTAAAAATGTATTCTTCGCAAATCCTGAACTTCAATCCATAAACCATGTAACCTGAGTCACAAGCAATAATCAACTAATAAAACATTAGCGCATTGAGGACCCCTCGAAACATATTCTTGAAATCCTCATCTAACGATCTTCTATTGCTAAATACTTGACAAACTCAATTATGATGAGTAAGAAACCCTAATCCTCTTCTTAATATCCATATTAAATAAAGATAGTTCATGATATTGGAAACTCCACCTTTACCCTAATCTCACGTATAATAGCTAGATAAATCCGATTTGAATAAGAAATCCAAATCCCCAAGAAATGCTTCGATCCCACGCCTTAGGAGCCACTGAAATGCATGATCGTGAGTGTGATGTCCTAATAGAAATGCAGATGAATGCGAACATAAACTAGTTAGATGGTAATAAATATAAGGGAAAATTTTGGTGTGTTACACACACAAAACAAGGGAATAAGCGAACAACTGTGATCCGGGTAATCTGAACCAAATCATCGTGTCATATAGTCTGACAATATCATAAGGGTAGGAATCAGTCCCCTCATCTTCTTCAGAAAGCAAGGGCAAGAACGGAAAGTCTTGAAGACATGTTGGTCATAGCAGGAAGGAAACTCGTTGGAATGTCGTGTACATTGCCATTAGGATAGTTTCTTTTCTCAATTTTATGGTAATTACCTCTTTCCAGGTAGTTTCTTCCTGATGTAAAAATTTGCCTATTCAAAGGCCCATCAATGAACGAATATTCAGTCAAAAGTCGTGTTGTGTTGTGTTTACTTTGTTTGCAAAAATGTCCTGAAGTTTTGGCAAAAAGAGCATTGCATTCGAAACATGTTGTTTTTTCTGGAAAAAAATGACATTGCAGGGAAACATTTAAAAATATCTTTGAGTGTCGGGTGGCAATGGATGAACATATCATACCATGCAAGTCCCCGGGGCACATATGTGTATATTGTTGTTGCAGGTTTTGCAGGATGGTATCATATTTCCCCAATAGAGCAGAGAATGTTCCCCAGCTAAGCTAGAGCAAGGGGAATCCCCAGCAGAACTCCGAAGCTAATTGAAGAAGTTTCCTTCCCAAGCGGATTATCTTTCCACAAGTGAAATATTCCCAGCGAGCAGTTGTACGCCTGGTCTCCCCACAGAGTCAGAATTTTTAGAATTCCCTCCCCAGCTAGAGTCTTGACCAAGCGTCTTCCCTAGCCAAGTCTGTCGCTCCCACCAAATGACACCCGGTCAGGAGGGGTACAGACGCAAACGGTCGGCGAAAGAGAAAAAAAGAAAAGAGTCGCCAGCTAGGCATTTTTATCCCGAAGGAAAGGTAATGCTGCATAAACCTGGAAAAAGATGGATAAGACGGTTGCGAACCAGAGAAACCGAGAAAGGGGGTTGGTTACAACCTGGGAAGGTATTAGCACCCATATTGTCCGCCGTACTCGACGGGATCCACGCTTAAAAGATTTGTGTTTAAAAGGGGTAGTGTCAGTGCTATTATTTGCATAGAAGCTGGAAAAGAATGCAAGTGTCAGTGCTGGAAGGAAGTGAAGTGAAATAAAAGAGTGTCAGTGTAAGAAAAGAGTATGAAGCTCAAGACTATGAGGCTTAAAGAATAATGTTGGAAGAAGAGGAATATACAGAGACTTTTGTTCGATAATCGTTAAGTTATGCCTATGTATCCTCTTGTGCAATGAGGAAGTCAGAACACCGTAGTTCGACTCAAAGAGACTGAAAGATAAATTGACTTGTGAACTGCTTGCTTGTCCATGCTCAAGTATATGACATGTCTGGCTCAGGTGCAAACTGTCTTGCATTAGACGGAAGAAGCAACTTCTCGTTTATGAGTGAATGAGATGAGAAAAGAATCCTGGAGGAGACGATTATTGTTTGTTTTTGATGTTTTCAATCTTTTATTGCTTTTTTGAATTTGTTATAAGAAAATGAGCTTAATCCTAAACCAAGGGTTAGTAAATTCATCACATCCTCCCTCTGATTAGGGGTAATGAGAATACCTTAAGTATGAAGTAAACACCTCACACTTAGTCACCATGATGTAGGATTAAGATCATTAACCTACTTGTAATTATTTAGATGTTTTTGGAGTTTTTGTTTAGTGTTAGGTAATGAGTTTAAGCCATAATCAAGGATTTAATGGACCCATTACACCATCCTAATAGAAGGATAATAGATGAGATTATTTAAGCTGAGGAAGGCTTCTCAACTTAATCCATGATTAGGGATTAACCTCATGACAAAACAAAACCTTTATTAAAGTGGATTTTAGTTAATGGTAAGGTTAAGAAGTGAATTTTATGGTTTGTAAGACAACTTGAGGGGGACTTGTCCATTAACACTAGGGTTAGTCCTTCTTAACCAATTAAGGAAGAATTAGAACCCTAATGCAAGGCCCAAGTTACAAGCTTGATGTCTTGGTGATTATTAGATGGATTGATTAAAGGATTTAAACACATTAAGGGTTTAAAACTTAGGATTAAAGTTATACACTCCATCCTAATATAAGGATACAGGTATAACACTAATCACAAAGTCTTAAAACCTTAAGGGTTTAGTCCTTGATTATGAGATAAGAAGAGAAGACACAAGGGATGACACAAAGGTAAAACTAATGGGGGACTAATCAAACCCTAATTGTTATCATGCTTGGGTATTCCTAGGGTTTGTGAAGCTTGCAAGAAGATCTTCAGAGAAGCCACCAAGGAAGAAGCAGAATGAGGGAAGGAAAAGCAGAAGAAACAAGTTAACTTACTTCACTGAAGAAGATAAGTTACTTGAAGAAAGAAAGTGGATAATGAACATGAATGAGCAAGCTCACTCTAAAGCAAATGAAAATGCAGCAAGGATGCATAAGAAGAGTGATAAGAGAAGTGAGAAGTGAAGGCAAATTCACTTCTCAAAGTACTTACCACCTGAAATGATTAGCATAAAGAAAGGAATGAAGTGAAAATGAAGCTAATGAAAAGATGCAAACCAAAACCAGAAGCATAAACATGATGCAAATGATGCTATGAGATGGTATGAAAGCATGTCAAGAGATGTGGATGATCATACAAAGGATGGGAATGCAAATGAGACATATAAGAGGCATGAAAGTTTATGAATGCACATGAAATGAAATGAAAGCAAAACATGGCAAATGGGTGATGCAATGATAAAACATGATTTCAATATGTCCTAAGATATCTTATATGTCTTGTGGCTGCACAAAATGTCATGGCAAGTTCATGTATGCAAGCATGTGAAGAATGAATGCAAATGGAGGCAAAATTAGGGTTTACATACAATATGCAATGCAAAAACTCAAAATCAAAAGCAAAGCATGAGATAAAAAATTGAAAATGGGATCAAAGGAACCCTAACCCTATATGATATCACACCCCAAAGGAGGAGACCTAACTCTTAACCTAATGGGAGTTATGAATTTGCTAAGTTACCTAGGGTTTTAGGGTATCTCAAAAGGAAAAATGCAAAACAAATCAAAAATGAAAGATAAATTCATGCCAATTTTATCCTAGAAACTACATAATATGTGGAATGCAATGCAAAAAGAACCACTATCAAACCCTTCATGGTTAGGCAGAAAAGATTTTTCTAAGTTAGGGTCAAAATATTGCTTTTTAAGAACCTTAAATCCAAAGAAAAATGTCAAAATGGATCAAGAACCAAAAATAAATTTGTATGAATGGTTTGATAATGTCTCTAAATGTATCAAGATGCAATGTGATTTGTTTGGTGATATTTAGAAACTTAAATGGAATTTTAATTAATTAATTTCCATTAATTAATTAAAATAAACATTTAAATATTTTAAAAATACAAATTTTATGCAAAAAATAAAAAAAAATTATTTTCAGAATGAGAAAAATATTTAGAACCATGATGCAAAAAATAAAATTTTTTAGATGAGTTTTGCTATTTTTAATAAAATGATAAAGAAAATGCAAATAAAAATGAAAATAAAATGAGAATTAATGAAAGTCAACTGATCCAAGGGCCAGGGTTTGAAGTTGGGACGCGGGAATTGACTAGCGCGCATCTGAATGGCTATAATTCAAACTTCATTAATTACGCAATTAAACCCTAATCTGAACCCTAATGACTCTCAGGTTACCGGAACAGTGTTCCAGTCATCTTCTCCGGCCAGCCAAACATATATATCACTCAAAACGTAAAATAAACGCATTAAACTCTCTAGAAATGATCCTTACCTCACTCTAAACAAGAATCAACCAACAAATTTCATTTATTTCACATGAACAGCTTGAATCGAAGCAAAACGGAAAATCAATCAGAAATTTCAGAAGCTTGTGAAACGCTTAAAACTCAACCATTTTCGAAACAAAACATATCATGGCAATCAGGGGAACACATAGAATCATTCTATAACATAAAAAAGAAGTTCTGGAAAAATAGATTCCATGGCTACCCGAAGTGAAGCTTTCAACCCAGGAGCTTTCTGACCAGTTCTTTGCCTCAAATCACCTCCAATGACTCCCCTGAAGAGTTTGCAATGCTTGGTTAAAGTTTAAATGGCCTCTAGGTGAAGTTGGCTGAAACTCAGCTCAAGAAATGTGAAAATCGTGTTTTTGATTTGAGGTGTTTCAAGGCAAAATGAAGGGTGGGAAACGATTAGTGATGAATGTGTAGTTGAATGATGGAAAAAGTTTGAAGATTTGTTGGCTGAGCTATGAGTTTCGAAAGCTTTTGCAAGTTAGAGGGATTTTGTGTATGCTGAGGATTCTGAGGTTTCAGCTTGTGTTGTGTGGTGTGTTGAGTTGCTTGAGGTCCACATATCAACCCCTGATAGGTCAGAGAGTTGTTGTGGAGCAGTGTGACTGGTATGGAGCAAAATGCATAAAGTCCACAAAGTTATCTTTGGAGGTATGGGCTCATGGCAGGCCAAGGACAATGGGGTATCCTGCGTAGCTGGCTTTAGGGAGGTCCATGGAATTGGTTTTGAGGCAATTCAGCAAGTGGGATGAAGTTTGTGTGATGTTTTGCAATTATGTGAAGCTTTGGCCCTTTTGTAATTTCTTGATGTTCAAGGCATAGAATGATGCAATTCTTTGGGCAATTCTGATTTATAGGTCATGTACTATGTTTGTGTAATGGTTAGAAGTGTGTTTGAAGTCACAAAATGCTTTGGCGAATGGTTTTGCAAGTTTCCCTCTTTGGTACATAAGTGAAATTTTGTGATTTTTCCCAACTTTGCAAGGCCATAACTTGAGTTCTATGATGAATTAGATCAAGTTCTTGTACTTTTTGAAAAGGGAATGATCCAATCTACAACTTTCATGACCAAGAATTTTTCATTTGAAGCATTTTTTAATCAAAAAGAGGAGGTTGAAAAACTTTCCTAAAATGGCAAGTTTGCATTACAAGTCACTTTCCCAAAATGGCAACTTTGCAAATGGCTTGAATTTCTTCAATTTTGTGAACTTCTAACTTCTTCTAAGATCAAATAAAGATCATATACACCCAAAATGATGGATAAGACCCTTTGGTTGGATGATTGGGGGCCTCAGATGCCCTGATTTTGCACTGACTTGTTCAAGAAGTCATCTATTGATCAGATGCCTTCCTCATTGAATTTCTTCATGAAAATTGGTATACATGATCCTCATATCATATAGAGACCAATAGAAACAATAATGACCAAAAAATATGGAGTTATGGCCTTTGAAACCAAAACCCTAATTTTAGGTCATCTGTGTAGTTAAACCTGGCTCTGCTTCCATGCCTTCCTCAGTTCTTGTGATTTTCTGAATTTCTTGATCTTGGGAGGATATAATATGATACTAGAACATACATGGGCCCTCTTGAGATGATTGGAGCCCTTTGGAGGGGCTCAGATAGCTCAGTGATGGCTCAAATCACAAACCCTAGATGCAGATGACTTGGGACCAATGCAGTGAAGCAAAAAATACAATATGAGATGATATGATTGAACTTATGCAAAATGAAAAGAATCACAAGCCATGGTGAAATGAGTGAGCAAAAATTTGGGGTGTTTACAGCTGCCCCTATTCAAGCATGAGTTAGTTGTGCAGGATGTAAGCGACGGCTTAACAGACAAACAAGATAACTTGTGGTTGAATACCAAAGACAGTCCAAAATTTGCGCTCACTGGGGAAAAAGAAAGGGGATATAAATTGTAAAAGGAAGAAAAGTATGATTATAAAGTGTGGGCGACGGAGGATGATCATCGGGCAGGGGACGACTGCTGGGGATGAAGCAATGACGGGGACGGCCGACATGCTGGGGAAATGAAAAGATTATGATGGGGACGACCATTAAATACAGTAACAAGGCTCTTTGGGGATTGAAGGTAAATGATGGGGACGACCATCGGGTTGAAGAAATAAATGACGAGGGACGGTCATCAAGGGTGAAGGACGATCACCTAGCAGGGGACGGCTGCTCTGTTGGGGATAGGATGAGGGACGGTCATCCGAAGGTGAAGGACGATCACCTGGCAGGGTACGGCTGGAAAAAGTATCACGACATAGGACGAATGTCGGATAGAAAGAGTCGACGATGGGGACGACCACCGGATAAGCATGATGAAAGACGATCGTCAAAAGGTGAAGGACGATCACCTAGCAGGGTACGGCTGCTCAAGGGGTTTATCATGACATAGGACGAATGTCCGATACCAAAATCAACAATGGGGACGGCCATCGGATACAATGATGAAGGACGATCATCAAGAGGTGAAGGATGATCACTTAGCAGGGTACGGCTGCTAAAACATCACGACATAGGACGAATGTCGGATAAGAAAAGGGTTCCAATAATGGAGACTCCACTAGGGGAATGATGAAGGACGATCATCAAAAGGTGAAGGACGATCACCTAGCAGGGTACGGCTGCCAACAGTATCACGACATAGGATGAATGTCGGATAGAAAGGAAATTTTGCTAGGGATTTGCTGGGGACTCTTTTGGGGAACGGTAAACACGGACGAGTGCTTACATTCCAGAAAAAGGTATAAGTGTTTAGGCAACCATGCTGGGGAATGGTGACACGGACGAATGTCCAAAGAGTGTATATTGATATATCTGTTTGTAGAGAAAGTTCGGGAGACTTTACTGGGGAATGATGACACGAACGAGTGCCAAAAGGAGCATGTAGCTGTTTTTGAGAGTGCAATGGAGACACCTTGGCTTTCTGCCGGGGAAATTGAGAGGTATTTTGTATACTGCTGATGGAATGTTGGTATATACAGGTATTTGTTCAAAGCATGGCTTATGATTATGCAATATGTTTGATTTTTTCCGTAATGCTCCGTTTTAGACGGAATGCTACGCTCCGAGGGGAAATATGATGCGAATGCTATGATTATGCAAAAGACCGATCCGGGATTCGGATCCCGATGCGGTGAAGATTCCTGACTGATCTGCTTTGGAAGAACATCCCAGCTGGGGAAGAGATCATTGGTAGATCTGATAAGATGTATGACTTCTTGGGAAAATAGGTCGCTGATAGACTTATCTTAATGATAAGGGGCCCAGCTGGGGTCTGTGGAGGCTTTCGTCACTTTGTTGTGAGATCGTCAGACATTGCTCTTCTGGATAGAGGTTGAAACTTTATGGGGAGATGGCTCCCTGTCTAGCACTTGGCTGAGGAGGAATGATCACTGAACGACCTTCCTAGTGATTTCTGGTGGGGATCCTGATGAGGATGATGAAATTAGCTGGGGAAATGAGCCCCTTTTGATGTTGTTCTGATGGGGAGGAGCTTTCATGCCCCCATGCTGCGCTTTGAATACCTGCAATCCTGTTATGACAAAGAAACATACAAGTATCCCGAGGTATCCCTTACTGGATTCCATCATAGGAGTTTAGACACTCCCGGGAACAAATCTATTTCCTGTAAGCATGTAATTTAGAAAAGACGCATATGTATTTATGCAATCATTATCTTAAGGACATCAGACATTTTGCAAATGAAAATAACATGTACGAGATGAAACGTGACTGAAAATCTAATTTTATTAATTTGTGTGCCCTGAATTGGCAAGTACAGTCAAAGGAACAGATCCCCTGAAATGAGGAGATTGTTACAAATTGAGAAACAAAAAGATGCTGGAAATGTTGATGACGCTTCAATGAGCTTCCCTTTTGCCATGACTCGTATGACATTGATGCTCTTCTCATATTGCTTTTTGAAGAAGGTTGATTCTGACTGATGCTCGAACCTTTCGAAGCTTGCCATGTTGTAAGTGATACAAACGAATTCAGAATGCAGTTGTTCGCTTATTCCCTTATTTTGCGTGGATCGCCCTTTCGGGTTTTCAATCCACCGGGATACCCATTTTTGCCTGAGCTGTCCAATGTGGATTTTCAACTCAGCGGGTGTACATTTTTTATTTATTTTCCCTTATTTTTGCCCGAGTCTTTTATTCTGTTTTTGACTCGCCGGGATGCCCTATTTTTTCCTGGACTTACATTCTGTTTTATGTCCAGCGGGTCATTTTATGCGAAGTATTTTTTAACTGCATCTGAATTCACAGGGGACAGGAAGTCTTCACCATCCATAGTACTGAGCATCAGTGCTCCACCGGAGAAAACTTTCTTTACTATGAATGGACCATCGTAATTCGGAGTCCACTTGCCCCTGTGGTTTGTATGAGGAGGAAGGAGTCTTTTCAGCACAAGATCCCCTACTTGGTATTCCCGAAGCCCGACTTTCTGATCGAAGGCTTTCTTCATTCTTTTTTGATATAACTGCCCATGACAGATTGCAGCTAATCTCTTCTCTTTAATCAGATTCAGTTGCTCGTACCGGGATCAGACCCATTCTGCTTCATTCAGTTTAACATCCATTAGTACCCGTAAGGAGGGTAATTCAACTTCAACAGGTAGGACAGCCTCCATGCCATACACAAGTTGATACGGTGTTTCCCCAATGGATGTTCTAATTGACGTACGGTACCCATGCAAGGCAAATGGTAGCATTTCATGCCAGTCTTTGTAGGTGACCACCATCTTCGTCACAATCTTCTTGATATTCTTGTTAGCTGCCTCTACAGCGCCATTCATTTTTGGTCTGTAAGGAGAAGAGTTGTGATGTTGGATCTTGAAGTCCCGACACAGTTCTGCCATCATTTTGTTGTTCAAGTTGGAACCATTATCAGTAATGATTCGCTCGGGCACTCCATACCGACAGATGATATCTCTCTTCAGGAATCGGGCTACCAATTTCCTGGTGACATTTGCATAGGAAGCTGCCTCAACCCATTTGGTAAAATAGTCAATGGCAACCAGGATGAATCTGTGGCCATTTGAAGCATTCGGTTCGATCTTGCCAATCATATCAATGCCACACATGGAAAAAGGCCAGGGTGAAGACATCACATTCAAAGGATTCGGAGGCACATGCACTTTATCTGCATAAATCTGGCATTTATGACACTTTCTGGCATAAGCACAACAGTCAGCATCCATTGTGATCCAGTAATAGCCTGATCTTAGAAACTTTTTAGCCATTGCATGCCCTCCAACATGGGTACCAAAAGATCCTTTATGCACCTCGTGCATCAGCGAGTCTGCTTCTGCCTTATCAACACATCTGAGAAGTACCATATCAAAGTTTCTCTTATACAAGGAACCATCAGCATTCAGGAAGAAACTACCAACTAGCCTTCTTAATGTCTTCTTATCATTGGAAGATGCCCCAGGTGGGTATGTTTGATCCTTCAAGAAGCATTTGATGTCATAGAACCAAGGCTTATCATCCTTAGCAAGGTCTGCAGAGAATACATATGCTGGTCTGTCAAGTCTGGATACTGAAATCCGAGGCACAAAGTTGGCAGCTTGAACTTTGATCATGGATGAAATGGTAGCCAGAGCATCTGCAAACTGATTTTCATCTCGAGGGATATACTCAAGCTTGACTGTTGTGAAGAAAGTCAGTAATCTCCTTGTATAATCCCGGTAAGGTATCAGATGTTCCTGGTGAGTATACCATTTGCCGTTGGTTTGATTGATTACCAGAGCTGAATCCCCGAATACGGTCAAAGTCTTGATCCTGAGGTCAATGGCTTCCTTAAGACCCATAATGCAAGCTTCGTATTCAGCTTCGTTGTTAGTGTAGTTAAAGGTGAGTTTTGCCGAGAAAGGCATGTGAACTCCTTTAGGTGTAATGAGCATTGCACCAACACCACAACCATTCATATTAACAGCCCCATCAAACATCATTATCCATTCTTCTTCTGGGTCAGGCCCTTCAGTGTGAATAGGCTCTTCATGATCTTTTGCTTTTATGAACATGATGTCTTCATCGGGGAAGTCAAATCTCATAGTCTGGTAATCATCAATGGGTTGCTCAGCAAGATAATCAGACAATACACTGCCTTTGATAGCTTTCTGAGATGTGTACTGAATGTCATATTTTGTGAGAATCATTTGCCATCTTGCAACCTGTCCGGTAAGTGTTGGCTTCTCAAAAATGTACTTGATTGGGTCCATCTTGGAGATCAATAAAGTAGTGTGGGTCAAAATATATTATCTCAGTCGGCGAGCAGCCCACGCTAAAGCACAACAAGTTTTATCGAGCAGTGAATAACGTTGTTCACAGTCGGTAAACTTTTTGCTTAGGTAGTATATTGCATACTCTTTTCGACCAGACTCGTCATACTGGTCCAGCACACACCCCATTGACTCTTCTAATACTGTCTACATTATTACAGGTATTCCTTCAACTGGAGGCATAAGGATTGGAGGCTCTTGTAAGTACTCCTTGATTTTGTCAAAAGCCCTTTGGCAGTCTTCATTCCACCTGACCATTTGTTATTTTCTTAACAACTTGAATAAAGGCTCACAGGTTGTTGTAAGGTGAGATATGAACCTTGAAATGTAGTTCAATCTACCTAGAAACCCTCGAACTTCTTTTTCAGTCTTCGGTGCAGGCATTTCTTGAATGGCTTTAACTTTATCAGGGTCAACTTCAATCCCTCTCTCGCTTACAATAAATCCCAGCAGCTTACCGGACCGCACCCCGAATGTGCACTTATTGGGGTTTAACTTCAACTGGTACTTCCTCAAACGCTTGAATAGCTTTAACATATTCACCAGGTGGTCTTCTTCTGTGAGGGACTTGGCAATCATGTCATCCACATAACATTCAATTTCTTTGTGGATCATGTCATGGAATAATGTTACCATAGCCCATTGATAAGTGGCACCAGCATTCTTCAGTCCGAATGGCATCACCTTATAACAGAATGTGCCCCAGGGTGTGATGAAAGTTGTCTTCTCCATGTCTTCAGGTGACATTTTGATCTGATTATATCCTGAAAATCCGTCCATGAAGGAGAACACCGAGAATTGAGCCGTATTGTTGACCAATACATCAATGTGAGGTAATGGGAAGTCATCTTTCGGGCTGGCTCTGTTCAGGTCCCGGTAATCCACACACATCCTCACCTTGCCATCCTTCTTAGGTACAGGCACAATGTTAGCAACCCACGGTGGGTAACTAGTCACAGCAAGGAAACCGGCGTCCCACTGTTTTTGTACCTCTTCTTTTATCTTCATGGCCATATCTGGACGAGTACGACGCAGCTTCTGTTTTATTGGTGGACAGTCTCCTTTCAGAGGCAGCTTGTGCATAACAATGTCGGTGTCCAACCCTGGCATATCCTGATAAGACCAAGCAAAAACATCTACATACTCCCGAAGCATGTCAATCAGTTGCTCTTTTATTGAATCTTGCAGGCAGACCCCGATTTTCACTTCTTTCACGTCTTCCTCTGTACCAAGATTAACCGTCTCAACTTCCTCCTGATGAGGAGTGATAACCTTCTCCTCTTGTCTCAACAACCTGGCTAGTTCTTCAAGTAGCTCATAATCTTCTTCAACCCCTTCATCGGCTTGATTAATCGGATTGTCAAAGTCATACGAAGTCATAGCGGTGTTGTTGTCGGTGCAGTCTGGAGGGCACTCTCTACAAGGGTTTAGATTTGTTCATTTTAGTGATCAGTTTTATCTTGTTTAGAAAAAGGTGAAAATGAAGTTGTTATTTTGAAAAACATTGCCATTTTATTTTTGTACAAAAAATGAAAAATGAAAAACAGTGAGTGGAAAAGAAAAGACTCATTTGCAAAAGATGTCCTGATATTCATTAATTGATCGTTTGCACAAAATACAAGATGGCCCGATTACAAAATGAGCCCTGACATCTTGGGCAAGATGCAGGACTTGATGCATGCTTTAAAGACAGGAAATAATAATTACTCTGCAGGAGTAACTCTTATAATTTCCTGGGAAGACCAGTTTGAGACATGATTCCCCGGGATCCTTGGACGTATCCAGCTTTCCAGGTTGCGCTCGTCTTCTGACTCATCTTCCAAACTATTCACAGCATCCGGGGTGAGCATCCCCCCATTGACAAACTTGGGCTCCTTTGCAGCCTCTGGTTGTTCTTGTCGAGTTGGTCTGTAACCCAACCTGAATCGGTCTTCTTTCTTCTCAACTGGCAGCAGCTTGCCCCAGCCTTGAGCGGTACCTTCCTCAACAACCTTCCGGGCTTGTCGATATGATGTGATGGAGGTCCCATACACAGCAGATGCTTCATTAATATTAAGGGCCTCAAACCCTTGACTCATGGTCTCATGGATCTCCCCATCCATCTCAATGTATTTGAAAGTAGCCAACTGGCTAACGAAGATATCCTCTTCCCCATAAATGGTAATGACTTGGCCCTCCCACTCGAATTTTAACTTCTAGTGAAGGGTTGACGTCACGGCGCCAGCGGCGTGTATCCATGGTCTACCCAATAGACAGCTGTAGGCAGGCTGTATATCCATCACAAAGAAGGTCGTTTTGAAAACCTGTGGGCCAATTATTATTGGTAACTCTATCTCTCCCAGAACTGATCTTTTAGAACCGTCAAAGGCTATCACTACCAAGTTGCTTGGGCGTAGTGCCAATCCATCATGTTCCAGCTTCACAAGGGCTTTCTTGGGTAGGACATTGAGTGATGACCCTGTGTCCACCAATACGTGAGAAAGAACTACACCCTTACACTCCAAGGTAATGTGCAAAGCCTTGTTGTGACTGTGACCTTCCGTTGTCAGATCAGCGTTGGTAAATCCTAGTCTATGACTAGCGTTGACATTTCCAACCACAGCCTCTAACTGATTGACAGTAATCTCCTCCAGCACATAAGATGCGTGCAGGACTTTTAATAGTGCGTTCCGATGAGCCTCGGAGCACATTAGCAATGATGGTATGGAGATTTTGGAAGGTGTCTGGTGAAGCTGGTCCACCACCTTATAATCACTTTTTTTGATGATTCGCATGAATTCATCAACCTCTTGATCAAAAGGAGTCTTCAAAGCTTCTTTAGCAACTGATTCTTCTTGCACCACGCTCTTCCCTTTTGCCTTAGCAGCAGCTTCTGCTTCAACAAAGGGTCTTGGCATTTGCGAGGCAAAGAGACGTCCGCTTCTAGTGAAGCCTCCGCCTCCCCCCACATTGTCTATCTGAGGTGAAGAAGTTGATGATTCTAAAGTGATTTTCTGCCCCTCGTAGTATAGATCTGAGCCATAATGCCAAGGGATGGCATTATTGCTTTCGTAAGGAACTGGCCCAGGCACTGTGATAGTGACCGGACTGATAGCAGCTACATAGGGGACCACAATGGTGTGTGGATCATAATATATGGTAACCGGAGCTCTGACAGGAGTAACATTTTGTTGTGAGTTGTTGGAAGGAACATTTGCGGGATCCTAGTATATCGTAACTACTGAGACACTTTCATTAATTGTTGCTGATGTTGTAGACGGTATTGTTGACTGGACGGGTGTTGAAGTTGTAGCAGGAACTGATGGAATAATGGGTGTTGTCGTTGTAGAAGGAATTGTGACTGAACTTGCATCCGTTGAAGTGATTGATTGAGTATTTGTTGGAGTTGTAGCAGAATCTGTTGGAATAATGGTTGTTGATGTTGTAGGAGCATCTGTGATCATTGATGAAGGAATTGTTGGAGTTGTAGTCGCAGTTGTCGTAATCTGAAGAATGCCATCTCTAATGAGGCCATCTATGCCGTTTCTCAGTCTCTCACATCCATTAACGGCAATATTGCAATACCCACAGCCGACTTCACATCCGGGGAACACTTGGCACTCTAACAGCTGAGCTTTGATTTCAACCAAGGGTGTTCGGATTTATGCAACACTGCTGATTAATGTGGATGGTTTTCCCTCCTCAATAGCATTAATCCTAGGCCCGTTGTGACTAGGCATTGGATTTCTTGTAACGTTCAGAGGAGGCGTAAAATTGAGAGCTTTTGAGTCCACCAGATCCTGGACTTTCATCTGTAGGGCCCTGCATTTTTCAGTATTATGCCCCGGTGCGTTTGAGTGGAATGCACACCTGGCATTTGCATCATAGTTCTTTGGCATATTGAGAGGATCTGGAGGTGCCAACGTCCTTAACTCAACTAGGTTGAGCTTTAGGAGTTGTGGCAAGAGTGCAGCATACGGCATTGGGATTGGGTCAATTACCCTATTTGCTTGTGATGGCCTTTGTTGGGAGGGACACTGTTGTTGATTGTTATTGTTGTTGTTGTAGGTTCTCTGTTGCGGGAAATGAGATTGTTGTTGATACTGTGGTTGTTGTTGAGGATATGATGATTGTTGTGGAATTGGAGCTGGGATGGTAATAGCTGCTACTGACCGGTGAGCATATTGAGGCCTGCCCCTGCTTGCATGAATGGAATTTGTTTCACCGGCCCTTCGGGGTCCTGCAAAAGGTTTTCTGGGATTGCTAGAGGAACTTGCACCACTGTCGGAGATTTTCCCCATCTTTAAGAGTCTTTCAATCCTCTCATCGGCTATGACCACATCAGCACAACTGGTAGAGGAAAAAGTAGCCTGTCTATCAATATAAGTCCCTTGCAATGTATTCATGAACATGTCAGCCATTTCCCTTTCTGACATGGGTGGTTGGACAACAGCAACAAGCTGTCTCCATCTTTGGGCATAATCCCTGAAGCTTTCTCTGGAAGACTGAGACATGCCCATTAGAAGGGTCATATTGGGAGCCATGTCCAGGTTGTACTGATATTGACAGATGAAAGCCTCGGCCAAATCCTTCCAGCATCTTATGGTGGCTCTAGACAAATGCGAATACCATTCTCTCGAAGCTCCAGTCAGACTGTCCTCAAAGTAGAACATCCATAACTTTTCATCCATGGTATAGGCCTTGAGCCTTCCCAAGAAAGATTGCAGATGAGTGCGAGGACAGGAGGTACCATTGTACTTTTCAAAGCATGGGGGTTTGAATTTGTGGGGAATTCTCACCCCATCCACTAATCCCATATCCATCACATCGAAGCCCAATGAATTCTGAGATTCCAAAGATCTTAACTTTTCAGCAATTTCGTCCAATCTTCTGTCATATATCTCATCTCCAACCCCAATAACAGTAAACTGTTCTCCTTGGAGATCCTCCTGCAGGATTTGGCCCCCAGCAGCATTACCTTGACCATTCCTTGGGATGTTAACTTCTGGATCCAGATGAGGCCCATATACTGGTGGGTTAATACGAGGCTGGCCTCCTTCATTGTTGCTAGTCCCTCCTGTTCCAAGATGAGGTTCCTCAGGAGTTTGTCTTTCCACCAGCTCTCTTAACCTTTCTTGACCCTGGGCTAAGCCAGTCATTACTGCCATAAACTGAGACATCTGATTCCTCATCTCTACTCTCTCATTGGCCATCTGATTTCTGACCTCAGTTAGGTCCTGCTGTACTTGTTCCATTTGAATGTCGGGAAGGTTGTTACGAGTCGGGTACCGGTGCGTGCGATTGACAGGGAACACTCGGCAACGAGCAATGTTTCCTGAGATCACAACAAAGTTAGAAACAAAGATAATAATAAAACCTACAAAACAAAACAAAACAAAGTTAGTATGCAATGCAATATGCTTATTTGTTTTCCAAGGTATCCGGTTTGGTTCTTGGTTTTGACCTTTCCAAACCTCGAGGAAGATGCTTGAGTTGTTGAGAGAAATCTAAAATATATTACAAATGGTGAACAATACATAGTTTGTTTTACAATTTACGCCCATGGAGGGTCAAAATACAACAAAAGGAAAAGTACATCAAATGGAAACAACAACAATCAAAGAATCAGACATCCAGCCCAAACTCATCCTCTCTGACCTCCTTCAGGAGTGCCTCAGTCACTGGACCAGCTGGGTGCTCTGTAATGGTCCTAATGAGGAGGTTCCTGGTAGCAATGGTAGTGGTCAGATTCTTATGCATGTCTTGGTCCTTTGATCTCTTCAATCCTGCTCTGAGCTTCAACTCTGAAATCTCCCTCTGAGCTGTCAACAAAGCTTCCTGCTTCTTCTTCTCACTGGCCTCTAGTTGTTCAATCTTGGCTTGAGTCTTTTGGTCTTCTTGTGTACGGGCTTCAGTGATCCTGACCCACCTAACCTGACTCTCTTGCAGATAATGCTCAGCCCTAGCTTTCTGAATCTTGGCCTCCTTGCAGGCATTCTTCAATATCTGTTCCCCAGCCCTTGCTTTCCTGATGTAGTCCTCTGTCCTCTCAATTTTGGAAAGATGCTCCACCCCGAGCTTCTCCAATCTCTCAATGTCCAGACGACCATCACTTCTTTCCCAAAGAGTCTTCTTCAAGGCCTGGGATAGCTGCTCATTCCTTTCCTTCAACTTTTCAAACTCCTACAGGCTAGCTGTTGCTGCAGGCTGTACTATGAATGGTCCAGGTATGTCTTCCATGATGAAAGGCATTCTGGTAATTTGAGCTCTAGTACGGGACCAGTCTGAGTACTGAGCTGAAGCAACATTGTTACATCTTCCAAGAATAGCTACCCCTTTTGTCTGGATGTTGTCCCAAGCCCAGGATGCTTGTCTGACAACAGCTGAATTAGGTTGCACTTCACAATACAAGGTCTCAGCTAAATCTTGTCCTCTGGGAGGATGAACCAAGGCATATCCCAATTGTCTCTTAAACAGTAAGGGGTTGTAGTTGATGCAACCCTTCACTCCTATCAGAGGCACATTTGGGTATTGTCCACAGCTAGTGATAATGTCCTTGCCTTTGGTGCTCTGGGTGCACCATCTAATATCATCTGAAGTCAAGGCAATGAACCTCTTGGCCCAATTCCTCTGTTGGTGAGGATTCAAGAAAGCATCTGACTTAGGCAGGTGTCTGAGCAGCCAGGTGTAAAACAAAGGAGCACAACATCTCACCAACTTCCCCCTCTGTTTCTCATTCCTCTGATGAATGGAATAATAAAAATCTCCTAGCACTGTAGGCACTGGGTTCTTCAAGAGAAACAGGTGGATGGCATTCTTGATGACAAACTTAGGCTCATCTGCAAACAGTATAGCCCCATATATGCTGAGGGCTAACAGTGCACAGACTGCCCTCCACTCTCCCAAGGAAGCCTTCAGGATGGCCTGAGAGGTTAAGAAGTCCAAATGCAAACCAGGAATCCCAGCCTTTGTTGTCATACTTTTCTCAATAAGGGCAGGCTCCAAGTACAGTGCCCTTGCTATCTCTTCATTTCTGGGAACAGTCATCTCTGGGTTGAAGGGGATTCCACCTCTGATAGGTACTCCAATCAATAAAGAAAACTCTTCCAGCAGAGGCCCTAACTGAAAGTCTGGAAATGTGAAGTATCTTAGTGGTGGGTCATAAAACTGCAAGCATGTGTGGATCATGCTCCTCTGGGAAGGATCAAGGTCCATAACCATATCCAAGATACCTCCATAGTGCTCTCTAAATAGTGGGATATGGTCAGGGGTGATGCGTGACTGGACCTGCTTGATACCAGTCAACACAGGCTCAAAAAAGTGGTAGGATATGTTGCTCTTCCTGGGAGTAGTCATGAGTGTTGATGAAGAAACTGAAGATAAATGCTGGTGAAGATCACACACTGATGCTGGGAGTGGACCACTGACAGACTGATGCTGGTGAGGAGATAACTGAAGCAGATAACTGATGAAGATAGCTGAAGCAAAGGTCTATGCAGAAGAAGGGGTCAAAACCAATATAATGAAATGGATACCCTGAAAAGCAAATAAACCAATGTCAAATGATGCAATGATGATATATGCAAATGATATGCAAGGGTTTGTGATCAAGCTGGATCTGATTATCTGTCTTGATATAAGGCCCATGTATGTTTAAAAGGTCCAGATGAAGGTTCAAAAATCCAGTAACCAGGGTGGGGGACTCAAATAAAGAGTCATATGTCCGGGGTTAATCACAAGAACTGTCCAAAGTGGAGTATTCTTAAACAATACAGTAACAGGGTATGATGTGGCCAAGGGATCCTGCAAACCTGTAAACAGCCCCCTCACAGGTATTGTTCTAGAACAAGGATCCTCAAACTTGGATCAGTTATGAGAAGTGTAAACACTTCTAACCCGGAGGTACAGTGTTTACAATAACCATAAAAGATCCTCCTCTAATTCACCTCAGCTTCTGAAGGTTATAATAAAGGTCATCCAGACTTAGCAGGCTTCCCAGATAGCCCTAGCACTACAGGAAATTTGTAGCACATAGTTCTCAAGAAGAAACCCACATCTGAACCGTGTTTCATATTCCCGCACTAGACCGAGATGGAATGGGAAAGAACATGAACCACTCTAGCCTAGGTGTCACTCAGGTCCCAGGTATAGGACCTTAAACTCTCAATGGAACCCCACCCATCAAAACAGCAAACCAGATCCAACAATGACAGTATGGCAGTATGATGTATAAAAGTGTAAAGAAAGCAATAAATAAAGTTGTACATAAAGCAATAAATAAAGCAAAATAAACAGGCACACATAGCACATAACACCCCAGTAAACACAAATCAAACAAATGCTAGGAGGAACCCACAGAAAGAACCAGAAGCCCTGGTTGCAATATAAGGGTCCCCAGCAGAGTCGCCAAGTTGTCGCTCCCACCAAATGACACCTGGTCAGAAGGGGTACAGACGCGAACGGTCGGCGAAAGAGAAAAAAAGAAAAGAGTCGCCAGCTAGGCATTTTTATCCCGAAGGAAAGGTAATGCTGCATAAACTTGGAAAAAGATGGATAAGACGGTTGCGAACCAGAGAAACTGAGAAAGGGGATTGGTTACAACCTTGGAAGGTATTAGCACCCAGATTGTCCGCCGTACTCGACGGGATCCACGCTTAAAATATTTGTGTTTAAAAGGGGTAGTGTTAGTGTTATTTTGTGCATAGAAGCTGGAAAAGAATGCAAGTGTCAGTGCTGGAAGGAAGTAAAGTGAAATAAAAGAGTGTCAGTGTAAGAAAAGAGTATGAAGCTCAAGACTATGAGGCTTAAAGAATAATGCTGGAAGAGGGGGGAATATACAGAGACTTTTGTTCGATAACCGTTAAGTTATACCTACGTATCCTCTCGTGCAATGAGGTAGTCAGAACACCATAGTTCGACTCAAAGAGACTGAAAGATAAATTGACTTGTGAAATGCTTGCTTGTCCATGCTCAAGTGTATGACCTGTCTGGCTCAGGTGCAAACTGTCTTGCATTAGACGGAAGAAGCAAGTTCTTGTTTATGAGTGAATGAGATGAGAAAAGAATCCCGGAGGAGACGATTATTGTTTGTTTTTGATGTTTTCAATCTTTTATTGCTTTTTTGAATTTGTTATAAGAAAATGAGCTTAAGCCTAAACCAAGGGTTAGTAAATTCATCACATCCTCCCTCTGATTAGGGGTAATGAGAATACCTTAAGTATGAAGTAAACACCTCACACTTAGTCACCATGATGTAGGATTAAGATTATTAACCTACTTGTAATTATTTAGATGTTTTTGGAGTTTTTGTTTAGTGTTAGGTAATGAGTTTAAGCCATAATCAAGGATTTAATGGACCCATTACACCATCCTAATAGAAGGATAATAGATGAGAACATTTAAGCTGAGGAAGGCTCCTCAACTTAATCCATGATTAGGGATTAACCTCATGACAAAACAAAACCTTTATTAAAGTGTATTTTAGTTAATGGTAAGGTTAAGAAGTGAATTTTATGGTTTGTAAGACAACTTGAGGGGGACTTGTCCATTAACACTAGGGTTAGTCCTTCTTAACCAATTAAGGAAGAATTAGAACCCTAATGCATGGCCCAAGTTACAAGCTTGATGTCTTGGTGATTATTAGATGGATTGATTAAAGGATTTAAACACATTAAGGGTTTAAAAATTAGGATTAAAGTTATACACTCCATCCTAATAGAAGGATACAGGTATAACCCTAATCACAAAGTCTTAAAACCTTAAGGGTTTAGTCCTTGATTATGAGATAAGAAGAGAAGACACAAGGGATGACACAAAGGTAACACTAATGGGGGGGACTAATCAAACCCTAATTGTTATCATGCTTGGGTATTCCTAGGGTTTGTGAAGCTTGCAAGAAGATCTTCAGAGAAGCCACCAAGGAAGAAGCAGAATGAGGGAAGGAAAAGCAGAAGAAACAAGTTAAATTACTTCACTGAAGAAGATAAGTTACTTGAAGAAAGAAAGTGGATGATGAACATGAATGAGCAAGCTCACTCTAAAGCAAATGAAAATGCAGCAAGGATGCATAAGAAGAGTGGGAAGAGAAGTGAGAAGTGAAGGCAAATTCACTTCTCAAAGTACTTACCACCTGAAATGGTTAGCATAAAGAAAGGAATGAAGTGAAAATGAAGAAAATGCAAAGAGGAAAACCAAAACCAGAAGCATAAACATGATGCAAATGATGCTATGAGATGGTATGAAAGCATTTCAAAAGATGTGGATGATCATACAAAGGATGGGAATGCAAATGAGACATACAAGAGGCATGAAAGTTTATGAATGCACATGAAATGAAATGAAAGCAAAACATGACAAATGGGTGATGCAATGATCAAACATGATTTCAATATGTCCTAAGATGTATTATATGTCATGTGGCTTCACAAAATGTCATGGCAAGTTCATGTATGCAAGCATGTGGAGAATGAATGCAAATGGAGGCAAAATTAGGGTTTACATACAATATGCAATGCAAAAACTCAAAATCAGAAGCAAAGCATGAGATAAAAAATTGAAAATGGGATCAAAGGAACCCTAACCCTATATGATATCACACCCCAAAGGAGGAGACCTAAATCTTAACCTAATGGGAGTTATGAATTTGCTAAGTTACCTAGGATTTTAGGGTATCTCAAAAGGAAAAATTCAAAACAAATCAAAAATGAAATATAAATTCATGCCAATTTTATCCTAGAAACTACATGATATGTGGAATGCATCGCAAAAAGAACCACTATCATAACCTTCATAGTTAGGCAGAAAAGATTTTTCTAAGTTAGGGTCAAAATATTGCTTTTTAAGAACCTTAAATCCAAAGAAAAATGTCAAAATGGATCAAGAACCAAAAATAAATTTGTATTAATGGTTTGATAATGTCTCTAAATGTATCAAGATGCAATGTGATTTGTTTGGTGAATTTTAGAAACTTAAATGGTATTTTAATTAATTAATTTCCATTAATTAATTAAAATAAACATTTAAATATTTTAAAAATACAAATTTTTTGCAAAAAATAAAATAAAAATTATTTTCAGAATGAGAAAAATATTTAGAACCATGATGCAAAAAATAAAATTTTTTAGATGAGTTTTGCTATTTTTAATAAAATGATAAAGAAAATGCAAATAAAAATGAAAATAAAATGAGAATTAATGAAAGTCAACTGATCCAAGGGCTAGGGTTTGAAGTTGGGACGCGGGAATTGACTAGCGCGCGCATCTGAATGGCTATAATTCAAACTTCATTAATTACGCAATTAAACCATAATCTGAACCCTAATGACTCTCAGGTTACCGGAACAGTGTTCCAGTCATCTTCTCCGGCCAGCCAAACATATATCTCACTCAAAACGTAAAATAAACGCATCAAACTCTCCAGAAATGATCCTTACCTCACTCTAAACATGAATCAACCAACAAATTTCATTTATTTCACATGAACAGCTTGAATCGAAGCAAAACGGAAAATCAAGCAGAAATTTCAGAAGCTTGTGAAACGCTTAAAACTCAACCATTTTCGAAACAAAACATATCATGGCAATCAGGGGAACACATAGAATCATTCTATAACATAAAAAAGAAGTTATGGAAAACTAAATTCCATGGCTACCTGAAGTGAAGCTTTCAACCCAGGAGCTTTCTGACCAGTTCTTTGCCTCAAATCACCTCCAATGACTCCCCTGAAGAGTTTGCAATGCTTGGTTGAAGTTTAAATGGCCTCTAGGTGAAGTTGGCTGAAACTTAGCTCAAGAAATGTGAAAATCGTGTTTTTGATTTGAGGTGTTTCAAGGCAAAATGAAGGGTGGGAAACGATCAGTGATGAATGTGTAGTTGAATGATGGAAAAAGTTTGAAGATTTGTTGGCTGAGCTATGAGTTTCGAAAGCTTTTGCAAGTTAGAGGGATTTTGTGTATGCTGAGGATTCTGAGGTTTCAGCTTGTGTTGTGTGGTGTGTTGAGTTGCTTGAGGTCCACATATCAACCCCTGATAGGTCAGAGAGTTGTTGTGGAGCAGTGTGATTGGTATGGAGCAAAATGCATAAAGTCCACAAAGTTGTCTTTGGAGGTATGGGCTCATGGAAGGCCAAGGACAATGGGGTGTCCTGCGCATCTGGCTTTACGGAGGTCCATGGAATTGGTTTTGAGGCAATTCAACAAGTGGGATGAAGTTTGTGTGATGTTTTGCAATTATGTGAAGCTTTGGCCCTTTTGTAATTTCTTGATGTTCAAGGCATAGAATGATGCAATTCTTTGGGCAATTCTGATTTATAGGTCATGTACTATGTTTGTGTAATGGTTAGAAGTGTGTTTGAAGTCACAAAATGCTTTGGCGAATGGTTTTGCAAGTTTCCCTCTTTGGTACATAAGTGAAATTTTGTGATTTTTCCCAACTTTGCAAGGCCATAACTTGAGTTCTATGATGAATTAGATCAAGTTCTTGTACTTTTTGAAAAGGGAATGATCCAATCTACAACTTTCATGACCAAGAATTTTTCATTTGAAGCATTTTTGAAACAAAGAGAGGAGGTTGAAAAACTTTCCCAAAATGGCAAGTTTGCATTACAAGTCACTTTCCCAAAATGGTAACTTTGCAAATGGCTTGAATTTCTTCAATTTTGTGAACTTATAACTTCTTCTAAGATCAAATAAAGATCATATACACCCAAAATGATGGATAAGACCCTTTGGTTGGATGATTGGGGGCCTCAGATGCCCTGATTTTGCACTGACTTGTTCAAGAAGTCATCTATTGATCAGATGCCTTCCTCATTGAATTTCTTCATGAAAATTGGTATACATGATCCTCATATCATATAGAGACCAATAGAAACAATAATGACCAAAAAATTTGGAGTTATGGCCTTTGAAACGAAAACCCTAATTTTAGGTCATCTATGCAGTTAAACCTGGCTCTGCTTCCATGCCTTCCTCAGGTCTTGTGATTTTCTGACTTTCTTGATCTTGGGAGGATATAATATGATACTAGAACATACATGGGCCCTCTTGAGATGATTGGAGACCTTTAGAGTGGCTCAGATAGCTCAGTGATGGCTCAAATCACAAACCCTAGATGCAGATGACTTGGGACCAATGCAGTGAAGCAAAAAATACAATATGAGATGATATGATTGAACTTATGCAAAATGAAAAGAATCACAAGCCATGGTGAAATGAGTGAGGGCAAATTTGGGGTGTTTACAAAGTCTAAAGACGGTTATTCCCCGTAGAGGTCATGATCGGGACTTGCTCCCATCGTGGAAATATTCCCCAGAGAAGTCTCCAATTTATTTTTGGCCCCTGCGATGATACAAACGGTATTCATCTCCCCAGCCAGAGTTAGGCATCAAAGCCTCTCGACCTGGATCTCCCCTGCAGAGTTGTAATTATTGTTGCCAATCAGGGCACTCTGTTTGTTGCTCGTATGCATGCCCCATCACTCGTCTGTGTTTGATATTTATTGATGCTCGTCTGCATTTCCTGTCACTCATCCGTGTTTGATAGTTTCTTTTGATCGTATGCACTCCCCAACACTCGTCGGTGTTTGATAGTTGTTTTTGCTCGTATGCACGCCCCATCACTCGTCTGTGTTTGATATTTGCTTGTTGCTCGTCTGCATCCCCCAGTGCTCGTCTGTGTTTGTTATTTATTTGAGGCTCGTTTTCATTGTTTGGATACTCGTCTGTATCATCCCTCACACTCGTTTGTGTTAGCTTATATCCATATGTACTGATTTGATAATCGCTCTGGCACTCGTCTGTGTTGCTATTCCAAATGCTCGTCTGTGTTGGATTTCTGGTATTCGTTTGTATCAGTGGCTGATATTCGTTTGTATCATCGCCTGAAGCGCTCGTATGTGTTTCTTAGATCATCGTCTGATATTCTTTTGTATCATTGACTTATGGCACTCGTATGTGTTCTCTTGATGATCATCCAATACTCGTCTGTGTTGAAGAGGTTTGAAGTCCTGACGGTGGGATTAAACGTCAAAATGGTTACCGGTCCTGGCGTAACAGGTTATCCGAAGGAGGTTCGTCTGTCTCAGAGACCACTTATCTACGCAAGATTTGTGAAAAGGGTTCGTCCAATCCTAATGTCGCACCTGGCGTAACAGGTTTGCTCGAAGAAGGCTCGTCTATCTTAGACCATATATCTACGGAGGATATATGAAGAGGGTTCGTCTATCCTGATTATGCATGTCTATCCCACAAACTTAAGTGCATCACCGGTCCTGGCGTAACGGGTTATCCGAAGGAGATTCGTCTGTCTCATGTCATATATTTTCGTAAAATGTATGAAGATGGCTCGTATGTCCATTTCCCGGCGTAACAGAGTTGTTTGAAGAGGGCTCATATGTCCAGTTCCTGGCGTAACAGGTTTTCTTGAAGAAGACTCGTCTATCTAGGTTTTTCTTATTCGGTGTAACAATTCAAATTGGAAGGAGCTCGTTTGCTTCGTATTCACTTCAGTCATCCAAAGCGTCACTTGGTTGGATTTATTTCCCATTCTTGCATTCTCCAGCAGAGTGTAAATTTCAGGATTTCTTGGTATTCAACCATAATTTATCTTGAACGGTCAATAGCCCGTGCTATCGTCCTTTTCAGATTAACAGTTGCTTGAATAGGGGTAGTTGTAACACCCCAAATTTTCCCTCTTCTTTTTAGCATCATCCTCATATCATCATCATCATAAGCATGTCATATCTTTAGCATTTTGCATAGAAAAATAAAGCATAGAACTCGCATGTTCTAGCATAAGGTATATGATCAATCATCCGGGAAATTCGAAGAATTGCAAGTCAAAATCAAGAGCATGATGACCTGGCAGGAAGCTCACAGGACCTTTCGTACAAGCTTGGTATCATGGTCAAAGCCCTAAAAAAATATTGAGAATCAAGATCAGATCAGAATGGTTGGCGCCGGTTAACGGCTGCGAATTTTGAATTCCAGCAACATTTTCAGCATGTGTTTTGGCTCCATTTTTCATTATTTCTGATTTTTATTCATTTTTGAATTAATTGGGAATTATGGAGAAGGATCTAGATGACTTTCCAAGTCTAATACCAAGGCTAGATCCTAATCAACTTTCTAAGCTAGTCCCAAACCATATTTTTTGGATCCCAAGCCAAAATTTTGGGCCCCAAAACTAAATCATATTTATTTAATTTCCTTCCAAACCAAGGGGAGCTCTCTCATAATTCACTTCTCATTTTTCTGAATTTTCACTACTCTCTCACCATTCTCTCATTTTCTCTCCCAATTTTCCAAATCACTCAAAGCTCCTCTTTGAAGATCACAAAACTTTGCATTAAAGTTTTTAGATCTTGGAACTAGACCTCCATCCATAGCTTCTTTTCATTATTTTGTTGGTTTCACTACTTGGTTCAGATCTGGTTTGGAGATTAGAAGTGCTTTTGGAGCCAAAATTCTGCATCAAGTTCTTTTTCTTGCATTTATTTTGCATGAGGTGTGAAGATTAGCACTGGATCTTCGAAGTTTTCCATGTGATTCCTCATTTCCAGATCAAACAACAATTACCAAAGCATACCTCAACTTTGTAGGTTGGTTAAGTTCAGATCTAACTATGTTTTTAGCTTATTTGCATGCTTGTGCTTAGATCCACCATGTGCTTGTGTATTTGCTTGTCTTGCTTGAATTGATTGGTTGATTTACAATCGGATTCGTGTGTTAATGTTCATGAGATTAATGATATTGATTAATGTGATTTGATCTTACTTTTCATGCATAATTGATTGCTGGTCTGTTGTGGAATTATTTGGATAAGCTGGTTTGGAGCTGATTTTCTGTAGGAATTGTTGTTGTTTTCACAGTGTTAACCGGTTAACGCTTTGATTAACCGGTTAACACACCTGTTTTCTGTGCTATTTTATGCAGGTTTGAACTGGTTAACCGGTTAATGCTTTGGTTAACCGGTTAACACTGAAGCAGAGTGCCATGTTTGAGCTATTTTGAGCTTGTTTGCTTCCCTTACTTGTTTTAATCACCATGGATCATTGTATGATCATTGAATATGCTAGTTTAGGGTGATTTGCTTGCTGGTTGATGTATGCTTCATGTTCTCGACGCGTAAATGCTTGTATTTTGCAAAGCTTGGCATGTTGTTTGATCTTGTCTATTTGAAACTTCGAGCATGCTAATTCCATGGATTGTGTTGATTAATGTGCTGGAATTTTGCTAACATTTCAGGGGCTCATGGTAAGAGAAGTGTGGATGCTTATCCACATTTCAATTCTTCATCTCTTCTTTTTACCTTGCTTTCTTCTTTGTGGGTTTTGATGATCCTTATGCCATCATGTGATTCAACTCATCTTTCCCCCCTTAGAAGCAACTTATCTCCTTTAGAGGAGTAAGTTGCTTTCTAGCTTTCCTCTCCTCTTCTTTTCTTCTCTTTGGTTCTTCTTTTCTCTTAGGATAGTTTCAAACCTCACTAACCTTAGGACCACTTTTTGTATGATAACTTTAGGTTTAGTCTTTCCCCATTAGACTTTTGCATTTTGCTCCTTTGGTTCTTTCTCTTCTCATCTCAAAACAAAACCATAAAAAGCACTTAATAAAGAAAGAAGTGACCTCTTGTGTATAGCCTTATTCCATGGACATATGTATTCATTCCATCTTGGAATAGTGCATTTGTCTAGCATGATGCACAAGTCAGGTCATGAGGTAATCTTCATCAAGAAAATCCTAAAAAAATACTTCTTCATTTTAATCACTAAAACACCTAATAAATTCAACAAGTCAGTGAGCTTAGGCCCTTGTCTTTGTATTATTCCATCTTGGAATGTAGTGGCAAGTACACATTCCATGGAAAAGAGTTTGAGTTCATTCTCTTGTGCCACACAAATAAAATACTTCTAAAAAATGCAAACAAAGAATAAGTGTCTCTCCTTCGGGACTTCTTTTCTCATCTCCATCGCTCCGTACGCGAAATTGCTCCTACTTGTCACTTTGCAAGACGGTAACACATTCGTCGTCCGAGCCTGCAACACCTGAGCATTGACATAGGCAGTTCAAGCCTTAATTCACAAGCAATCTTTTCCACCCCTAGTTAGGGGAACTACGGCGAATATGATCCTCATGTCCATATGAGGTACGTAGGAAGCGGGGTAGGGCCCGTTCGAGCACACTCTTTTATTTTCCCTAAATTTTCCCCCTTTCTTTTCTTTTCTCCAGTTCCGGTCTTTCTTTTTGCAGCAGTTTTCATTTCTTCTCCCTTTGAAGCATTTTCTTTGCAATCGTGGATCCCGTCGGGTATGGCGGACGATCTGGGGTGCTAATACCTTCCTAGGTCGTAACCAACTCCCGAACCCAGTCTCTTTGGTTTGCAGGACCTGTGTCCTTCCTTTTCTTTTCTTTGGTTTGTGCAGCATTACCATTCCCGTTCCTTCGGGATAAAAATGCCTGGCTGGCGACTCTACCTTCTTCCGCGCCACTCTCGCGTTTGTACCAGGATGGAAATCCAGGGAGCGACAATAGGCTCAAAGTTTATATGTACCCCCCCCCTTCGTGATGTCCTCTATTCCTATGTTCAGCTAGCTTTCACAAGCGCTCACCTTTCATAAGGGTTTCGTGATGGTTAAGGAACCAATGACGCTAATGATTTAAGCACCGATCAGGTTGTTGTTGGGAGTCAGTCACCCCTATTAACCTTTGTGTCTGTTCCAAATGACTTTGTTCTTTTTTAAGGATCTTTCTTGTGTAATCATTTTCGTCTTTCGCCTTTGCATTCTTTTGCTTATCCCTCAATTTTTCTTGGACTGATTCTTGTGAATCTTTGATTGTGGAGTCCAGCGGGATTCCCTAATTTTTTCCTAAGTCGCTTGTTTTCAAGTTTCGACTTAGCGGGTTTTTTCATTTTCTTATTTTTTTTCTCTTTTTAGGAACAAATAGTGTGACACTGTTTGTCTTGATTGCTTTGCGAGGGTTGTGATTGTCTCACTTTTCAGTTGATGAGGGGTAACCATTGTGGTTTCCGGTCTTTGGACCTTTTTATGTGTTGGAATGAAAGGTAATGGATCCTAAAATGTGCCCTCATTTTGAAATTTGAATGCTCGGTTAAACTAATTGACGCATATCTTGCCCCTGGGTTAAATACAAGGGGGTTTTATGCGAAAAGACACTCCTACTTCAAGGCTCAAAGGGGTTGGCGAGAGACTATCTTCCTTATATCTCCAGCTACTAGGGTTTAAAACAATGCATATACATCGTCAACAGGGTCTTTTTCAAAAGCACACAATTAGAGGTTTATATGTTTTCATTTTGTCATCCTCCCTCAAGAGTTTAAGCATGATAGTTGGTATTGCAATGCATATACACGAAATTATGAGTGAATACGAATGGATTACTTTAATAAAAACATGCACGTTTTATTATGATTAACATTCAAAAAACAAACAAGTTTCATGCATGCATACAAATGTTTAAATAAACATAAATGCTACAAATATGAATGCAGTAAAGAAGCTGGATATTGCCATCATTGAGGAGACCTGACTTCGTCTAGACTTACTCTTTCTGAAGATTTCTTTACAAACTGGGTGCTCAATCCGATGAGGAGACTCTAATGTATGGGCATTCCGTCTGGTGTGATGACCTTTGAGTCGATCAAATTTTGCACCTTGCGATTGAACACATTGAAATTCTCTCTAGTATGCCTAAATTCCACTGAGTTGTACTCGCATCTATTATTCACATCGTGTTTCCCATTGTTGAGGAGTCATGACTTTGTCTGGACTTATTGCTCTCGGAAAATTTCAGCAGTCAGCAGACTGAATGTTCATTCTATTACTGGTTTGGTGCCATATTCTCACCTTTTTCCTGGCATGAACACAAGAGTATTGGTGTCAATCAAATCCAGGACCTTTTCTTTACCTTTTCCTCTAAAATACTTGCAATCTTCAATTAAATGGCCAGGTGCCTAGAATGGTAATCATACTTCCTCTCTAACTATTCTGACCTTAAGACTCTGGAGTTGAACACTGACCAAAGACGTCTAAAGCTGGGAGATAAAGTTGACATATAAGGTTGCTCGCAAAGACCTGAAGATCTTCTGCCTACGTATCTTCATTGATCCATGACCAATGAAGAATCAGAGCGACGTAGTTCCCCTCACTAGGGATGAAAATAGCTTTATTTCCTTAGCACTGCATTCAGGATTTCCATAACCGGGCTCATTTGAGTCTTCATCTAGCTGACTTCCTCTTTCAATAGTTTCTGACTCTGAAATAAAGCTTGCACTTCTACCCTGAATTTCCCTAACTGGGTCTTCATTCGGTTACCTCCGCCCGGAGTTGTTCCAAATCCATACCTTGATAATTGTGATTCAAGTTGGCCATTCTAAAGAGAAGCCAAGTCTGGATATGAATCTGTCTCTAAACACCTATCATGAATGGAAGGATGTATGCAAATGCCATGTTTGGTTATTTCCAAGGAATTTATCTGTTTTGATTCACCTTTTGATACAGAAAATATCCAAGACCTGATTTAGATATGCGATCCTCGGAAATAATTGAACATGTGTGCAGAAATGACATGATGTCATGTACGCAACTGGCATGGGATCAATGATATGTGTCTGGTATTGGTGTTGAGCAACGAGCCAAATGTCTGTGGAAAGTCGTAATAACAGTATTATCTTTGTGTAGAACCCCATAACTAAGAATCAAAGAACTTCATAACCGGATCAAATCATAGGATTACTGATGTAGCAAGTATGTAGAAGGTCAAGGTTCTTGCAAATAATCCAAATCATAGGATCATTGATGTAGTAGGTATGTAGAAGGCCATGGTTCCTGCAAACCTGTTAACAAACCCCCAATCTCACAGGTGTGCTACAACGGGTCAACATCATGGACTCTCAGGTCGAGTAGCGATAATATGTTCACCGTTTCCGAGAAACATTTTGGCATTATACACAAAAAGAGGAGGTCTCAGATGAGTCCTGAAAAACAAGCATCCCTCATAAGTTCCCAGCTTTAAGCACTAAGATCGAGAAACAATAGTACATTCATCCTGAAGGGTACAATACTATCGTCATACGAACAGTTGCTTTAACTGAGTTCTTACGAGAGAACAAGGTCATCCTATGAGAGTTCCCAGTGGGCCCTCGAGTGCGAATGGGTTTTCCACAAAATGTAGTCTGCCACTATCACCAATGGAGAGGGATGTTTCCATAAAGGTCCTCAGTGATCGGTCCCTGGATGCACATAACTATCAAGGTCATATTCTGAAGTAGGGAAGACCCATATATCAGAACATTTCCAAGACGGTCGCAGTCTGGGTGTGGAACTCACTACTACCTGCATGCCAAGAGATCATGAAGCCAAAGTGACTGTCCACGCTAAAAAACCTAGGGTGCACTCGAGCCTTGGTACTTGACTCATCTCATAGAAAACCTCATCCCACCAAACAGAAAAACCATCAAAGTCCAGACAGTCCAATATATATGATGCGTAAAAAATAAATATTGAAAGTAGTAAATAAAGTTGTAAAGTAAGACTATAAATAAAAATAGAAAACTAAACACACAACAACAAACAAATAAACACCCAAAGAAATAGAAATAAACAAGCGCTAGGATTGACTCGCATAGGGAACCAGAGATTTTGGGTTCGGTCGCCAGCAGAGTCGCCAGTTGTCGCTCCCGGGATTTCCATCCTAATACAAACGCGAAAGTAGCGCGAAAAAGGTAGAGTCGCCAGCTAGGCATTTTTATCCCAAATGAATGGGAAAGGTAATACTATACAAACCAAAGAGAAGGAAAGAACAAGGTCCTACGAACCAAAGAGATTGAGTTTGGGAGTCAGTTACGAACTGGGAAGGTATTAGCACCCCAGATCATTTGTCGTACCCGACGAGATCTACGCTTGCTTGAACTTTTTCAAAGGGTGAGAATAAATTGCTGCGGAACTGAAAAAGAAAGAATGACTGGGAGAAATGTAGGGAAAATAAAGAGTGTGCTCGAATGGGCCCTACCCCACTGCCTACGTATCTCATGGGAAATGAGAATCAGAGTCGCCCTAGTTCCTTTTTTTTGTTAGCATTTGTAACTGAATTATCGTTCAGTTTTGTTAATGAATTTCTTCTTCTGAATCAGTTTTTCGGTTATCAGTTAGTTTGTATCCTTTTCTAGATTTTTTTGTTACTAGTTTTTCAGATGGAAAATGTTATTTTATGGCTCGTTATATGACCTCACATCATCAAGGATGGCCTTTGTTGAACTTTTACCAATTATCTACTGACTTTGACTTTTGGAAGTCTTTTTAGATATTGATTGAAAGTTAAAATCAACTAAAATAAGGATTTTGAATAGAGTGGTTAATGGATATAAGAGAATAGTTATTTGGATTGGATATTCAAATGGGAATCAATAAAAATAATAAAATGGATACTTGACAAAATATGGCTATGATTTGATATTTGGTTAGTGAAATGGACCAAAAAGTGGATATGGATCGGATAAGAGTTTAGAAAATCGAATGATGAATAATTGGTTCGGATAAAAAAAAGAAATTCGAATATGGATATTAAATGAATTTTCACAATGGATAATAGAAATACGGATGAGATAAAAATGAGTAAATGGATTAAAAAAAAGTTTATGAATAATGAGCTTGAAAATGGTCATGGGCTTGAAATAGTTGAAGCCTAAATCATAAACAATGAATCAGCACGATATTTTGACCAAAAACTCGTCATTTAAAACGAATCTCTAATTTCAATCAATAACCCAATTAATCTGAGTCACAACCCACGAGCAAATTGGAGAGCAATAATATCCTGATCACCATATACATCAAGAATCTGATCTCTTACACCAAGAATACGAATATACCTTTGCCATGAGATCCTAAGTCAATTTGTACACCAAAAGAACGAAACCCCGATCTTTTGGAAAAAACAGAGAAATAAACTCTTAATTTACACCAATAACCTCCTGATCCGACGCTTTTGATTAATTCTCTATAAGGAAAACCTTGGAGTTTGATGATCCTCTGAATAGGAATAGGCTCCTGATGATGTGAGTTCAACCTTTGTCTCAATGTTGAGCGTAATGGTCAGATAAATCACCTCTGAATAGGAAAATTCCAATCACAAGGAAATGCTTCGATCCATGTTAATGACCTAGTAGGAAATGCAGATGAATGGAAGCGAAAAGTCAGTTAAGGTTATAAATAAGAGGGCAAATTTTGGGGTGTTACAATATATATAAAAATATTTTATTCAATAATATATTTGTTTCTAATATAAATATATATATATATATATATATATATATATATATATATATATATATATATATATATATATATATATATATATATATATATATATATATATATATATATATATATATATATATATTGTTTTGACATTATTTATAAATATATTTGAAGTAATAGTAAAATTGTTCTCGTTTATAAAAATATTTAAAGCAAAATATAAAAATATTTTAATCAACAATATATTTTTTTACGTATATAAATATTAATTTTGTTTTGACACTATTTATAAAAAAAAAATTGAATCAATTGTAAAGTTGTTCCCGTATATAAAAATACTTGAATCAAAAATAAAATTATATCTATATATAAAATAAAATTGAATCGATAGTAAAGTTGTTCCCGTAATTTTGTTTTGCCATTTGAAATTTCTCCAATAAATAATTTAAAAAAAAACAAATTAACCTATGAAATTCTAAATATCTTTATTATAGATCAAAAATCAATAGGGTGACGGATAAAAAATCACCTTAAAGGATCTTAGAGTGGCTACACATAAGAGCATCCATCAATTTAGAACTTTTTATGCAACTACAACCACTTAGTATGATGTATATAAAACACCTTATTTATAATATCTATTTAGTATGATGTTCGTTTGTGGGTGGGATATGATTTTGAACGCGCATTTGTTTACAAACTGTTATAAAAATTGAAAGTTGAAAAAAGAAAAAAAAACTCAAGAATAATAGAAAATTTAAGTTGAAATAGTAATAAATATAAAAGATGAAATTTAAACAACAATATAAAAAATAATATGATTAAAGTTAAAAACTATTTAAATTTATATTAGATAAATTAATAGTTTAAGTTTTATTTACAAATAAGATATTATTTTATAAGAAACAATACAATAGTCGATAAATTTATATTATTGAATATTTGAATCGGTAGTAAAGTTGATCTTGTTTAAAATAATTGTATTTGTTTCTGTATGTAAAAATATTTAATCAACAGTCAAATTGCGCCCGTTTATAACAATAATATTTTTTCGTATATAAAAATATTTGAATCAAAAGTAAAATTGTGTCTGTTTATAATAATAGGATTTTTTTCGTATATAAAAATATTTGAATCAAAAGTAAAATTGTATTCGTGTATAACAATAGTATTTTTTTGTATATAAAAATATTTTAATCAAAAGTAAAATTTTACCCCTTTATAACAATAGTATTTTTTTTTATATAAATATTATTGTTGTGTTGTCATTATTTATAAATATATTTGAATCAATAGTTTGATTAATAAGTTCATATTTCCATTATAATTGTTTTAATTTGGTGTTGAAAAAAAAAGATAAATTATGATTTGGTTATAAAAAAATACACTTGAATAACTATAGAAAATAGAGATATGATAGGTGACAGAAAAGTAATACATTGTTAGGGAAATAAGATCATCAGTTGTTTTTGTCTCCAGTGCAATTTTAAACTATTCGATTAATCTTATAATTGAACGATAAAAATAAAATAAAAAAAGATAATTAAAAGAGAGAGAAAAATAGGTAATTCATTTAAAATGCTGTATAAATATAAGCAGAAATTTTCATAATCTTTTTAAATCATAGAATGCCCCAATTTTTTTAAGTGGTATATATACCATAGTTAAAGTTGCATATATTTTCATAAATTTTTATAAATTAGTAAAAATAGAAAAAAAAATTATTATATTGAGATAGAATCTTAATTCCAACTTATTTTTGTTGGAATAGTAGTGATGAATGCATAGTTAAAAAATAAAGAATAAAAAAATAATGTTGTAATTAGAAAAGTACAGAAATAATGTCGGTAAGTCTTGGACATAGAAAAGAATTAAAGAAGTAATATATATTTAATTAATTAATCAATTTGTTGGAGGGTGAGAGAGAAAGTAGGTCCATGATGAATTTTTTTAAATTACAAATTATTATATATTTAAGACTACTAAAATAATTAAAAATATATTTATTAATTATTTAACTAATAATTTTTTATTTACAATATATAAATAAATAATTAATAAAAATATGCATTAAAAAGCACACTCTTTTTTCTATACATTCTTGACATTTTAATTTTATTAATATAAAAATTTCACTTTTATCAAATGACCCAATAAATAAATTAATATTGATGTTAATAATGATTATATTTAATATCATTGATTTAAATTGATTTACTAATAATAATTTATTGAATCAAATATATTAAAGACTATTTATAAGAATTTACTAATAATAATTTCTTCTCAAATGCAATCTTTTATCAAAATGCAGTCTTATAATAATTTGTTAATAATAATTATAAGAATGAAAATTGGCTAAGAAAAGTAACATAAAAGAAAGAATTACAGTATTGTATTGATATAGAGAACTGAAACAAAGTATTATATATCAACTCTACAATCTGTATATTATGTATCAATTCTACAATTTTCTGTCCACAAGTCAATTTTAGCAGCTGGAAAGTTTAAATGTATTACATATGAATAAAAATGAGGGAAAATATGAAGGACATTACACATGTATCCATGAGTTGTTTTGTTGATGTAGACAGACCATTCAAATCGAACAAATGACTGTATTTTACCAAGCTGTGTTCAACTGCCAAGTTTTGAGAAAGACTCTTGGTTCATGCAGGAGTGGCAGTGTAAATCCGTCAATTAAAAATATATATAAGATATTTTAGAGATCTTTATAAGCTAGCAGTAGGTTAGTCATGATGACAAACACATAAAAGAAGTATTGATAAGATAAAACCAGTAGGTGATTCATGTTGAACCAGGCATCAACCTAAGAAACCAAACTAAAGTGTGTGTATCCTTTGTTAAGTTGGTTAAGTATAGACAGTAGACCAAATTTCATTGTACTGGATATATATATTATTCTTAATAAATTCTAAGTAATAATAATATAAGTTTATTAAATAATAATGCATGAAATGTGTCCCTAATATCATGAGAAAACAGTTATGCACTAATGTAACAGACCATGAATGAGACCCTGTTCGGATGAAAAAATGGAATAAATTCATTCATGGTCTTTTTTGCCAAACCCATTCAGGAATTTACGTCCTTACTAAGTTATATAGGTTGATGTTTACAATGTACTTGACATGGTGGATTATATCTCTTTATCATGAATATAAGTTAATTAATGACCATATCATCATAGCATTACCAAGCATTATGAAAAGCCGCTAGATTATTAAATTGTATAGACAACTTTAGGGATATAAATCAGACATTATTCATTATACATTTTTTTCGAGAAATTTCTACTCAGCATAGTACCTACCTGCAAATACACACATAACATCAATAGAATATGCAGGGAATCACTCAAGTCATCACAATCTCGAAACCTGCTACAACAAAAAAATATCAACAACACTATAACCAAATGATAAATATTATTATAACATGAAAAAAATATATGAACGTTTGGAAAAACAAGAAACAGATGTTACATAGTGAGAAATTACCGGTGAGTGAAGAAGATGAAGTATATGAATAGGTGGTGGTAGTTCTTCATTGTTGTTTTTGAGGATTTGTGTCGAATGTTACAGAAAATGAGAAAAAAAATATAACATTTTTAGAGTTTTAGTATCTAAAAACAAAAAAATTCAAATAATCAAACCATGAAATGCAGTAAAATCTACATAAACATGAAAAAGCAATAAAACAAAACCAATATTTCGTAAGGAGAATTGCAAACCGCTTGAAGTTGTACCTCAAAATGTTCTTCAAAATGGAAAAATCAACTAGAAATCTTGATGTTAGTTTCAGATTATGAAACATCACCTTCAAAGATAAGCTGAAGCTCTTCAAAGATTTTATGATGTTGAAGACCTTGAAAAATTAGAGAAGAAAGAGTTGGAGTGAAAATGAGAGAGAGAAACGAAAAACACGAAGTGAGATAGAGAAATGAAATAGATGGAGTGTGTGTGTGAGAGAGAGAGAGAAATCAAATATTTTTTATAGATTTTGTGTGAGAGAGAAAAGAAAGAGAAGTGACAGATTTTTGTTGCATAGAAAATCGAAAATAGTTGGCAAATGAAAATAAAACAATTGGTTTAAAACTAATTTTTGTTCTATCCATTAAAGTTGTTAACAAATACAAAGGAATTAGAATAAAGTGCGTAACTGTATCATTAGAAAGAGTTGTTTGGTTGAAAAAAATAAATTTTGGACACAAAATGCCTAAAATGGTGACATAGCAGAAAAAGAGAAAGGGATAGAAAGGGTGTTTCCACAACCTAAAATTTTCTTATATGGTAGATATTTAAATTCAACTACTTACAAAAAATGTAAGAATTAAAATAAAGAATAAAGTTATAATTTAAGATCAAATTAATCAAAAAATTAAAAATGAATACTTATAAGAAATAAAAATTAACATAAAAGAAGCAATTATTAAAATTAAAAATTAAAAAAAAAACTTGTACAGTATTATTAAAAAGAAGAAGAAAAGAATAAATTTTATCCTCAAATAATATAAAATATATATATATATATATATATATATATATATATATATATATATATATATATATATATATATATATATATATATATATGAGGACTCTATATAATTCTATAGATCAATTTTCACAATTATAAAAGAAAATATTTGATTTAAAAAAACAATAAAAACAAAAATTCACCATAAAGCAACTCACATGTCAAAATAAAGGTGGTCAAAACTGTCATTTTTCTATTAACACTATGTGAGTTTATAAAACTGTCATATTTTACTATAAATAGTGGCGGTTTTATTAAATGTCATTTTAAAGCCGCCATATTTCATGCAAATTTTTGCGGTCTTTAAATTTTTGTCCAGACTTCAAATAAATTTTGACTCCGCCGCTGAATGTACTTATGTAAGTGTATATAATGATAATTACAAAGAAATAATTTTGAGAATAAGATAGATGGATATATTCGAATTTTAGTGCTCAAAAGAAGATAATTATGTGAATGAGAGAGAAATCACATGTTGGCACAACAAATTCTGGCACTTAGAATTAAAAAATAAGAATTTTAAGTCTTATCTAAAATGATTTTTTTTAGCATTAAAAACACTTAAACCTTAAAGTTTCCATCATACCTTACTGTATGTTGTCTCTATATGTTGACTCAAAACAATTGAGTCTTCTTCAACAATAGAGAGAAAAGTTAAAGTAGTCCAATTTTAAAAAGAATGTTTTCTTCATCAATGAGTATGTAAATATTAGTTTGAAATATTGTTTGAGAGAGAAGTTGATTATTGGAGTCATGAAAGAATGAAGGTCTTTATTCACGTTTTCACTTTTCAAAAAAAAAAATGATTTCTCATTTCTTGATTCAATTAACTATGGTGTAAGAAAATCATTGCCACTAATGGGAAAGGAACTGATGCACAATGAAAATGGTGCAATTAATTTTCCGTTTATTTGAATTTGGTTTCTCCTCTCCTCTTACGATCATGCACGATCTGACCTGATCAAGAGGAACCTTCTAGTTGTGAGTAGCTTATGTGGTGGAGGAAATCGGGGGTGTATGTAACAACCTGGGCTCCCCACAAGGAAATCCCGGCACTGCCACCTCACGATCATCTCTACCCCCTCTCTAGTAGAGTTTTTTCCTTCCGTGGAAATCGAACCTTGTACCATGAGGTTCAAGTACATGCTCAATCCATTCCCACTACCAATTGAGCTACTATCTCAAGTGGTAGTAGGAATGGGTTGAACATGTACTTCAACCATAGGATACAGGGTTCGATTCCCACGAAAGGAAAAAACTATACTAGTGAAGGGGTAGAGAAGATCGTGAGATGGCAGTACCGGGATTGCCTTGCGAGGGGCCTGGGCTGTTACAATGTACCTGCAAGGTACTCCAATGTCAAAGTAAGAGTATGCTTATGGAGTATGAGCAACTACAGAAAAGGTAAGAGAATAGAATACCTGACCCTCTAGTGAAATAGTGTTTTTATAGTGTGCCCCAACGTTGGGCCAATGTTTCCTTCATGGGCTGGATAAACTAGGTTAAATGGGGGAATTTCCAAGGTTTGCGTAGGAGCAGTTAAGACCTAACACGTGGTTTTTCCCCTGGTCCAACTGCTCCACAAGTCTAGGAGAGTAATGTAGAGACAATTGACTATAGGAATGGAGTACGCGTGGGAGGTGCTCTACCCACACCCTTAACCGTTGGGCCTTGGGCTTGTGCCCGATGGACTGGGTCATGCATGACATGCCTGGTGCTAGGCCCAGTCCAGAATAATGCAGTTATTATTTATGTGAGTGTTTGTAGTAAATGTCAAATTAATTAAGGGTAATTTTGAAAGAAAAAAATAGGTCAGTCCAAATATTCTTATCCCCTTTATCCATTGTTATAGATTTTAAAAAAGGTGATATAATGATGGAAAAAAAATATAATAATAATCTAATAACTTTTAATTTAGATGCATGAGAAAACGTTTTATCATTATCAATGTATTCCTATTGGCTATAATCTGAAGCTATTGGTCTATATTTATTTCTTATAGTTTATTCCTTTTTCATTGAGCATGTTTCGGAAGACCAACTTTGTTCTAATGATATTTTTTCCTTTTGAAGTAGGAACAAGATGTTATGCATAACTTATTTGAAATTTATTTAATTATTCTAGCACGAAAACTATCCAACCATCATCACTTAGAACTTCATCAATAAAAGATGGTTCAATAAGAGATAGTCGTCTCATGAAGGTTAATTTTTTTTCTTCTGAATGATGATATGGTCTTTACTGGGTATTCCTTATAGCCCTAAATAAGTTTCTATTGATGAATAGGGCAAGAGCCATTAACACCATCTAGTTCTCTAGAGGCTTACTGTCTATATTCTCCTGATTCACTAGAGCCTTTATCACCAAAGGCTTCTTCATTATGGCATTACTAAAATATGTATTTTCCCTAGAGGATTGAGATTTTGGATTCTCTATTATCTAAATATCTTCAATTTTCTCAACTAGATTTTATGTATCATACTTAACCTCTTTGTTATCAAACCTTACAAGAATTGGTTCTTCAACAACCAATATTTCATTGTTATATACCATTAAAGCTCTAGAGCATTCAAAGTATTATAACATGAAACACTTTTGTGCCTTTGAATCAAACTTGTTAATATGCTCTTTGGTGCTTTAGTACATAACATGATAGAGAGTAGAATTATGAGTAAATTAAGTTAGAATAATAATTTAGTAAGTGTTGCACCCTAAAATTTGCCCTAACCAAGACAAGACATTGTGTATTAAGAGGTTCACAAGGTTCACAAAGTTCACAAGACATCTCATGAGGTTCACAAGGTTCACAAGGTTCACAATTAGTTAGAAAGTTTGACAATTCCCTCAGACAATGCATCCTCCTAAGCAATGCATCTTAAACTAGGGTTTTGACTTTCATCAGGATAAATAGACTTCCAAGACTTCAAGTGAGCTTCATAGAATCCTATATGTGTTCAAGAATCCCCATTTCAAGTTTCAAGACTTTCCCAAAAGATTTGCTTAGTCAGATGATCAGATAGGCTAAAATCAGTCAAGGCAGTCAAAAAGTCAAACTGAGGTCAACTGTGGTCAAACCAAAGTCAAACTTCATGAGTTTTTGCCAACATCAATTATATGAAGTAAAATCCATCATTTTATCAAGGTTTGATCATGATTCATCAAGGAGATTTCAGATCATCAAGAATCAGGAGTTTCTAAATTAGGGTTTTCATAGGAAAAGTCAACTGAACTTTGACCAGCCATAACTTTCACATGCTTCATCAAAAAATTTCCATCCAAAGCTCATTTTGAAGGAAATTGAATTCTATACAACTTTGTGTCTCACAAGCCAAGCCCAAAAATGCTTCATTTGGAAGGTATGAGCTAAGACATTATAGGTCCTTTTAAAAGTCAACAAAAAGTCAACAACTTCCAAAGAGCATAACTTGAGAATGGTAAAAGATATGGACATGAGACCAAAGAGGTTGGTTAGAGGACTCTTTAATATTTCCAAAATGTCCAAGAACACCTTCATATCATTAAAATTGAAGGATTTGTGCCCTTGCAAAGTTGGGAAATTTTTGGGAATTTATGAAGCAAATGAGGCCTTAAAACCAATTTTTGCTAAATGAGCCCACCAAATTGCCATCCAATCTTTATAATATCACCAAGCACGACCCAACCCACACCTTTTCTTATTTTTTACATTTTATTTAATATTTATTTGAATTTTATTCATTAAAATACAAATTAAATTAAAATAAAATATGAAAATCATATATTTGAAAGAGATTTTGATTCTAGAAGGTCTTAATGTTCATTTAAAGGTGATTGATACCATATAATTTCATATCATCCAAAAATAGCAATGATATATCCAAGTTTTCAATGTTTTTAAGATCATATCTTTTTCAATCTCTATGGATCAAAAAGTCCAAAGGATGGACTAGTTTCTTGACCTAATTTCACTACCTGATATATATACAACATTAAGCAATGCCTTAGGGACGGATTGCAGCCTCCATAAACCAAGAACAAGATTCAAAAGTTTCAAAGAAAACTCATAATCGGATTTTTGGTTAGAGGTAGTTTCAACACATTCCAAGCATACCAATCCCTTTTATGATGATCATTGAACATGTTTAGACCCTTTACATTGCCAGAATCGACCCCATATGCATAAACCAAATTGCTTTAACCTTGGTTTTGAATTTTTTCGATTTTGCTTTTTCCTGCGTCTATGATTAATTTTAACAATTGATTTGTGTCTATCTTGAAGCATATAAACTTTCTGGATGATTTGCATAGAGTTTTATGGCTAAAATCACGTGATACCATTGTTAGGGTTTGAGGTTCAAAATTGGGGACTCTCGATTTAGGGACTTTCAAAGACTTTAAAGGATATTTTTGAATCCTACTGAATCTGGGCATTGATATTATGTACTTATTTTGGATTGATTGTGCGTATTATGCATTATATGAAATTCGTAGGTTTAGATGCGAAAAAATTCGCAGAAAATATCATAATTGAATTCGCAGGAAATTGCGCATGGATGGAGGTTGAAGACGACTGCGTGGCAGTGCACGATTGGACGAAGCTGAAGACGGAGGAATTCACGCAACAAAAGGAGATGGTGTTGGATTATTCTCACAAGCATGCAGCTTGTCCCAGTGGTCATGCGCGTTGTATATCGAGGTACCTGGGGTGGGTTCGATCCTTGGCTGATCCCTCCACCCCATTTTTTTTTATGTTTTGTTTGTTTATTTTAAATTAATTATTATTGTTTTTTGTTTGTTTATTTTAAATCAATTATTATTATAATATAATTATTTATTATATAGATTAGATAACCCACTAATATATTTTTTTTATATAAATAAATCATAGTAAAAAATATACTAATTTTTTTTTATGTTCATTAATTCCTTAATTTTTATATATAATAATTTATTTATAGTTTGTATATTTGTAAATAAAATCAAATGGGTTATTTATTGTTTCTATATTTTTTAATAATTCTAAAATTTTGTGTATAATTTATAAATAATTTAATATTCTCTATTCATTAGTAATAATTAATTAATTCAATGTATATTTTCTTAATAATTCCTAATAAACCCTAATTTTTCTTAAATAAATATTTAAACTCTAATTTATTTTCTTAACCCTAATTAACCTTATTTTCGTTATTAACTTTAATATTAAATTTAATTAATTTTTGTTCTAATGTATAGTTAAATAATTAATTATGTTTTGTAAATAATTGTTAGATTGTTTATTATTATTATAATTATCTTCTTTTCTTTTAAAAATTCTTTTAAAATTGTTTATTTAACTTAAATAATATTCTCTTAAATTTTATATTTTTATATATTTTGTGCTAACCACTTTTCATATTATTATTATTATTACTAACCATTTTAATTATTGTTTGTTTATTATATATATTCCTATTATTATGTAATTGCGAAAGCCGTGTTATAGTCATAGATTTATTCTTGTTTCTATTTTATGTTTATAAATATTTTTATTGCTATGGTTAGTAACTATAGGGAGTGATAACATGTTTGTAATTAAAATGATTTAGAAAACTAATTTAAACAAGATAAATATTTGAATACAAACATTCACACACGTAAGTCGATCTTTGATCGCCATCTCACACTTTCTAGGGTATTCCTCATGTTGCCTAAATTATAAGGTCAAATAAGGTATCTTAAAGCAAAAGTCCCTTTTCATAAAATATCATCAAGTCCCTTTTAAGATTATAAGATCAAGTCCCTTCGATGTTGCCTACGGTAAATGATCTTGTCCCTTCGAATAAAAGATGATAAGTCCCTTCGTATTGCTAAGACACCTTACAGTTGCCTAAACACAGATGTCCCTTCATATGTCCCTTATTACATCCAAGGTAATGACTACCTATTCCTTAATAATAGGGATAGTCTTACCATTGAAAGAACATATAAGAACAGTAAAGATTTAACATAGGGTAGGTTCCTCTTAAGTACTGTAAACACCCTAAATTTGCCCTCACCCATTCACACCATGGCTTGTGATCTCTTCATATGCATAAGTTCAATCATAGCATCTCCTATTGCATTTTTGATTCACTGCATTGATTCTAAGTCATCTGCATCTAGGGTTTGTGATCTGAGCAATCCAAGAGCTATTTGAGCTACTCCAAAGGTCTTCAATCACTTCAAAGGGGTCCATGTATGTTCAAGCATCATATTGTATCCCCACAAAGTCAAGAAAGTCAAAGAATCACAAGAACTGAGAATGGCATGGAAGCAGAGCCAAGTTTAACTACACAGATGACCTAGAATTAGGGTTTTGGTTTCAGAGGCCATAACTCCAAATTTTTTGGTCATTTTTGTTTCTATTGGTCTTTATATGGTATAGGGATCATGCATATCAATTTTCATGAAGAAATTCCATGGGGAAGGCATCTAACCAAGAGTTGACTTCTTGAGCAAGTCAGTGTAAAATCAGGGCATCTGAGGCCCCCAATGACCCAACCAAAGGGTGTTCTTCATCATTTTGAATGTGTGTGATCTTTATTTGATTATATAAGATGTTAGAAGTTCACAAAATTGAAGAATTTCAAGCCATTTGCAAAGTTGCCTTTTTGGAAAAATGACTTGTAATGGAAACTTGCCATTTTGGGGAACTTTTTCAACCCTTGCTTTTTGATTCAAAAATGCTTCTAATGAGAAAACTTTGGTCATGAAAGTTGTAGAATGGATCATTCCCTTTTCAAAAAGTACAAGAACTCATTCTAATTCATTTTGGATCAAAAGTTATGACTTGTCAAAGTTGGGAAAATCACATAATTTCAAGTTTTCCACCAAAGAGGCATTTTGCAAAATGGTATGATCAAGCATTCTAAAGACTTCAAATGTGCACAAACTCATTACAACATATTCACATGACCTCTAAAGATCAGAATTGGCCCAAGAATATTACATTTTGGTGCCTTGAACTTCATGAATTTCCAAAAGGGCCAAAGATGTACCAACTTGCAAAAACTCATGAAGCCATACCTCTACTTGTTACAGCTCATAGAATCTGATCCACATGAACTCCATGATCTCTTCTGAGCCCAACCATGACCCTATCACAACCTCACACTTGCCCATACCTCAAGTACACCTAGACTTGACTTTTTGCAAAAAAACCCACACCAATCCCACAGTGCCACACCAACTATTCTGCCCAATCCAGACTTTACAAACACACTTCAAGCAAGCCATTTCACATCATCTTGGAGCCTGAACACACACACAAGCCAGCATTCACCAAAAACCTCCCATATGCATTTTCATTCGAAACACATTCCACAAGACAAAAACATCAAAACAAACTCCATAGAACATCTCAGCATGTCTCACTGATCATCCCTGACCCTTCACCTTGCCCTGAAACTCCCTGAAATCAAAATACGATTTCTCTCCCTCACTGAACAGAACTTGATCAATCTCACAAACCAACCATTTTAAACTTCAACCAAGCTTCAAAGCTTCATCAGGAGGGTCATTGAAGCCATTTTGATGCAGAGAAGCAAGCAGAAAGCTCCTGGATTGAAAGTTCCGTTTCAGGTGAGCTCAAGAACTTTTTTTTCCAGAAATGCATTTTTAAGTTCTTAGATGAATCTATATGATGTGCTGATCATGCTGATATGTTTAGTTTTTCAAATGGTTGAGTATTGAGTATGTATGAAGCTTTTGAAATTTTTTGACCTAAACCCCTTTTGATTCGATTCAGCTTTGATACGAAAAATAAATGCGTTTTGTTTGTTGATTCTTGTTATATGATGTGTGGGGATGGATTCTGGGCAGAGAAATCAAGTTTTAGTGACCTAGGGAGTGAGTTAGCAATTTTCAGGGAAGGAGGTGGCCGGAGAAGATGACCGGAGGTCATTTCCGGCCACCTGAAAATCATTAGTGCATTAATAAGGATTAGGGCTTAGTTTGAATGTAGGTCGTGGATTGGGTTGACTGGGGTTGACTTGCGCGCAAACGTGTGGCCAGGATGTGTCATTAAAACCCTAATCTATGTTTAATTAATTCAAAGCCTGTTTAATTAATTCATAAAACTAATTAGCCAGATTTGAATTTGGGCTCTTAGATCTGGCGCCAGTCAACTCCCGCGCGTCCCATTTAAATCTCATCCACTGGATCTGTTGACTTCTCATTAAAATTCATTTTAATTTCATTTTTCTTGCATTTTCTTTCTCATTTTATTAAAAATAGTAAAACAAATCACAAAAATCTCATTTTTTGCATGCTGACTTAGAATATTTTTCTCATCACAAAAATATTTTTATTTTTATTTTTTGCATTAAAAATCATTTTTAAATCATTTAAATGTTTATTTTTAATTAGTTAATGAAAATAAATTAATTAAAAATACATTTAGGTATTTAAAAATCACCAAAAAATTCACATTGCATTTAAAAACATTTAGAAACATTGTCCAACTCTCAAACCAAATTTCTTTTTTGTTCTTGTTGCCTTTTGATCATTTTCATTGGATTTAATTTCATTTCAAGGCAATATTTTATGTCAAACTTCAAAAATTTCTTTCTGCCTAACCATTGAGAGTTGGATAATGATTCTTTTTGCATTGCATCTTGTATAGCATGTAGTTTATAGGATAAAATTGGTTTGAATTGATCTTGCATTTTCAATTTGTTTTGCATTTTTCTTGACAAGGTACCTCAAAACCCTAGCAATCTTAGGAAATTCATAACTTTCACTAGGTTAAGAGTTGGATCCTCTCCTTTGGGCAGTGAGCTTGTATAGGTCTAGGGTATCTTTGATTGCATTTTCAAATTTTTATCATGTCATTTGCTTCTGGTTTTGAATTTTTGCTTTGTGTGATGCATATAACCCTAATTTATGTCTTCCTTTGCATCCATTTTCCATTTGCTTGCATACCATGAATTGCCATGACATTTTGTGCATTCATTTGATTCATAATACATCTTAGGACATATTAGAATCATGTTTGACCATTGCATCTTGCATTTGCCATGTTATATGTCCATTGCATTTCATAACTTTTCATGTACTTCCATGGTTCAAAGCATACCTCATTTGCATCTTTATGTTTGTTTGATCATTCTCATGCCTTGCCTCATGTTTGTATCATCTCTTAGCATCATTAACATCATGTAAATGCTTCTGGTTTTGGTTTGCATCATCACATTTCATCTCATTTGCATTGCATTTCATTTTCTTATGCTAACATTTCAGGTGGTAAGTTGTTTGAAAAGTGAATTTGCCTTCACTTCTCACATTCTCTTTTCATCTCTTTCATACTTCCTTTGATGCATTTTTGTATGTGTATTGGATGGAGCTTGCTCATTCTTGTTCATCTCACTTTCTTTCTTCAAGCAACTTGTCTTCTTAAGTGAAACAAGTTGTTTTGCTTCTCTCTGCTTCTTTCTCCTTTCCTCTGCTTCCCTCCTTGGTGGTTCCTTGATGACCTTTCTTTCTTAAACCTCACAAACCCTAGGAATGACCAAGCATGATAATAATTAGGGTTTGATTAGTCCCCCAGTTAGTTTTACCTTTGTGTCATCTTTGAGTCTTCTCTTCTCATCTCTTAATCAATGACTAAACCCTAAAGGCTTTAAGGCTTTGGGATTAAATTTATGCCTGCATCCTTCTATTAGGATGGAGTGTATAACTTTAATCCTAAGTGTTAAACCCTTAATGTGTTTAAATCCTTTAATTAATCCACTTAATAATCATCAAGACATCAAGCTTGTAACTTGGGCCTTGCATTAGGGTTCTAATTCTTCCTTAATTGGTTAAGAAGGACTAACCCTAGTGTTAATGGACAAGTCCCCCTCAAGTTGTCTTATAAACCATAAAAATCACTTCTTCATTCTATCATTAACTAAAATCCACTTAATAAAGGCTTTGTTTTGTCATGAGGTTAATCCCTAATCATGGATTAAGTTTAGGAGCTTTCCTCAGCTTAAATGTTCTCATCTATTATCCTTCTATTAGGATGGTGTAATGAGTCCATTCAATCCTTGATTATGGATTAAACTCATTACTTAACACTAAACAAAAACAACAAAAACATCTAAATATTCACAAGTAGGTTAATGATCTTAATCCTACATCATGGTGATTAAGTGTGAGATGCTGACTTCACACTTAAGGTATTCTCATTACCCCTAATCAGAGGGAGGATGTGATGAGTTTACTAACCCTTGGTTTAGGCTTAAGCTCATTATCTTATGACAAACACAAAAAAGCAATAAAAGACTGAAAACCCAAAAACAAACAATAATCGTCTCCTTCGGGATTCTTTTCTCACCTCATTCATTCATAAACGAGAATTTGCTTCTTCCGTCTAATGCAAGACAGTTTGCACCTGAGTCAGACAGGTCATACACTTGAGCATAGATAAGCAAGCAGTTCACAAGTCAATTTATCTTTCAGTCTCTTTGAGTCGAACTACGGTGTTCTGACTTCCTCATTGCACGAGAGGATACGTAGGCATAACTTAACACTTATCGAACAAAAGTCTCTGTATATTCCCCCTCTTTCCAGTCTTATTCTTTAAGCCTCATATTCTTGAGCATTTCATTCTTGTTCTTACACTGACACTCTTTCATTACACTTCACTTTTCTTTTACACTGACACTTGCATTCTTTCCAGCCTTGATACATAGATAGCACTGACACTACCCCTTTAAAACACAAATCTTTTAAGCGTGGATCCCGTCGAGTACGACGGACAATCTGGGTGCTAATACCTTCCCAGGTTGTAACCAACCCCCTTTCTCAGTCTCTCTGGTTCGCAACCGTCTTATCCATATCCTTTCTAGGTCTATGCAGCATTACCTTTCCTCCGGGATAAAAATGCCTAGCTGGCGACTCTTTGTCTTTCTGAGTTCACCCCTGTGTGTTCTCATCCCTTTCGCCGACCGTTCGCGTCTGTACCCCTTCTGACCCGAGGTGTCATTTGGTGGGAGCGACAGCTTGGAGACTCTGCTGGGGACCTTTATACTGTAACCAGGGCTTCTGGTTCTTTTTGTGGGTTCCTCCTAGCGCTTGTTTGATTTGTGTTTACTGGGGTGTTATGTGCTAATTGTGTTTATATAGTTGCTTTATTTATTGCTTTATGTGCAGTTATTTATTGCTTTCTTTACAACTTTATATATATCATACTGTCATACTGTCATCTGGCCGGATCTGGTTTATTGTTTTGATGGGTGGGGTTCATTGAGAGTTTAAGGTCCTATACCTGGGACCTGAGTGACACCTAGGCTAGAGTGGTTCATGTTCTTTCCCATTCCATTTCGGTCTGGTGCGGGAATATGAAACACGGTTCAGATGTGGGTTTCTTCTTGAGAACTCTGTGCTACAGATTTCCTGTAGTGCTAGGGCTATCTGGGAAGCCTGCTAAGTCTGGATGACCTTTACTATGACCTTCAGAAACTGAGGTGAATTAGAGGAGGATCTTTTATGGTTATTGTAGACACTGTACCTCCGGGTTAGAAGTGTTTACACTTCTCATAACTGATCCAAGTCTGAGGATCCTTGTTTTAGAACACCACCTGTGAGGGGGTTGGGCTGTTTACAGGTTTGCAGGAACCCTTGGCCACATCATACCCTGATACTTGTTTTGTTTAAGAATGCTTCACTTTGGACAGTTCTTGTGATTTAACCCTGGACATGTGACTCTTTATTTGAGTCCCCCACCTTGGTTACTGGATTTCTGAACCTCCATCTGGACTTCTTGAACATACATGGGCCTTTATACCAAGGCAGTAATCAGATCCATCTTGATCACAAACCCTTGCATATCATTTGCATACTCATCATTTGCATCATTTAACATTTGCTTATTTATTTTTCAGGGTATCCACATTACATCTGGCTTGGTTTTGACCCCTTCATCTGCATAGACCTTTGTTTCATCAGCTATCTGCTTCAGCTATCTTCATCAGTTGCCTGCTTCAGTTACCTCCATCATCATCCTCGGCCTATCAGGGATTCATCTCCAGTATCAGTCCTCATCATCAGCATCTGTTTTCAGCTCTTCATCAGCAGTCATGGCACCCAAGAAGAGCAACATTTCATACCATTTCTTTGAGCCTGTGCTGGCTGGTATCAGGCAGGTCCAGGCACTTATCACTCCATACCACATCCCATTATTCAGAGAGCATTATGGAGGCATCCTTGATATGGTTAAGGACCTGGACCCTTCTCAGAGGAGTTTGATCCACACTTGCCTACAGTTTTATGACCCACCTTTGAGATGCTTCACTTTCCAGAACTTTCAGTTAGGACCTCTGCTAGAGGAGTTTTCATCACTGATTGGAGTGCCTATTAGGGGTGGAATTCCCTTCAACCCAGAGATGACTTCTCCCAGTAATGGAAAAGTGGCAAAAGCACTGCACCTAGAGCCTATTTTGATTGAGCAGAACATGACAACAAAGGCAGGGATCCCTGGTTTGCATCTAGACTTTATGACTTCTCAGGCTATCCTGAAGGCCTCCTTGGGAGAATGGAAGGCAGTTTGTGCATTGTTAGCCCTCAGTATATATGGGGTTATACTTTTTGCAGATGAGCCCAAGTTTATCAGCAAGAATGCCATTCATCTCTTCCTTCTGAGGAACCCAGTACCCACATTGTTGGGAGATTTCTATTATTCTGTTCACCAAAGAAATGAGAAGCAGAGAGGAAAGTTGGTGAGATGCTGTGCTCCCCTATTTCACACTTGGCTGCTTAAACACTTACCTAGGACTGATGCCTTCCTGAATCCTCACCAACAGAGGAATTGGGCTAAGAGACTTATTACTTTGACTTCAGATGACATCAGATGGTGCACCCAGAGCACCAAGGGCAGAGACAGAATCACTAGCTGTGGGCAGTACCCCAATGTACCTCTAATAGGAGTGAAGGGTTGCATCAACTACAATCCTTTACTGTTTAAGAGACAATTGGGCTATGCTTTGGTCCACCCTCCTAGAGTACAAGACTTGGCTGAAACCCTGTTTTGTGAGATAAAGCCTAATCTAGCTGTTGTCAGACAAGCATCCTAGGCTTGGGACAACATCCAGACCAAAGGGATGGCCATTCTTGGAAGATGCAATAATGTGGCTTCAGCTCAGTATTATGAATGGTCTCATGCTAGAGCTCAAATTTATGGGATGCCTTTCACCATTGAGGATGCACCTGGACCATCCACAGTACCACCTCTAGCCACTGTTAGCCTGGAAGAATTTGAGAAGCTGAAGGAAAGGAATGAGAATCTGTCTCAAGCTTTGAAGAAGACCCTCTGGGAGAGGAGTGATGGTCGTTTAGACATTGAGAGGTTGGAGAAGCTTAAAGTGGAGCATCTGGCCAAGATTGAGAAAGCATAAGACTACATCAAGAAATCAAGAGCTGGAGAGCAAATATTAAAGAATGCTTGTAAAGAGGCCCAGTTTCAGAAGGCTAGGACTGATCTCTATTTGGAGGAAAGTCAAGCTAGGTGGGTCAGGATCACTGAAGCTCGCACTCAGGAAGATAAGAGAACTCAAGCCAGGATTGAGCAGTTGGAGGCCAATGAAAAGAAACAACAGGAAGCTTTGCTGGCAGCCCAGAAGGAGATTTCAGAATTAAAGCTTAGGGCTGGTGTGAAGAGGTCAAAGGACCAAGACAGGCACAAGAAGCTGACCACTGCTATTGCCACCAGAAACCTTCTTATCAGGAACATCACAGAGCATCCGGCTGGTCCTGTAACTGAAGCACTTTTGAAGGAGGTTAAGGAGGATGAGTTTGGACTCGATGTTTGATTTCTTTGCTTGTTGTTATTTCCATTTGATGTACTTTTCTTTCTTATGTTGTATTTTGACCCTTCAAGGGCATATGTTGTAAAAACAAACAATGTATGGTTCACCATTTGTAATGTATTTGTTAGTTTGTTCCATTGATGTCTCTTTCTCTCAAGCAACATCAAAGTATACTTCTCAGGGTCTGGAAAGGTCAAAACCAAGAGCCAAGCCGGATACCTTGGAAAATAAATAAGCATACTGCATTGCATACTGACTGTTGTTTTGTTTTGTAGGTTTGTCTTTACTTTATTTTGTTTCTAACTCTGTTGTGGTTCAGGAATTATTGCTCGCCGTCGGGTGTTCCCTCTCAACCGTCCGCACAGGTATCCTACTCGCAACAACCTTCCTGGTATCCAAATGGATCAAGTACAACAAGATCTGACAGAGGTCAGAACTCAGATGGCTAATGAAAGGCTGGAGATGAGAAACCAAATGACCCAATTCATGGAGGTAATGAATGGCTTGGCTCAAAGTCAAGAAAGGTTGAGGGCATTGGTAGAAAGACAAACCTCGAAAGAACCTCCTCTGGGAACTGGAGGAACAAGTAACAATGAAAGGGGTCAGCCTCATGTTAATCCACCAGTATATGGGCCTCATCTACATCCGGAAGTCAACATCCCGGGTAATGTGCAAGGAAATACTACTGGAGGAAGGATCTTACAAGAAGACCCCCAAGAAGAGCAGTTTACTGTGATGGGAGCTGGGGATGAAGTCTATGATAGAAGGTTTGATGAAATCGCTGAGAAGTTGAGATCTCTGGAGTCTCAAAATTCCCTAGGATTTGATGTCATGGATATGGGGTTAGTGGATGGGGTAAGGATTCCCCACAAGTTTAAACCCCCATGCTTCGAGAAGTACAATGGAACTTCCTGTCCACGAACTCACTTACAGTCCTTTCTGGGAAGACTTAAAGCATATATAATGGATGAGAAACTGTGGATGTTTTACTTTGAAGACAGTTTGACTGGGGCTTCAAGGGAATGGTACTCACACTTGACCAGAGCTACTATCAGGTGCTGGAAGGACCTAGCTGAAGCTTTCATCAGACAGTACCAATACAATCTGGACATGGCTCCTAACAGGACCCTTCTGATGGGAATGTCTCAATCCTCCAGAGAAAGCTTCAGGGAATATGCCCAGAGGTGGAGACAGCTGGCTGCTGTTGTCCAACCACCCATGTCGGAAAGAGAAATGGCCGATATGTTTATGAATACCCTGCAAGGAACATATATTGATAGGCTAGTTGCCTTCTCTTCCACCAGCTTCGCAGACGTAGTCATAGCTGGAGAAATAATTGAAAGCCTTCTGAAGATGGGTAAGATTTCTGATAATGGTGCAAGTTCGTCAAGTAATCCCAGGAAGCCTTTTATGGGACCTAGAAGAACCGGTGAGACAAATGCCATTCATGCCGGCAGGGGCAGACCTCAGTATCTTCATAGATCAGTGGCAGATGTCACTATTCCAGCTCCGATTCCTCAGCAACCAGCATATCAACCACAACAACAACCACTCTATCAGCAGCAAGTTCAGTATCCGCCACAAAGAACCTACAACAACAATAACAACAATCAACAGCAAAGACCCTTTCAGTAGAGGCCATCACAGGAAAATAGGGTGATTGACCTTATCCCTATGCCTTATGCCGCTTTATTGCCACAACTCCTGAAACTCAACTTGGTTGAATTAAGGACATTGGCTCCACCGGATCCCTCTAATCTGCCAAGAAATTATGATGTCAACGCCAGATGTGCTTTCCACTCCAATGCACCTGGCCACAACACGGAGAAGTGCAGGGCTTTACAAATGAAGGTACAAGATCTGGTGGATTCCAAAGCCCTCAACTTTGCACCCCCTCCAAGTGTCACCAAGAATCCCATGCCCAATCATGGAGGGCCAAGAATTAATGCTATTGAGGAAGACAAGCCATCTTTCTTAATCACCAGTGTTGGACAGATTCGGACACCTCTGGTCGAAATTAAAGCTCAGCTCCTGGAATGCCAGATGTTCCCCGGGTGTGAGCTCGGTTGCGGTTATTGCAACATTTCGGTCAACGGGTGTGATAACTTGAGAAGCGGCATAGATGGTCTTATCAAAAGTGGTATACTTCAGATTACAACAACGGCGCCTACAAACCCAGCAATCCCTTTGACAACAATTCCTGATTCTTCTACAACTGCAACAACAATCATTCCGACCAATTCATCAATATCATCAACAATTGCTCCGTCCATCACTTTAACAAATCAGATGTCAACAACCATTTCTTCTACAACATCAGCACCCATTTATTCAACAGAATCTTCTACAACGCCAACAGATATAAATGAAGATATCTCAGCAGTCACCATTTACTACGACCCATCAAATGTTCCTCCAAATAACAACTTTCAACAACAAACAATGGCATCTCCTGCCAGATCACCAGTCACCATTTACTATGATCCGCACACCATTTCAGTACCCTCCTCTGCTGCAGTCAGTCCAGTTACCATCACGGTGCCTGGACCCGTTCCATATGAAAGCAGTAATGCCATACCTTGGCATTATGGCTCTGACCTCTACTGCAACGGGGAGAAAATCACTTTGGATTCTTCAACCTCTTCTCCGCAGATTGATAATGTTGGGGGAGGCGGAGGCTTCACCAGAAGCGGACGCCTTTTTGCCTCACAACTGCAAAGACCTAATGCCGAAGCAGAAGCTGCTGCAAAAGCAAAGGGGAAAAGTGTGATACCTGAAGAACCAATCATCAAAGAAACTCAGAAGACATCTTTTGAGCAAGATGTAGACGAGTTTATGAGAATTATAAAGAGAAGTGATTACAAGGTGGTGGATCAGCTTCACCAAACTCCCTCAAAGATCTCCATATTATCCCTGTTGATGTGTTCTGAAGCTCACAGGAATGCATTACTGAAAGTCCTGCACGCAGCATACGTGCTAGAGGAGATCACTGTTAATCAGCTAGAACTGTGGTAGCAAATGTCAATACCAGTCATGGACTTGGTTTTACCAATGCTGACTTAACAACTGAGGGACGTAACCACAACAAGGCTTTACACATCACTCTAGAATGCAAGGGTGCTGTTCTATCCCATGTACTGGTGGACACTGGGTCTTCGCTCAATGTCCTACCAAAGAAAGCCTTAGTGAAGCTGGAGTATGACGGCTTAGCATTGCGTCCAAGTAATTTGGTGGTGAGAGAATTTGATGGCTCTAAAAGATCAGTGTTAGGAGAGATTGATCTGCCTGTGATGATTGGCCCGCAGACTTTTAAAATTACCTTCTATGTGATGGACATTCAGCCGGCCTACAGCTATTTGTTGGGTAGACCCTGGATCCATGCCGCTGGCGCTGTTACATCTACCCTTCACCAGAAGTTGAAATTTGAATGGGAAGGCCAGATCATCACCATCTGTGGGGAAGAAGACATCTTTGTTAGCCATCTGGCTACGTACAAGTACATAGAGATGGATGGAGAAATCCATGAAACTATGAGCCAAGGGTTTGAGGCCCTGAACATTAATGAAGCATCTACTGTACTAGGAACCTCCATGGCGTCTTATCAGCAAGCCAGGAAGGTTGTTGAAGAGGGTACTGCCCAAGGCTGGGGCAAGTTACTGCCCGTGGAGAAGAAGGAGGACAGATTTGGGTTGGGTTACAAACCAACTCAACAAGATCAATCAGAGGCTGCCAAGAAGCCCAGTTTTGTCAGCGGGGGAATGCTCACCCCGGATGCAGTGAACAACTTGGAAGATGAGTCGGAAGATGAGCGCAACCTGGAGAGCTGGATACGTCCAAGGACCCCGGGGAGCCATATCTCAAACTGGTCTTCCCAGGAAATTATAAGGGTTACTCCTGCAGAGTAATTATTATTTCCTGTATTTTTAAGCATGCATCAAGTCTTGCATCTTGCCCAAGATGACAAGACTCATTTTGTAATCGGGCCATCTTGTAATTTTGTGCAAACAGATCAATCAATGAATATCGGACATCTTTTGCAAATGAGTCTTTTTCTTTTCCGCTCACTGTTTTTCACTTTTTCTTTTTGTACAAAAATAAAATGGCAATATTTTCCAAAATGATAACTTCATTTCACTCTTTTTTCCTAAAACAAGATTAAAATCGATCACTAAAATGAACAATCTAAACCCTTGCAGAGAGTGCCTTTCCGACTGCACCAACAACAACACAGCTATGACTCTGTATGACTTTGGCAATCCAATCAATCAAGCTGATGAAGGGGTTGAAGAAGATTATGAGCTTCCTGAAGAGCTAGCCAGGTTGTTAAGGCAAGAGGAGAAGGTTATCACTCCTCATCAGGAGGAGGTCGAAACAATTAATCTTGGTACGGATGAAGACGTGAAAGAGGTTAAGATCGGGGCCTGCCTGCAAGATTCGGTAAAAGAGCAACTGATTGATATGCTTCGGGAGTATGTGGATGTGTTTGCTTGGTCTTATCAGGATATGCCAGGGTTGGACACCGATATTGTCATGTACAAGCTGCCTTTAAAAGGAGACTGCCCACCGGTAAAACAGAAGTTGCGACGTACTCGCCCAGATATGGCAATGAAGATCAAGGAAGAGGTACAAAAGCAGTGGGACGCCGGGTTCCTTGCTGTGACTAGCTATCCGCCGTGGGTCGCTAATATTGTACCTGTGCCTAAGAAGGATAGAAAGGTAAGGATGTGTGTAGATTACCGGGATCTGAACAGAGCCAGCCCGAAAGATGACTTCCCTTTACCTCACATTGATGTATTGGTGGATAATACGGCTCAATTCTCGGTATTCTCCTTCATGGAAGGATTTTCAGGATACAATCAGATCAAGATGTCACCTGAAGACATGGAGAAGACAACTTTTATCACACCCTGGGGCACGTTCTGTTACAAGGTGATGCCATTCGGACTGAAGAATGCTGGTGCGACTTATCAACGGGCTATGGTAACATTATTCCATGACATGATCCATAAAGAAATTGAATGTTATGTGGATGACATGATTTCCAAGTCCCTCACAGAAGAAGACCACCTGGTAAATCTGTTGAAGCTATTCAAGCGTCTGAGGAAGTACCAACTGAAATTGAACCCCAACAAATGCACATTCGGGGTGCGATCCGGTAAGCTGCTGGGATTTATCGTAAGTGAAAAAGGGATCGAAGTTGACCCTGACAAAGTCAAAGCCATTCAAGAAATGCGTGCACCAAAGACTGAGAAAGAAGTTCGAGGTTTCCTAGGTAGATTAAACTACATTTCAAGGTTCATATCTCACCTTACTGCGACTTGTGAACCTCTGTTCAAGCTGTTAAGAAAGGAACAAACGGTCAGGTGGAATGAAGATTGCCAAAGGGCTTTTGACAAAATCAAGGAATACTTACAGGAGCCTCCAATCCTTATGCCTCCAGTTGAAGGAAGACCTCTAATCATGTACTTGACAGTATTAGAAGAGTCAATGGGGTGTGTGTTGGGCCAGCATGACGAGTCTGGTCGAAAAGAGTATGCAATATACTACCTAAGCAAAAAGTTTACCGACTGTGAACAACGCTATTCACTGCTCGAGAAAACTTGTTGTGCTTTAGCGTGGGCTTCTCGCCGACTAAGGCAGTATATGTTGACCCACACTACCTTATTGATCTAAAAAATGGACCCAGTTAAGTACATATTTGAGAAGCCAGCACTTACCGGGCGGGTTGCAAGATGGCAAATGATCCTCACAGAATATGACATTCAGTACACCTCTCAAAAGGCCATCAAGGGCAGTGTATTGTCTGATTATCTTGCTGAGCAACCCATTGATGATTACCAGCCTATGAGATTTGACTTCCCTGATGAAGACATCATGTTCATAAAAGCAAAAGATCATGAAGAGCCTGTTCACACCGAAGGGCCTGACCCAGAAGAAGAATGGACTATGTTGTTTGATGGGGCTGTTAATATGAATGGTCGTGGTGTTGGTGTAGTGCTTATCACACCTAAAGGAGTTCACATGCCTTTCTCGGCAAAACTCACCTTTAACTGCACTAACAACGAAGCTGAATACGAAGCTTGTATTATGGGTCTTGAGGAAGCCATCAACCTCAGGATCAAGACTTTGACTGTGTTCGGAGATTCAGCTCTGGTAGTTAATCAAACCAACGGTAAATGGTACACACACCAGGATCATCTGATACCTTACAGGGATTATACAAGGAGGTTATTGACTTTCTTTACAACGGTCAAGCTTGAGTATATTCCTCGAGACGAGAATCAATTTGCAGATGCTCTTGCCACCATTTCATCCATGATCAAAGTTCAAGCTGCCAACTTTGTACCTTGGATTTCAGTGTCCAGACTTGACAGACCAGCATATGTGTTCTCAGCAGATGTTGTTAAAGATGATAAGCCTTGGTTCCATGATATCAAATGCTTCTTGGAGGATCAAACATACCCACCTGGGGCATCTTCCAATGGCAAGAAGACATTAAGAAGGCTTGTTGGTAGTTTCTTCTTGAATACTAACGGTTCCCTGTATAAGAGAAACTTTGATATGGTACTCATCAGATGCGTTGATAGGGCAGAAGCAGACTTGTTGATGCACGAGGTGCACGAAGGATCCTTTGGTACCCATGCGGGAGGGCATGCCATGGCAAAGAAATTGCTAAGATCAGGTTATTACTGGATCACAATGGATGCCGACTGTTGTGCTTATGCCAGGAAGTGCCATAAATGCCAGATTTATGCGGATAAGGTGCATGTGCCTCCCAATCCTTTGAATGTGATGTCTTCACCCTGGCCCTTTGCCATGTGGGGGATTGATATGATTGGCAAGATTGAACCAACTGCTTCAAATGGCCACAGATTCATCCTGGTAGCCATTGACTATTTTACCAAGTGGGTTGAAGCAGCTTCATATGCAAATGTTACAAGGCAAGTGGTAGCCCGATTTCTGAAGAGGGACATCATTTGTCGGTATGGAGTGCCCGAGAGAATCATCACTGATAATGGTTCCAACTTGAACAATAAAATGATGGCAGAACTGTGTCGGGACTTCAAGATCCAACACCACAATTCTTCTCCTTACAGGCCAAAGATGAATGGCGTTGTTGAGGCAGCTAACAAGAATATCAAGAAGATTGTGCAGAAGATGGTAGTCACCTACAAAGACTGGCATGAAACGCTACCATTTGCCTTGCATGGGTACCGTACGTCAATCAGAACATCCACTGGGGCAACGCCGTATCAGCTTGTGTACGGTATGGAGGCAGTCCTACCTGTTGAAGTTGAATTACCCTCCTTGCGGGTACTAATGGATGTTAAACTGAACGAAGCGGAATGGGTCCGGTCCCGATACGAACAACTGAGTCTGATTGAAGAAAAGAGATTAGCTGCAATTTGTCATGGGCAGCTGTATCAGAAAAGAATGAAGAAAGCCTTCGATCAGAAAGTCAGGCTCCGAGAGTACCAAGTTGGGGAGCTTGTGCTGAAAAGACTTCTCCCTCCTCATACAGACCACAGGGGCAAATGGACTCCGAACTATGAAGTACCATTTGTAGTAATGAAAGTTTTCTCCGGTGGAGCACTCATGCTCAGCACTATGGATGGTGAAGACTTCCCGTCCCCTGTGAATTCAGATGCAGTTAAAAAATACTTCGCATAAAAATGACCCGCTGGACATAAAAACAGAATGTAAGTCCAGGAAAAAATAGGGCATCCCGGCGAGTCAAAAACAGAATAAAAAACTCGGGCAAAAATAAGGGAAAATAAAAAAATGTACACCCGCCGAGTTGAAAAGCCGCATTGGACGACTCAGGCAAAAATGGGTATCCCGGTGGATTGAAAACCTGAAAGGGCGATCCACGCAAAATAAGGGAATAAGCGAACAATTGCATTTTGAATTCATCTGTATCACTTACAATATGGTAAGCTCCGAAAGGTTCGAGCGTCGGTCAGAATCAGCCTTCTTCAGAAAGCAAGGCGAGAAGAATGTCAAATGTCATACGAGTCATAGCCAGAGGAAAGCTCCTGGAAGCGTCATCAACATTGCCAACATCTTTTGTTTCTCAATTTGTAACGATCTCCTCATTTCAGGGGATCCGTTTCTTTGACTATATCTTGCCAATTCAGGGCGCATAAATTAATAAAATCATATTTTTCAGTCATGTTTCGTCTCGTACATTTTATTTTCATTTGCAAGAATGTCCGATGTATTTAAGATACTGATTGCATAAATACAGATGCTTCTCTTCTAAAAATATGTGCTTGCAGGAAATATGTTTACTCCCAGGAATGTCTAACCCCTATGAAGGAATCCGGTAAGGGATACCTCGGGATTACTTGTGCGTTTCTCTATCTTTTCAGGATTACAGGTATTCAAGGCACAGCATGGGGCATGAAAACTTCCTCCCAGCAAGTTGGCAAATCATTATCTACTCAGTCTTAGCACCAGAGGTGTTTTCTCCCCAGCTGAATTACCATTTGATATTCCCTCCTCATCCGAGTGCAAAAGCCGGGTAACCATATCCCCACGGAGTGTCAACCTCTATCCAAAAGAGCAACACGAAGAAATCACAACAGAGTGAAGAAAGCTTCTACAAACCCCAGCTGGGTCCCTCATTACCAAAATAAGTCTATCAGTGACCTATATCCCCAAGCAGAGTCCCATATGTCAGATCTACCAATGATCTCATCCCCAGCTGGGATGTCCACTTCAAGCAGATCAATCAGAGATCTTCACAGCAGAAGCAGCCGAATCCCGAACCGGTTTCTTTTGCATAATCATAGCATTCGCATCATAAATCACCACAGAGCGTAGCATTCCGTCTAATACGGAGCATTACAGCAAAAATCAAACATATTGCATAATCATAAGCCGTGTTCTGAATCAAACACTTGTGAATACTGACAATCCGTCAGCAATATACAGAGAACTCCCCAGATTCCCCGGCAGAGAGCCAAGGCATTTCCCTTAAAGATACAGATACTTCCTGACACCCGTCCGTGTCATATCCCCAGTAAAAAGCCAAAGTGTCCTCTTTGCACTCATAGATACATATATCTATACAAATTCCCTGACGCCCGTCTGTGTCACTTTCCCCAACATAGATACTTGAAACATTTTGTAAACCATACACTTGTTTATCACACTTTCCTATTTTGACACTCTTCCGTGTCACTCTCCCCAGCAAGTTAGACATTCCTGTACACCACTCACGCTTATTACTCCTGTTTCACCCATACAGATACTCGTCCGTATCTTGTATACACCACTTATACCCCCTCAGATTCGACACTCGTCCGTGTTCTTTGTTAACTAGTTGGTACTCGTCTGTATCATCATCTCTGAACACGCGTCAGCGTTTGTTTCTACTGATACTCGTCCGTATCATGGTCTTAAGGATGCTCTTTCGCATCTTTAATCTATACACCATGTCAAACACTTATGTCTTCTTGAATTTAGACACTCGTCTGTGTCTACTATTCCCCAGAAGAATCCCCGCAGAATCAATACTCGTCCGTGTTCTTTGTTAACCAGTTGGTACTCGTCCGTATCATCATCTCAGAACATGTGTCAGCATTTGTTTCTACCTGATACCCGTCCGTATCATAGTCTTAAGGGTGCTCGTCCGCATCTTTAGTCTATACACAATACCCAAACACTTATACCTCTCATTCCTTGGATATAGACACTCGTCTGTGTTTGCTTGTCCTAGCAAATCCCAGTGAACTATTTCTTTTCTATCTAACATTCGTCCTATGTCATGATACTTTTGGCAGCCGTACCCTGCCAGGTGAACGTCCTTCACCTTTGGATGACCGTCCCTCATCCTTTCCCCAGCGGAGTCTCCATTATTGGAACCCTTTTTTATCCGGCATTCGTCCTATGTCGCGATACAGAGCAACCGTCCCCTGCTAGGTGATCGTCCTTCACCCTTTGATGATCGTCCTTCATCATTTTGTCCGATGGTCGTCCCCGTCGTTGATTTTGTTATCTGGCATTCGTCCTATGTCATGATAAACCCTGAGAGCAGTCGTACCCTGCTAGGTGATCGTCCTTCACCTCTTGATGATCGTCCTTCATCATTTTATCCGATGGTCGTCCCCATCTTCGACCTTTTTATCCGGCATTCGTCCTATGTCGTGATACTTTTGGCAACCGTACCTTGCCCGGTGATCGTCCTTCACCTTAGATGACCGTCCCTCATCTTATCCCCAACAGAGAAGCCGTCCCCTGCTAGGTGATCGTCCTTCACCTATGATGACCGTACCTCATCATTTTATTTCATTTACCTCTAATCCCCAAATAATCCTACCTGATGGCCGTCCTCATCATAATCTCTTACATCCCCAGCTTGTCGTCCGTCCCCGTCATTGCTTTGTTTCCCGCATCTTCCCCAGCAGTCGTCCTCTGCCCGACGGTCGTCCTCCGTCACCCGCACTTTATAATTATACTTTATTTTCTTTTACAATCTATATCCCTTTTCTTCTTCATTCTGTGAGTGAAAATTTTGGACTGTCTTTGGTATTCAACCACAAGTTATCTTGTTCGCCTGTTAAGCCGTTGCTTACATCCTGCACAGCTAACTCATGTTTGAATAGGGGCAGCTGTAAACACCCCAAATTTGCCCTCACCCATTCACACCATGGCTTGTGATCTCTTCATATGCATAAGTTCAATCATAGCATCTCCTATTGCATTTTTGATTCACTGCATTGATTCTAAGTCATCTGCATCTAGGGTTTGTGATCTGAGCAATCCAAGAGCTATTTGAGCTACTCCAAAGGTATTCAATCACTTAAAAGGGGTCCATTTATGTTCAAGCATCATATTGTATCCCCACAAAGTCAAGAAAGTCAAAGAATCACAAGAACTGAGAATGGCATGGAAGCAGAGCCAGGTTTAACTACACAGATGACCTAGAATTAGGGTTTTGGTTTCAGAGGCCATAACTCCAAATTTTTTGGTCATTTTTGTTTCTATTGGTCTCTATATGGTATAGGGATCATGCATATCAATTTTCATGAAGAAATTCCATGGGGAAGGCATCTAACCAAGAGTTGACTTCTTGAGCAAGTCAGTGTAAAATCAGGGCATCTGAGGCCCCCAATGACCCAACCAAAGGGTGTTCTTCATCATTTTGAATGTGTGTGATCTTTATTTGATCATAGAAGATGTTATAAGTTCACAAAATTGAAGAATTTCAAGCCATTTGCAAAGTTGCCTTTTTGGGAAAATGACTTGTAATGGAAACTTGCCATTTTGGGAAACTTTTTCAACCCTTGCTTTTTGATTCAAAAATGCTTCTAATGAGAAAACTTTGGTCATGAAAGTTGTAGAATGGATCATTCACTTTTCAAAAAGTACAAGAACTCATTCTAATTCATTTTGGATCAAAAGTTATGACTTGTCAAAGTTGGGAAAAATCACATAATTTCAAGTTTTCCACCAAAGAGGCATTTTGCAAAATGGTATGATCAAGCATTCTAAAGACTTAAAATGTGAACAAACTCATTACAACATATTCACATGACCTCTAAAGATCATAATTGGCCCAAGAATATTGCATTTTGGTGCCTTGAACTTCATGAATTTCCAAAAGGGCCAAAGATGTACCAACTTGCAAAAACTCATGAAGCCATACCTCTACTTGTTACAGCTCATAGAATCTGATCCACATGAACTCCATGATCTCTGATGAGCCCAACCATGCCCCTATCACAACCTCACACTTGCCCATACCTCAAGTACACCTAGACTTGACTTTTTGCAAAAAAAAACCATACCAATCCCACAGTGCCACACCAACTATTCTGCCCAATCCAGACGTTACAAACACACTTCAAGCAAGCCATTTCACATCATCTTGGAGCCTGAACACACACACACAAGCCAACATTCACCAAAAACCTCCCATATGCATTTTCATTCGAAACACATTCCACAAGACAAAAACATCAAAACAAACTCCATAGAACATCTCAGCATGTCTCACTGATCATCCCTGACCCTTCACCTTGCCCTGAAACTCCCTGAAATCAAAATACGATTTCTCTCCCTCACTGAACAGACCTTGATCAATCTCACAAACCAACCATTTTAAACTTCAACCAAGCTTCAAAGCTTCATCAGGAGGGTCATTGAAGCCATTTTGAAGCAGAGAAGCAAGCAGAAAGCTCCTGGATTGAAAGTTCCATTTCAGGTGAGCTCAAGAACTTTTTTTCCAGAAATGCATTTTTAAGTTCTTAGATGAATCTATATGATGTGCTGATCATGCTGATATGTTTAGTTTTTCAAATGGTTGAGTATTGAGTATGTATGAAGCTTCTGAAATTTTTTGACCTAAACCCCTTTTGATTCGATTCAGCTTTGATACGAAAAATAAATGCGTTTTGTTTGTTGATTCTTGTTATATGATGTGTGGGGATGGATTCTGGGCAGAGAAATCAAGTTTTAGTGACCTAGGGAGTGAGTTAGCAATTTTCAGGGAAGGAGGTGGCCGGAGAAGATGACCGGAGGTCATTTCCGGCCACCTGAAAATCATTAGTGCATTAATGAGGATTAGGGCTTAGTTTGAATGTAGGCCGTGGATTGGGTTGACTGGGGTTGACTTGCGCGCAAACGTGTGGCCAGGATGTGTCATTAAAACCCTAATCTATGTTTAATTAATTCAAAGCCTGTTTAATTAATTCATAAAACTAATTAGCCAAATTTCTTTTTTGTTCTTGTTGCCTTTTGATCATTTTCATTGGATTTAATTTCATTTCAAGGCAATATTTTATGTCAAACTTCAAAAATTTCTTTCTGCCTAACCATTGAGAGTTGGATAATGATTCTTTTTGCATTGCATCTTGTATAGCATGTAGTTTATAGGATAAAATTGGTTTGAATTGATCTTGCATTTTCAATTTGTTTTGCATTTTTCTTGACAAGGTACCTCAAAACCCTAGCAATCTTAGGAAATTCATAACTTTCACTAGGTTAAGAGTTGGATCCTCTCCTTTGGGCAGTGAGCTTGTATAGGTCTAGGGTATCTTTGATTGCATTTTCAAATTTTTATCATGTCATTTGCTTCTGGTTTTGAATTTTTGCTTTGTGTGATGCATATAACCCTAATTTATGTCTTCCTTTGCATCCATTTTCCATTTGCTTGCATACCATGAATTGCCATGACATTTTGTGCATTCATTTGATTCATAATACATCTTAGGACATATTAGAATCATGTTTGACCATTGCATCTTGCATTTGCCATGTTATATGTCCATTGCATTTCATAACTTTTCATGTACTTCCATGGTTCAAAGCATACCTCATTTGCATCTTTATGTTTGTTTGATCATTCTCATGCCTTGCCTCATGTTTGTATCATCTCTTAGCATCATTAACATCATGTAAATGCTTCTGGTTTTGGTTTGCATCATCACATTTCATCTCATTTGCATTGCATTTCATTTTCTTATGCTAACATTTCAGGTGGTAAGTTGTTTGAAAAGTGAATTTGCCTTCACTTCTCACATTCTCTTTTCATCTCTTTCATACTTCCTTTGCTGCATTTTTGTATGTGTATTGGATGGAGCTTGCTCATTCTTGTTCATCTCACTTTCTTTCTTCAAGCAACTTGTCTTAAGTGAAACAAGTTGTTTTGCTTCTCTCTGCTTCTTTCTCCTTTCCTCTGCTTCCCTCCTTGGTGGTTCCTTGAAGACCTTTCTTTCTTAAACCTCACAAACCCTAGGAATGACCAAGCATGACAATAATTAGGGTTTGATTAGTCCCCCAGTTAGTTTTACCTTTGTGTCATCTTTGAGTCTTCTCTTCTCATCTCTTAATCAAGGACTAAACCCTAAAGGCTTTAAGGCTTTGTGATTAAGTTTATGCCTGCATCCTTCTATTAGGATGGAGTGTATAACTTTAATCCTAAGTGTTAAACCCTTAATGTGTTTAAATCCTTTAATTAATCCACTAAATAATCATCAAGACATCAAGCTTGTAACTTGGGCCTTGCATTAGGGTTCTAATTCTTCCTTAATTGGTTAAGAAGGACTAACCCTAGTGTTAATGGACAAGTCCCCCTCAAGTTGTCTTATAAACCATAAAAATCACTTCTTCATTCTATCATTAACTAAAATCCACTTAATAAAGGCTTTGTTTTGTCATGAGGTTAATCCCTAATCATGGATTAAGTTGAGGAGCTTTCCTCAGCTTAAATGTTCTCATCTATTATCCTTCTATTAGGATGGTGTAATGAGTCCATTCAATCCTTGATTATGGCTTAAACTCATTACTTAACACTAAACAAAAACAACAAAAACATCTAAATATTCACAAGTAGGTTAATGATCTTAATCCTACATCATGGTGATTAAGTGTGAGATGCTGACTTCACACTTAAGGTATTCTCATTACCCCTAATCAGAGGGAGGATGTGATGAGTTTACTAACCCTTGGTTTAGGCTTAAGCTCATTATCTTATGACAAACACAAAAAAGCAATAAAAGACTGAAAACCCAAAAACAAACAATAATCGTCTCCTTCGGGATTCTTTTCTCACCTCATTCATTCATAAACGAGAATTTGCTTCTTCCGTCTAATGCAAGACAGTTTGCACCTGAGCCAGACAGGTCATACACTTGAGCATAGATAAGAAAGCAGTTCACAAGTCAATTTATCTTTCAGTCTCTTTGAGTCGAACTACGGTGTTCTGACTTCCTCATTGCACGAGAGGATACATAGGCATAACTTAACAGTTATCGAACAAAAGTCTCTGTATATTCCCCCTCTTTCCAGTCTTATTCTTTAAGCCTCATATTCTTGAGCATTTCATTCTTGTTCTTACACTGACATTCTTTCATTACACTTCACTTTTCTTTTACACTGACACTTGCATTCTTTCCAGCCTTGATACATAGATAGCACTGACACTACCCCTTTAAAACACAAATCTTTTAAGCGTGGATCCCTTCGAGTACGACGGACAATCTGGGTGCTAATACCTTCCCAGGTTGTAACCAACCCCCTTTCTCAGTCTCTCTGGTTCGCAACCGTCTTATCCATATCCTTTCTAGGTCTATGCAACATTACCTTTCCTCCGGGATAAAAATGCCTAGCTGGCGACTCTTTGTCTTTCTGAGTTCACCCCTGTGTGTTCTCATCCCTTTCGCCGACCGTTCGCGTCTGTACCCCTTCTGACCCGAGGTATCATTTGGTGGGAGCGACAAGTACTTGCTCACTTCTTCAAAATACTTCATTACACTTCACATTTCAAACAAATTTTCAAAACAAAGTCTTTATATACATCCATACAAGGATCATTATAAAGTACTTCGAAAAATTTTAATCACACACTACACTTCTCAAAATAGTTTAAAGTGAGCTAAGTAACTAAGAGCTCATGGATAACCATGGATATAAAGGGTGCTAATACCTTCCCTTTATATAACCTACCCCCCGAACTCAAAATCTTTTTAAGGTCTTTCCTGTTCTTTTATGTCCTTTCCTTTTGGATAAAATAAAAGTCGGTGGCGACTCTTGCTATCCGCAACATTTAACTAAAGTCAGTTCTCCCACCGTGTTACAGAACTGGCGACTCTGCTAGGGATTAATAAAAGAGGGGTACCCTTAGGAATTAGATCACTTTAAATTTGTTTGCTTTGTTTGCTTTACTTTATTTGTTGGGGATCTTATGTGTGAAAGATCTTAACCCAGATCTAGTGTACCTTAGGTAAATGGCAATAGACCAAGGAAACTGTACGGCGTATACCGATATGGTTGATTTGGTGGCCATAGTTAGTGTGACTTCTTGGTTGGTGCTTATGTTCCTTAAGCAAGTTGAGGATAATATGAGGCGGCCATATATTGTCAATACACTAACTGACTTTTAGAACCCTAGTCATCCCATCTTAGCCTTTAGAAAGTAGTGAGATAACCGGCTTTGGTGAAGACTGAAGTTGGTTGATACTCGATACTACGCTCATTGAGATTCTAAACTTGGAGGGTTTTGGTTGGCAAGTAAGTTGCCTACTGAACAACCACCCTTGTGAAGGATCAATGATATTGAGATCCCTTAGAACCTGGTTACTTTATAGGACAGGATGAACCATCTAAACTTCAGGGGAGGGTAGTTACCTTTAAACCTCATGCAAGCCTTCAAACCTAGGGCTATTGTGTGACTTGTTTGTGTGTGCCACATGTTTGTGATTGAGCATAACATCATAGCATCATCATGCATCATAAGCATAGCATTTTCACTAACCATTTCAAGGACCAAAGGATTTATCTTTGTTCTTTGTTGCAGGTCATGGCTTCTTCTCGTAGGAATACTATCAGGATCAACTTTGTAGGAATACCTCCTAAACTTAAGGAATTGGTCTCTCAAGTTTCTGAAAACTCCCAGTTCATCAAGAGACATGGTCACCTATTGGATCTAGTCACTTCAGGGTTCAATGAAGACATGGTGAGTGTTCTGTTTCAGTTCTTTGATCCTAAACATCATTGCTTCACATTCCCCAACTATCAGTTGGTTCCTACAATGGAAGATTTCTCCAAGCTTCTAGGTATACCTATCCTCAATCAGAGACCCTTCACAGGCTTGGAAAAAGAGCCTAAACCTGAAGTCGTTGCTGCAGCCCTACATCTGAAGAAATCAGACATTGTCCTAGAAACAAGGAGTGGAGTTAAGGGTATTCTTGCTAAGGTATTGATGGAGAAAGCTCAAGTGTTCCTGAAGGCTATGAGTTATGATGCTTTTGAGGAGATCTTAGCCTTATTGATCTATGGCTTAGTATTGTTCCCGAATCCAGACTAGTTCATAGACGTACACGCCATCAACATATTTCTGACTCGCAATCCAGTGCCTACATTACTTGGAGACATCTTACATTCTCTCCATACTCGTACTACGAAGGCACGAGGAACTCTGATGTGCTGCATACCTCTCTTGTCTAGGTGGTTTATTTCTCACCTTCCTCGATCAGTGATGAAGAATGAACAAGGGTTCAGGTGGTCCAAGAGGATCATGTCACTTTCACATTCTGATATTCATTGGTGCTCAAGATCCATGGAGAATGTTACTATCATTGACCGTTGTGGGGAGTTCCCTAATGTGACACTCCTTGGCATAAGAGGGGGCATTACTTATAACCCTTCTTTAGCTCTACGTCAGTTTGGTTACGCTCGGAGTGATGGTCCTCATGACATGCTTATTCAGGGTATTGTGTTCGACTACGACAACGATCTGCAAGGTTACCGTCGAAGGTTCATACGAGCATGGGGTAAAGTGAACAAGGTTAACAGCAAGACTCTAGAACCAAAGTACACTATTCCTATGGAAGCTTATCTCAGATGGGTGCGATCTCGTGCTCAGACTCTTATGATGCCATATCCTGCCATCTTGCCAGTTACTATGGAGCCTGTTGCTGAAGGAGATACTTCTTATATAATTCTTCATCCAGACATGCCCACTGACATGGAAGAGCTACAAAGGTCCTGGATCCAGTTGAAGGAGCAAAGAGATACTTTTGAGACTCACTAAAAAGCAAGTCAAGAAAGAATCTTGGAGCTAACAAGACAACTTCACGAGGAGTGGAATCTCAACTCATACCTCAACACAAAGAGGAAACGTCCATGGGAGACTTAAAACCCCATTTTTTGTATTCATTTCATTTTTATTGTAAGCCCAAGGGGAAAACAAGTTTATTACTAATAAAATTTCACCTTTTTGATTGTTTAAACAAATTTAAATCCTGCGGTCCTTGAAAACATTGCATACGCATTTATACACCATATCATTGCATTACAGGTTTCTTATGTACATGTATCTTATCTTCTCGCTGTTTATTTCAGCAGAGATGGCTCTTGAACAGACTGTCAAAGATCTCCAGGCACAGAATGCACAATTCCAAGAGTTGATTCTGAACTAGTCCAAGGGGAAAGATGAGCTGAAGACGCTGCTGGCTAAGAAGAATAAGAAGACTAGAAGATCAGGAGGCTTTATTAATCTGGGAAGAAGATTCAAAGGTCCTGTCAAGACCAAGGAACAGGTTGATGATTCTGAGTCTGAAATTTCTGAGAAAGAAGGAGGCAGTCTCCATGATACTGTGGGAGATTCTGATTCTGAAGCCAATTATTATCATGATCCTAATGAAGATAAGTACAAGATGCTGGTGGACAGGATGAATGCCATGGAGTTACAAAAATCTTCTGGGCTTGATTTTGAAGATCTGAGCTTAATATCTGGAGTGGTTATGCCTATTGGTTTCAAGGTTCCTGCTTTTGTGGTGTATGATGATGTCTCATGTCCCAAGCTGCATTTAAGATCCTATGTCCGGAGGATTCAACCACATACTGCTGATAAAAAGTTATGGATTCATTTCTTCCAAGAGAGCTTGTCTGGAGCTCAATTGGAATGGTACTATCAACTGGAAAGCATCAATATTCGTGATTGGAATGATCTTGCTGAGGCCTTCTATAGGCAATACCAATACAATGCTGATTTAGCACCTACTCGCATGCAGCTCCAAAGCATGTCAATGGGTGCTAAGGATAATTTCAAGGAGTATGCCCAGAAATGGAGAGACCTGGCTGGCAGAGTTCAACCTCCTCTGACTGACAGGGAGCTAGTGGATATGTTTATGAGTACGCTGAATGGTCCTTTCTATAGTCACCTCATTGGAAGCTCATCATCCGGTTTCACTGAGCTGATAATGACTGGAGAACATGTGGAGAGTGGTATAAGAAGTGGTAAGATACAGGTGGGTGCCTCTTCATCAAGCACTTCAAAGAAGCCCCCTAGTGGAAAGAAGGAGTCTAATGTTGTGTATGGTCAACCCAGCCGTAACAGAAGTCACCAATATGTGGGAGCAGTTCACATTTCTAATCATACTCCTGCAACACCAGAGCTACCACAGAGCAATCAGCAGAAGCCTAGAAGACAATTCACCAAGATCAACATGTCACTGGCCCAAGCCTTGCAACACATGTTGAAAAGGGAACTCATTACTTTGAAGGACCCTCCTTAGAATCCTAATACTTCCTCTCCTTGGTACAATCCTAATGCACGATGTGCCTATCATTCTAATTGTCCGGGACATGATACCAACAACTGTTGGATATTTAAAAACAAGATTCAAGATATGATTGAAGCCGGAGAGATTGAATTTGACCCTCCTGTGACGCCAAATGTGATTACTGCTCCCATGCCCAATCATGAGAAAATTGTTAATGCTGTTGATGAAGTTTCATATGTTACCTCAGTAGTAGATGTGACCACTCCCTTATCCATTATCAAGAAGAAGCTGGTGCAGGCTGGATTCTTTCCAGGTTGCAATGAAGACTATTTTTACTGTGCTTACAAACCAGATAGCTGCTGGAAGTTGAAAGATGGTATTCAACGCCTCATGGACAATTACACCATATTGTTTGAGAGGACACCTTCTGTGGAAAGTATGTGTGAACATCTGACTCGGGGTTGTCGTACCTCAAAAAATACGATCCTCGCGAAAGACGCGGAAAAAACAAACAAACAGAGTCGCCACCTAATTTTAATCTATTCCTAATAAAGGAAAAGGGAAATATAGATAAACCCTATAAAAGAATGAACTTGGTCATTGAAACCAGATTCTGAATTCGGGAGTCGGTTACGCAAGAGGAAGGTATTAGCACCTCTCACGTCCGTTGTATTCAACGGGAACCTCTTAGTCTAATCTGCGATTGAATACTAACTTATATTAATGTCTTCTTAATGGTAAACGATATGTTAAGGAAAATGGGTGGTTTTAGTCTTAGGGTGCTCGGCAGGGATTGAGATCCGTGTGCCTACGTATTCCCTTGTGCAATGGGAAAGTCAGAGCCTCGTAGTTCGTGGTGCTAAGTTTGATTGTTGCTTATGAACGATTTTTCGAATCGCATTCTATTTGCTAAGCGTTGGCTTGAATGCTCGCGATTGGAGGCTGAAGCACTAGCTTGTTTTGCAAGTATAGAAAGGATTTGGACAGTTCTGGTTTCGAAAATAATGTTTGAGTTGATTAGGGTTTTTTAAGAATGAAAGAGTGAATAAACTGCGTCCTGTGGGGCGGGCCTCAGGAGAGTTTACACGAGAATTCGAGGAATGCTGGACTCCAGAATTCAATTCTTTCATTATTTGATATATTGAATTAAGTATTTTAATCACGAAAGATCGAATGAACTGCGTCCTATGGAGCGAGCCTTAGGAGAGTTCATTCAGAAATTCGAGGAATGCTAGACTCCAGAATTTCATTCTTTCGACACTTGATTTAGAAATTATCTTGGTAAAATTGTATTTGCTTTAGGGTTTTAGGAATTGGATTTTGGTATGGAAATAAATACATTACTTTGATTTATTTTTTAGAGTTTGGGAGATTTTTTAAGAAAAGCGAAAATTGTGCAGACGGCGATCGGATAATGATCGACTTACGTGTGTGTATGTGTAAATATATAGAAGTATTTAATTGGCGTTGGACCAAAAAACTACTTATCCTTTGAAACGATTATTCTTAGTGCGTGCTCGTTTTATTTAGCGCTTTAAAGTCGAAATGCGAATGTGAAATTACACAAGTTCAAATGAGGCTTGCAATAACAAAATAAAGCACCACATAATAAAAGGTAAATCAAACACGTTATTTTTATTAAAAAAAACTAATAGGGATATTATCTAAATTCTAGCATAAAATTAAGATATTATCATACAAAGCCCTAAAATTTATTTCTAAAATCTTAAAACCTCTTTTTTAGAAATAAAGTCCATTCTTGTTATTTAAAAGATGTTTATAATTTTAATCAAAATTTGACAAAATTAAAAAAACAATAGGCGAAAATAACAAATATTTCATGGTTGGATTATAAGCCCAATAGCCTTCAACATGCTGACTTAGGTGGCTAAGGATCCAGTTTATATCATAAAACCCATATCAAAATAAAAGAGTTTTAGAGGAACAAAAGAAACCTATCCATCAAAGGAGTCATCGGTTTTTAAAAAAAATCTATTGAAATTCATAAGTCAAAAACATAATAGACTAGTCACTTGGGAAAGTGATCAGCATGCGTGCCTTGAGTAGTGTGTCACCACAAGAAGGCCAATCATAAAAGAAGCACGTGTTTTTTTACACAGAAGGAATATTTTGAGAATTAAATAACATATTAAATCAATATATGATATTGGCCAAAGGAAGAAACAGAATCATTAAGCCCCTTTATACAACACAAGCAAATCGAAACTGGAAAAGGAACGAGAACAACAACTTCCGAAAATCAACTCAACTCAGCTATGGTGTTCAACCTCACTGTATCATCGTGATCATCATCAGTACCAAACATGCATTAACAAATCGAACAAACAAAACCTAATTCCAGTTAAAAAACAAACCCTAATCTCGATATGTTCATCGACGCATAAAATGCAGAGAAAGCCCAGAAATCAAGTAGATGAAGGTGAAAGAAAGACTACCTCAAATAGAGATACACAGCTCGCGCTTCTTCAAGGTATGTTGTAGGGAAATGATGGGCTTCCTTTTGCTTTTTGCTTGTTTCCTCCTCACTGTCTCCTTTGTAGTCCGTCTGAGAATGAAATGTGTGGGGGTTTAGCTCGATTATCCTCAGAGTTTAGATGATAAACTCTGAAGAACTTGTTGAAACGAGCTTTGAGTGAAGAATTTAGGGATTTGATGATTAATCTCGTAGAGTGTGCTAGGGTTTTTCGTAGGTAGGTCCTCTCAATGATTGCAAATGATTGGTTTTATAGTGAGAATATTTGAGGCTGATACGTGTGAGTGAGAATGAAAATCGTGCGAAAATTGTGAAATTTGTGTGAATGATCACGTGAGAGGATGAGCTGTGTTTTCGTAAAACCCTGAAAGAGTATCCTTTTTTGATTTTGTGTGGTCCCGTTTTTGTGTACAATCTTGGATTTTGTCTGTAGCTAGAGGCATTTATTTTTGTGTGGTCCCTCTGAAAATCTGATATTTGCGTTTTTTATGCTAGGTATTTATCATTACTAAGAATTTTGCTCCCACTTCTTATACTGACATTTGTATCAACTTCTTCTTTTCATGTACAATCGATAATATTCTTACTCATGTGATGCCTTGAATTTGAGCTGTTGTGAGAGTTTGATGAGGTCTACTGACAAGGTATGATAAGGATACTATTATCCATTAGCTTGAAAATTGGTTTGGTGATCATTGTCTCTATATTAAGTTTCCTTTTGTTCTTGCAGAGGATCCATCTTAACACAAGAAACCTGTCACGACAATAAGGAGGACTAAGGTTATGGCGTGATGCTTTGCTGAATTGGGATTCCTTCACATTCTCGGACAACGTTGGTGCAAGTTTTGAGGAAAAGGAAACTCAGAAACAGGTCATGTAGGTGTATGAGCATTTGTCCTTACAAAGTTTTGGCTGAAATCTTGGACGAGAATGAACGTAGCAAGGAGCAAGTTTTCTTCGTAATATTTCCTCGTAGGCACTTGAAATTCTTTCACATTGATTCATATTCATGACCTTCAATTTGTCTGCTCCTCTGATTTGTCCCCTATGATTTCTTGATGTTTCTTTCTTCTTGTAGGCTATTGACGGTATCTTGAAAGAACATATGCAAAGTATGGAGACATGTTGTCGTTGAGGAGCCCTTGCAATCGCATTTCTACATTGTTCTGGAAACATGGTTACACCATTGCTTGACATCACTTCTTATTATTTGGCATGTTATTGAAGTATTTGTATGATTACTCTTGCTTTGACTGATGTTTTGGAGTAACCGCCGCAGGTTTGCTATATTATGAGAGTGCAATGTTGGAGACCTGTGTACTGATGCAGAAGATTAACTCAGTGAAGCATGAAGATGAGCTAGCTCGTGAAGGCTCGGAAGAGTGGACATGAAGAGGTTCGGCGAGGAACAACGATGCTTGGGGTTGAAGGTTATCGACTGATGCTCTAGGTTGATCAAATTACATGATCAACACATATGCTAGGTCATTGTTTTTTACTATGCACATGATATTATTGGTCATGAATTGTAGATGAGGCCTACTTAGTATTTCCCTACATAGACGAACAATCTCGACATTGCCATTCTGATATTGAACCCTTGTATTTGCTAATACTTGTCCAGTACTGTCTGTTATTTTGGATGACTGGTTCATTTTTCCTAGTGTAGAGAAATCATTGTGCAGTATTTTGAATTAGTAATTAACAAATGCATGAACATGGAATGCTTGATATTCACTGCATTTTTCTTATGATCATAATGATGCTTGGCAGGAGAAGCAATTTGGAGGAAAATTAGTTGTCATGAAACTTTGAAAGGCATCGCACATTTAGCACAAAGTTGGGGTCCTTGTTTGCAACATCTTAAGCTTAGGTGAAGACTGAACATACCAGACTTGACAGTTACGCACATGACGGACAGTATACAAACCACATCAAAAAAAATTTTAGCTTCGAATTGCTCCCAGTCCTGCTTGAATTTATGAATTCTAAATTGATTCCTTGACAAATAATCAAATTGATGCTATGTTGTATGCCATGAAATATAATCTTATACTTTTGTTCTGTGTCACAGTTGGAAGAGATAGATATTCACTGGAAATCTGATTCGGTCAGCCGGAGTCATTGCCAAAAGATGAGCTTTGATTGAAGATGCGACTACCGAATGGTTCACTACTAAAAACATCTAACAGAATAACTTGCAATCCCTTTTGAAAGGTAGACTGTGAATTAGAATTGGAAGCAGATGTGATTGAAGTTTTGTAGGATGGAAGCATGTTTTGGCAAAGTTTTAGATGTACCAAGGTTATATTGAAGATGAAATTAGGGAGAAACTAGTGTAAAAAAACTATCCCATTTATCCAATAAAGTAATGTATAATTTTCTCTGTGTTGTAATGGGAATTAAGTGATGAATAATGTAATTCTGTTATGGACATTGAACTTGGAACTTATTACTCTTCAATTTGATTTTTTTTTTTTACGTATCAACTTCACCTTTACACCATCATGTCCTTGCGTATGAAACAAATGTCTCGTACCTAAATGAAAACAAACATGGACCAATGCCTTGCTTCCTGCTGCAACTTTGATTCAAACTTGAATTCTGCACTTGTCTGAAATTGACCACAACAAAACCTTGAATTTAAATGGTGCCAATAAATTGAAACCATAAAAATTGCGTTTGTGAATAAGTTCCAATATCCTTTAACTCTTCATGTTAAAACAAATCTTGAACTTAATAGCCATTTGGACCAAAGTATTTGCAATAAAACTTGTTGGAACCCAATATAGACTTTGTGAGCATGTCTTGCAATCGTGGACCCGAATACCCTAACTGGCAAAATATCCAATCCTTGACGATTTTTAAACACACGACACTTCGAATTGTATCACATCATTGTATCCAGAATAGACTATGAGGTAAATGACTTGAGATATGAATCACATTGCGCATATTTTCTCCATATGACTTTAAGTCAAGATTACACAAATCTGAACCTAGATAATAAGAAGATACAAATAACTCGTACATATTTTTTTTTTCTTTCTCAAGTAATGGTTAGTAATCAAATATAAACACAAAACGAAGAAATGTTGTATAGGTAGGACAAATTTAGGGTATGACAGATGCCCCTATCTAATTATCTTGAAACCGAAGAAGTTGAAATGCTGCATGGCGTTCAAATTTTAGGTTGAAAGTCAATTAGATACAAACAGACCCCAAAATTTGTCAGACAAGAGAGAAAATGCGACACCACTGAAGGAATATGAGGATAGGATCGGAAAATGTATGGGATTTTTGGAATTATCAAAATAGTAACTCAATTTACTGGATAAATTTCCTAGGTCACACCAAGAAATCCTTTATGAATTGAAGCTCTTCAGGGGATACAAGAACAATATCTCTATCATAACATGAGATTCTTCGAGTCTTGCGAAGCAGTACCCTTTCGATTCAAGGTTCTTCAGAGGATGCCAAAGCAATATCTCGATCAAAAGAAAATTTCCTAGCTCATCAAAGCAGTACCTTACCATAAAGGCTCTTTGGGGAATATTTAGGGCAGTATCTCGAATAAAAAGGTATAAGATTTTCCTGATCATGCAAAGCAGCTCCTTATATTCAAGGATCTTCAATGATACCTAGAACAGTATCTCCATCACAATATGAGATTCTTCGGGTCTTGCGAAGCAGTACCTTTTTGGTTAAGGTTCTTCAGAGAATGCCAAAGCAGTATCTCGAACAAATGGTATAGGATTTTCCAGGTCATGCGAAGCAGTTCCCTACAATCAAGGCTCTTCGGTGATAGTAGAACAGCATCCTTACCACAACATGAGATTCTTCGGGTCTTGCGAAGCAGCACCTTATCAATTAAGGTTCTTCGGGGAATGCCAAAGCAATATCTCGACCAAATGAGATTTCCTAGCTCATCAAAGCAGTACCTTACCATAAAGGCTCTTTTGTGGACGCTAGAACAGTATCTCGAATAAATAGTGCAAGACTTTCTAGATGTGAAGTAGTTCCCTATATTTAAGGATCTTCAGTGATACTAGAACAGTATCTTAAACACAACATGAGATTCTTCGGATCTTGCGAAGCAGTACCTTTTCGATTAAGGTTCTTCGGAGAAAGCCAAAGCAGTATCTCGAACAAAATGGTATAAGATTTTCCAGATCATGCGAAGCAGTTCCTTATATTCAAGGATCTTCAGTGATACTAGAACAGTATCTTTACCAAATGATGCAAGATTTTCTAGATCATGCGAAGCAGTTCCTTATATTTAAGGATCTTCAATGATACTAGAACAGTATCTCCATCACAATATGAGATTCTTCGGGTCTTGCGAAGCAGCACCTTATCAATTAAGGTTCTTCGGGGAATGCCAAAGCAATATCTCGACCAAATGAGATTTCCTAGCTCATCAAAGCAGTACCTTACCATAAAGGCTCTTTTGTGGACGCTAGAACAGTATCTCGAATAAATAGTGCAAGACTTTCTAGATGTGAAGTAGTTCCCTATATTTAAGGATCTTCAGTGATACTAGAACAGTATCTTAAACACAACATGAGATTCTTCGGATCTTGCAAAGCAGTACCTTTTCGATTAAGGTTCTTCGGAGAAAGCCAAAGCAGTATCTCGAACAAAATGGTATAAGATTTTCCAGATCATGCGAAGCAGTTCCTTATATTCAAGGATCTTCAGTGATACTAGAACAGTATCTTTACCAAATGATGCAAGATTTTCTAGATCATGCGAAGCAGTTCCTTATATTTAAGGATCTTCAATGATACTAGAACAGTATCTCCATCACAATATGAGATTCTTCGGGTCTTGCGAAGCAGCACCTTATCAATTAAGGTTCTTCGGGGAATGCCAAAGCAATATCTCGACCAAATGAGATTTCCTAGCTCATCAAAGCAGTACCTTACCATAAAAGGCTCTTTTGTGGACGCTAGAACAGTATCTCGAATAAATAGTGCAAGACTTTCTAGATGTGAAGTAGTTCCCTATATTTAAGGATCTTCAGTGATACTAGAACAGTATCTTAAACACAACATGAGATTCTTCGGATCTTGCGAAGCAGTACCTTTTCGATTAAGGTTCTTCGGAGAAAGCCAAAGCAGTATCTCGAACAAAATGGTATAAGATTTTCCAGATCATGCGAAGCAGTTCCTTATATTCAAGGATCTTCAGTGATACTAGAACAGTATCTTTACCAAATGATGCAAGATTTTCTAGATCATGCGAAGCAGTTCCTTATATTTAAGGATCTTCAATGATACTAGAACAGTATCTCCATCACAATATGAGATTCTTCGGGTCTTGCGAAGCAGCACCTTATCAATTAAGGTTCTTCGGGGAATGCCAAAGCAATATCTCGACCAAATGAGATTTCCTAGCTCATCAAAGCAGTACCTTACCATAAAGGCTCTTTTGTGGACGCTAGAACAGTATCTCGAATAAATAGTGCAAGACTTTCTAGATGTGAAGTAGTTCCCTATATTTAAGGATCTTCAGTGATACTAGAACAGTATCTTAAACACAACATGAGATTCTTCGGATCTTGCGAAGCAGTACCTTTTCGATTAAGGTTCTTCGGAGAAAGCCAAAGCAGTATCTCGAACAAAATGGTATAAGATTTTCCAGATCATGCGAAGCAGTTCCTTATATTCAAGGATCTTCAGTGATACTAGAACAGTATCTTTACCAAATGATGCAAGATTTTCTAGATCATGCGAAGCAGTTCCTTATATTTAAGGATCTTCAATGATACTAGAACAGTATCTCCATCACAATATGAGATTCTTCGGGTCTTGCGAAGCAGCACCTTATCAATTAAGGTTCTTCGGGGAATGCCAAAGCAATATCTCGACCAAATGAGATTTCCTAGCTCATCAAAGCAGTACCTTACCATAAAGGCTCTTTTGTGGACGCTAGAACAGTATCTCGAATAAATAGTGCAAGACTTTCTAGATGTGAAGTAGTTCCCTATATTTAAGGATCTTCAGTGATACTAGAACAGTATCTTAAACACAACATGAGATTCTTCGGATCTTGCGAAGCAGTACCTTTTCGATTAAGGTTCTTCGGAGAAAGCCAAAGCAGTATCTCGAACAAAATGGTATAAGATTTTCCAGATCATGCGAAGCAGTTCCTTATATTCAAGGATCTTCAGTGATACTAGAACAGTATCTTTACCAAATGATGCAAGATTTTCTAGATCATGCGAAGCAGTTCCTTATATTTAAGGATCTTCAATGATACTAGAACAGTATCTCCATCACAATATGAGATTCTTCGGGTCTTGCGAAGCAGCACCTTATCAATTAAGGTTCTTCGGGGAATGCCAAAGCAATATCTCGACCAAATGAGATTTCCTAGCTCATCAAAGCAGTACCTTACCATAAAGGCTCTTTTGTGGACGCTAGAACAGTATCTCGAATAAATAGTGCAAGACTTTCTAGATGTGAAGTAGTTCCCTATATTTAAGGATCTTCAGTGATACTAGAACAGTATCTTAAACACAACATGAGATTCTTCGGATCTTGCGAAGCAGTACCTTTTCGATTAAGGTTCTTCGGAGAAAGCCAAAGCAGTATCTCGAACAAAATGGTATAAGATTTTCCAGATCATGCGAAGCAGTTCCTTATATTCAAGGATCTTCAGTGATACTAGAACAGTATCTTTACCAAATGATGCAAGATTTTCTAGATCATGCGAAGCAGTTCCTTATATTTAAGGATCTTCAATGATACTAGAACAGTATCTCCATCACAATATGAGATTCTTCGGGTCTTGCGAAGCAGCACCTTATCAATTAAGGTTCTTCGGGGAATGCCAAAGCAATATCTCGACCAAATGAGATTTCCTAGCTCATCAAAGCAGTACCTTACCATAAAGGCTCTTTTGTGGATGCTAGAACAGTATCTCGAATAAATAGTGCAAGACTTTCTAGATGTGAAGTAGTTCCCTATATTTAAGGATCTTCAGTGATACTAGAACAGTATCTTAAACACAACATGAGATTCTTCGGATCTTGCGAAGCAGTACCTTTTCGATTAAGGTTCTTCGGAGAAAGCCAAAGCAGTATCTCGAACAAAATGGTATAAGATTTTCCAGATCATGCGAAGCAGTTCCTTATATTCAAGGATCTTCAGTGATACTAGAACAGTATCTTTACCAAATGATGCAAGATTTTCTAGATCATGCGAAGCAGTTCCTTATATTTAAGGATCTTCAATGATACTAGAACAGTATCTCCATCACAATATGAGATTCTTCGGGTCTTGCGAAGCAGCACCTTATCAATTAAGGTTCTTCGGGGAATGCCAAAGCAATATCTCGACCAAATGAGATTTCCTAGCTCATCAAAGCAGTACCTTACCATAAAGGCTCTTTTGTGGACGCTAGAACAGTATCTCGAATAAATAGTGCAAGACTTTCTAGATGTGAAGTAGTTCCCTATATTTAAGGATCTTCAGTGATACTAGAACAGTATCTTAAACACAACATGAGATTCTTCGGATCTTGCGAAGCAGTACCTTTTCGATTAAGGTTCTTCGGAGAAAGCCAAAGCAGTATCTCGAACAAAATGGTATAAGATTTTCCAGATCATGCGAAGCAGTTCCTTATATTCAAGGATCTTCAGTGATACTAGAACAATATCTTTACCAAATGATGCAAGATTTTCTAGATCATGCGAAGCAGTTCCTTATATTTAAGGATCTTCAATGATACTAGAACAGTATCTCCATCACAATATGAGATTCTTCGGGTCTTGCGAAGCAGCACCTTATCAATTAAGGTTCTTCGGGGAATGCCAAAGCAATATCTCGACCAAATGAGATTTCCTAGCTCATCAAAGCAGTACCTTACCATAAAGGCTCTTTTGTGGACGCTAGAACAGTATCTCGAATAAATAGTGCAAGACTTTCTAGATGTGAAGTAGTTCCCTATATTTAAGGATCTTCAGTGATACTAGAACAGTATCTTAAACACAACATGAGATTCTTCGGATCTTGCGAAGCAGTACCTTTTCGATTAAGGTTCTTCGGAGAAAGCCAAAGCAGTATCTCGAACAAAATGGTATAAGATTTTCCAGATCATGCGAAGCAGTTCCTTATATTCAAGGATCTTCAGTGATACTAGAACAGTATCTTTACCAAATGATGCAAGATTTTCTAGATCATGCGAAGCAATTCCTTATATTTAAGGATCTTCAATGATACTAGAACAGTATCTCCATCACAATATGAGATTCTTCGGGTCTTGCGAAGCAGCACCTTATCAATTAAGGTTCTTCGGGGAATGCCAAAGCAATATCTCGACCAAATGAGATTTCCTAGCTCATCAAAGCAGTACCTTACCATAAAGGCTCTTTTGTGGACGCTAGAACAGTATCTCGAATAAATAGTGCAAGACTTTCTAGATGTGAAGTAGTTCCCTATATTTAAGGATCTTCAGTGATACTAGAACAGTATCTTAAACACAACATGAGATTCTTCGGATCTTGCGAAGCAGTACCTTTTCGATTAAGGTTCTTCGGAGAAAGCCAAAGCAGTATCTCGAACAAAATGGTATAAGATTTTCCAGATCATGCGAAGCAGTTCCTTATATTCAAGGATCTTCAGTGATACTAGAACAGTATCTTTACCAAATGATGCAAGATTTTCTAGATCATGCGAAGCAGTTCCTTATATTTAAGGATCTTCAATGATACTAGAACAGTATCTCCATCACAATATGAGATTCTTCGGGTCTTGCGAAGCAGCACCTTATCAATTAAGGTTCTTCGGGGAATGCCAAAGCAATATCTCGACCAAATGAGATTTCCTAGCTCATCAAAGCAGTACCTTACCATAAAGGCTCTTTTGTGGACGCTAGAACAGTATCTCGAATAAATAGTGCAAGACTTTCTAGATGTGAAGTAGTTCCCTATATTTAAGGATCTTCAGTGATACTAGAACAGTATCTTAAACACAACATGAGATTCTTCGGATCTTGCGAAGCAGTACCTTTTCGATTAAGGTTCTTCGGAGAAAGCCAAAGCAGTATCTCGAACAAAATGGTATAAGATTTTCCAGATCATGCGAAGCAGTTCCTTATATTCAAGGATCTTCAGTGATACTAGAACAGTATCTTTACCAAATGATGCAAGATTTTCTAGATCATGCGAAGCAGTTCCTTATATTTAAGGATCTTCAATGATACTAGAACAATATCTCCATCACAATATGAGATTCTTCGGGTCTTGCGAAGCAGCACCTTATCAATTAAGGTTCTTCGGGGAATGCCAAAGCAATATCTCGACCAAATGAGATTTCCTAGCTCATCAAAGCAGTACCTTACCATAAAGGCTCTTTTGTGGACGCTAGAACAGTATCTCGAATAAATAGTGCAAGACTTTCTAGATGTGAAGTAGTTCCCTATATTTAAGGATCTTCAGTGATACTAGAACAGTATCTTAAACACAACATGAGATTCTTCGGATCTTGCGAAGCAGTACCTTTTCGATTAAGGTTCTTCGGAGAAAGCCAAAGCAGTATCTCGAACAAAATGGTATAAGATTTTCCAGATCATGCGAAGCAGTTCCTTATATTCAAGGATCTTCAGTGATACTAGAACAGTATCTTTACCAAATGATGCAAGATTTTCTAGATCATGCGAAGCAGTTCCTTATATTTAAGGATCTTCAATGATACTAGAACAGTATCTCCATCACAATATGAGATTCTTCGGGTCTTGCGAAGCAGCACCTTTTCGATTAAGGTTCTTCGGAGGATTCCAAAGCAGTATCTCAAACAATGAGATTCCCTAGCTCATCAAAGCAGTACCTTACCATAAAGGCTCTTTGGAAATATTTAGGGCAGTATCTCGAAGAAAATGGTATAAGATTTTCCAGATCATGCGAAGCAGTTCCTTATATTTAAGGATCTTCAGTGATACTAGAACAGTATCTCTAACATGAGACTCTTCAAATCTTGCGAAGCAGTACCTTCTGATCAAGGTTCTTCGGAGGATTTCAAAGCAGTATCTCAATCAAATCTTCCAGGATACTCTCTGCTTGGAGAGCAATGAAGATAGTGGACAAAATCATCATCAACTATAAAGCTTGAAGAATGATTTGCTGGGGGAAATAAATCCGCAAGCGTATGCGGGATATCAGCTCCTTTCAGAAGAATACCATCAACTTTGGGAGAGGAAGACCCTGGATGCATATCCTGGATCCTGCCATGCTATTCCGCTATGCCCTCGTACATTGCATGATGCACGATGATTCATGAGAATGCAATGATAAATGATTCTAATGCAAATGCTTTGTTATATATGATAATGATTAATATGATCGTGTTTGATGACATTCTTGTTTTCGGACAAGAATGTTATGCATGCCATGCTTGTGACAATGCGGATGGTTGTATATGCTGGAGATAAGATCTGATAATTGCCAAGTATATTGGGCTTTGGGAGGTGTGTGCCAAACATGGTTGGCCTTTTGGCTTTCTGGTGGTTGCCACATTAGTGGGCTTTGGGAATTATGAGGGTGCCAATGAAATTGGGCCTTTGCTTTTTAGTAGTTGCCAATAAAATTGGACTTTAGGTTTTATGCGAGATGCCAACATGGTGGACTTCCATCTTTTTGGTGGTTGCCAATGAATATTGGACTTTCAAAGGTTTTGGAGGATTTTAGACTTTCCCCGCTTGGTACATGAGACCTTGATAAAGTTGTGAGCAACAAAGAGAGAGACATGAGTGCCCCTGGTAAAGCTTCGACTGACGTTTATCATTCATCAATGGGATATATTGTCTGCGCGGACACGATCACCATGACTGGCAATGATATTAGCTAACGAGAAAACTGTCACGTTCCTTTTATCATCCAAAAAGATAATCGTACTACTTTTCAAACATTGTTTATTATTTTTACCAAAATTTCAAAACAGAGTTTATCATTAATAAAACATTTTGCAAACAAACAGATAAAGTAAAAACGATTAAGCACAATTTTGATGAGAAATTTCTCTTTTTATTGCCAAAACCCGCAAAAGGGTATAAATGTACATACAGATGCAATTCCTTAATGAGGCAATTGTTGTTCAAGAAAAGTACAATGACAATGACAATAAATGAAGTTCCATTGAATCTCGACATTGCTATGATCCCTATATCTATGAAAATCTCATCAGTTAAACTTTGTAAGAAGACGATTGGATGGATCCTTTTCTTTCGTAGTTCCCCATAATCACCTGAATGTGCAGATCATAATATTTGCCTTGGAATTAGTCCCTAACTTTTGCCTGGATCACCCTTTCAGGTTTTCAATCCACCGGGACGCCCTTTTTTGCCTGAGCCGCCCTTTCGGGTTTTCAACTCAGCGGGCTAATTTTTTTACTTTTATCCCTAACTTTTGCCTGGACCGCCCTTTCGGGTTTTCAGTCCACCGGGATAGCCTATTTTTGCCTAAGTCGCCTTTTCAGGTTTTCGACTTAGCGGCTTTTATTCCAATCTTTTAGGCATAATATCTTTTAACGGCATCTGCATTCACGGGAGTAGAAAGCTCTTCACCGTCCATTCTTGCAAGAATCAAGGCACCTCCGGAGAAAGCTCTCACCACCACAAACGGTCCTTCATAATTAGGCGTCCACTTGCCCCTGGGCTCTCTGTGCATGGTAGTGATTCGTTTGAGCACCAAATCACCTTCCTGGTAAGTCTGAGGACGTACTTTCTTGTCAAAAGCTTTCTTCATACGTCTCTGGTAAAGTTGTCCATGACATAGCGCCGTCATACGCTTTTCTTCAATAAGATTAAGCTCATCAAACCTCGTTCGGACCCATTCAGCTTCATCTAATTTGGCTTCCATCAGAAATCTCATTGAAGGAATTTCAACTTCTATCGGGAGGACAGCTTCCATGCCATATACCAAAGAAAAAGGGGTTGCCCCTGTCGAAGTACGTACTGAAGTACGGTAACCGTGCAATGCGAAAGGCAACATCTCATGCCAATCTTTATACGTGATCACCATTTTCTGAATGATCTTCTTGATATTCTTATTTGCAGCTTCGACAGCTCCATTCATCTTGGGTCTGTATGGCGTTGAATTATGATGCTCAATTTTGAAACTGGTACATAACTCTTCAATCGTCTTGTTATTGAGATTTGACCCGTTGTCGGTAATGATCCGGTGAGGAACTCCGTATCTACATATGATGTTATTCTTTAGGAAGCGAGCAACCACTTGCTTGGTAACATTAGCGTAAGAGGAAGCCTCGACCCATTTCGTGAAGTAATCTATGGCAACAAGTATAAACCTATGCCCATTTGAAGCCTTTGGTTCAATCATCCCGATCATGTCTATTCCCCACATGGAGAAAGGCCATGGTGAAGTCAAGACGTTCAACGGAGTAGGAGGTACGTGTACCCTGTCAGCATAAATTTGGCATTTGTGGCATGTTCGAACATGAGAATGACAATCAGTCTCCATTGTTAGCCAATAGTATCCTACTCTAAGGATTTTCTTTGCCATTGTATGCCCACTCATATGGGTACCAAACAGTCCTTCATGTATCTCTTTTATAATTTGCTCGGCCTCCTGTTCATCTACACATCGGAGCAGGATCATGTCATGATTTCTTTTGTACAACACTTCCCCGTTCAGAAAGAAATTTGAGGCCAATCTCCTTAGTGTTCTTTTATCCATACTCAAAGCACCTTCAGGGTATTCTTTCTTCTCTAAGTAGCGTTTGATATCATAGAACCAAGGCTTGACACTTGATTCTTCTTCGGCAGTCAGACAATGAGCAGGTTCTTCAAAGCGCTTGAGATCAAAGGAAGGCCGATGATTGGGCCAAATCAGCTGGTACATGGACGCCAGAGTTGCCAGAGCGTCAGCCATTTGATTTTCACTACGAGGCACATGAGTGAAGGTAATGTCATCAAACCTGGGGAGTAGCTTCAACACATAATCCCGGTATGGAATCAGATGGTCACATCTTACTTCCCAATCTCCTGTAGTTTGATATATCACTAGAGCTGAGTCACCATATACATCGAGTGTTTTAATCCTCAGATCAATGGCTTCCTCTAATCCCATAATGCATGCTTCATACTCAGCCACATTGTTTGTACACGAAAAACAAAGCTTAGCTGTAAAAGGTATATGGAAATCCTTAGGAGATGTCAGCACTGCCCCAATTCCACAACCTCGATCATTGGCCGCTCCATCGAACATGAGAGTCCATCGCTCTCCTGGTTCAGGCCCTTCGTCAGGTCCAGGCTCTTCATTGTCTCTAATCAACATGATGTCCTCGTCTGGAAAGTCGAACTTCAAAGGTTGGTAATCCTCCACAGGCTGGTGAGCAAGATGATCTGCTAGTATGCTGCCTTTGATAGCCTTTTGAGTGACATACTGAATATCATACTCCGACAAAAGCATTTGCCATCTGGCGATCCTACCAGTGAGAGCTGGTTTCTCAAATATATATTTAAGAGGGTCCATCTTAGAAATCAAATATGTTGTATGGGTCAACATGTATTGTCGGAGACGCTTGGCAGCCCATGCGAGAGCGCAACAAGTCTTCTCAAGTGCTGAATATCTCGTTTCACAATCGTTGAACTTCTTGCTCAAGTAGTAGATGGCATGCTCCTTCTTGCCAGTCTCATCTTGTTGCCCCAGCACACAGCCCATGGATTCGTCGAGAACTGTCATATACATGATGAGAGGTCTTCCGGGAACGGGAGGCACCAAGATTGGTGGTTCTTGCAAATATTCCTTAACCCTATCAAAAGCTGTTTGACATTCATCATCCCATTCAATTGTTTGATCTTTTCTTAAAAGCTTGAAGATTGGCTTGCAGGTAGCTGTGAGATGCGAGATAAACCTGGCAATGTAATTCAACCTTCCGAGGAAACCTCTGACCTCCTTTTCAGTTCTTGGCGCCGGCATACTCTGAATGGCTCTGACTTTGTCAGGATCAACCTCGATCCCCTTCTGGCTCACAATGAATCCTAGCAATTTTCCGGATCGAACCCCAAAGGTACACTTATTCGGGTTAAGTCTGAGCTTGAAATCTCTTAATCGTACAAATAATTTTTGCAGATTAACCATGTGTTCTTCCTCTGTTTGGGATTTTGCAATCATATCATCGACGTACACTTCAATCTCTTTATGAATCATATCATGAAAGAGAGTTACCATAGCACGTTGATATGTTGCTCCGGCATTTTTGAGTCCGAATGGCATTACTTTGTAGCAAAAAGTTCCCCACGGTGTAATGAACGTGGTCTTCTCCATGTCTTCTGGATCCATTTTGATTTGGTTATATCCAGAGAAGCCGTCCATAAAAGAGAACACTGAAAACTGAGCTGTATTATCCACCAATACATCGATATGAGGTAGTGGGAAATCATCTTTGGGACTAGCTCTGTTCAAGTCTCGGTAGTCGACACACATGCGGACCTTTCCATCTTTCTTTGGAACGGGAACAATGTTGGCGATCCACTGTGGGTATTTAGCTACTGCTAGAAATCCGGCGTCAAATTGCTTTCTTACTTCCTCCCGAATCTTGAGGGCCATGTCTGGGCGAGTCCTTCTCAACTTCTGCTTGACTGCTGGACATTCTTCTTTGAGTGGCAACTTGTGCACGACGATATCAGTATTTAGCCCGGGCATATCCTGATATGACCATGCGAACACGTCAGCGTACTCGTGGAGGAGCTCTATCAACTTTGCCTTCACTTTGGGTTGCAAAGAAGCACCTATCTTCACTTCACGCTTATCCTCCTCTGATCCCAAGTTGATGACTTCAATGTCCTCTTGGTGAGGCTGGATGACCTTCTCTTCTTGCTTGAGTAGTCGGGCTAACTCTTCAGGAAGTTCGCAGTCTTCATCGCCTTCTTCCTCTGCTTGGTTGATCGGATAATCAAAGTTATACGGGACCATAGCAACATCGTCATCAAGGACTTCGGTGGTGTCTCTGCATGTTTATGATTTATGCATTTATTTTAGAAAAGTGATGTGCATTAAAACATTGTCATTTTATTATAAAAGAAAAATGAAAGAAAGAGAACAAATATTGAATGCAAACTGATTTATTATATTGATAATCAAAGTTTTAAGACAATGGTGGCCCGACAACATCCCAATATGCCTTGGGCAGAGCATATGGTTTTTTTTTGGAAAAAGAAGTAGAATTACTTTTTAGGGTAAATAAACTGAGGAATCTCGACAGTTCTCCAGTTCTCTAATTCTTCCCCTGGACCGGCTTGACGAATCCAATTGCAAGTCGCTTCATGGTGGTCTTCGTCTGAGATCATTGCAGCATGATCCTCAAAGATGTATCCAGCGCTTATAAATGTATCACTCACTCGAGGGAATTGGCCATGTTCTTCATATGCTGAGACCGTTGTTGTACTGGAAGATGGCTGGTAGCCAATGCCATGCATGTCTCTCTTGTCTTGCATCTCGACAACTTTGCCCCAGCCTTGCGTGTTCCCGGTCTCCAAGACAGCCAAGGCTTCCTTCAGTGATGTCATTGACATTGATGGCTGTGGGCGCTCAGATTCTCGTTGAACTGCCAACATGCTCACTATTTCAAAAGATTGAAACGGTGTCTCGACAGTTTCGCCTTCCACATCAGTATATCTAAAAGAAGTCAAATGACTCACTAGGATATCCTCTTCACCTCCAATCACCACAATTCGGGTCTGCATAGGGAATTTTAATTTTTGATGGAGAGTGGATGTAACGGCCCCTGCGTTATGAATCCATGGTCTTCCCAGGAGACAACTGTACCCTGGATGGATATCCATTACTTGGAAGGTAATGGTGAACACAGCAGGTCCTATCTTAATCGGGAGATCCACCTCTCCTATGATCGCACGCCTAGAACCATCGAAGGCTTTCACTATCAATGCGCTTGGCTTCATCACCGCTCCTTGTACAGGCATTCTTTCCAATGTCGTTTTTGGCATCACATTTAGGGAGGAACCCGTATCCACCAACACCCTTGATAGCAACGTATCTTCACACCTTATGGAAATGTGTAAAGCTTTATTGTGATTCTTCTTATCAGCAGTGAGTTCTTCATCATTGAAACCAAGGAAGTTACCAGTGGTAACGCTGGCTATGACGTCATCAAATTGGGCCACAGTGATATCTTTGGTGATATGCGCCGCACTTAGTACTTTCAGTAGAGAGGATCTATGTGCTTCAGAACTAAGTAGTAAAGCTAACATAGATATTTTGGCGGGAGTTTGGTTCAGCTGGTCGACCACCTTATAGTCGCTTTTCTTGATGATCCTCAAGAACTCTTCCGCTTCTTTCTGAGAGAATGCAGCTTTGGGCGATGACGGTTCTTCTGGTGACCCCTGAGGAATAGGAGTAACAACCGGTGCAGCAGTCGTCTTTTGCTTTTGCTGGGATGATGACTCCACTGGTCTTGGCGCGAACAATCTTCCACTGCGAGTCATACCACTGGGTCCGGCAATGGCTGTGACAATGGGAAATTCAAGATTAATAGGCTGCCTTCTCCGGCCTTGCCTAGCGTTTGCTGGTTCATAACTCCATGGCACAGCTTGGTTATTTTCCCCAGTGTAGTGAACGGGGTACTCTATAACCATAGGAGTACTATTGTTTGGAGTTTGAGGTGCGTCTTAAAACATCTCTGTTGCAGCCACCATTATTCTCTCCATTCCCCGCCTTTTAATCTGTATCAGACCTTGATTGAGGAGTTTTTGCAAGCACTCCCTGATATTCTCTTCGGAATGATCAACCCCCTCATCCCTTGCCAACATCAAACCTGCTTTCTCCAACTGTTCGCCAATCACAGCCAATGGGGTCTGGACGTCTTCTGCCTTCAAAATTAACTCACAATCGTCCTCTTCCTCCACGGCATTAACATTTGCTCCCCCATGAGGCGGCAATGGGTCGTTTTTGATATTTGGACCTCTTGGAGTAAATGTTAGATCCTTCGACTCCACCAAATCCTGCACATGATTTTGAAATGCATAGCATTTGTCAATAGTGTGCCCAGGTGCGCCTTTGTGAAATTCACAAGTGGCATTGGCATCGTAATTTGGGGGATACGGGAAAGTGGCTGGCCTTAGATCCCTCAGAATCAGTTGCCCGCGTTGGTTCAACTGATTGAAGATATCCCTGTAAGGCATGGGGACCGGATCAATATGCCTTCTTGTTCTAGGCTGCCTTTGCACCGGACCAGTTCGTCTATATTGTTGATTGGGCTGCTGTGCTGGAGCCTGTTGATATTGTTGTTGTTGTGGAGCCTGTGGTTGATATGTAGCTAGCGCAACATTAGCTACCTGCCCATAAGGCATGTTATATGGTAAGTTATCCCTTCCTCTCATGATAGCATTGGCTTCTCCTTCCTTTTTCTTTTGGAAATTAGAAAAAGGTTTCTTACCAGTATTTGCAGGAGTAGCTGCTCCTTTTCCTTTTTTCAGCTGGCTCTCGATTCTTTCCCCTACAGACACGATTTCAGAGAAACTAGGAAAACTAGCTCCCATCATTCTGTCCATATACTTATCCTCCAGCGTATTTAAGAACATGTCCGTTAACTCTTTAGGAAGCAATGGCGGTTGAACCCGTGCAGCGAGTCCTCTCCACCGTTGCGCATATTCTTTGAATGATTCATTGCTACGTTGTGTCATGTCTTGCAATTGAGTACGATTAGGTGCAAGATCAACATTGTATTGATAATGTTCAAGGAATGCACGGGAGAGGTCATTCCACGTTTTGATTCGGCTTCTCTCCAGCTGGACGTACCACTCCAAAGATGCCCCGGACAGGCTGTCCTGGAAGCAATGAACCAGGAGCTGGTCGTTCCTAGCATATAGAGCCATCTTTCTGCAGTAGGCCCGGAGATGGGTGTGAGGACAGCTGTTCCCTTTATATTTATCGGGAAAGTCCGGAGCCTTGAACTTATGCGGGATTACCAATCCTGGCACCAGACACATTTCCTCAGCATCTATACCTGGAATGGTGTTGATGTCCATCGCCTTAAGCTTTTCCTCCATTGAGCGCAATCTTTCTGCTACTGGATCCAGAAGAGTTTCGGTGCGGTGAGCTGGTGGATCTGCGTAAAAGACATCAGACTGTTCATCCATGTCTTTAAACGACCCATGGTGGACATCTAAAGATGGTACATTGGGTGGATTTACCCCCGCAAGACCGAAATTATCTTTGGCCGTCCCCGAAGTGCCGGCCTGCCTAGTGAGTTTCTCAGCTTCTTCCTCCCTCTTAGCCATAGTGATGACCTCGAGGATTTGGTCTAGCTTTCCCTTGAGTGAGTCAATATCAGCTCTCATGGCATTCTGTTCTTCATGAATTTGCTCCAACGTCATTTTGTAGATTTTTCTGGTCTCGTACCTTCGTCGGAAAATCCGGAAAGTCAGCTTTTCTGGAGAGGGAAGGTGAAAGTGTATGAGTTTGTGTTTTTTATGCAAATGAGACGTATGAATATGTTAAGATGATATGTTTTATGGATTTTATTTTCAGGGGACTATTCACAAGCATAAAATGATTTATAGCATTCAAAATATTATGAAGACAAAATAAAAGAAAACTCAAGGTCTCATTCATTTAATTCAACAAAGTACCAAAGTACAACCATTACACCAAGTCCTTTTTTTGAAATGTAAACAACATAAAACAAATACAATAATTAAACTGTTGGTTTCCGTGTTTCACACTCTTTCACTTTCTCCTTGAATGCCTTCAACATGGCCTGACACATCTCAAGAAAGTATCCCACAGCTGGAGAGTGGCCGTCGTTGTCTTCAAATTCTTCCATCGCCATTGAGAGCCTGAAGGGTAGATCTTTAGCTTGCTGGTTGCACCATTCAATGAGCCTATTAAGCTTGCCATGGTACATATCTCTCTCATCAGTTCGAACATTCACAGCACGTTCATATCCTTCAAAGCAATCTTTCACTTTCTTCCTTGCGGCTTCCCAGATCTCGCGGTCTTTAAGAAGACTTTCATATTGGTCTTTCCAGTGTTGAGCGCTTCTTATGGCGTTGTCAGCTTCTTGGCATTTCGAATTCCAATCCTTCACTGAAAGCCTAGAAACATTCATTGCTTCAACTTTAAGATCATATTCCCGCCTGCAACTTGCTACTGCCTGATTGAGGGACTCAGTAAGTCTCTTGATTTCTTCCCCAAGCTCATCTTTCACCCTTTTTACCTCTTGGTGAGCACGGAAGAACCATTCTTCATTATCTGCACTTCGCTTGCAAGCTTTGTTCAAATCCTTCTTCAGGTCACTCACTTGATAATAGGTCTGATCTAAACAACCTTTGACATTAAACTTCTTCCGTTGTTCATCCTCAACCTTTCCTTGAACAATTTCAAGTTGAGCGGTCGTGCGAGTAAGATCATATTTCAAACCATTCTTCTCATATGTCACTCGCCGCAGCTGTGAAGTAAGTTCCTCATTCTCTTTCCCAAGGCTTGCTATCTTTGCCCTAAGCTCTTCAACTTCCTCATATGACACTGGTATTGGCTCAGGAGTAGGAGGCCTAGAAGGAGTTTCCAAGGAGAAAGGGAGTTTGATAATTTTAACCCTTTCTATGACCCACTCTCGGTATGGCATTCTGGTTACACCATCTCTCTTTCTTAGCTCATCACCCTTGGTATGGATCTTTTCCCAAGACTTAACAATCTTATGGAGCAAAGATGGGTCCCTGGTTCCCATGTCATGCAGTATCATCTCTTCCAAATCTCTATCATCCGGCTTTCCCAATATAGGGTACTCAAATTGTCGTATCACTAAAACAGGATTATAGTTAATACAACCTTTGGTCCCTATTAATGGCACATTACAAAAACTCCCACAATCCATGATTATCTCTTCAGCATTCAATTTATTAGGATACCAAGTGATATTCCTATCGGTAAGAGACACCAATTTCTGAGCCCATTCTTTGTCCGTCATATCCGGTACAAGTGAGTTGCGCTTGAATATGTGAGACGTAAGCCACTTGTAAAGTAAAGGGAAGCAAAAAGTCAAGACGGTACCTTTCTTTTCATGCCGGAGATGAAGATTATAAAAAACATCAGCCAAAAGTGGAACAACAGGACTCTGGCCTTGCTTCCAAACAGCCCAAAACACACTGACAGCAGTTGCATCAATGAAGTCATCAAAAGTTGGAAAAAGCACTAACCCATATATGAGAAGAGCTAGTACATTCACCAAAGCATCCCAGCATTTACCCTTGAACAAATTCATAGCTTCTTTCTCCAAATAAAGTCTTCGGAAACAAAACAAACCTTTCTTTTCTTTCCAATTATTCTTAGCTGTTGGCACATCAATCTCAAGTGCTTCAGCTAATTCCTCCACCTTAGACCATCTTCCGATCATAGTATAGGGTGCCCTACCCTTTGCAGTGAGACCCATGAACCCTTCGAACTCTTCCAAAGTAGGAGTCAACTGAAAGTCTTGGAATAAGAAACTTCGCATCTGTGGATCATAAAATTGTGCCAAGGCAGTGATAGCTGGCATTTGTACCTTAACAGCAAGGAGGTCAACAATTCGGCTGAATCTCACATTCATTATTCCTTTGTAAGTAGTAGGCATTCCCTCTAGACATGCTCTGACAACAGTGGTGTTTGGTACAAAGGTCTTCAGTTGCAATGGTTTTCTTTTCTCTGAATTCATGATTACTTTGAATGCAAAATAAAATGCTGATAAATAATTCCCTGAAAATAAAATTATCCGTAAGTCATGATGTTTTTATGCAAATGATTATGAATGCATAGCAACTGGATCCAGGATGACACAAGTAACTTCCAAACCCTCTTAAAGTGGTAGGTCACAATATATTAGTTCTAGATTCTTTACCCATAAACCCGCTCACAGGATAGCTTCTATGGTAACAACATCAAGATACTCAAGGTCACGGACACTAATCACATTACCGTCCTGCCACAGGCTAGCCGTATTATGACGATAATAATGATAAGGTCTACCTCAAGTGGAGTTTTCATGTTAGGCGTACGAAGGGGCGAGCCTTCGGAGACTAACACTACATAACTACCAATATTGAAACTGGTTCTATAAGTGGGTCCCAGAGTCACAGCCCTTTCATGAATCAGGTCGTGTAACAGGCTAGCTGCGTTACGACGAGATTTATGAATAGGTCTACTTTCTGGAGGAGCTTTCGTGTTAGGCTTGCAAGGAGCGAGTCCCTGAAGACTAACACTAATAACTACCAAATCTAACTTAGATGTTCTCTCTTCTTTTTCAAAAGTTCGGCCAAAGAACTTTACTTGTGATATCAACCCCGGATCCAACAAATATAATAATAAGCAACATGATAAAGAAGAAAGCGATAAATAAGCATAAATAATAATAAATAAAGAAGACAAGCAAAAACAAGTTAGCAAACAAACACAAGAACGACCAAGTTAGGCTCGACTCTCTTATGCACAAGGCTAGTCCCCAGCAGAGTCGCCATCTGTCGTACCTCAAAAAATACGATCCTCGCGAAAGACGCGGAAAAAACAAACAAACAGAGTCGCCACCTAATTTTAATCTATTCCTAATAAAGGAAAAGGGAAATATAGATAAACCCTATAAAAGAATGAACTTGGTCATTGAAACCAGATTCTGAATTCGGGAGTCGGTTACGCAAGAGGAAGGTATTAGCACCTCTCACGTCCGTTGTATTCAACGGGAACCTCTTAGTCTAATCTGCGATTGAATACTAACTTATATTAATGTCTTCTTAATGGTAAACGATATGTTAAGGAAAATGGGTGGTTTTAGTCTTAGGGTGCTCGGCAGGGATTGAGATCCGTGTGCCTACGTATTCCCTTGTGCAATGGGAAAGTCAGAGCCTCGTAGTTTGTGGTGCTAAGTTTGATTGTTGCTTATGAACGATTTTTCGAATCGCATTCTATTTGCTAAGCGTTGGCTTGAATGCTCGTGATTGGAGGCTGAAGCACTAGCTTGTTTTGCAAGTATAGAAAGGATTTGGACAGTTCTGGTTTCGAAAATAATGTTTGAGTTGATTAGGGTTTTTTAAGAATGAAAGAGTGAATAAACTGCGTCCTGTGGGGCGGGCCTCAGGAGAGTTTACACGAGAATTCGAGGAATGCTGGACTCCAGAATTCAATTCTTTCATTATTTGATATATTGAATTAAGTATTTTAATCACGAAAGATCGAATGAACTGCGTCCTATGGAGCGAGCCTTAGGAGAGTTCATTCAGAAATTCGAGGAATGCTAGACTCCAGAATTTCATTCTTTCGACACTTGATTTAGAAATTATCTTGGTAAAATTGTATTTGCTTTAGGGTTTTAGGAATTGGATTTTGGTATGGAAATAAATACATTACTTTGATTTATTTTTTAGAGTTTGGGAGATTTTTTAAGAAAAGCGAAAATTGTGCAGACGGCGATCGGATAATGATCGACTTACGTGTGTGTATGTGTAAATATATAGAAGTATTTAATTGGTGTTGGACCAAAAAACTACTTATCCTTTGAAACGATTATTCTTAGTGCGTGCTCGTTTTATTTAGCGCTTTAAAGTCGAAATGCGAATGTGAAATTACACAAGTTCAAATGAGGCTTGCAATAACAAAATAAAGCACCACATAATAAAAGGTAAATCAAACACGTTATTTTTATTAAAAAAAACTAATAGGGATATTATCTAAATTCTAGCATAAAATTAAGATATTATCATACAAAGCCCTAAAATTTATTTCTAAAATCTTAAAACCTCTTTTTTAGAAATAAAGTCCATTCTTGTTATTTAAAAGATGTTTATAATTTTAATCAAAATTTGACAAAATTAAAAAAACAATAGGCGAAAATAACAAATATTTCATGGTTGGATTATAAGCCCAATAGCCTTCAACATGCTGACTTAGGTGGCTAAGGATCCAGTTTATATCATAAAACCCATATCAAAATAAAAGAGTTTTAGAGGAACAAAAGAAACCTATCCATCAAAGGAGTCATCGGTTTTTAAAAAAAATCTATTGAAATTCATAAGTCAAAAACATAATAGACTAGTCACTTGGGAAAGTGATCAGCATGCGTGCCTTGAGTAGTGTGTCACCACAAGAAGGCCAATCATAAAAGAAGCACGTGTTTTTTTACACAGAAGGAATATTTTGAGAATTAAATAACATATTAAATCAATATATGATATTGGCCAAAGGAAGAAACAGAATCATTAAGCCCCTTTATACAACACAAGCAAATCGAAACTGGAAAAGGAACGAGAACAACAACTTCCGAAAATCAACTCAACTCAGCTATGGTGTTCAACCTCACTGTATCATCGTGATCATCATCAGTACCAAACATGCATTAACAAATCGAACAAACAAAACCTAATTCCAGTTAAAAAACAAACCCTAATCTCGATATGTTCATCGACGCATAAAATGCAGAGAAAGCCCAGAAATCAAGTAGATGAAGGTGAAAGAAAGACTACCTCAAATAGAGATACACAGCTCGCGCTTCTTCAAGGTATGTTGTAGGGAAATGATGGGCTTCCTTTTGCTTTTTGCTTGTTTCCTCCTCACTGTCTCCTTTGTAGTCCATCTGAGAATGAAATGTGTGGGGGTTTAGCTCGATTATCCTCAGAGTTTAGATGATAAACTCTGAAGAACTTGTTGAAACGAGCTTTGAGTGAAGAATTTAGGGATTTGATGATTAATCTCGTAGAGTGTGCTAGGGTTTTTCGTAGGTAGGTCCTCTCAATGATTGCAAATGATTGTTTTTATAGTGAGAATATTTGAGGCTGATACGTGTGAGTGAGAATGAAAATCGTGCGAAAATTGTGAAATTTGTGTGAATGATCACGTGAGAGGATGAGTTGTGTTTTCGTAAAACCCTGAAAGAGTATCCTTTTTTGATTTTGTGTGGTCCCGTTTTTGTGTACAATCTTGGATTTTGTCTGTAGCTAGAGGCATTTATTTTTGTGTGGTCCCTCTGAAAATCTGATATTTGCGTTTTTGATGCTAGGTATTTATCATTACTAAGAATTTTGCTCCCACTTCTTATACTGACATTTGTATCAACTTCTTCTTTTCATGTACAATACAATCGATAATATTCTTACTCATGTGATGCCTTGAATTTGAGTTGTTGTGAGAGTTTGATGAGGTCTACTGACAAGGTATGATAAGGATACTATTATCCATTAGCTTGAAAATTGGTTTGGTGATCATTGTCTCTATATTAAGTTTCCTTTTGTTCTTGCAGAGGATCCATCTTAACACAAGAAACCTGTCACGACAATAAGGAGGACTAAGGTTATGGCGTGATGCTTTGCTGAATTGGGATTCCTTCACATTCTCGGACAACGTTGGTGCAAGTTTTGAGGAAAAGGAAACTCAGAAACAGGTCATGTAGGTGTATGAGCATTTGTCCTTACAAAGTTTTGGCTGAAATCTTGGACGAGAATGAACGTAGCAAGGAGCAAGTTTTCTTCGTAATATTTCCTCGTAGGCACTTGAAATTCTTTCACATTGATTCATATTCATGACCTTCAATTTGTCTGCTCCTCTGATTTGTCCCCTATGATTTCTTGATGTTTCTTTCTTCTTGTAGGCTATTGACGGTATCTTGAAAGAACATATGCAAAGTATGGAGACATGTTGTCGTTGAGGAGCCCTTGCAATCACATTTCTACATTGTTCTGGAAACATGGTTACACCATTGCTTGACATCACTTCTTATTATTTGGCATGTTATTGAAGTATTTGTATGATTACTCTTGCTTTGACTGATGTTTTGGAGTAACCGCCGCAGGTTTGCTATATTATGAGAGTGCAATGTTGGAGACCTGTGTACTGATGCAGAAGATTAACTCAGTGAAGCATGAAGATGAGCTAGCTCGTGAAGGCTCGGAAGAGTGGACATGAAGAGGTTCGGCGAGGAACAACGATGCTTGGGGTTGAAGGTTATCGACTGATGCTCTAGGTTGATCAAATTACATGATCAACACATATGCTAGGTCATTGTTTTTTACTATGCACATGATATTATTGGTCATGAATTGTAGATGAGGCCTACTTAGTATTTCCCTACATAGACGAACAATCTCGACATTGCCATTCTGATATTGAACCCTTGTATTTGCTAATACTTGTCCAGTACTGTCTGTTATTTTGGATGACTGGTTCATTTTTCCTAGTGTAGAGAAATCATTGTGCAGTATTTTGAATTAGTAATTAACAAATGCATGAACATGGAATGCTTGATATTCACTGCATTTTTCTTATGATCATAATGATGCTTGGCAGGAGAAGCAATTTGGAGGAAAATTAGTTGTCATGAAACTTTGAAAGGCATCGCACATTTAGCACAAAGTTGGGGTCCTTGTTTGCAACATCTTAAGCTTAGGTGAAGACTGAACATACCAGACTTGACAGTTACGCACATGACGGACAGTATACAAACCACATCAAAAAAAATTTTAGCTTCGAATTGCTCCCAGTCCTGCTTGAATTTATGAATTCTAAATTGATTCCTTGACAAATAATCAAATTGATGCTATGTTGTATGCCATGAAATATAATCTTATACTTTTGTTCTGTGTCACAGTTGGAAGAGATAGATATTCACTGGAAATCTGATTCGGTCAGCCGGAGTCATTGCCAAAAGATGAGCTTTGATTGAAGATGCGACTACCGAATGGTTCACTACTAAAAACATCTAACAGAATAACTTGCAATCCCTTTTGAAAGGTAGACTGTGAATTAGAATTGGAAGCAGATGTGATTGAAGTTTTGTAGGATGGAAGCATGTTTTGGCAAAGTTTTAGATGTACCAAGGTTATATTGAAGATGAAATTAGGGAGAAACTAGTGTAAAAAAACTATCCCATTTATCCAATAAAGTAATGTATAATTTTCTCTGTGTTGTAATGGGAATTAAGTGATGAATAATGTAATTCTGTTATGGACATTGAACTTGGAACTTATTACTCTTCAATTTGATTTTTTTTTTTACGTATTAACTTCACCTTTACACCATCATGTCCTTGCGTATGAAACAAATGTCTCGTACCTAAATGAAAACAAACATGGACCAATGCCTTGCTTCCTGCTGCAACTTTGATTCAAACTTGAATTCTGCACTTGTCTGAAATTGACCACAACAAAACCTTGAATTTAAATGGTGCCAATAAATTGAAACCATAAAAATTGCGTTTGTGAATAAGTTCCAATATCCTTTAACTCTTCATGTTAAAACAAATCTTGAACTTAATAGCCATTTGGACCAAAGTATTTGCAATAAAACTTGTTGGAACCCAATATAGACTTTGTGAGCATGTCTTGCAATCGTGGACCCGAATACCCTAACTGGCAAAATATCCAATCCTTGACGATTTTTAAACACACGACACTTCGAATTGTATCACATCATTGTATCCAGAATAGACTATGAGGTAAATGACTTGAGATATGAATCACATTGCGCATATTTTCTCCATATGACTTTAAGTCAAGATTACACAAATCTGAACCTAGATAATAAGAAGATACAAATAACTCGTACATATTTTTTTTTCTTTCTCAAGTAATGGTTAGTAATCAAATATAAACACAAAACGAAGAAATGTTGTATAGGTAGGACAAATTTAGGGTATGACAGGGGTAAGAAGTTTGAAGATGTGGACATGGTTGATAAAGTGCCAGTGAAGATTACCTCCAAGGTCCCTATCAAGATCACTTCCAAAGGTCCTGTCAGGATCACTGCTGAAGGCCTTGAAAAGACTGTTGCTGAAGCTAGAGTGGCTCCCATGATTATTACCACTCCTGGTCCAATTCCATATACTTCTGATAAAGCTATACCCTGGAATTACGGTTCTGATGTTTATATTCATGGTGTTAAACAGGAACCTCTGACTGATACACCTGCTACTAATGATAACCTTGATGTTGGTAATATTGCTGGATCTAGTAAGATCACCAGAAGTGGAAGAATTTTCTCTTCTTCAGCTGCCTCCAAGGGTGCAGTTACTCCAACTACTACCTCCACTTCTGAGCCAAGTACTGATGCTCGGGGCAAAGGTCCTGTAGTAGAACCTGTACAAGCTGAAGCACCGACTGTTGAAAATCTTTCTAAACAGATGGAAGAAGTACTGAAGATCATTCGCAAGAGTGATTATGATATTGTTGACCAATTGGGGCATACTCCCTCCAAAATTTCCATGTTGTCTTTGTTGCTGTGTTCGGAGGCTCATGCTAAAGCCTTGATCAAATTCTTGAAGACTGCTCATGTACCAAATGAAATTTCTGTGGATCAATTTGAAAATTGTGTTGCACATCTGACTTATGATAATGGGTTAGGCTTTTCTGATGCTGACTTGACTCCTGCCAAGAGAAACCATAATAGAGCTTTGCATATCTCCATTGAATGTAGGGGCACTACCTTGTCTCATGTGTTGATAGACAATGGCTCTTCATTGAATGTACTTCCCAAAGAGGTTCTGAACAAGCTCAATCCTGAAGATATTGTGTTAAGACCAAGTAATATAGTGGTGAGGGCCTTTGATGGTTCAAGAAGAGTGGTGCATGGAGAAATAGATCTCCCGATCAAAGTAGGCTCTCAAGTCTTCAATTCTACCTTCTATGTAATGGATATTCGTCATGCGTATTCCTGTTTGCTTGGGCGCCCCTGGATCCACGGGGCAGGTGCTGTGACCTCCACTCTACATCAGAAGTTGAGATATCCAGTGAAGGGAAAGGTTGTCACTGTTTACGGAGAGGAAGAATATATGATCAGTCATGTGAATACATTTAAGTATGTTGAAGTGGAAGGTGAATATGTTGAGACTCCTTGCCAGACATTTGAAGTAGTTCCTTTGGTTGTTCCTGTTGCTGAAGCTCCTCCTGTTGTTAAAAAAGTTCTTGTGGTTACCAGAGTACCTCCTACAATGGCCTCCCTCAAAGATGCCAGAGCTGTGGTTGAAGAAGGTGGTTGTACTATTTGGGGTCAGCTTCCTGACATTCCTTACAAGTCTGACAAATTTGGTTTGGGTTTCACTGCAGAGTCCCAGAAGGTTGTTTGTCGTGCTCGTGCTGTTTGTATCACCAATCAAGGGGTCATGAGAGATCAAATCAATATTGTGGGTGACTATAGTGAAGACTACAACCTGGATGCTTGGATCTTTCCTACTGTGGGTGATGGGCTCAACAATTGGAAGACTGAAGACGTTATTCCTATCTCCTTTAGTCAGGAGTAAATACTATTACTGTGTTGTTATTTTTAAGTTTGTAATTTTGAACAATTAAACTTTTAAGCCTTGTGTCTTACCCGGGGCACAATGGTATGCTTGTTACGGGATGTCATTTCATTTGCATACTTCATTCAATAAAAATCAATGGACGTTTCATTTTCGTAAATATTGTGCTCCTTGTCTTTCTTTTATTTTATTTTTGTTTTATCAGCTATGTGTTCTTACACACACCCACATCACTAAAATGCAGATCCTCATCCACTCTGGATCCTGTTGATAACAGTTCAACTATTGCCAATTATAATTTCGAGAATCCGATCTATCAAGCTGAAGATGGAAAGGAGGAAGATTGTGAAGTACCTGTAGAGCTTTCTAGGTTGTTACAATAAGAAGAGAAAGCTATACAGCCACATGAAGAGTCAATCAAAGTTGTGAATCTGGGAACTGAAGAAAACAGGAAAGAGGTCAAGATAGGGGCTGAATTAAAGGATGGTGTTAAGAGCAGATTAATTCAGATGTTACGAGATTATGTGGAGATCTTTGCTTGGTCCTATGAAGATATGCCAGGGTTGGATACAGACATTGTGGTTCACCGTTTACCAGTAAAAGAAGACTGTCGTCCAAAGAAGCAGAAGGTTCATCGCATGCGTCCTGAAATGTCAGAAAAGATTAAAGTAGAGGTGATGAAACAGTTTGATGCAGGGTTCTTAGCTGTGACTTCTTATCCTCAATGGGTTGCAAATGTAGTACCAGTACCTAAGAAAGATGGTAAGGTACGTATGTGTAGGATCAGAATGCGCCTAAGAGGGGGGGGGTGAATTAGGTGTATATAATTTTTCTCGATTCTTTTTCTTTGATGGATAGAATTTTTCTTGTAAGTTTGTATGAAAGGAAAACAGTAAGGCAGAAAGTAAAAGTGACACAGAGAGTTATCCTGGTTCCCTTCACAGTTCGAAGGTACATCCAGTCCCCTTTTAACTTGAAAGAGATTTCCACTAGTTTTTAGAAAAAGTACAACCTATCACACCTTCAATGGTGAGGCCTACTTTCTAACAAACTATCATACAAGTGTGCAAGAACAATCATCTTGCCACACTTACCCTTATGTCCAAACAAACCTTGGAACACAAGTCACACAATAGAAATACCTTTCTATATTTTTAATTTTGAGTGAGTAATACAAAGACTTAATATCAATAATGATCTTCTCCTATGTACACAATTAACTTTTCAAATATCAATACAAGTGTTCAAACATGAAGTATGAAAGATGAATATCTTATGAACACTTTTGAAAAGTATGAAAATATTTTAAAATTGATGAATTTGATTCAAGTGATTTTTTATAAAAATTGTAGGAGGTGTTTTTGAATTTGAAAAATTCAGATTTTATATTATACAAGACACCCTTTTGAAAAGGTATGAAAATTATGAATCAAAATAATTTTTGAAGAGATATAATCAAAAGGTGCAATTTGAATTTCAAAGAAAAATATTTTTCAAAATATTACAGTGTTAACCGGTTAACCAAATGGTTAACCGGTTAACGCCTATAAACGTTAACTGGATTATTGCGAATTTGAACCCGTTAACCGGTTAACCAAATGGTTAACCGGTTAACACTGTTAAAAACAGAAACAGAAGGTTTTTTAAAGAGTGTTAAACGGTTTGAAAAATATATCAAATTATTTTATGCAATATGCTAGTATATGATTGAATGCGTGAACACTTGTACATCAATTTAAAAGAGAGATTGATATACCTAAACAAAAGCATCCAAGCATGAAGTAGAACGATGATGCAAACGAAGCTTGATAGCAAAGTCGGTTGCTTGAAGCTTGATCAGTTGGAGCTCTTGACGTTTTGCAGGTCTGAAAGATATGCGCCGTGTTGTCTTCATCAAAAAACTTCGAGGTTGAAGGTGTGCTTCTACATTCTCCCCCTTTTTGATGATGATAACCGAAAATTCTACGAGAGCTTTGATCAATGTTTCTCTAAGCAAAACCTCCCCCTATGGACAGCAACTCCCCCTAAATGATAGCAGCAGTAGCGGAAAAAAAATTCTGCATAGAGAGTCATTAGAGAAACAAGGTCTTCTCCCCCTTTGGCATTAGCAAAAAGGAAGGGACCAACAAGCAAGCATGAACATGAAAAGTATAGAATCATACAAGCAATCATACAAGCAAGCACACATATAAAATGCAAACATAATGCAAGTAAACCAAAAATGCCAAAAAAAACTTAGGAATTTAGTTTGAGAGTACAAAACATAACATGATTAAAAGATAAAGCAACATAATAAAAGCAACATGGAGACATGGTCCTTATTCCTCATCCGACACATCCTCATCATCTTCTTCCTCTTCTTCGGTACCATCCACATCCTCATCAACATGCTCGGTGGTGGTTCGGGAGCTTAGGACAAGGTTGCGAAGGCTTTTGATGGCACGCATAGCTTCATGGTGGTGTGACATCATGGTTGAGTAGAGAAAGTCATTGGTAATGCCGGTTTCCGGAATAGGTGGAATGGAGGTGGAGGATCCGTCATCATACTTATAAGTTCCATCATTGGCTTGGACAATGCCGGTGTTCTTGATGATTGTGACTCCGTTGATTTCATTACCCGTAGTAGTCATAACAATAAACGGTTCTCGACCGATTTCCATATCGGTAAGTTCCAAAATCCTTGAAAGGAGACGGCCATACGGTAATCGAGTCTTCAAAGAGAGTTGTTGCTTCAAATGATATAGCATGGTAGGAAGCCAATTAATCTTAATCTTGTTCTTGATGGCAAAGAGCACTTGCATCTCCAAATCATTGATTTGAGATTGATTGGAGTTCTTGGGTAGCAAGACATGGCAAATGACATAATGAAGCATCCGGTCATCCACGGAGAGATTCTTCGCATAGCAAAGTACCCGAGAGGTACGCTGGCCGGATATCACGGCTGCCTTTGGAAACCTACAGATGTTATAGTAGTATTCCATCTTATCATAGTTGGCCCATTTGCCCTCATCATGGTTGACACCCTTTCAGAGAAACACTCCCAAGTATGTTAAAGACAAAGAGGTAGCAAGAGTACTTAGGTCAACCTCAATCTCACAATCTCTAATAGAAGCAAAAAGGTGGTGCTTATCCTTATCATCACAATTGAGAACCATGTTGTTCATGAAAGACTTCACCAAATCCGGATACACCTTTCCATTATCGGCAATAAAATCTAACATTCCTTGATATTCTAGTAATGCCGAAAACTTAAACGATTCAAAAGATTTCAGGTTCACATACTTACCCTTGAGAAGATGTCGAACCCGAACACGGAAATCCAATCGTCTCTTCTTGGTAGATTCCATAGGCATGTCTTCTTCACTGCTAGACCTTGATGCTGACACTGGAGCTTTTCCCTTTCTTGAAGCCATGAAGATGAAGCTTAAGTTGAGGGTGAGTGAGAGTATTTTCGGATTAGGGTTTGGTGAGTGAAGAGTGAAGTGAAGGAGATGAAGTTTTGTGAGAGTTACAATGTAGTGGGTTTTAATGGAGGAGATGGAAGGTTTGGAAGAATGAGTAAGTGGAGTTTAATGGTAGGTCAAAGGAAGAGGAATAGATTTATGAGGTGTCTTGAGATACCATGCATCAATTAGACATAACACACACAAGACAACATAAAAAAGGAAAAATAATTTTTTTTTAAAGTAACAGAATCTGTCACGCAGGCAGGGACTGCTGTTTTGAAGGTGTTAACCGGTTAACCGATCCGTTAACCGGTTAACGGACAAAAAAATTCAAAAAATTTTAAAAATCCAGCAGCTTTGGTGGGGAAAAATGGGAGTAAATTTTCAAAAAAAAAAATCCATAAAGTGTTAGCACTTGTCATTCCGCAAATTTCGATCAAAAAATATTTTGAAACCGATTGATTTCGGGTATACAAAAGTGAGAAAAACCAAAAACAGTGAAATGTGAGTGCTAGCATTTTATGACATTAAAGTGAGCAAAAACACATATAAACACACATAATGCAATAAAAACATATAACAATCAATTTTTGGGTCAAGATTAGATGTCACCTTCATTGAGAATGCCAAGTTCTCGTCGAATCTTGAAAAATTGCTCCTTAGCCAATGGTTTTGTGAATATGTCGGCTAGTTGATTGTGTGTATCCACGAACGTAACATCTACATCTCTGTTTAAAACATGATCTCGAAGGAAATGATGTCGGATATCTATGTGCTTTGTTCTTGAATGCAGGATCGGGTTCTTTGTAATATTGATGGCACTTGTGTTGTCACACCGGAGAGGGATATAACCGAGATCTATACCGAAATCGAGAAGTTGTTGTTTGAGCCACAAGATTTGAGCACAACAACTTCCTGCTGTAATGTACTCCGCTTCGGCCGTGCTAAGTGCAACGCATGCTTGCTTCTTGCATGCCCATGACACCAGTGCATTCCCGAGAATGTGACAAGTACCACTTGTACTCTTTCTATCGGTCTTAGATCCTGCATAATCAGCGTCAGAATAACCAATTAAAGAACAAGTACTACCTTTAGGATACCATAGTCTGACGTGCGTTGTTCCTTTGAGATACTTCATGATACTCTTCATGGCAGTGAGATGTGATTCCTTCGGATTAGCTTGAAAGCGGGCACACAAACAAACACTAAACATAATGTCAGGACGGCTCTCCGTCAAATATAAGAGTGAACCGATCATACCTCGATATTTTGTAATATCTATTGAAGTGCCGGAAAGATCTTGATCAACATATATCCCGGATCCCATTGGAGTAGACATCTCTTTGCAATTGTCCATATCAAATCTTTTCAATAACTCCTTGCAATACTTGGATTGGTTGATGAAGATGCCATCCTTTGTTTGCTTGATTTGTAAACCAAGGAAGTAGTTCATCTTTCCCATCATGGACATCTCGAATTCGCCTTGCATCATAAGAGAGAATTCTTCGCAAAGATCTTTGTTTGTTGAACCGAATATGATGTCTTCGACATAGACTTGAACAAGTAAGGTGTTACCCTTAAGATTCTTGATGAACAAAGTCTTATCAACCTTTCCTTTAGTAAAACCTTTCTCACATAAGAAGTTGCTAAGGTGATCATACCAAGCCCTTGGTGTTTGCTTTAATCCATAAAGAGCCTTCTTCAACTTGTAGACATGAGACGGGTTCTTGAAGTCTTCAAAACCGGGAGGTTGTTTGACGTAGACTTCTTCATTGATGTAACTGTTTAGGAAAGCGCTTTTGACATCCATCTGGTACAACTGAAAATTCATAGAACAAGCGTAAGCAAGTAATAATCTAATTTCTTCTAACCTTGCTACCGGAGCGAATGTTTCATCAAAGTCGATTCCTTCTTCTTGGTTGTAGCCTTGTGCGACCAATCTTGCTTTGTTACGAACTATGACTCCATTCTCGTCAAGTTTGTTCTTGAACACCCATCTTGTGCCTATGATATGCTTGTTGTTCGGTCTTGGTACAAGAGTCCAAACTTGGTTCCTTTCGAATTGATTGAGTTCTTCTTGCATAGCTATTATCCATTGATCATCGCCTAGGGCTTCATCGATTTTTGCTGGTTCAATTTGAGACACGAACGCCATGTTGAGGCAAGCATCCTTGAGATTGAGTCGAGTTGCAACGCCTTAGCTAATATCACCAATCACTTTATCTATCGGGTGATCTCTATGAGTTCTCCATTCTTTTGGAAGATCTTGATGTTCTTCAATGGTTGGTGACTTATCTTCTTGTGATATTGCTTGTTCTTTTGATATCTCCCTTTGTTGTTGTGATAGATTTACATCATCATCATCCACAATAATATTATCCTCTTTCGAGGGGTTAGTCTCATCAAACGAAACATGTATGGATTCTTCAATGGTAAGAGTATGTTTATTGAAAATTCTAAAAGCTTTACTTGATAGAGAATATCCAAGAAAAATACCTTCATCGGATTTCTCATCAAACTTACCAAGGTTATCCTTACCGTTGTTGAGAACGAAGCATTTGCATCCGAATATGTGGAAGAAAGATATGTTGGGTTTCCTTCCCTTGAACAACTCATAAGGTGTCTTCTTGAGAATAGGTCGAATATTGACACGATTACTTACAAAACAAGTCGTGCTAACCGCATTCGCCCAAAAATATTTAGGAAGATTCGAGTCGCTAAGCATTGTCCTTGCAAGTTCCACTAGTTCCCTATTCTTCCTTTCTACGACACCGTTTTGTTGAGGAGTCCTTGGTGCGGAGAAGTTGTGAGAGATTCCATGCTCTTCACAAAAATCTTCAAATGATGAGTTTTGAAACTCGCCACCATGGTCGCTTCTTATGGAAACAATTGAGAGTGACTTCTCATTTTGAAATTGCTTGGCATACTTCTTGAATGCTTTAAAGGCATCACTTTTCTGCACTAAAAACAAAGTCCAAGTATATCTAGAGAAATCATCAACAATAACTAGTGCAAAAACGTTACCTCCGAAGCTTTTTGTTCTTGATGGACCGAAAAGGTCCATATGTAACAATTGGAGTGGTCTTGTAGTAGATATCACTTTCTTGGTCTTGAAGGATGTTTTGGTTTGCTTCCCCTTTTGACATGCGTCACAAAACTTATCCTTGATAAACTTCATCTTTGGAAGACCAACAACTAGATCATGCTTTAATAATTTATTCAAATGCTCCATGTGAATGTGAGCAATCCTCTTATGCCAAAGCCATGCATCGTTGTTGTTTGCCATTAAGCACTTCACCTTCAAGAGAGAGTCATCAAAAGAAATCATAAAAATGTTATTAAATCGTTTACCTTTTAGCAAGAGTTCATGAGTGACTTTGTGTTCTATCAAACATTCTTCCTTTGTGAAGTTGATTCGGAACCCTTTGTCACACAATTGACTTATGCTAAGAAGGTTGTGTTTAAGGCCTTCCACATAAAGGACGTCTTCGATGATTGTATGAGGAGATGCACCAATGGTTCCAACTCCAAGAATTCTTCCTTTATTATCATCACCCTAAGTAACGTATCCTTTGGCCTTAAGTGTTAGACTTGAAAATTTGTTGATGTCGCCCGTCATATGCTTTGAACAACCGCTATCGAGATACCATTGCGTAGAAGTTGTTTTCAAGCATACCTACAAAACAAAGTCAGGTTTTGTTAGGTACCCAAATTGCTTTGGGTCCTTGATAGTTAGTACCCTTTTCAACCCACACATAATGCCCTTTAGCAACACCAATGTTGCGCACATAGTAAGCATTAGGTGTATGGCCTTTTATTCCACAATAAAAACAAATAGGTTGAAATTGACTTTTGAATTTAGGAACATATTTTTGTTTCTTAAGAATCCTTTTCTTTTTATGACTTTGATGCATAGGTTTAGCATTGTTAGTCTTTTCCTTAACAATTTGTTCACTAGCTTTTACAAAAATGGTTTCACTTGTGCTTGGTTTGGAAAACTTAGAATATCCTAGGCCACTTTTATCATTTGGATATCTTTGGTGCCTAAGAATTTCCTCCAAGCCAATTTGACCTTTTTCATATCTTTCTAAAACTCTTTTGAGTTGAACAATTTGAAAGGACAATGACTCACAATTTTTACATGTAAGACTTTGTTTTTCATCCATTATCTTTTGTTTTTCATTTTCAATGTATTTTTTAAAAGATGCATTTTGTTCTTCTAAAGATAATATTTTCTTCTTTTGGGATGAGATATTTTTGTACAAAGTCTTACATTCCTTAAGAAGTTCATCTATGACTTCTTGTGCATCATTTTCATAAATTGAAAAACTACTACTAACCTCGTCATTTTCTTCATCGGGGTGATGTGACACCATTAACGCCATATTAGCACATTCGTCGCTTTCCGATTCCGATGAGGTACTAACTTCATTGTCATCCCACGCGACATAAGCCTTTTTATTCTTGAAGTCCTTCTTGCCTTTGAATCCTCCTTTCTTCACAAGTCTTGGACAATCCGGTTTTATGTGACCTTGCTTTCCACATTCATAGCATGTAACTTCTTGGTTCCATGTGGATGCATCCTTCTTCCTGAAATGTTTATTCTTTTTAGGAAAAGAAGAATTATTATTTTTGTTAAAAAACTTACCAAGCTTCTTAACAAGAAGCATGAAGTTCTCATCTTCGGAGATCTCGTCATCTTTGTCATCCTTCGTGTCAATCTTCAAGGCAATTCCTTTGGACTTTTTCTCTTGACTTTCATGCTTTTCGAGCCTTCCAAGTTCCAACTCGTGCTCTTGAAGTTTGCCGAATAGAGATGCGGATGTCATTGTTGAGAGACTCTTCTTCTCCGAGATTGCGGTCACTTTCGGTTGCCATTCCCTTGTCAAAGACCTTAGAACTTTCAAATTGAGATCATCGTTGGTGAAGGTCTTTCTGAGTGCAATCAAATGGTTGGTTAGATGAACAAATCTTTTTTGTAAAGCCACAATAGATTCTCTGGGCTGCATGTGGAACATTTTGTATTCTTGACTTAATGTGTTAAGCCTTGATCTTTTAACTTCTGTTGTTCCTTCATGTGTTTCTACCAAAGTATCCCAAATATCCTTCGCCGATTTGCATTGTGATACACGAAAAAATTCGTCCATACTAAGAGCACTTTGAAGTATGTTGATTGCTTTCTTCTCATTTAGGATCTTTCTTTTATCATCTTCATCATACATATTCTTCAACTTCGCCGTTCCAACACCGTTGATTACATTGACGGGATTATGCGGACCTTCTTCGATTGCTTCCCATATGCCTTCTCCTTGGGCTTCAAGATGTGCTCTCATTCTGATTTTCTAGAAATCGAAGTATTCGCCGGAGAAGAGCGGAGGCTTGTTGCTACTTCCACCATCTTTGAAAACGGGATTCGAGTTTGCGGAAGCCATAGGATCTTGTAGGAACAGGTTACCTAAACCTGCTCTGATGCCAATTGTAGGATCAGAATGCGCCTAAGAGGGGGGTGAATTAGGTGTATATAATTTTTCTCGATTCTTTTTCTTTGATGGATAGAATTTTTCTTGTAAGTTTGTATGAAAGGAAAACAGTAAGGCAGAAAGTAAAAGTGACACAGAGAGTTATCCTGGTTCCCTTCACAGTCCGAAGGTACATCCAGTCCCCTTTCAACTTGAAAGAGATTTCCACTAGTTTTTAGAAAAAGTACAACCTATCACACCTTCAATGGTGAGGCCTACTTTCTAACAAACTATCATACAAGTGTGCAAGAACAATCCTCTTGCCACACTTACCCTTATGTCCAAACAAACCTTGGAACACAAGTCACACAATAGAAATACCTTTCTATATTTTTAATTTTGAGTGAGTAATACAAAGACTTAATATCAATAATGATCTTCTCCTATGTACACAATTCACTTTTCAAATATCAATACAAGTGTTCAAACATGAAGTATGAAAGATGAATATCTTATGAACACTTTTGAAAAGTATGAAAATATTTTAAAATTGATGAATTTGATTCAAGTGATTTTTTATAAAAATTGTAGGAGGTGTTTTTGAATTTGAAAAATTCAGATTTTATATTATACAAGACACCCTTTTGAAAAGGTATGAAAATTATGAATCAAAATAATTTTTGAAGAGATATAATCAAAAGGTGCAATTTGGATTTCAAAGAAAAATATTTTTCAAAATATTACAGTGTTAACCGGTTAACCAAATGGTTAACCGGTTAACGCCTATAAATGTTAACTGGATTATTGATAATTTGAACCCGTTAACCGGTTAACCAAATGGTTAACCGGTTAACACTGTTAAAAACAGAAACAGAAGGTTTTTAAAGAGTGTTAAACGGTTTGAAAAATATATCAAATTATTTTATGCAATATGCTAGTATATGATTGAATGCGTGAACACTTGTACATCAATTTAAAAGAGAGATTGATATACCTAAACAAAAGCATCCAAGCATGAAGTAGAACGATGATGCAAACGAAGCTTGATAGCAAAGCCGGTTGCTTGAAGCTTGATCAGTTGGAGCTCTTGACATTTTGCAGGTCTGAAAGATATGCGCCGTGTTGTCTTCATCAAAAAACTTTGAGGTTGAAGGCGTGCTTCTATAGTATGTGTGTAGACTACATGGATTTGAATAAAGCCAGCCCCAAATATGACTTTCCACTTCCATATATTGATGTTTTGGTAGACAACACTACTCAACACAAGGTATTCTCTTTCATGGATGGTTTCTCTGGTTACAATCAAATCAAGATGGCACCTGAAGATATGGAGAAGACTACGTTTGTTACATAGTGGGGCACCTTTTGCTATAAAGTGATGCCATTTGGTTTGAAGAATGTCGGGGCAACATATCAGCGTGCTATGGTGGCTTTGTTTCACGATATGATTCATCATGAGATAGAGGTATATATGGATGATATGATAGCCAGGTCCCAGAATGAAGAGCAACACCTTGATCATCTGCATAAGCTATTTGAAAGATTGAAGATATACAAGTTGATATTGAACCCAAACAAATGTACTTTTGGAGTTAGATCTGGTAAACTCCTGGGTTTCATTGTCAGTGGAAAAGGTATTGAAGTGGATCCTGCAAAAGTAAAAGCTATACAAGAGATGCCAACTCCCTGTACTGAGAAGGAATTTAGAGGTTTCTTGGGACGATTGAATTACATTGCAAGATTTATTTCCCAATTAACCGCTACCTGTGAACCAATCTTCAAGTTGTTGAAGAAAGATCAGGTAATGGAGTGGAATGATGAGTGCCAGACAACCTTTGATGAAATCAAGAGATATCTTCTAGAACCTCCAATTTTGGTGCCACCAGTTGAAGGAAGACCCTTGATTATGTACTTAACAGTATTAGACAACTCAATAGGGTGTGTGTTGGGGCAACATGACGAGTCTGGTCTAAAAGAGCAGGAAATATACTACCTTAGCAAAAAGTTTACCGACTGTGAAACAAGATATTCACTGCTCGAGAAAACTTGCTGCGCTTTGGCATGGGCTGCTCGCCGACTAAGACAGTATATGTTGACTCATACTACCTTGTTGATTGCGAAGATGGATCCAATCAAGTACATATTCGAGAAACCTGCTCTCTCCGGACGAATAGCAAGATGGCAAATGATCTTAACAGAATATGACATACAATACACTACTCAGAAGGCCATTAAGGGTGGTGTGGTAGCTGATCATTTGGCTCATCAAGCAGTGGATGATTATCAGTCAATGAGTTTTGAATTCCCTGATGAAGACATTATGATTATTACCAAAGAACCTGGACAATATGACGGACCTGAACAAGGATCCTGATGGACTATGGTTTTTGATGAAGCTTCTAATGCACTTGGTAATGGTGTTGGTGTTGTGATCATTTCCCCTGAAGGCTGTCATACCCCAATTACTGCAAGACTTTGTTTCTATTGTACCAATAACATGGCTGAGTATGAAGCATGTATCCTGGGTATCAAAGCTGCCATTGATATGAAGATTCAGTTCCTGGATGTATATGGAGATTCAGCCCTGGTAGTGAGTCAGATCAAAGGAGATTGGGATACCAAGCATGAGAATCTCATTCCTTATAGAGAGCATGTGTTGTCTTTGATCCCACATTTCGAAGAGATTACCTTTGGACATATTCCACGAGGAGAAAATCAGTTGGCAGATGCATTAGCCACCATGGCATCTATGTTTGAGATTAGCTGGGATGATGAAGCTCTTAAGATTACTATTGATAGATTTGAGAAGCCGGCATACTGCAATGAGATTGACACTGAAGAAGTAGAGGGGAAGCCTTGGTTCTATGAAGTGAAAAGATATCTTGAAGCTCAGGAGTTCCCTGAAGGGGCATCCGTCAAAGATAAGAAGTTTCTGAGAAGGTTTTCTGCTAAGTTCTTCTTGTAATGGAATTTTGAACAAGCGTAATCATGGTTCAACTTTGCTTCGTTGTGTGGATAAGAAGGAAGCAACAGAGATTATGGAAGACATGCATGATGGGATCTTTGGCACTCATTCTAGTGGTCATACCATGGCAAAGAAAATATTGAGAGCAGGGTACTATTGATCTACCATGGAAGCTGACTGCTATCAACATTCCAGAACATGTCACAAGTGTCAAATCTATGATGATAAAGTACATATACCTCCAGCTCCATTGAATGTGTTGACTGCTCCTTGGCCTTTTGCTATGTGGGGCATAGATATGATTGGTGAGATCAAGCCTACTGCTTCTAATGGGAATCGTTTCATCCTGGTTGCTATTGATTACTTCACAAAGTGGGTGGAGGCAGCTTCATTTGCATTTGTTACTAAGAATGTGGTGGCTCGATTCATTAAGAATAATCTCATATGTAGGTATGGCATCCCTGAAAGGATTATCACAGACAATGGCTATAATCTGAACAACACTATGATTACTGATCTCTGCACGCAGTTCAAGATTAAGCATCACAACTCTTCTCCGTATCGTCCGAAGATGAATGGGGCAGTAGAAGCTGCTAATAAGAACATTAAGAAGATTCTACAGAAGATGACTGTTACTTATAAAGATTGGCACGAGATGTTACCATTTGCTCTTCATGGTTATCGTACTACAATACGTACTTCAACAGGGGCAACCCCATTCTCCTTAGTCTATGGTATGGAAAATGAGTGGATTCAGACTCGACTTGACCAGATAAATTTGATTGATGAGAAAAGGTTGGTAGCGTTTTGTCATGGCCAGATGTACCAGAAACGGATGATCCAAGCTTTTAATAAGAAGGTTAAGCCAAAGGTATATCAGGTGGGTGACTTGGTAATCAAACATATCACTCTACCACAGGGTGATCCTAGGGGCAAATGGACTCCTACATATGAAGGACCATTTGTAGTCAAAACAGTATTCTCAGGAGGTGACATGATGCTTACTACTATGGATGGTGAAGACTTCCCACAGCCTGTAAACGCAGACATAGTTAAAAAATACTACGCATAAAAAGAGACGCGCTAGGTTGACTGGCCTAGGCAAAAATAAGGGCATCCCGACGAACCAAAAGGGTTCGGGCAAAAATTAGGGATATATATAAAAAAAATGTACACCCGGCAAGTCGAAAACCTGAAAAGGCGGCTTGGGCAAAAAAGGGTATCCCGGTGGATTGAAAACCTGAAAGGGCAATCCAGGAAAAAGTTAGGGATTAAAGCGTATGACTATGTCTCGTTTGGATCACCCATGTAACTCCAACCAGTTGTGCTACCTAACTCAAGCTTGAACAGATAAAGATCAATCCAATCGTTTCCGTCTCAACAGCAGAAGATGAGATACTTGAAGATAATGGCAATAGTAGAATTGAAACTCAATAGGATTATTTATCACATAGCTGATTTTCTTTGTTTTGTAAAAAAGTTTCACGACGAATTCCTCTTACTAGGATTTCTGTCTCCTTGTACAAACTTGCCTATGTATAGGTCACTTTTGTAATATAAATAAAATTTCATCTTTAAATCCAGATTTACTTTTACCCTATTTACATAAGCGAAAACGTCCATTGGTTGTGTTTTAATGTATGTATGCTTTTGAATATGATTGATGTTTACCAGAAATGCATGAAATGCAGTAATAGTATTTACTAAGGACGGACGAGGATGGTAGTTCAACGAAGCTTCGCCGGTTCATCCCCACAAGACAACTACAAATCCCCAGCAGGGAAAATCTATCTTTATAGATACTTCGAGTTACATCTCCACTTGAATTTATGTCCATCTCTTTTATCCTCAGTCAGGATACTCAGGAACTTATTCCTTCAATAGAAGTACGACGAACGAAAACAAGAGGTTATAAATGCTATACTATCAAACGAAACAGGACCAAGGTCCTCATATTCTTCAGCAACGAATCGGGATTTATTTTCCCTAGCCAGCATTTGTTATACAAAGATATCCAAACGCTTCAGGCTGCATGATTCATACATACATCATTTACATCATACCATTGAAGGAAAATTGCGATCTAAACGCAGCGGAAAACAAAAATTTTCCTTTAGTGATCCTTACGAATGAGCATGGTCAGTGATAGAATCGTTACCTCTTTGTGGCGATTCAGATCTTTGATGCAGCGATCACAAGCGTTGATGAAGTGCAACGCCTCTACTCAGTCCACACGAACAGCTTTCGGTCACAGTGCTAGCTGCTTACGAACGGAATTATTTGAGTGAGAATCAAAAACGAAATTGCATCAAGTGAAAGCTTCATCACAAGGGTTCCTTTTATAGACTCTCTTGTGGGCTGCGGGCTAAAAGCCCAATTCACATGATCCATAATAATATTATATATTATTATAATAACTATTATTATAATAAATATATTTATTTTATTATTATTTTATAACCATTATAAAATAACAATAATTATTATTATATTATCCGAATTTCTATTTTCACTTAAGTGCACCGTACCTTACGGTGTTCCTTTGATTTCTCTATCTCTCATCAAACTGTCCTTATGTGTGTGACCCTGTAGGATTTCGTAACGTTGGTAATTATATTAAATTATATATTTAACATAATAAACAGTGAGCGGTATCTAGCAACACATCACTGCTACCCAAGTCACGAAAATGTCATGTGATCTGACAAAACCTTTTTCGTGATAATATATGTTTGTACAATTACCCTTTTGCCCCTATGTCTATATTGAACACAAGGCATACACTGTGTCATCCTTGTCCAGTTCAATATTGGGCCCTTAGACATTTCTCCTGTTATGCAGGATTGGCAAATTCCATCTAGGACACTCATGTCCCTCAGCATGCTTCGTGGAGTGCCCATCAACTGTCTTTATGATCATCCAGTTACGGATAATGTTTGATCAGCAATAAAGCACCCGACTCTACATCTAGGGTCCATAGTGGTTTCAGGTCGAAGGGTGGTAATACACCATTATCACCATGAGAATAACTTATGACACTTTGCATAACATACTATGTAGTATTCTCATAGCGGGTCAATCCGGTATAAATATTACTCCTAATATTTATACCTATGTCAAGACTTGATAACTCTTTATCCATGATCCATGAGATGTGATCATCAGTCTATCTTCATAATAGTCTCAATGCTTTAATGTTATCCCACTTTGCAATAAAGCTTGACTACGGATATTTTAAGAATAATGTCTTTATGTTTAATGGGATCTCATGATTAAGTCACACTTAACATTTCATTAAACAGACTAACTATTCTAGGGACTTTATTATTCTGAAAGACAAACATAATAAAGAAATGCCTTTTATTATTAAACGAATAATCCGATACAAGTACCAAAAAGTATTGGCCTCTAGGGCTTACACCAACAACCATAACATATCCATAGTGTCGCTCCCACCAAATGAAGCCGGGTCAAATGGGGTACAGACGCGAACGGTCGGCGAAAGGGGGATGCGAGGACACACAGGAGTGAACTCACAGGGAATGAATGGAGTCGCCAGCTAGGCATTTTTATCCCGGAGGAAAGGCAATGCTGCATAGACCTAGAAAGACATGGATAAGACGGTTGCGAACCAGAGAGACTGAGAAAGGGGGTTGGTTACAACCTGGGAAGGTATTAGCACCCAGATTGTCCGCCGTACTCGACGGGATCCACGCTTAAAAGATTTGTGTTTTAAAAGGGGTAGTGTCAGTGCAATCTGTGTATAAGATAGCTGGAAAAGAATGTACAAGTGTCAGTGTAAAAGAAGTGTGAGGTGTATAAATGATGTGTCAGGAGTGAAATGCTCAAGATCATGAGGCTAAAATAATGATGCTGAAGGAGGGGGAATATACAGAGACTTTTGTTCGATAACTGTTAAGTTATGCCTACGTATCCTCTCGTGCAATGAGGAAGTCAGAACACCGTAGTTCGACCCAAAGAGACTGAAAGGTGAATTGACTTGTGAACCGCTTGCTTGTCTATGCTCAAGTGTATGACCTGTCTGGCTCAGGTGCAAACTGTCTTGTATTAGACGGAAGAAGCAAGTTCTCGTTTGTGAGTGAATGAGATGAGAAAAGAATCCCGGAGGAGACGATTATTGTTTGTTTTTGAGTTTTCAGTCTTTTATTGTTTTTTGGATTTTGTCATAAGTTAATGAGCTTAAGTCTAAACTAATGGATTAGTAAACTCATCACATCTTCCCTCTGATTAGGGGTAATGAGAATTACCTTAAGTGTGAAGTCAGATTCTCACACTTAATCACCTTTGATGCAGGATTAAGATCATTAACCTACTTGTGATTAATTAGATGTTTTTGTGGTTTTTGTTTAGTGTTAAGTAATGAGGTTAAGCCATAATCAAGGATTAAACAGACTCATTACACCATCCTAATAGAAGGATAATAGATGAGAATGTTTAAGCTAAGGAAAGCTCCTCAACTTAATCCATGATTAGGGATTAAACTCATGACAAAACAAGCCTTTGATTAAGTGGATTTTATTTAATGGTATGATGATGAAGTGATTTTTATGATTTGTAAGACAACTTGAGGGGGACTTGTCCATTAACACTAGGGTTAGTCCTTCTTAACCATTTAAGGAAGAATTAGAACCCTAATGCAAGGCCCAAGTTACAAGTGTGATGTCTTGATGATTATTATGTGAATTGATTAAAGGAGTTAAACACATTAAGGGTTTAACACTTAGGATTAAAGTTATACACTCCATCCTAAGAGAAGGATGCAGGCATAAGCTTAATCACAAAGCCTTAAAGCCTTTAGGGTTTAGTCCCTGATTATGAGATGAGAAGAGAAGACTCAAAGAAGACACAAAGGCAAAACTAAGAGGGGAGACTAATCAAAACCCTAATCATTGTCATGCTTGGTTGTTCCTAAGGTTTGTGAGGTTAAACAAGAAAGATCTCCAATGGAACCACCAGGAAGCAGATGAAAGGATCAAGAGAAGCAAAATGACTTGCTTCATTCAAGAAGTCAAGTCACTTGAAGAAAGAAAGTAAGAAGAACAAGAATGAGCAATCTCAAACCCTAACACATATAAAAAATGCAGCATGGATGCAAGAGAGGGATGAGAAGAAAGCATGAGAAGTGAAGGCAAATCCACTTCTCAGAATCACTTACCACCTGAAAGGTTAGAAAGGAAATGCAATGCAATGCAAAATGGGATGGAATGACATGATGCAAACCAAAACCAGAAGCATTTACATGATGCTAATGATGCTATGAGATGCTATAAACATGAGGCAGCACATGGGAATGATCATACAAGTTCATGAATGCAAATGAAGCAAGTTAGGAACCATGAACATACATGAAAAGTTATGAAGTGCACATGGCATACAACATGGCAAACACATGATGCAATGATCAAACATGCTTTCAATATGTCTTATGATGTCAAATGAATCAAATGAATGCTTGGAATGTGTAACACGGTGGGAGAACTGACTTTTAGTTATGTTGCGGATAGCAAGAGTCGCCACCGACTTTTATTTTATCCAAAAGGAAAGGTTATAAAAGAACAGGAAAGACCTTAAGAGATATTTTTGGGTCCGGGGGGTAGGTTATGTAAAGGGAAGGTGTTAGCACCCTTTACATCCATGGTTATCCATGGGCTCTTAGTTACTTAGCTCACTTTTGAATTGTTTTTGAAAGTGTAGTGTGTGAATAGAAAAATTTTCAGAATAGTTAATAATGATCCATGTACGGATGCGTAAAAACTTGTTTTTTGAAAATTTGTTTGAAATTTGTTAAGTGTGAAAAGTTTTTTGAAGTGAGCAAGTACATAAGAGGAACCTACCCTAAAGTTTTAAGTCTTTCTTGTTCTTTATCCTTTCATCGGTAAGACTATCCCTACTATTAAGGAGTAGGTAGTCATTACCTTGGATGTAAGGGACATGTGAGGGACATTTGTTTTTATGAAGGCAACTGTGGGGTGTAATAAGCATATAGGAGGGACTATCATCATTTATTCGAAGGGACTTGATTCGTAAAGGCAACCATTAGGGACTTGATGATTTTTCTTTTAAAGGGACTTGCTTTATACACCCCACTTGACCTTATGATTAGGCAACATTGAGGGATAACCTTAGCAAGTGAGACGGCGATTAAAAATCGACTTACGTGTGTGAGTGTTCAATATTATTTATCTTGTAATTAAAAGTGATCTAGAATTAATTTTAAGAGAATACATATTTACACTCCCTAAATTACTAACCATAGCAATAATTAAATAATTAAATATTTACAAAATTACACCAAGAAGCAATTACATGATTATAATAATAAATAAATAGCAAAAATAAATAATAAAGCAAAATATAAATAAATAAGCAATAAATAATAAGTAAACAATAAATAAATAAATAAATAGGGGTTAGTGATAAATATAATTAAAAAAAAAAATAAGGTTAGTGAGAATAAAATAATAATAATAATAATTAGAAAAATAAACAAGGTTAGAGAAATAATAATAAGAAATATAAGATAATAATAAATAATAATATAGTTAGTAACAATAATTAAAATAAATACAATTAAATAAGAAATATTATAATGACAAAAAATTGGGTTTTAATATATAACATTTAATAAGAATTAATTAAAAAATTTTCAAACATAATGCAATTATAAATTCTAATTATTACAAATTTAATCATTTTTTTTTTAAACATATATTAGTATTTATTTATAAAAAAAAAAAAGCAATTATTTACACATCATATGAGGAACATAAATTTTAAGTATCATATTCACAAAATTAATCATATTTATAACATTTAATTTTACTAATTATTATATTTACAATAAATTAATTATATCAAAGATTATAATAAATACATACATGACAATTATATTTAAAAATTAGAGAATAACAATTAAGTTTTTTACTAAGTATTTAGAAAATAAATTAGGGTTTTGGAAATTAGGATTTGTTTTAGAAAATATTTTTTAGGGTTTATAATATAAGATTATTTTAATTAATATACATATTATAATTTATTTACATGATTATAAAAATAGTTTTCAGAAAAAAAAGAAATATAGAATTCGAATTATTTTGAACATAAATCCATAACATTATTTTAATTATAATTTATATACATATGATTTTAATAATTAACTAAAAGAAAAATAGAAAAATTGCAAAAAGAGAGAAACTTACCTGGCTGGGATTTGATCCCATGACCTCACTCTTGCCAGCAACAGCAATAACCACCAAGCTAGCCCACACGCAGGCAACAATGAAGGGAGGGTAATTTGTTTTGTGCTTTGCCTGAAAAATCCAGTAAAATAAGGAAACAAAAAGGCCTGGGGTGGGATTTGAACCCAGGACCTTATGAATGTATATGCGCATGCTTGACCGCCTGGCTGGGAGAGCCCTTCTGGTCATATGGTGATAACATATCATAATATATTATATCTTCTTGCCATCCTGAAAAATAGAAATAAAATGAACAAAAGCCAGGGATCGAACCCCTGCCCTTTTTGCTTCACACGCCTAAGACCATGCCATCAACCACTGGGACAACTCGGTTGTTGTGATAAGAAACAGCAAACAGTTAATAAAATATTATACAAATATTTTGAATTTAAATACGCGCGGGAACTGATCTTCTTCTTCCTTGTGACCTACAAAATTTGCTGCGATAATTGCTTCCATTTTTCCTGCGAATTCTCCATGGCAGCAAAACCTACAAAATTCAATAAGCAACAAAACCGTACGATTTTACAAAATTAAGCATAGCATTATAATCCAGACATTCATACGATCAATCCTGTGTAGTTAGAATCCATTTAGGTTTCTTAAATCCAAAATCCCTAAACCTAGGTCCAAACCCTAATAATGGTATCTCATGAATTAGGTACGGGTTCTTTAATTTTCCTGTCCAGAAACGATCTACACAACATTATAAACAACATTAGGCAAGCAAAATCCATTTAAATGCAGTGAATTGATGTAATCGAAAAAAAAATTTATCAAGCATAAACAAGCTTCGGGTTCCTCATTATGGCATGCTTTGGATGAATGTGAGTGATGATTCATGATCCATGATGTCCAAGGAAGCCAACCATGTTCTTATTTTACCTTTTAGAGCCTTGGAAGATGAAATCCGAATTCCACTTTTTTGATGAATTTTTGAGTTTTTGAAACTTACCCTTGGCTGCTGGAAATCGTGAATGAGGCTAGGGTTGTGTTTAGTATATATATGTGAATCATTCTAGGTCAAAAAATTGATTAACTATGTGGAAGATTTGATACTTGAAGATTGAAAAAGATGGTGTCATGAAATTCAAATATTGGCTCATGAATGCTTGCTATTTTTGGATAAATCACATGATTTCTTTCTCTTTCACCTTCAATCATCATTTATGAAATTCTAGAAACTCAATCTTCACCCAAAAATAGATTTTCATATTTTATATTTATTTAAAATGATTTTTATGAATTAAATCAATAATAAATAAAAATAAAATAATAAAAATTTTGAATTTTGGTCAATTGGGTCGTGCATGATGATATGATGTGGATTGGATCACAATTTAGCAAGCCCATTTGGAAGGAATTGGTTCTAGACCCCCATTTTCAATATAAACCATCACAAAATTTCCCAACTTTGCAAGAGCATATCTCCCTCAATTTTAAAGGTATGAGGGTGTTCTTGGACTTTTTGGAAAGCTTGAAGAGTCCTCTAAACAACCCCATTGGTTTCAGGTCCATATCATTTACCAATCTCAAGTTATGCCCTTTTGAAGTTGTTGACTTTTTGTTGACTTTTGAAATGACCTATAATGTCTTAGCTCCTATCTTTCAAATGAAGCATTTTTGGGCTTAACTTGAAACATCAAAGTTGTAGAGAATTCAATTTCCTTCAAAATGAGCTTTGGATGGAGACTTGGTGATGAAGTATGTGAAAGTTATGGCTGGTCAAAGTTCAGTTGACTTTTACTGAGGAAACCCTAATTTAGAAACTCCTGATTATTGATGATCTGGAATCTCCTTGATGAATCATGATCAACCCTTGATAAAATGATGAATTTTATTTCATATACTTGATGTTGGCAAAAAATCATGAAGTTTGACTTTGGTTTGACCACAGTTGACCTAAGTTTGACTTTTTAACTGTACTGACTGATTTTGACTTATCTGATCATCTGACTGAGCAAACTTTTGAGAAAAGTCTTGAAACTTGTCATGGGGGTTCTTATACACATATAAGATGTTATGAAGCTCAATTGAGGTATTTGAAGTACATTTAGCCTGATTAAAGTCAAAACCCTAGTTTTGGATGCACTGCCTAGGAGGTGCCTTGTCTAAGGGAATTATCAATTCTTCTGACCAATTGTGAACCTTGTAAACCTTGTGAACCATCATAACATGTCTTGTGATACTCATGGGAGGTATTGTGAAGCTTGTGAACCTTTTGAATCTCATGAAGTGGCTTTGTAGACCTCATGAACCTCAGGAGAGCTTTGTAATCATTGTGAATCTTGTGAACCTTCATAAAGTAACTTGTAGACTTTATGAACCTCATGAAAGGTGTTGAAAGCATTATGGAACTTGTGAACCTTGTGAACCTTCAAGAAGTAACTTGTAGACTTCATGAACCTCATGAAAGGTTATGTAAATGTTGAGAAGCTTGTGAACCTTCAAGAAGTAACTTGTGGACTTCATGAACCTCATGAAAGGTATTGAAAGTGTTGTGAAACTTGTGAACTTTGTGAACCTTCTTAGAACACAAAGTCTTGTCTTGTGAGGGCAAATTTTGGGGTGCAACAGCTGCCCCTGTTCAATTTTCTGAAACCTGAGGGGTTAGATTGGTATATTTGCCAGTCGTAACCTGGAAGGTTGAAGGGGATTGAACACAAAAGCCCAAAAATTTGCACTCACCAGTGCTTTAGAGTGATATGATTGAGTGGGCTTAAAGATGCCACTAGGGGAAAGCAGTCCAAAATATGGAGGTATAATGAAAGCTGTCAGGAGTCTGGAGCAGTCCTGAGGTATTGATGATATGCTTTCAGGAGACTGGAGTAATCCTGATGTAACAGCATGTCTTCAGGGAGGGATGAAAAGTTATCAGGAGGCTGGAGCTGTCCTGAGGTAACAATATAATTTCAAGAGGATAGAGCAATCTTTGATAATATGCTTTCAGGAGACTGGAGTAATCCTGATGTAACAGCATGTCTTCAGGAGGATAGAGCAATCAATAATGATAACCCTAAAGCAGTCTTGAAGTAATAATATGACTTCAGGAGGATAGAGCAATCAGTAGCTCTAAAGCAGTCTTGAAGTAATAATATGATTTCAGGAGGATAGAGCAATCAATAGCTCTAAAGCAGTCTTGAAGTAATGAGAAGTTGTCAGGAGGATAAAGCAACCCTGAGGTAATAGTATGATTTGCTTTCAGGAGACTGGAGTAATCCTGATGTACAGCATGTCTTCAGGAGGATAGAGCAATCCTGATGATCATAAGTTTGTTTGTTGGATAATTACCCTGAAAACAAGGTAACATTCTGTATAATAATATTAGTTTATGCTTTATGTATGTATGTATAATATGATGCACTTAGGTAATGTATTATGCACTCCTGTATATGTATGTTATGGTATGATATAAATGACGTATGTATGATATGATACTGCCGGAAGTGTCTGGATATCTTCGTACAACAACTGCTGGCCAGGGAAAATAAATCCCGATTCGTTGTTGAAGAATATATTATACATAACCTTCCGTCTGCTGGGGATAACAGGGTATAGATAACCTCCCGTATGCTGGGGATAGTAAGGTATATATCACCTCCCGGATGCTGGGGATAATAAGGTATATATAACCTTCGTCTTCGTTTGATGGTAGGGTAGATATAACATCCCGTCTTCGATTGATAGTAGAGTAGATAGACCACCCGTTTTCGTTCGGCGTATCCTTATTGGAAAGTAATTTCCCGTACATCCGTATGAGGATAAAAGAGATGGATATAAATTCCAGGGGAGATAAGACTTTATGAATATGGATTCGTCCTACTGAGAGTTTGTAACTGTCTTGTAAAGGTGAACCGGCGAAGCTTCGTTGAAACCCTCCCCTCGTTCGTCCTTAGTAAATACTATTACTGCATTTCTATGCATTTCTGGTAAACATCAATCATATTAAAAGCATACATGCATTTTTGGTAAACATTAATCATATTCAAAAGCATACAGGCATTCAAACACAACCAATGGACGTTTCGCTTATGTAAATAGGGTAAAAGTAAATCTGGATTCAAAAGATGGAATTTATTTATATCAAAAAGTGATCCATACACGGGAAAGTTTGTACAAGGAGACATAAACCCTAGTAAGAGGGTTTTGTCATAAAGTTTTTACAAAACAGAGAAAATCAGCTATGTGGGAAACAATCCTATTGAGTTTCAATTCTACTATTGCCATTCAAGTATCTCATCTTCTTGCTGTTGAGACGGAAATGATTGGATTGAGCTTTATCTGTTCGAGCTTGAGTAAGTAGTACAACTGGTTGAGTTTTATGGGTGATCCAAACGAGACATAGTCATACGCTTTAATCCCTAATTTTTGTCTGGATTGCCCTTTCAGGTTTTCAATCCACCGGGATACCCTTTTTTGCCCAAGCCGCCTTTTCAGGTTTTCGACTTGCCGGGTGTACATCTTTTTATATATATCCCTAATTTTTGCCCAAAACCTTTTTGGTTTGCCGGGATGCCCTTATTTTTGCCTAGGCCTGTCAACCTAGCGGGTCTCTTTTTATGCGTAGTATTTTTTAACTATGTCTGCGTTTACAGGCTGTGGAAAGTCTTCACCATCCATTGTAGTCAGTATCATGGCACCTCCTGAGAATACTGTCTTGACTACAAATGGTCCTTCATATGTTGGAGTCCACTTGCCCCTAGGATCACCCTGTGGTAATATGATACGCTTGATTACCAAGTCACCAGCCTGATATACCTTTGGCTTAACCTTCTTGTTAAAAGCTTTGATCATTCGTTTCTGGTACATCTGGCCATGACAAATTGCTGCTAACCTCTTCTCATCAATCAAATTTATCTGGTCCAGTCGAGTCTGAATCCACTCATCTTCATCCAAGCCTGCATCCTTCATAATTCTCAAGGAGGGAATCTGAACTTCAATGGGCAAAACTGCTTCCATACCATAGACCAAGGAGAATGGGGTTGCCCCTGTTGAAGTACGTATTGTAGTGCGATAACCATGAAGAGCAAATGGTAACATCTCATGCCAATCCTTATAAGTAACAGTCATCTTCTGTACAATCTTCTTAATGTTCTTATTAGCAGCTTCAACTGCCCCATTCATCTTTGGACGATACGGAGAAGAGTTGTGATGCTTAATCTTGAACTGCGTGCAGAGATCAGTGATCATAGTGTTGTTCAGATTAGAGCCATTGTCAGTGATAATCCTTTCAGGGATGCCATACCTACATATGAGATTATTCTTAATGAACCGAGCCACAACATTCTTAGTAACAGATGCAAATGAAGCTGCCTCCACCCACTTTGTGAAGTAATCGATAGCAACCAGGATGAAACGATGCCCATTAGAGGCAGTAGGCTTGATCTCACCAATCATATCAATGCCCCACATGGCAAAGGGCCAAGGAGCAGTCAACACGTTCAATGGTGATGGAGGTATATGGACTTTATCGGCATAAATTTGACACTTGTGACATGTTCTGGAGTGTTGATAGCAATCAGTTTCCATAGTAGACCAATAGTAACCTGCTCTCAATATCTTCTTTGCCATAGTATGACCACTAGAATGAGTGCCAAAGATCCTATCATGCATATCTTCCATAATCTCAGTTGCTTCCTTCTTATCCACACAACGAAGCATAGTTGAATCATGATTGCGCTTGTACAGAATCCCATTGCTCAAGAAGAACTTAGCAGAAAATCTTCTCAGAAACTTCTTATCTTTGACAGATGCCCCTTCAGGGAACTCCTGAGCTTCAAGATATCTTTTTATTTCATAGAACCAAGGCTTCTCCTCTGCTCCTTCAGCGTCAATCTCATTGCAATATGCAGGCTTTTCAAATCTATCAATAGTAATCTTGGGAGCTTCATCATCCCAACTGATCTCAAACATGGATGCCATGGTGGCCAAAGCATCTGCCAACTGATTTTCTCTTCGTGGAATGTGCTCAAAGGTAATCTCTTTGAAATGTGGGATCAGAGACAACACATGCTCTCTGTAAGGAATGAGGTTATCATGCTTGGTATCCCAATCTCCTTTAATCTGACTTACTACCAAGGCTGAATCTCCATACACATCAAGGAACTGAATCTTCATATCAATAGCAGCTTTAATACCCAGGATACATGCCTCATATTCAGCCATGTTATTGGTACAACGGAAACAAAGTCTAGCAGTAATCGGGGTATGACAACCTTCAGGGGAACTAATTACAACACCAACACCATTACCAAGTGCATTAGAGGCACCATCAAAAACCATAGTCCATCGGGATCCTTGTTCAGGTCCGTCATATTGTCCAGGTTCTTTGGTAATAATCATAATGTCTTCATCAGGAAACTCAAAATTCATTGACTGATAATCATCTACTGCTTGATGAGCCAAATGATCAGCAACAACACTTCCTTTAATGGCCTTCTGAGTAGTATACTGTATGTCATATTCCGTCAAGATCATTTGCCATCTTGCAATTCTTCCGGAGAGAGAAGGTTTCTCAAATATGTACTTGATTGGATCCATCTTCGAAATCAACAAGGTAGTATGGGTCAACATATACTGTCTTAGTCGGCGAGCAGCCCATGCCAAAGCGCAGCAAGTTTTCTCGAGCAGTGAGTATCTTGTTTCACAGTCGGTAAACTTTTTGCTAAGGTAGTATATTGCCTGCTCTTTTTGACCAGACTCGTCATGTTGCCCCAACACACACCCCATTGAGTTGTCTAACACTGTTAAGTACATAATCAAGGGTCTTCCATCAACTGGTGGCATCAAAATTGGTGGTTCTAGCAGGTATATCTTGATTTCATCAAAGGCAGTCTGGCACTCATCATTCCATTCCATCACCTGATCTTTCTTCAACAACTTGAAGATTGGCTCACAGATGGTAGTTAATTGGGAGATAAATCTTGCAATGTAGTTCAATCGTCCCAAGAAACCTCTAACCTCCTTCTCAGTACGGGGAGCTGGCATCTCTCGTATAGCTTTTACTTTTGCAGGATCCACTTCAATACCTTTTCCACTGACAATGAAACCCAGGAGCTTTCCAGATCTAACTCCAAAAGTACACTTGTTTGGATTCAATCTTAACTTGTATTTCTTCAACCTCTCAAACAACTTGTGCAGATGATCAAGATGTTGCTCTTCATTCTGAGACCTGGCTATCATATCATCTACATATACCTCTATCTCATGATGAATCATATCATGAAACAAAGCCACCATAGCACGCTGATATGTTGCCCCTGCATTCTTCAAACCAAATGGCATTACCTTATAGCAAAAGGTGCCCCACTGTGTCACAAATGTTGTCTTCTCCATATCTTCAGGAGCCATCTTGATTTGATTATAACCAGAGAAACCATCCATAAAAGAGAATACCTTATGCTGAGCAGTGTTGTCTACCAGAATATCAATATGAGGGAGTGGGAAGTCATCTTTAGGGCTAGCCTTGTTCAAATCTCTGTAGTCCACACACATACATACCTTACCATCCTTCTTAGGAACTGGTACCACATTTGCAACCCACTGAGGATAAGAAGTCACTGCTAAGAACCCTGCATTGAACTGTTTCATTACCTCTGCCTTGATCTTTTCTGACATTTCAGGACGCATACGACGAACCTTCTGCTTCTTTGGACGACAATCTTCTTTCACTGGTAAACGGTGAACCACAATGTCTGTATCCAACCCTGGCATATCTTCATAAGACCAAGCGAAGATCTCCACATAGTCACGTAACATCTGAATCAACCTGCTCTTGACACCGTCCTCTAAATCAGCCCCTATCTTGACCTCTTTTCTGTTTTCTTCAGTTCCCAAATTCACAACTTCGACTGGCTCTTCATGTGGCTGTATAGCTTTCTCTTCTTGTTGTAACAACCTAGCAAGCTCTACAGGTATTTCACAATCGTCCTCATTTCCGTCTTCAGTTTGATAGATCGGATTCTCGAAATTATAATTGGCAATAGTAGAACTGTTATCAACAGGATCCAGAGTGGATGAGGATCTGCATTTAGTGATGTGGGTGTGTGTAAGAACACATAGCTGATAAAACGAAAATAAAAGAAAAGAAAGACAAGGAACACAATATTTACGAAAACGAAACGTCCACTGATTTTATTGAATGAAGTATGCAAATGAAATGACAACCCGTAACAAGCGCACCATTATGCCCCGGGTAAGGCACATGGCTTGAAAGTTTTATTGTTCAGAAATTACAAAAATTTAAAATATAACAACACAGTAATAGTATTTACTCCTGACTAAAGGAGATAGGGATAACATCTTCAGCTTTCCAATTATTGAGTCCAACACCCATAGTAGGAAAAATCCATGCATCCAAGTTGTAGTCTTCATCTTGATCTCCCACAGCATTAATCTGGTCCTTCACAACCCCTTGATTAGTGATACGGGCAGCACGAGCACGACGAACAGCCTTCTGGGACTCTGCAGTGAAACCCAAACCAAACTTGTCAGACTTGTATGGAATATCAGGAAGCTGACCCCAAATAGTACAACCACCTTCATCCACCACAGCTCTAGCATCATTGAGGGAAGCCATTGCCATTGTTGGAGGTTTTCTGGTGACCACAGGAACTTTCTTCACAACAGGAGGAGCTACATAATCATTAACAACCCAAGGAACCACTTCAAATGTCTGACACGGAGTCTCAATGTATTCACCTTCCATTTCCAGATACTTGAAAGTGTTTACATGGCTGACAAAGTATTCTTCTTCTCCATAGACAGTAACAACCTTTCCATTCACCGGATATCTCAACTTTTGGTGCAATGTAGAGGTCACAGCACCTGCCCCATGGATCCAGGGACGACCAAGCAGACAAGAGTATGAAGGACGAATATCCATCACATAAAATGTAGCAGTAAACACCTGGGAACCAACTTGGATTGGGAGATCAATTTCCCCATGCACTACTCTTCTAGAACCATCAAAAGCCTTTACCACAATATTACTGGGCTTCAGCACAGCATCTTCAGGACTCAGCTTGTTCAGGACTTCCTTAGGCAACACATTCAAAGAGGAACCATTGTCTATCAGCACATGTGACAGGGTAGTGCCCCTGCATTCAATCGAAATATGCAAGGCCCTGTTATGATCCCTCTTGGCAGGGGTCAAATCAGCATCAGAAAATCCTAACCCATTGTCATAGGTCAGGTGGGCAACACAGTTCTCAAATTGGTCAACAGAAATTGCACTGGGTACATGAGCCATCTTCAGAAACTTGATCAATGAATTGGCATGAGCCTCAGAACATAACAACAAGGACAGCATAGAAATCTTTGAGGGAGTATGCCCCAACTGATCAACAATGTCATAATCACTCTTGCGAATGATTTTCAATACTTCTTCCATCTGCTTAAAGAGGTCATCAGCAGCTGGCACATCAGTAGATATAGGCTCCATAACAGGACCCTTGCCCCGAGCATCAGTGGTGGAGGTAGCAGCAGGAGTAACTGCATTGTTGGAAGTATCTAGAGGAGAGAAAACTCTTCCACTACGAGTGATCTTGCTAGATCCAGCAATATTATCAATGTCAACAGGCACATCAGCTACAGGCTCTTGCTTAACACCATGGATGTAAACATCAGATCCATAATGCCAAGGCACAGCTTTGTCAGACGTATATGGGATAGGACCAGGAGTAGTAATGACCACAGGAGCTACTCTGGCTTCAGCAACAACTTTCACAGGACCTTCAGCAGTAATCTTGATTGGACCCTGATGAGTGATTTTAATGGGACCCTTTGAAGTGATTCTTATTGGTACTTTGTCAACCATGTCAACCTCTTCAACCTTCGTACCTTGAGTCAGATGATCCACCATACTTTCTACAGACGACGGAGTCCTCTCAAACACTATAGTATACTTGTCCATGAGACGCTGAATTCCATCTCTCAATATGAAGCAACTATCTGGCTTATAGGTACAATACAAACAATCTTCACGACAACCTGGAAAGATCCCAGCTTGTACTAACCTCTTTTTGATAATAGACAGTGGTGTGGTCAACTCCATAACTGAATAGACATGTAGATCTTCCTCAATGGCACTGACAATCTTCTCGTGATTTGGCATTGGAGCAGTAATCACATTGGGAGTACCTGGGGGATCAAACTCAATTTCTCCAGCATCAATCATATCCTGAATTTTATTCTTCAAGACCCAGCAATTATTAGTATCATGTCCCTGACAGTTTGAATGGTATGCACACCGTGCATTGGGATTGTACCTGGGAGAGGTAACATTGGGATTCTGAGGAGCCTCTTTCAAAGTAATAAGTTCAGCCTTCAGCAAATGTTGCAATGCCTGAGCCATTGACATATTGATCTTCGTGAACTGTCTTCTAGCCCTCTATTGGTTGCCCTGGGGCTGCTCTGTTGTTGCAGGAGTTGGATTTGAAATATGAACTGCACTGACAGACTGATGCCTTCTGTTACGATCAGGCTGACCATAAACAGCATTAGATTCTTTCTTCCCTGTGGGAGGCTTCTTTGCAGCACCTGATGAAGAAGTGCCCACATGGATCTTACCATTCTTTATACCATTCTCTACTCGCTCTCCTGTCATAATCAACTCAGTGAAGCCAGATGATGAGCTTCCAATGAGATGACTGTAGAACGGACCATTCAGCGTACACATGAACATATCAACCAATTCCCTGTCAGTCAAAGGGGGTTGAACTCTTCCAGCTAAATCTCTCCACTTCTGAGCATACTCTTTAAAACTTTCTTTGGCACCCATAGACATGCTCTGAAGCTGCATGCGAGTGGGGACTAAGTCAGCATTGTATTGGTACTGCTTATAGAAAGCTTCAGCAAGATCATTCCAGTCTCTGATGTTGACACTCTCCAACTGATAATACCACTCCAACTGAGCTCCAGATAAACTCTCTTGAAAGAAATGGATCCACAACTTTTTATCAGCAGTGTGGGGTTGAATTCTTCTGACATAGGACCTCAGATGCAGTTTGGGACAAGAGACCCCATCATAAACAACAAATGTAGGAACCTTGAAACCATGGGTATGACTACCCCAGATATCAGACTCAAATCCTCAAAATCCAGCCCAGATGACTTCTGCAACTCCATGGCATCCATCCTATCCACCAGCATCTTGAATTTGTCTTCATTAGGCTCATGGTAGTAATTAGCCTCAGAATCAGAGTCCCCTATTGAATGGTGGAGACTGCCTACCTCTTGCTCAGATTCTTCAGATTCATAGTCTTCAACTGGTTCTTTGGTCTTGGCAAGACCTTTGAACCTTCTTCCCATGTTAATCAACCCAGCAGACCTTCTAGTCTTCTTAGTCTTCTTGGCCAGCAGCGCCTTCAATTCATCCTGCCCCTTGGACAGGTTCAAGATCAGCTCTTGGAACTGTGCATTCTGTGCCTGGAGATCCTTAACTGATTGTTCAAGAGCCATTGCTGAAATAAACAGCAAGAAGATGAGAAACCTGTGCACAATTATAAACCTGTGATGCAATGAAATGATATGGTAATGCATATGCAATGTTTTCAAGGACCGCAGGATTTAAATTTGCTTAGACAAACACGAAATTAAACTTTTATTAGTAATAACTTGTTTTGCCTTACAAAAATGAAAATGAAATAAGTACAAAAGATGGGATTTTAAGTCTCCCATGGACGTTTCCTCTTTGTGTTGAGGTAAGAGTTGAGGTTCCGTTCCTCATGAAGTAGCTTTGTTAGTTCCAGAATCTTTTCTTGGCTTGCTTTGTAATGAGCCTCGAAAGTATCCCTTTGCTCCTTCAGTTGGATCCATGATCTCTGCAAGTCTTCCTTATCAGTAGGCATGTCTGGGTGAAGGATGGTATAAGCAGTATCTCCTTCAGCAACAGGTTCCATGGTAACTGGTAGGACGGCAGGATATGGCATCATGAGTGTCTGAGCACGAGATCGTACCCATCTGAGATAAGCCTCCATTGGAATAGTGTACTTAGGCTCCAGTGTCTTGCTGTCAATCCTGTTTACCTTTCCCCAAGCTCGTATGAATCTCTGACGGTAACCCTGAAGATCGTTGTCGTAATCAAACACAATGCCCTGAATCAACATGTCATGTGGGCCATCGCTCCGAGCGTAACCAAACTGTCGTAAAGCTAAAGAGGGGTTGTAAGTGATGCCTCCTCTTATGCCTAGAAGTGGCACATTAGGAAACTCCCCACAACGTTCAATGATGGTGACATTCTCCATAGATCTGGAGCACCAATGGATATCTGAGTGAGAAAGTGACATGATCCTCTTGGACCATCTGAAACCTTGCTCATTCTTCATTACTGAGCGAGGAAGGTGAGAAATAAACCACCTAGAAAGTAAAGGTATGCAGCACATCAAAGTCCCTCTTGCCCTTGTAGTACGGGTGTGAAGAGAATGTAGGATATCTCCAAGCAATGTAGGCACTGGATTGTGACTCAGGAAAATGTTGATGGCATGAACATCTATGAACTGATCTGGATTGGGGAACAATACTAAGCCATATATCAGCAAGGCTAAGACCTCCTCAAAAGAATCATAGCTCATGGCCTTCAAGAACATTTGAGCTTTATCCATTAATACCTTAGCAAGAATACCCTTGACTCCACTTCTCGTTTCTAGAACAATGTCAGACTTCTTCAGATGTAGGGCTGCAGCAATAACCTCTGGTTTGGGCTCCTTCTCCAAGCCTGTGAAGGGTCTTTGATCAAGAACAGGTATACCTAGAAGTTTAGAGAACTCCTCCATAGTAGGGACTAGCTGATAGTCAGGGAATGTAAAGCAATGGTGCTTAGGGTCAAAGAACTGAAACAGGACACTCATCATGTCTTCATTGAACCCTGAAGTGACTAGATCCAATAGGTGACCATGTCTCTTGATGAAATGGGAATGATCAGACACTTGAGAAACCAACTCTTTAAGCTTGGCAGGTATGCCCACAAAGTTGATCCTGATGGTGTTTCTACGAGCAGAAGCCATGACCTGCAACAAAGAACAAAGATAAATCCCTTGGTCCTTGAAATGGTTAGGGAAAATGATATGCTTATGATGCATGATGATGTCATGATGTTATGCTCAATCACAAACATGTGGCACACACAAGCAAGTCACACAATAGCCCTAGGTTTAAAGGCTTGCATGAGGTTTAAGGTAAGTACCCTCCCCTGAAGTTAGTTGGTTCATCATGTCCTACAAAAGTAACCAGGTTCTAAGGGATCTCAATATCATTGATCCTTCACAAGGGTGGTTGTTCAGAAGGCAACTTACTTGCCAACCAAAACCCTCCAAGTTTAAGATCTCAATGAGCGTAGTATCGAGTGTCAACCAACTTTAGTCTGCACCAAAGCCGGTTACCTCACTACTTTTCTAAAGGCCAAGATGAGTTAACTAGGGTTCTAAAAGTTAGTTAGTGCATTGACAACATATGGCAGCCTCATATTATCCTCAACTTGACTTAAGGAACATAAGCACCAACCAAGAAGTCGCACTAACTATGGCCACCAGATCAACCGTATCGATATACGTCGTACAGTTTCCTTGGTCTATTGCCATTTACCTAAGGTACACTAGATCCGGGTTAGGATCTTTCACACATAAGAGCACCCCAACAGGATAATATAAAGCAAACAAGGCAAACAATTTAAAGTGATCTAATTCCTAAGGGTACCCCTCTTAAATTTAAATCCCCAGCAGAGTCGCCAGTTCTGTAACACGGTGGGAGAACTGACTTTTAGTTATGTTGCGGATAGCAAGAGTCGCCACCGACTTTTATTTTATCCAAAAGGAAAGGTTATAAAAGAACAGGAAAGACCTTAAGAGATATTTTTGGGTCCGGGGGGTAGGTTATGTAAAGGGAAGGTGTTAGCACCCTTTACATCCATGGTTATCCATGGGCTCTTAGTTACTTAGCTCACTTTTGAATTGTTTTTGAAAGTGTAGTGTGTGAATAGAAAAATTTTCAGAATAGTTAATAATGATCCATGTACGGATGCGTAAAAACTTGTTTTTTGAAAATTTGTTTGAAATTTGTTAAGTGTGAAAAGTTTTTTGAAGTGAGCAAGTACATAAGAGGAACCTACCCTAAAGTTTTAAGTCTTTCTTGTTCTTTATCCTTTCATCGGTAAGACTATCCCTACTATTAAGGAGTAGGTAGTCATTACCTTGGATGTAAGGGACATGTGAGGGACATTTGTTTTTATGAAGGCAACTGTGGGGTGTAATAAGCATATAGGAGGGACTATCATCATTTATTCGAAGGGACTTGATTCGTAAAGGCAACCATTAGGGACTTGATGATTTTTCTTTTAAAGGGACTTGCTTTATACACCCCACTTGACCTTATGATTAGGCAACATTGAGGGATAACCTTAGCAAGTGAGACGGCGATTAAAAATCGACTTACGTGTGTGAGTGTTCAATATTATTTATCTTGTAATTAAAAGTGATCTAGAATTAATTTTAAGAGAATACATATTTACACTCCCTAAATTACTAACCATAGCAATAATTAAATAATTAAATATTTACAAAATTACACCAAGAAGCAATTACATGATTATAATAATAAATAAATAGCAAAAATAAATAATAAAGCAAAATATAAATAAATGAGCAATAAATAATAAGTAAACAATAAATAAATAAATAGGGGTTAGTGATAAATATAATTAAAAAAAAATAAGGTTAGTGAGAATAAAATAATAATAATAATAATTAGAAAAATAAACAAGGTTAGAGAAATAATAATAAGAAATATAAGATAATAATAAATAATAATATAGTTAGTAACAATAATTAAAATAAATACAATTAAATAAGAAATATTATAATGACAAAAAATTGGGTTTTAATATATAACATTTAATAAGAATTAATTAAAAAAATTTCAAACATAATGCAATTATAAATTCTAATTATTACAAATTTAATCATTTTTTTTAAACATATATTAGTATTTATTTATAAAAAAAAAAAAAAGCAATTATTTACACATCATATGAGGAACATAAATTTTAAGTATCATATTCACAAAATTAATCATATTTATAACATTTAATTTTACTAATTATTATATTTACAATAAATTAATTATATCAAAGATTATAATAAATACATACATGACAATTATATTTAAAAATTAGAGAATAACAATTAAGTTTTTTACTAAGTATTTAGAAAATAAATTAGGGTTTTGGAAATTAGGGTTTGTTTTAGAAAATATTTTTTAGGGTTTATAATATAAGATTATTTTAATTAATATACATATTATAATTTATTTACATGATTATAAAAATAGTTTTCAGAAAAAAAAAGAAATATAGAATTCGAATTATTTTGAACATAAATCCATAACATTATTTTAATTATAATTTATATACATATGATTTTAATAATTAACTAAAAGAAAAATAGAAAAATTGCAAAAAGAGAGAAACTTACCTGGCTGGGATTTGATCCCATGACCTCACTCTTGCCAGCAACAGCAATAACCACCAAGCTAGCCCACACGCAGGCAACAATGAAGGGAGGAGAATTTGTTTTGTGCTTTGCCTGAAAAATCCAGTAAAATAAGGAAACAAAAAGGCCTGGGGTGGGATTTGAACCCAGGACCTTATGAATGTATACGCGCATGCTTGACCGCCTGGCTGGGAGAGCCCTTCTGGTCATATGGTGATAACATATCATAATATATTATATCTTCTTGCCATCCTGAAAAATAGAAATAAAATGAACAAAAGCCAGGGATCGAACCCCTGCCCTTTTTGCTTCACACGCCTAAGACCATGCCATCAACCACTGGGACAACTCGGTTGTTGTGATAAGAAACAGCAAACAGTTAATAAAATATTATACAAATATTTTGAATTTGAATACGCGCGGGAACTGATCTTCTTCTTCCTTGTGACCTACAAAATTTGCTGCGATAATTGCTTCCGTTTTTCCTGCGAATTCTCCATGGCAGCAAAACCTACAAAATTCAATAAGCAACAAAACCGTACGATTTTACAAAATTAAGCATAGCATTATAATCCAGACATTCATACGATCAATCCTGTGTAGTTAGAATCCATTTAGGTTTCTTAAATCCAAAATCCCTAAACCTAGGTCCAAACCCTAATAATGGTATCTCATGAATTAGGTATGGGTTCTTTAATTTTCCTGTCCAGAAACGATCTACACAACATTATAAACAACATTAGGCAAGCAAAATCCATTTAAATGCAGTGAATTGATGTAATCGAAAAAAAAATTTATCAAGCATAAACAAGCTTCGGGTTCCTCATTATGGCATGCTTTGGATGAATGTGAGTGATGATTCATGATCCATGATGTCCAAGGAAGCCAACCATGTTCTTATTTTACCTTTTAGAGCCTTGGAAGATGAAATCCGAATTCCACTTTTTTGATGAATTTTTGAGTTTTTGAAACTTACCCTTGGCTGCTGGAAATCGTGAATGAGGCTAGGGTTGTGTTTAGTATATATATGTGAATCATTCTAGGTCAAAAAATTGATTAACTATGTGGAAGATTTGATACTTGAAGATTGAAAAAGATGGTGTCATGAAATTCAAATATTGGCTCATGAATGCTTGCTATTTTTGGATAAATCACATGATTTCTTTCTCTTTCACCTTCAATCATCATTTATGAAATTCTAGAAACTCAATCTTCACCCAAAAATAGATTTTCATATTTTATATTTATTTAAAATGATTTTTATGAATTAAATCAATAATAAATAAAAATAAAATAATAAAAATTTTGAATTTTGGTCAATTGGGTCGTGCATGATGATATGATGTGGATTGGATCACAATTTAGCAAGCCCATTTGGAAGGAATTGGTTCTAGACCCCCATTTTCAATATAAACCATCACAAAATTTCCCAACTTTGCAAGAGCATATCTCCCTCAATTTTAAAGGTATGAGGGTGTTCTTGGACTTTTTGGAAAGCTTGAAGAGTCCTCTAAACAACCCCATTGGTTTCAGGTCCATATCATTTACCAATCTCAAGTTATTCCCTTTTGAAGTTGTTGACTTTTTGTTGACTTTTGAAATGACCTATAATGTCTTAGCTCCTATCTTTCAAATGAAGCATTTTTGGGCTTAACTTGCAACATAAAAGTTGTAGAGAATTCAATTTCCTTCAAAATGAGCTTTGGATGGAGACTTGGTGATGAAGTATGTGAAAGTTATGGCTGGTCAAAGTTCAGTTGACTTTTACTGAGGAAACCCTAATTTAGAAACTCCTGATTATTGATGATCTGGAATCTCCTTGATGAATCATGATCAACCCTTGATCAAATGATGAATTTTATTTCATATACTTGATGTTGGCAAAAAATCATGAAGTTTGACTTTGGTTTGACCACAGTTGACCTCAGTTTGACTTTTTAACTGTACTGACTGATTTTGACTTATCTGATCATCTGACTGAGCAAACTTTTGAGAAAAGTCTTGAAACTTGTCATGGGGGTTCTTATACACATATAAGATGTTATGAAGCTCACTTGAGGTATTGTAAGTCCATTTAGCCTGATTAAAGTCAAAACCCTAGTTTTGGATGCACTGCCTAGGAGGTGCCTTGTCTAAGGGAATTATCAATTCTTCTGACCAATTGTGAACCTTGTGAACCTTGTGAACCATCATAACATGTCTTGTGATACTCATGGGAGGTATTGTGAAGCTTGTGAACCTTGTGAATCTCATGAAGTGGCTTTGTAGACCTCATGAACCTCAGGAGAGCTTTGTAATCATTGTGAATCTTGTGAACCTTGTGAACCTTCATAAAGTAACTTGTAGACTTTATGAACCTCATGAAAGGTGTTGAAAGCATTATGGAACTTGTGAACCTTGTGAACCTTCAAGAAGTAACTTGTAGACTTCATGAACCTCATGAAAGGTTATGTAAATGTTGAGAAGCTTGTGAACCTTCAAGAAGTAACTTGTGGACTTCATGAACCTCATGAAAGGTATTGAAAGTGTTGTGAAACTTGTGAACTTTGTGAACCTTCTTAGAACACAAAGTCTTGTCTTGTGAGGGCAAATTTTGGGGTGCAACAGAATGTCATGGCAAGTCATGTTATGCAAGAGAATGCAAGATGAATGCATATGAAAGCCCAAATTAGGGTTTATGAATCATACATCAAACACAAACCAAAATCAGAAGCAAACAACATTACAAAAAATTGAAAATGCCACTCAAAGGACCCCTAATCCTATACTAAACCAATGCCCAAAGGAGAGGTCTCAACTCCTAACCAAGCTCAAGTTATGATTTTCACAAGTTTTTTAGGGTTTTAGGGTTCCTAAACAAGAAAATTACCAAACAAATTGAAAATGAAAGATCAAATCATGGCCATTTAATCTTACAAACTTCATGCTAAACACAATGCAATGCAAGAAGAATCAATGTCCAACTCTTCATGGATAGGCAGAAGTGATTTTTTGAACTTTGGATCAAAATAATGCACAAAAATGATTTTTAATCAATGAAAAATAACTTTGGATCAAGAAGAATAAATGATTTTTAATAAATTAACTTCCATTAATCAATTAAAAATAAACTTTTAAATATTTAAAAATACTTTTTTAATGCTAAAAATGAAAATGAAAATATTTTTGTGTTTTAAAAATTAATGAAACCCTTGGTAAAAAATTTCATAATTTTTAAAGCATTTTTGCTATTTTTAATAAATTGAACAAAACAAAACAAAATAAATGAATTAAAAATGAAATAAAGAGGAAGTATGCGCAATGGAGGGCCAGGATCTATTCTGGGCAAAAGTTTGTTGACTGCGCGCGCAGATCAATGGATCAAATTCAAACTGGGCTAATCACAATTAATTAAATATTAATCCAAAATTAAGAGTTAATGAAGTGATCCAGGCCTTCCATACACACGCGGGAAATGAAATCCAGTGGCTCACATTTAAACTTGGTGCCCTAACCCTAATTACCAGCTAATCACTTTCAGGTCACCGGAGACGAGCTCCGGTCGTCTTCTCCGGTGACCTCCCTCCCTGAGAATCTTCAAATCCTTCCCTAGGTCATTTCTGGAGCTCTAAAGCTCCAGATTTGTTCCTTTCACTTCCCTAAACTCAATCCCACCCTCATTTCTCATTTATTTCCAGCCATATTCATGAATCGAAGCAAAGAACAAAAACTGCCAAAATTTCAGACAAGCAATACAACTTCATTTCTCAACCATTTTCAATAATTTTTAGTTCAGTGTGATCAGTGAAGCATACTTAATCAATTAGAAACAATAAAAAGAGGTTCTGGAAAAATGGAATACCATAGCTACCTGATTCGAAGCTTTCAAAATAGGAGCTTCTGGGCCAGTTTCTTGCTTCTAAACAACTCCAATGACCTCCCTAAAGTGTTTGCCAGGCTTGCTTGAAGTTTATTTGGGCTGATTGAAGAGTTTGCCTGAGTTCTGTTCAAGAGGGTGTAAGAATCGTGTTTCTGATTCTTTGAGCTTTGGGATGTTTTGAGGGGTGCTTAGTGACCAGGGAGGGATGTTGAAAAGGTTTATGAAGTTGGCTTATGTGTTTGTGAGCTGTGGAGAGAGATTCGAAGGGTTTTGCTCTATGGAGTGAAAATGGAGAAGTGATGCTATGACTTGCTTCAGGCTCTTGTGTTATGTGGTTTGGCTTGCATTTTCTTTGTATAAACAAATGCCATTGGTCAGAGGATGTGACTTGTGCTTTTGTGATAGGTGTAGCTACTTTTGCCAAAATGTCAACTTCTTGTAAGAGAGGCATGGGTCATGTTTCAGCCAAGTACAAGAGGTGTGGGTTGCGCAGCAAGGTGAGGGGGAAAGGCTAGGAGTGGTCAGCAACATAGGCAGCAAGTGGATGGAAGTGATCATGAGCTTTTGCAACTTGCTTGCTTTTGAATCTTCATGAAGATATCTTGCTCCAAAGGCCAAACAAATGAGGAACCCTTGGCACATTCTGATTTTTTAGGTCACATGTGATGTTTGTGTAATGGTTTGATAACAATTAGAAGTCACAAATGCCTTTGGTACATGATTTTGCAAGTTTTTCCATTTTGTGCATAACTTGAAATTTAGTGATTTTTGCCAACTTTGACACACCATAACTTTTGATTCAAAATGAATTAGGTCATGTTCTTGTACTTTTTGAAAAGGGAAAGATCTAATATACAACTTTCATGACCAAAGTTTTTCCATTTGAAGCATTTTTGGATCAAAAAGCAAAGCTTGAAAAATGGCATAAATTGACAAATTCCTTGAAAGTCAACTATGCCCTAAAAAGTCAACTTTGCAAAAACTTCAAATTCTTGATTTTTGTGAACTTCAACCTTCTTCCATGATCAAATAAAGATCATATACACTCAAAATGATGAAGATCACCCCTTGGTTGGGTCATTGGGGGCCTCAGATGCCCTGATTTTGCACTGACTTGTCCAGAAAGTCAACTCTTGATCAGATGACTTCCCCATGGAATTTCTTCATGAAAATTGATATGCATACTCCCTATACCATATAGAGACCAATAGAAACAAGAATGACCAAAAAATTTGGAGTTATGGCCTCTGAAACCAAAACCCTAATTTTAGGTCAACTGTGTAGTCAAACTTGGCTCTGCATCCACACCTATCCCAGTTCTTGTGATTCTTTGGCATTTTTGACTTTGAGAGGATGTAATAAGATACAAGAACACACATGAACCCCTTTGAAGTGATTGATGGCCTTTGGAGTGGCTCAGGAGGCTCTTGGATTGCTCAAATCACAAACCCTAGATGCAGATGACCTAGAAACTATGCAGTGAGCCAAAAATGTAATATGAGGTGATATGATTGTGTTTATGCATATGAAATGATCACAAGCCATGGTGTGAATGGGTGAGGGCAAATTTGGGGTGTTTACAGCTGCCCCTATTCAAACATGAGTTAGCTGTGCAGGTTGTAAGCAACGACTTAACAGGCAAGCGAGATAACTTGTGGTTGAATACCAAAGACAGTCCAAAATTTGCACTCACAGAATTGTAAAAGAAAATAAAGTATATTGTAAAGTGTGGGCGACGGAGGACGACCGTCAAGCAGAGGACGACTGCTGGGTAAAGAGCAATGACGGGGACGGCCGACATGCTGGAAAAGTGCTGAAAATAAAGCAATGACGGGGACGGCCGACATGCTGGGGATAAAAGGTAAAGCCAAGACGGGGACGGCCGACTAGCTGGGAGAAGTAAAAAAATATGATGGGGACGGCCATCAAGGTAAAGTTGTAAAATTTTCTGGGAGTTGATGAAACATGACAGGGACGGCCATCAAGTTCATAAAGCAACGTAACCAACGATGGGGACGGCCATCGGGCTAAAAAGGAAAAGGGACCACGATGGGGACGGCCATCGGGTTAAAGAATAAATGAAATAAATAGATGATGGGGTACGGCCATCAAAGGTGAAGGGCGATCACCTAGCAGGGGACGGCTGCTCTGTTGGGGAATAAAGGAATTATGATGGGGACGGCCATCAAAGGTGGAGGACGACCACCTGGCAGGGTACGGCTGCCGAAAATATCAACGATGGGGACGGCCATCGGATGAGCATGATGGAGGACGACCATCAAGAGGTGGAGGACGACCACCTAGCAGGGGACGGCTGCTCTCAGGGTTTATCATGACATAGGACGAATGCCAGATAACCAAAATCAACAATGGGGACGGCCATTGGATAAAAATGATGAAGGACGATCATCAAGAGGTGGAGGACGACCACCTAGCAGGGGACGGCTGCTAAAATCAACGACGGGGACGGCCATCGGATGAGCATGATGGAGGACGACCATCAAGAGGTGGAGGACGACCACCTAGCAGGGGACGGCTGCTCTCAGGGTTTATCATAACACAGGACGAGTGTTAGATAAAAGAAATTTGCTTTGTTGGCACTCTACTGGGGAGTAGTAAACACGGACGAGTGTTTATATCCAAGAAACAAAAGGTATAAGTGTTTGGTATTGTGTATAGATTAAAGATGCGGACGAGCATCCCTAAGACTACGATACAGACGAGTATCGGGTAGAAACAAATACTGACGCGTGTTCAAAGATGATGATACGGACGAGTATCAACTGGTTAACAGAGAACACGGACGAGTGTTGAATCTGAGAGGACTCTTCTGGGGAAAAGTAGATACGGACGAGTATCTATATTCAAGAGGACATAAGTGTTTGACACGGTGTATGGATTAAAGATGCGGACGAGCATCCTTAAGGCTATGATACGGATGAGTATCATGTAGAAACAAACGCTTGACGCATGCTCTGAGATGATGGTACGGACGAGTACCAACGAGGTTAACAAAGAACAAGGACTAGTGTTGAATCTGTGGGGATATGAATGGTATATACAAGATACGGACGAGTTTCTGTATGAGTGTAACATGAGTAGTGAGTATGAATATTGCATAGATGAGTGTTTATCTGCTGGGGAGAGTGACACGGACGAGTGTCGAGAGAGAAAAATATAATAATATCAACAAGTATATGGGTTGCAAAAGTGTAGACGACTGTGCTGGGGATGTGATACGGACGGGTGTCGAGAAGGTGTATATAGGTATATGTGAGTGCAAAGAGGATGTCTTTGGCTTTCTGCTGGGGTGTGACACGGACGGGTGTCGAGAAGGTGTATATAGGTATATGTGAGTGCAAAGAGGATGTCTTTGGCTTTCTGCTGGGGTGTGAGACGGACGGGTGTCAAAAAAGTATCTGTAATACAGGTGATCTTGTTCATAAAAAGTGTTCAGGTGACTTTACTGGGGAAAAATGGCACGGACGGGTGTCAAAATGAGTATATACTGGTGTTGTTGATTGAGAGGCAGCTGTTTTTGCTGGGGATTCTGGTGGGGATTTTTCTGTACGTTGATGAACTGTCATTATTCACAAGTGCTGATTCAAAACATGGCTTATGATTATGCTATGTGTTGGATTTTGCCGTAATGCTCCGTGTTAAAACGGAATGCTACGCTTTGTGGGTGAATATGATGCGAATGCTATGTTTGCAAAGCTACCAAACCGGGATTCAAATCCCGTTGCTGCGAAGATCTCTGGCCGATCTACTTGAAATGGACATCCCAGCTGGGGATGAGATCATTAGTAGATCTGACGATATGATATCTGCTTGGGGATTCGGGCCATTGATAGACCTATCCTTTATAAATGAGAGACCCAGCTGGGGTTTGTAGAAGCTTTCTTCACTCTGTTGTGATCTTCTATGCGCTGCTCTTCTGGATAGAGGCTGGAGCTCTGTGGGGAGATAGCTCTCTGACTTTTGTGCTCGGCTGAGGGCGAGATGGCAACTCGGCTGGGGAGAAAAAGAGATCATTGAGAGACCTCCCTAGGGATTCTGTTGAAGAGGATCCTTGACTCAGTCGGGGATATAGGTGCCTTCTGCGGTGCCTGGCAACTCTGATGGGGTAAGCAACAGGTGGCAACTCAGCTGGGGGAAGTCATGGGAGGCAACTCAGCTGGGGAGAAGGCACTTCAGGTGCTAAAATTGAGTGTTGATTTGCCAGCTTGCTGGGATGAAGCTTACATGCCCCAAGTTGCATTCTGGATACCTGCAATCCTGAAAAATATAGAGAAACGCACAAAGTAATCCCGAGGTATCCCTTACTGGATTTCGTCATAGGAGTTAGGATACTCCTGGGAGTAAGTACATTTCCTGCAAGCATGTTTTTTATTTGAGGATAAAACATCTGTATTCTGTGCGATCAGTTTTTTTTCTTTTAAGACATCAGACATTTTCTGCAAACAAATGAAAATGTACAAGACGAGACATGACTGAAAATCTGATTTTATTAATTCATATGCCCTGAATTGGCGAGATACAGTCAAAGAAACAAATCCCCTAAAATGAGGAGATTGTTACAAATTGAGGAACAAAATGTTGGCAGTGTTGATGACGCTTTAAGGAGCTTCCTCTTCATTATGACCCGTATGACTTTTGACGTTCTTCTCATCTTGCTTTTTGAAGAATGTTGATTCTGATTGAAGCTTGATCCTTTCGAAGCTTACCAAGTTGTAGGTGATACAGACGAAATCAGAGTGCAGTTGTTCGCTTATTCCCTTATTTTGCATGGATCGCCCTTTCGGGTTTTCAATCCATCGGGATACCCATTTTTGCCTGAGCTGTCCAATGCGGCTTTTCAACTCAGCGGGTGTACATTTTTTGTTTATTTTCCCTTATTTTTGCCCGAGTCTTTTATTCTGTTTTTGACTCGCCGGGATGCCCTATTTTTGCCTGGACTTACATTCTGTTTTTATGTCCAGCGGGTCATTTTATGCGAAGTATTTTTAACTGCATCTGAATTCACAGGGGACGAGAAATCTTCACCATCCATGGTGCTGAGCATCAGTGCTCCACCAGAGAAAACTTTCTTTACCACGAATGGTCCTTCATAATTTGGAGTCCATTTGCCCCTGTGGTCTGTATGAGGAGGGAGGATTCTTTTCAGCACAAGATCTCCTACTTGGTACTCTCGATGCCTGACTTTCTGATCGAAGGCTCTCTTCATTCTTTTCTGATACAACTGTCCATGACAGATTGCAGCCAATCTTTTCTCTTCAATCAGACTCAGTTGTTCGAATCGGGATCGGACCCATTCTGCTTCACTCAGTTTAACATCCATTAGTACCCGCAGGGAGGGTAATTCAACTTCAACAGGTAGGACTGCCTCCATACCATACACAAGTTGATACGGTGTTGCCCCAGTGGATGTCCTGATTGACGTGTGGTACCCGTGCAAGGCGAACGGTAGCATTTCATGCCAGTCTTTGTAAGTGACTACCATCTTTTGCACAATCTTCTTGATATTCTTGTTAGCCGCCTCAACAGCGCCATTCATCTTTGGCCTGTAAGGAGAAGAATTGTGGTGTTGGATCTTGAAGTCCCGGCACAGCTCTACCATCATTTTGTTGTTTAAATTGGAACCATTATCAGTAATGATTCGCTCGGGCACTCCATACCGACAGATGATATCTCTCTTCAGAAATCTGGCTACCACTTGTCTTGTAACATTGGCATAGGAAGCTACTTCGACCCACTTGGTGAAATAGTCAATGGCAACCAGGATGAATCTGTGGCCATTCGAAGCAGTCGGCTCAATCTTACCAATCATGTCGATGCCCCACATAGCAAAGGGCCAGGGTGAAGACATTATGTTCAGAGGATTTGGAGGCACATGCACCTTATCCGCATAAATCTGGCATTTGTGGCACTTCCTGGCATAGGCACAACAGTCTGCCTCCATTGTAATCCAGTAATAACCTGATCTTAACAATTTCTTAGCCATGGCATGCCCTCCTGCATGGGTACCAAAGGATCCTTCATGCACTTCATGCATCAACAAGTCTTCTTCTGTCTTATCAACACATCTGAGGAGTACCATATCAAAGTTCCTTTTGTATAAAGACCCATCAGTGTTCAGAAAGAAACTACCAGCAAGCCTTCTCAAAGTCTTCTTATCATTGGAAGATGCCCCAGGTGGGTATGTTTGATCCTCCAAGAAGCACTTAATGTCATGGAACCAAGGCTTATCATCCTTAACAACATCTGCTGCGAACACATATGCTGGTCTGTCAAGTCTGGACACTGAAATCTGAGGTACAAAGTTGGCAGTCTGAACTTTGATCATGGACGAAATGGTAGCCAGAGCATCTGCAAACTGATTCTCATCCCGAGGGATATACTCAAGCTTGACTGTTGTAAAGAAAGTCAATAACCTCCTTGTATAATCCCTGTAAGGTATCAGATGATCCTGGTGGGTGTACCATTTGCCGTTGGTTTGATTGATTACCAAAGCTGAATCTCCGAATACAGTCAATGTTTTGATCCTGAGGTCAATGGCCTCCTCAAGACCCATAATGCAAGCTTCGTATTCAGCTTCGTTGTTAGTGCAGTTGAAAGTGAGTTTTGCCGAGAAAGGCATGTGAACTCCTTTAGGTGTAATGAGTACTGCACCAACACCACGACCATTCATGTTAACAGCCCCATCAAACATCATAGTCCATTCTTCTTCCGGGTCAGGCCCTTCAGTGTGAACAGGCTCTTCATTATCTTTCGCTTTTATGAACATGATGTCTTCATCAGGGAAGTCAAATCTCATAGGCTGGTAATCATCAATGGGTTGCTCAGCAAGATATTCAGATAGTACACTGCCCTTGATGGCTTTCTGAGAGGTGTACTGGATGTCGTATTCTGTGAGAATCATCTGCCATCTTGCAACCCGTCCGGTAAGCGCTGGCTTCTCGAAAATGTACTTGACTGGGTCCATTTTTGATATCAACAAAGTAGTGTGGGTCAACATATACTGTCTCAGTCGGCGAGCAGCCCACGCTAAAGCACAGCAAGTTTTCTCGAGCAGTGAATAGCGTTGTTCACAGTCGGTAAACTTTTTGCTTAGGTAGTATATTGCATACTCTTTCCGACCAGACTCGTCATGCTGGCCCAACACACACCCCATCGACTCTTCTAATACTGTCAAGTACATTATCAGAGGTCTTCCTTCAACTGGAGGCATAAGGATTGGAGGTTCTTGTAAGTATTCCTTGATTTTGTCAAAAGCCTTCTGGCAGTCTTCATTCCACCTGACCGTTTGTTCTTTTCTTAACAATTTGAACAGGGGCTCACAGGTTGCCGTAAGGTGAGATATGAACCGTGAAATGTAGTTCAATCGACCTAGGAACCCTCGAACTTCTTTTTCTATCTTCGGTGCAGGCATCTCTTGGATGGCTTTGACTTTATCAGGGTCAACTTCAATCCCCTTCTCGCTCACAATAAATCCCAACAACTTACTGGATCGCACCCCGAATGTGCATTTGTTGGGGTTCAACTTCAGTTGGTACTTCCTCAGACGCTTGAATAGCTTCAGCAGATTTACCAGGTGGTCTTCTTCAGTAAGGGACTTGGCAATCATGTCATCCACATAGCATTCGATTTCTTTATGGATCATATCGTGGAATAATGTTACCATAGCCCGTTGATATGTTGCACCAACATTCTTGAGCCCAAATGGCATTACCTTGTAGCAGAACGTGCCCCAGGGTGTGATGAAGGTTGTCTTCTCCATGTCTTCAGGTGACATTTTAATCTGATTGTATCCTGAAAATCCGTCCATGAAGGAGAATACCGAGAACTGAGCCGTATTATCCACCAATACATCAATGTGAGGTAAAGGGAAATCATCTTTCGGGCTGGCTCTGTTCAGGTCCCGGTAGTCAACACACATTCTTACTTTGCCGTCTTTCTTAGGCACAGGTACTATATTAGCAACCCATGGTGGATAGCTAGTTACAGCAAGGAACCCGGCGTTCCATTGCTTTTGTACCTCCTCCTTGATTTTCATAGCCATGTCGGGGCGAGTACGGCGCAGCTTCTGTTTAACTTGCGGGCATTCTTCTCTCAAAGGCAGCTTGTGCACGACAATGTCGGTATCCAACCCTGGCATATCTTGATACGACCAAGCAAACACGTCCACATACTCTTGAAGCAGGTCAACCAATTGTCTCTTCACTGAGTCTTGCAAGCAGGCCCCGATTTTAACTTCTTTCACGTCTTCATCTGTACCAAGATTGATCACTTCAACCTCCTCCTGGTGAGGAGTAATAACCTTTTCCTCTTGTCTTAACAACCTGGCTAGCTCTTCAGGAAGCTCATATTCTTCTTCAACCCCTTCATCAGCTTGATTGATCGGATTGTCAAAGTCATACGAAGTCATAGCCGTGTTGTTGTCGGTGCTGTCTGGAAGGCACACTCTGCAAGGGTTCAGTTGGTTCATTTTAGTGATTTGATTTTAATCTTGTTTTAGAAAAGTGAAATAAAGTTGTCATTTTGAAAACACTGCCATTTATTTTTTGTACAAAAAGAAAAATGGAAAAACAGTGAGCGGAAAAGAAAAAGACTCATTTGCAAAAAGATGTCTGATATTTCATTGATTAATCTTGTTGCACAAAAAGTACAGATGGACCGATTACAAAATGAGTCTTGTCATCTTGGGCAAGATGCAAGACTTTGATGCATGCTATAAAAATACAGGAAATAATAATTACTCTGCATGAGTAACTCTTATAATTTCCTGGGAAGACCAGTTTGAGATACTGCTCCCCGGGATCTTTGGACGAATCCAGCTTTCCAGGTTGCGTTCTTCTTCCAGCTCGTCTTCCAGACAGTTGACAACATCAGGGGTGAGCATCCCCCTACTCACAAAGTTGGGCTCTTTCGCAGCCTCTGTCGGATCTTGTTGAGTTGGTTTGTAACCCAACCCAAATCTATCCTCTTTCTTCTCCACCGGTAGTAGTTTGCCCCAGCCTTGGGCATTTCCTTCCTCAACAACCTTCCGGGCTTGTTGGTATGACGATATTGAAGTACCAGGTACAGCAGATGCTTCATTCACGTTCAAGGCCTCGAACCCCTGACTCATTGTTTCATGGATCTCCCCATCCATCTCAATGTATTTATAAGTAGCCAGGTGGCTGACAAAAATATCCTCCTCTCCACAGATTGTAACGATTTGACCCTCCCACTCATATTTTAACTTCTGGTGAAGGGTAGAGGTCACGGCGCCAGCGGCGTGAATCCATGGCCTACCCAATAGACAGCTGTAGGCGGGCTGTATATCCATCACGTAGAAGGTCGTTTTGAAAGTCTGCGGGCCAATCGTTATGGGCAACTCGATCTCTCCCAGAACCGATCTCTTTGAACCATCAAAGGCTCTCACCACCAGGTTGCTGGGTCTCAACGCCAATCCGTCATATTCTAGCTTCACCAGGGCCTTCTTAGGTAAGACATTGAGGGATGACCCCGTGTCTACCAGCACATGGGAAAGGACAGCACCTTTACATTCCAGGGTTATGTGCAAGGCTTTGTTATGGTTGCGGCCTTCCGTTGTCAAATCAGTGTTGGTGAACCCTAGTCCATGACTAGCATTAACATTTCCAACTACAGCTTCCAACTGATTGACAGTGATCTCTTCAGGCACGTAAGCTGCGTGCAAGACTTTGAGTAGTGCGTTCTGATGGGCTTCGGAGCACATAAGCAATGATAGGATTGAGATCTTGGAAGGCGTCTGATGAAGCTGATCCACTACTTTATAATCACTCTTCTTGATGATTCGCATGAACTCATCAACCTCTTGGTCAAAGGGTGTTTTCAAGGCTTCTTTAACAATCTGCTCTTCCTGCACCAAGCTTTTTCCTTTTGCCTTAGCAGCAGCTTCTGCTTCGGCAGTGGGTCTCTGAATTTGTGGAGCGAAAAGACGTCCGCTTCGAGTGAAGCCTCCGCCTCCTCCCACATTGTCAATTTGTGGTGCAGGGGTTGATGATTCAAAGGTGATTCTTTGTCCTTCGCAGTACAGGTCAGAGCCGTAATGCCAGGGGATGGCATTACTACTTTCATAAGGTACTGGTCCAGGCACCGTGATAGTGACTGGACTGGTTGCAGCTGCGGAAGGAATTGTGATGGTCTGTGGATCGTAATAAATTGTGACTGGTGCTCTGATGGGAGCAGCACCTTCTGAGTTGTAGACAGAGTTGTTTTCAGGATCATAAAATATTGTGACAGTTGAGACGTCTTCATGATTTGTTGCTGATGTTGTAGGAGACATTGGTGGAAGGATGGACGTTGTTGTTGTAGGAGTTTCAAAATGGAGTGGTGCTGGAGTTGTAGAAGGAACATTTGTTGATATCTGATTAGTTAAAACGACAGATGAAGTACTTGTTGATGAAGCCGAAGAATTGTCAGGAACAATGGCTGTTGCAGTTGTAGGAGATACCGGAATTGTTGCTGATGAGATTGCTGGATTTGTAGGAAATGATGTGGTGATCTGAAGCTGGCCACTCTGAATGAGACCATCTATGCCATTCCTCAGGTTATCGCACCCATTGACTGAAATATTGCAGTAAGCACACCCCAACTCACACCCCGGGAACATTTGACATTCGAGGAGTTGAGCCTTAATTTCTACCAACGGTGTCCGGATCTGACCCACACTGGTTATTAAATAAGACGGTTTGTCTTCTTCAATAGCGTTAATTCTGGGACCCCCGTGATTTGGCATGGGGTTCTTATTGACATTAGGTGGTGGTGCGAAATTCAGAGCTTTTGAGTCTACCAGGTCTTGTACCTTCATGTGCAAGGCTCTGCACTTTTCTGTACTGTGGCCAGGTGCATTCGAATGAAAAGCACATCTGGCGTTGGAGTCATAATTCCTGGGTAGACTGTTGGGATCTGGAGGTGCCAACGTCCTTAGCTCAACTAGGTTGAGTTTCAGGAGTTGTGGCAGCAATGTAGCATATGGCATAGGGATCGGATCGATTACCCTGTTGGCTTGAGAAGGCCTCTGTTGGAATGGCCTTTGCTGGTTGTTATTGTTGGGGTTGCTGTTGTTGTAATTTCTCGGAGGATACTGATTTTGTTGATGGTACTGAGGTTGTGGTTGATAGTTTTGTTGCGGAGGTTGATAAGTTGGTTGAGGATGAGCTGGAGCGGGAATGGTGACTGCTGCCACTGATCTGTGAACATATTGGGGCCTGCCCCTGTTGGTGTGGATGGCATTGGTCTCGCCAGTTCTTCTTGGGCCTGCAAAAGGCTTCCTTGTACTACTGGACGAGCTTGCGCCGTTGTCTGAGATCTTACCCATCTTCAACAGGCTCTCAATTCTCTCCCCAGCTATGACAACATCTGCAAAGCTAGTGGAAGAGAAAGCAGCCAGCCTGTCAATATATGTCCCCTGAAGGGTGTTCATAAACATATCTGCCATTTCCCTCTCAGACATAGGTGGTTGAACAGCAGCAGCCAATTGCCTCCATCTCTGGGCATATTCTCGGAAACTTTCCCTTGACGATTGTGACATTCCCATTAGGAGGGTCCTGTTGGGTGCCATATCTAAGTTGTACTGATACTGTCTGATGAAGGCCTCTGCCAGGTCCTTCCAGCATCTAATAGTTGCTCTTGTCAAGTGAGAGTACCATTCTCTTGACGCTCCAGTCAAGCTGTCTTCGAAATAGAACATCCAGAGCTTCTCATCCATAGTATAGGCCTTCAGCCTTCCCAGAAATGATTGTAAATGAGTCCGGGGGCATGAAGTCCCGTTGTATTTTTCAAAACAAGGAGGCTTAAACTTATGGGGGATCCTGACCCCGTCTACCAAGCCCATGTCCATGACATCGAAACCCAAAGAGTTTTGAGACTCTAAGGACCTCAATTTCTCAGCTATCTCATCCAGCCTTCTATCATAAGCTTCTTCCCCAGCACCCATTACTGTGAATTGATCCTCTTGGGGGTCTTCTTGAAGTACCCTGGCTGCAGTGGCAGTCCCTTGAACATTTGCAGGAATATTGACCTCTGGATGAAGATGGGGGCCAAATACAGGGGGGTTAACATGAGGTTGGACCCTTTCATTGTTGCTGGTGCCGGCAGTCCCTATATGTGGATCCTCTTGATTTTGCCTTTCCACCATGGCCCTCAATCTTTCTTGGCTCTGAGCCATGTTGTTCATCACTTCCATGAACTGAGTCATCTGTGTTCTCATTTCCAATCTTTCGTTTGCCATTTGATTTCTAACCTCTGCAAGGTCCTGCTGTACCTGATCCATTTGGATGCCCGGAAGATTGTTACGGGTTGGATAACGGTGCGGACGGTTGAGGGGAAATACTCGGCGTCGAGCAATAGTTCCTGAACATCACAACAGAGTTAGCAACAATAAAACAAAAACCTACAAAACAAACAAAGGGTTAGCATGCAATGCAGTATGCTTATTTATTTTCAAGGTATCCGGCTTGGCATTCAGTTTTGACCCTTCCAGACCCTTGAAGATGCTGTTGATGTTGCTTTTGAAGTAAACTCGGATGGAACAAACTAATACATATATATATTACAGGAAGTAAAATAATACAACTTGTCCCTTTTACAACACAAGCCCTCTAAGGGGTCAAAATACATTACAAGAAAATAAAAGTACATGGAATGAAAGCAACAACAAACAAATGGTCAAACACCAAGACCAAACTCATCCTCACGAACTTCCTTGAGAAGTGCTTCGGTCACAGGATCAGCTGGACGCTCCGCGAGATTCCTGATGAGGAGATTCCGGGTTGTAACAGCTGCTGTTAGCTTCTTGTGCTGACTTTGGTCTTTTGACCTCTTCACTCCGGCTTTGATCTTCAGCTCTGATATCTCCCTCTGGGCTGCTGCCAGGGCTTCTTGCTGCTCTTTCGCACTAGCTTCCAGTTGCTCTATCTTGTCTTGGACCCTCTTATCCTCCAGAGTACGAGCTTCGGTGATCCTGACCCACCTAGCCTGACTCTCCTTCAGATACAAGTCTGTCCTTGCTCTCTGGAACTGGGCTTCCTTGCAAGCATTCTTCAGGATTTGTTCTCCAGCCTTAGACTTCTTGATATAATCCCCAGACTTCTCAATCTTAGTCAGATGCTCCACTCTCAACTTCTCTAACCTCTCAATATCCAACCTCCCATCACTCCTTTCCCGGAGGGTCTTCTGCAGAGCCTGGGTTAACTTCTCATTTCTTTCCTTCAAGCTCTCAAACTCCTCCAAACTGATAGTGGCAGGGGGTGGTGTTGAAGATGATTCAGGCATATCTTCTATGGTAAAGGGCATTCCAGAGAGTTGAGCCCTGGCATGGGACCATTCATAATATTGTGCTGATGCCACATTGTTGCACTTCCCCAAGATGGTTACTCCCTTGGTTTGAACATTATCCCAGGCCCAGGCTGCCTGCCTAACAGTAGCCAGATTAGGCTTGTTCTCACAATAAAGAGTCTCAACCAAGTCCTGTGCCTTAGGAGTGTGGACCAGTGCATAGCCCAGTTGTCTTCTAAACAGCAGAGGGTTGTAATTGATACTACCCTTAACTCCTATTAGGGGCACATTGGGAAAATGCCCACAGCTGGTGATGATATCCCTGCCCTTGGTGCTTTGAGTGCACCACCTGATATCAGCTGAAGTTAGAGCAATGAGTCTTTTAGCCCAGTTTCTCTGCTGATGAGGGTTCAAAAATGCATCTGTCCTGGGTAGATGCCTGAGAAGCCAGGTATGAAACAATGGAGCACAACACCTCACTAATCTTCCCCTCTGCTTTTCATTCCTCTGATGCACTGAGTAATAGAGATCCCCTAATAAAGTGGGCACTGGGTTCTTCAAGATGAAAAGATGGATTGCATTCTTGCTAATAAATCGAGGCTCATCTGCAAACAACACAATTCCATATATACTCAAGGCCAATAAAGCACAGACAGCTTTCCACTCTCCTAGAGAAGCTTTCAGGGTAGCTTGAGAGATCAAGAAATCCAGATGAAGGCCGGGGATTCCAGCTTTGGAAGTCATATGTTGTTCAATCAGAACAGGTTCCAGATGCAAAGCCTTTGCTACTTTTCCATTACCAGGAAAGACCAACTCAGGGTTGAAAGGGATTCCACCCCTGATAGGTATACCAATTAATGAGGAGTATTCTTCCAACAAAGGGCCCAACTGAAAGTCTTGAAAGGTGAAACACCTCAATGGGGGATCATAAAACTGAATGCAAGTGTGGATCAGGCTTCTCTGTGAAGGGTCCAGATCCATAACCATATCAAGTATATCCCCATAGTGTTCCCTGAACAATGGTATGTGATCTGGAGTGATCAGGGTCTGAATCCTCCTGATGTCTGCTAACTCTGGCTGGAAGAAATGGTAGGTAATGTTGCTCTTTTTAGGAGCCATGATGCTGAAGATGAGTGGAGACAGGTGCTGATGATGATACTGAAGAAAGGGCCACTGATTGGCTGGAGTAGATAACTGATGGCTGAAGCAAGTGCTGATGAAGATGGGCCAATACTGAAGATGGGGTCAAAACCAAAACCAAATGAAGATGGATACCCTGAAACACAAATAAGCAAATGTCAATATGATGCAATGTTTATGTATGCAAATGATATGCAAGGGTTTGTGACTGAGCTGGATCTGGTCAAATGCTCTGATATAAGTCCATGTGTGTAAGAAATCCAGATGGAGGTCTATAAATCCAGTAACCAAGGTGGGGGGCTCAAATAAAGAGCCACATGTCCAGGGTTTAGAATCACAAGAACTGTTCCAACATGGAGTATTCTTAATCAAATCAAAGTAACAGGGTATGTTGAGGCCAAAGGTACCTGCAAACCTGTAAACAGCCCAACCCCCTCACAGGTGGTGTTCTAAAACAAGGATCCTCAGACTTGGATCAGTTATGAGAAGTGTAAACACTTCTAACCCGGAGGTACAGTGTTTACAATAACCATAACAATTCCTCCTCTAATTCACCTCAGTTTCTGAAGGTCAAAACTAAAGGGTCATCCAGACTTAGCAGGCTTCCCAGATAGCCCTAGCACTGCAGGAAATCTGCAACACAGAGTTCTCAAGAAGAAACCCATATCTGAACCGTGTTTCATATTCCCACACCAGACCGAGATGGAATGGGAAAGAATATGATTCACTCTAGCCTAGGTGTCACTCAGGTCCCAGGTATAGGACCTTAACTCTCAATAGAACACCCACCCACCAAAGCAAAACCAGATCCAGCCAGACAGCATGACAGTATGATATATGAAAAACTGTAAAGAAAGCAATAAATAAAGCTGTACAAAAAGCAGTAAATAAAGCAAATATACAAACACAAATAAGCACATAACACCCCAGGAAACACAAATCAAACAAGCGCTAGGAGGAACCCACAAAAAGAACCAGAAGCCCTGGTTGCAATATAAGGGTCCCCAGCAGAGTCGCCAAGCTGTCGCTCCCACCAAATGAAGCCGGGTCAAATGGGGTACAGACGCGAACGGTCGGCGAAAGGGGGATGCGAGGACACACAGGAGTGAACTCACAGGGAATGAATGGAGTCGCCAACTAGGCATTTTTATCCCGGAGGAAAGGCAATGCTGCATAGACCTAGAAAGACATGGATAAGACGGTTGCGAACCAGAGAGACTGAGAAAGGGGGTTGGTTACAACCTGGGAAGGTATTAGCACCCAGATTGTCCGCCGTACTCGACGGGATCCACGCTTAAAAGATTTGTGTTTTAAAAGGGGTAGTGTCAGTGCAATCTGTGTATAAGATAGCTGGAAAAGAATGTACAAGTGTCAGTGTAAAAGAAGTGTGAGGTGTATAAATGATGTGTCAGGAGTGAAATGCTCAAGATCATGAGGCTAAAATAATGATGCTGAAGGAGGGGGAATATACAGAGACTTTTGTTCGATAACTGTTAAGTTATGCCTACGTATCCTCTCGTGCAATGAGGAAGTCAGAACACCGTAGTTCGACCCAAAGAGACTGAAAGGTGAATTGACTTGTGAACCGCTTGCTTGTCTATGCTCAAGTGTATGACCTGTCTGGCTCAGGTGCAAACTGTCTTGCATTAGACGGAAGAAGCAAGTTCTCGTTTGTGAGTGAATGAGATGAGAAAAGAATCCCGGAGGAGACGATTATTGTTTGTTTTTGAGTTTTCAGTCTTTTATTGTTTTTGGATTTTGTCATAAGTTAATGAGCTTAAGTCTAAACCAATGGATTAGTAAACTCATCACATCTTCCCTCTGATTAGGGGTAATGAGAATTACCTTAAGTGTGAAGTCAGATTCTCACACTTAATCACCTTTGATGTAGGATTAAGATCATTAACCTACTTGTGATTAATTAGATGTTTTTGTGGTTTTTGTTTAGTGTTAAGTAATGAGGTTAAGCCATAATCAAGGATTAAACAGACTCATTACACCATCCTAATAGAAGGATAATAGATGAGAATGTTTAAGCTGAGGAAAGCTCCTCAACTTAATCCATGATTAGGGATTAAACTCATGACAAAACAAGCCTTTGATTAAGTGGATTTTATTTAATGGTATGATGATGAAGTGATTTTTATGATTTGTAAGACAACTTGAGGGGGACTTGTCCATTAACACTAGGGTTAGTCCTTCTTAACCATTTAAGGAAGAATTAGAACCCTAATGCAAGGCCCAAGTTACAAGTGTGATGTCTTGATGATTATTATGTGAATTGATTAAAGGAGTTAAACACATTAAGGGTTTAACACTTAGGATTAAAGTTATACACTCCATCCTAAGAGAAGGATGCAGGCATAAGCTTAATCACAAAGCCTTAAAGCCTTTAGGGTTTAGTCCCTGATTATGAGATGAGAAGAGAAGACTCAAAGAAGACACAAAGGCAAAACTAAGAGGGGAGACTAATCAAAACCCTAATCATTGTCATGCTTGGTTGTTCCTAAGGTTTGTGAGGTTAAACAAGAAAGATCTCCAATGGAACCACCAGGAAGCAGATGAAAGGATTAAGAGAAGCAAAATGACTTGCTTCATTCAAGAAGTCAAGTCACTTGAAGAAAGAAAGTAAGAAGAACAAGAATGAGCAATCTCAAACCCTAACACATATAAAAAATGCAGCATGGATGCAAGAGAGGGATGAGAAGAAAGCATGAGAAGTGAAGGCAAATCCACTTCTCAGAATCACTTACCACCTGAAAGGTTAGAAAGGAAATGCAATGCAATGCAAAATGGGATGGAATGACATGATGCAAACCAAAACCAGAAGCATTTACATGATGCTAATGATGCTATGAGATGCTATAAACATGAGGCAGCACATGGGAATGATCATACAAGTTCATGAATGTAAATGAAGCAAGTTAGGAACCATGAACATACATGAAAAGTTATGAAGTGCACATGGCATACAACATGGCAAACACATGATGCAATGATCAAACATGCTTTCAATATGTCTTATGATGTCAAATGAATCAAATGAATGCTTGGAATGTCATGGAAAGTCATGTTATGCAAGAGAATGCAAGATGAATGCATATGAAAGCCCAAATTAGGGTTTATGAATCATACATCAAACACAAACCAAAATCAGAAGCAAACAACATTACAAAAAATTGAAAATGCCACTCAAAGGACCCCTAATCCTATACTAAACCAATGCCCAAAGGAGAGGTCTCAACTCCTAACCAAGCTCAAGTTATGATTTTCACAAGTTTTCTAGGGTTTTAGGGTTCCTAAACAAGAAAATTACCAAACAAATTGAAAATGAAAGATCAAATCATGGCCATTTAATCTTACAAACTTCATGCTAAACACAATGCAATGCAAGAAGAATCAATGTCCAACTCTTCATGGATAAGCAGAAGTGATTTTTTGAACTTTGGATCAAAATAATGCACAAAAATGATTTTTAATCAATGAAAAATTCTCAAAATGCATCAAGATCAAAAAATAAATTTGGTTTGAAGGTTGGACAATGTTTCTAAATGTCTTAGAACATTTCATGAATTTTTTGGTGATTTTTAAATACCTAAAAGTATTTTTAATAAATTAACTTCCATTAATCAATTAAAAATAAACTTTTAAATATTTAAAAATACTTTTTTAATGCTAAAAATGAAAATAAAAATATTTTTGTGTTTTAAAAATTAATGAAACCCTTGGTAAAAAATTTCATAATTTTTAAAGCATTTTTGCTATTTTTAATAAATTGAACAAAACAAAACAAAATAAATGAATTAAAAATGAAATAAAGAGGAAGTATGCGCAATGGAGGGCCAGGATCCATTCTGGGCAAAAGTTTGTTGACTGCGCGCGCAGATCAATGGATCAAATTCAAACTGGGCTAATCACAATTAATTAAATATTAATCCAAAATTAAGAGTTAATGAAGTGATCCAGGCCTTCCATACACGCGCGGGAAATGAAATCCAGTGGCTCACATTTAAACTTGGTGCCCTAACCCTAATTACCAGCTAATCACTTTCAGGTCACCGGAGACGAGCTCCGGTCGTCTTCTCCGGTGACCTCCCTCCCTGAGAATCTTCAAATCCTTCCCTAGGTCATTTCTGGAGCTCTAAAGCTCCAGATTTGTTCCTTTCACTTCCCTAAACTCAATCCCACCCTCATTTCTCATTTATTTCCAGCCATATTCATGAATCGAAGCAAAGAACAAAAACTGCCAAAATTTCAGAAAAGCAATACAACTTCATTTCTCAACCATTTTCAATAATTTTTAGTTCAGTGTGATCAGTGAAGCATACTTAATCAATTAGAAACAATAAAAAGAGGTTCTGGAAAAATGGAATGCCATAGCTACCTGATTCGAAGCTTTCAAAATAGGAGCTTCTGGGCCAGTTTCTTGCTTCTAAACAACTCCAATGACCTCCCCAAAGTGTTTGCCAGACTTGCTTGAAGTTTATTTGGGCTGATTGAAGAGTTTGCCTGAGTTCTGTTCAAGAGGGTGTAAGAATCGTGTTTCTGATTCTTTGAGCTTTGGGATGTTTTGAGGGGTGCTTAGTGACCAGGGAGGGATGTTGAAAAGGTTTATGAAGTTGGCTTATGTGTTTGTGAGCTGTGGAGAGAGATTCGAAGGGTTTTGCTCTATGGAGTGAAAATGGAGAAGTGATGCTATGACTTGCTTCAGGCTCTTGTGTTATGTGGTTTGGCTTGCATTTTCTTTGTATAAACAAATGCCATTGGTCAGAGGATGTGACTTGTGCTTTTGTGATAGGTGTAGCTACTTTTGCCAAAATGTCAACTTCTTGTAAGAGAGGCATGGGTCATGTTTCAGCCAAGTACAAGAGGTGTGGGTTGCGCAGCAAGGTGAGGGGGAAAGGCTAGGAGTGGTCAGCAACATAGGCATCAAGTGGATGGAAGTGATCATGAGCTTTTGCAACTTGCTTGCTTTTGAATCTTCATGAAGATATCTTGCTCCAAAGGCCAAACAAATGAGGAACCCTTGGCACATTCTGATTTTTTAGGTCACATGTGATGTTTGTGTAATGGTTTGATAACAATTAGAAGTCACAAATGCCTTTGGTACATGATTTTGCAAGTTTTTCCATTTTGTGCATAACTTGAAATTTAGTGATTTTTGCCAACTTTGACACACCATAACTTTTGATTCAAAATGAATTAGGTCATGTTCTTGTACTTTTTGAAAAGGGAAAGATCTAATCTACAACTTTCATGACCAAAGTTTTTCCATTTGAAGCATTTTTGGATCAAAAAGCAAGGCTTGAAAAATGGCATAAATTGACAAATTCCTTGAAAGTCAACTATGCCCTAAAAAGTCAACTTTGCAAAAACTTCAAATTCTTGATTTTTGTGAACTTCAACCTTCTTCCATGATCAAATAAAGATCATATACACTCAAAATGATGAAGATCACCCCTTGGTTGGGTCATTGGGGGCCTCAGATGCCCTGATTTTGCACTGACTTGTCCAGAAAGTCAACTCTTGATCAGATGACTTCCCCATGGAATTTCTTCATGAAAATTGATATGCATACTCCCTATACCATATAGAGACCAATAGAAACAAGAATGACCAAAAAATTTGGAGTTATGGCCTCTGAAACCAAAACCCTAATTTTAGGTCAAGTGTGCAGTCAAACTTGGCTCTGCATCCACACCAATCCCAGTTCTTGTGATTCTTTGGCATTTTTGACTTTGAGAGGATGTAATAAGATACAAGAACACACATGAACCCCTTTGAAGTGATTGATGGCCTTTGGAGTGGCTCAGGAGGCTCTTGGATTGCTCAGATCACAAACCCTAGATGCAGATGACCTAGAAACTATGCAGTGAGCCAAAAATGTAATATGAGGTGATATGATTGTGTTTATGCATATGAAATGATCACAAGCCATGGTGTGAATGGGTGAGGGCAAATTTGGGGTGTTTACACATAGATGCATAATACATTTACTTAGATGCACCATGCCATGCATATTGCATAAACTAACCTTTTCCTTGCAGGATGGTTATATGCAGATAAAACAATATCAACAACTCACAACAGGTCAGAAACGATCTATACGAAGTTCTAATTTTGATACTTAATCATTACTCAAGATGTCCTCGGATAGTAGGCAAACGGTCTGTACAAAGATCCATTCCCTAGTCCAGGATATTTTCAGAAGATTTAATCTATTTGTTCTTGGATATTAGGCAAACGGTCTGTACAAAGATCCATTCCCTAGTCCAGGATATTTTCCGAAGATTTAATCTTGATATCTCTTTTGTCCTTGGATATTAGGCAAACGGTCTGTACAAAGATCTATTCCCTAGTCCAGGATATTTTCAGAAGATTTAATCTATTTGTTCTTGGATATTAGGCAAACAGTCTGTACAAAGATCCATTCCCTAGTCCAGGATATTTTCCGAAGATTTAATCTTGATATCTCTTTTGTCCTTGGATATTAGGCAAACGGTCTGTACAAAGATCCATTCCCTAGTCCAGGATGTTTTTAGAAGATTTAATCTATTTTGTTCTTGGATAATATGCAAACGTTCTGTACAAAGATCCATTCCCTAGTCCAGGATATTTTCAGAAGATTTAATCTATTTGTTCTTGAATAGTAGGCAAACGGTCTGTACAAAGATCCATTCCCTAGTTCAAGATATTTTCAGAAGAATTAATCCTGATATTCTTTTGTCCTTGGAGAGTAGGCAAACGGTCTATACGAAGATCCATTCCCTAATCCAGGATGTTTCTAGAAGAGATAATCGTCACGAAGATTTATTTCTACTGGTCTATTTAACAATTCAAATCATGTTGCATAAACGATTAAGAGATGGCCTATACGAAGACCTAGTACTGATATCCAGTATCAACATCAAGATATTATCACCTCCTAATAGTATGGATGGCATCTATAAGCCCATCTCCAGTTCTTCCAAGTGGCATCTTCAAGCCCACTCAAGCATATACAATTAATCATCAGTGTTACTTTACGCACCGACGAGTGCAAATTTTTGGGTTTTTGTGTTCAATCCCCTTCAACCTTCCAGGTCACGAATGGCACATATACCAATCTAACCCCTCAGGTTTCAGAAAATTGAACAGGGGCAGCTGTTGCACCCCAAAATTTGCCCTCACCAAGACAAGAAATTGTGTATTAAGAGGTTCACAAGGTTCACAAAGTTCACAAGACATCTCATGAGGTTCACAAGGTTCACAATTAGTCAGAAAGTTTGACAATTCCCTCAGACAATGCATCCTCCTAAGCAATACATCTTAAACTAGGGTTTTGACTTTCATCAGGATAAATATAATTCCAAGACTTCAATTGAGCTTCATAGCATCCTATATGTGTTCAAGAATCACCATGTCAAGTTTCAAGACTTTCCCAAAAGATTTGCTCAGTCAGATGATCAGATAGGCTAAAATCAGTCAAGGCAGTCAAAAAGTCAAACTGAGGTCAACTGTGGTCAAACCAAAGTCAAACTTCATGATTTTTTGCCAACATCAAGTATATGAAGTAAAATTCATCATTTGATCAAGGGCTGATCATGATTCATCAAGGAGATTTCAGATCATCAAGAATCAGGAGTTTCTAAATTAGGGTTTTCATAGGAAAAGTCAACTGAACTTTGACCAGCCATAACTTTCACATGCTTCATCAAAAAATTTCCATACAAAGCTCATTTTTAAGGAAATTGAATTCTATACAACTTTGTGTCTCACAAGCCAAGCCCAAAAATTCTTCATTTGGAAGGTATGAGCTAAGACATTATAGGTCCTTTTAAAAGTCAACAAAAAGTCAACAACTTCCAAAGAGTATAACTTGAGAATGGTAAAAGATATGGACATGAGACCAAATAGGTTGGTTAGAGGACTCTTTAAGCTTTCCAAAATGTCCGAGAACACCTTCATAGCATTAAAATTGAAGGATTTGTGCCCTTGCAAAGTTGGGAAATTTTTGGGAAGTTTATGAAGCAAATGAGGCCTTAAAACCAATTTTTGCTAAATGAGCCCACCAAATTGCCATCCAATCTTTATAATATCACCAAGCACGACCCAACCCACACCTTTTCTGATTTTTTACATTTTATTTAATATTTATTTGAATTTTATTCATTAAAATACAAATTAAATTAAAATAAAATATGAAAATCATATATTTGAAAGAGATTTTGATTCTAGAAGGTCTTAATGTTCATTTAAAGGTGATTGATACCATATAATTTCATATCATCCAAAAATAGAAATGAGATATCCAAGTTTTCAATGTTTTTAAGATCATATCTTTTTCAATCTCTATGGATCAAAAAGTCCAAAGGATGGACTAGTTTCTTGACCTAATTTCACTACATGATATATATACAACATTAAGCAATGCCTTAGGGACGGATTGCAGCCTCCATAAACCAAGAACAAGCTTCAAAAATTTCAAAGAAAACTCATAATCGGATTTTTGGTTAGAGGTAGTTTCAACACATTCCAAGCACACCAATCCCTTCTATGATGATCATTGAACATGTTTAGACCCTTTACATTGCCAGAATCGACCCCATATGCATAAACCGAATTGCTTTAACCTTGATTTTGAATTTTTTCGATTTTGCTTTTTCATGCGTCTATGATTAATTTTAACAATTGATTTGTGTCTATCTTGAAGCATATAAACTTTCTGGACGATTTGCATGGAGTTTTATGGCTAAAATCACGTGATACCATTGTTAGGGTTTGAGGTTCGAAATTGGGGACTCTCGATTTAGGGACTTTCAAAGATTTTAAAGGACATTTTTGTATCCTACTGAATCTGGGCATTGATATTATGTACTTATTTTGGATTGATTGTGCGTATTATGCATTATATGAAATTCGCAGGTTTAGATGCGAAAAAATTCGCAGGAAATATCATAATTGAATTCGCAGGAATTGTGCATGGCTGGAGGTTGAAGACGACTGCGTGGCAGTGCACGATTGGACGAAGCTGAGGACGGAGGAATTCACGCAACAAAAGGAGATGGTGTTGGATTATTCTCACAAGCATGCAGCTTGTCCCAGTGGTCATGCATGTTGTATATCGAGGTACCTGGGGTGGGTTCGATCATTGGCTGATCCCTCCACCCCATTTTTTTTTATGTTTTGTTTGTTTATTTTAAATTAATTATTATTGTTTTTTGTTTGTTTATTTTAAATCAATTATTATTATAATATAATTATTTATTATATAGATTAGATAACCCACTAATATTTTTTTTTATATAAATAAATCATAGTAAAAAATATACTAATTTTTTTTATGTTCATTAATTCCTTAATTTTTATATATAATAATTTATTTATAGTTTGTATATTTGTAAATAAAATCAAATGGGTTATTTATTGTTTCTATATTTTTTAATAATTCTAAAATTTTGTGTATAATTTATAAATAATTTAATATTTTAATAATTTAATATTCTCTATTCATTAGTAATAATTAATTAATTCAATGTATATTTTCTTAATAATTCCTAATAAACCCTAATTTTTCTTAAATAAATATTTAAACTCTAATTTCTTTTCTTAACCCTAATTAACCCTATTTTCGTTATTAACTTTAATATTAAATTCAATTAATTTTTGTTCTGATGTATAGTTAAATAATTAATCATGTTTTGTAAATAATTGTTAGATTGTTTATTATTATTATAATTATCTTCTTTTCTTTTAAAAATTCTTTAAAAATTATTTATTTAACTTAAATAATATTCTCTTAAATTTTATATTTTTATATATTTTGTGCTAACCACTTTTCATATGATTATTATTATTACTAACCATTTTAATTATTGTTTGTTTATTATATATTAGTTATTATTTATTCCTATTATTATGTAATTGCGAAAGCCGTGTAATAGTCATAGATTTATTCTTGTTTCTATTTTATGTTTATAAATATTTTTATTGCTATGGTTAGTAACTATAGGGAGTTATAACATGTTTGTAATTAAAATGATTTAGAAAACTAATTTAAACAAGATAAATATTTGAATACAAACATTCACACACGTAAGTCGATCTTTGATCGCCATCTCACACTTTTTAGGGTATTCCTCATGTTGCCTAAATTATAAGGTCAAGTAAGGTATCTTAATGCAAAAGTCCCTTTTCATAAAATATCATCAAGTCCCTTTTAAGATTATAAGATCAAGTCCCTTCGATGTTGCCTACGGTAAATGATCTTGTCCCTTCGAATAAAAGATGATAAGTCCCTTCGTATTGCTAAGACACCTTACAGTTGCCTAAACACAGATGTCCCTTCATATGTCCCTTATTACATCCAAGTTAATGACTACCTATTCCTTAATAATAGGGATAGTCTTACTATTGAAAGAACATATAAGAACAGTAAAGATTTAACATAGGGTAGGTTCCTCTTAAGTACTTGCTTACTTTTTCAAAATACTTCATTACACTTCACATTTCAAACAAATTTTCAAAACAAAGTCTTTATATACATTCATACAAGGATCATTATAAAGTACTTCGAAAAATTTTAATCACACACTACACTTCTCAAAACAATTTAAAGTGAGCTAAGTAACTAAGAGCCCATGGATAACCATGGATATAAAGGGTGCTAATACCTTCCCTTTATATAACCTACCCCCCGAACTCAAAATCTTTTTAAGGTCTTTCCTATTCTTTTATGTCCTTTCCTTTTGGATAAAATAAAAGTCGGTGGCGACTCTTGCTATCCGCAACATTTAACTAAAGTCAGTTCTCCCACCGTGTTACAGTAAGTCATTTATATTATTAACTATGAGTATTATTATTGGGCTCTTAGTAGTATTTGGACTTTTAGGTTTATTAGCCATTAAGAGTATTATATCATGTAGTCTCATAGAGACATTGGGTATCAATGAATGAAAAATGTTATCTTTTTAATCTACTTTTCTTTGGATAGTTTTTATTATCCTCTTTGTTATTGTTGAAACCCTAGTCACAAGGCTTTCATAGGAAAAGTTCCTATTAATTGGTTCTTTCATCCATGTACTCAAATCCTTCTATGGATTATCCTTATCATACACCTTCATATCATCCATATAGCATTCCTCCTACCTATCCTACAAACCCCTATTTTCCAACTCCTACCACACCTTCATTTCCATATTTTCCATGGGAAATTCTTTCACCTTATTACACAAATTCATATGTTACAACTCCATCATCATGTTTGTATTTTAATTATGGATATACACCACATATGCCTAACCCATATTCATCATATTCTACATCTCATATTCATACTATCAACCCCAAAACAATTCCTCCATACTTGTGTTATCGCTAAATTTCGATGCTAGCAATTGATGAGGTTATCTTGGCTTAGTAAATGACTTTTCTTGTGATGAGCCAAAACTAAGGTTTTCGACTTAACCAATTAAAGAATGAGAGTCAAAGTGAACTACCTACAAGTTTCATACTTAGTGAAATTCTAAGTTTGGAACATTTTCTAAGTGTTGAGGGGGTTCGACCAAGCATATGTTCGACGAAGGTGGCAGTTACCAAGGGTCTTACACATTCAATCTTGGAGGGAAAATGTGGAGTTTTCAATTCAAAGACAGGGACAAGTGGCGCAAGATGAAGCTTCTTCAGCATGTAATGGGACAAGTGTTACCATCTTAGGATAGTTGTAGGAGAAACCGTCGAAAGAGGTTACTTTGTAATGTATATAAATAACTTAGTCTAGTTATGAATAAGTGTGTGGAAATCATATGTACTAGTAACTCCGCAAACTCAAAGTATTTGTGTGTAGAGAAACGAGTGCAGTGAGAATGTATGTGATTGAAACACCACCACCAATTTATCTTTAATGTCAAATTTATCTTTAAGTTATTTACTTTTGAAGCCATTTATCTTTATAAAGCCTTTATTTTAAAGCAATTTACATTTCAAAGCCATTTATCTTTTCAGCAATTTACTGTGTTTTCTTTTACAATTCCAGACTCTTTACATTTCCAGCAATTTAACATTCCTCGCCTTGCCTTTAAATTTCATTTAAGTTTCAAGCCTTTCCTTTATTTTCATTTAAAATTCAAAGCCTTGTCTTTACTTTGAATTATTTTAAAAGCCTTTGTCTTTTACTTTGTTTTTTCTTTAAAACCAAATATGAGTCTCGTTGAGAGATTCAAGACCCTTTTTCCCCAAAAACGTGATATATCAAAATCACAATCCCCTTTAACTTAGCACATGTCCTAGGATCAATATGGTTGATCATGCGAGTAACTGAGGGTATTTTTGGTATCTTCAGAGGATCAGCGGTTGTTTACCAATTTTTGGGGTAAACAAATTGGCACACCCAGTGGGACAGTGCTAAAGTTGAAAACGTTTTTAGTGTTAATAACTTCTCCTCTTTTAGTAACGTTTTTGTAACTTCCATGTTTTATAACTTCCTTTATGTGGATGGTCTGGTAAAAGGAACAATTACCTTTGTTGTATGCATTTGAGAAGTGGCAAAGTAGCCAGTACAAACCATTATATCCCTAAAAGAAGAAACACAAGAAGGATGGCTTCTGGCAAGGAAACCTAAGTGATTCAATACCCGCAACGAGTGGGTTGAATCCTAAAGTGAGTAATTCGAATGTTCGTACTACAAACAGACAAGGTGGACCAAGGAATGAGGCCATCCCAACCTCCAATCCTTCGACAGGAGCCGCGACCACACCAATTGTGACATCAGAGCTAGCCCCTTCGACAGGACTAGGAGACATAGTTAACAATATTATACTCAGTCAGTGTTGGAGTACATTGGGCCAAATACTCAAACTCCACCACCAAGTATGGATGCATTTAGACCCCAAATATCTACATTACTTTCTCAGGCTTATCCTAGACTCTTTGGTACCTCAACTACCATGGCAGGATTGAGAAATGCTCCCCCTATTTATTCAGACAATGTTATTTCTTCACCATTGTAGGAATCCAGATCTGCAATAAATATGAGAAGGAATAAACAAACTGGTGGCGTGGGGCATTCGAATCAGAGTCATGTTTTGACAAATGAGTCTGTAACCTATCTAAGGCAACAGATGGATGAAAGTAACATGTAAATGGTTCATACTTTGTCCCAAACTGTGGGAGAGATTTTCCAGACTTTGATCCAGAATACGACTCAGACAAATCAACGAATGGTGTCTCAAATGGCGCGCATAGCAGAATTCAAGGAGGTACCAGCACCAGTTCGATAACCCCATCACTTACCAGAAGTAAGAGAAGCTATGCAGCCATTGGATCAAGAAAATTCACTTGTGATCGAACAAGTAGATGTCGAACCTGTTAGAGGTCAGAGACAGATACCAATAGAAGAGGAACCAAGAGTGATATTGGTGAATAGACATCAAGATGCAGATCATGTAGTCCAACAAGTTCGGAAAAATAATCTTGCAGCAGAGAATAAATTGGCAGCTCTTGTTGAACGAATAATGGCTCGAAGTGGAATAAATATTGGTTTTGCTAGGCCAAACTTTACTTCACCAATAGTGGACTATATTCTCCAATCAGAGTTACCCCCTAGGACGAAGGCTCCCAAATTTACCAAGTTCTCAGGGGATACAACCGAATCTACAGTCGAACATGTGGTACGATACATGATAGAGGTTGGGGAGATTTCTAACGATGAAAGTCTAAGGATTAAATACTTTCGTAGCTCCCTTACAAAGAATTCCTTCACTTGGTTCACCAATCTGCCACCTGGTTCGATATGTAATTGGACTCAATTAGAGTGATTGTTTCACGAGCAATTCTACACGGGTCAGACTAAGATTAGTTTGAAAGAATTAGCCAGTGTGAAACGAAAGTTCAATGAGTCCATTGATGATTACTTGAACAGATTTCAACTACTTAAAGCAAGATGTTTTACTCAAGTGCATGAGCGTGAATTGGTCGAAATGGCTGCTGGTGGCCTAGACTATTCAATCAGGAAGAAGCTGGATACCCAGTACTTGAGAGACATTGCCCAATTAGAAGGTCGAGTTCGACAGCTTGAACGCCTGAAGGACGAGAAGCTAGGGCAAACAAACATAAAAAGATAGCCTATGTTGAATATCAAGATAAAGTCAAAAACTTCTATGACGAGACTCTGCCTCTAGATGATAATGAGATAGACTTAGCTGAGCTTAAATAGGGTCCTCCTTATTCCTGCAAACTATTAGTTTCTTCAAATGGAAAGAATCCTGCTGAAGTCGAAAAGAACGATAGATTTCTAAAGAAAACATATACTTTCAACGTCACCAAGTGTGATGAGATTTTTGATTTACTAGTTAAGGGTGGACAAATATTAGTCCCTCCTGGTGCTAAAACACCACCTTTAGATCAAAGAAAGAAAATAGATTTTTGAAAATACCATACTTATTTGGGTCATAAAACTTCTCAATGTTTTCTTTTAGGGGATTTGGTGCAAAATACAACCCAGGAAGGAAGGCTCAAGTTCGGCGACAAGCCAAAAGCACATATGAAAATCGATATTGATCCTCTTCAGACAGCTGAGGCGGATTACTCTGAACCTTCTGCTGTAAACTGGGTGGATGTCGTTGAGCAAATTGTTGATGACAATGTAAGTCCTGATTCAGTCGAGGTTGTAGTTAACCCTGTGGTGGTTGAGGTAACTAAGAACGTCAACATTGAAGCCACAATGTTTAAGGCCAGTAAGGAGTTGACCGGTGAGCAATGAGAACAACTGATATGAAAGGCTGCAGAAGGATTCTTTAAGACATCATCAGATGTTGAAAGGTTCAACGTGGGGGTTACCATTGTCCCCCATGAGGAGGTTGAATAGTCAAGCCTCCCACTCATTATCAAAGAAGCTACTGAAAGTTTCACAAAGATGGATGAGGCCGTTGATGGCTTAGAGCTAGACTTCTCCAAGATGGAACTCAAGGATGAAGTTAATGTTAACATGGTCGAAGTAACAGACGACCAGATACAGAAGATGGATCATTCTGCAATCTAGAGGGTACACTGTAATACCTCAAAATTTGCCCTCATTCTGTTACCTTAATTGGTTTTTCGCTTCATATTCATATGCATATTCCATTAGGTCATTAACATCATAATCATATATTTTCATAAGCTCCTAAGGTGTGGGATCAGATATTCATGTGACTTGGGGTTTTTTTTTATCGTGCAAAGGTGATTTATCTGGCTATTACAATCAAGGTTGAGGCAAGGTCCGAGCTCACGGCATCGTGAGCATTTTTCTATCAAAGTTCATCAGATTACAAGGCGTTCCACCAAGAATCGTCAAGTCTCCAGTGAATATATCTCACAAGTTTCCTCAGAGCTTTATTTGTGCGTAAAGATCATTGATTATTGAGTCAGGAGGTGCGTATGGACTGAATCGCAAGGCATGAATCATGACGTAAGATATGGAATTGAGGTTTCTTTGTGAAGTAGGGTATTCCTACTACGGGATATATTTTGGTTATTTGAAACATGGGCTAAGTGCGTTTGTTGTTCAAAGAGGGTTTGGTTTGCTTCCATCATGATTTAGCTTGTATTTACAGACTAGGGCACATGTTTGAACGTGCTTTATCATCCTTGTTTGGTTTATTCAATCCCAAGAGCCCATTATAAATTCATTCCAATAATATGTTGCTATCACAAAATTCATGAGAACGGGTCCAAGTCCATTTATGTCCAAGTCACAACCATTTTTCCGTATCCATTTTCTGATTCATTTTTATCCACGTCAAACCATTTTTAATCATTCTTAAATTTATTGTTTACCGTCCAATTAGTCATTTAAATTCACTACGGTCATATCCCATTTCACTAACCAAATACCTAAACCATATTCATGTTTGGTCGAATATTCATTTTATTATTTTTTTTACAAATCCACACCAACATCATCTCATGTCCATTCAAAAATCCTCATTTTTATTGATTTCATTTTATCTCAAAAAAAAGAAGAGAAAATATAGTCAGATATCAAAGTCAAGGAATGGTGGTATATGGACAATTTCCAATTACAGTTTTTGATAACAGTTTTTGGTACGTGATATGTGGACAATTTCCAATTACAAAAATTCAGTTGTAACTGAATTAATTACAAATGATACAGGGGGATATGCTAGTAAAAAGAAGCAGAAAAATCAGAAACAATGACAAAAAAAAAAAAGAAAAATTTCAGTGAGAAAATTAGTTGCGGCGGATAACGGATCCAAGTCACTCTTCAATCATCACTTCATCAATCTCAATACCCTTCTTCAACATCCTGGCATTCAAAACATTCATCACTGGTTCAGATGAAGTTCCAATCTCCAGCTTGCCTCATATGTTCAGGTCCCTTTCCATTCGTAGTTCTCCTTTTGAAAACCTCAATCAAGTGAGGCATAAAATCAAAGCAAACTGGACAAGCAAAAAAGGAGGAGGTATAGTTCTGTTAATGAGGATTCTGATAGAGACGGTGTTAGGCATGCTTCAAAACAAGACGAACATCTCAAAAGGCAGTCTTACTCTTCCTTTGATGATAGCAATAGTGATAGTTTGCCTCAGCGGATCGTTCGTCAAGCCTGTTGTTGAGCAAAAAAAGGAAATGTCAGTAACATATACGGACATGATTTAATCGATGGAGATCAATACAAGATCAGTTTATAATAGACTAAAAATCAGTAACAGAGTTAGAACTTGAGATGTAGAAACAGAATTTCACCAAAAAAATCCTAATAGAATTTTAGTTCACAGTTAGCAATTCATAACCAAGACTCAAAAACAGAAAATCTTAACCATAATCAAAACAGAAGTTGAGAAAATTCTTAACTGAAAAACAACAGAATCACCCTAACTAATCTCATAACCACATAACTGAATCCATAACAGAAATTGATAACTGAATTTACCTTGAGGAAAGTTCCAGAATCCGATTCAATTCTATAAATCAGAATCATCAGTCTTCGGTTGGACTCTTCACCATTTTCCAATCTAAACCCATCTTCTCAACCTCTCCTCCATCTCTTCTTCAATTCCCTTCTTCCCCTTTCAATTTTCGGTTTTCTCACCACAACCCAGCTTCAACCCTTATCCTTCAATCATCTCCTTCACCACTGTTCTTCAACTCTAACCAACCTTCAATTCAAGCTTTCATCAACACTTTGAACCTTCACCCTACTCCTCCCTTCAACTTCAAACCGCATCCCCATCTTCAGATACAAATTGCTTCGAACCTGCAATCACCAAGAAACCTTTATCATTCTTCAACGATTAGCAAAAATCAAGAACCGTAACAACATTAGGCACCGAAGAATAATGGCAAGTCATTGAAGCTGTGAAGAGGAACGATCAAGAGTGTGAATCTGCAGCTTTCAATACTGTTTTTACATCATCCACAATGCATACTCGTAGCCTTCACCGAAACCGTCTCATCTTTATCAACCTGCACGCACAAGAGCGTATCAAGAGCGTATGTGCGAAAGGAAGATTGAATCAAGAAGGAAGGAACGAAGGACGATACCAGTGAAGCTGTGATTTCGGGAAATTCTTGACTCTTGCAACATCATCATAGGCTTATTCGTCATTCATCGATCAAAGCCTCGACACGTCGCCATCTTCAGAAATTCGAGCGTGGCTCTTATTCGTTTGTAATCTTTGACAAAGCTCTTCACTTCCAGGTACGACGTCTTATCTTTGATCGTAGATTTTGATTTCTTTGCGGCTTGACTTTGTGGGATAGAGCTGTGAGGGGTTTGTTTCTTCCAAATTGGGGATTCGGATTAGTAACTAGGGTTTTCGTTCGGTTGGATCGAGAGGTGTTATGGTGAGCTTGGGCCGGAGAAGGAAACCGAAGGGAAAGATGAAGGGAACGGTGTTTGTTCGGACGAAGGAGGAAGGTGATGGTGATGGTGGAAGGCGAACAGATTTAAGGTGGAAGGAAGGGGAAGAAGAGGGTGATGTTGCTCCGGCGGTGTTAGGTTTAGATTGAGGAAGAAGAGGAAGAAATCGTAGCGTGAGAGAGAGGAGGGAAAGGTTGACGGCGGCGAGAATAGAAGAAGAAAGGGTTAGGGACAATGAAGAAGGGAATTAGGTTTTTACGTCCTTCAGTTTTGATTTTGTGGATTATAAGTTTAATGTTTAATTTAAATAACATAAACATTAAGAATCATTAACACGAATTAATCCATATTTAATCCTTTAATTTTTACGTAATCTTCATTAATCTTCTCTTGTGCTAATCTCACCCCATGTAGAGCCAATAGGAAAAATAACTGGAAAAAACTCGCTTCATGCACCCTCCCTAGGTCTTCCTGCGCATATGGGCCAAAGATCTTGCTTTTCACGCCCCGCATTTTGAGCCCAAACATAAAAAACAACATGAAAATTGCTCACCGCACCTCCTTCTCATTTCCTGCGTTTTGGGCCTATTTCGCTTGCTAACAACACCCCTCATTTAAGCCCAGTATGAGAAAACCACTTAGAAAAATTACTTAACTCACCCCCTCTTTTTTTTTTCTTTTAGATTTTTTTTTTAGTTAATAAAGTTTAGAATTAATTCGATAAAAAATAGTAAAAATCATAGGAAAATTTTATAAAAATTTCAGTAGCTTAATAATCCATTTTAGAAATTTGTGATAATTTTATTTTCTGAATTTTAGTTATTTTTCGATTTAATTCTGATTTTTCTTTTAATTAGCTTTTATTGAATTTCCTTTAACTGTACTTGAGTTTGTTCATTTTATTTTGGTAACTTCCAGTAGGATTTTTGATCCATTCTTTTTTCTATGTTTAGAAGACCCATAATAGTACTTAGAATAATTTTTGTGGATTTTTTAGACCATTTTATCTTAGGTTTAGAGGCTTAATTCCTTAGAAATTAGTAATTAATTCATAGCTGAAAATAAACAATTTTTAGGCATATAAAAAATAGGATTTTTTAGGATTCCTTTTAGTACAATGTTATAGGTAATCTTAGGTCCCCATGGTTTAATTTTCATAATTTTTCCAGAAGTTTAGATATTTTTAGAATATTAGTTCTTAGGCTTTGTTATGTGTATTTCCCATTAGTTTAGGCCATGAAAATAAAGTTCAATATAAAAATATGGTTTAGTTTAAATTTAGTCTTAGAATTTAATATAGACTTAGGTTAGTTTAAATTTGGATGTTTAGAAGGAAAATACTAGGTTTGACTTTAGTTTAGGATTTAGGCTTAAGTTTCATTTTAATTAGGATTAGAATAAATAAATAGGACTATTTTTCATGCCTTTAAATGTTTTGTTTAGAATTATATTTCTTATTTCCATTGTTTTGCTTTGCCTTATCATTGGATTTTATTACTTGAATAGGTTTCCCCATTGTTCTTAGAATCAACTTAACTTCCTTAGGAAGTAAGTTGAATTCTAGTAGTTTCTAGTTCCTTTTTCCATTAGGTTTAGAAATCCTCATTAACCATAGGATCTCCCTTGTAAATAAATCAATAAAAATTAGGGTGTGTCTTAGTTCCTATTAGATTTTTCCTTTTCCAACTTGAGTCATTCTTTCTCATCTCATAAAGAAAAGCAATAAAACACTTAATAAAAACCGAACAATCTTGTACGACACGAGACTTTGTTGCGGAGTGTTTATACGCGTCCTGTTTCGGGGCGAGGTGTAAATGCTTCCCGCGATGGATAGGTCTTAGTACAAGACAGTTCACAAACAAATTCAAAACACTTCTCATAAAAGACAAAAACAAATAACAAGCGACTATCCTGCGGGAACTTCTCTTCTCATCTCATTCACTCACAACGCGAACTCGCGACGACTTGTCTCGTATGCAAGACGGTAAACGCACTCGTACCAGACGAGCCTGCAACACCTGAGCATAGACATACGCAGTTCCAGCATAAAAAACACAAACAAATAGTTCCCGCCTTAGTTAGGTGAACTACGTCGACTCTGATCCTCATTATCCCGATGAGGTACGTAGGCAGCGGGGTAGGGCCCGTTCGAGCACATTCTTTATTTTCCCTACATTTCCCCATTATTTCTTTTCATTTCATTTTCCAGTTCCTTTTCTCATTCCTCATTTCCATTCCATTTCCAGTTAGCGGTTCATTTGTTCAGCAGCATATTATTTCTCACCCTTTGAAACAAGCAAGCAAGCGTGGATCCCGTCGGGTACGACGGACGGATTGGGGTGCTAATACCTTCTCAATTCGTAACCGACTCCCGAACTCAGATCTTTGGTTCGCAAGGCCTTGTCCTTTCCTTCTTCCTCAGGTTTGTGCAACATTACCTTTCCCATTCTTTCGGGATAAAAATGTCTGGCTGGCGACTCTACCTTTTCCGCGCCACTTTCGCGTTTGTACTAGGATGAAAATCCCGGGAGCGACAGCTGGCGACTCTGCTGGGGATTAAACTTGATTCTTCCGGTTTCCCTTGTAGAGTCAATTCTAGCGCCTATTTGGTTTTGTTTCTTTGGGTGTTTATCTGTTTGTTGTTGTGTGCTTTAGTTTAGCTTTACTGTTTTTATTTACAGTTTTACTTTACAGCTTTACTTTATTGCATTTATTTACCGCTTCCAGTATTTTATTTTCCATGCATCATATTATACTGGACTGTCTGGCTGTGCTGGTTTTCATTTTTTCTGTGGGTTGGGAGTTACTGTGAGATAAGCCAAATACCCGGCTTGAGTGCACCATAGGATTAGCGTGGACAGACATTATACTCTTATGGTATCTCACCATGATGGGTGGCGATGTGTTCCACACCCAGATTGCGACCGTCTTGGAACTATCCTGTGTGGGGATTACCTCACTTCAGGGTACGACCTTGATAGTTATGTGCATCTGGTGACCGATCTTCGAGGACCTTAATAGGAACACCCCTCTCCAGTGATGACAGTGGCAGACCACATTTGTTGGCAAACCCATTCGCATCCAAGGGTCCATTGGGAACTCACATAGGATGGCTTGGTTCTCTCATAGGAATTCAGTTAAAGCAAACTGTTCGTATGACGATAGTATTGTACCCTTCTGGATGAATGTACTATTGTTTCTCGATTCAGTGCTTGAAGCTGGAGACTTGTGAGGGATGTTTGTTTTTTCCGGACTCAACTGAGACCTTCCTGCGTAGTACATAATGCTAAAGCGATTCCCTGATTTGGTCATGAGCCATTTCTCGGAAATGGTGAACGTATTATTGCTATTCGACTTTGAGAGTCCGTGATGTTGACCCGAGTAGCACACCCGTGAGATTGCGAAGGGGTTTACAGGTTTGCAGGAAACCTAATACCTTCAGCATACCCACTTTGCCTTTGGTTCAGTTTTATGATCTGGATTTCTGTTCTTAAGATATGGATCCCGGATCAGAGGGATGATTATTGTGATATCTGGATTTTGAGACCTTGCACCGACACCTGATTATTTGATTGGCACATCACAGACACTTCACTGATCACATGCCTTGCCTTGCATAAGCATCATATCATCATTAATCATTTGTGTTTCTTTTATTCTCAGGGTTTGCATTACTCCCGGTTTCTGGTCATATCTTTGCTTCAGAATGGAAGACGTTAGGAAGAAGAATATTTTCTACAAGTTTTTTGATACCAAGGTGGACTTGCTCAAGCAGATGGTGTCTCTCATTACCCCGAGTCATTTGGATTTCTTCAAACAGCAATACGGTGATATTTTGGACATGGTGTTCAGCCTGGATAGTTCGCAGAAGAGTGCCATTCATACCTTGCTACAGTACTATGATCCTAGACTCCGATGTTTCACATTTCAAGATTTCCAGCTAGGTCCACTGCTAGAAGAGTATGTTAAGATTTTGAGACTACCTATTAAAGATCAGATTCCTTTCAATTCAGAAATGACAAGGCCGACTCACGCCGACATTGCTAAGGCTCTTTATTTGAGCCCATCAGAAGTATCTGCTAATCTGGTTGCCACCAAGGCCGGAGTGCTTGGTTTTCCCTTAGAGTTTCTGGTTAGAAGAACTGAAGAATGTGCCGTGGAAAAGCAGTGGGATTCAGTTTGCGCCATCTTGGCATTATCTGTGTATGGGATAGTTTTGTTTGCTGATATGGACAAGTTTGTGGACATAAATGCTATTCATTTGTTTGTGTTGAAGAATCCGGTACCTACTCTCCTAGGTGACTTGTACTATTCAGTGCACTATAGGAATGAGAAGAGACGAGGCGGCTTGGTTAGATGTTGTGCTCAGTTGTTCTACACATGGTTTATGAGGCACATCCCTATTACTGGAGTGTTCATGGATCCCAAAGTAATCTGGTCGCAAAATCTCAACACGTTGACTGCCAAAGACATCGGATGGTTCACTTTAAGGTTAAAAGGGAAAGAGCTTATCTCCAGCTGTGGAAAGTATCCTAATGTTCCCCTCTTAGGAGTAGCTGGGTGCATTAACTACAACCCCATACTCTTGAGAAGACAATTAGGATACGCTTTGAAGAATGTTCCCAAGGATTCAGAGTTGGATCAGACCTTTTATTTTTCTATGAAGGATAATCTCCCATTGGTGCGGGAGGCTGCAGGTGCTTGGAAAATGGTTATTAGAAAGGGTATAGATCGATTGGGCAGGAGCAATAACCAAATGTTTCCCGAGTTTGAAGCGTGGGTAAGAGAAAAAGCCCAAGTGACTCTAATCCCTTTCTCTGCACCGTTACCACCACCTACTACGATGCCTTTGGAGGATTATCAGAAGTTAGAAGCTTTGGTCAAGCAGCTTAGGGTTGAGAATCAAGAGGCTCATAATTCTTGTCAAAGATTGATGATTCAGAACCGTCAGTTAGAAGATAGAGCTGTACAAGCCGAAGAAGCAGTTCGTCTCAAGCAGAAGGACTTTGAAGAGAGAGAGCTTTACTTCAGAAAAAAGGGGTTAGCTGAGACTCACAAGACGGTCCAGCGCCGAAGAGAGAAGAAAGATCTGAGTGAAGCCAATGAAGCTGTTACCTAGTGGCAAGAAAAATGGGCCGATCATTTGAAGAAGCAAAAGGAGTTAGACGCCAAGCACGGGCTGGAAATCAAAAGTCTTCAGGATTCTTTGGATGGGCAGAAAGAACTCCTCAGGAAGGCTTATCATCAAGAGAAAGGCCGTCTCCAATGCTTAGCAGAAAGTCAACAAGCATTGAAGGAAGCTCAAAAGGAAATTGAAGACTTGAAGGTGAAAGCTGATGTGAAGAGGTCAAAGGCTGAGTCGAGTCAAAGCAAAGAGAATGAGACAGTATTCTTGCAGTAGATCGAGGAGTTACACGCTTCTTCTGATACGAGGGACCTCCTCATCCAGAGACTCATCCAGGAGCCTGATCATCCAGATGTAGTTCAGCTGTTCCAGAGCGTCAAGCACCTTAGCTGGAGATTGCGAGATTTAGAGTTCCCTAGGGTTTAATTTCATGTTATTGTACTTGGATTACCCACAGGCTTGTTGTGGGATTCCTTATATTTGATGTACTTTTTGTGATTAGCACCCTTCGGGGACTTTGTATTTTCAAACTCCAGTTTATATGATTGATTTGTTCTGAATATCTTGTTCGTTATTTGTTGCACCGACACAGGGTAATGAGCACCAATTCTCCACAGCCGTCATTATATTTGAATATTACTTGGGTCTTCTTCCCAATTCTTATCTTCTTAATGCCAGGATCGGAAACGGGAAAAGTATCGGGAATAAAAGGAACACATTGCATTGCATACGCATCATTTGCATTTTGTCTTTGTCTTTGCAGGTTTTTCTTCGGGGTGCTTAACTTATCTGTGTTCCAGGCAAAGATTGCGAGAGCCGCCAAGACCCGGTATCTCCGACAAAATATCCCTCATCGGTACACGCCCCGCAGCAATCAAAGAACAGCCATGGACGCTATGCAGACAGAGCTCAATGAAGTCCGTACCAAGATGGCATAATTTATGACCCTGATGCAAGGGATGGCCCAGGGGAAACAAGAGCTGAGAAATGCAATTCAAGGGTTAACTCCTCCTAATACTAATGCTCAGGCGACAACTTCTGGTGGGCTAGGGGCTCCTCCCAATGCCAACAACGGCCCAGGTGGACCTCATGTTCCAGATCCAGCTATGGCAACGTTCGTTCCTGTGCACGACAGGCAGGAGGACCAATTCCAGTATTTCAATAATGACATGGGTTTCGGCGGTGATGGAAATCTTAATGACTTCTTGGTGCTTGCGGAGAAGGTCAAGGCCCTCGAGTGTAGAGACACTTTAGGGATTGATGTGTCGGATATGGGTTTAGTACCTGGGGTGGTCATTCCACACAAGTTTAGACCACCAGCTTTTGATAAATACAACGGCAGCTCCTGCCCGAAAACTCACCTGCAGGCCTTCTACCGGAAGATCGCGGCCCACACGCGAGATGAAAAACTCTGGATGTACTAATTCCAGGATAGTCTCTCCGGAGGATCCTTGGAGTGGTACATGAAGCTGGAGAGGAGCTCTATTAGAAGCTGGAAGGATTTGGGAGAAGCCTTCCTCAGGAAATATCAGTACAACATTGACATGGCACCCAGCCGCACTCAGCTTCAGAGCTTGACGCAGAGGAGCTCGGAGAGCTTCAAAGATTATGCACAGAGGTGGCGCGAGGTAGCCGCTCGAGTGCAACCACCTTTATTGGAGAGAGAGATGGTCGACCTTTTCCTGAATACCCTCCCAGGGCATTTCATGGAAAGGCTGGCTGGTTGTTCCTCAAGTGGTTTCTCGGACATTATCTTGACTGGAGAAAGAATAGAAAGCTGGCTCAAACAGGGGAAAATTCAGAATGGAGGTGCTTCAGGGTCTGGTATCAAGAAACCCTTTGTAAAAAGGAGGGAAGGAGAAACAGGTGCAGTATACGCACAGAGGGGAGTGATTAACCAAGGATATTATCAGCAAGTGGCCCCTGTCACTATTTCAACTCCACCCATTCAACAGCAGGTCCAACCTCCATAGCCGCAGCGCTCACAAGGGTATCAGCCAAGAGCCCCTCGTCCATACTACCCTCAGAGGCCGAAAGATAGACATTTTGAAGCTCCACCGATGTCTTACTCACAACTTTTAAAGAATCTCCTACAGCTTCAGATGATTCAACTCCGAACTTTGCAACCTCCGAAGCCAGGCCAAATTCCTGAGGGTTATGACTTAAATGCTAGATGTGAATTTCATTCCGGAGCTCCCGGCCATACTACTGAGAACTGCAAAGCATTGAAGCATGTTGTTCAGGACTTGCTGGATACCAAGGCGATCAACTTTGCTCCTTCTCCTAATGTGCTTCAGAACCCCATGCCTCCTCACAGGGGTACGGTTGGTGCAATTGATGAAGGGGAGAACCTGAATTTGGTGGGTGATGTTGACGACTTGCAGACTTCATTGATTGCTGTCAAGGTTTGCTTGTTGAAGAAAGGTATCTTCCCTAGATGCGAGGAAGATTGTCCGAAATGCGCTGAAGCTACAAATGGTTGTAAGCAGTTGAAGGTCGGAATCCAATGCATGATTGATGAGGGAGTGCTGCAGTTTGACAAGATTGTAAAAGAAAGTGAAGTCTCCACAGTAACTATCTTTTATGATCCATCTCAAGTTCCTTCACGGGCCAGAGTGGCACCAATAACCATTACCACTACTGGACCAATAATGTACCAAAGTGACAGAGTTGTTCCTTGGAATTATGGTGGTGAAGTGTATTGCAACGGCCAGAGGCAAGAGTTGGCCACGACTAGTATAACCCCAGCTCAAGTAGAAAACGTTGGAGTAGGGGGCTTTACTAGAAGTGGAAGGTTGTTTGCGCCAGAAACACTAAGAAACAATGTGATACCACCCAAAGATACTGCCGAAGCCCAAGCTAGAGCAAGAGGGAAGCAACCAGTAGTTGTCAATGATCCAACGCCATCAACTGATCCAGACCTCAACTTTGATAAAGAAGCTGAAGAATTCCTAAGGATCATCAAGAAGAGTGACTACAAGATTGTGGACCATCTGCAACAGACGCCGTCGAAGATCTCCATCTTGTCCTTGCTCATGTGTTTTGACTCTCACAGGAAAGCTCTCCTAAATATTTTGAACAAGGCATACGTACCTCAGGATATTTCTGTAAATCAGTTAGAAGCGGTGGTGTCCAGCGTCAACGCCAGTCACGGATTGGGTTTCACAGACTTGGATTTGACTTCTGACGGGCGTGCTCATAATTGGGCATTGCATATATCTCTGGAATGTAAGGGTGCAGTACTCTCCCACGTGTTGGTAGATACCGGATCATCTTTGAACGTCTTGCCCAAGAAAGCACTGATGAAGTCGGACTATGATGGAGTGGTTCTAAAGCCCAGTGATCTAGTAGTTCGAGCATTTGATGGGTCGAGAAGATCGGTGTTTGGAGAGGTGGAGTTACCTATCAAGGTAGGTCCACAGGTCTTCAATACCACGTTTTACGTAATGGATATCCAACCTGCATATAGTTGTTTACTCGGAAGACCTTGGATACATTCGGCAGGAGCGGTATCGTCTACACTCCATCAGAAACTAAAGTTTGTCTGGGAGGGTCAAATTATAACTGTCAGTGGGGAAGAAGATATATTTGTTAGTCATCTAGCTTCATTCAAATATGTGGAGATGGATGGCGAAATAGTCGAAACCCTATGTCAGGCTTTTGAGCCCTTGAAGTCTGAGCAAGCATCCGCTGTAGCAACTTCTCCTGAAGTACCGAAGAAGGGGGTTTCTATAGCCTCTTATAAACAAGAGCTTGAGTTAGTAGAATCTGGAATACGAGAAGGCTGGGGCAGTCCGGTAGAAGTGCCAGAGAAGAAAGACATGTTCGGGATTGGCTATCACCCTAGAAGATCTTCGTCTGAACCAAGTGCTAAAGGTTGTCAGAGCCCGGTCACTTTCACAAGTGTGGGAGTGGTAGACTACGGAAACATCAGTGTGGTGCAGGATGATGCTGTCGATAGTGATTATGACTTAGATGAATGGATCAGGCCTGCCGCTCCAGGAACTCAGCTTAGCAACTGGACATCAGAAAGGCTTATTTCGGTCACCTCTTTCGAAGAGTAATAATGTTTTGTTTCTATTTTTCCTGTATTAAAGCATTATGTCTTGCCCGAGGCATAGTGGCTCTTTGTAAGGGTTCATTTGTTCATTAACACAATCATAAATAAAATTGACGTTTCACACTCATTCATGTTGTTCTCTGTCTTTCATTTTTTTACTTTTGTTTTTCAAAGAGAAAGAAAAGTTTTAAAATGGCAATGTTTCTCATTTTCTCAAATTGTTGCTAAAGCCTTGCATGAATCACCATTCATGCAGGTGCTCATCATCGGATCTTATCAATGATGACCCTATTATGGCTGAGTATGACTTCGACAATCCAATTTATCAAGCCGCTGAGGAAGGTGAAGAGGATTGCGATCTACCTAAAGAATTGGCCAGACTGCTTAAACAGGAGGAGAAGATGATTAAGCCGCACGAAGAAGATGTCGAAGTAATAAACCTGGGTACTGAAGAAGACAAGAAAGAAGTCAAGATCGGAGTTGTATTAGAAGAATCTGTCAAGACTCGTTTGATGGCTATGCTTCGAGAATACGTTGACGTCATCGCATGGTCCTACCAAGATATGCCGGGTTTAGACACTGACATTGTGGTACACAAGCTACCTCTCAGAGCAGATTGTCCTCCAGTAAAGCAGAAGTTGAGGCGCACGCGTCCAGACATGGCAATTAAAATAAAAGAAGAAGTGCAAAAACAGTTTGATGCTGGCTTCTTGGCCGTGACCAGTTATCCTCCGTGGGTTGCTAACATTGTGCCGGTTCCCAAGAAAGATGGCAAAGTCAGGATGTGTGTGGATTACAGGGATTTGAATAGGGCCAGCCCCAAAGATGATTTCCCTCTACCTCACATAGATGTACTAGTCGATAATACTGCTCAGTTTTCTGTGTTCTCCTTCATGGACGGATTCTCAGGCTATAATCAGATCAAGATGGCTCCCGAGGACATGGAAAAGACAACTTTCATCACTCCTTGGGGCACCTTTTGTTACAAGGTTATGCCATTTGGTTTGAAGAATGCAGGAGCTACCTATCAACGGGCAATGGTGACGTTATTTCACGACATGATCCATCATGAAATTGAGGTTTATGTTGATGATATGATAGCAAAATCCCAGACGGAGGAAGAGCATTTGGTTAACCTAGCAAAATTGTTTGACAGGCTTCGGAAGTTCAGACTGAGGTTGAATCCGAATAAGTGTACCTTCGGGGTTCGTTCGGGCAAGTTACTCGGTTTCATTGTTAGTGAACGAGGAATTGAGGTTGATCCAGCCAAGGTGAAAGCTATCCAAGAAATGCTTGAGCCAAAGACTGAAAAGCAAGTGTGTGGCTTCTTAGGGAGACTAAACTACATTGCACGGTTTATTTCTCACCTAACGGCCACGTGCGAGCCCATCTTTAAGCTTCTAAGGAAGAATCAGGCCATTAAATGGAATGAAGACTGCCAGCAAGCCTTCGACCGAATCAAAGAATACTTGTTAGAACCACCAATTCTTATGCCTCCAGTGCTAGGGAGACCTCTGATTATGTATCTTACTGTGCTTGAAGGGTCGACGGGATGTGTGCTGGGTCATCAGGACGAGTCTGGTCGAAAAGAGCACGCCATTTATTACCTTAGCAAAAAGTTTACCGATTGTGAGACGCGATACTCACTACTCGAGAAAACTTGCTGCGCTTTGGCATGGGCTGCTCGCCTACTAAGATAGTACATGCTGACTCATACTACCCTCTTAATTTCCAAGATGGATCCTGTGAAATACATCTTTGAGAAGCCGGCTTTGACAGGAAGAGTGGCACGTTGGCAGATGATATTAACGGAGTATGACATACAATACACTTCACAAAAAGCGATCAAGGGGAGTTTTTTGTCAGAATACTTGGCCTAGCAGCCGATCGATGACTATCAACCCATGAGGTTTGAGTTTCCGGATGAGGACATCATGTTCCTCAAGTCAAAAGACTACGAAGAACCACTTCCGGAGGAGGGGCCCGACCCTGAATCCAGATGGAAGTTGATGTTTGACGGGGCTGTAAACATGAATGGAAGTGGAGTGGGTGTCGTTATTATCTCACCAGAAGGGGTTCACACACCTTTAGCCGCTCGGTTGACTTTCGAATGCACTAATAATGAGGCGGAGTATGAAGCTTGTATCATGGGGATCGAAGAGGCAATAGACTTGCGAGTCAAGAACCTTGAGATCTTCGGAGATTCTGCTTTGGTGGTAAATCAAGTCAACGGCAAATGGCTAGTTCATCAAGCTCGTTTGATCCCTTACAGAGATTATGTCAGGAGGCTGTTAACTTTCTTTACCAAAGTCAAGCTGAGCTATGTTCCTAGAGACGAAAACCAGTTCGACGATGCTCTCGCAACTTTGTCATCCATGATTAAAGTTTGTCAAGAAAATTTCGTGCCTCGAATTTCGATTTCCCGGCTTGAAAGACCCGCTTATGTCTTTGCAGTTGATGATGGTGAAGATAACAAGCCTTGGTACCATGACATCAAACAATTCCTGAAGGCTCAAGAATACCCGGCTGGGGCATCTAGTAAAGATAAGAAGACCCTTAGAAGACTGGCAGGAGGTTTCTTCTTGAATCCATATGGTGTGTTGTACAAACGGAACTTCGACATGGTGCTGCTCAGATGCGTGGACAGACGCGAAGCAGACATGTTAATGCAGGAGGTTCACGAAGGCTCCTTTGGTACCCATGCTGGAGGACATGCCATGGCCAAGAAATTGTTGAGATCGGGATACTATTGGATTACCATGGAATCTGATTGCTGTAAGTACTCCCGTAAATGCCACAAGTGTCAAATTTATGCCGACAAGGTCCACGTGCCTCCGAATCCGTTGAGTGTCATGTCTTCACCATGGCCGTTCGCTATGTGGGGCATTGATAATATTGGAAAGATTGAGCCAACAGCTTCTAATGGTCATCGCTTCATCCTAGTCGCTATTGATTATTTCACGAAGTGGGTTGAAGCGGCGTCCTACACCAATGTCACTAAACAAGTGGTCGCCCGATTTATTAAGCGAGACATCATCTGCCGGTACGGAGTCCCTGAAAGGATCATTACTGATAATGGTTCTAATCTCAACAACAAGATGATGGCTGACTTGTGTCAAGACTTCAAAATAGAACACCACAACTCTTCTCCATATCGTCCGAAGATGAATGGCGCCATCGAGGCGGCTAATAAAAACATCAAGAAGATTGTGCAGAAGATGGTGGTGACATACAAAGACTGGCATGAGATGTTACCATTTGCGTTACATGGGTATAGGACATCAGTACGCACTTCAACTGGGGCAACTCCATTCTCATTGGTGTATGGTATGGAGGCAGTCCTACCGATTGAAGTGGAAATCCCCTCGTTGAGGTTGATGATGGATATCAAGCTAAATGAAGCTGAGTGACTCCGATCCAGATATAATCAATTGAGCCTCATTGAAGAGAAGCGTCTAGCAGCTGTATGCCATGGACAGTTGTATCAGCGACGCATGAAGCAGGCTTTCGACAAGAAGGTGCGACCACAAAGGTACACGCCAGGAGATTTAGTGCTGAAAAGGATTCTTCCTTCTCTCAACGATCACAGGGGCAAGTGGACACCCAACTATGAAGGACCGTTCGTGGTTAAAAAGGTTTTCTCAGGCGGAGCCTTAATGCTGACAACCATGGATGGAGAAGACTTCCCATCCCCTGTCAACGCAGACGCAGTAAGAAAATACTTCGTGTAAAAAGGACCCGCTGGATAAAAACAGAATAAAGATCCAGGCAAAAATGGGCATCCCGGCGAGCCAAAAACAGAATAAAAGGCTCGGGCAAAAGTTAGGGAAATCTTGGAAAAAAAATGTACACCCGCTGAGTTGAAAAGCCACATCGGACAACTCAGGCAAAAAAGGGTATCCCGGTGGATTGAAAACCTGAAAGGGCGATCCACGCAAAAGAGGGATTAACACGAACGACTGCGATCTGCGAGATCTATGACCTACTTACAGTTGAGGCTATCCTAAGGGTTGAAGATCAGTTCAATTACTTTTTCTCAAGAGGCAGAGCGAGCGGAGCGTCTTGAAGACATACGAGTCATAACTGGGTTGAGATTTGATGAGATTCACTTCTCACATTGCCAATAGAATAGTTTGTTTTTCTTTTTAGTTGTTCCCTCATTCCAGGGAACTTCTTCCTTTGTATTGCCTATTCAGGGCCACCTTCCCAAATCAATAAGAATTCAACTTCATTCAATTGACTACTTTGCTTCTTTGTTTTTGCTTTTTCTCATCTAGCATTGATTGATTGTGAAAACGTCTAGCAAATGGTAACTTGCATTGTGTTATGAACATTTGAATGTTTTCTAACTCGTGCAGGAGAATAGAAACATTTAATACAACTCTGAAAGGGTGTCGAGATGCCCAGACAATGATTCATGCTATGAGCCTGGGGCAAGCAGGTCCCAAACTAACTCTCTATGTTGCAGGTACTATCGATTGTGTTCATGCAGGTACAGGTACTGGTATGCTAACAAAGCTAGCAACTATTATCCAGGAGGGGCATTCCCTTTTTTGTTTGAGCAGAAACAGGTGTCTCCCAGGGTGTTTCCAATCATCCCCAGCCATGTGGAAGTTGAAATTTTACCCAGCAAGGTAGCAGAGAGTGGGTGTCATCCCCAAGAGAAAGTTTCCCGTCAGACAGGGGCAATTCTCAGCAGTATAAGGAGTGTTTTGCCTCCCCAGTAGTTGCTTCCTCAGCAATATCATGCCTTTGGTTCCCAATCAAGTCAGGAGATCCTCACTTCCCCACCAGAGTTCAAGGAGAGTCCATCTCCAGCAGGGTCTTGGCACTCCAATCTCAAAGTCCAATTTATTTTTGGCAGTGGCGGCTGTTCAGAGCCGATGAATTATTAACAACTTTCCCCGCAGAGTTATTTCCTCCTTACCAGGATGGGTCAGATCAATGCAGTGATCATCGTTTCTCCCCAGCCAAGCCATCTGGGATACCTGCAGTCTCCTTATCAGGAGATCTCTTTGCATTTGCATGTGCATAATCATCATTTGCATCCTCCAAAGCGTAGCATTTCCATCATCGTGGAGCATTACGCCATAAATTCAAACATATGCATGCCAGCATGGGCCAGTTTTGAGGTATATTACGTACGACTTATAATATCTTTTCAACCTGAAGTACTTTGCACAGAGGTTACCATTATCATTTTTCAGACATCCTTGTCTTTTCAAGTCAATGTTCGTCGCTTATTCTGCGTCTTGTTTGGTACAACAGTCGCATCGCAGGTTCCCGTTTTGTATAACGGTCATGTTTGCTTGGGCTCTCGTTTATGTACAACGATCACGTTCCATCTTGTCCTATTTTTCTTTGTTTCTAGTTACCGCCTGCGGCCGGTATACCTTTGCGTCTCCATTCGAGGATGGTTTCGTGTTAGATCCGAGGATCTTTTGATTTGTCATTCGAGGATGGCATTTCTTTTTCTTCAAGTCCTTCTGCGGTTGGTCTTGTTTTTATTGTTTTGTGTGGCTATTATTCGAGGATAGTAGTTCCCTTTTTGAGCTTATTGATCGAGGTCAGTTTGTCTCTTTTGCAAAGTCTGTCTGAGGTCAGCTTTGTGTTTGGTTATCAGTCGAGGCTGGTATACCTTTGCGTCTCCATTCGAGGATGGTTTCGTGTTAGATCCGAGGATCTTTTGGATTGTCATTCGAGGATGGCATTCTTTTCTTCAAGTCCTTCCGAGGTTGGTCTTGTTGTTTTGTGTGGCTATTATTCGAGGATAGTAGTTCACTTTTCGAGCTTATTGATCGAGGTCAGTTTGTCTCTTTTGCAAAGTCTGTCTGAGGTCAGCTTTGTGTTTGGTTATCAGTCGAGGCTGGTATACCTTTGCGTCTCCATTCGAGGATGGTTTCGTGTTAGATCCGAGGATCTTTTGGATTGTCATTCGAGGATGGCATTCTTTTCTTCAAGTCCTTCCGAGGTTGGTCTTGTTGTTTTGTGTGGCTATTATTCGAGGATAGTAGTTCACTTTTCGAGCTTATTGATCGAGGTCAGTTTGTCTCTTTTGCAAAGTCTGTCTGAGGTCAGCTTTGTGTTTGGTTATAAGTCGAGGCTGGTATACCTTTGCGTCTCCATTCGAGGATGGTTTTGTGTTAGATCTGAGGATATTTTGGATTGTCATTCGAGGATGGCATTCTTTTCTTCAAGTCCTTCTGCGGTTGGTCTTGTTTTTTATTTTGTGTGGCTATTATTCGAGGATAGTAGTTCACTTTTTGAGCTTATTGATCGAGGTCAGTTTGTCTCTTTTGCAAAGTCTGTCCGAGGTCAGTCTTTGTTGTTGATGGTTATCGCCTGCGGCCGGTATACCATTGTGTTTCTATTCGAGGAGGGTTTTAGTACTGGATCCGAAGATCCCGTGTGAGTGGTCATTCGAGGATGGCATTCTTCCCAGCATATTTCCACCTGGTTCTATTTTCGCTACCTATTCAGAGGTCAAAACAAAAAATATATAAATAAATAAATGGGCAAATGGCATTTCTATTACCCTCAGTGTGCAAATTTTCAGGTTTTATTCGAGTATTCAATCACTCCATACCTTGAACGTCTAAAAGTCGTTGCAATTATTCATTCAAGTCTGCAGATGATTGAATAGGGGCAGCTGTAATACCTCAAAATTTGCCCTCATTCTGTTACCTTAATTGGTTTTTCGCTTCATATTCATATGCATATTCCATTAGGCCATTAACATCATAATCATATATTTTCATAAGCTCCTAAAGTGTGGGATCAGATATTCATGTGACTTGGGGTTTTTTTTTATCGTGCAAAGGTGATTTATCTGGCTATTACAATCAAGGTTGAGGCAAGGTCCGAGCTCACGGCATCGTGAGCATTTTTCTATCAAAGTTCATCAGATTACAAGGCGTTCCACCAAGAATCGTCAAGTCTCCAGTGAATATATCTCACAAGTTTCCTCAGAGCTTTATTTGTGCGTAAAGATCATTGATTATTAAGTCAAGAGGTGCGTATGGACTGAATCTCAAGGCATGAATCATGATGTAAGATACGGAATTGAGGTTTCTTTGTGAAGTAGGGTATTCCTACTACGGGATATATTTTGGTTATTTGAAAAATGGGCTAAGTGCGTTTGTTGTTCAAAGAGGGTTTGGTTTGCTTCCATCATGATTTAGCTTGTATTTGCAGACTAGGGCCCATGTTTGAACGTGCTTTATCATCCTTGTTTGGTTTATTCAATCCCAAGAGCCCATTATAAATTCATTCCAATAATATGTTGCTATCACAAAATTCATGAGAACGAGTCCAAGTCCATTTATGTCCAAGTCACAACCATTTTTCCGTATCCATTTTCTGATTCATTTTTATCCACGTCAAACCATTTTTAATCATTCTTAAATTTATTGTTTACCGTCCAATTCATCATTTAAATTCACTACGGTCATATCCAATTTCACTAACCAAATACCTAAACCATATTCATGTTTGGTCGAATATTCATTTTATTATTTTTTTTACAAATCCACACCAACATCATCTCATGTCCATTCAAAAATCCTCATTTTTATTGATTTCATTTTATCTCAAAAAAAAGAAGAGAAAATATAGTCAGATATCAAAGTCAAGGAATGGTGGTATATGGACAATTTCCAATTACAGTTTTTGATAACAGTTTTTGGTACGTGATATGTGGACAATTTCCAATTACAAAAATTCAGTTGTAACTGAATTAATTACAAATGATACAAGGGGATATGCTAGTAAAAAGAAGCAGAAAATTCAGAAACAATGACAAAAAAAAAGAAGAAAAATTTCAGTGAGAAAATTAGTTGCGGCGGATAACGGATCCAAGTCACTCTTCAATCATCACTTCATCAATCTCAATACCCTTCTTCAACATCCTGGCATTCAAAACATTCATCACTGGTTCAGATGAAGTTCCAATCTCCAGCTTGCCTCATATGTTCAAGTCCCTTTCCATTCGTAGTTCTCCTTTTGAAAACCTCAATCAAGTGAGGCATAAAATCAAAGCAAACTGGACAAGCAAAAAAGGAGGAGGTATAGTTCTGTTAATGAGGATTCTGATAGAGGTAGTGTTAGGCATGCTTCAAAACAAGACGAACATCTCAAAAGGCAGTCTTACTCTTCCTTTGATGATAGCAATAGTGATAGTTTGCCTCAGCGGATCGTTCGTCAAGCCTGTTGTTGAGCAAAAAAAGGAAATGTCAGTAACATATGCGGACAGGATTTAATCGATGGAGATCAATATAAGATCAGTTTATAACAGACTAAAAATCAGTAACAGAGTTAGAACTTGAGATGTAGAAAAAAATTTCACCAAAAAAATCCTAATAGAATTTCAGTTCACAGTTAGCAATTCATAACCAAGACTCAAAAACAGAAAATCTTAACCATAATCAAAACAGAAGTTGAGAAAATTCTTAACTGAAAAACAACAGAATCACCCTAACTAATCTCATAACCACATAACTGAATCCATAACAGAAATTGATAACTGAATTTACCTTGAGGAAAGTTCCAGAATCCGATTCAATTCTATAAATCAGAATCATCAGTCTTCGGTTGGACTCTTCACCATTTTCCAATATAAACCCTTCTTCTCAACCTCTCCTCCATCTCTTCTTCAATTCCCTTCTTCCCCTTTCAATTTTCGGTTTTATCACCACAACCCAGCTTCAACCCTTACCCTTCAATCATCTCCTTCACCACTGTTCTTCAACTCTAACCAACCTTCAATTCAAGCTTTCATCAACGCTTTGAACCTTCACCCTACTCCTCCCTTCAACTTCAAACCGCATCCCCATCTTCAGATACAAATTGCTTCGAACCTGCAATCACCAAGAAACCTTTATCATTCTTCAACAATTAGCAAAAATCAAGAACCGTAACAACATTAGGCACCGAAGAATAATGTCAAGTCATTGAAGCTGTGAAGAGGAACGATCAAGAGTGTGAATCTGCAGCTTTCAATACTGTTTTTACATCATCCACAACGCATACTCGTAGCCTTCACCGAAACCGTCTCATCTTTATCAACCTGCACGCACAAGAGCGTATCAAGAGCGTATGTGTGAAAGGAAGATTGAATCAAGAAGGAAGGAACGAAGGACGATACCAGTGAAGCTGTGATTTCGGGAAATTCTCGACTCTTGCAACATCATCATAGGCTTATTCGTCATTCATCGGTCAAAGCCTCGACACATCGCCATCTTCAGAAATTCGAGCGTGGCTCTTATTCGTTTGTAATCTTTGACAAAGCTCTTCACTTCCAGGTACGACGTCTTATCTTTGATCGTAGATTTTGATTTCTTTGCGGCTTGACTTTGTGGGATAGAGCTGTGAGGGGTTTGTTTCTTCCAAATTGGGGATTCAGATTAGTAACTAGGGTTTTCGTTCGGTTGGATCGAGAGGTGTTATGGTGAGCTTGGGTCGGAGAAGGAAACCGAAGGGAGAGATGAAGGGAACAGTGTTTGTTCGGACGAAGGAGGAAGGTGATGGTGGAAGGCGAAGAGATTTGAGGTGGAAGGAAGGGGAAGAAGAAGGTGATGTTGCTCCGACGGTGTTAGGTTTAGATTGAGGAAGAAGAGGAAGAAATCGTAGCGTGAGAGAGAGGAGGGAAAGGTTGACGGCGGCGAGAATAGAAGAAGAAAGGGTTAGGGACAATGAAGAAGGGAATTAGGTTTTTACGTCCTTCAGTTTTGATTTTGTGGATTATAAGTTTAATGTTTAATTTAAATAACGTAAACATTAAGAATCATTAACACGAATTAATCCATATTTAATCCTTTAATTTTTACGTAATTTTCATTAATCTTCTCTTGTGCTAATCTCACCCCATGTAGAGCCAATAGGAAAAATAACTGGAAAAAACTCGCTTCCTGCACCCTCCCTAGGTCTTCCTGCGCATATGGGCCAAAGATCTTGCTTTTCACGCCCCGCATTTTGAGCCCAAACATAAAATACAATATGAAAATTGCTCACCGCACCTCCTTCTCATTTCCTGCGTTTTGGGCCTATTTCGCTTGCTAACAACACCCCTCATTTAAGCCCAGTATGAGAAAACCACTTAGAAAAATTACTTAACTCACCCCCTCTTTTTTTTTTCTTTTAGATTTTTTATTTTTTTTAGTTAATAGAGTTTAGAATTAATTCGATTAAAAATAGTAAAAATCATAGGAAAATTTTATAAAAATTTCAGTAGCTTAATAATCCATTTTAGAAATTTGTGATAATTTTATTTTCTGAATTTTGGTTATTTTTCGATTTAATTCTGATTTTTCTTTTAATTAGCTTTTATTGAATTTCCTTTAACTGTACTTGAGTTTGTTCATTTTATTTTGGTAACTTCCAGTAGGATTTTTGATCCATTCTTTTTTCTATGTTTAGAAGACCCATAATAGTACTTAGAATAATTTTTGTGGATTTTTTAGACCATTTTATCTTAAGTTTAGAGGCTTAATTCCTTAGAAATTAGCAATTAATTCATAGCTGAAAATAAACAATTTTTAGGCATATAAAAAATAGGATTTTTTAGGATTCCTTTTAGTACAATGTTATAGGTAATCTTAGGTCCCCATGGTTTAATTTTCATAATTTTTCCAGAAGTTTAGATATTTTTAGAATATTAGTTCTTAGGCTTTGTTATGTGTATTTCCCATTAGTTTAGGCCATGAAAATAAAGTTCAATATAAAAATATGGTTTAGTTTAAATTTAGTCTTAGAATTTAATATAGACTTAGGTTAGTTTAAATTTGGATGTTTAGAAGGAAAATACTAGGTTTGACTTTAGTTTAGGATTTAGGCTTAAGTTTCATTTTAATTAGGATTAGAATAAATAAATAGGACTATTTTTCATGCCTTTAAATGTTTTGTTTAGAATTTTATTTCTTATTTCCATTGTTTTGCTTTGCCTTATCATTGGATTTTATTACTTGAATAGGTTTCCCCATTGTTCTTAGAATCAACTTAACTTCCTTAGGAAGTAAGTTGAATTCTAGTAGTTTCTAGTTCCTTTTTCCATTAGGTTTAGAAATCCTCATTAACCATAGGATCTCCCTTATAAATAAATGAATAAAAATTAGGGTGTGTCTTAGTTCCCATTAGATTTTTCCTTTTCCAACTTGAGTCATTCTTTCTCATCTCATAAAGAAAAGCAATAAAACACTTAATAAAAACCGAACAATCTTGTACGATACGAGACTTTGTTGCGGAGTGTTTATACGCATCCTGTTTCGGGGCGAGGTGTAAATGCTTCCCGCGATGGATAAGTCTTAGTACAAGACAGTTCACAAACAAATTCAAAACACTTCTCATAAAAGACAAAAACAAATAACAAGCGACTATCCTGCGGGAACTTCTCTTCTCATCTCATTCACTCACAACGCGAACTTGCGACGACTTGTCTCGCATGCAAGACGGTAAACGCACTCGTACCAGACGAGCCTGCAACACCTGAGCATAGACATACGCAGTTCCAGCATAAAAAACACAAACAAATAGTTCCCGCCTTAGTTAGGTGAACTACGTCGACTCTGATCCTCATTATCCCGATGAGGTACGTAGGCAGTGGGGTAGGGCCCGTTCGAGCACATTCTTTATTTTCCCTACATTTCCCCATTATTTCTTTTCATTTCATTTTCCAGTTCCTTTTCTCATTCCTCATTTCCATTCCATTTCCAGTTAGCGGTTCATTTGTTCAGCAGCATATTATTTCTCACCCTTTGAAACAAGCAAGCAAGCGTGGATCCCGTCGGGTACGACGGACGGATTGGGGTGCTAATACCTTCTCAATTCGTAACCGACTCCCGAACTCAGATCTTTGGTTCGCAAGGCCTTGTCCTTTCCTTCTTCCTCAGGTTTGTGCAACATTACCTTTCCCATTCTTTCGGGATAAAAATGTCTGGCTGGCGACTCTACCTTTTCCGCGCCACTTTCGCGTTTGTACTAGGATGAAAATCCCGGGAGCGACAACCACTATATAAAGGCTTATCCCAAGGAGGATGAGACTATTGTTGATTTCTTATAGAGATTCCAAAAAAAGAAGTCAGAAGTGATATTCTGTCCAAGGTGTAGTTCCATCTTTGACAAGAGGGCCACTCGAAGTCTTCAACAGTCGAACAAGATGCATAGGGGAAAAAGGAAAAAATTGCCCAAAAGCATGCCCGTTTTGACCCAAGACGTGCTAATCCCTATCAACAAAGGGCCATGCTCAGGATTTCAAGTCCGAAAAACCCTCATTTAAGCCAAGTGGGGAAGTCCCCACTGACAAGTGGTTTAAGCCTGATGAGTCAGGAAGGAGGAAGGACACAAATGGGAAAAGTTTGAGATTGAAAGAGGGCCCTCAATGGGGTACACAAAGGAGTTGAAGACCTCTAATAAAGCTACCTATGTATCTGAGAATTACAAGGGTAATAATCCTATGTCCAAGTCACAATGGCGTAGGGAGCAGCGCAAAAGGAAGGCTCAAAGGGAAGCCTCTAAAGGTGATTTGCTGAATCCAGCACAAGTGTCCTTTGTGGAGCTAGGGACAATCTTAAGGTGAATAATAAGGTGCATGTGGGGCACAAAGGACTGTCGTTCAGAAACAAAGGGGTTGACATTAAAGCAGAGATAAAAGTTGAGTTGAATGTTGTCGAAGATGAAGAAATGAAAAATAACTTCGACTGTGAATCTGAGGCTTCTTTGGACGTATTGGTCAATATGGTTTTAGTAATGGCCATAGAGTACGACCGAATCACTAAAGTTGAGAGACTGGATGCTAATACTAAAGCAGAAATGGCAGCACACCAACTAGTGTGCTACTATGTGATGAATAACGGTTGTGTCGAAGAACGGAACACTTTCTTCGAAAGACCCACCGGGGCTATGAGGGGCACCTGAAACCCCTTTATATTACTGGAAAAGTAGAAAATTTGGCCATCAACAAGATTCTGGTTGTTTGTGGTGCTACAGTAAATATAATGCCACATTTCTCGCTACCCAGGATTGACAAGTTCGACAGTGACCTCAAGCCTCACAACTTGGTCTTGTTGAACTATGAAGGTAATACTGGATCTACTATAGGAGTCCTTCAGGTTGACTTGACTATGGGGACGGTCACAAGGCCCACTCTCTTTATGGTGGTAGAGAGTAAGGCCAATTATAACCTCATGTTAGGGAGAGAATGGATACATGGCATAGGAGCATTGCCATCTTCCATGCACTAAAGGGTCACCATATGGAAGCCATATGGCATTGTCGAGAACATCGAAGTTGATCAAGGGTACTTTAAGGTGCCAGTGAATCACATAGAAGGTATGGAGTTTGATAAGAATCTAGCACACATTGGTCCATGTGCACCTGTAGGATTCAAATTCACACCAGATGATCACCCATACTGCACTTTAAACCTCCATCCCTTGAAGGATTCTGCTGGGACAGAGAAGCCGTACAAGAACCATGAAATCTTCCACCTTATTTCCCTGAACCTGAAATTCGGCCTACGGGATGGGGAAGAGAAGGTAGTAATAATGATTGACTTCGACGCCCTAAAAAGAATTTCGACTTATGTGGCCGAAACAAGGATACAGAAGGCCTTAAAGGCTTCCGGAAATGATATGATTATGGAGGCCATTACTGAGTTTGTTGAAGAGATCTCTACGAGGTATTTCGACCAAGATCCCTTAGAGAAGGCTCAAGAAGATCCAGACTAGAGGCTTGATGCCATTTATGATAATGAGCCTTTGGGATTTGAAAAAGATCCTTTGTCAGAAAGTACCAAAATGTTGGTTCAGGATCCTTTATAAGAGATATACCTGGTAGAAGGGGAGTTGAAAAGGCCTACATACATCAGTGCCAACCTCGAACCAAAACTTAAGGTCGAAGTGGTCGACCTGCTGAAAGAATTCTAAGATTGCTTTGCATGGGACTACAATGAAATGCCTGATTTAGAAAGAGAGCTCGTCGAACACAAGCTACCAATCAAACCTGGGAAGAAGCCTGTCAAACAAAACCCAAGACGGTTCGCCCCAGCGATCCTCACAAAAATTAAAGAGGAGATTAAAAGGATGCTTCGATGCAAGTTCATTCGTACAACTAGGTATGTCGAATGGTTAGAAAACATTGTGCCAGTAATTAAAAAGAATGGTTCTTTAAGGGTGTGCATAGATTTTAGAGATCTAAATTCAGCATCCTCTAAAGATGAATATTCGATGCCTGTGGCTGAAATGTTAATTGATTATGCTATGATACATGAGTATCTAAGTATGCTAGATTTCTACTCAGGATACAATCAGATATTCATTGTTGAGGAATATGTCCCTAAAACTGATTTTCGATGCCCAGGAGCCTTAGGCACCTACAAATGGGTGGTTATGCCATTTGGTTTGAAAAATGCATGTGCAACTTATCAAAGAGCAATGAATTCAATTTTTCATGATTTCATAGATACGTTCATGCAAATTTACATTGATGACATAGTCGTAAAGTCTCTTTCTGGACTTGACCATGTCGATCACCTTAGACGTTCCTTAGAAAGAATGAGAAAATATGGTCTTAAAATGAATCCTCTTAAATGTGCTTTCTGTGTGCAGGCAGGGGACTTTATGAGATTTGTGATCCACAAAAAGCGGATCGAAATCAATCAGAATAAGACTAAATCTATCATGGAGGCTAAAGCACCTTCGACAAAGAAAGAGCTTCAATCACTCTTAGGCAAGATCAACTTCTTAAGGAGGTTCATATCAAACATGAGCGGAAAGACTCAACCTTTCTCACCTTTGCTACGTATGGGCAAGGAAGGATTTTAGTGGGGGCAAGCTCAATAAGAAGCCTTCGACAAGATCAAAGAATACTTGAGTCATCCTCCAATTCTTTCTCCACCTTGTAGAAAGAAAAGTATGAGATTGTATGTAGCTACTTCAGATAGAACTTTAGGGAGTATGTTAGCCCAAAAGGATGATGATGGTGTCAAAAGATCCATTTATTACCTTAGTAGAGTTCTAAATGATGCAGAAACTAGGTATAGTATGATAGAAAAATTATACCTCTGTTTGTATTATTTTTGTACTAAATTGAAGCAATATATAAAACCAGTTGATGTTTATGTATCTTCTTGCTTTGAAGTTATTAAACATATGTTGTCCAAACCTATTTTGCATAGTCGAATTGGAAAATGGGCACTGGCATTAAATGAGTACTCTTTAACTTATAAACCCTTACAAGCTGTTAAAGGGCAGGTGGTCGCAGATTTTATAGTCGACCATTCAATAAATGAGAGTCCCATGGAAATTATCCTTCGATGGGTCTAGTCATAAAGAGGGGTTGGAATTGGAATACTCGTTATTTCTCCTGATAAAATTCCAACAATACTCAAGTACAAAATTAAAGGCCATTGTTCCAACAATGAAGCCGAATACGAAGCTTTGATAGCCGAACTTGAGGTATTGTTGGAATTGGGGGCAACTTATGTCGAAATAATGAGAGACTCTGAGTTGGAAATAAAACAAGTCACCAAAGAATACAAATGCATAAAAGAAAATTTAATTATGTACTTTATAGTAGTGAAAAGGTTGTTGAAAAAATTTCAACCAGTCACCCTTCGACACATCCCCAAATTACAAAATCAAGTCTCAAATGATCTGGCTCAAATTGCATAAGGATATAAAGTTTCAAAAGAAAAATTACAAAGTGAAATTGAGGTAAGGGGAAGGGTTGTGTCAGTAGGCTTAGCCCCATCAGACTTAGAATAAAATAAGCTTGGGTATGTTGACGAAGAAAACTTTGCAATACTAATGGTCGATAGCATAAGTGACAAAGGTTGGAGGAAGCCCTTAATGGACTACCTAGAAAATCCAACAGCTTCGACAGAAAGGAAAGTCAAGTACCAAGCATTAAGATATGTTCTTTTGGGGAACTAATTATTTAAAAATATTGCTGAAGGACTCTTACTTAAATGCCTTAGTGAGGCTGAAGCATATTTAGCTCTTTCGATGGTCCACAGTGGGGCATGTGGAGCACATCAAGTAGGCCACAAAATGAAGTGGCTCTTATTCTGACAAGGTGTGTACTAGCCTGCTATGCTGAAAGATTGCATAGAATTTGCCAAAGGGTATCAAGAGTGTCAAGTATACACTGGCATCCAACATATGCCTACAAGTGAATTACACTCTATAATAAAACCTTTCCTTTCAGAGGATGGGCTTTGGATTTTGTTGGAGAAATTCGACCAGCATCTTCAAAGAATCACAAGTATATTTTGGTAGGGATTAATTATTTTTCCAAATGGGTCAAAGAGATCCCATTACCAAATTTTGACCAAGAGGATGTAATTGAATTTGTTTAGAAACATATCATATACAGATATGGCATCCCAGAAACAATTACTACAGATCAAGGATCTGTATTTACGGGTCGAAAGATGCAAGAGTTTGCCACATAAATGGGTTTTAAACTTTTGACATTTACATCTTATTATGCCCAGGCCAATGGCCAGGTCAAAGCAGCGAATAATTAATCATTTGTTTGATCAAAAAGCATGTGGGTAAGAAGCCAAGGAATTGGCAGAAAACATTAGACCAAATCCTTTGGGCATGTCAAACTTCACCCAAAGAAGCAACCAATACAACTCCGTTTCAAATGACTTATGGGCATGACGCAATTCTGCCTATTGAAATTTATCATCAGTCCATAAGAATTCAAAGGCACCATGAGATCCCAACTGAAACTTATTGGGTCATGATGTTAGATGAATTACTCGACTTGGACGAAGAAAGACTTCATGCCTTAGAGTTATTAGAAAGGTATAAGAAGAGGATAGAGAAATCCTACAACAAAAGGGTTAAATTGAAAACCTTTTCAGTTGGTGAATTAGTGTGGAAAGTCATATTACCTATGGATCGAAAGACTAGATCCTTAGGGAAATGGTCACCCAAATGGGAATGCCCTTTTCAAGTTACAATTTTTTTTAGTAACAATGCGTATGAGATTCATGAGATTGAAGCTGATTTGAGAGTCTTTAAAGTAAATGGGAAATATTTAAAAAGATATAGACCTATGCTTCAAGAGATTCATATCAGAAAATAACAATTTCATTAATCATAAAAGAGGCAATGAAAGGCCTTCAATTACAAGAGTCTAGGAACATGGTTGAACAACCAAAAAACAAAAGAAAACCTAGTCTTGAAGATCCTCCTCCAAAGTGAGGCAGTTAAGATAATCCATTCAGTCTTCATCAGCTTCATCTTCAGGTGGTTACTCATTCTTGGGAGGCTCCTTGGCCGGAGATGCCACCTTATCCCCCTTTGATTGGGAACGAGTGACGATCCTTGCACGAGGATAGGGTTTCTCTTCCTTTTTCGTGTTTTTCCCTTGTTCGCAGGAAATGGTGTCATCTACTTTCTTTGCAGAATTCTCCATGTTGTTGTGATGGAGAGATAGACTGAATAAGGGTTATTTATAGATGAAGGGCCTATGCACTGATTGGCCAGATGAAAGGCAACCAGAAAGCATGTAAAGTCTTTCTTGGGAAACAACATCATAAAAAGGCATCAGGCTTCAATCTGAAGTTGGGAACTTATGCCACATAAGTATGAGGCATTGAAAGTTGAAACATCGCCGTCATAATTAAGGATGAAGCAATAATGCTTTGACCCAAGGTTAAGTTAAAGTTTCTATGACTAACTTAAAAGTTATGTTAAACGTCCAAATAAAATACGAACACATTATATATGTGGAGAAAAGAGATATGAGTCGAAAGTGAAAAATAAATACATAAATTAATTGGGGCAACGAGGACCTAAAATTGTCATTACATAAGGGCCACAACAGGGTCAAAACATAAGATTACATAAGAAGAAAAAAACAAAGTCCTGGGACATGACAAATGTCGTCGAAGATTAGAAGGGTAGCTTTGATTTCAACTGAAGAAAATTGTGCTGACTGGTTAAAAAGAGATTCTCACAAAAAGCCTTGTCATGTTTGGCAGTAGCAAGCTCCTTGTCAAGCACCTGAGCATTATCAATGAGGTCGAGGGTGCGCTTCAACTCAACATTTAGTAGAGGCTCGTCAAACTGACTAAGCTCCAAATTGCTCTGCTTAGCCTAATCAATCTTCTTCTGAAGTTCTTCAAGCTATTTTTCCCAGACCTCAAGGGATAAGTTGTTGGCAGCTATTTGTTTGTCCCTCTTAGCCTTGATACCCTCCAGCCTTTTGACCTCATTACCACTCCTAACCCCTATTTTCTGAATGATGTCTTCGACCTTTAGAACTAGCTTAAGATCATCAGATATTTGGTTCACCAAATTGCTTAGTTCCATGAGGGCCTGAGTGATCTTAGGATCAAGTGTCGAAAGGTCCAACTGTTGTAGGGCGTCTTTCAGGAAAAGGCGAGCAGTAGGATCTACGCCTAGAGTAGTACGGATGTCCCTCTTGATAAATTTATCTTCTATCTTCTTGAGGATTGGACCAGCAAAATCACCAGGAGTTGTCGAGGAACTGCTTTCAAAAAAGCCAAGAATTTTCCTAAGCTTTAGCCTAGCGTACTCACTGGGGTTCGACTGTTTTAATGCTGGCATTGGATCCCCAGCTGCAGTAGTTGGAAGTTGGATGACAGGAGTTTACTGAGATTCTCCTTCAGGCAAGATGGATTGAGTCTTTGCATGCCTTCTTTATTGTTCAGCCTCATCCTTATCCTGATCATCATCCTCTTCCTTCTCATCTTCATCTTATTGCTCAGGATCATTCAGGACATGACCTTGAGCAATAACTTGGGGATCATCTACAGTCTCTGGTTCTTTTCCTTTAGGGCTGGAAGGGGTAGGCTCTTCAGTTTCTTTGTCTTGTTCTTCTTCATCAACAGCAAATGCTGCATCCATCTCCTTAGTAAGTCTACTAGTTTGGCCAGCAAAGTCCTTGTCAGTCACATTCTCGTACTAACACTCTGAATCATCAGTATGAGACTGTTGAGTAGTTGTCTTAGCCGGAGAATGTAATGCAGTTTCGACAGTTAGGAGAGGAACAATTCCCATGTCTAGGGGTTGGTTAATTTCATCCAAAGAGCTATAATCAGAGCCAAAATTAGAAGTTGGATGATAAGTAGGCTCACCTTGGCTGTTCAGAAGAACTGTAGGTGAAGCAGGAGCAGTCGAAGGTTACAAGGCAACACCTGCACTAGCCTGTCGACAAGAGAAGAAGCTAAGTCGAGGCTATAATAAGAGATCAAGAAGGGTAAAATATTAAGATAAATACTTGATTCTCTTCGCCTTCAGGATTTGAGTTGGCACTCTCAGGAGCGCCAGCAACAGGCTTCACCACAAGAGTGGGAAGTCTAGCCTCGACAACACCCTTAGTGGGTGCCTTTTTCAAAATTTTGGCCACCTTAGATGAAGGTTGGCCATCAACATTGGGAGACTATGCATTCTTCCTCTTCCTTTCGAGAGGCACATCCTCAGGAGATTTGTCATCATCTGCAGCGATGACATCGTTGGAAGTCTTTTTCCCCTTTCTTGGAGACACATAAGGCTTTTTGGTTGTCTAGCAGAAATACCAGACATTAGAATACAAACACATGATGAGTTATATAAAGTAAGGATTATAAGATACCTTGGTGCCTTCTTTGTTCTCCATCTGTATTACCACGCCTTTATTGGTACTGGTTCTTCTGGTGATTGCTGGAAGTGCCAAAAACAATTGTCATGAGTTAATAATTTATTATTCAGTAAAGGGAAATAAAAGACCTCAAATCTTCATATATTTCGGATTCGACGCTAACTTCTTCAAGCCCTATATGAAGGTGCTCTTTGAAACTATCTAGTGTGTGCTTAGTCGCAACCAATCTTTGAGCTTTCGGTTGAGACTGCTATCGAAGGATCTTAATTGAATCCCCACAGACGAACCGGTCTGGAAATGGAGGAGCCAACGCCACTCCAAAATCAGCAGTAGGAAGTCGAGGGAATTTCGGAGGAAAAAGTCGAAAAGCCTCCTCATACCGCCTCTCATGAGGAATGTTTGGGGGGATTTTCAACTTATCCATCTTTTGTAAACATTTCTTCTTTAAAGTGACAGCAGCCTCACAAATGGTTTGACTAAGATCATCTGGTCGATAGATAGTTTCAAAGTATTTTTGGAAAGCTTGTATCTCTTGGATGTGAGCATACTTACTTTTCTTGACCTTCTCCTGCACATCAATAAAAGCAAGGTCAAGTTGTGTAGAAAATTCAGCAGCAGTGTGAAAATTCTCACTGTAATACTTGCGCCACCAATCATTGAAAAAATGGGTGCGATGGGTTGAAGGTCGAAAAAAGACGAGAGACAAAACCGCCTTCTTGGATTCCCATCTGGCGAAGATGTCAGCAACATCATCCTTTTCGAAAACATTATTGTAAAAAATGAATTGGATTTTTCAATCATAAATACATTTGGGAAAACTCTGACTTAACCCAAATTGCCTAGAAACCAAATTGGGTTGGTAAGCAATAAGACTTGTATCAGGCCTCCCGCCATTCAACCTGTAAACAAAGAATCTGGGAATCAAAAAGGCTTCCCAAATTCCAATAGAGTCCAAATGAAGCTTCCTTGTAGAAGAGTTAGGGAAGACCCTAGTGAACCACCTGGGATCACACTTCATACCAGCAAAGGGAGCCATATATGGTGCAAAATCATACTGATGTGCAAACATCATCACAAAACTAGAGAAGGTCCCTTTCAGGGTTTTTCCTTCATCATTGGGAGTAAGTTGGGCTAGTCGAACGCCTTCAGTACTCCTTAGCCTGATCTCCTCTGACTCCTCATCAACTTTCCCTTTCCTGGGAAGTACAGGCTCAAAAGTGGCATTCAACCAAAGCTGAAGGAGCCAGAGAGGACCAGTGAGACTCATAGAACTAGAGTTGTGGTTTGGGTCCCTCAGTCGAGTCACTCCCTCACTAAGAGACTCATAAAGACTGGCCAGGATGAGCTCACATAAGCAAACCTTTCTGTTATTGTGAAGCTGGTTTGCTAAGGGTAGATACTTTTTTGCCACCTGAAGAGACTTGGTGCAAAAGACATACCTAGACAGCCAAAATGTAAGGAAAGCAATATGTTCCTCATTAGAAACTACTTCTTCCATTGGTTTGGAATGATGCTTTAGGAAGAGAGTGTATGTTATCTTGGATGTGTTGAAGTCGATAGTATCTTCGGCATCAACGATGGGGTCATAAGCAAGACCATAAACAATTACGTTTTCAGATGCTCTCAATCCGTCATTGGAGCCGCCGCTGTCAAAACCACCCGATCATAATGTTTCTACAGTGGTGAATTATATGCATATGATAACTCCAATGGAGGAAGAGTTGTCTACAACCTTGAGGACAAGGTTGATTTCAAGGCGTGAGTAATGATAGGAGTAAGAAGTAGTTTATAAATAACTTAATTATTTAAGTTAGAAGTTGAATTTATCTTAATGGGCTTTTATTGTCTAATTGGCCTTTTAGCCATCAAACATTGTTATCTATTATTAGCCCTATATAATGTAGTCTCATAGAGACATTTGAGATCAATCAATGAAAAATCAAATTTATCTTTTATTCTATTTTCTTAGTTTTGCTCTTAGATTTGTAATTATTTCATACCTTGTTAGGGTTAGCAATTTTGCTTCCAAACACACAAATATGACAATTTACATAAATGTAATTGGATAGTCATATCTAAAGTAGTCAATCACTTCTCCATCCTTTAAAACCCAAAAATAATTATCCTCACGGAGCTACTAACCTCTAAAAATGTCATAAAAGAATTTGAATAAAACATTATTTTTGAAAATTTTATTGTCTAATTGCATCTGATGCAATGGTCAAAATTCTTCACCCCACCAAACAAATTTCCAACACAAAAACCACAATTTGAATTTGCCTCCAAATCAAACATATCTTCAAAAATATAGAAAATTGTGACAAGTATACATGTATATCTTATAAATCCAGTAGATGATTAACTTACAGGTGCATGAGAAAATTTCCTAGTAGATATTTAAGATTGTTGACTTGTTGATCCTTGTTAAACATCAATCTATGATATATAACATTTTAAGAAAATGTAGGGTACAATATATTTTATAGAAAATACATAAGAAAATAATTCTTCAATCGTAAATCGTAATGATCACACAAAACTTTCTATTACAAATTTGTTAGGTGAATCGATTTTTTCTTTTTAAGAGGTTTTAAAAACAAATTTTCTTTAAAAAAATATAAATATTTAGAAAGATAAATTATAAAAGAGATAAAAAATTAATTTAATTAAAAATAGAAGGGTGTGATGTATATACCTAGGGGTGCGATATAAAAATCTTTTGAGAACCCCTCATCAATCCACTTCTTTTTGAAGAGGCCCATCATTCACCAAATAAAGAAGATAAATTCATTTCCAACATAGTTAGAGTCGCTCTAAACGCAGAACACTCTGGAAAAATTATCTTCCATCAGAAACAAGTCGCAGTCGCAGAATTCAATTTGCCGGAAAACGCAGGCGGAGTTAGCCGTCGGACGTTAGAAACAGTGAGAATTTCGTCCATTTTTTCTTTCAAATTTGTATATTTCGGATTTTTTTTTTAGCGCGAGGATGCGATGCTTTGCGGCAACGATAACCGCCTTAAAATCTCAAAGAGTCCTCTGGCCGTGAATTTGCGATTGCACCCTAAATTGACCGCACCGCCCTAAAGTGGCGGGGGTTCGCTGATTATTCTCTAAATTGGCTGCTGTTGCACCCTAAATCGGTTGCGATGCTATTGCGCCCTAAATTGGTCGCTATTCGGAAATTGCTGCACCCTTATACATATGCATATTCTATTTGAAACTCATAATTTGTTTTTTTCTTTGTTAGGCTGAAAGCTAGGGTTGTTAACTTTTGATCCTAACAAAGATGTTGACATCAATGCAAATTTGTGTTGGCTCTTCACCTCTATTATTGCCAGGTACAATGGTTCTTTACATCTCCGTAGTTGTGCTAGCTTTAGAACAATTAGGTTTTGAAAGTTATGTTTTTGAAGTTACATGAATCACTCATGGATATTCATTTTTTGGTGTTTTCTCCTATGCAGCTAGTTGTACTAGTCATACTCAAGGACAAATTAAGCATTTAGGACCAAACATAGTTGGGATGCAACCCTTACCATATAGAATCACAAAAGGAAAACTTCGGACTGCAACTTTTCAAAGTTCATCGCCTCAATTCAAATGTGGTGCTGCTCGGGTAAGGTTTTTCTTTTGGCATTTGTTATACGCTGTTGATTGTTTGCTTTTGTTATGCTATATGTTATCTTTGTTAGAAAGGGTGAACAGCGTTTTGTGTTTTTGCTATATCAAATGAGTTCTTTTTGAAAAGTTGGTGAAGTCCCCAAAGAAAACTAATAATTGATTAATATTATTTATCTTGCAAAGGGATTTCAACTCCTTATGATAGAAGAAAACCTGATTGAAAACATGGATAAAGTAGGAAAATAGTTTTAAAACCCCCCATAAAGAATGGTATCTAGGAGACTAGAGACTGCAACAAGCAGTCAGTCTGTAACATGGTTGTCAAAATCTCGATCTAAATCTTAAAATCTTAAGATTTTACGTTCTCACTCACCTCCAATGATCAAGATCTCAAGTAGGATCGTGTGTGGTAGCTAAACTGTGAAAAAATTGTAAAATCTTTGATTTCGTTGTCCGGCCACCACCAAGATGGAGAGGCACAACAATTACGGTTTATCAGTGATGAATGCACGCCTTTTGAAATGATGACGTCTTAGATTTAGGGTTTAGAAAATAAACATATCAGTTATATGGTTTGTTTTAAATTAGACTTATGATAAACCAAACAATGGACCAACTATGTATTTAATGTCAAACAAATTCATGTGATAAATGGTAATAAAGTACAAAAATTCAATCATGCACGTCTAAAGAATTTTATAAAAGGTCATTTTTACACAAATACACTTGCTTACCAAAATATCATGTAAAAATGTATAAAATATATAGTTTTATTTTTCACTTTAGTAGTATCTTACGATTTTTGTTAGGATCTTATGTTTTACAATTTCGCCACCCTCTTCTGATCTTACAAAAATAATTGGGTAGAATCTTTCGATCTTAGTTACGATCATATGTTTTACGATCTTGTTATCTCATCTCGATCTTATGCAAGATTATGATCTTGACATCCTTGGTCTGCAACCAAGGCCAGTGGTCAATGGCCCCTAGACTTGACTGAAAATTATGTTTCTGTACACCTAAGCTAATCATTCAGATCTGTTTCTAATAAGAAACCTCTAGTGCAAAAGGTCTATGTTACGAGGAATAGGAGGGAACTAGGTGCCGTGTTTCCAGTGTCTATGCTTCATACTATGAAGCACAGACACTGGAAACACGGCACTAAGGCTGTTAAAATCTTGATCTAGATCATAAAATCTTACGATTTTGCAATCTCAATTGTCCCCAACAATTTAGATCTGAAGTAGAATAGTGTATTATTGCCAAATTGTGAAAAAGCAACAATTCTAGGTCTGCATCTGTCATTTTCTCACGAATACACTTGTCTACCAAAATGTCATGTAAAAACACTTCAAATATATAGTATTATTTTTCGTTTCAGTAGTATCTTACTTTTTTATGATTTTATGTTTTACGATCTTGCTACCCCCTCTCCGTTTCAGTAGTATCTTACTTTTTTATGATTTTATGTTTTACGATCTTGCTACCTCCTCTCGATTTTACAAAAATAATTGAGTAAAATCTTCCGTTCTTAGTTACGATTTTATGTTTCACAATCTTACTGTACCTTCCCGATCTTGAAAACCTTGCACAACACTGACATTGACATGTCGACACCGGTGATAATTTGAAAAAATAAATAAATTAAAAGTAATCACAAGTGTCTGTGTTATCACGTGAAAACGTTAGAATTGCAGTTTCTGCTGAAAAATACCGTTTTTGTCTAAAGCCTCTGGAATTCGGGTTCATGGGTCGGGTTTAAAACCCAGTTCCGAAAAACCCTAAAAAACGTTACTTTTTTTATTAAAATCTGAAACGATTCTTTTCCCCTAGAATGTTATACGCTATCTGCCTAATAACTTGGATAATAATTAGGAGTAATCAATACCCAGCCACCCAATAATTAAGGATTTATCCAACTTCCCAAAATACATCCTTATTAATGTAGCTCTCCAAAATACATCTATTCATTCCAATTCTGTTTCACGATAAAAAAAACAACCTTCCCTTCTTTATTAAGTTTTTCATTAAGTTTTCTTTAGAAGTTTTCAATTGTTATTTGCTACTGTTTTGAATGGTGTGTTGTTTTGAGTTAGTTTCAATGAATATTATCCTATGAAGTTTCAGTTTTCTAAAGTGATTTTAGAGTTTTTCGATTTTTTTTATTTATATTTTGATGTGTCATATGCATATTATTAATCTATATGCAAAATATATATGAATTTTTAAATTTGGTAGGATCTTACGATCCGTGTTACGATTCACGATCTAATCACCCCAATCCGATCTTGCGTAGGATCTCGAGTCTGACTACCATGTCTGTGTTGGTTTCGGACACCGACACACATTTTTTCAGAGGTGTCGGTGCTATAGAGGGAGGGAATGTCCATATAGAAATGTAACTGACACTTGATGAACTGACATTATGTATCTATCTTACTGTACTTGTAAATAAATGGGAGGGAGAGTGAATAGTGGGAGGTTGTCATTATTGTAAATTGTAATTCAAATTTGAGAGATTATGTGGCGTACTCGAGAAGGCTATCTCAATAATAATCATCTGTTCATTCAATTCTTGTTCTTTTCTTTTGATTTCTGTCGATTCCTATTACTTTGTTATCTGTCGATTCCTATTATATCTGAATCCTCCACTTTAATCTCTTCCTAGTTCCAATTTCTTCATTGAGTGATTCCCTGCATATTCTATTGATTTTTCTTTAGGCATTTCTTTTAGGATGGATATGGAAGGTAACACTGATGATATTCTGTCCTTCCTTACTATCCAAATCATGGAGAATTTGTATTTTATTTGTGAATCATTTATAGTAACAGAAAACTGATGTTTTGTGTGCCTTTCTACAGAATGTTACATGCTATGCTGCTGGTGCAACCCAAACTGTAACCCGCAATGCTCGGACAATTACTCCTGGTAATAACTCCAACTCAGAACTTATTCCAAAAAATTTGTTAGTTAAACTATATGTTGTGCTTAGAATGCTAAATACCCATTGTTTGTCTTACACTGGGACAAACTGGAACAATTTAGCACCTTCCACTGTGTTGGCCTCTTCTTTTTTTCATTCTAGTCATCATGTGCATATTCCACAGTCATGTTTGCAACAACAACAACATCAACAACCAAGCCTTATCCCACTAAATGGGGTCAGCTAAAACATGAAGCATTATCCATATTCCATAGGCAATAGTTTATGCATATAAATTTCATTCTTCATTCTTCTTCTCCCATACATTGGTGTGTCTTTGTTAAAATAACTAAATCAGTATGGAAGCGTAGGTTTTTTTATGTTAGAAACATATGAATATTGTATAATTAAGGTATGCACACTCAAATGTCTGTATCTTTCAAATATCAGTCCTTTGAAGTGCATATAAAACAGTTTTATTGCATGTTTTCCTTTATAATCATGCATCCAAGTGATTGGTATAATCTACAATCTCCTTGATTCAATGGAATAATATTGGTCAAAAGAAGATAGAGTCTGTTTCATTGGATGGTTTTCGTGCAGTTTTGTTGGCTTGATTTTCCCGTCTTGTGTTTGTTTGATGGTTTCTTATGGAGGTTACATTTATATACTCAAAGCATATTTTGGTTTCTTTTTGAAGAGAACTTCTCTTACACTGTTTCTTTTGGTCAATCAGTGCTATTTTGTACAGAAACAGCTTACACAAATCGCATAACTTGACTTTTCTAAATAAATAATACAGTATATATTAGTATATGGTAGAATGCTAGAATACATAGATGGATGCTATTGAAATCCCAATCAGCTCTATTCATTAAACTTTCAGACACAAATTATTTGTGACATTATGTCCTCGAAAATGTTGTTTCCCTCTTCCTGTCTTTCATTCTTTGAGTTTGTTATGAATAATTATAAGTTCCATGCCTTGTTATACAAATATAATTTGCTATCATTTTTCTGAAATGACAGAGAAAGTGAAGAGCCCTAGACTTGATGACAATGGGCCTGGATTACCACCTCGCGACGATGATGGCAACGGTGGTAATGGAGGCGGTGGTGGCGGTAATTTTTCAGGTGGACTAGCCCTTTTGGGTTTTCTTGGTGTCCTAGACATTCTTAAAGACATAGAGGGTGAATTGCAACGCAAAGTCAAAGATAGCAGATTTGATGAAGCTTGATAATTAGTCTTAACTGTGGTAGTGAAATTACATGATACCTTGTTTTTGTATAAAAAAAGATAGTCAGACCTAGTTATTCAATATGGTCCCAAATAATGAGATATATAAAAAAAACAAACACCTATTCCTCAACCTAAATGGAATGAACTTAGAATCATGGAACCGTTTCGATTATCAGATTATAGATTAGTTTGTAATCTTAGTTTTTTTCCCCTTTTGGGTGAAACAGATCTTCTAATTCTTGTAGTGATGTTTAGTATTCATTCATGTGGTGTTAGAACCTGCATAAAATGCGGCATTTCATGGCATAGGGAGATAATATTCGATTAGATTTGATCACATTACATAGGGAGATAATATGAAATTTTTTATTAAGTTTTTGGGGATGTTTTGTCAGTGTTTAGTTGTGTGACCACTAGACTCGTCTCATGTTTCTTTTTGTTGAGCGACAATTTTCACATGTTTGGCGGGTCTGTGTATTTTGTGTCATGAGTTGGACCCAATGTTTTTTCTAGTCTTGTCCATACATTAACCGTCTGAACATGTGCAAATATTTGGTTCTCTATGAAACTGAAAAGGCTCGTGCGATTTAAATTTCTTGCTGGTTTGGTTTTATTTGGTTTCTCTATATGTTGATTTGGATTGATTTGGTTTGCATTGGTTTAGATTTGTTTGGTAATTATCCCAGATGGTCCCAATATTTGGCATCTAATTTTCTATTGATTCTTTTGCCTGATTATTCATCTTCTTATAGATTCATTTAATTGCTTGCTTTTCTTTTTATTGATCCATCTATATATGGGTTCTCCTGTTTGGCTGTTTTTGATTCTTCTCTTTTGTTGCTCCTCCTCTCTTTACTGATTCCTTTTTGGTTGCTGCTCTTCTGTATGGTTCATGACCCTCTTATTCAAGGTGGTTGAGCTACCTAATATAATTATCCATTTAATTTGAAGCTCTTTTAGAATTTGATTGACCTCGATCTAATATAATTAAAGTTTGACTGCTCAAAGATTTCAATGTTCTAAAATTGTTTCTTGGTATTGAATGGCTTCAATTGTTTTATAGAACCATTTGATGGATTCAACATTTTTGAATATTTTAGAAAATTATATTAGGGTGAGTTTGAAGCTTAAGAGAGTATCAATAGATTTAGCTTTGAAAGAATGTTCTATCTCCTCATAGAAAATTAGCTTTGAAAGAAAGTTCTATCTCACCTTAGAAAATTATGAGAATTTCTTAATACACCTCTTAACTTATCTAGGTACCTTACGTGCTTACAAAAACATCTCTGATTTTTGTATGTGTAAATCCGGTTTTATATTTTTTTCTTTCGAAAATCATTTGCAGATCCAGAAAACAATTAGTGCAAAATTACTTCATATTCCAACATTTCTCACAGTCATACCATAAAATCAAATTACATTCAATTTGTCATTAAATGAACATAAATTTAAATATTACAAAGATGAATATCTTGGTCGACGCTTGCATATCTCTAAGATTTGGTTGACCGTTCTGCGGACGGTCGCCTCAAACTCGAGCGAGAATTGTTCTTCGTACCGGAAATACGTTTGCTACATCACTCTAACATCCTTTGAATTCTTGAGCTCAAGCATGCTGTAAGTGACGTTTCTTTCGTTGTCAACCGAAGGTGGACGATACTCAATCTTCACAACCTTCTGTTTGTCTCGGTGAGGTAGGAGAAGTTCAATTTCTTCAATGATCTCGCCAATGGATTGGTGCACCATGAGCTTAGACGTGCGACCGGGTGTTTTGTCGTCGATGTAGGAGACACTTGTGACACACCAATGGATCTTGATTTCATACAATTGAGACATTTTGTGTTTGTGTGAAAGATATCCAATGAAATTCCTAATTTATATAAAACATAGGGTGAAGAAAATTATGCCTAACTTCTTACCTAATTTACAGATCCGGAAATACATTATAGTTAAACGTCAGAGATGTTCATATCCGAAACCTTTTCGGATCTACAAATCAGAATATTTTACTTATACAGATTTAAAACAAAATTGGCTCTTTATGTTACTATGTTATGCAATACATTGGAATAAAATACATTAGTGATATCAAAAGAACACATGAATAGAAATCAATATATTTCAACAGTTGTTGCATCTCACTTCTATCTCCCCTAATTGTTTTGTTCGTCTGATATCAAATGTTATACACTTGCTTTATGTTTGCTATATTGGCGATTTCCTTCCGTTTCAACGTGACAAGTATATTTTTTGGTTGGACAATATTCAAAGTCATGTCGGTAATACATGTATTTTCTTCCAAATTGAGCTGACAAACTCTTGGATGACCTTGAAACTTTGAGGGCAATTCATGATTATGTATAATACACATTAAATCTCCATTTTTAGAAGCTACAATGTAACAACGAATTTTAAAAGGACACTCACATTTTCTACTACCAGTGTCTTCTTATTTTAACTTCCGTAGAGGAACCTGATACTTTCCGCTTCTTTCGCACCCCAAAATTACAAAAGCAATTCTTCTATTAGAACAGTTATCCGATCTTTCGATATTGACACTGAAACCAAGACCAACAACCATCCTACGAATATATGTGAGCATGCTTTCATGATCGTCAAACTCTTGTTTGTTATTAAAGTCACCACCGACATCAATCGGCTTTACGATAATCCCATCAACTTTTGGAGAAATTGTCGAAACTATTTCTTTTGAGATGTTATCGAGGTGCACTATATCTATTAATAAACAATAACATCACAATAAATATACATAACTAGATCCAAATAATAAATTATGAAAATTAAAATTAACCACTGCCAGACATTCTTCCGGGTGTACACATCCGAAAATGTTCATAAAAAATAGCTACCGGATGTGCACATCCAAAAATGTTCATAAAAAATAGTTACCGGATGTGCACATTCGGGAGTCGCGTAACTTCATTTTTCAATAAAAGTAGATTCATAATGTGAGCAATGTAGTGGTGAAGTTGAATATTTACCTTAAATTCAATCTTCTTTTGCTCTCTTTGATTTGTTTCACAAAAAAGTTTGAGTTTTTGAGTGAGAAATGATATTGATGAAATAGGTTTTTTTTTAGATTGGTGAGGGTGAGTATCGAAGAAGAAAGGTTGGGAATGAAGAGAATGTGAGGAGTGATCATGCAGTTTAAAATATATCAGCATTTTTTCTGGATCTGCATATACGGAGAGCTTCCGGATCTGCATATCTGCTTTTTTTTTAATAAAAAAAACGCAGTGGTGCGTCCTGATTTGCACATCCGAAATCAGGAGGTATAAATGGAATTTCACGCAGTGTTTTAATCATGCAAGGGGTGTGTATTAAGAAATCCTCAAACTTATTTTTTATGCTAAAAGGTCCAAATATGAATATAAGTGTTGTTGACCATAACAATAAACTTCAATTTGACAATCAAGTTTGTGACGGCGGGAAGTGTGAGATTTAAGATTTTAGAATAATATTTGAATTGAGACTGGATTGTTTATATCTTTTATAATTTAATTTTAGGATTTTGAAGTAGAATCTTATACTCAAAGCAATTGTCTTAGGAATACAATGTCATACCATCCTTTAATCCTTTAGAATGACTTTTGACGGTCTCTAGAGATCCGTCTCCTCTAATGATTTGTATTACAAGGGTAGAATCATATCAAAAGTATTAATTTTATTAAAAGATAATTATTTAAGTAGATTTAGGTCAGTGAATCTACTTATCCATCTAATATAAATGTCTTTTAGGATTTGACCTATCTCGATCTAATATGAAGTTAAGGTGTGATTGCTCTATCATTCCGGTGTTTCAAATTTTTCTCTAAATATAAATGTCTTCAATTGTTTCATAACCATTGGATTGATCCGACAGTTTCAAATAGATTTCCAAACCGAAAAACTTTTAAATAAATTCAAAGAAATTCCTTAAAATATATAGTGGTTGTTGGTAGAAGACGAATCATGCTTGAATTTGGACAAGGGTGAAACAATAAAAAAGTTTAGAGTCACAAGGACTCTAGTGCTAGTGCAAACAATGGTGACTATGGTGAAAGACATTTTTATGTCAACATTGTCTCGTCAAACAGTTAACCAAAACTATTTTACCTTTGGTACATATTGATTACTAAATTTCAATAAAGCATTCAAAAAATATTATTTCAAAATATTCACAAATCTAGTAAGCACTTGTAAGGAGACAGATGTTATACAACAACTGACAAACTTTTATCTAACTATAATATAAGTTGAGATTTTCAAAACACAAAAATCCACTAGGCACTTCATGTTTTCTGAGGAACACGTTTCCAAATCTTTGTATCTTTTCACTGTTGATTATAATTTATAATCATATGATGACAGCCTAGTGAGGTGTACATAATTTTTCAAGCCCGCCAAAATGGTAGGTTATGTGATGACAGCTGAGGTATATACAAATCTTCTTGTCAAACAACTGTTTTTTATTACAAAAAGGGGAACATGATAATCAACTGGATTTGTGTAATAATTAAAATGAAACACGTACACTCCAAACACGATCCTGACACTGATATCCTGACACTGATATGATGATACTGATAATATTTTAAAATAATAAATTAATTAAATGCAATCATAAATATCAATAATGATTATAATGAAACAGACACTCCAAACACGATCCTAACACTGATATGGTGATACTGATAATATTTTAAAAAATAAATAAATTAAATAAAAATAAATGTCAATGAATACGTCATTTTTCATATATAGCAATCCAGCACATTAAAAAAAAAGAAAATTACATATCACTTTTGTAATTTTCAGTCAATGATGAGCTAAAGGTGAAACATATTTTGTCGTGTCAAAATGTTAGTGCTTGATCCATGCAATGCAAGAGAATCTTTGTTTTGACAAATCAACACTTCAAAGATAAAAGATTGGTGGGTACTCTTTTTTTGAACAAGGTGGGTGACTACTTGGAGAACATAGTTTTACATTTCTTTTTTAATATACCAACTATTATAAGTACTTTAAATTCTAAATTTGAAACAAATCATATAATTCACACACCTTTTACTTCACTCTCTATTATTTTAGATTATATGATTTATGCATGCAATATTTACATATTTTTAAATTCTAGAACTCAATCATACACCATTCTAAAAAAAAAGGTGTTCATTTAAAGGAGTTTTAATTGTCTTAAACTAATTTAAAAAAAAAAAATTAAATTAACTTACATTTTGGTGCTCTACAAAAGATGCATGTTAGCAACTGGAATGAGGTAGAAGAGAGTCATCATTCAATAAATGATATTTAGAATTGTAGAGCTCGTCAACATGCATCTCAATATGACCACTAATTTGATTTGGACCTAAAAGATGAGGTGGGACTTCAATCAATTATTAATGGGTTTGTCAACTCCCCCAACAATGTGGCCCAACCCACTCGTTCAGGTAAAAGGATGAAAGATGTTAGGGGTCAGGGGTTTTTCAAAGAAATCTAAGTCAAAAGAAATTGTCAAACCATCTCACTTTATATCTTTGCTTGCTTTTAAACATAACAAACAAAAAGTCCCAATTTTGTCCATTCAATCCAATCCTTCTGATTCCTCAATGGAGAGATTCTAAGGAGGATCGACTTTGTGTTGTGATTCTACTTATGATACAGATGTCATATAGGGAAATAAAATATTTTGGGCTAAGAGGGAAGAAGATGTGGCAATTAGGGTTTGGAGGAAGGCTGCAAAGTTAGGTGCAAGAAGTGAGGAAGAAGATAATGTGTATGTAGATGAAATTAGAGGAATGGAGAAACAATATAAAAAAGGTCGTAAATTGAAGGAAACAAAATCAAAGGGTACTCAATGAATATACTTTCTTATAACAATCAGGGGTGTTGCAACTTTATCAAGAGGAAGTGCATTCAACAAGTGATCACTAAAGGATGAATGGGTTTGTGTCTGTTTCAAGAAACTAAGTTGCACAGTGTGGAGGAAGAATTGTATGTGATCTCAATGTGGGAAAATATAGATGTGAAATCGTCGACAAACTGGGTGAAAGGTATGTCTAAAGGTCTCATTATAATGTGGAAGGCATAATTTTTTTAGGTTAACTTTAGTTTTGCAGAAGAAGGCTTTGTGGGGATTAACTAGAGTGGAACTGAGTATCTTATTTTATTAAACATATACTCATCCAGTTGCTTCCAAAAAAAAGAGGAAAATGCACTACTACGGAAAATCCATTTAACAATGGTTGGAAAGACATATAATGACGTGGGCAATGGCTTTGTTATGTAGAGTGTTGTTCTATATGTGATACTTATAATCACGGTCCTGAGACCGTTGTTGTATTCTAGAAAGCGCACGCTGTAACACCCCGATTTCGAGATTTAATTATTTATTTAATTAATTTAACGTGAGCATCCAAATTATATGAGTCAATGTGAAGTGTGTGAGTTTTGGTGATGATTTGATAATGATTATGTGACGATTTTAAGGAATTTCTAGTTTATGAGATGTTTAAATGCGTTGAAGAATTATCGAGTATTGCTGAATAATTGGAATTATTTTTTAGAATTATATTATTAAAGAAAATATCATAATATATGAGTTAGAGAATATGAGGGCATAATGGTAATGTGTAAAGGATTAGTGAGGGTATTATTGAGAAAACATAATTATAATGTGAGGGTTACATAACAAGTGGAAAGTTGAGAAATACATGAAGTACGTGGAAATTAAGGAAAAAAGGCAGAGAGAAGAAGAAACAAGGGTTTCAGTTTCGTGAGGAAAAAGGAAGGTCGAAAGAGGAACTAGAAGAGGAATTGGATGAACGTGAAGAAGATTTGGATGAACCGACGATAAATCAAAGGTAAGGGGTTTGCAATTGTTATTATTATGATTGATGTTTATAATAGATATTCGTGATGAATTGGATTATAAATTGTGATGATGAATACGTGATGAGTGATGAGAACAAAAGACTGAGATGTAGTCTATAATGGAAATTGGAATGAAAATTAGAAAGAAATTGCACGTAATAGGTTGGTGCGGAGAAGGCCATGATTGGGAGCATGGCGAGGGTCACAGTGTGTGATGACCGTCATGGATGGTGCGTGTGACGACCGTCACCCAGTTTGTGGAGACCGTCACCGATTGTGTGTGTGACGAGAGGGTCACAATGCAGTGTGTGTTGTGTGGCGAGGGCCATACCACTTTATCGTCCTACATGTTTATTCTATATGTCTGTTTAATATGTAGCAAAGGTAATTGGATGCTACTGTAGTAATCTATATCTTAGGTAAATGATAAATAACTTCAGTGAGTGTTTTACAAGATTTTAGAGAAGGGTTTAAGTCAACAATTCAGTTATTAGTAAATACAGGAAATAAGCTTATATGTATGTCACTGTATGAAAAACTTGTAAGTGATTAATAGATATGTGTGTTTGTTATGATATCTTGTTGTTGTGAATTGTGAAGCAATTAGAAGCTATAATAATAAATAAATTGATAAGTAAATTTCAATGAGTGTTTTTACAGGAATTATGTGTGAACAATAGAATTAGGCCTATGTGGGTGTATTGATGAATGAAAAGTTGTGAGTGATTTATTTGATGTATGTATGTTATAATAATTGTGGTTGTGATTTATGGTTATGTGAGTCTTATGTGAAACTGCTACTATACAGGCAGAATATAAGGATGTCTTGAGGTGAGTTGTTTAGTAATTGTTATGATGAATGCTGAAGTGTTAGCCATGATGTAAATGTATGATTTATATGAAGAGTATATGATGAATTTTGATGAATGATGATGCATTTTAACTAGTCGTGGTCATGTCTTATGTGTTATATGCATCATGCATTCATATAATATGTTAGGATGAATGTCCAGTGAAGTTTTGCAGGATAAAAATCCAATGACGATTTATAGGACGTTCAGGTCTAGTGATGCCCTTAATCCCATTTTGCGAACTAAGTGCCAACTATGATGAGCTCTGGTTCCAAGCGGGAACCGATCCTATTGGTGGAGATCTTTGGAGATAACAATGACTAAGTTATCAGTGATATTTTGGTACCGCATGCATTGATTCCATGAAGTTGCATTGCATTGCTTGTTGTATTGCATGATGTTTGTTCTATGTGAAGTATCTCGTTGTTGTTTTGGAATTATGATGTTATGAGAAATATGACGTTTTGATATGAAGTTTTTGTAGTCGTCATTATTACATTAGAGTATATGAAGATATCTGTTGATTGTTTAATTCATAATCTATTACTTATCTCTTTTATAATAATTATGATTACTCACCCCTTCTGCTTGAAAATATTGCCTCAAATGTGGGTAACTTGTAGGTAAATCAAGAGTTATATAAGGAATTCTAAGAGTTGCTTCGAGGTGTGATCATCGTTCCGTAGGAATGACATGAGTCTTGATTTGATACGTAATACCGGGGTCGTGGTCGTTCGATTATGATTATATTTATAATTTGATGTTCTTTTAGATTTCATAACCTTATTATAATATGTTTTAAGTAGAATTATGAGATAATAACCTTGAAGCATGTAGAATTGTTTGAATGTTTTGGAATTTCCTTTAATGACACGTGGTTTAATTTTTATAAAAAGGGTTTAAGATTCAAGTATCCACTGCAAAGTTTTAAAATGATTCAATTTGATGTTAAACGAACTATTTGTATTATAATTACATTGAAATTTGTTACAGAGCAGAACCGTCGAGGTAAGACGTTTTATGAATATATGACAACGATATTTGCGATTTGATTGTTTTATTAATTTAATTAATTGTATTGTGAATATTCGCAGGGTTTAGTTGGATGTTATATTAGTGGTATCAAAGCAGGTCGGCTGTCCGACTAATGTTATCTAGTGTTGTTTATCCTTTAGTATGCGAAAAGTGTGTGGAACACTGTCAGTACTTGTTATTATCTAACCTTTTGTCTCCAGGTGTTGGTTCAAAGTAAGTGGGGGAGAAGCTTACTTCCCTAAAATGTTTCCGGTGTGGGGAGTTGACTCAATATGCTTTTGACTGCAAGAGTGCAAGAGTTATTGGATCTGTAATATTCCGGAAATGATGAGAGTTAAGATTCATGATCCTCATCGAAGGTTAAATGTGAGAGGTCCTTGAGGCGGAACAGACCGATATGGTTGATAGTCGATTTTCAGATAATAAAGAGCTTGTGACAACTAATATGCTTTGAGTATAATTGAATTGAGGACGGAGTAATTCCAGATTTGGGTGAAGAGCAAGGATACTGGGAAGATCTTAAAATCAAGAGAAAGAGGTGGAACTTACGTTCAACATTTTTTATTCTCATTTTCGTAATTATGGAACAACCTTCAGTATAAGGGGCATAACTTTTTACTCTAAACTCTGATTGGAACGGTTATGGATTTTTTTGGAACGATTACGAAATTCCCTACAGTTTGCATATAAATTTTGTATTCGGAATGTTTTTTAGGAGAGAGAAAAATTCCTTTGAATATTTGGATATGGTGCTGATTTTTGTGGAAATTCGTATACGGGATTTCTGGACCAGTATCTGTTAGACGTTGTGGCGAGTGATCTATAGGGGGGGGTGAATGGATCACTCCCTTGTTTTCAAGGATTTAGAAAGTTTTTCAGAGTTTTCAAAGTATTATGGAAGCAAAGGTCCCGAATAGAATAAACGTCTATTCTGAACCGGCCACTAGAAGACCAGACAAGCGATAACGTGCTGGATTTTACGATTGCTATGATAAAGGATAAAACACACGATATGAAAACAGTTGAATGCACCTATCACTAAATCAATTTCCAATGAATTGAAAAACAAATTAAAACGAAAGTAAAGATAGAGAGGAGAAACAATACGCCGAGATTTGGTAAGGAAGTTCCCCACGGTCGTCCTCGCGTGTGGGTACGTCTCCCTCTCAATTTCAAATCGAAATTGAGAATTCTTATATCAAAGTTGCTGAATCCGTTGATTACAAGGTTCGAATACAAAAACCAGAATTCTAAACTCCTAGAATTTCCTATTGTATCAACCTCCACTCGATTTGAGCCCAATCGAGATTTCCCGCAAGTTATACAATCAATCCACCGGTTCCACGACTCTCGCTGCGGCTGAATCTGACTTGTACAACGTGACTCAAAAAACCCTCAAGAACACGTCCGTTCTTGAAGGAAAACCCAACTGGTTTTTCCTTGAACCTTCTATCAATCTTCAACTCAGCTGGATCTACGATCGTACCACTGAACGTTGTCTCAAAAGCCTTCAATTCACAGGACAACAAACACTCTTGTTGATGTTCTTGAATAAGATCTTTGAGAAGATGATGAAGATGTCTTGATTCTAGGTTTCAAGCTTGCTCAACAAATTGAAGTTCCAACACTCCAAAAACCCTATCTTGATGTGTTCTTCAATGTTCAATCACTACAAAATTCGTCTCACCAATTTCTGTAATCTGTGATCTGTGTTTTTGAAATGAAAAACAAATACATATATGTATTGCAGAATCTGTTAGACAAATAACAGAAGAATGAATCGATTCAAGCTTGGATGAATCGATTCATACTGATTGAATTTGAGAAAACAGAATTAGTTAAACTGCATGAATCGATACATCAAAGGATGAATCGATTCATTTTGCGAAATCCAGAATCCACACAACAACATGAATCGATTCAAGCTATAATGAATCGATTCATTATGCGTATTTTTCCAAAAATCCATAAACAATGAAGAACAAGAGAACCAAAGTGATACAAGCATATTTCTTAACATGGAACAAACATAAAACACTTAAAATTTATAATCGATCAAAAATAAAGGGTGCTCACAAACTCCCCCTTTTTGATGATGACAAAATTTTGAAGTGTGAGAGAGAACTCCCCCTGAGTTTGTGCTCATCATTGTCTTGTCACACTTGCCTTTTTCTCCCCCTTTGTCAACAGCAAGAAAGAGTTATAGATGATGAACTAGAACCAGCAAAACTAAGATACAATGGCAAAAATTCACTCACAAAGAATGAAATAGAAAGCGCAAACAATTGAAACAAAAGCAAATTACATAAACAAGCAGTGAAAGTGTCAAGAAAAGTTACGAATTACAAAGCCAAACCAAAACATAAATTGTTCAAACATGAATTACAAAAGAAACTTAAGCAACACACAAATATGAAATGCAAAATGAAATGCTTCAATGAGGGATATGGCCACCACACGACTCCGCATCATCACGATCAGGGTCACGGAAGCTTGGAGGAGGCGGTGGAGGAGGCATTTCGTCTGGATTCTGCCCCATGAACGCATAATGCCGAAAACGCCTCTGGACTTCGGTACTTTGAAACCTTTCCATAATGCCCGGGTGCGAACGGCAGTCATCCATAAAGCCTGACATCTCATTATAAAACACTTGATGCCACTTAACTAGCTCAGTATGCCAGGAATATTGATTATGGTACATGCGAGTATGTTCATCGTGCCACTCACGATGCTCCTTATGCCATTCAGATTGTTGGACATGCCAAGCACGAGCTTCCTCATGCCGAGCATTGTTTGCCACTTCCAATTGTGCAAACATATCAGTGAGATAAGCTGGAGCAGCAGTGGAGGAAGTCGGTGCAGCCGTCGAGGGAGCAGGATCATAATTAGTGGGAGACCACCTTTGTGGTATCCACTCACCCCATCCGGTGTTTGCAGGTGCATCGGGAGTAGGAATTTCAGCCTCTTCCATATCTCCATCTCTGATTTCTTCCACATATATGTGTTCAGCCGGGTTATCAAAGTTGTAAATGCGAGTACGTGTGCTGCGTTCAAAGAAGTAGTAACAGCGACGCTTGATGTCCCATCGATACCCCATATGAGAAAGTGTGACATTGTTGAATTCCTGCACACTAGAGACTGGTACAAGAGGCACAGGAGGAAAAGTAACTTTCCAAAACTTTAGAATCCTCATGATTTGAGAAGCATAGGCAAGGGTTATGTTCTTGGAGCTGTTTCGTGTAAGGAAGATGCGCTTGACAAAGTAATTTGCCCAATTTAAGGGAATCTTTTTCTGCAAAATATAAAGCAAATGGATATCCGGCTTGTCCAAACGAGAATGACCACCGGACCTTGGACGCAATATGTGCGAAAGGATCCAATGCAGGATTCGTGGTACACTTTTGATCATACCTGAAGTTAGTGGCTCATCATCAGCAAGGGGTCTATCCAACTTAGAAATGGATGCACAGAATTCCTTCAAATTAAACTGAGTTTCGAAACTCTGGTCATGCCACATCTGCAAATTATCCACTTCAGATGGCATACCAAACACTGTGGCCCAATCATCAGCCTCAAACCGATAGGTTCTTGTTCCAATCAAACACTTAAACATATATCCTCTTGCAGTTCTCACACCAGCATAGAAAGCGCGAATAAAATCCTCATGATACTGATCTTTAACATATAAAAAGAAGCCAAGATTTTGTGCATCAACCAAAGCAGCAACTTCTTCTAATCCTAGAGTATGAGCATCAGTAGGATCAAACATATGAGGTTTCATTACTAACCTTGATTTGAAGGAAGTTTCAAATTCTTCAATGACAGCCGGATGAAGGATAGCATCCCCGGATGGAGGGATTTCAGGAATAGGAGGAGCCTGAGAAGAAGACCCAATAGGTTCCTTTCCTTTTCGCTTGCTTCTTTCTCTTGGGATCATAACTCTTGGAGGCATGATGAAGTTTTAGGGTTTGAGAGAAGAAGAGGGGTTTTTGGAATAGTTAGGTTTATGATGCAAATGATGTAACTGATGTAAATGAGATAATGAGAGAGACAAAATGGAGATAATGGGGTTTTGTAATAGTTACAAATGTAATGGATGTTGCTTATGTGTCGATTCATTAAAAAAAACTGAATTTTCGTCAGTATGAATCGATTCATTTATGTATGTATCGATTCATTATGCGAAAAATTTTAAAAGACAACTGCTATGAATCGATCCAAGTGAGTATGTATCAATACATACTGTAACTGATTTTGAAAGAATTTGCAAAATTAATTCATGAATCGATTCAAGCTAGTTGGGATCGATTCATTTTGCGAATTTTTGATTTTGTAAATGAGAATGAATCGATCCAAGTGAGTATGAATCAATACATACTGTAACTGATTTTAAAAAAATCTGCAAAATTAAATCATGAATCGATTCATGAATGTTGGGATCGATTCATTATGCGAAAATTTGAATATTTCAGTGATTTTTCAAGAATTGACACATTTATGCAGAAGCAAAACAATCATTATGCATTTAAATGAAATGCAACAAGGTATGCAAGCTTAAGAATAACAAAAATCAAAGTTCAAACACTCATATGAACAGAAGTTTATGTAAACAAATGATCATTAATCAAAACATACATTGATCATACAATATTACCAAGGAGAGGAGAGGAAACGATATTACCTCCATCGTAGTATTCTCATAAGGCACTAGTGAAGGCTACAATCAAAACTTAGAAAATATGATGAGATAAATGGAAATAATATCAATCAAGCTTAAGGCACCAAAGCGGAGAGATCAAGAATTCCCAACTCGCGACGAATGTTGAAGAAAGATTCAGTTGCCAAAGGTTTAGTGAAAATGTCAGCAAGCTGATTTTTAGTATCAACATGCTCAAAAATGACATCGCCTTTTTCAACATGATCGCGAAGAAAGTGATGTCGAATCTCAATATGTTTGGTGCCCGAGTGTAAAACAGGATTCTTAGTAAGGTTAATGGCACTAGTGTTGTCACACTTAATTGGAATATGCTTAAGTTCAATATCAAAGTCTTGTAATTGTTGTCGTAGCCACAAAATTTGAGCACAACAGCTACCGGCTGCGACATACTCAGCTTCTGCAGTAGACAAAGCTACAGATACTTGCTTTTTACTGTGCCAACTTATCAAAGAATTTGAAAACAGATGACAAGTGCCACTAGTGCTTTTCCTATCTGATTTGCAACCAGCAAAATCAGAATCAGAATAACCTACTAAGTTACAATCACTTCCTTTGGAATACCAAAGACCATATTTAGGTGTTCCATTGAGATACCTAAATATGCGCTTGACTGATTTTAGGTGAGATTCCTTAGGATTTGATTGATATCTTGCACACATACACACACTAAACATGATGTCTGGTCTAGACGCAGTAAGATACAAAAGAGATCCGATCATACCTCTATACCTCTTGACATCAACACACTTACCATGTTCATCTTTATCCAAGTTTCCATTTGTAGGCATAGGAGTGTCAATTGGTTTAGAATCATTCATTCCAAATCGTTTGAGCAGCTCTCTACAGTATTTTGTTTGACATACTGCTGTACCTTCATCAAGTTGCTTTATTTGGAGGCCTAAGAAGTAATTCAACTCTCCCATGAGACTCATCTCAAACTCACCCTGCATAACATTAAAAAATTCCTCGACCAAGTGTATGTTAGTTGAACCAAATATGATATCGTCTACATAAACTTGAACTAAAAGAATGTGTTTTCCTTTGTGTTTAATGAAGAATGTATTATCCACTTTACCTCTAGAATATCCATGATCAAGTAAAAATTTACTAAGTCTTTCGTACCACACACGAGGTGCTTGCTTAAGACCATATAAAGCACGCTTTAACTTGTAGACATGATCTAGATATTCAGAATTTTCAAAACCAGGAGGTTGTGAAACATATACTTCTTCATTTATAACACCATTTAAGAATGCACTCTTTACGTCCATTTGGTAAAGCTTAAAATTCATGGAACACACATAGGCAAGCAAGAGACGTATAGCTTCAAGGCGAGCAACAGAAGCATAACTCTCCTCATAATCTATGCCCTCCTCTTGGTTATACCCTTGTGCTACCAAGCGTGCCTTATTTCTAGTTATCACTCCGCTTTCATCTAGTTTATTCCTAAAAACCCATTTAGTGCCTATGATGTGATGATCTCGCGGACGAGGGACAAGTTCCCAAACGTCATTTCTTTTAAATTGATTTAGCTCTTCTTGCATGGCCATTAGCCAAAATTCATCAACCAAGGCCTCTTTGGCGTTTTTAGATTCCACTTGTGATACAAAAGCGAAGTGAGAACAAAAATTACTTATCTTAGAACGAGTCAACACTCCCTTTGAAATGTCTCCCAATATATTGTCTATGGGATGGTCCTTAGAGGATTTCCAAGCTAGTGGAAGATCCTTTACTTCGGATGTTCCTTCCTCTTTATCTTTTTCAATACATGTATCTTCCTCCTTCTCAATAGCAACCGCTTCGGATTGATCAATTTCCGAACCATCTTCTTTGAGTATGTCTTGTGTAGATACACCTGCATCATTAAAAGAGATACCTTTTCCGACAATTTTTGGGTAAGACTCATCAAAAGAAACATGGACAGATTCTTCGACAGAAAGTAAACGCCTATTATAAACTCTATATGCTTTGCTTGATTGAGAGTAACCAAGAAAAATACCTTCATCAGCTTTGGCATCAAACTTCCCAAGGTTTTCTTTACCGTTATTCAAGACAAAACATTTACAACCGAACACATGAAGATGAGACAAGTTGGGCTTTCTACCTTTTAGGATTTCATAAGGAGTTTTATTCAAAATAGGACGAATTAGAATCCTATTGAGAACATAACAAGCCGTACTAATTGCATCGGCCCAAAAGTATTTTGGTAATCCACCCTCATTGAGCATTGTTCTTGCCAATTCCTCTAAAACTCGATTTTTGCGTTCCACAACACCGTTTTGTTGTGGAGTTCGAGGAGCTGAAAAGTTATGCTCAATGCCATACTTGTCACAAAATTTATCAAAGAGGTGGTTTTGAAATTCACCTCCATGATCGCTTCGGATTGTAACTATTTTAGAATTCATTTTATTTTGGGACAGCTTTGCAAAACTTTTGAAAGCAGAAAAAGTTTCATCTTTGCTATGAAGGAATATAGTCCAAGTGAATCTAGAGTAGTCATCTACTATTACGAAACCGTAATAGTTTCCACCTAAGCTCTTTGTCCTAGATGGTCCAAAGAGATCCATATGGAGAAGCTCAAGGGGTCTTGAAGTTGAAATTATATTTTTAGATTTAAAAGAGACCCTTGTTTGTTTTCCCATTTGGCAAGCATCACATAGGTGGTCTTTTGAAAACTTTATTTTTGGAAGACCTACCACTAGATCCTTGGATATAACCTTGTTAAGCAAATCTAAATTAACATGCGCTAAACGTCTATGCCATAGCCATGAATCATCATTTAATGCTACTAGACATTTAGTGCTTATTAAGGATACACTCAAAAGATCAAGCATATATATATTGTTTACTCTAACACCCTTAAACACAACATTTTGTTCGGTATGTTCAATTTTGCAACATGTTTTTGTGAAAGACACTTTATAACCTTTGTCGCATAGTTGACTTATACTTAACAAATTGTGTTTAAGTCCCTCAACAAGATGTACATCAGAAATAGTAGTGGTAGAGGGATTACCTACACTACCTTTACCAAGTATTGCTCCTTTGTTATTGTCTCCATAAGTAACATACCCCTTTTTCTTTGCTTTAAAGTCAATAAAAAGTGATATGTCACCCGTCATGTACCTTGAACATCCGCTGTCCAGAAACCATCTTCTTTCCATGGATGCAAGACACACATCCTACAATATCAAAAGAGAGAGGTAGGTACCCAATTTTTATTGGGTCCAAGTGGGTAAGTAATAACATGGTTTCCTTTAGGCTTCCATTGATAAATGCCTTTAGGAACAAGAAATCTTCTAAACTTGCATTTCTCAATGGTGTGGCCAGCATGACAACAATAGTGACAAACACTACGATAATGATTATGTTTACTATTGGTCTTTAAATCCTTTGGAACAAAAGAATATTTTGCATATGGAGGATTTAATGAATTTTTGAACAATCTAGTATCAACGGCATAAGTAATCTTAGGTTGCAAGGTTTTTTCCAATTTGGCTTTAAGAGAGATGACCTCTTGTTGCCAAATGTGGCACCTTTCACAATGCCTAATTTTACTACAACCATCAATATCAATAGCTTTTGAATTTTCTGCAATACTAGCTTTCAAGCATTCTAAATCTTTTTCAGCATATTGTACTTTACCTTCCAAGTATGAAAAAATTCTTTTGTCGGAAGCTAACCTTTTAAATGCTTCTTTAGCTTCATTATGCAGTTTTTCAAAAGCTACTTTTAATTCAGAAAAAGACATGGAAGAGAAGTTGTTATAATAAGCTTGTTTTACCTTTTTATCATCACTTTTCTTCTTGTGATGGGACTGATTTTTGGTGTGAGCCATAAGACACAAATTTGCGGTTTCATCGCTATCACTTGTGCATTGTGTACTTGATGAATCACTATCACTTTCCCAAGCAATGTAAGCTCTTCTTTGCTTATTATTATACCTTCTTGGAGGAGCTTTTCCTTTATCCTTTTTCTTTAAAGGGCAATCCGTTTTATAATGACCGGACTTGCCACAATTAAAGCAAGACCCTCTTTCTCTATTCTTCTTAACCTCTTCCTGTTTTGTATCCATAGATTGTCTTCTAAAGTTTATGAGATTTTTGTCGGAATGCTTTATTCCATTCTTTCGAATGAATCTATTATACCTCCTAACAAAAAGTCCCATTTCTTCGTCACCGGAGTCTTCATCGCTACTTGACTCATTGTTGCGTAGCTCTTTTTGTGAGGACTTTGAGTTTGAAGCCATAAGAGCTATAGGCCTCTTCTCACCCTCTTTGTCTTTGTTCTTCTCTTTTCCCTTTTCCCTTTTGTTTTCAAACTTTTCTAGACTTTCTAGTTCTTGCTGATGTTCCTCCAGCTTTCCAAACAAAGTAGTCATTGTGAGTGTCGTTAGATCATTGGCTTCCTTGATAGATGTCACTTTAGGTTTCCATTCCCTGCTAAGACATCTCAGAATTTTATTAGTAGCAATATCATTGGAAACTGGTTTTCCAAGTGCATTCAAACGATTAATAAGATGAACAAATCTCTTTTGCATGTCGGGAATTGATTCTCCTTATTTCATGCGAAAGAGTTCGAACTCTTGATTAAGTGTGTTAATGCGGGACTGTTTTACTTCAGTTGTGCCCTCATGAGCAATTTCTAAAGCATCCCACATTTCTTTAGCTGTCGAGCAATGGGAAACTCGATAATACTCATCTGCACTAAGTTCTGAAATTAGCATATTTCGAGCTCTCCAATCACTTGACCACTTTTTCTCATCTTTTTCATCCCAATCGTCTTCTGGTTTAGGTACTATGGCTCCTGCCTCATTCATCATGGTAATTTGAAAAGGACCATTTTGAATGGCAGCCCATACGCGCCTATCAACAGAATTTATATGTACTCGCATGCAGTCTTTCCAATAGCCATAATTTTCACTGTTGAAAATAGGAGCTCTATTGTACGCCCCCTTTGGTTCAAAATCCATAACGTTACGGGCAGCCACAAAGCACCAGCGAACCGGTGCTCTGATACCACTTGTTAGACGTTGTGGCGAGTGATCTAGAGGGGGGGTGAATGGATCACTCCCTTGTTTTCAAGGATTTAGAAAGTTTTTCAGAGTTTTCAAAGTATTATGGAAGCAAAGGTCCCAAATAGAATAAGCGTCTATTCTGAACCGGCCACTAGAAGACCAGACAAGCGATAACGTGCTGGATTTTACGATTGCTATGATAAAGGATAAAACACACGATATGAAAACAGTTGAATGTACCTATCACTAAATCAATTTCCAATGAATCGAAAAACAAATTAAAACGAAAGTAAAGATAGAGAGGAGAAACAATACGCCGAGATTTGGTAAGGAAGTTCCCCACGGTCGTCCTCGCGTGTGGGTACGTCTCCCTCTCAATTTCAAATCGAAATTGAGAATTCTTATATCAAAGTTGCTGAATCCATTGATTACAAGGTTCGAATACAAAAAACAGAATTCTAAACTCCTAGAATTTCCTATTGTATCAACCTCCACTCGATTTGAGCCCAATCGAGATTTCCCGCAAGTTATACAATCAATCCACCGGTTCCACGACTCTCGCTGCGGCTGAATCTGACTTGTACAACGTGACTCACAAAACCCTCAAGAATACGTCCGTTCTTGAAGGAAAACCCAACTGGTTTTTCCTTGAACCTTATATCAATCTTCAACTCAGCTGGATCTACGATCGTACCACTGAACGTTGTCTCAAAAGCCTTCAATTCACAGGACAGCAAACACTCTTGTTGATGTTCTTGAATAAGATCTTTGAGAAGATGATGAAGATGTCTTGATTCTAGGTTTCAAGCTTGCTCAACAAATTGAAGTTCCAACACTCCAAAAACCCTATCTTGATGTGTTCTTCAATGTTCAATCACTACAAAATTCGTCTCACCAATTTCTGTAATCTGTGATCTGTGTTTTTGAAATGAAAAACAAACACATATATGTATTGCAGAATCTGTTAGACAAATAACAGAAGAATGAATCGATTCAAGCTTGGATGAATCGATTCATACTGATTGAATTTGAGAAAACAGAATTAGTTAAACTGCATGAATCAATACATCAAAGGATGAATCGATTCATTTTGCGAAATCCAGAATCCACACAACAGCATGAATCGATTCAAGCTATAATGAATCGATTCATTATGCGTATTTATCCAAAAATCCATAAACAATGAAGAACAAGAGAACCAAAGTGATACAAGCATATTTCTTAACATGGAACAAACATAAAACACTTAAAATTTATAATCAATCAAAAACAAAGGGTGCTCACAGTAGCCATTGCGAGGACGATAACTTTTTACTCGTAACTTAGATTTTAGTGATTATGGAAGTTATGGAATCTACATGAAATTCATTTCATTTTAGAATATGATTTTGTGTATGGGAGGTATGTATTGAAAGAGATGAGTGTGTGTGAAGTTGAATGATTCTTGCTGAAATGGGGTAAGATGAGGACAAGCGTAAGATGCTGTTAAGGAATGAAATGTTTGCATCAGAGAGAATGTGATTGTTTTGGAGAAGTGAATAGAGATGCAACTTATGTTGAATAAGAATGATTAAAGTGACAATAGCTTTTGTGATGATTATAGTAGAAGAAAAACAAAAGAGAGATTGATATCATGCTTGTAAGGACACCATTTTGTGTCAGGGAGAATTAAGAGGGTTTATATAACAACCGGATATTCGATGGTATCATTGAAATGACAATCTGGAATGAGATTCAAATGAAAAATATATGGATCCTTGATGTAGAAAGGGTTAAAAGAAAACTAAAGATTTATAGATGTTATTAAAGTTCTTTACATGGATAGATACTCCAAAAGGAATGAAATGATTTGTAATGTGTATAGTATTTTAGCATTTCTTGAGTTGGAGATAATTATCATTGGTATGATGCTAAGAGAGTATGGAAGATATCTGACTGCTAGTTCGACAACGTGCGAAGTAAAATAGGTGTCTTGTCAGGAATATAGTCGTTTCCGTTGATTTAAGAGAGTCAGAGACTAGATGTGAAGCTTGTGGGATTGATAGATGATTAGAGAGCGCAAATGAAGCATGATGTGTATTGTGTGAATACGACTTATTAGAGTCAAGGATCAAGAATCAAAAGCTTGAGAGAAGGATGCAAAACAATGGACAATCTAGAAGGAAAGTGTTATGTGAGAAGTTTTCATGTTACTTCCATGTCGATAGAAGTATTGAAATATATGTTCATTTGAGTAATCGTAACTTTATGGAATAAAGTGGTGAAATATAATTGTCAGTATTATGGGCTATGTTGATGTTCTTATGACGATATTAACAGTGATGATAAGGACATTATTGTGTTCCAAACTAAGAGCAAATGAGATTCTAAATTGATGAGACAAAAAGTGAAATGGATTTGTATGTTCATAATTTTGTGAGCAGTGCATTTTGTTGGATCATTATGGTTAACAATGTGGAATTTGGATTTGTGGTGTGAGAATGGTTGTCAAAGTGAGAGTTCTAATTGGAAGAAGTGAATTTTCTTGGACTGAAATTCTGGTGTTGAGATTGTTGTAAACTCTTCTAAGGATGATGTGGTGTTGCAGTGAGGATTTCTGAAGTCCGTGATTGTTAATTCAAAATTTCTTGGGTTAGATGGTTACTAACAAAGGAATCATTGGGGGGGGGGGGGTTCTAAGTGTTGTTACCGTTTACTTGAAGGACGTGCAAAAGTCGAGCTTATAGGTGATACGTTGCATGCAAAGAGGATTATGTGATTTAAGAAGTTGACTACCACTATGGTATTGCTTTTGTTTAATTAGAGTGTGTTTTATCTGGTGAATTTGTGATGCAGGTAATATGAACCTTATGAGTGTTGTTGCTTACATATAAAGACTACTAGAAACAAAGAGAAGAAGTAATTCTATGCATGATTGGGAATCAACAACTATGATGGTTGTGATGAGAATTAGAGATATTATTTGTTTGGCTTTAGTTGTTAAAAGGCTATGATTTAGAGTTGAAGTACCATGCTGGTAAGAGCAATGCAAAGACTGACGGATTGAGTAGGAAGTCGCTACATATGTCAATCCTTATGGTGGGAGATTTAAGGATGATTTAGTAATTAAGAGAAGATGAGAAATCATAATTGAGATTGAATGATCAAATGACGTTGGTTAACCAAGGAATTAAAAGTGAAATTTTGAGTTGATGTGAAGGGTGTACTACTATGCAAGAACAAAGCGTGTGTTTCAGAACCTGAGGAAAATAATTTTAGGAAAGAAGTTATTTGATTTGATTATGCTTGTCTGACTTGTTAAAAGCCGGGGATTGAACATCAGAAGCTTTTGAGTTGATACGGTTGTGAAGAATCCAAAACAGAAATGGGAAAATGTGTTGATGGATTTTATGTCGGATATATGATTGAAAAGTGAAGCAAATACGAAGTAAAGAGATTGCCTTAGTGAAGGTGTGGTGAAGTGGGACAACCTAAGACATTTGAACTTAAAAAGGTAAAGATTAGATGTGGGGATCGTATCTGACTCTATTATTCTAGGTGAATTTTCGAGGACAAAAATATTCTAACTAGGGGAGAGTTCTAACACCCTGATTTCGAGATTTATTTATTTATTTAATTAATTTAGCGTGAGAATTGAATCATATGAGTCAATGTGAAGTGTGTAAGTTTTGGTGATGATTTGATAACAATTATGTGATGGTTTTAAAGAATTTTCGATTTATGAGATGTTTAAGTGCGTTGAAGAATTATCGAGTATTGCTGAATAATTGGAATTATTTTTTAGAATTATATTATTAAAGAAAATAGAATAATATATGAGTTAGAGAATATGAGGGAATTGTGGTAATGTGTACAAGATTAGTGAGGGTATTATTGAGAAAATATAATTATAATGTGAGGGTTACATAACAAGTAGGAAGTTGAGAAATACATGCAGTACGTGGGAATTAAGGAAAAATGCAGAGAGAAGAAGAAACAAGGGTTTCAGTTTCGTGAGGAAAACCGAAGGTCGGAAGAGGAATCGAAAGAGGAATTGGATAAATGCAAAGAAGATTTGGATGAACCGACGATAAATCAAAGGTAAGGGGTTTGTAATTGGTAATATTATGATTGATGTTTGTAATAGATATTCGTGATGAATTGGATTGTAAATTGTGATGATGAATACATAATGAGTGATGAGAGCAGAAGACAGAGATGTAGTGTGTAATGAAATTGGAATGAAAATTAGAACGAAATTGCATGTAACAGGTTGGTGTGGCAAAGGCCACGATTGGGAGCGTGACAAGGGTCATAGTGTGTGACGACCATCATGGATGGTGCGTGTGATGACCGTCACCCAGTTTGTGGCAACCGTCACCGATTATGTGTGTGACGAGAGGGTCATGGTGCAGTGTGTGTAGTGTGGCGAGGGTCATACCACTTTATCTTCCTACAAGCTTGTTCTATATGTACATTTAACATGTAGTAGAGGTAATTGGATGCTACTGTAATAATCTATATCTTAGGTAAATGATAAGTAATTGCAGTAAGTGTTTTACAGGATTTTAGGGAGGGGTTTAAGTCAACAATTCAATTATTAGCAAATACAAGAAATAGGCTTATGTGTATGTCATTGTATTAAAAACTTGTGAGTGATTAATGGATATGTGTGTTCATTATGATATCCCGTTTTTGTGAATTGTGAGGCAATTATAAGCTATAATAATAAATAATTTGATAAATAAATTAATAAGTAAATTCTAGTGAGTGTTTTTACAGGAATTATGTGTAAACAACAAAATTAGGCCTATGAGGGTGTTTGTTGTATGAAAAGTTGTGAGTGATTAATTTGATGTATGTATGTTATAATAATTGTGGCTGTGATTTGTGGTTATGTGTGTCTTATGTGAGACTGCTACTATACGGGCAGAATATGAGGAATACTTGAGGTGAGTTGCTTAGTAATTTTTATAATGAATGCTGAAGTGTTAGCCATGATTTACATGTATGAGTTATATGAAGAGTATATGATGAATTTTAATGAATGATGATGCATTTTGACTAGTCGTGGTCGTGTCTTATGTGTTATACGCATCATGCATTCATAGCATATGTTAGGACGACTGTCCAGTGAAGTTTTGCAGGATGATATCCAATGAAAATTTATAAGACGTCCAGGTCCAGTGATCCCCTTAATCCCATTGTGCGGATTAAGTGCACACTATGATGAGCTCTGGTTCCAAGCGGGAACCGATCCTATTGGTGGGGATCTTTGGAGATAACGATGACTAAGTCATCAGTGATGTTTTGGTACCACATGCATTGAGTCCATGAAGTTGCATTGCATTGCTTATTATATTGCATGATGTTTGTGCTATGTGAAGTATCTCGTTGTTGTTTTGTAATTATGATGTTATGAGAAGTATGACGTTTTGATATGAAGTTTCTGTAGTCGTTATTATTACGTTAGAGTATATTAAGATATCTGGTGATTGTTTAATTTATAACCTATTACTTATCTCTTTTATAATATTTATGATTACTCACCCCTTCTACTTAAAAATGTTGCCTCGAATGTGGGTAACTTGCAGGTAAATTAAGAGTATATAAGGAAGTCTAAGAGTTGCTTCGAGGTGTGATCATCATTCTATAGGAATGATGGGAGTCTTGCTCTAATACGTAACACCAGAGTCGGGGCCATTTGATTATGATTATGTTTATACTTTGATGTCCTTTTAGATTTCATAACCTTGTTATAATCTGTTTTAAGTAGATATATGAGATAATAACCATGAAGCATGTAGAATTGTTTTAATGTTTTAGAATTGCATTTGATTACATGTGGTTTAAATTTTATAAAAATGGTTTAATATTCAAGTATCCCCTGCAAAGTTTTAAAATGATTCAATTTGAAGTTAAACAAGCTGTTTATATCATAATTATATTGAAACCCGTGTTACGGAGCAGGACCGTCGAGGTAATAAATTTTATGAAGATGCGACACCCATGTTTGCGATTTGATTATTTTATTAATTTAATTAATTGTATTGTGAATATTCACGGGGTTTAGTTGGGTGCTACACACGCCATATCACAACGATTATTTTAAATACCCTTTATTGTATAGGACTACCTATAATCACTGTTATTTTAAATAAGCGTTGTTGTATATCTTTTAATAAAAAAATTAGCAACAAGAACAACAATAAGAACAAAAACAAGAACAACAATAATAATAATAATAATAATAATAATAATAATAATAATAATAAGAAGAAGAAGAGGATGAAGAAGAAGAAGAAGAACAATAATAACAACAACACAACAACAACAATAACAATAACAAGAATAATAACAAGAACAATAAGAACAACAATAATAAAAAAGAACAACAAAAACAACAATAATTAAAAAAGAACACTAAAAACTAACATTGTTAACTCGAATCCATACTTTCCTTGTCTCATTCAAGTTGTAGAAAAGATAATGGAGTTCTGAAATTTGTTCTGAAAGTTGGAGGTAGAAAATGTAATTCGTCTAAGTATTAGGTTTCACGCGGATCACTAATAGTTGTGTCTTGACCGTTGATAATCACTAAATGGGCAGTCACGATTTGTTTAAGGGCAACAAATAAACTCAATAAGCGCGCCACCTATAATGTTGGTGTTGGGACTTGAAAAAATAAGTAAAAAACAAAAAATGTTGGTATTGGGCTTGAACCCATGACCAGATGCCACCTATGATCACAGTTATTTTGAATACCAGTGGTGAAAGGTCTATTAGCATTTTAAAAATATAAGTAAAAGATGCTACCTATAACCACGTTTTTTTAAATACCCGTGGTGAAAGGTCTGTCAGTATTTTAAAAAAAAGGGTTAATAGTCATTTAACTCCTGCAATATAAGCGTGTTTTGATTTACCACCCTTTAAAAAATAAATTTTGGATTACCCCCCCTGAAATTTTTGGGTACCTCCCTAAGCGTGTAAAAACCAGGGGGATAAACCAAAAAAATATATTTTACAGGGGGATAATTTTTCCACTTGGGGGGCAAAAGACTTAGAATTTTAAAATTTCTAGGGGGTAATCCAAAATTTATTTTTTAAAGGGGGTTAAATCAAAACACGTCTATATTGCAGGGAGTAAATGACTATTAACCCTTGACTATATGCAAAAACACAAAATTTAATCGAATTAAGTAAAATTAGATTTTTGAGATTTTTTTTTGTATTTTTTTAGACTATGAAAACAATACAAAAAATCATTAAGAATAGAAAAAAAAGATGAATTTTGGGTTTTGAGGGTGAAGCCCGTTTCTACTCCGTGGTATAGGACTATTGATTGCTTGATTTTTCTACTTCAAATGCACGAAACAAATTTCAAAAGGGAGACGATTTCCCCTAAAACCGGGTTTTTTGACCAGCAAAATCTAAAACTAAACTGTAGGCTATAACAACGGTTTTCTAATTTAACCGTTGTAAAATTATATACAATTTATACTTTAAATAATGGACTTAAGTGACACATGCTTAATAAAAAATGGAAAAAATGTAGTTACAGGGAATCAAATCTTGCTACATTTCATTTATTACTACGGTGGTTTAAGTCAACCGTCATTAAATGGCTGTTTATACATCCAACTATTGACTGGGCGTAAAATTTTTAACCTATTAAAACAATGTAAATGGATCCGTTGTAAGCCTGACGTTGTTGTTTGTGCGTTTTGTAGTAGCGGTGCAACTTGATTTAAGAAATCTTCAAAGAAATTTTTCAAATGGAGAATGGTGTATGAATGGTGATTTTAATGCTATCAAGAGGGTGAGGGAAATGAAAAGTACTAATGCTCAAATCAACATAAATTAAATATTTGAATTCAATGAAGTAGAAAAGTGGGAGTTAGATGGGTAGTATGTTGGAAGTAGAAAAGTATCAAATCATTGTCCAACTTGGATTAAGGCTAATTGAACAAATTAAGGTCCCAAAGGTATTTAATTGTTGGTTTGAACACCCTGTGTCATTTCTTTTGTAGAAGAGGCATGGGATTCATCTAAGGTGTAACGAAAAAGTACTTATGTGTTTAAAGAAAAGCTTAAATATTTGAAAGCAAGTCTGAGATCTTGGAACTATGAAGTATTGGGGAAAGTGGATTTGGGAGTAGTAGAGGCTATCGAGGACTTGAATGTTATTGATTAGGTTGTGGAAAATGATATAGATTAGTGTATGTATGATGTAGTAGGAAAAAAGGCTTACAACACAAAGAAGCAATGTTAAGGCAAAAATCTAGATGTAGATGAATTTGTGAAGGAAATTAAAATTCGAAATTATTTGAGTCAACAATGAATAAGAGGTATGGAAGGAAAGACATTTGTAGCGGTAAAAATCGTGAGTGTAAGCTATTGATTAACTTAACTCAAGGAAAAACAAAGTAGCCACCATGCTTTTATTTTATTCCAAAAGGAAAAGAAAAAAGGAGCGAATAAATCCTAAAAAATGAATCTAAAAGCAAAAAGCTAAAGAAACAAACAGAGAAAAGGTAAGTGGGTTGATTACGAAATATGAATGTGTTAGCACCCAAAAAGTTCGTGGTAATCCACGGGAACCCTTTGAAATATTTATGCTTTAGGTTTGAAAATGGTTTATTAAATGAGAGTGAGGATATGAGAAAAGAATTGATTTTTAATTTTTTTTTGTGTTTGGAGAGGTTTACCACCGGATGACTACGTACCCTCAAAGTGCAATGTAAGATCAAAACTCCGTAGTTCGTGGTACAAATAGTGAAAATTATTTGATTTTGATTGATTTTAATAAGTAAAGAGAATTTTTCATTTTCAAATGGATAACCTCACAAATCTACCATGAGAATGAGGGAATGAACTCATACATCATTATGGGGAGGGCGTCAACTCGGATAAAATTACGAGTATGTCACTAAAACCCCACAAATAACAAGAGACTCAATTACATCAAACTACAACCAAGGAGATTGAGAGACTTGCACCCGACTAGAAAAAAGGGACTCATTAGCTAAACTTGCAAAGAAAACAAAGAGAGTGCACAAACACACAAAACAACTTGAATTAGTTTGGTTCTTTTTAATTTTTGAATTGAAGTCATCATGATTAAATTCATTGACATTTATTAAAAGAAAAGAAGAAGTAAAAGTCACTTGACAAAAGTCAAGGTTTGAATTATTAAAGTGGTGAAGGTTTTAAAACAAGAATCCTTTGAAAAAAGGAGAAGGTTTTGAAAATTAAAGAAGGGGAGGAGATGAAGAGGCTACCCTAAAAATAAAAGAAAAGAGATAAGGGAGGAAAAATCTAACCAACTCGATGATACTTCCAAGCATAAACAAAAGAGTTCCATCCTTATAATCATAAGCTAGCAAGTGGCCAAATAAATGGTAAGGTACCAACTCCATAATGATCAAAGCAAATGGAAGGTGTCCTAGAATTTAAGTCCAAAACTCCAATTCCAATGCAAAGGATAGTAACCATAATCCAAGATTATGATCACAATTCTTTTAGAGGTTTAAGCCTTTATTAATGTTTTTGGTGTCCAAAGGACAAAAGAAAAACACAAAGATAAAATAACATAAACATAAACATGATAATTGATGATATAAAACATAATAAGGTAAAAGAGAGGAGGGGCAAGAGGTAAAATAAAAAGGATAAGGAGCAAGAGGTAAAATAAAAGCAATATGATATTATACAAAAATGTGGTGAGCTTAATCATCCACAAAAGTAACAATGTCAAAAGCTTAAAGGGACAACTGAATTCCGTCTCGTGCTTTGCACTATATGGTTGATCTATGCATTCAAGTCATTAGTTGAAAAAACTTGTCAAAATATTGATAAAATTAAAGCCTCTATAATAACAAGTTTGATCATTATGAACTTAACACAAAGACCAAGCATGCTTGGGCTTAAACAACCAATCAAGGTTCGGGCCACGAAAGTACAAATGTCGATAAGGATTGAGAGGTCCTTCCATCTTTAATATCAATCACCTTTAATTGATAGACCCGAGTTAAAAAATGCATCACTAATCCAAAGTACCTCTTATGAATTTAATAATTCATTTGGAGATCGATTTGAATTAATGAATATTAATCTAATCTAATCAAATATTCAAGGTCCATTGAGATTAAAGAGGAATTAGCCTAAAAAACGCTTTCCAAGGTCAAAATAAAAGAAGAAGGGAAGAAGAAGCAAAAGAAAGCAAAACAGCCCCAAAAACAAAGCAAAAACACATTCTGAAATAGTGTTGATCGATTAACACTTTGGTTAATCGGTTAACATAGTCAAAATTTGAAATCCTGCGCTAAAACACACGGGTTAATTGATTAACCAGTTTGTACTTCAACTGGTTAATCGATTAACACTGCACCAGAAGCAAAAAATTAGCTAAAAGTCAGCATGATCCTCTTTCAAAACATTTTCCAAACACCTTGTGATCATAGATCTGAACTTGCACGAATTTTAGAGTAAGAACACAACAAAAACCAGAAATCAAAATATTGAAAGATATCCAAAAGGATCTAGCACAAGAGTCACCAAAGATCTACATTATGGATGATGAAGGTGAAGGTGTAACAATGATGTGAGATGAATTACCACTTCAAGGATTATAACAACTCCAAATAACTCCACAAGCAAGATTGATCTACTGAAATTAATGAAGAAAATTGAAAAGGATGAAGGTTTAGCTCAAAGTTAACCAAGAATTCAATATGAATTCTTGATAACTTTCAAAAGAAGAAATTGAGCTTTGGTGAATTTTGGTAGTTGAGGATATATTTTGCAAGAGGTTTTTTTGGCTCTCTAAAGCTTGTGAAATGAATGAAAGGAGGGTTCTATTTAAAGAGTTTAGGTATGGAAATTTGGATTGGAGCTAGGTTTGGAAGATCAATATTAGGCTTGGAAATTAAATTTGGAGGGAATTAGAAAAAGAGTGGTGATTAATGAAGGTACATGGTGAGAATTAATTTTGAGGATGTATGGGAAATAAATGGACATGGTCTAGAATATTCCACATGTGATAAAAATGAAATTGGTGTCAAAATTAAAATATTTTAATTTTCTTCCAAGTTTTCAAATTTGCACACTAGTATCCGGTTATTACCAGGGCGTTAACCAGTTACTCAGTGTAAAACTTGAAATATATTTGCTTTTCTTTGCACTACTGTGGTTCCAGCTTGATTCTCTTGCTTGTTAAAGAAGGCTTGGAAATAAACACATGAACCTTGGAATCCCTTGAATAATAATCAATAAAACTTGGGAGTCCTTGATTAGATGAATTTGAATTGATTGGAGATCAACTTTGACTTTGTTCAGATGAAATTGTTTGAGCTGAGGAATTGTTTTGATACTTTTTATTTCTTCCTGAAAAATTAGTAAAAGATGGAAAACAAAATATTTTTGATTTTGATTAATGTTAGTAAACATAAAAAAATAAAAACACACAAAAGCAATGGTGATCCCCTATGAGGCATAAACCTGCAACCAAAAAGGATAAAAAACCAGTGTGTGATCCTATTTGTATGAAAATGCAAAACACAATCTTAGGGAAAAAAATAAGGTGTTACAGTATTGTGGCCCTAAATTGAAATAGAGGATTGATTGAGCAAGTGGAAGAGATTAAATTGGAAGTTCACAATCAATTCAAAAATAAGTTTTGGGAGCTTAAGTCTTGTAGACCACAGTTGGATTGTGTGGTGTTTTAACAACATTCTGATGCAGATAGTTAGTCTTGAGGAACCTTTCTCTCTTGAAGATATTAATGAGGTGGGCTCATTTTGTGATGGTAAAAAAGCCTTGGGATATATGGTTTTAACATGGGATTCTTTAAAAAAAATTTGGGATGTCATTAAAGGGATATATTTTCTTGTCTTAATGAGTTTTACAACAATACTTATTTTCCTAAGGCCGTCACAACTTCCTTATTGGCCTTAAACTCGAGAACTCATAACCCCCAGGGCATAAGTGAGTATAGGCATATCTGTATTATGGGGAATGTGTACACAATCATTTCAGAACTACTAACAATGAGATTGAAGGAGGTGAATGGGCATCTTATTACCATTTGTCAGTCATCCATTATTCCTAAAAGGCAAATGTTGGATGGAGTATTGGTTATAATTTAAGTGGTGGATTATGTATGAAAGAATTAGAAAGAATGATTTTTGGCTCAAGGTAGACTTTGAAAAGGCATATGATTACATGTATCAGGACTATCTTAGATACATTATCAAATGAATGAGATTCAAATGTATATGGTTGAAATAGATGAATGCATGTGTGTTTTCAATTTCCATGCTAGTCTTAGTAAATTGGAACCCTACCATAGATTTTCATGCAAGGAAAGTTCTGTGTTAGGGGGACTCCCTCCCTCCATTAATCTTTCTCCCAGCAAAAGGACTTGCAAGGTTGATGCAAAATGATGTAACACCCCAAAATTTTCTCTCTCATTTTCATGTCATTTAGCATACATCTATCATACATTGCTTTGCATTCAAATCATAGAAAAAGGAAGCATACATTCATTTGTGGAAGCATAAGGCATATGATCAGTTGATTTTCAAAGTTCTGATCATTCAAATTCAAAGAACAAGAGCCAAGGGTCTCCCAACAAGCCTCAAAGGTATCTTACATTCTATATCATCTTATTTGATCCCTCAAGTCATTTGAGGATGATAATTCACCAAGAAGTGGGACGATTCATCACCCCCTAACAAAAAAATAGTTCAAAATTAGGGTTTGTGATGTAAGAAGTCTTCTTGTGATATGAATATTCATATTCAGAGGGGATTTATCTGGCTATTACACTCAATATTGATACAAAGGTTGAGCTTAAGTCACTATAAGCACATGTTCATTATGAAGTTTATCAAGTGTCAAGATTATCATCTTCAGTATTCATCAAGAGGTATTAAGTGATTAAGGTTTCACTTGAGGGTGAACATAAATTAGGATTCCATTAGTTGTTACATACTTCCATATTTCTAGACTTATCATTATCAAAGGATTCATTGTGATCAAGGTGCTTCATGTGTTGCATGCAAGTCGATTTGGACACATTTTATGGAGGCATTCATTCGAGTATGTCATTTCCAAACAGTTCAAGGATATATTGTTCAAGGCATGATTATTCGAGTCATCAAGTATTATTCAAGGCGTAAGTTCAATATCAAGTGCGAGATTAACTTTGGCATAATGACATGTTTTAATAATTCAATAGAGTAAATTCATGACCTTTTGTGATAAAACCTCTTGCTCATAACCTTGGCTTTTAAGTCCAATTGACCATTTTTTTTTTATCAAATTCATTTGTTAGCCTACTTAAAATCAAGTCCATTTTCATATCTCCCATATTCAATTCATGTTAATATCCAATCCACATATCACTTCCATAAACCATCTTTGCGCCAGGTTCAATTGTTCAACTTAATTCCAATGGTCAAATATCTGTTTTTTACATAACACAAAAATAACCCTTTTTATATCCATCCATTTGAAGAAGAGAAAAAAAAATCAATTTCTTGAATATTCTAAAAGAAAGGATACTGCGGCAAGAGAAATAATCATAACAAAGAAATACAGTTACAAAATAACAAAGTCTATCCAACTCTTGCATCAAAAACTGATAATCAATAAAATCTATTAAAAAACTATAACCAATATAACAAAATTCAGTTGGATTTTTCTAAAAAAAACAAACTTAACAACAATAGAATAACAAAAACTTCATCAATATCTCTATCTAAAACTCGTCACAGTATCATGATCTTCATCAATAAAAAATCACCTTTAAGATCTTCATTCTAACAACCATAACAAAAATCAGACATTCAGTTACTAACTCTCAAGAACTTCATCTTCATCACACTTAAAACCTCTCAAAACTCTCTGATTCACTTCAACGAAACACACATTCTTCACTCTCTGATATCTCATCTTCATCAAACGAGCCTAAACACAGAACTAAGAACTCTCTCCTTCTCTGAATTCTTCAATTCATCTTCATCAGGACATCATTGTCTTCATTGGACTTCATTAATCTTCATCATTATTTCCATGGTTCATCCTTCAAGAACACATCCGTCACATCTTCATCAATTATATTCTTCAATATTCTTCAATGAATCTTCAACAATTCATTCTTGCAACAAGAATTAAAGAAAAAGTTTACAATGCTAACAACATCACAACCACATCGTCTTCGCATCGCAGTGAGAAAAAACAATTACAACACGTTGAACACGAGCACAAACGAATTAACAATGATTCGAGCGCACATAAATAATGATTTAAATCAGTAGAAACAAGAAGAAGAAAGAGAGTGCAAGAAGTGAGCGAAAAAGTGATGAAGCAAGAACTTACACAAAGGTTTTGTGACCTGGAATCGATCTCCATCTGCTCCGACATGTAACCGGTGCGAATCCGGCATTGTAGATTGGTGGATCCTCTACCTCCTTGTTTGATTGTCGTGTTAGTTTTGCGATTGTTTTATTTTTTGAGCTCTTGGTTATTAAAGTTTCGGTTTAGTTGATTGATAGATTTTTAGGAAAACTGATTACAGATTTGGAATTAGGAGAGGAAATTAGTTAAGGGTTGTGTTTAGAATTCCTTGATTCGTGGTGGTTGGTTGCCGGAGAAGAAGCTTGCACCGCCGGCGTCCGCCGCATTCTCTGTCAATTAGGTTTTTGTATGAAGATGCAGAGATAGAGAGAGAGAAAAGCGTATAGAGATAGAGAGAGAGAAAGATGAACATGAAAATCTGATGTTGATGATTTATTGTCTTTAATGTCTTCTTCTTATGATAATATAAAAGATTGTGATAAGGTTGATTTTTGGTCCACACCAGCGGATAAACTTATCACCGTCTGGTAGGACCTTTCCTTTTTAATCACGTGCACACATCCCCTTTGTTATTACCATTCACCACCATTCCTTGACCGTATGATAAGAATACTAGGTCAACCCTAGGATCAAACGTCCCATATTGAGTCAACACAAGTTGATTGATTCCTCAATGTGGACCACCAGGCCAAGGGCGCCTTGGGCTTAGCCTTGTTGCTATCCACACCTCCCTTAATTAGACCCACTCCATTTGAAATGGTCTTTTACTATTCTCATACCCCCTGCCTCTATGCACCAATTTTATTTTCCTTTTTATAATTGTTTCAAAACTGATTTTAGAAAATAGTTTTTTTCAATTAAAATTTATACAAAAATTCACCAAGCATCTAAACACATTTAAATAATATTATATTATTTTAGTTTCATATTTCATCCATGTTTCCATATCATTTTATATTTTTCTTTCAATTTATTTTCAAAGTAAAAAGTCTTTTGATACTTGAATTTTCTCCATTTATTTGGCATAGTTCCTAAATAGTTTTTCATTCATTATTTTTTCCACATTCAAAGGACATCTTAAATCTTACAAAATAATTTTTATTTCATTTTAAAGTCTTTTTATCATTCATTTTGAACCATTCTTTTGTGCAATATTTTGATTTGTTTCTTTGTGACTTTGAGGTCTTTTTTGACCTAGTTTTCTTTTAAATTTTACAATGATCTTTTAACATGTTGTTTGCTTCTTACTTAGGTATTTTGAGACCAATTTTATTAATTTTTACAAGTGGTTTGATATTTGTTTGATTCCTTGTGATTGAGGTAATATTTGTGGATTTTTTTCTCTTTCCCTTAACTCTAGTTCCTTAGGAGGCACTTGTGCCATTGTTTGAGGATAATTTAATGAGGTTATAGGTCACCTTTAGAAATTTTTATAGGTTATCTCTTGCAATTATAGGCCATGTTTGTTTTTGTTTTCATTGTGTTTGTGTTTGTGCATCCTTACTTGAACACTTAACCTAACTGCTACACCTCATTCCTTCTTATGCTTAACATGCTTCTTGTTTGCATTGAACATGATCATCCAATCACCTCATAAGAATCTCATATTGTGTATGATAATAAATCATACTCATATGTATCCATTCTTGTATGTCATCTTACATTTATGACTTGTATCTCAAGTATTGACCATTTGATTCTTATGTGACATTTTTTGCTCACTTGATTGATTTGTCTTAACATGTTTTATATATACATTTGGTATGATCACATTTTCATTATAATAATGTCATATTGGTCATGTGATACTGACTTGCATTCATTCAGATCCATTTTTTTTAATCTTTGACTTATAACTTTGACATGCTTCTTTCTTCTTATGTGAACATGAACACGTCTTCTTTTCTTCATCTCATCTCTTTATGAACTAATTCATCCATGCCTTGTATGATTATCTCATATCATATTTAGGCATTCTTATAGGTCATCACATTCTGAATTTGATGATTTTTCATGCATCCATTCAAGTTATGTGTCATATGCATTCATACTTCCTAAGTTGTGCATTTTGTGGACTTGTTTGCTTCTTTGGTTTCTCTTTGACCTAGTTTGAGTTCCTTTAGGTACCTTAGGCCTCTTAGAGCTTTGATAGAGTTAGGTTCTGACCTTAGAGGTTTTCAAAGCTTAGTATCGCTTTCATTTGATTTCTTTACTTGTTTGAGTTCTCTTCACTTCTTATGTACAATTGTGATTCATTTTGCTAACTTTTCACGGGCTATGGAAGTCATAAGAGTGTGGATGTGCATACACATTATAACTTCTTCCCTTATATTTTAATCATTCAATTTGTGCTTGATTAAGCATTTAAAGATTCTTTGCTTGTACAATCTTCTCTCACCCCTCTTAGAAACAACTTAACTTCCATCTTGGAAGTAAGTTGCTTTATTTTTCTTCTTCTTCTTCTTCTTTCTTCTTTTCTCTTTTTCCTTATTCTTAGGATAGAGTTCTTAAACCTCACAAACCATAGGACATACTAACATGATAACATAGGGATGGTCTTAGTTCCCTTTATATGTTTAGCCTTTTTCTTTCTTTGAGTCTTCTATCCTCATCTCAAAATCAAATAAAAAACACCTAATAAAGGTTGAAATAATTTCATGTTCCATGAGCCTTATTCCATGGGGAACTTGCATCTATACCATCTTGGGATAATGTGAGCTTGTGTAGCATTATGTATAAGTCTTCAACATGAAGTTTGTTTCACAAATAATCTAAAACACACTTCTTCATTCAAAAGTCACAAAAACACTTAATAAAGAGAATATGCTAGTGTGCTTAATTCATTGTCATTGTAACTAAGTTTGGGGGTCTTCTCCATACTTAGTGCACTTCTTCTTCATTCCATCTTGGAGTGATGTAAGAAGTACACACTCCATTGAATGAGACTTGAATACACTGTTCTATGCAAAATCTCAAATAAAAAGCTTCTAAAAAATTTCAAACAAACAATAAACATCTTTCCTTTGGGAGTTCTTTTCTCATCTCCCTCATTCTAAATGAAAGAATTCGCTCCTACTTGTGTTTTGCAAGACGGTAAACACACTCGTTTCAGACGAGCCTGCAACACCTGAGCTAAGACATAAGTGTAAACACCCCAAATTTGCCCTCACTCATTTCACCATGGCTTGTGATCTTTTAATCTTTGCATAAGTTTAAGCATATCATCTCATATTGCATTTTTGTTTCATCAGCATAGTTCAAATTCATCTGCATAGTTCAAATTCATCTGCATCTAGGGTTTGTGATCTGAGCAATCCAAGGATCCATCTGAGCCACTCCAAAGGTCTCAAATCACTCCAAGAGGGTCCATGTGTGTTCAATCATCATTTCATATCCCTCAAAGGTCAAGAAAGTCAAGAAATCACAAGAACTTGGAAAGCATGGAAGCAGAGCTAGGGTTTCACTGCAGATGACCTGAAATTAGGGTTTTGGTTTCAGAGGCCATAACTCCAAATTTTTTTGGTCATTCTTGTTTCTAATAGTCTTAATATGTTATAAGGATCATGTGTACCAAGTTTGATGAAGAAATTCATTGTGGAAGTCATCTATTCACTGGGTAACTTCTTGAGCAAGTCAGAGCAAAATTAGGGCATCTGAGGCCCCCAACAATGGAACCAAAGTGATATTTTCATCAAATTGAAGTTCTATGATCTTTATTTGATCATTGAAGTGCTTGGAAGTTCACAAAATTGAAGAAATTTGAGCTAAACCAAAAGTTGCCAAAAATGAAAATGACTTGTAATGGAAACTTTCCATTTTGGGAAAGTTCTTCAACCTCCTCTTTCTCAACCAAAAATGCTTCAAATGAAAAATTGTTGGTCAAGAAAGTTGTAGATTAGATCATTCCCTTTTCAAAAAGTACAAGAACATGTCCTAATTCATTATGGAACTCAAGTTATGGCCTTGCAAAGTTGGCAAAAATCCTATAATTTTCACTTTCACACCAAAGAGGATTTTTTGCAATTTCACATACCAAGTCATTTTGTGACCTCTAATCAAGCTCTAAGAATCATAACAACACAAAGAAACTTCCAAAGACCAGAATTTCCCAAGGAATCACAAGTTTCTATGGCTTGCATCACAAGAAATCACAAAAGGGGCAAATTGCATAACACTTGCAAAACCTATGAAAGCCATGCCTCTAAGCCATCCAGCTGGATAAAGTGAATCCCATGGCTCTCCTTGATCAATGCTGAACCAGGACATGCCCTAAAATAGCTGCTACATGAGCCCATACCTCAAGTACACAATTTGTTGAGTTTTTGCAACTTGGCCCATACCAATCAGCTGCAACCACCACCCACTTTCTGACCTATCAAGACTTGTTATGTGGACTCAAAGGAAGCCATAACACACAACACAGAAGCCTGAATCCTCAGATACACCAAGTTTCAAAAAATCACCCTCAAGCTTCAAGCTTTCGATTCTCTCTACTCAGCCACTCAAATCACAAACAAACTTCACCATTCAACTCACCATCATCAATAGAACCCTTCCCAACCATTAAACAAGTTTGAAAGCCCCTGAAAGCAAAATACGATTTCCGACCAGTTGGGTTGCAACCACTCAAACCAACTCATATCAGCTCATTCAAAGCCTTGCAACATCATCAGGGGGTCAAGTGGAGGCCATTTGCACAAGAGAGAGGTCCAGATAGCTCAAACTGAGAAAGCTCAAGCTCAGGTATCATCAATTTTTTTTCCAGAAATGTAATTTCAAGTTCCTAAATGAATCTATGTGATGTGCTGATCATGCTGATGTCTTTATTTTTGAAAATGGTTGCGTATTAAGCATTTCATGGCTGTCTGAAAGTTTTGACATTTTTAGGTTTTGATTCGAATCTTGATGTTGATGAATGATAAATGAATTTTAGGGTCAGATTCTTGTTTAGGGTAGTGAGTTGATCATTTCTGGAGAGTTTGAGAGCCTTGGGTGGTGTTTTTAGGAAGCTCAGGGGAGGAGCTCGCCGGAAGTCTTCTCCGGCCACCTGAGATTAATTAGGGTTTTTAATTAGGGTTAGCGTGAGTTTAAACGTCAGCCTTAGGATTAGGTTTCCCGCACGTGTTTGGACGGTTGAGATGGACCATTAAGAATTAATCAGGATTAATTTAATTAATTAATTGAAATTAAGCCAGTTTGAATCCTAGCCTTTGATCTGCGCGCTAGTCAACCCTCATCTCTCAGCTTTGAATCTGGTCCTTTGGATCCTCATACTTTCATTTAATTTAATTTTTATTCCATTTAAATTGCATTTTCTTTGTCATTTTATTTAAAATACCTAGAAAAATCATAAAAATATTTCCTTCTGCATTTTAATTCCAAATATTTTTCTTTACCCAAAAACATTTTTATTTTTATTTTTTGCATTAAAAAATCATTTTAAAAATATTTAAATGTTTATTTTAATTAATTAATGGTAATTAATTAATTAAAATACCATTTAGGTTTCCAAAAATTACAAAAAAATTCACATTGCATCTTAAGACATTTAGAAACATTTCCAAACCACTCATACAAATTTCTTTTTGGTTTTGAACATGCTTTGACATTTTCTTTGAGTTTTAGGGTTCATAAAATTCCCTTTTTGGAACCCTAACTTTAAAAATCCTTTTCTGCCTAACAATGAAGGGTTTGACAATAATTCTTTTTGCATTATTTTTCATATAGCATGTAGTTTCTAGGATATTTTGTCATGATTTTATCTTTCATTTTCGAATTGATTTGCATTTTTCTCTTAAGGTACCCAAAAACCCTAGTTAACTTAGAAAAATCATAACTTCCTTTAGGTTAAGAGTTAGACCTTCTCCTTTGGGGTGTGATGTCATATGGGGTTAGGGTTTGTTTGAGCCCATTTGTAAATTTTTATCATGTGAATTGTTTATGTTTTGATCATTTGCATCTCATCGTTTCATGTAACCCTAATTTTGCATCCTTATTTGCATCTTACATTGCATTGCATGAACACATGAACTTGCCATGACATTCTAAGCACTTGTATGCCATCTTAGACATCTTAAGACATTGCTTGAATATTGCTTGGTCATTTATTCATACATTTTCTATTCTTTGCATCCATTTCATTTCATAAACATCCATGTGTTTTCATGCTTCCCACATGCCTCATATGCATTCATTCCCTTGTATGATCACACATGTGCACCTTGTATGCTCTCACATCATGTCATAGCATAATTTGCATCATGTGTATGCTTCTGGTTTTGGCATTTGCCCATCCATATGCATTGTTTCATATCACTTCTTTCCTTATGCATATTGTGCTAACATTTTCAGGTGGTAAGTAAACTTGAGAAGTGAATTTGCCTTCACTTCTCATTTCTCTTCATCTTCTTCATATGCATCCTTGCTGCATTTTTCATTGTCTTAGAGTGACCTTGCTCATTCATGTTCATCTCTCACTTTCTTTCTCTAAGTTACTTATCTTCTTCAGTGAAGTAAGTAACTTATTCATCTCCTCCTTCTTCCTTTCATCTGCTTCTTCCATTGGTGGCTTCTTTGAAGATCTTTCTCAAGCCTTACAAACCATAGGAACATCCAAGCATGATAATAATTAGGGTTGTGATTAGTCCCCCTTAGTTTTCACCTTTGAGTCTTCTTTGTGTCTCTCTTCTCATCTCATCATTAGAGACCAAACCTTTAAGGCTTTAGGACTTTGGAATCAGGGTTATGCCTGCATCCTTCTCTTAGGATGGAGTGTATAACTTTAATCCTAAGTGTTAAACCCTTAATTTGTTTAAACCTCTTAATCAATCCATCTAATAATCACTAAGACATTAACTTGTAACTTGGGCCTTACATTAGGGTTCTAATTCTTCTATTATTGGTTAAGAAGGACTAAACCTAGTGTTTAATGGACAAGTCCCCCTCAAGTTGTCTTACAAACCATAAAACTCACTTCTTAATCTCACCCTTAATTAAAATCCACTTTAATAAAGGCTTGTTTTGTCATGAGGTTAATCCCTAATCATGGATTAAGTTGAGGTATGTTCCTCAGCTTAAGTGTGCTCATCTATTATCCTTCTATTAGGATGGTGTAATGAGTTCACTAATCCTTGATTATGGCTTAAATCCATTACTTAACACTAAACAAAAACCCAAAAACATCTAAATAATCACAAGTAGGTTAATGATCTTAATCCTACACCATCATGGTAATTAAGTTGAGATGTTTATCTCATACTTAAGGTATTCTCATTATCCATAATAAAAGGGAGGATATAATGAGTTTACTAACCCTTGGTTTAGGCTTAAGCTCATTAACTTATGACAAACACCAAAAACCAATAAAAGATTGAATACACAAAAACAAACAATAATCGTTTCCTTCGGGATTCTTTTCTCATCACACTCACTCACAAACGAGAACTCGCTTCTTCCGTCTAATGCAAGACAGTTAGCACTCGAGCCAGACGAGTCATACACTTGAGCATAGGCAAGCAAGCAGTTCACAAGTCAATTTATCTTTCAGTCTCTTTGAGTCGAACTACGGTGTTCTGACTTCCTCATTGTACGAGAGGATACGTAGGCATAACTTAACTATTATCGAACAAAAGTCTCTGTGTCTTCCCCCTCTTTCAGCATTCTCTTTTAAGCCTCAGTTCCTGAGCATTCACCCTTTTTACACTGACACTTGTATATTCTTTTCCAGCCTTTGCACACAGATAACACATACACTTACCCCTTTTAAACACAATCTTTTAAGCGTGGATCCCGTCGAGTACGACAAACAATCTTGGTGCTAATACCTTCCCAGGTTGTAACCAACCCCCTTTCTCAGTCTCTCTGGTTCGCAACCGTCTTATCCATCTTTTTTCTAGGTTTATGCAACATTACCTTTCCTTCGGGATAAAATGCCTAGCTGGCGACTCTATTCATCTTCACCTTCATTTTCTCCTTCTCGCCGACCGTTCGCGTCTGTACCCTATCTGACCAGGTGTCTTTTCGGGGGAGCGACAATAAGCTGTTCCCTTCTCTAAAAAACATAAGAAAGTTGTGTTAGTCTTTTTGAGTTGAACTACGGTGTTCTGACTTTCCTATTGCATAAAGGAAATACGTAGGCACAAGAGAAGATGCTTGACGAACACAATCCTTCAGTTACTTTCCTTGTTCTTCATGCCATTTCATCTCTTTATCCTTTCATATCATTATTTCTTATTTCTTTTCAATCCTTTCCAGTAGCAGCTGCAGAAGTAGTAGATACTTTTACCCTTTGAAATAATGCTAGCAAGTGTGGATACCGTCAGGTACGACAAACGATCAGGGGTGCTAATACCTTCCCAGTTTGTAACCGACACCCTTACCATTTTTATTTGGTTCGTGAGACCCTGCTTTCTCCTTCTTCCGGGTTTGTGAAAAATTACCTTTCCTTCGGGATAAAAATTCCTGACTGGCGACTCTTTCTGTTCCGCGCCACTTTCACGTCTGTACCAGGATGGAAATCCTGAGAGCAACAACTGACGACTTACTGGGGAACTGCTTTCCCCTATGCGAGTCAATCCTAGTGCTTGTCTGTTTCTGTTTCTTTGGGTGGTTATCTGTTTGTTAGTGTATGCTTTAGTTTAGCTTTACTGTTTTATTTACAGTTTATTGCTTTACTTAATTTACTGCTTTCCGCATTTATATTTCATGCATCATATTATGCTGGACTGTCTGGTTTTCTTGGTGGGATGGGAGTTACTGTGAGATGAGCCCAATACCTAGGCTCGAGTGCACCATAAACTTTAGCATGGACAATCACTTTTCTTTCATGATATCTTGTCATGCGAGTAGTAGTGAGTTCCACACCCAGATTGCAACCGTCTTGGAAATGTTCTGTTATAGGGGTCTTCCATATTCCAGGATATGACCTTGATAGTTATGTGCATCTGAGGACCGATCATTGAGGACCTTTATGGAAACATCTCTATCCAGTGATGACAGTGGCATACCATATTTGTTGGCAAACCCACTCGCACCCGAGGGCCCACTGGGAACTCGCATATGATGGCATTGTTCTCTCATAAGAACCCAATCAAAGAACTATTATATGGCGATAGTATTGTACCCTTCATGATGAATGTACTATTGCTTCTCGACCTCAATGGTTGAAGTTTGGGACTTATGGGGGATGCTTGTTTGTGGGAATCAATGGAGACCTCCTTGATTAGCGTATAATTCCAAACCAGGAAATAGTGACCGTATTATTGCTTCTCGACCTGAGAGTTAGATAAGCTGTCCTTTAACGCAACCTATGAGATGGGGGGATTGTTGGTTTGCAGGAACTCTGACATTCTACATACCTGTTTCATCTATGTGTTATATGAGGAGTGATTTGGTTATATACGATTTATGGTCTTCAACTTTTGTTCTATACAAAGATACTATTACATCTCTAAACAAATACTTGGCTCACAGTCCTACACAGACATAACAAATTTATGGAAAGTGTGACCATCAACCTACAAGGGTTTTCTGGTTTTCTTATTGGACCTTTGATCCTTCATACTTGACCGGTTATTATTTAGCCAGATCGATTCAGCATAGTACTATTCAGGATATTTATGGAAGCTTTGATCACATGTCTGTACATATGTAACATCACATCATTTTAACACACATGTTCTGTTATTTCTAATGATCTTATATCTGAATCTTGCTATTGAGCAATTTTCCCCTTTTCTTGTGAATTATTTTGTACAAAACTTGAATAAATGTAGATAGATTCACTGGAAATAACCAAACATGGTATTTTCATACATTCATGCATTCATGACAGGTACCCGAAGAAGAGGATTGCTTATTTCTGACTTGGTATTCTCTACAGAATTGCCAACTTGACTTCTCCCACTACTTAACTTGTGACAATCAGAGGATAGTTATGGAACAATTCTGAGTGGAAGTAACTGAAATGAGGACCCAACTGGGGCATTTTATGATGGACGTTCAAGCGTTATCCTAAGGTTAGAAACTGCTGAAAGAGGAAGTCAGCTGGAAGAAGATATATATGAGCCTGGTTATGGAAATCCTGAATGTAGTGATAAGGAAACAAAGTAATCTTCATCCTCAGTAAGGGGAACTATGTCGCTCTAATTCTTTATTGGTCATGGGTCAATAGAGATACGTAGGTAGAAGATCGTCAGGTCTTTGCGAGCAAGATTATTTATCAACCTCTCTCCTTTAGGTATCTCTTGTCAACATCCAACTCCAGCACCCCAAGAGAGTCATAGGGTAGAACATATTGGAAAATGCCAGAACAACTTGAGAAAAAGTTTGATATTATTCTGAGGTCGTACACGTAACATCAATACAAGAAAATTGGAAAATTGCGACAATTCATTTTGGCAGATTACGGCGGTTAGAACCGTCACAATTTGCATTTATGATAGTTGCATCCCCGTCCTAGAAACGTGCGTCACGAGGCTGTATTGCGACAGTTGTGAAAACCGTCATACCAACCGTCATTCTCTTTCACGACGGTTATGGAACTGACGTAACCTTAATATTACGATGGTTACCAACCGGCGTGGAATTTCGTTTTGATTTATGTTTTTATTGTTGAATGCGACAACAAATTATGGCGGTTTGAACCTCCGCAAATTGCGAATTTAAAAAAAAAAAATTCTACCCTCAAAAGTTTAGCATTATTATATAAATTCTAACTCTGTTCTATCTCTATTAATTTTATAAAAAATCGTTATTAAACTTTCATGTAATCTTATACAATCAGAGGATTCACTAGAAGTCTCCTTGACATCAGAAGTAGATTCCTTTCCTGTTAATAAGAGAGGGTAGCTTTTAGTTTATCAAAAGTCATTACACCACTTCTATCAATATCCATTGTGTGAAACATTTCTCTCAAACCAAAAAGTTCCTCCTAGAATAAACATATGAAGTATTAGTAATTTGGAAATAAAAAATATATCTGACTAATGATTTCATGGATATTAAAATGAATAAACCCTGTTTTTCTAGAGCCACCCAAATTGCAAGCACAAATAACAGTTAAAATTAGCAACAACAAATTTTCTTGAATATCTGTTACGACTGCTCTTACACCACAAGAACACCACAAGTCTCTAAATATTTCGCGTGTTTGCCGAAGCCAGTCTCAAAAAATATTCCATCATTTTTACAAGCTACAAACACAGTAAAATTATAATTTACACAATTTAAGAACTAAATGAACCAAACACATAAGAAAAAGTTCCAATAAATTTCCAAAGGAGTCCAAGACATATGGTGCACACTTCTAGGAGAAAACTAAATTAGACTTACAATGTGTAGGTGTTGATATATAGTGGGACCATTTTCTGCACAATATTGATGTGATGACTTAATACAAAATATGTTACATAAATTGGTAGTGATAAAAAATACATGAACCTTTATATACAAACTTCGAGGACCTTAGTGTCATTGCGAGCCACCCATTGTTTTACTGTCAGTGGTTGAGGCCAAAATCTTTGATTTTAAAAATTGAACACAACAGATAGGAAGAGAACCTTGTAATGGGTTTGGTAACTAAAGTAGGGTAGAATAGTTAGAAGAAGACAATATAATATAATATAATATAATATAATATAATATAATATGATGTCATCAGAAGAATACAAAATTATGTAATCCAAGAAAATGGCATTTCATTTATTTAGAGAGAGACATATTAATAATTAATTTTAAATTAAAATGGAAAAAACTTTTAATGAAACATGTTGTAGACTAAGAAAAGCATGAGGCCAAAATTCTCTCGTTCGTTTTAATCAAAGTTTACTCAAAATAAATAGAATATTTCAACCAAAACAACAAGAGGAGAATCACTAGAACTAAAGTATCCTCATAATAGAAAATTATTTGAAGAGTATCAAGTTAGATACATCAAGTACGAAAATAAAATTTGAGAGAAAAGAAAGTCCTCAATGAAAATAATCTAGAAGAGTTACAAGCATATATGTTTCATGTTGGGCATCAATTATGTGGCATAAGTTGGCCATGATGTTTCACCAAATCTTGTACTGTTTTCGGATTTGCACCAGTCATAGAAATTATCTCATGTTCACTAACTATTGAACAACCATTGTCTCTCCTCTCAAATTTTTGAGCAATAGGAATCAATGTAGGAATTCACTCAATTCATTATTGACTTCACAAATGTCACATATCTACTTTCATACATCTACAAAAATTAATATTCGACATGTGTAGATGGGCATTAAATCTTATAAATAACTATAAACATTCAAAACAAAGTTATAAAACCAACAACCACTTAGTGTCTTCCACACATAAAATTAAACAATCACCTTCTACAACAGTCATATTACATTTCGCATATGAAAAAACACCAAAGTATATTTACCGAAAAGAAGAACCATTAACATTTGATTACTACATAAAAGTAGCTAGAGATCTAGCATATCGTCACCACCATACTTCGATACTAGAGATGAGAACATTGAATGAAACTAGCTAGGGATCTAAATCAGCAGTTTACACAAATGCCAGGAGAAGAAAGTTGTGATAATACCTGTCCCAAAATCGTGGCTGATATGTGTCCCTTAAACCTTTAAAAATCAACTAAATAATCATAATTAATGTATGTTAAAAAATTCAGTAATAACAATTCCGTAAATGGTACATATGGAAGAAAATGCTATGCATCTCGGCAGAAAAAAGAATCTAACATTTGATACCGTCTGGCATGTAACTCAAATAATAGTTGCAAAAAAAGTGTGAAGAGGTGTAATTTCTGGATTGCTTAACACCTGTAGAGAGTGATTAAAGGAAAGAGTAAGGAACTCTTGCACAAAAGATGCTAGTCTTTATGAATATCTTGGAAGTTGAAACTTAAGAGATTAATATGTAAAACATACTACAAAATGAAAAGATAAGATCAAGAATTATTGAAATACCACTTATATGTTGAGAAAAAGGGTTTTGGTGAAAAAATAAGGGAAATTAATTAGAGTACCCATCTAAGCTTAGTCCATTTACATCAAACCTTTCCCTCGTCTTTCTTCCTAAACTTTCTCTAAAAATGTAAGATAGGGAAGATTTGTATCCATATATAAATTCGTAAACCCTACTTCATCAATTTCTTCCCCCAATTTGTTTGTAAAATCCTACTTCACCCAAACCAAAATAAATTGATAAATTTGTAAAAATGTACTTTTTGATTCAGAAGCAACTTATGTAAATCAGAAACTAACATGTTATGAGCTTTGATTTAGAAGCAGCGAACGAAACTGTTTTCCTCTTCATCTAGAGAAACCAAAACCAATTTTAACTCTGTTTTCTTTTCATTGTATATTCCTCAATTAATTAGCCTACGAGAAAAATAGGGAACGAAATTGGGGGACGACAGGTGGGAAATCATCCCAGATTCAGTACAAGGGTAGTTGTGTATCCACCATCGCAAGATTTATGAATAATTTGAAGGGTTTAAAGGGGATGACAGTTGAAACTTTGGTCGTAGTCTAGTGTTTAGGACAGTTACCCTAACCGCCATGAGTCTTTTAAAACAGTGGTATTCACAAATTTGGTGTATTTGGAGGGTTTATTGAGTAACTTTTTTATTATTTTTTCAAAAATGAAATGTCAGTTGCCCAATACCATCGTGGAAACCGTCACAACTTGATAAGTAGGACGGTTATCATACAACTGTCACAATCTATGTGTCATAAAACACAAATTTTCTTGTAGTGCAGGTTTCCTCAAATTCAAGTTGGTTGAGCTCGCATTAGGATCATCTCCTACAAAGCTTTCTTTGGGGTTTCAATGCCAAATTCCAGGAAAAGGTGGGAATATGGCACCAAGTCAATAATATAATGAACATCTAGACTGCTGACTGTAGAAATTCGCCGAGAGCAATAAGTCCATATGGAGTCAGGTCTCCTCAACAATGGCAACCACAATGTGAATGCTAGATGTAGGTACCACTCAAGGGCATTTAGACATACAATTAAGAATTGCAATATGTTCAATCACAAGGTGCAAAATTTGATCGACTCAAAGGTCATCATACCAAACAGTTTGCCCATACATTGGAATCTCCTCATCAGATTGAGCACCCAGTTTGCAAAGACATCTTTAGAAGCAATAAATCCAGACAGAGTCAGGTCTCCTCAATGATGACTTTGTTCAGCTTCTTTACTGCATTCTCATTTGTAGCTTTATTTTTTGTCTAAACATTTGTTTGCATGCATTAAACTTGTTTGTTTTGAATGTTAATCATAATAAAACGCGCATGTTTTTCTTGAAGTGATCCATTTGTATTCACTCATAATTTTGTGTATGTGTATTGCAATACCAACTGTCGTGCTTAAACTCTTGAGCGAGGGTGATGAAGTAAAAATGCCAAAATCTCTGATTGTATACTTTTGAATTAGACCTTGTTGACGATGTACATGCATTGTTTCAAATCCAAAACACTGGAGATATAAGGGAGATAGACCCTCGCTAACCCATTTGAGCCTTGAAGTAGGAGATTCTTTTGGTATTAAAAAAACCCTAACACTTAATCTAGGGGAAGGGTAGGTGTCATTTAGTTTGATCGAGCGTTCAAAATTAAAAAGGAGTGCAAATCTGAGGATCCATTACCTTTCATTGTACCAAATCAAGAGGTCCAAAGACCAGAAACCATAATGGTTATCCCAATCAAGATGTCCAAAGATTGGAAGTCGCAATGGCTATCCTTCATCGACCAAAGAACGAGGCAATCACAACCCTCACAAAGCAATCAAGACAAACAATATCGCACGATTTTTTCAAAAAAAAAAAAGAAAAAGAATTAAAAATAAATAAATAAAAAGCTTGCTAAGTCGAACTCGAAAATAAGCGAATTAGGAAAAAGTTAGGGCATCCTGATGGACTCCAATTGCAAAAGATTCAAAAGAATCAGTCTAGGCAAAAGTTAGGGATAAACAGAAAAAAAGAATGCAAAAGTGAAAAGTGAAAAGGATTACACAAGAAAGATCCTTAAGAAAAAAACAAAGGCATGTGACACATACATAAAAGACAAAAGGGGTGACTGTTACTCCAACAACCTTATTGGTGCCTAAACTGTTAGCGTCATTGGTTCCTCAACCATCACAAACCCTTTTGAGAGGAGAGAGCTAATTTCAAATTAGCTGAACATAGCACTGGAGAACATCACGAAGAGTGGGTGGGTACAATTTCAAATTAGCCGAGGTCAGTCTTTGTTGTTGATGGTTATCGCCTGCGGTCGGTATACCATTGTGTTTTTCGAGGATGTTTTTAGTACTGGATCCGAGGATCTCGTGTGAGTTGTCATTCGAGGATGGCATTCTACCCAGCATATTTTATTGCCCACAGTGTGTAAATTTCCAGGTTTATTCGAGTATTCAATCACTCCATACCTTGAACGTCTAAGAGCTGTTGCAATTATTCATTCAAGTCTGCAGATGATTGAATAGGGGCAACTGTAATACCTCAAAATTTGCCCTCATATTTATTCCCTCTATTAGCTTATCATTTCGCATTCATCTGCATTCCTCATCAGTCCATTAGCATCATAATAGTGCATTTCATGGATTTATAAGGCATGTGATTCAGGCCCTTTGAATCTACGGTTTCGTACCTTATCTGTATCTGCCAGGGTTTGAAATGGGGGAGAATATTCACTGGACAATGATTCCACTTCAAATGCGGTTGTTCAGTTATGTTTCGATCCCGATAGGAGTTTGACTTAATTTTGGTCAAACTATCAAAAGATCACTGCAATTGCAAGAGTGTTTTGGACCACTGGACCATTTCTTGGACAGTGCATATTCAAAGATCATGTTGTCGTGTGCTGAGATTCATCCATTTATCGAACAGTGTTTGGTGTGAAGTTTAGTTCGAATCCTCAGTTTATCAGTGATTCATCTGGATTTGAATGGTCATGGCATGTTTCAAACGATTCAAGGAGTTATGACTAATCTGAAAATATTCAGTGGCTCAGAAGTGGTTGTGTTTATAGACTTATGGAAAGAATTCAAAATAGGCTTTGGGCTAAAATCGAGACTTCATATCCATTCATTGCTTTGTTCTCATCGTTATAAACCATTCCCGATTATTCCATTCCACGACCATTCCATTCTGCTTTCATTTCTTCAATTTCCAACATCTTTTACGTTTCCATCAATTCATCTTCTGTTTCTTTTATTCACTTTTCCATTTATCTTTTTGTCCGTAATCTGTTTTGAACCGTCTTTCAAAGTCATAGTTTCTCCTTTGTTCATTTTTACACCATTTAAACTCAATGGCAATTTCGTTTTAGAATCATCACAAATTTCTACAAAAATAATAGGAGGTCAATTTCTTTTGTTTTCGTCCTAGTATCCAAATCACAAAACCAATTTCCAATTAGTCGTCTTAAGTTCAAGACCATGTCCAATAAAATCCATTTCTAATATCTTTTATTTCCAATTAATATCCTTTTGAGTTCTATTCCATTTTTTTAAAGCCCATTTCAAATCCATACCTATTTTTAGGCCCACTATCCATTAACCATTCTCATTTTTAAGTGAAATGCCATAATTCCCTTCTACATGATTTGCAAGTTTAATGAGGTGTCATGATTGTATGTTAACTAAGTAATTTATATGTGAGTCAATCCTATGGCAATCTAATTAGAATTATACAGCTCAAAGCTGTTGACCAAGTTGGTCATCCGCATGAGTCAATCCTATGTCTACTCCAATAAAAATTAACAAAAGTCCAAGATGACTATCATTTGGGATGGAGTTAGCGGGAGAAGTACAACACTTTGATGACTACAAATTGAATGCAGAGTCAGAAAAACTATACAACTAGGAGCATCAATAACATGATTGACAAAAAAAAAGTTACATAAAGGGCCGAAAAACCGCAGCTGTTACACAGGAAAACTCAGGAAAATTTAACAGAAGCTTCAACCAAAAGTACTAGTTACAAATATGAAAATATTTCTCAATTATAAAAAAAATCCGTAATGGAATAACAGAAAACAGGGCTCTTCAATCATTCTTCTTCAGCAGGAGCAACCTTCCAATTCATCAACCACCTTCAATCACGAAGCATCATCATTCATCAACCTCTCTCAAAACCTTCGACAACCGCATCGTTATCTTCATCAAGACTGAATCTTCATGATCTTTCGGCCACAATCTCACAGCAATTGAGACCTTCTTCAACATCATGATCCTCATCATCAGCGTCGCAGATCATCTTTGAAACTCCCTCGATAACCTTCATCACCATTCACCTGCAACAACCTTCAACAAGGTTCACATAAACTCACGCAAGATTTCATGAATTACATGAAATCGCAGGTCAGAAATAAAAGAAGAAGAAGGTGGGAGCAGGAGAAGGAAGGAACCATAGAGCAACACTTCATGATATTGGTAATGTGGTCACGGCGGTAAGAAGTGTTGAAGTCGAGCCAAATTGTCCCATAACAAGGAATTTCTGAACACAACTATTTGCCAATGCTCAAGCTGCAGCAGCTGAAGATAACAAGAAAACAGGTCTGTCCTAACGTAGCCCCTGGACTTGTTCCTCCTCCTGCTGCTGTTAAGGGAGTCCCGGTGGCTAGAAGAGTCATAATAGCCCCTAAACCTGTTCAGAAGAAAGTCACTGTAAAACCAAAGCCTGTGGAGGTTATTGATATAATATATGAATAAGTGAGCAGTAAAGAAAAGTCTGTGCACAACAGAAGGGAAGCAGAGAATTACAATGTAAAAAATCAGTTGTCAGAAAACCATTGAAAGTCAAGCTAATGTCTTTGCGAGGAAATCAAATGAAGCCAAGACAGTTTCACCAAGCTTCAATCCTCACCAACCTGCAATCAAAGAACGAAAATAGGGAATAGAAATCAGTCACCAAATTAATCCACAACTGAAGAATAACTAACTCTAACTGAATCCCAACAAACTCATAACCACCCTAACCGATTTGTGATAACAGAAAAAAGCTAGAAGTGAAAACTAACATAAAATCAGCTAACCCTAACTGAATTTCACAACCAGAATAACAGAAGAAATTTCTAGAACTTCACCTGAATTGGGTATAAAGCAAAGCTCCTCTTATTCAGTGGGGTTGGCTTCCATCTCTTCACCATTTTTCTCATTCTTCTCTTCACCATTCTTCACATATCTCCTTCAATTGTCTGCAACCATTTCCCTCTTCTATAACTTCCTTTCACCAATTCTCCTTCAACTTTTCTTCTTCACACTTATTCTTCTTCAATCTGCTTCAATTCTCCAGCCACTTCAATCTTCCATATCCCTCCACAATCCCTTCGAGTCACCATCATTCTTCAAACTCTCTGATAACTTCCCAATTTCTCCATTCTTCCCCACCAATCCTCCAGAATTTCTTAAATCATGCACAATTATTCAATCGAGCTCTTCATCAAGACCTGCAATAAAACAAACCACAATAGCTTCAGGAATAAATAACATGACGATTCCACAGTTGTGAGACACTCTTCGCAAGTGGCAGTTCATCGCAAGATTTCGTGACACTCACAAGTTCAGAAGAGATTTTCAGAAGTTGTTTTTGATAAGAAGCTCACCTTGAAGCGTCGAATCGTTATCTGCGACCGAGGAATTGTTGTGTTTTTCCGGCGAAAGCTTTCATCTCGTTGAAGATCACAGGTACACAACCTTGAGTTAATTTCTTGTAGTTGTAGCCTCGGTTTCACCGTGAGGGTGTCTTGGCGTTGTTGCTAGTGTTAGTGTCGTGTTCGTCTTCTTGCTTTGTTGACGCGCCGATCCGTTGATAGTCTAATCTCGTCGGAGGCATTGTTTGGGGTTGCGTAAAGAGGAGGGGTAATGTTTTGTCCGACGGCGGAGATATGTTTCTCAAGGAAGAATGAGGCGCCACGGCCATGGAAGAAGAAGTTTAGGTTAGGGTTTCGTTTCAGTTTCATGAATAAGGAGGTAGGCTCATTTTGGTTCCATTTTGTGGGAAGAAGGAAGGTTAGGAGGTGGCGGGGGTTACGGAAAGAAGAAGGAAGCAACGAAGAAGATGGAGGTGAGGGAGAGGGGGCGGCTGATTGAAAAGGGATTAGGGTTTTGGTGTTCTTGTTCCATTTCTCTTGTTTCACGTTTTTGTTTTAATTTTCAGCATTTTATGTTGCTTTAAATTAATAGCAAAGGTTTATTTTGAATATTATGAGTTTTAATGACAAATTAAGGGCATTAAGAGTAATAAAGCGCAGTAAATCCCCATTAATCTGTCATTCAAATTTCAAAGAGATGAGATAAGATTGAGATGGATTCTTGAAATTCCCTGGCCATACCGGCGGTGACACTTGTCACCGTCCGGTAGGCTCAGGCATTTTGCTATTGATACCCCCATGCTGAGCCCATGATAGAAAACAACTAGAAAATTCTTCTTTCAACACCTCCCCCCTCAAGCCTGCGCAATTGGGCTTACCCCATTGCTATTAACACCCCTCTCGTAAGCCCAATAATAAAACAAACTAAAAAAATTCGCTTTCTGCACCTTCCCTTGGTTCTGCGAAAATGGGCCTCTTATCCTTGCTTTTCACACCCCTGGTTGTTAAGCCATTTTGAAAAATAGCTAGAATAAATTTCTAAAAACACCTCCCTGAATTTTCATTTAATTTTTAATTTTTTTGTTTAGTCATAGTTAGAAATAATGCATTAAAAATAAGAAAAAGATTAGAAAAATTCCTAAAAAAATTAGGTAGATTTTTAATTCATATTAGAAATATTTGGAATTTTATTTTTCTGATTTTGCTGTATTTTTGATTTTATTGTGAATTTTTCATGTAAATAGTTCTTATTAGATTTTCTTCAAATATACATGATCTTGTAGATTCTATATTTTAACCTTCCATTAACCTTTTTTGTCCATTCTTTTTAATTTAGTTAGAGGACCCATAATAGTACTTAGGGTAATTTTAGTGGATTTTTTAGTACATTTTATCTTAGGTTTTAGTGGCTTAATCCTTAGAAAATAATGACTAATTCTTAGGTAGAAATAAACAATTTTTAGGCATAGCAAAATTATGATTTTTTAGGATCCCTTTGAACACAATGTTATAAATAGTTATAGGATCCCATAGATTAAATTTCATAATTGTTCCAGAAAGTTTACTTTTTTGTAGGGCATTAATTTTTAGGCCTTTATGCATATAATTTCTACTAGTTTAGGCTAGTATATTAAATTTCAATAAAAAATAGTTTAGCTAGATTTAATCTTAGGATTTAATATGGACTTAGGTTAATTTAGATTCTGATTTTATTAGAATGAAAATATTAGGTAATGACCTTAGTTTAGAATTTAGGCTTATGATTCATTGTAATTAGACTTGGAATAAAAATTAGGACTATTTTAGGTTTATATCTTCATTTGATTTGGTTTGCTTTGAACTTTATTTTGTCATTCAATTTTTTGATGTTTTGTTATGTTGATTAATTTGACTTGCTTATAGGTTTCCCCTTGGCTTTAGAATCAACTTATCTTCCTTAGGAAGTAAGTTGCATTCTAATATTTCTAAGTGTTTTTTCCATTAGGTTTAGAAACCTCATTAACCATAGGATCTCCCTTGTAAATAAATCAATAAAAATTAGGGTTGTGTCTTAGTCCCCATTAGATTTTACCTTTTTCAACTTGAGTCATTCTTTCTCATCTCATGAAGAAAAGCAATAAAACATTTAAGGAGAAACCGAACAACCTTGTACGACACGAGACTTTGTTGCAGAGTGTTTATACGCGTCCTGTTTCGGGGCGAGGTGTAAGTGCTTCCCGCGATGGATAGGTCTTAGTATGAGAATGTTCACAAACAAAATTCAAAACACTTCTCATAAAAGACAAAAACAAATAATAAGCGACTATCCTGTGGGAACTTCTTTTCTCATCTCATTCACTCATAACGTGAACTCGCGACGACTTGTCTCGCATTCAAGACGGTAAACGCACTCGTACCAGACGAGCCTGCAACACCTGAGCATAGACATACGCAGTTCCAGCCATAAAAAACACAAACCAATAGTTCCCGCCTTAGTTAGGCGAACTACGTCGACTCTGATCCTCATTTTCCCGATGAGGTACGTAGGTAGCGGGGTAGGGTCTGTTGGAGCACATTCTTTATTTTCCCTACATTTCTCTCTTTCTTTCCATTCTTTTTTCTTATTCCTTTCTCATTCCCATTCCAGTTAGCAGTTCATTTGTTCAGCAGCATCTTATTTCTCACCCTTTGAAACAAACAAGCAAGCGTGGATCCCGTCGGGTACGGCGGACGGTCTGGGGTGCTAATACCTTCTCAGGTCGTAACCGACTCCCGAACCCAGATCTTTGGTTCGCAGGACCTTTTCCTTTCCTTCTTCCATAGGTTTGTGCAACATTACCTTTCCCATTCGTTCGGGATAAAAATGTATGGCTGACGACTCTACCTTTTCCACGCTACTTTCGCGTTTGTACTATGATGAAAATCCCGGGAGCGACAATAGCCAATCAGGGGAAGTCACGTCGAGTCATCTCTTAAAGATGTAGCCAATATGAGGTAGTCTCTCCGAGATTCCAATCTCTTCGAGAACAATTAGTGTGCGTATCACTCGAAGATCAGTCAGCCAGGAACAAAACTACTCAAAGGCTCGTACTAGGGCATGCCACCCCAATAGAACGAGAAGTCATTCTCTCCGGAAGACGGTTAATATGAAGCAACCTATCGGGGGTTCGTAATACTGGAGCAGAATATCTCACAGTAATATGAGGTTTTTATTGAATCCTTGTAAGAATAATTCTTTCATAGACCATGAAGTCTGGGGCAGTTATTTTGAGATCCAACAAATCTCTCCAAGAGTTTGAAGACACTGAGGCATTTCGGATGCCAAGTTTTCTGCAAATCTTGAGACAATTTCTTTTGATGGACTCCCTAGTCCGAGACGAGTTAAAAATTGCAAGGAACCATTGTTCACTCATGATCAGTATGCAGTCGATCAACCCAAAGGCTAGAAACATAAGCCATCGCCAACACAAGGCATCAGGGAGCATTTTCCACAACACGCCTTATTGATCATGATTCCTCAACAAGTCTCAGTGGATTAACTTTCTCCAACAGAGAAACAAAAGGTTGGTATCCCCCAAGAAGAGGGTCTTCCTCCAACAGAGAGATATTATCCATAAGAGTCTTCTTAACCCCATAAGTACATGAGGACTCCTTATTCCATAGCAGTGGCGAAGATAGTGAGAAGTCATATGGTTTTCCTTCTTGTACAATGTTGTTCGTAGTCCCCCTAACAAAAGTCCAATATTCATTGGCATCTCTCCCTAATAGAGGACTTTGTGCCTTAGTGATTCCCCAACATAATTTTTCCTCGGCAGAGTATCAACAAATCCTTTCCTCAGCCAGGTTAGAAGGTTATCCATTCCCCAACGGAATTCTATGGGTGGCATTCTTCCCCAAATAAGTTCCTGTCATGGGATACCTTCCCAAGCAGGATCATCATTCTTCAACACTTTTAAGTCCAATTTATTTTTGGTGATGTTGGCAGTTCAGAGCTAGTGTATCACTAGAATCGTCACCAGCAGAGATGTTATAACCCAAAGGGATTCATAAAAACAGATCGGTGATTATCCTCCCCAATAAGGTTACTAGAGTTACCTGTTACCTCCTCATTAAGAGGTTCGACTTACATTTGCATGTAGTGATCATTACATCATATCCTAAAAAAATGCGTAGCATTTCCATTGATATGGAGCATTACACCATGAAAAATCCAAACATATACATGCATAGCATAAGCTAGTTTTGGCACCTTGCACGAAATCCCGTCACTATTTTTCTTTGATTAAAATGAATTATCCCCAGAGAGAATGCCTAGCTCATTCCCCCAACAAAAATTTCAAACGAACCCGAAGATTGGATATCTGTGGCTTTTACCCATTGAGGTCCTGTTATCCCTTGCAGAGTCATTCCTTTTGTTTTTCTCCTGGTATTTGAGTCGTAAATCAGATGATATTACGTTCTCGTATCTTTAGTTATGGGTCGATTGACAACATTTTCTTTCATACTTTGTTCAGATGTTAGATCGGTTGATCTTATGTATGTTGTAAATCGATTGATGTTACTTCTCTTCCTTTTCGAGTCGTAAATCAGATGATATTACATTCTCTTGTCATTGGTTGTGGGTCGGTTGATGCCATTTCCTTTCACCCTTCATTCGGGTGTTAGATTGGTTGATCTTATTTGATTTGTAAATTAATTTATGTTACTCCTCTTCTTTTCGAGTCGTAAATCAGATGATATTATGTTCTCCTATCATTGGTTGTGGGTCGGTTGACACCAGTTCCTTTCACCCTTCGTTCAAGTGTTAGATCGATTGATCTTATTCGAATTTTAAATCAGTTGATATTAAGATCTATTCTTCTTGGTTGAGATTCACTCTAGAGCTCACCAGTAGTGTGACAAGCCATTAGTTGTCTGGTGTCGTACAAAAGACAGGCTATTAGTTGTCTATCATCGTATAAAAGATAGGTTTTGAAGGCTACCTGCAGCGTGGAAAGCTAGTACTCTTCTAACATCGTTTCAAAATACAGGCCAATAGTCGTCTGGCATCGTACCAAAAGACAAGCCAGTAGTCATCTGGCATCGTTTCAAAAGATAGGCTAGTAGTCGTCTGGCGTCGTACAAAAGACAGATCAGATCCCAACAACATATTGGCAAGCCAATATTCGCTTGGCGTTTGTAGCGGTAAAATTGTGAGTGTAAGCTATTGATTAACTTAACTCGATGTACACAGAGTCGCCACCGCGCTTTTCTTTATTTCCGAAAGGAAAAAGGTAAAAGAACGAATAAAAACCTAGGAGTCTAAAAGCAAAAGCTAAAAGAAAGAAACAGAGAATGGGTAAGGGGATTGGTTACGAATCGGGAAGGTTTTAGGCACCCGACTCGTCCGTGGTACTCCACGGGAGCCCTTTGAAATATTTATTACTTTTTGGTCTGAAATTGGTTTGTCTTAAAATGATGGAAGAGATGAGGAGAATAATATTTTTTAATGATTTTGTTTGATAAGGTTTTAACGTCTTATGCCTACGTACCCACAAAGTGCAATGCAAGATCAAAACCTCGTAGTTCGTGGTACAAAATTTGAAAAGAAACAATGAGTTGAATTGATTTTAAAATGTAGAGATAAGTCGTCATCCTTTAGCGAATAATTCTGCTAGAAAGGATGAATCATATCTAAACATGTGAAAAGAAAAAAAAAGTGCACAAGGCACAAAAACAATTGAGTGAGTTTTGTGTTTTTTAAAGTATGTAAAAAAATGATTTTTGATATATTTACATGAATTAACATTGATTAAGAAAATAAAGTGAAAAGATTAAAAATCGCTTGACCTAGGTCAAGGTTTGCTTATGAAAGTGTTTGAAGTTTGAAAACAAGAAGGTTTTTGAAATAGGGAGAAGTTTTGAAAATTAAAGAATGGGGAGGAGATGAAGGGACTAATCCTAATACATGAATTAAAAGCTAAGAGAAGAGTTTACCAAACCATAATATGCACAATCCTTCAAAGTTCGGAATTCCATCTTCAAAGGCTAATGAAATAACTTGAGGCCGAGGTTTCTAATCCATTCCAACTTGAGCAAGGGGGAAGATCTTAAGGTCTAAGTCCATTTTCCAAAGCAAGGGATAGTAACCATAGTCCAAAATTAGAAATCACAAGTCTTTTAGGTGTTTAATCCTTTATTAAGTGTTTTGATATCCAAATGGACAAAATAAAAAAACAAGTAACAATATAACTATAAACAAATGATATATGATATAATATGATAAAGCAAAATACAGAGATAAAGGAGCAAGAGATTAAAATAAAAGGATAAGGTGTGAGAGATTAAATTTAAACGGATTATTATATTCACAATATTATAATATTTACAATATAAAGTGGTATGATGAACTTAATCAAGCACAACCACGAAAATAAAAAAAAACGAGGCAACCGAATCCAAGTGGATATTAATTCGAATCGGGACAACTTTAGGTCTATGTTAAGCAATCGCCGAGTAATTTACGAAGTAATTACCCTACAAATGAGGCCGGCCACCACTAATTAAAGTGGAAAATATTCGTGTTAATACATGTTAGAGAAACAATATAATGGATCGTTCTCCGAAAACATGCCACACTAAAAGAAAAAGGAAGGTCTAATCTTAATCGAGATTTTCGTTGAATTTCATCGAAAAGCAACCTATCACGATCTCAAAGTATGGAGAATGATCCAAATGATCATTCATCCATAGATTTGAAATAATGAAGATTAAACTTATCGAAAATCAACAATCTACGAATCGGAGATTGTCATCGACCAAAAGAAAAAAAAGATGAAGAACAATGGATCTAAAAAAAAGATCCATAAAAAGAAATGGAAATATATTTAAATTCTCTTTTCCTAAAAATATTTTTAAAATAACTTTTTCTAAATCTCTTTTTTTAAAACATATTCTAAAAATTACTTATCAAAAATATGGATAATATAACATCATTAAAAAATATGAAGAGAATTAAAAAAATAAAGAAAAGAACATAGAAAGGGGAGGGGGGCCGCAGGTCAGGTGATGGTGGATTTAGCAACACAGACATATGGATCCACATGACTCTAAGCCCAAAACAAACTATCAGCTTTTATCAAAACTTAAGTAAAACATAACAACATAAGAAATGAAAAAAAAGAAAAAAAATCAGAAGCCCAAATGATCTTCTTCTTCCTTGAGAAGACAAAACGGAAACAGGGGAAAAAGAAATGAAAACCACCGCGGCGGCTCTCTCTCTCTCAAGGCTCACCTTCTCAAAACAAACCCGAAACAGAGCTTCTCCTCTCTTCTCTCACGCCGATTCAATTCTTGCTCTTCTTCTTTCAATCACAACTTTTGTTTCGAATCAAAAGGGGTTTAGGGATTTAATGGTTGAGGATTGATTTTGACAGAGGTTCAGAGGCTGTTGAAGCTTAGAAATTAGAAGATGGAAATGATTGTTTAAATAGGAGAAGAGGTAAGGAGTGAGTTGCGTTTTTAGAAGAATCAAAGGAATTTTTGATGTCGTTTTGGTAGGTTCATGGCGTATGCATGATGCTCGCGTTTCGCTCATGGTGATTTGCATTTTGATTGTGCGTGATTTGCGTTTTAATTTTGATTTCAGGTGTGCTTAACGTGTGCGAAAAGTGAGGAATGCTTGATGCGGCTTGGCTGAAGGTGGGAAGCTTGTTATCATGCGGCTGGAGCTTGATGTTTTGTTTGTTGTTGTTATTTGAAAAAAACTTGCGTACGGTGTTGCTTTGTGGGGCCTGCTAGGCTTGGAGTTTTGTTCGTGAGCTTGTACTTTGGCTGCGGCTTGAATTTGAAGCTTGGCAGCTGGATGGGAGCTTGGTGCTAGCGCGTACGGAATAGGCCAGCTGAGTTGATGTTGTGAGCTGACCTGCTGATGGAAGTTTGAGGCTAGATGCAAGTGGAAGAAGGCTTTGGCTTGTTTTGTTCGGCTGCGGAATGGGCGTACGGATGCATGAGGAAATTGTGAGGCAGGCGCGGATTTTACTTGATGTTGGTGGGCCAAGGCTTGCAAGAGTTGGTGTTTGGCTGGAGTATTGTTGAGGCATACGGCTGAGGCTTTTGCTGCGTTAGGCTTGAAGCAAGGAATGACTGGTGTGAAGTTTTGGCAAAGTTGGCTTGAGATGCACGTGGGATATTTGCTGGCTGGGGATGCTGGGTTATGTTGCCTGCGGAAAAAATTGTGTGTATGGGCTGAGTAAAGTGACTGAAGGACCATTTTCAAGAGAGTGGGCCGATGGGCCCTTCTATAAACTTTCCTTTTTTTTAATTGTTTTTGTATTGTAATGAATCAAAATAATAATTGGAATAGGGGAAAAAATGGATATATATATATTTTTGGTAAGAAAAAAAAATGGTGAATTAAAAAATGAAAAAAGAATAAATTGGAATACAAATGGAATTTTTTTTTTATATAAATGGATAAAAATGTTGAAATATGAATTTAAAAATGAATAAGAACCAAGAGAAAATGGTAATTGGATTTTTGGTAAATGTAGAAAGAAGAATAATGAAAAAAATGGATATTCGGATTTTAATTGGACGAAAATGAGCAAGAAGGATTTGGAAAGATGGATAGAAAAAAATAGAGGCAATGGGAATGAAGAATTGAAATAATCGGAAATCGAAAAATGGTTAATGAACTAAAATTTGGAATAATGGAAAAGGGTATATGGATGAATAAATGGATACAAAAATGGTTTGATCGAAAAAGAATAATGGATAAGGAATCGATTTTCAATCCCACAACAAATCCTGATTTTCTTGCACAAGCCTCTGATGAACACAGACACACTGAGTAAATTGAGATTTTGCCACCTAGGCCACAACCACTTGAATCATTTGAATATTGCCTTGATAATCTGAATCCATACTGAGGAAAATAAATCCTTAGATGAATCGCTGATGAACTGATGAACACTGAAGATTCAAACCAAACTTCGCACAAACGATGTCACACAACCCAACTTGTACTTTGAAACACATTGCCCGAGAAATGAACCCTTGGCACACACAACTTGCAGTCGACACAATTTTCTAATAGTTTGACCAATATTAGGTCAAACATCCACTTGAAATCGAATTGTGACTGAACAAACGCATCTGAATGAAATCACTGTTTTATCTTTGAAAACCTGCAACACAGAGAAGAAGAAGAACACTACAACATTTTTTTTGTATTTTGGTTAGTGATCAGTAAATAAACAAATATAAAGAAGTGAAAACAATGGTGATCCCCTGCGAAGCATAGACCCTATATCTGAGAAGAAACTCGAAGGCCAGTGCGATCTTGTTTGTATGCAAAATGCAGATGATATGCGAAGAAATCTTAGGGCAAAAATTAGGGTGTTACAACGTTGTACAAAATACAATACCTAATTCGTGGATTAACCTTGGAATTCATGTTAAGTCGGTCGACTGAATGCACATTCCAAGAGGAGGGTCGTTCAACGCATATTCAAATGCGAGATCCTGACGGTGGGATTTATCATTGAAACCGTGTAGTTCTAGTAAGTATAACAAATAAACATTTTTCCTTGGAATGCATATCTAATAAGTATATTGAATGCATACTTCAGGAGGAGGGTCATTACAGTGCATATTAGGATGCAAGATCCTGATCAGTGCATGTTTATCCCACAGACCAAAGTTCACTAATGGGAAGTGTATCTAGGCGCAAGATTTGTACAGTGAATCACCCATTTTTCATATCCCACCATCAGTGTGACAAGCCAGTAGTCGCTTGGTGTCGTACAAAAGACAAATCACAACCCAAAAACAGATTAGCAAGCCAGTAGTCGTATGGCTTCGTACAAAAGACAAGCCAATAGTCGTTTGGCTTCGTACAAAAGACAAGCCATTAGTTGTATAGCGTTGTACAAAAGATAAGCCAGTAGTCGTATGGAGTCGTACAAAAGACAAGCCAGTGGTTGTCTAGCGTCGTACAAAAGACAAGCTAGTAGTCGTTTGGTGTCATATAAAAGATAGTTTTTGAAGCCCACTAGTATCGTGGAAAGCCAGTAATCATCTGGCGTCATTCAAAGATATGTTTTCAAGTCTAACTACAGATTGGCAGGCCAGTAGTCGTCTGAAATCGTTCAAAAGAAATACTTTGTTTGTTATTCATACCATGGTTACTATTCAAAGCATCAGGGTTCTATCCAAGATGGGTTTATTTGGTGGGGTTTATATCCCTTTTCTTATTCTCCACAGAGCTCAATTTTTTTGGTTTGTTTTGGTATTTAATCATAGTTTATCTTGAATGTCTAATAGTCGTTTCTCTCATCCTTTTCAGATGAACAAATGATTGAATATGGGCAGCTGTAACACCCCAAAATTTTCTCTCTCATTTTCATGTCATTTAGCTTACATCTATCATACATTGCATTGCATTCAAATCATAGAAAAATGAAGCATACATTCATTGGTGAAGCATAAGGCATGTGATCAGTTGATTTTCAAAGTTCTGATCATTCAAAGCCAAAGAACAAGAGCCAAGGGTATCCCAACAAGCATCAAAGGTTTCTTACATACCATATCATCTTATTTGATCTCTAAAGTAATTTGAGGATGAGAATTCACCAATAAGTGGGAGGATTCATCACCTGCTAACAAAAAAACAGTTCAAAATTAGGGTTTGCGATGTAAGTAGTCTTCTTGTGATCCGAATCTTCATATTCAGATGGGTCTTATCTGGCTATTACACTCAATATTGAAGCAATGGTTGAGCTCACATCACTATGAGCACGTGTTCATTCTAAAGTTCATCAAGTGTCATGATTATCATCTTCAACATTCATCAACAAGTTTTAAGTGATTAAGGTTTCACTTGAGGGTGAACATAAATTAGGATTTTGTTGGTTGTTAAATACTTCCACATTTCTAGACTTATCATTATCAGAGGATTCACTGTGATCAAGGTGCTTCATGTGTTGCTTGCGAGTCGATTTGGACATATTTTATGGAGGCATTCATTCGAGTATGTCATTTCCAAACAGTTCAAGAATATATTTTTCAAGGCATGATTATTTGAGTCATCAAGTATTATTCAAGGTGTAAGTTCCATATCAAGTGCAAGATTCACTTTGGCAGGATGACATGTTTTAATAATTCATTAGAGTGAATTTATGACCTTTTATGATAAAACTTCTCACTCATAACCTTGGCTTTTAAGTCCAATTAACCATTTTTTTTATCAAATTCATTTGTTAGCCTACTTAAACTCAAGTCCATTTTTATCGCTCCCATATTCAATTCATGTTAATATCCCAACCACATATCACTTCCATAAACCATCTTTGCGCCAAGTTCAATTGTTCAACTTAATTCCAATGGTCAAATATCCGTTTTTTACATAACACAAAATAACCCTTTTTATATCCATCCATTTGTAAAAGAGAAAAAAATCCATTTCTTTAACATTCCAAAGGAAAGGATACCGCGACAAAAGAAAGAATCATAACAAAGAAATACAGTTACAAAATAACAAAGTTTATCCAACTCTTGACATTAAAAATTGATAATCAATAAAATCTATAAGAAAAAACTATAACCAATATAACATAATTCAGTCGGATTTTTCTAAAACAATTGAACTTAACAACAATAGAATAAAAAAAACTTCAATAATATCTCTATCTAAAAATCATCACAATATCATGATCTTCATCAATAAAAAATCACCTTCAAGAATTTCATTCTAACAACCATAACAAAAATTAGACATTCAATTACAAACTCTCAGAATCTTCATCTTCATCACATGTAAAACCTCTCAGAACTCTCTAATTCACTTCACCGAAGCTCACATTCTTCACTCTCTGATATCTCATCTTCATCAAACAAGGCTAAACACAGAACCAAGAACTCTCTCCTTCTCTGAATTCCTCAATTCATCTTCGTCACGACATAATTATCTTAATAGGACTTCATCAATCTTCATCATTATTTCCGTCGTTCATCCTTCAAGAACACATCCATTTCATCTTCATCAATTATCTTCTTCAATATTCTTCAACGAATCTTCAACAATTCATTCCTGCAACAAGAATTCAAGGATAGATTTATAACGGTAACACCATCACAACCACATCGTCTTTGCATCACAATGAGAAAAAAAAATTACAACACATTGAACATGAGCAAGAAAAAATTGACAATGATTCGAACGCACATCAATAACGATTCAAAGCAGTAGAAATAATAAGAAGAAAGATAGTGCGAGAAGTGAGTGAAAGAGTGATGAAGCAAGAACTTACGCAGAGGTTTTGTGACCTGGGATCGATCTCCATCTTCTCTGACACACTTAGCCGAAATGAATCACGACATCTTAGGTTGGTGGATCCTCTACCTCCTTGTTTAATTATCGTGTTAGTTTTGCAATTGTTTTATTTTTTGAGTTCTTGGCTCTGAAAGTTTCGATCTGGTTGATTGAGAAAGTTTTAGGAAAAACTGATTATGGATTTGGAATAAGGAGATGAAATTAGTTAAGCTTTGTGTTTAGAATTCCTTGATTCATGGTGGTTGGATGCTGGAGAAGAAAGAGGCGCCGCCGCCGGCCATCGCCTTCTCCGGAGGTTAGGTATTTGTATGAAGATGCAAAAAGAGAGAGAAAGGCGTAGAGAGAGAGATGAACATGAAAATCTGATGCTGATGATTTATTGTCTTTGATGCATTCTTCTTGTGATAATATAAAAGATTGTGATAAGGTTGATTTTCAATCCACACCAATGGTGACACTTGTCACCGTCCGATAGGATCTTTCCTTTTTAATCATGTGCATGCATCCCCTTTGTTATTACCATGCACCACCATTCCTTGACTGTATGATAAGAATACTAGGTCAACCCTAAGTCGTAACGTCCCATATTGAGTCAACAAAAGTTTACTGAGTCCTCGTAGTGGACCACTGGGATAAGGGAGCCTTGGGCCTAGCCTTGTTTCTATCCATACCTCCCTTACTTAGGCCCACTCCATATGAACTGGTCTTTTACTATTCTCATACCCCTTGCCTCTATGCACAAATTTTATTTTCCTTTTTATAATTGTTTCAAAACTGATTTTAGAAAATAGTTTCTTTCACTTAAAAATTCTACATAAATTTACCAAGTATCTAAACACATTCAAATAATTTTCTATTATTTTAGTTTCTGATTTCATCAATTTTTGCATATCATTTTGTATTTTTCTTTCAATTTCTTTTCAAAGTAAAAAGTCTTTTGATACTTGAACTTTCTCCATTTATTTGGCATAGCTCCTAAATAGTTTTTTATTAATTCTTTTTTCAACATTCAAAGGACAAATTAAAGCTTTAAAAAAATTTTATTTCATTTTTAAAGTCATTTTATCATGCATTTTGACCATACTTTTATGCATTCTTTTGATTTGTTTCCGGGTGACTTTGAGGTCTCTTTTGACCTAGTTTTCTTTTGAATTTGCAATGATCTTTTAACATGTTGTTTACTTCTAACTTAGGTATTTTAAGACCAATTTTCTTAATTTTTACAAGTATTTTGATATTTGTTTGATTCCTTGTGATTGAGGTAACATTTGTGGACTTTTCTCTCTTTCCCTTAACCCTAGTTCCTTAGGAGGCACTTGTGCCATTATTTTAGGATACTTTAATGAGGTTATAGGTCACCTTTATACATTTTTATAGGTCATCTCTTGCATTTATAGTTCATGAAGAGTTGTGTTTGTGTTTGTGCATCCTTACTTGAACACTTAACTTAACTTCTGCACTTCATTCCTTCTTATGCTTAACATGCTTCATGTTTGCATTGAACATGATTATCCACTCACATCATAAGCATCTAATATTGTGTATGCTACTGACTCATACTCATATGAATCCATTCGTGTATGTCATCTTTCATTTATGACTTGTATCTCAAGTAATGGTCATTTGATTCTTATGTGACATCTTTTGCTCACTAGATTAAATTGTCTTAACATGTTTTATATATGCATTTGGTATGATCACATTTGCATTCTCATAATGTTATATTGGTCATATGAAACTGACTTGCATTCATTCACATCTATTTTTCATCTTTGACTTATAACTATGACTTGCTTCTTTCTTCTTATGTGAACATAAACTTGTCTTCTTTTCTTCATCTCATCTCTTTATGAACTAATTCATCCATGCATTGCATGATAATCTCATATCATATTTAGGAATTATTATAGGTCATATCATTCTAACTTTGATGATTTGTCATTCATCCATTCAAGTTATGTGTCATATGTAACACCCCAATTTTTAATAATTTATCTGTCGTGTATTTTGGTGCTTTGTTGGCCTTGTTTAAGGCACGTGTCTTTATGTTTTGTTGTAGTGTCATAGTGGGACGGGTAAAATTATGGTGCGATTAGTAGTATTGTGGAGTGCAGTAATAAGAATAGATCCATTAAGACATTATTATTATTATTATTATTATTATTATGTAAATAATATTAGTAATATTGAGATTATTATTATTTTGTTTTAATTAAAATAAGGGTGATTTGGTAAAACATTATGGTGAGTGTTTTAGGGGAAAATTAGATTAATCAGAAAAATTAAGAAAAAGATTAATCATAACTTTGTGGGAGAAACCAAAGGAAGCCAGGAAGAGGAAGAACAAATAGGGCATTATCCAGAGATGAAATTCGCAGGAATTTATTCAAGATTCGAGGTAAGGGGGGTGAATAAACTCAATATGGGTGTTATAAGCATGACAGGATAATGGGGCTTCCTTAACCCCGTAGGATTTTTGTATATAAATCTGTTTGAATTCCTTTGGGTGGTATGATTTGATTTCTGTTGAAATCGTATGTGATATATGGAAAATCTGTCATAAAATGATGAGCATAATTGTTGTTGTTACTGCTATATCAATGTTGTTGTTGCTGGACTGGTTTGATGCAGGTGAATGTGACATAACTCGATCTAAGACCAGTAATGGTTATAGTAATAATAGGTGAAAGAAATTACATGAATTATCAAACCTAAAATTGATGTAGAAATAAGTTTAGGACTGAGTTAGAGTGGAAAAATATGAAACCCGTAGCAAAATCTGGACTGGTGGGGGAAAACAAGTTTTAGTAACAGATCTGGGCATTACGAGTAACACCCTAGGCATTACACATAACACACCAGGCATTACTCATAACATTATACTGCTACGCAAGCATTACGCGTAAGGGACAGGTATTACGCGTAACACCCTAGGCATTACGTGTAACACCAGCAGAGGTGAGGAAAAATGTGTTTTTTATTAGATTTCTATCCCGATTTCCCATACATTGTCGATTCTCTTGATCTGAGGCATTAGTGTGGACCTTAAGATGTAATTAATCGAGGTTTGATGATGAAAGGAATCTTAAAAAAATTCCGGTGGATTAATCAAACGACTAATTAAGTAAGTTGAGTGAAGTACTTTGGTGATTGTAATACTTATGGTTGGAGGTAAAATGGATTAATAATTGACACCTAGTGGATTAATCGGGCGAATAACTAATTAATTTTAGGTGATGTATTTCCTTGGTGAAGTATAGACTGAGTTGATGGAATAAGTATGGTGAACTATGGTGTGGTACGATGAGTGTGTATTCCTTAGGTGTTTGGGGAACTCGTGTATAGGTATGATTATTGGTGTAGTTGTGTCATAGGTGGTTCTGTGTGATCAGAAGGGTTGTTGCTATGATTGGTTGTTGAATGTGTGTTGTATGTATTTTTGGTGTGATCCATAGGATTGAGTTAATGTATAATACTTATTATACACATGTTGTATGCACAAATTTCCATGTTGTATATCTTTTGTGATAGGATGGATCGCGAAGAGGTATAATGATGATTATACTTGTGTTGTATGCATATTCATTATCATGCATTCATAAAATTATTTTTTATTTTTGGTGGTATAATTCGTTTCTAGATGGGCGTATGCAAATTATCTGTATGTTGGAGATAAATCATTGCCAGATGGGTGTATGTGATTTATCCGGATTCCTCTAGAAATCAGGTTCGATTGAATGAACCATGGTGAATTGGTACCACATGCATTGTGTCTTTGTTGGTTCACATTGCATATTGTTGTTGTTGAATCATGTTGTCTTGTTGATGATTATTGTTGTGAATATGCGTTGTTTATGTTGATTTTGTGAGATATTACCCTTTAACATATATTATACACCGTTAAATTATTGAATGTAGTTCTCACCCCCTTTGTTGCTTGTTGCGTACGTGCTTCATTGGAAGTACAAATGATTCAGGTACTTGAGTACGCTTGGAGTACAAGCTTCTTGATCGAGACATAGGAGTCGCTCTGTTACGTAACACGGGAATCGGGAATTTTTTATGTTGACTTATTCTTGTTATTAGTTACGTATAGTATATTTGATGTTGACTTATTCTTGGTATTAGTTACGTTATGTATCGTATTATTTATGTTGACTTAATTTCTTGTTAATAGTAGACAGAATCGTGTTGGGTGAAAAAGACATATTTTTTCAGCTGAGATAGTATGTTCAGTAGGTTTTTTGGAGTTAAGCCAAAAGGTTATTAGTTGTTTTGGGGGAAATTGATGTGAATTCCTGTATCCAGAAATGAGATGAATTTGAGGGTTTGGTATGTTGATTGAATATTACTAATGGCTAGAATGAGAAAAGTCGAAGTTGTGTCTACTAAGTAAGTAGGAGGACTCTTTGAGAAGACACTCTGATGTTTTCCTTGATTGCAAAGATGATGTTTCTTGGAAGTAAGGTCACAACGATGGACCGTCGGTGGTACGCGATTGCCTATGCATTTTCGAAGAATATATTAGAGGTGTTGTTATAGAGAAATATGGAACTATTCCTTGATCGGTCCCTGGTACTAAAAGGAATCGTTAGGAGATTCATATATAAAAAAGAATTGTGGAAGCAAGGGTGCCTTCTGGGAAAACTTCACCGTTATTGATATAGAAAGATGAGGGTATGAAGTTGCATGTTGATTGGTGAATATTATGGGAATTCACAATCGTAGTGGGAATAAATTGGATTCGATTGGTAAAGGATCACAAGCGATATGGAATTCACTAGTGGTTTACTTATGTTGTGAGTTGGAATATCCTATCAACAGAAACCTTGAGTTAGTTGGGACTTCATAAGAGTAGTAGACTAGGGATGTGGCAATCGGAATCAGAGATTGATAAGTCATTTTGGATAAATTTCTTGTGTTGATGATTGTGAGATAATGAGATTTATGATGTCAGTATTGAGTTATGTTTTGGCATAATATGATAAGAGGTGGATGAGTCTTTGAAAATGTAAAGATATGAATATTTGTCAAAAATTAATTGTAACCATGTGTCTTCGCAATGTAGGGATGTTGAATTGTTGCCACATGAGTGTTGTATGTTTTGACGCGGAATATGGATAGCTCATAGATGTTTTCGAGAGGTTGGACCGCAAGATGCGAAATTGTTCTCAAGCTACTTATTGTTGTTGTTGTTGTTGTTGTAGAATTGAGAGAGAAAGGTAAAGGTATCGTTATATGCATTGGATCAATGGGATAAGAGTAAAATAGTAAGCGTGCAATATTTGTATTTCTAGAATTTATGAATCAAGGGTTTGGCTAATATGGAAATTGAAACATTGGAAGGATGATCCAATGAGGAAGTAAATGTAATGTGAAACCATGGATTGATCACGGACATTTTGTAGAGGATAATGGTGACTGTTATGTATTAAGGTTGTATACGAAGTATGAATTGTGCCTTTCATATCTACTTGAATAAGTTTGAAATGGTAATTTTTGAGGATGTCTTGATCTATGATGAAAGCAAAAGAAGAATGTGGGGAATGTTGGAAATATAAATATAAGAGTTGGAAAAGATACAATTATATATCAAGTTATTGAGTGTGATTTTGATGGAAAGATGTGGATCTTCTTGATTGTGTTATTCAAAGGAAGGTATTGTTATAAGTCTGTCCGAAGTAGATGTGGATCTACAATGAAGAAACCCGAAGCAGTTTATAGAGATTATAATGTATTTGGACTTAGTTGGTTATTACTACAATTTACAAAAAGTGTTTCTAAGTCAGTATTTTGTTAACTCAGTTAACTTGCGAAAGATAAGTTGTTTGTTGGGAAGATTTGTTGTGAGAGAGAGTTTTAGAGAGCCGAAGTAGCGGATGACTACAATTATAGTTTGATTTTTCCTGATGTTAACAAACTATGGGTGGAGCGTTGGGATATAATTGTGATGAGTTTGCAGGGTATTAGTACCTGACGGTGAAGTCGTAGTTTATGATTTACAATAATCGATGATTTATGGAAGTATCTATCGTATCCATGGATTGAGAGTAGATGTGAGTGAAATTGTGTTGAGTATTCAGTAGTATTGTTGTTATGATTTGAGATCAAATGTTTGATAATCGCAAGAGTATACAATTTTGGTTTGGTCAAAAAGAGTGGAGTGTGAGACGATAAATAGTCAGAATTCATGATGAGGTGAGCCCGAAACCTTTTCCTATGTTTACTTTGTTAGTGGAGAAGTTGGAATTAAGTTAGCAGTCAAGAGACTCGCATCTGGTGTAATGAGGTATAAAAAGTGAACAATGATATTTTGGTGATTGTAAGAAATAGTTAAAGTTGGGTGTGAACTTAATGGAGTAGATAACTTCGAGTAATCAAGTTGTGCAGCGGAAGAGTGAGGTGGTATAATTGTTTATATGTAAATGTTTAGTAAGGGCTTGAGATGTCGAGTGATACAACTTGTTGGGATAATAAGACTATTAGATATCCCAGAATGGAAGTATTATGGCGAGAAGTTACGTATTAATCACGTATTACTGGGTATACAAATGTATAAGTATATGTGTTATTTATGTGCTTTATTGGTGGGTTATGAATATGTTGTTTCAATGCTGAGGACAATGAGGTTAGTTTATTAGCGGTGTTGTTGTAACTAGAACGATGTGTATTATGAAATTTTGGTTCTTGTCCTTATTCTCATCTCGTTACCTATGGTGATGGTACGAGTAACTAATTCCTATGATGGGGAATTAGGGGAGTGTCACCTTTGGTGATGGTAACGATTTTTGTTGTGTACAAGTTCAGGCGTAGGCATGCGTGTCGTAACTGGATGATTAGTTGTGTTTTATTGTCGTTGTAGTTGTCTTGGTGTTATTGTTATGGTAGTTTTGGGTTAATCATAGTGTTGCCGGTTATGGAAGGGGAGTGATTAGTCGGATGCGAGAACATATATGGGTTGATTCCACTTAGTACAATTTTCGAGGACGAAAATATTTTAAGTGGGGGAGAGTTGTAACACCCCATTTTTAATAATTTATCTGTCGTGTATTTTGGTGCTTTGTTGGCCTTGTTTAAGGTGTGTGTCTTTATGTTTTGTTGTAGTGTCATAGTGGGACATGTAGAATTATGGTGCGATTAGTAGTATTGTGGAGTGTGGTAATAAGAATAGATCCATTAAGACATTATTATTATTATTATTATTATTATTATGTAAATAATATTAGTAATATTGGGATTTTTATTATTCTTTCGTTTTAATTAAAATAAGGGTGATTCGGTAACACATTGTAAACACCCCAAATTTGCCCTCACCCATTCACACCATGGCTTGTGATCATCTCATATGCATAAACACAATCATATCATCTCACATCTCATTTTTTGATTCACTGCATAGTTTCTAAGGCATCTGCACCTAGGGTTTGTGATCTGAGCAACCTCAGGGCATCTTGAGCCACTCCAAAGGCCACTAATCAACTCCAAGGGGTCCATGTGTGTTCTTATGTCATATTCCATCTCCTCAAAGTCAAAAATGCAGAGGAATCACAAGAACTAGGGTTTGAGTGGATGCAGAGCCAGGCTAGACTGCACAGTTGACTGAAAATTAGGGTTTTGGTTCCAGAGGCCATAACTCCAATTTTTTTGGTCATTCTTGTTTCCATTGGTCTCTATATGGTATAGGGAGTATGCATATCAATTTTCATGAAGAAATTCCATGGGGAAGTCATCTGATCAAGGGTTGACTTTTCAGACAAGTCAGTGCAAAATCAGGGCATCTGAGGCCCCCAATGACCCAACCAATGGGTGATCTTCATCATTTTGAGTGTATATGATCTTTATTTGATCATGGAAGAAGGTTGAAGTTCATGGAAATCAAGAATTTAGGGTTTTTGCAAATGTTGACTTTTTGGGCATAGTTGACTTTTTCAAGAATGCATCATTTTAGGTCATTTTTCAAGCCTTGATTCTTGATCCAAAAAGGCTTCAAATGGAAAAACTTTGGTCATGAAAGTTGTAGATCTCATCTTTACCTTTTCAAAAAGTACAAGAACATGATCAAACTCTTCTTGGATCAAAAGTTATGGCAAGGCAAAATTGGCTAAAATCATTGATTTTTAAGGCATGCCTCAAATGGAAATTTTGCAAAGTCATGAACCAATGCATTATGTGACTTCTAATTGGTATCAAACCAGCACATAAACTTTCTCTAAGTCATGAAAATCAGATTTGAACCAAGAATGCCCATGGTTTCATGTTTGGTTGGACAAAGAATCACATGTGAACCAAAGTTACAACAACTTGCAAAACCACTCATAACATTTTACCAACTTGCTGCCTTGAATGCTGGACCAAGCCTAGCCTTTCCCTTCACTTTGCTGCGCAGCCCATGCCCATTGTACTTGCCTAGAGTCAAGCCATACTTGCCTTGCACAAAAGGTGGACTTTATGCAAAAGTAAACATCCCAATCACCACAGGCCATGTCACATCCTCTGGCCACTTGCATTTGTTTATTGTATCCTTTAGCAAGCAAAACATAAGACTAAGCAAGGCTGAAACATCTCATACCAACACATACACAAGAACACTCCATTTTGCTTTTGCCTTCGAAACTCTCTGCCCAGCTCACATACATCCAAACCATCTTTACCAATCATCTCACCATGTCTCATTGAGCCCAAAGCAACCAAGAACCAGGCCTTAAACAAGCTACAACATCACTGCACCATTTTCACACCAGCTTGCAGTTTCATTCGAAACTCTCACCCTAGCTCACCAACATACAAACAAACACTCCAGACCTTCTCCATTCATCCTCAGGACCACAAACCATCATTCACAATGGCCTGAAACCTCCAGAAACTCCATTGCCATTTCTGACTGAGCTGAAGCAGGAGCTTTCGAAACTCACTATCCAGCCAACCTAAATTCTCTTTAAGCATTCAAACATCTTCTGTGGACCAAGTGGAGTAGTTTGCACTGAAGGAAGTGGCCAGAAAGTCTTCAAACTGAAAGCTTCGAATCTCAGGTAGCCTGAAATTTATTTTTCCAGAAATTGTTTTTCTTGTTACAAACTTGTTCTATGTGCTTCACTGATCATCCTGGTATCATTGGTTTTGAAAATGGCTTTGATTTGAGAGTTTAATTTGTCTCTGAAGCTTGCGTGCCCTAGTTTTTATTCCTTTCGATTCAGCTTGTTTAGGAAGAAGAAATGTGTTTTAGGATAGGGGTTTGATTCGTGAGGATGTGAGAAACATTTCCATGGTTTTAGATTTCATTTTAGTGACCTAGGGAAAGATTTGGAAGTTTTCAGGGGAGAAGGTCACCGGAGAAGACGACCGGAGCTCGTCTCCGGTGACCTGAAAGTGATTAGTCATTTAATTAGGGTTAGGGCAAGTTTTAAATGTGAGCCACTGGATCTTGTTTCCCGCGTGTGAGTGTGTGGCTGAGATCATGCCATTTTCAATTAATCAGGATTAATTAATTCTAATTAGGTTTAATAAATTAATTAGTCAGGTTTGAATTATGACCATTGGATCTGGCGCGTGGTCAATGGTTTCCTTTCCAGATTGAATCCCAACCCTACATTGTGCATACTTCAGTTTAATTTATTTTTAATTCATTTTCTTTTCAATTAATTTGCATATTTATTTTAAAATAGTAAAAAATTCTTAAAAATTATGAAACTTTTTCCTAAAAGTTTTATTAATTTTTAAGACCCAAAAACATTTTTATTTTATTTTTTATCATTAAAAAAGTATTTTTAAATATTTAAAAGATTATTTTTAATTGATTAATGGGAATTAATTAATTAAAAATACTTTTAGGTATTTAAAAATTACAAAAAAATTCATGAAATGTTCTAAGACATTTAGAAACATTGTCCAACCTTCAAACCAAATTTCTTTTTTTGATCTTGATGCATTTTAAGAATTTTTCATTGAATTAAATCATATTTTGTGCATTAATTTGATCATAAGTTTAAAAATTCATTTCTGTCTATTGGATAAGGTTTGGACATTGGTTCTTCTTGCATTGTTTTCTATTTTGCATGTATTTTCAAGGATAAAATGGCCATGATTTGATCTTGCATTTTCCAATTGTTTGGGCATTTCTTTTGTTAAGAACCCTAAAAAACCCTAATAACTTAGAAAATTCATAACTTGAGTTTGGTTGAGAGTTGAGAGCTCCCCTTTGGGCAGTGGTCTATTATAGGTTTAGGGTTTCTTTGGGTAGCATTTTCCATTTTTTATCTTAAGGTTTGCTTCTGTTTTGGGTTTTGGTTTGATGTTTGATTCATAAACCCTAATTTGGGCTTTCTTTTGCATCCTTCTTGCATTTCCTTGCATAACTTGACTTGTCTTTGCATTTTGTGCATTCTTGTGATTCATTTGACATCTTAAGACATGTAGGAAGCATCTTTGATCATTGCATCTCATATTTTCCATGTCATTTGTCTTGTATGCTTCATAACATTTCATGCTTGTTCATGCTCCTTAACTTGCATCATTTGCATCCATGATCTTATATGAACATCTCCATTGTCTTGCCTCATGTTTGCAGCACCTCATAACATCATGATCATCATCAACATGCTTCTGGTTTTGCTTAGCATCATGCCATTTCATCTCATCTTGCATTGCATTGCATTCCTTTCTAACATTTCAGGTGGTAAGTAAACTTGAGAAGTGAATTTGCCTTCACTTCTCATAACTTTTCTTTTCATCTCTCTTGCATGCATTGCTGCATTTCTATATGTGTTTGAGATTGAGCTTGCTCATTCTTGTCTCTCCCACTTTCTTTCTTCAAGTGACTTGACTTCTTGAATGAAGCAAGTCACTTTGCTTCTCTTGATCCTGTTCATCTGCTTCCTGGTGGCCTTTGAAGATTGTTCTTGGAAACCTCACAAACCTTAGGAACAACCAAGCATGACAATGATTAGGGTTTTGATTAGTCCCCCCTTCCTAGTTTTTACCTTTGTGTCTCTCTTTGAGTCTTCCCTTCTCATCTCATAATCAGGGACTAAACCCTAAAGGCTTTAAGGCTTTGTGATCAAGCTTATGCCTGCATCCTTCTTTTAGGATGGAGTGTATAACTTTAATCCTAAGTGTTAAACCCTTAATGTGTTCAACTCCTTTAATCAATCCATCTAATAATCATCAAGACATCACACTTGTAACTTGGGCCTTGCATTAGGGTTCTAATTCTTCCTTAAGTGGTTAAGAAGGACTAACCCTAGTGTTAATGGACAAGTCCCCCTCAAGTTGTCTTACAAATCATAAAAATCACTTCATCATCTTATCATTAAATAAAATCCACTTAATAAAGGCTTTGTTTTGTCATGAGTTTAATCCCTAATCATGGATTAAGTTGAGGAGCTTTCCTCAGCTTAAACATTCTCATCTATTATCCTTCTATTAGGATGGTGTAATGAGTCTGTTTAATCCCTAATTATGGCTTAATCTCATTACTTAACACTAAACAAAAACCACAAAAACACCTAAATAATCACAAGTAGGTTAATGATCTTAATCCTACACCAAAGGTGATTAAGTGTGAGAATCTGACTTCACACTTAAAGTATTCTCATTACCCCTAATCAGAGGGAAGATGTGATGAGTTTACTAACCCATTGGTTTAGGCTTAAGCTCATCAACTTATGACAAACTTTCAAAAGCAATAAAAGACTGAAAACACAAAAACAAACAATAATCGTCTCCTCCGGGATTCTTTTCTCATCTCATTCACTCACAAACGGGAATTTGCTTCTTCCGTCTAATGCAAGACAGTTTGCACCTGAGCCAGACAGGTCATACACTTGAGCATTGACAAGCAAGCAATTCACAAGTCAACTCACCTTTCAGTCTCTTTGGGTCGAACTACGGTGTTCTGACTTCCTCATTGCACGAGAGGATACGTAGGCATAACTTAACAGTTATCGAACAAAAGTCTCTGTACATTCCCTTTCCTTCCAGCTTCATTCTTTAGCCTCATACTCCTGAGCATTTCACTCTTGTTCTTACACTGACACTGTATATTTTATCACACTTCACTTTCCCTTACACTGACACCTGTACATTCTTTTCCAGCTCTTTTACACACAAATTGCACTGACACTACCCCTTTAAAACACAAATCTTTTAAGCGTGGATCCCGTCGAGTACGACGGACAATCTGGGTGCTAATACCTTCCCAGGTTGTAACCAACCCCCTTTCTCAGTCTCTCTGGTTCGCAACCGTCTTATCCATTTCCTTCTAGGTCTATGCAGCATTGCCTTTCCTCCGGGATAAAAATGCCTAGCTGGCGACTCTATTCATCTCCAGTGAGTTCACGGCTGTGTGTTCTCATTGTCCCTCTCGCCGACCGTTCGCGTCTGTACCCTTATCTGACCTGGTTTCATTTATCGGGAGCGACACACATTATGGTGAGAGTTTTAGGGGAAAATCAAATTAATCAGAAAAATTAAGAAAAATATTAATCCTATAGTATTTTTGTATATAAATCTATTTGAATTCCTTTGTGTGGTATGATTTGATTTCTGTTGAATTCATATGTGATATATGGAAAATTTATCATAAAAATGATGAGCATAATTGTTGTTGTTGCTGCTATATCAATGTTGTTGTGGCTGGAATGGTTTGATGCAGGTGAATGTGACAGAACTCGATCTAAGACCCGTAATGGTTATAGTAATAATAGGTGAAAGAAATTACATGAATTATAGAACCTAAAATTGATGTAGAAATAAGTTTAGGTCTGAATTGTAGTGGAAAATCATGAAACCAGTAGAAAAATCTAGACTAGTGGGGGAAAATAGGTTTTAGTAACAGATATGGGCATTACGAGTAACACCCTAGGAATTACGCGTAACACACCATGCATCATGCATAACATTATACTGTTAATTACACGTAAGGGATGTAACACCCCCTTTCTATACCCACAAATAATCACTTAAAATCACTTAGGCACATATTCAAAATTTCATCAGAGTATATTTGAAAAACGGTATAAAAGAGCAATGCCACATTATACTTGAAATTGAAAACATACAACACATGCTCAATAAAGATATGCAACAAACGGGGTAACTTACATACACAAGGATTTCATCCTTACAACCGCATTCATCAATTCATTAAATAGTAGAAACAAAACATAACATTTTCAAACTTATATACTTATCATAAATATATCTGCAAGTTTGAATCACCAAAATATTCCATGTTTACATAAAACCTTTCACATCAACATACATATACAAATGTATTCACAAAAGGCATCAAGCCGACCCTAGCTACCCGGTGTTACATATCAGAGCCGACCGACCAAAAAGATGAAGACGAGCTTCACAAAAATATCATCCAGCAACCTACTCTACAATGCCTCATAGAGCATCATAAAACAGCAGAAGGATGAGAAACATTATCATAATAATATTGAATATAATTATATATCTTAACATATAAGATGCACATAAAGCATATTCTCACCACAATTCATACCTCATCACCTATACACATCGCAACGTGTACATATACTAATCAAGCATGTTCATCATGCGCCAATTCACTAATTCACATAAACTCATATTATTTATGTTCATTCCTCAATTCTATTCATTCCGCATAAACATACGTCTAGCTATGTTTAATCACACATATACATTACAAATGTATAAATCACATACATACACATATATCAAACATGCATATATATATATCAACAAGTATGTTTCATCACACATACTATCATCTCCATAACACTCCAAATAAACATATGCACATTCATGTTTATTTCTGCATATCATAATTAAAATGATGAAATGAAACTCATAGAGACCGACACATGACTCTATGCAGATGCAAATGCGGTACCGACTCAACATTTCAGCAGGTTCACTCAGGAACCAAATGGAATCATCTCTTGTTACCTAAAGTAACTCCCCGTCAGGCACATGATATTCCCCATTGCTCACACCCCACATGGGCACACAATGTTTATGGATTGCTCACACCCCACACGGGCACACAATCCGATTGCTCACACCCCACACGGGCACACAATCAATGTGAATATATCACCCATCGCTCACACCCCACACAGGTACACGATGTTTCTGGATTGCTCACACCCCACACGGGCACACAATCCGATCGCTCACACCCCACATGGGCACACGATCTTGTTGTAGTCATCGCTCACACTCCACATGAGCACATGATGCTACAATGGATTCACAAAGAATCCCACAACACAAGAATGTATACATTATGCTTATATGCAAAATGACACACAACATTCTTGAAAATGCATACATATCAAAATATAGTTATGCATTCATCGCATACAATTAGCATACATTCGTGTTTAATTCAAGAAATGTATCTACTTGCCAATCGGCCACAACACAACAATCAAACCCACAATTCCATAATTAACATAATTACGTTTTAACGGAAAAGTCGGGTAAAAGTCGGCTAAAAATTACTTTTCTTAGCATCATTAGGTTCTACATGTTTTTAGCTTCGAATCAATATAAGGATCACAAAAAACAGATACCCGAAACTCAAGTTACGAAAAAAAATGTAAAAAACCAAAAATCCTCCCAAGCTCGCTGAGCGAAAATCACCCTGGAACTTTCGCTGAGCAAGGGGTAGCTCGCTGAGCGACCACTGCGATTTCAGCAAAATACCAGCTGCAAACAGTCAACCTTAACCACTCCAAATACCCAAAATACTTCCATAAACATGATCAACCACGCATTCTAGCTATCATACTTCGGCTATAACGATTTCAAACCGATTAATCTACCAATTTCTCACATTTTCTCTCAAACCCTAACTATTCATCTTCTCTAACTTCCATTAAAACCAAAACTCAACCAATCAAACACATACATAATCATACACAATATTAAGATAACAATGCTTATCACCCTTACCCGATTATTTCGATTCCTCGGAGCAAATCTTGAAGCTTTTCCAACTTTCCCTCTTTTCTCTTCTTTTTCTCTTCTCTCCTTTTTCTTTCTTCTCTTTTTCTTTCTATCTTTTCTTTCTCTTCTTACCAACTTATAACTTCTATTTCTATTTCACTCTTTCTCACTCTCTTATATTTTCTTTCTTCTATTTCTATTTTCTACTCTCTCCAACCAAATATCAATTTTCTCACAAAAATACCAATTCTACTAATTCTAACTTATCACTAATTAACAAAAGTCTAAAATACCCTCTTATCCAATTTTACCTGGAAATTCACAAAACGGTAAAATCTCACAACATGACATATCATCACATTAATTCATCAACATCAAATATCACCATGATAATTTCACAAATAAAACAATTATCATATTAATTTCACAAACCAAATAATAATTACTCAAATAAAATAAAAGACTCCAACAAAATTTGATTTTTGCGATTTCTGTCCCAATTTCCCATGCATTGTCGATTCTCTTGATCTGAGGCATTAGTGTGGACCTTAGGACGTAATTAATCGAGGTTTGATGATGAAAGGAATCTAATTACGAAATTTCGGTGGATTAATCAGACGACTAATTAAGTAAGTCGAGTGAAGTACTTTGGTGATTGTAATACTTATTGTTGGAGGTAAAATGGATTAATAATTGAGACCTAGTGGATTAATCGGGTGAATAACTAATTAAGGTTAGGTGATGTATTTCCTTGGTGAATTATAGACTGAGTTGATGGAATAAGTATGGTGACCTATGGTGTGGTACGACGAGTGTGTATTCCTTAGGTGTTTGTGGAACTCGTGTATAGGTATGATTATTGGTGTAGTTGTGTCGTAGGTGGTTCTGTGTGATCAGAAGGGTTGTTGCTATGATTGGTTATTGTTGTATGTATTTTTGGTGTGATCCGTAGGATAAAGTCAATGTATAATACTTATTATACACATGTTGTATGCACATATTTTCATGTTGTATATCTTATGTGATCGGATGGATCGTGAAGAGGTATAATGATGATTATACCTATGTTGTATGCATATTTATTATCATGCATTCATAAAATTATTATTGATTATTGGTGGGATAACTCGTTGCCGGATGGGCGTATGCGAATTATCTATATGTTGGAGATAAATCATTTCCAGATGGGTGTATGTGATTTATCCAGATTCCTCTAGGAATAGGGTTCGATTGAATGAACCATGGTGAGTTGGTGTAAACACCCCAAATTTGCCCTCACCCATTCACACCATGGCTTGTGATCATCTCATATGCATATACACAAAACATATCATCTCACATCTCATTTTGATTCACTGCATAGCTTCTAAGGCATCTGCACCTAGGGTTTATGATCTGAGCAATCCCAAAGCATCTTGAGCCATTCCAAAGGCCACCAATCAAATCAAAGGGGTCCATGTGTGTTCTTACATCATATTCCATCCTCACAAAGTCAAAAATGCAGAGGAATCACAAGAATTAGGGTTTGAGTGGATGCAGAGCCAGGATGAACTGCACAGTTGACTGAAAATTAGGGTTTTGGTTTCAGAGGCCATAACTCCAAATTTTTTGGTCATTCTTGTTTCCATTGGTCTCTATATGGTATAGGGAGTATGCATATCAATTTTCATGAAGAAATTCCATGGGGAAGTCATCTGATCAAGAGTTGACTTTTCAGACAAGTCAGTGCAAAATCAGGGCATCTGAGGCCCCCAATGACCCAACCAATGGTTGATCTTCATCATTTTGAGTGTATATGATCTTTATTTGATCATGGAAAAAGTTTGAAGTTCATAAAAATCAAGAATTTAGGTTTTTTGCAAATGTTGACTTTTTGGGCATAGTTGACTTTTCAAGAATGCATCATTTTAGGTCATTTTTCAAGCCTTGATTCTTGATCCAAAAAGGCTTCAAATGGAAAAACTTTGGTCATGAAAGTTGTAGATCTCATCTTTCCCTTTTCAAAAAGTACAAGAACATGATCTAACTCTTCATGGATCAAAAGTTATGGCCATACAAAGTTGCCAAAAATCATTGTTTTTCAAGTTATGCACCAAGTGGAAATTTTGCTAAGTCTTGAATCAATGCATGATTGCTGCCTCAAATTCATGTCAAACCAGCATGTGAATGTTCTCTAAGTCACAAAAATCAGAAATGGACCAAGTTTGCTCATGGTTTGGTTCATGTAACAAGGCATTTCCATGGAAAACCATAAAGCTAGCCAACTTGCATTTTCACTCATGACTACCTCACCAACTTATGACATTGGCTGCTGACTTTGGGCTAGCCTCTCCCTCACCTTTTGCTGCACCAGCACCCAACTTGTACTTGCCTAGTATCATGCCATGCCCTATCTTACACAAAAGTGGTTTTTGAGCAAAAGTTGATCTACCAATCCATAAAGTACAAGTCACATCTCACAGCCACTTGCATTGGTTTATTCATTCATTTTGCTGGCCATATCACATAAAAACCAAGGCTGAAACCACACCATTGACAACATTCACAAAAAACCTTCCAACTTGCAACTTCCTTCGAATTTCATTACACAGCCTGCAAACCCAAAATCTTTTTCCTCCATTCATCTCACCTTGATCCATAGAACACAAAGCATCAAGAACCAGAGCTTGAAACAACCAAAACACTTCACTGCCATCTCTCACCTCAGTTTGCAGTTTCACTTGCAACTCTCACTATAGCCCACAAACATCAAAACAAACTTTGCCAAACTTCTCAACACACTTCATAGATCACAAACAACCATCTCTCATAGCCTGAAAGTGCCAAAATCTCAACTGCCATTGTTGACTGAACTGAAGCAGTTCTCTTCGAAACTCATCATCCAGCAAGTCTAAACTCCATTTGAGCATCCAGACATCTTTGGGAGGCCAAGAGGAGCAGCTTGCACTTAAAGAAGGGGCCTGAAAGTTCCAAAATCCAAGGTTGCAAATCTCAGGTGACTCCAAATTAATTTTTCCAGAAATCAATTTGATTGTTACAAACTTGTTCCTTATGCTCTCCTGATCATGCTGATGCTTTTAGTTTTTGAAATGGATGTGTTTTGAGAATTTAATTGCTGTTTGAAGCTCGCGAACCCTAGAATTTAATTTCTTCGATTCAGCTTATTCAGGTTAGATAAATTTGTTTCAGTTTAGGGTTTTGATTCGTGAGAGGATAAGGATCATCCCCATGTGTTTAGATTTCATTTTGGATACGTTTTGAGAGGTTTTGAAGATTTTCAGGTGACCTTCTGGCCGGAGAAGACGACCGGAAGTCTTCTCCGGCCACCTGAGTTTAGTTTGCCCTAATTGCAGTCATTAAGGCAAGTTTGAATTCTGGCCGTTGATGCGCGTTGACCAGCTGACTTCCCTCCAGTTTCAATGGCCAGGATGTGTTTGATTAGCCCTAATTCTTCATTAAGTTTTAATTAATCCATAATTAGTCAGGAATAATCCCAACCACTGGATCTGGCGCCAGTCAACCATTTTAAATTTTTAGCGCATCCTGGCCCTCCAATCTGATGACTTTCATTTTATTTTATTTTAATTCATTTTTCTTGCAATTTATTTGTATAATTTATTTAAAATAGCTAAAAAATCATAAAAATTATGAAACTTTTTCTTTAAGGTTTTATTAATTTTTATGACACAAAAATATTTTTATTTTATTTTTTATCATTAAAAAAGTATTTTTAAATATTTAAAAGATTATTTTTAATTGATTAATGAGAATTAATTAATTAAAAATACTTTTAGGTATTTAAAAATTACAAAAAAATTCATGAAATGTTCTAAGACATTTAGAAACATTGTCCAACCTTCAAACCAAATTTCTTTTTTGATCTTGATGCATTTTAAGAATTTTTCGTTGAATTAAATCATTTTTGATGCATTATTTTGTTCATAAGTTTGAAAATTCATTTCTGCCTTTTGGTGAAGGTTGAGACATTGGTTCTTTTTGCATTGTTTTCCATTTGGCATGTATTTTCAAAGATAAAAAGGCCATGATGTGATCTTGCATTTCCTAATTGATTGGCATTTCTTTTGTTGCAAACCCTAAAAAACCCTAATAACTTGCAAAATTCATAACTTGAGTTTGGTTGAGAGTTGAGAGTCCCCCTTTGGGCAGTGGTTCATTATAGGTCTAGGGTTTCTTTGGGTACCATTTTCCATTTTTTTAGGTTAAGGTTTGCTTCTGTTTTTGGTTTGTGTTTGATGTTTGATCCATGAACCCTAATTTGGGCTTTCTCTTGCATCCTTCTTGCATTTCCTTGCATAACTTGACTTGTCATTGCATTTTGTGCATTCTTATGATTCATTTGACATCTTGAGACATGTAGAAAGCATCATTGATCATTACATTGCATATTTGCCATGCCATTTGTCTTGTATGATTCATAACATTCCATGCTTATTCATGCTCCTTAGCTTGCACCATATGCACCCATAACCTTGTATGATCATCTCCATGTCTTGCCTCATGTTTGCAGCACTTCATAACATCATAATCATCATGTGTACGCTTCTGATTTGGTCTAGCATCATATCATTTCATTTCATTTGGTATTGCATTGCATTTCTTTCTAACATTTCAGGCGGTAAGTAAACTTGAGAAGTGGATTTGCCTTCACTTCTCATAACTTTTCTTTTCATCTCTCTTGCATACCATGCTGCATTTGTACTTGTGTTTGAGATTGAGTTTTGCTCATTCTTTTTCTTCCCACTTTCTTTCTTCAAGTGACTTGACTTCTTGGATGAAGCAAGTCACTTTGCTTCTCTTGATCTTGTTCATCTGCTTCCTGGTGGTTCATCTGAAGACTGTTCTTGAAAACCTCACAAACCTTAGGAACAACCAAGCATGACAATGAATTAGGATCTTGATTAGTCTCCCCTCATAGTTTTACCTTTGTGTCTCTTTGAGTCTTCTCTTCTCATCTCATGATCAGGGACTAAACCCTCAAGGCTTTAAGACTTTGTGATTAAGATCATGCCTGCATCCTTCTTTTAGGATGGAGTGTATAACTTTAATCCTAAGTCTTGGACCCTTAAGGTGTTGAACTCTCTTAATTAATCCATCTAATAATCATCAAGACATTACACTTGTAACTTGGGCCTTGCATTAGGGTTCTAATTCTTCCTTAATTGGTTAAGAAGGACTAACCCTAAAGTTAATGGACAAGTCCCCCTCAAGTTGTCTTACAAATCATAAAAAAACACTTCATCATCATATCATTAATAAAATCCACTTAATCAAAGGTTTGTTCTGTCATGGGTTTAATCCCTAATCATGGATTAAGCTGAAGATCCTTCCTCAGCTTAAACACCCTCATCTATTATCCTTCTTTTAGGATAGTGTGATGAGCCTGTTAAATCCCTGATTATGGCTTAACCTCATTACTTAACACTAAACAAAAATCACAAAAACATCTAATTAATCACAAGTAGGTTAATGATCTTAACCCTACATCAAAGGTGATTAAGTGTGAGAATCTGACTTCACACTTAAGGTAATTCTCATTACCCCTAATCAGAGGGATGATGTGATGAGTTTACCAAATCCATTGATTTAGGTTTAAGCTCATTATCTTATGACAAACTCCAAAAAGAAATAAAAGACTGAAAACACCAATAACAAACAATAATCGTCTCCTTCGGGATTCTTTTCTCATCACCTTCACTCACAACCGAGAACTTGTTTCTTCCGTCTAATGCAAGACAGTTTGCATCTGTGCCAGACAGATCATACACTTGAGCATAGACTGCAAGCAGTTCACCAGTCAATCCTTTCAGCCTCTTTGGGTCGAACTACGGTGTTCTGACTTCCTCATTGCACGAGAGGATACGTAGGCATAACTTAACAGTTATCGAACAAAAGTCTCTGTACATTCCCCCTCTTTCCAGCATTTTTCTCTTAGCCTCATTATCATGAGCAATTCATTCTCGTTCTTACACTGACACATCATTATACACTTTACACTTCTTTTACACTGACACCTGTACATCCTTCTCCAGCTCTTTATACATAGATTGCACTGACACTACCCCTTTAAAACACAAATCTTTTAAGCGTGGATCCCGTCGAGTACGACGGACAATCTGGGTGCTAATACCTTCCCAGGTTGTAACCAACCCCCTTTCTCAGTCTCTCTGGTTCGCAAACCGTTTTATCCATCTTTTTCTAGGCCTATGCAGCATTGCCTTTCCTCCGGGATAAAAATGCCTAGCTGGCGACTCTATTCATCTCCAGTGAGTTCACGGCTGTGTGTTCTCACTGTTCCCTCTCGCCGACCGTTCGCGTCTGTACCTTCATCTGATCCGTTTTTCATTTGTCGGGAGCGACAGCTTGGCGACTCTGCTGGGGAAACTTATACTGCAACCAGGGCTTCTGGTTCTTTTTGTGGGTTCCTCCTAGCGCTTGATTGATTTGTGTTTATTGGGGGTGTTATGTGCTTGTTTGTGCTTGTATTTATTTTTATTCATTGCTTTATGTACAGTTACTTTACTGCTTTCTTTATTGCATTTATATATATCATACTGTCACTGTTGCTGGCTGGATCTGGTTTCCTTGTTTTTTTGGTGGGTGGGTATTTCATTGAGAGTTAAGGTCCTACACCTGGGACCTGAGTGACACCTAGGCTAGAGTGAATCATATTCTTTCCCATTCCATTTCGGTCTGGTGCGGGAATATGAAACACGGTTCAGATATGGGTTTCTTCTTGAGAACTCTGTGCTACGGATTTCCTGTAGTGCTAGGGGGATCTGGGAAGCCTGCTAAGTCTGGATGACCTTTTAGTATTGACCTTCAGAAATTGAGGTGAATTAGAGGAGGAATTGTTATGGTTATTGTAAACACTGTACCTCCGGGTTAGAAGTGTTTACACTTCTCATAACTGATCCAAGTCTGAGGATCCTTGTTCTAGATCACTACCTGTGAGGGGGTTGGGCTGTTTACAGGCTTGCAGGTACCTTGACCTCAGAATACCCTGTTACTTTGACTTTGTTAAGAATGCTCCATGTTGGATAGTTCTTGTGATTCTAAGACCCTGGACATGTGGCTCTTTATTTGAGTCCCCCACCTTGGTTACTGGATTTATAGACCTCCATCCGGAATTCTTGAACACACATGGATCTATACCAAGGCAGTTTATCCAGATCCAGCTCAGTCACAAACCCTTTGCATATCATTTGCATACATCCTCATTGCATCATATTAACTTGTGCTTATTTGTTTTTCAGGGTATCCATTTTCATCAGGTTTTGGTTTTGACCCCATCTGCAGCTTTGACCCATCTTCACCAGCATCTGCTTCAGTTTAGCTGTCTACTTCAGCACCAGCCAGTCAGTGGTTTTCTCTACTTCAGCATTGTCATCAGCACTCTACCCAGTCTTCAGCATCATGGCTCCAAAGAAAAGCAATATCACCTATCATTTCTTCCAACCAGACTTGTCAGACATCAGGAGGGTCCAAACCCTGATGACCCCAGATCACATACCTCTGTTCAGGGAGCATTATGGGGATATACTTGACTTGGTTATAGACATGGACCCATCTCAGAGGAGCCTGATCCATACCTGCATCCAGTTCTATGACCCCCCGTTGAGGTGTTTCACCTTTCAAGACTTTCAGTTGGGACCTCTCTTAGAAGAATATGCATCTTTGGTTGGTTTGCCTATCAAGAGAGAAATTCCTTTTAACCCTGAAATGGTCTTTCCCAGCAATGGAGAGATAGCAAGAGCTTTGCACCTGGAACCTGCTTTGATTGAGCAGCATATGACCTCTAAAGCTGGGATCCCTGGTTTTCATCTAGACTTCCTGATTTCTCAAGCTAGTTTGAAGGCCTCCCTGGGGGATTGGAAAGCTGTTTGTGCATTGTTGGCCTTGAGTGTATATGGAATTGTGTTGTTTGCAGATGAGCCCAGATTCATCAGCAAGAATGCCATCCACTTGTTCATCCTGAAGAACCCAGTGCCAACCTTGTTGGGTGACCTCTATTACTCAGTACATCAGAGGAATGAGAAACAGAGGGGTAAGCTAGTGAGGTGTTGTGCTCCACTATTCCATGCTTGGCTTCTCAAGCATCTACCCAGGACAGATGCATTCCTGAATCCTCATCAGCAAAGCAACTGGGCTAAGAGGCTCACTACTCTCACTGCAGCAGACATCAGATGGTGCACCCAAGGCACCAAGGGCAGAGATATGATCACAAGCTGTGGGCACTTTCCCAATGTACCTTTGGTAGGAGTTAAGGGAAGTATCAACTACAACCCCCTGCTGTTCAAGAGGCAATTAGGCTATGCACTGGTTCATGCTCCTAGGGAACAAGACCTGGTTGAGACCCTCTACTGTGAGAACAAGATCAGTTTGACTGTTGTTAGGCAGGCTGCCTGGGCCTGGGATCATGTTCAAACCAAGGGAATCACCATTCTGGGGAAGTGCAATAATGTGGCATCAGCCCAATATCATGAGTGGTCCTATGCTAGGGCCCAAATCTCAGGATTGCCCTTCACCATCAAAGACATGCCTGAGTCATCATCAGCACCACCCCCTGCTACTGTCAGTTTGGAAGAGTTTGAAGGCTTGAAAGAAAGAAATGAGAAGCTATCCCAAGCCCTGCAGAAGACCCTCAGGGAGAGGAGTGAAGGTGTGAGGGAGATTGGAAGATTGGAGAAGCTGAGGTTTGAGCACTTGACTAAGATTGAGAAGTCTGGAGACTATATCAACAAGTCTAAAGCTGGTGAGCAGATTCTGAAAAATGCTTGTAAAGAAGCCCAGTTCCAAAGAGCAAGGACAGACTTGTACTTGAAAGAGAGTCAGGCCAGGTGGGTCCGGATCACTGAAGCCCGTACTCTAGAAGACAAGAGAGTTCAAGATAAGATGGAGCAGATGGAAAAAGCCCTGGCAGCAGCCCAGGAGGAAATTTCAGAGTTAAAAATCAAAGCTGGAGTGAAGAAATCCAAAGACCAAAGCCAAAACAAGAAGTTGACTACAGCTGTTGCAACAAGAAACCTTCTCATCAGGAATCTTACGGAGCATCCGGCTGATCCTGTGACCGAAGCACTTCTTAAGGAAGTTCGCGAGGATGAGTTTGGCCTTGGAGTCTGATTATTTGCTTGTTGTTGTTCCTTTTCCATGTACTTTTGCTTTTTGGTGATGTATTTTTGACCCCTTAGAGGGCTAGTGTTGTAAAAAATGAACAATTTGTATTATTTTACCTTTGTAATATATTTGTGTTTGTTTCCATCTGGGTTCACTTCAAAAGCAACTTCAACAGCATCATCTTCAAGGGTCTGGACGGGTCAAAACTGAAGACCAAGCCGGATACCTTGATAGCAAATAAGCATACTGCATTGCATACTAACCCTTTTGTTTGTTTTGTAGGTTTTGTTTTATTGTTTCTAACCTCTGTTGTGACATTCAGGAATTATTGCTCGCCGCAGGCTATTCCCTCTCAACAGGCCACACAGGTACCCTACAAGAAACAACCTTCCGGGCATCCAGATGGACCAGTTGCAGCAAGACCTCAATGAGGCCAGAACCCAGATGGCTAATGAAAGGGTGGAGATGAGAACCCAAATAACTCAGTTCATGGAAGTTATGAACAACATGGCTCAGAGCCAGGAGAGGCTAAGGGCCATGGTTGAAAGACAGAATCAAGAGGAGCCTCATGTGGGAACTGCTGGCACTAGTAATAATGAAAGGGTGCAACCCCACATTAACCCTCCTGTTTTTGGCCCACATCTACACCCTGAGATTAATATTCCTGCAAACGTTCAGGGAACAGCTACTGCAGCCAGAGTACTTCAAGAGGATCCTCAGGAGGATCAGTTTACAGTCATGGGTGCTGGAGAGGAAACCTATGATAGGAGATTGGATGAGTTGGCTGAGAAGTTGAGGTCTTTGGAATCCCAAAATTCTTTGGGGTTCGATGTCATGGACATGGGTTTAGTAGAGGGGGTCAGGATCCCTCACAAGTTCAAGCCTCCATGTTTTGAAAAGTATAATGGGACTTCTTGTCCTCGAACCCATCTGCAATCTTTTCTCGGAAGATTAAAAGCTTACACCATGGACGAGAAGTTGTGGATGTTCTACTTCGAAGACAGTTTGACTGGAGCATCAAGGGAATGGTATTCCCACTTGACAAGGGCAACTGTAAGATGCTGGAAGGACCTGGCAGAGGCCTTCATCCGACAGTATCAATACAACTTAGACATGGCACCCAACAGGACTCTCCTAATGGGAATGTCACAGTCGTCAAGGGAAAGTTTCCGAGAATATGCCCAGAGATGGAGGCAATTGGCTGCTGCTGTTCAACCACCAATGTCTGAGAGAGAAATGGCAGACATGTTTATGAACACTCTCCAGGGAACGTATATTGACAGGTTGGCTGCTTTCTCGTCCACTAGCTTCGCAGATGTTGTTATAGCTGGGGAGAGAATTGAAAGCCTGTTAAAAATGGGTAAAATTTCCGACAATGGTGCTAGTTCGTCCAGTGGTACAAGAAAGCCTTTTACAGGCCCGAGAAGATCTGGCGAGACCAATGCCATTCACACCAGCAGGGGTAGGCCCCATTATGTTCCCAGAACCATAGCAGCAGTCACAATTCCTGCTCCAGCTCATCCTCTACCAGTCTATCAACCTCCTCAACAAAATTTCCAACAACAACCTCAGTATCAGCAGAATCAATATCCTCCAAGAAACAACTACAACAACAACTCCAACAACAACAATCAACAGAGGCCATTCCAACAGAGGCCCTCTCAAGCTAACAGGGTGATAGACCCGATTCCAATGCCATATGCTGCCTTATTGCCACAACTTCTGAAACTCAACCTAGTTGAGCTAAGAACGTTGGCACCTCCGGATCCAAACAGTCTACCAAGAAACTATGACTCAAACGCTAGGTGTGCTTTTCATTCCAACGCACCTGGTCACAGTACAGAAAAATGCAGGGCTCTGCATATGAAGGTACAAGACTTGGTAGACTCCAAGGCTCTGAATTTTGCACCTCCGCCCAATGTCAACAAAAACCCAATGCCAAACCATGGTGGTCCTCGAATTAACGCAATCGAAGAAGACACACCGTCTTATTTCATAACCAGTGTGGATCAGATCAGGACACCATTGGTGGAAATCAAAGCTCAACTCCGTGAAAACAATATATTTCCGGGGTGTGAACTAGGGTGCCCCTACTGCAATATTTCTTGGAATGGGTGTGAGGACTTGAGGAATGGCATTGACAGCCTTATTCAGAGCGGCTTACTGCAGATCACTACATCATTCCCGGCAAACCCGACGACTTCATCAGCAATGGTTTCAGATCCTCCTACAAATACAGCAACAATTGTTCCCAACAATTCATCAGCAACATCAGCAAGTACTTCATTTGTCCTACCAAATGATCAGTTTTCAACAGTTTCTCCTGCTACAACATCAGCTTCATTCCATTTCGACTCTCCATCAACAACAACGACAGTCCTTCCATCAGGACCTCCTACAACTCCAGCAAACGATCATGAAGATGTCTCTACTGTTACCATCTTCTACGATCCAGAAAATAACTCCGCCTACCATTCAGAGGGTGCTGCTCCCACTAGAGCACCAGTTACCATCTTTTATGATCCACAAACAATTGCGGTCCCTTCGGCAGCATCAATCAGTCCGGTTACCGTCACAGTACCTGGACCTGTACCATATGAGAGCAATAGGGCCATCCCTTGGCACTATGGCTCTGACGTGTACTGTGAAGGGAAAAGAATCACTCTGGAAACATCAGCACCTGCACCACAAATTGATAATGTGGGCGGAGGCGGAGGCTTCACCCGAAGCGGACGTCTCTTTGCTTCACAAGTCCAAAGACCTAATGCCGAAGCAGAAGCTGCTGCCAAGGCAAAGGGGAAAGGCCCGGTGCAGGAAGATCCAGCTGTCAAAGAAGCCCTGAAGACTCCGTTTGATCAGGAAGTTGATGAGTTTATGCGGATCATCAAAAAGAGTGATTATAAAGTTGTGGATCAGCTTCATCAGACTCCATCCAAAATCTCCATCCTCTCACTGCTCATGTGCTCCGAAGCTCATCGGAATGCACTACTGAAAGTACTGCACGCAGCTTACGTGCCCGAGGAGATTACTGTCAACCAATTGGAGACCGTTGTTGGAAATGTCACTGCTAGCAATGGGCTAGGGTTTACCAATTCTGACCTGACAGTGGATGGCCGCAATCACAACAAAGCCTTGCACATAACTATGGAATGCAAAGGAGCTGTCCTTTCACATGTGCTGGTGGACACAGGATCATCCCTGAATGTCCTACCAAAGAAGGCTCTGGTGAAGCTTGAATATGATGGACTGGCATTGAGACCCAGCAACCTGGTGGTTAGAGCTTTTGATGGCTCGAAGAGATCGGTTCTGGGAGAAGTTGAGCTGCCTGTGACAATTGGCCCGCAGACCTTCAAAACTATCTTTTATGTGATGGACATTCAGCCCGCCTACAGCTGTTTGTTGGGTAGACCCTGGATTCACGCCGCTGGCGCAATAACGTCTACCCTTCACCAAAAGCTAAAATATGAGTGGGAAGGCCAAGTTGTCACAATTTGCGGGGAAGAGGATATATTTGTGAGCCATCTGGCTACTTACAAGTATATTGAAATGGATGGAGAGATCGTTGAAACCATGAGCCAAGGTTTTGAGGCCTTGAATGTCAATGAAGCGTCTGCTGTGTCAGGGATCTCCATGTCATCATACCAACAAGCCCGGAAGGTTGTTGAGGAAGGAACTGCCCTAGGCTGGGGCAAGGTTTTAGCTGTGGAAGAGAAGAAGGACAAGTTTGGGTTGGGTTACAAACCAACTCAACATCAAGTGAAGGCTGCTGGAGAGCCTGGTTTTGTCAGTGGGGGGATGCTTACCCCCGATGCTATCAACTGTCTGGAAGACGAGCTGGAAGAGGAGCGCAACCTGGAGAATTGGATTCGTCCGAAGGTCCCGGGGAGCAGTGTCTCGAACTGGTCTTCCCAGGGAATTATAAGTGTTACTCGAGCAGAGTAATTATTATTTCCTGTATTTTTTTAAGCATGCATCAAAGTCTTGCATCTTGCCCAAGATGACAAGACTCATTTTGTAATCAGGGCCATCTGTACTTTTGTGCAAACAAGATTAAATTAATGAAATATCAGACAATCTTTTGCAAACGAGTCTTTTTCTTTTATGTTCACTGTTTTTCCATTTTTCTTTTTGTACAAAAATAAATGGCGGTGTTTTCAAAATGATAACTTCATTTCACTTTTTTCTAAAGCAAGATTAAAATCAATCACTAAAATGAACCAATTAAACCCTTGCAGAGAGTGTCATCCTGACCGCACCGACAACAGCACGGCTATGACGTCGTATGGCTTTGACAATCCGATCAATCAAGCTGATGAAGGGGTTGATGAAGAATATGAGCTCCCTGAAGAGCTAGCCAGGTTGCTGAGACAGGAGGAAAAAGTTATTACTCCTCACCAGGAGGAGATTGAAGTGATTAATCTTGGTACGGAAGAAAATGTGAAAGAAGTTAAAATCGGGGCCTGCCTGCAAGACTCAGTGAAGAGACAGCTGATAGATCTGCTTCAAGAGTATGTTGATGTGTTTGCTTGGTCGTATCAAGATATGCCAGGGTTGGATACCGACATTGTTGTGCACAAGCTGCCTCTGAGGGAAGAATGCCCACCAGTCAAACAGAAGTTGCGCCGAACTCGCCCAGACATGGCTATGAAAATCAAGGAAGAGGTACAAAAGCAATGGGACGCCGGGTTCCTTGCTGTGACTAGCTATCCTCCGTGGGTTGCTAACATAGTACCTGTGCCTAAGAAGGATGGCAAAGTAAGGATGTGTGTTGATTACCGAGATCTGAACAGAGCTAGCCCGAAAGATGACTTCCCATTACCTCACATTGATGTATTGGTGGATAACACGGCTCAGTTCTCGGTATTCTCCTTCATGGACGGATTCTCAGGATATAACCAGATCAAGATGTCACCTGAAGACATGGAGAAGACAACATTCATTACACCTTGGGGCACGTTCTGTTATAAGGTGATGCCATTCGGACTGAAGAATGCTGGTGCCACCTATCAACGGGCTATGGTAACATTATTCCACGATATGATCCATAAGGAAATCGAGTGTTATGTGGATGACATGATTGCCAAGTCCCTTACAGAGGAAGACCATCTGGTGAATCTGCTCAAGTTGTTCAAGCGTCTGAGAAAGTATCAACTGAAGCTGAACCCCAACAAATGCACATTCGGGGTGCGATCCGGTAAGCTGCTGGGCTTTATTGTAAGTGAGAAAGGGATTGAGGTTGACCCTGATAAAGTCAAAGCCATCCAAGAGATGCCTGCACCGAAAACTGAGAAAGAAGTTCGAGGGTTCTTAGGTAGATTGAACTACATTTCACGGTTCATATCTCACCTCACAGCAACCTGTGAACCTTTGTTCAAGCTGTTAAGAAAAGAACAAACGGTCAGGTGGAACGAAGATTGCCAAAGGGCTTTTGACAAGATTAAAGAATATTTGCAAGAACCTCCAATACTCATGCCGCCAGTTGAAGGAAGACCTCTAATTATGTATTTGACCGTATTGGAAGAATCAATGGGGTGTGTGCTGGGCCAGCATGACGAGTCTGGTCGAAAAGAGTATGCAATATACTACCTAAGCAAAAAGTTTACCGACTGTGAACAGCGTTATTCACTGCTCGAGAAAACTTGCTGTGCTTTAGCGTGGGCTGCTCGCCGACTGAGACAGTATATGTTGACCCACACTACCTTGTTAATCTCAAAAATGGATCCAGTCAAGTACATATTCGAGAAGCCAGCTCTTACCGGACGGGTTGCAAGATGGCAGATGATTCTCACAGAATACGACATACAGTACACATCTCAGAAAGCCATCAAGGGCAGTGTACTATCTGAATATCTTGCTGAGCAACCCATTGATGACTACCAGCCTATGAGGTTCGACTTCCCTGATGAAGACATCATGTTCATTAAAGCAAAAGATCATGAAGAGCCTATTCACACTGAAGGGCCTGACCCAGAAGAAGAATGGACTATGATGTTTGATGGGGCTGTCAACATGAATGGCCGTGGTGTTGGTGCAGTACTCATTACACCTAAAGGGGTTCACATGCCTTTCTCGGCAAAGCTCACTTTCGACTGCACTAACAACGAAGCTGAATACGAAGCTTGCATTATGGGTCTTGAGGAAGCCATTGACCTCAGGATCAAGACATTGACCGTATTCGGAGATTCAGCTTTGGTAGTCAATCAGACCAACGGAAAATGGTACACCCACCAAGATCATCTGATACCTTACAGGGATTATACAAGAAGGTTATTGACTTTCTTCACAACAGTCAAGCTTGAGTATATCCCTCGGGACGAGAATCAGTTTGCGGATGCTCTTGCTACCATTTCATCCATGATCAAAGTTCAAGCTGCTAACTTTGTACCTCAGATTTCAGTATCGAGACTTGATAGACCAGCATATGTATTTGCAGCAGATATTGCTAAAGATGATAAGCCTTGGTTCCATGACATCAAGTGCTTCTTGGAGGATCAAACGTACCCGCCTGGGGCATCTTCCAATGATAAAAAGACTTTAAGAAGGCTTGCTGGAAGTTTCTTTCTGAACACTGATGGATCTTTATACAAGAGGAACTTTGATATGGTACTCCTCAGATGTGTTGACAAGACAGAAGCAGATTTATTGATGCATGAAGTGCACGAAGGATCCTTTGGTACCCATGCAGGAGGGCATGCCATGGCTAAAAAGTTGTTAAGATCAGGCTATTACTGGATCACAATGGACGCAGACTGTTGTGCCTACGCCAGAAAATGCCATAAATGCCAGATTTATGCAGACAAGGTGCATGTGCCTCCCAATCCCCTGAACATAATGTCTTCACCATGGCCCTTTGCTATGTGGGGCATTGACATGATTGGCAAAATTGAGCCAACTGCTTCGAACGGCCACAGATTCATCCTGGTCGCCATCGATTATTTTACAAAGTGGGTTGAAGCAGCCTCATATGCAAATGTCACAAGGCAAGTGGTAGCCAGATTTCTGAAAAGAGATATCATCTGTCGGTATGGAGTGCCCGAGCGAATCATTACTGATAATGGTTCCAACTTGAACAACAAAATGATGGCAGAGCTGTGCCGGGACTTCAAGATCCAACATCACAATTCTTCTCCCTACAGGCCAAAGATGAACGGCGCTGTTGAGGCAGCAAATAAGAATATCAAGAAGATTGTGCAGAAGATGGTAATCACCTACAAAGACTGGCATGAAATGCTACCGTTTGCCTTGCATGGGTACCGCACATCAATCAGGACATCCACTGGGGCAACACCGTATCAACTTGTGTATGGCATGGAAGCAGTCCTACCTGTTGAAGTTGAACTACCCTCCCTACGGATACTGATGGATGTTAAGCTAAACGAAGCAGAATGGGTTCGGACCCGATACGAACAACTGAGTCTGATCGAAGAGAAGAGATTGGCTGCAATCTGCCACGGACAGTTATATCAGAAGAGAATGAAGAGAGCCTTCGATCAGAAAGTCAGGCACCGAGAATACCAAGTAGGAGATCTTGTGCTGAAAAGAATTCTCCCTCCTCATACAGACCACAGGGGCAAGTGGACTCCCAATTACGAAGGACCATTTGTTGTGAAGAAAGTCTTCTCTGGTGGAGCACTGATGCTCAGCACCATGGATGGTGAAGATTTCCCGTCCCCTGTGAATTCAGATGCAGTTAAAAAATACTTCGCATAAAATGACCCGCTGGACATAAAAACAGAATGTAAGTCCAGGCAAAAATAGGGCATCCCGGCGAGTCAAAAACAGAATAAAAGACTCGGGCAAAAATAAGGGAAATAATTAAAAAATGTACACCCGCTGAGTTGAAAAGCCGCATTGGACAGCTCAGGCAAAAATGGGTATCCCGATGGATTGAAAACCCGAAAGGGCGATCCATGCAAAATAAGGGAATAAGCGAACAACTGCATTCTGAATTCGTCTGTATCACCTGCAACTTGGTAAGCCCCAAGGGATCAAGCTGCAATCAGAATCAACTCTCTCCAGAATGCAAGACGAGAAGAACGTCATTGTCATACGAGTCATAGCAGAAGAGGAAGCTCCTTGAAAGCACCGCCAGCACTTTATTTCTCAATTTGTAACAATCTCCTCATTTCAGGAGATATGTTTTTTTGACTGTATCTTGCCAATTCAGGGCACATGAATTAATAAAATCAGATTTTCAGTCACGCTTCGTCTTTTTACATTCACGTTTTGCAAAGAGTTGTCTGATATCTCTAAAATACAATGGCATAAGTACAGATGCCTTCTCTAAAAAACAAAACACATGCTTACAGGGAATGTGATTATTCTCAAAAGTACTTATTTCCTATGACGGAATCTCAGTAAAAGATACCTCGGGACCATTTGTGCGCTTCTTTATCTTTGCAGGATTGCAGGTATCCAGAATACAACCTGGGGCATGCCAGTTACGCCTTAGCAAGATGGCAAATCGTTATCAACTCGGTCTATCTTCCACGTGGCAATGGGATGTGCCCATCTCCCCAGCGGAGCTGTCAAATCAGCATACACTCAATCTCAGCATCCGAGATACTCTATCCCCAGCTGAGTTGCTCCCCATTGCTCTCCCCAGATGAGTTGCCTCTCACTTCCCCAGCCGGGTTACCATTCTTCCTCAACAGAATACAGAAATCAGGGAATCATCTCCCCACAGAGCTTCAGGCCTCTATTCAAAAGAGCAACGCACGAAGAAGTCACAACAGAGAGAGAGAAAGCTCCTGCAAACCCCAGCTGGGTCCCGTATTATAAGAATATGTCAATCGATGACGTATATCCCCAAGCAGATACAACTACAGATCTATCAATGATCTCATCCCCAGCTGGGATGGTCACTTCAAGCAGATCGATCAGAGATCTTTGCGGCAACGGGATCCGAATCCCGGATCGGTGCCTCTTTGCATAATCATAGCATTCGCATCATATTCACCCTCAAAGCGTAGCATTCCGTCTAATACGGAGCATTACGGCAAAAATCAAATGCATAGCATAATCATGAGTCATGTTGTGATTTGAACACTTGTAAATATTGACCATCTGTCGGCATACAGAATACATCCCCATCAGAGTCCCAGCAAAAGCAGTTGCCCCATATCACAAACACCAGTGCATATCTCCTTTTTGATACCCGTCCGTATCATCATTTCCCAGCAGGTTGCCTGAATACACTTTACAAACCAAGATCACCAGTATTGCAGATACATCCTGACACTCGTCCGTGTCGTGTCACCAGCAGAAAGCCAAAGACACCCTCTTTGCACTTACATATACCTATACACTTTCTTGACACCCGTCCGTGTCATATCCCCAGCGTGGTCGCCTATACTTGTATATACACTTTCCTGACACCCGTCCGTGTCATATCCCCAGCAGATAAACACTCACCTACACATTATATACTCACTACTCATTGGTACACCTATTCAGATACTCGTCCGTATCTTATATACACCATGTATACCCCCGCAGATTCGACAGTAGTCCTTGTTCTTTGTTAACCAGTTGGTACTCGTCCGTACCATCATCCCAGAACATTGCGTCTAATGTTTGTTTCTACATGATACTCGTCCGTATCATAGTCTTAAGGATGCTCGTCCGCATTTTTAATCCATACACCGTGTCAAACACTTATGTCTTCGTGAATATAGATGCTCGTCTGTGTCTACTATTCCCCAGAAGGATACTTTCAGATGCAACACTCGTCCGTGTTCCTTGTTAACCAGTTGATACTCGTCTGTATCATCAGCTCTGAGCACGTGTCAGTTTGTTTCTACATGATACTCGTCCGTATCGTAGCCTTAAGGATGCTCGTCCGCATCTTTAATCTATACACAATACCAAACACTTATACCTTTTGTTTCTTGGATGTAAACGCTCGTCCGTGTTTACTATCTCCCCAGTAGATTGCCAACAAATTTTCTTTTTATCTAACACTCGTCCTGTGTTATGATAAACTTTGAGAGCAGCCGTCCCCTGCTAAGTGGTCGTCCTCCACTTCTTGATGGTCGTCCTCCATCATGCTCATCCGATGGCCGTCCCCATCGTTGATTTTAGCAGCCGTCCCCTGCTAGGTGGTCGTCCTCCACCTTTTGATGATCGTCCTTCATCACTTTATCCAATGGCCGTCCCCATTGTTGATTTTAGTTGTCTAACACTCATCCTGTGTTATGATAAACTTTGAGAGCAGCCGTCCCCTGCTGAGTGGTCGTCCTCCACTTCTTGATGGTCGTCCTCCATCATGCTCGTCCGATGGCCGTCCCCATCGTTGACCTTTTCTATCCGATGGCCGTCCCCATCGTTGATATTTTGGCAGCCGTACCCTGCCAGGTGGTCGTCCTCCACCTTTGATGGCCGTCCCCATCATATTTCTTTTATACCCAACAGAGCAGCCGTCCCCTGCTAGGTGATCGTCCTTCACCTTTGATGGCCGTACCCCATCATCTGTTTATTTCATTTATTCTTTAACCCGATGGCCGTCCCCGTCGTGGTCCCTTTTCCTTTTTAGCCCGATGGCCGTCCCCGTCGTTGGTTACTTTACCTTTGTGAACTTGATGGCCGTCCCCGTCATGTTTCATTAATCCTCAGAATTTTGCAGCTTTATCTTGATGGCCGTCCCCATCATGATATTTTATTTTCCCCAGCTAGTCGGCCGTCCCCGTCTTAGCTTTACCTTTTATCCCCAGCATGTCGGCCGTCCCCGTCATTGCTTTATACACTTTTCCCAGCATGTCGGCCGTCCCCGTCATTGCTCCTTAACCAGCAGTCGTCCTCTGCTCGACGGTCGTCCTCCGTCGCTTACACCTTACAATATACTTTATTTTTCCTTTTACAATCTATATCCCTTTTCTTCTTCATGTCTGTGAGTGCAAATTTTGGACTGTCTTTGGTATTCAATCACAAGTTATCTTGTTTGCCTGTTAAACCGTCGCTTACATCCTGCACAGCTAACTCATGTTTGAATAGGGGCAGCTGTAAACACCCCAAATTTGCCCTCACCCATTCACACCATGGCTTGTGATCATCTCATATGCATATACACAAAACATATCATCTCACATCTCATTTTGATTCACTGCATAGCTTCTAAGGCATCTGCACCTAGGGTTTATGATCTGAGCAATCCCAAAGCATCTTGAGCCATTCCAAAGGCCACCAATCAAATCAAAGGGGTCCATGTGTGTTCTTACATCATATTCCATCCTCACAAAGTCAAAAATGCAGAGGAATCACAAGAATTAGGGTTTGAGTGGATGCAGAGCCAGGATGAACTGCACAGTTGACTGAAAATTAGGGTTTTGGTTTCAGAGGCCATAACTCCAAATTTTTTGGTCATTCTTGTTTCCATTGGTCTCTATATGGTATAGGGAGTATGCATATCAATTTTCATGAAGAAATTCCATGGGGAAGTCATCTGATCAAGAGTTGACTTTTCAGACAAGTCAGTGCAAAATCAGGGCATCTGAGGCCCCCAATGACCCAACCAATGGTTGATCTTCATCATTTTGAGTGTATATGATCTTTATTTGATCATGGAAAAAGTTTGAAGTTCATAAAAATCAAGAATTTAGGTTTTTTGCAAATGTTGACTTTTTGGGCATAGTTGACTTTTCAAGAATGCATCATTTTAGGTCATTTTTCAAGCCTTGATTCTTGATCCAAAAAGGCTTCAAATGGAAAAACTTTGGTCATGAAAGTTGTAGATCTCATCTTTCCCTTTTCAAAAAGTACAAGAACATGATCTAACTCTTCATGGATCAAAAGTTATGGCCATACAAAGTTGCCAAAAATCATTGTTTTTCAAGTTATGCACCAAGTGGAAATTTTGCTAAGTCTTGAATCAATGCATGATTGCTGCCTCAAATTCATGTCAAACCAGCATGTGAATGTTCTCTAAGTCACAAAAATCAGAAATGGACCAAGTTTGCTCATGGTTTGGTTCATGTAACAAGGCATTTCCATGGAAAACCATAAAGCTAGCCAACTTGCATTTTCACTCATGACTACCTCACCAACTTATGACATTGGCTGCTGACTTTGGGCTAGCCTCTCCCTCACCTTTTGCTGCACCAGCACCCAACTTGTACTTGCCTAGTATCATGCCATGCCCTATCTTACACAAAAGTGGTTTTTGAGCAAAAGTTGATCTACCAATCCATAAAGTACAAGTCACATCTCACAGCCACTTGCATTGGTTTATTCATTCATTTTGCTGGCCATATCACATAAAAACCAAGGCTGAAACCACACCATTGACAACATTCACAAAAAACCTTCCAACTTGCAACTTCCTTCGAATTTCATTACACAGCCTGCAAACCCAAAATCTTTTTCCTCCATTCATCTCACCTTGATCCATAGAACACAAAGCATCAAGAACCAGAGCTTGAAACAACCAAAACACTTCACTGCCATCTCTCACCTCAGTTTGCAGTTTCACTTGCAACTCTCACTATAGCCCACAAACATCAAAACAAACTTTGCCAAACTTCTCAACACACTTCATAGATCACAAACAACCATCTCTCATAGCCTGAAAGTGCCAAAATCTCAACTGCCATTGTTGACTGAACTGAAGCAGTTCTCTTCGAAACTCATCATCCAGCAAGTCTAAACTCCATTTGAGCATCCAGACATCTTTGGGAGGCCAAGAGGAGCAGCTTGCACTTAAAGAAGGGGCCTGAAAGTTCCAAAATCCAAGGTTGCAAATCTCAGGTGACTCCAAATTAATTTTTCCAGAAATCAATTTGATTGTTACAAACTTGTTCCTTATGCTCTCCTGATCATGCTGATGCTTTTAGTTTTTGAAATGGATGTGTTTTGAGAATTTAATTGCTGTTTGAAGCTCGCGAACCCTAGAATTTAATTTCTTCGATTCAGCTTATTCAGGTTAGATAAATTTGTTTCAGTTTAGGGTTTTGATTCGTGAGAGGATAAGGATCATCCCCATGTGTTTAGATTTCATTTTGGATACGTTTTGAGAGGTTTTGAAGATTTTCAGGTGACCTTCTGGCCGGAGAAGACGACCGGAAGTCTTCTCCGGCCACCTGAGTTTAGTTTGCCCTAATTGCAGTCATTAAGGCAAGTTTGAATTCTGGCCGTTGATGCGCGTTGACCAGCTGACTTCCCTCCAGTTTCAATGGCCAGGATGTGTTTGATTAGCCCTAATTCTTCATTAAGTTTTAATTAATCCATAATTAGTCAGGAATAATCCCAACCACTGGATCTGGCGCCAGTCAACCATTTTAAATTTTTAGCGCATCCTGGCCCTCCAATCTGATGACTTTCATTTTATTTTATTTTAATTCATTTTTCTTGCAATTTATTTGTATAATTTATTTAAAATAGCTAAAAAATCATAAAAATTATGAAACTTTTTCTTTAAGGTTTTATTAATTTTTATGACACAAAAATATTTTTATTTTATTTTTTATCATTAAAAAAGTATTTTTAAATATTTAAAAGATTATTTTTAATTGATTAATGAGAATTAATTAATTAAAAATACTTTTAGGTATTTAAAAATTACAAAAAAATTCATGAAATGTTCTAAGACATTTAGAAACATTGTCCAACCTTCAAACCAAATTTCTTTTTTGATCTTGATGCATTTTAAGAATTTTTCGTTGAATTAAATCATTTTTGATGCATTATTTTGTTCATAAGTTTGAAAATTCATTTCTGCCTTTTGGTGAAGGTTGAGACATTGGTTCTTTTTGCATTGTTTTCCATTTGGCATGTATTTTCAAAGATAAAAAGGCCATGATGTGATCTTGCATTTCCTAATTGATTGGCATTTCTTTTGTTGCAAACCCTAAAAAACCCTAATAACTTGCAAAATTCATAACTTGAGTTTGGTTGAGAGTTGAGAGTCCCCCTTTGGGCAGTGGTTCATTATAGGTCTAGGGTTTCTTTGGGTACCATTTTCCATTTTTTTAGGTTAAGGTTTGCTTCTGTTTTTGGTTTGTGTTTGATGTTTGATCCATGAACCCTAATTTGGGCTTTCTCTTGCATCCTTCTTGCATTTCCTTGCATAACTTGACTTGTCATTGCATTTTGTGCATTCTTATGATTCATTTGACATCTTGAGACATGTAGAAAGCATCATTGATCATTACATTGCATATTTGCCATGCCATTTGTCTTGTATGATTCATAACATTCCATGCTTATTCATGCTCCTTAGCTTGCACCATATGCACCCATAACCTTGTATGATCATCTCCATGTCTTGCCTCATGTTTGCAGCACTTCATAACATCATAATCATCATGTGTACGCTTCTGATTTGGTCTAGCATCATATCATTTCATTTCATTTGGTATTGCATTGCATTTCTTTCTAACATTTCAGGCGGTAAGTAAACTTGAGAAGTGGATTTGCCTTCACTTCTCATAACTTTTCTTTTCATCTCTCTTGCATACCATGCTGCATTTGTACTTGTGTTTGAGATTGAGTTTTGCTCATTCTTTTTCTTCCCACTTTCTTTCTTCAAGTGACTTGACTTCTTGGATGAAGCAAGTCACTTTGCTTCTCTTGATCTTGTTCATCTGCTTCCTGGTGGTTCATCTGAAGACTGTTCTTGAAAACCTCACAAACCTTAGGAACAACCAAGCATGACAATGAATTAGGATCTTGATTAGTCTCCCCTCATAGTTTTACCTTTGTGTCTCTTTGAGTCTTCTCTTCTCATCTCATGATCAGGGACTAAACCCTCAAGGCTTTAAGACTTTGTGATTAAGATCATGCCTGCATCCTTCTTTTAGGATGGAGTGTATAACTTTAATCCTAAGTCTTGGACCCTTAAGGTGTTGAACTCTCTTAATTAATCCATCTAATAATCATCAAGACATTACACTTGTAACTTGGGCCTTGCATTAGGGTTCTAATTCTTCCTTAATTGGTTAAGAAGGACTAACCCTAAAGTTAATGGACAAGTCCCCCTCAAGTTGTCTTACAAATCATAAAAAAACACTTCATCATCATATCATTAATAAAATCCACTTAATCAAAGGTTTGTTCTGTCATGGGTTTAATCCCTAATCATGGATTAAGCTGAAGATCCTTCCTCAGCTTAAACACCCTCATCTATTATCCTTCTTTTAGGATAGTGTGATGAGCCTGTTAAATCCCTGATTATGGCTTAACCTCATTACTTAACACTAAACAAAAATCACAAAAACATCTAATTAATCACAAGTAGGTTAATGATCTTAACCCTACATCAAAGGTGATTAAGTGTGAGAATCTGACTTCACACTTAAGGTAATTCTCATTACCCCTAATCAGAGGGATGATGTGATGAGTTTACCAAATCCATTGATTTAGGTTTAAGCTCATTATCTTATGACAAACTCCAAAAAGAAATAAAAGACTGAAAACACCAATAACAAACAATAATCGTCTCCTTCGGGATTCTTTTCTCATCACCTTCACTCACAACCGAGAACTTGTTTCTTCCGTCTAATGCAAGACAGTTTGCATCTGTGCCAGACAGATCATACACTTGAGCATAGACTGCAAGCAGTTCACCAGTCAATCCTTTCAGCCTCTTTGGGTCGAACTACGGTGTTCTGACTTCCTCATTGCACGAGAGGATACGTAGGCATAACTTAACAGTTATCGAACAAAAGTCTCTGTACATTCCCCCTCTTTCCAGCATTTTTCTCTTAGCCTCATTATCATGAGCAATTCATTCTCGTTCTTACACTGACACATCATTATACACTTTACACTTCTTTTACACTGACACCTGTACATCCTTCTCCAGCTCTTTATACATAGATTGCACTGACACTACCCCTTTAAAACACAAATCTTTTAAGCGTGGATCCCGTCGAGTACGACGGACAATCTGGGTGCTAATACCTTCCCAGGTTGTAACCAACCCCCTTTCTCAGTCTCTCTGGTTCGCAAACCGTTTTATCCATCTTTTTCTAGGCCTATGCAGCATTGCCTTTCCTCCGGGATAAAAATGCCTAGCTGGCGACTCTATTCATCTCCAGTGAGTTCACGGCTGTGTGTTCTCACTGTTCCCTCTCGCCGACCGTTCGCGTCTGTACCTTCATCTGATCCGTTTTTCATTTGTCGGGAGCGACAGCTGGTACCACATGCATTGTGTCTTTGTTAGGTCACATTGCATATTGTTGTTGTTGAATCATGTTGTTTTGTTGATGATTATTGTTATGAATATGTGTTGTTTATGTTGATTTTGTGAGATATTACCCTTTAACATGTATTATACACTATTAAATTACTGAATATGGTTCTCACCCCCTTTGTTGCCTTTTGCGTTTGTGCTTCATTGGAAGTAAATATGATTCTGGTACTTGAGTAAGCTTGGATTACAAGCTGCTTGATTGAGTCATAGGAGTCGCTCTGATACGTAACACGGGAATCGATAATTTTTTTTATGTTTGCTTATTCTTGTTATTAGTTACGTATCGTATTTTTGTTGAAATTTATAAATCAAGAGAATTGGCGATTATTGTTGATGTTGGCAATTTCCATGAGATACATAAAATGATTATTTTCCGCTATGAATAATTCATTCATAATAAAGGGATTTTTGTTGTTGAGTTTATTTTTGAAGTGTGACATCCCACTATTGATGTTAAAAACTCTGATATTTGTATTATTTTAACTTATTTTCTAAAATGGGAAAGTGGGGTGTTATATCATATGCATTTATACTTCCTAAGTTGTGCATTTTGTGGACTTGTTTGCTTCTTTGGTTTCTCTTTGACCTAGTTTGAGTTCCTTTAGGCACCTTAGGCCTCATAGAGCTTTTATAGGGTTAGGTTCTGACCTTAGAGGTTTTCAAACCTTAGGATCCCTTTCAATCGTTTCTTTACTTGTTTGAGTTCTCTTCACTTCTTATGTACAATTGTGATGCATTTTTCTATCTTTTCATTGGCTATAATAAGTCATAAGAGTGTGGATATAAATCCACATTATAACTTCTCCCCTCATCTTTTAATCATTCAATTTGTGTTTGATTAAGTATTTAAATATGCTTTGCTTTTACAATCTTCTCTTATCCCTCTTAGAAACAACTTAACTTCCATCTTGGAAGTAAGTTGCTTTCTTTTTCTTCTTCCTTCTTACTTCTTTTCTCTTTCTCCTTTTCTTTTACGATAGAGTTCTTAAATCTCACTAACCATAGGACATCATAACATGATAACATAGGGTTGGTTTTAGTTCCCCTTAGATGTTTAACCTTTTGCTTTCTTTGTGTTTTCTCTCCCCATCTCAAAATCAAATTAAAAACACCTAATAAAGGTTGAAATAACTTCATGTTCCATGAGCCTTATTCCATGGGGCACTTGCATCTATCCCATTTTGGGGTAATGTGAGCTTGTATGATGTACAATTCTTCAACATGAAGTTTGTTTCACAAATGATCTAAAAAACACTTCTTCATTCAAAAGTTACAAAAACACTTAATAAAGAGAATAGGCTAGTGTGCTTAATTCTTGGTCATTGGAACTAAGTTTGGGGGTCTTCTCCATACTTAGTATGCTTCTTCTTCATTTCATCTTGGTGAGATGTAATAAGTACACACTCCATTGAATGAGACTTGAATGCACTTTTCTATGCAAACTCTCAAATAAAAAGCTTCTAAAAAACTTCAAACAAACAATAAACGCCTTTCCTTCAGGAATTATCTTCATATCTCTCTCATTCTAAATGAAAGAACTCGCTCATACTTGTCTTTTGCAAGATAGTAAACGCACTCGTTTCAGACGAGCCTACAACACCTGAGTTAAGGCATAAGCAGTCCCCTTCTCTGAAAAACACAAGCAAGCTGTGTTAGTCTTATTGAGTTGAACTATGATGTTCTGACTTTCCTATTGCACAAAAGGAATATATAGGCACAAGCGATGATGCTTGGCGAACATAATCCTTCAGTCACTTTCCTTGTTCTTTGTACCATTTCATCTCCTTATCCTTTCATCTCATTCTTACTTATTTCTTTTCAGTCCTTTCCAGTAGCAGTTGTAGCAGTAGAATATACCTTTAACCTTTGAAACAATGCTAGTAAGCATGGATCCCGTGGGGTACGACTAACAGTCTGGGGTGCTAATACCTTCCTAGTTCGTAACCGACTCCCTTACCCTTTTTGTTTGGTTAGTGAGACCCTACTTTCTCCTTCTTCCGGGTTTGTGCAACATTACCTTTCCTTCGGGATAAAATGTTTGGATGATGAATCTTCCTTTTCCGCGCCACTTTCGCGTTTATACCAGGATGGAAATCCTGGGAGGACAAATGCTACTCAATTAGGTGAGTTCCATCTCTTTAAAGTCATGGACGACATCCAATTAGAATTGTTACAATTTGCAAATTATATGGTAGTTGTGAGTGAGTGATCATGAGAGAATCTTTGAAGTATCAAGGAAGTTTTGTGTGACTTTGATATGGCATCAGGCTTATGTATGAATCCTTTCAAAAGCAAAATCATAGGATTCCATCTTAAGGAAATTTTCTTGTAAATTACTTCATATTTTCACTCTCTTTTGGAATTAGTTATATTCCTTTTATATTTCTCAGCTTCCTAATAAGATCTAATCCTAGAAGGAGGGAACTTAGGCACCAATTTAATTTAAAATATGTGGTAGACTATCATGGTGGAAATGCAAGATCATCTCTATAGCTAGCTGTGTTTTTCTTTTGAATTAAATGTTGAATACTATCTGTAACACCCCAAAATTTTCCCTCATATTTATTGCCACCAATAAAGGGCTTATGCTTCATTCATTTGCATTTAGGTCATAAAACATCATGCATACATCATTGCTCCTTTCAAGTCATATGATCATCCTTCAAGATAAAAACAAGTTCATTCAAGTCATGGAGTATTCTTATGCTTTAAGGCATCATACTTGGTTCATATTACTCTCAAATGATTGAAACTTAGAAGGGAATGGAAGGTGATCACCATCTCCTATGTGAAACCTTGAAATTAGGGTTTACTTGTTAAAGATTGAGGCATCTCCACGAACAAATACTTTGAAGCCTCAATATCATCTTGATGCACATGGTATATTGGATCAAGGAATCTCCAATCATCTCTAATAGAATTAGGGTTTTGACATCTGGTCAACCCTCCTCCTCCATCTGGTAAATATGGTTATTGTTCCTAACATGTCAAATATGATTATTGAATGAAATTTGATCAAGAAATGTCAAAAGAATCAAATGTCAAGACTTATTTGAAAAGTTTCTAAAAAAGAAAATGACCTATAATAAAAACATTCCATTTTATGAAAAATTTTATGGTTCATAGTGTCGCTCCCGGGATTTTTATCCTAGTACAAACACGAAAGTGCCGTGAAAAATGTAGAGTCACTAGATAGGAATTTTTATCTTGAATGAATGGGAAAGGTACTATTGCACAAACCTAAGGAAAATTAAAAAACAAGGTCTTGCGAACTAAAGAATTGGGTTCAGGAGTCGGTTACGACCTGGGAAGGTATTAGCACCCCAGATTGTCCGTCGTATCCGACGGGATCCACGCTTGTTAGTCTGTTTCAAAGGGTGAGAAATAAAACTGCTCTTGGATAAAGGAACTGCTAACTGGAACTGGAACTGGAATGAGAGAGAGAAAAGGAAAAATAGAACGAAAAGGTACGAGAAAAATGTAGGGAAAAAAGAATGTGCTCGAATGGGCCCTACCCCACTACCTACGTATCTCATGTGAAATGAGAATCAAAGTCGACGCAGTTCCCCTAACTAAGGAGGAAACTTCTTTGTGGTTTTTATTATTTGAACTGCTTATGCCTATGCTCAGGTGTTGCAGGCTCGCCTCTATGAGTGCGTTACCATCTTGCAAGGAGAAAAGTTGTAGCAAGTTCGCATTTAGAGTGAGTGAGATGAGAAGAGAATCCCCGCAGGAGAGACGCTTGTTATTTATTTACTGTCTTTTAGAAGAAGTGTTTTTGATCTTGTGGTTTGTGAAAATTCTCATGCTAAGTGTAACACAGTGGGAGAACTGACTTTCTATAAATGTTGCGGATAGAAAGAGTCGCCACCGACTTTTATTTTATCCAAAAGGAAAGGACGTAAAAGAATAGGAAAGACCTATTTTAAAAGACTTAAGTTCGGGGGGTAGGTTATACAAAGGGAAGGTGTTAGCACCCTTTATATCCATGGTTATCTATGGGCTCTTAGTTACTTAGCTCACTTAAATTGTTTTTGAAGAGTGTAATGTGTGATTAGAAAAATTTCTTTAAGTACTTGGTAATGACCCTCGTATGGGTGTATACAAAGCCTAGTTTAGAAATTGTGAGGTGTAAAAGTAATTTTGAAAAGTGTGAGCAAGTAACTATGAGGTACCTACCCTAGATTAAGTCTTTCGTGTTCTCGTATGTTCTTTCAATGGTAAGACTATCCCTATTATTAAGGAAAAGGTAGACATTACCTTAGATGTGAAGGGACAAGCGTAGGGTCATTGTATGGTCATAGAAAGCAACTTAAGGGATGTCTTTAGCAATTCGTAGGGACTATGATCATTTATTCGAAGGGACAAGATCATTATTCCGTAGGCAACCTCGAAGGGACTTGATCTTTTAAACTGTAGGGACTTGATGATTTTATGAAGGGACTTTATTTAAGACACCCCTATATTCGAGGGACTTGACCATTTGAAGGCAACTGAGAGGGGTAACTTAGGAAGTACAAGATGGCGATCAAAGATCGACTTACGTGTGTGATTGTTTATATTCAGGTATTTATCTTATTTAAATTAATTTTCTAAGTTCAATTTAATTACATATAAGTTATACACACCCTAAGGTTACTAACCATACAATAAAATAATTACAAAATAAAATAAAGATATAAAGTAAACCTACAAATATTACATGGCTTTAGCAGTTACATAATAATAAAAATAATAATGATAATAATAAATATAATAAGAAGAATAAATAAATCACAAAATATTAGCAATAATAAAATAATAATAAAAGTAATGGTTAGAATAATAAATAAAGAGAATAAAAATTCAAAAGAAAAATTATTTTTAGATTAAACAAATATTAGAAAATTTTAAAGTTTAGTAAAGAAAATATAATAAATTTAATGATAATAAACAAAATAATAAATTATTTATATATTATTAAAAATTAAGATTAATAATTAGGGTTTAGAAAAATTAAGTTAATTTTTAGGGTTAGAAGAAAAATTAGGGTTAGTATTTAAATTAAGAAAATTAGGGTTTTTGATTATAATTAAAATACATTATTGATTTATTTACAAAAATCTATAATAATTATATATAAACATATTATAAAATTAATACAAATAAATAACATTAAGAAAATAAATATGAATTTTAGAAAATATAAAGTTTTATGAAAATATTATTGGTTATTAGTTTAAAAAATATTTTAATTATATTAATTTAAATCAAAAATAAAGAAAATAGAAAAAATAAGAAAAACATGAAAAAGCCTAAAAAGATAGGACCTGGGATTTGAACCCAGGTCCTTTACCTCAAATACACAGCACAAAACCAACTGAGCCAACACGCGCTGGTGTCATCCAAGTGCAACACATTCATCATATTATAAACCTGCAAAAACAAATGAAATTAAAACAAAATGGCCTGCGGCCAGATTCGAACCCTGGTTCTCACCCTCATACACACGCATGCCTTACCAACTGAGCTGCCATCGCGTTGTGATAATATAACCTAAACAAAACATAATAAAATAAAGCAAATATTCAAAACATATTTTCGCGCCAAGCTTCGTCTTCCTCATTTTAATTACCTGCGAAAATTCATGTAATATTTCCTGCGAAATTTCCTGCGGGCAGTACAAACTAGAAGAACCTAGGTTTTTGAAACACCATACAAACCATAATATTAATAAAAATTCACAACCCAGATCAATTACCCAGTGTTCATACGTCATAACCATGTTTTTAGAATTCATTTATATTAAGTATTTCGCAAAACCCCAAATGAGGAGCATAAACCCTAGCCATGGCAATTTACGATTCAGGTCATGAACCTTCAATCTAATTGTCCAGAAAGTATCCTAAGGTCACTACAAACACAAATCAACCATTAGAATAAATTAACAATGCATTAAAATATGAAATCGAAAAAGACATTGTTCTTGAATAAAAACGATTCGGTTAGGACATATGGTGATGTTTTAGATGATGATAATGATGCAAATAGCCTCAATGAACACCCAGGAAGGTATTGCAACCTTTGTTTTGCCTTAAAAAGGTCTCTAACTCAAAATCCGAATGTGACTTTTTCTTTGAAAAGTTGAAGATTGAATGATGTTCTTGGAGGCTGGAAATTTGTCCATTGTGCTTGTAATAGGTTTGTGAACTTATAGTGATGTGAATTAGGTCAAGAGTTTGTGGATTTATGGGCTTTTTTGAATAACTTGAATGTGAAGAAATCTCATGATCAAAATATGTGAAAAATCAAATCTTTGCATACCAATCTGTTCTAGCACGAATTTGAATAAGATCAATCATCTCTAAATGATGTTTATGACCTTCTAAAACAAGAATCAAATTTAAATATTGAGTTTTCATATTTTATTTTAATTTAAATTGATTTTTAATGAATAAAATCAAAAATAAATAAAAAATAAACTATAAAAATATGAATAAATGATATTTGAATTGTGCATGATGTCATGGTAGAGATTGGGTCATAAAATTGCAAGCCCATGTGGAAAGAATTGGTTCTAAGACCCCATTTTCTCAATAAACCTCTTAAAAAGTTCCCAACTTTACAAAGGCACAAATACTTCAATATTAAGGCTATGAAGGTTTTCTTGGACATTTTGGAAAGCTTAGAGAGTCCTATAACCAACCTCTTTGGTCTCATGTCCATATCCTTTACCAATTTGAAATTATGCCCTTTGGAAGATGTTGACTTTTTGTTGACTTTTAAAATGACCTATAATGTCTTAGCTCATACCTTCCAAATGAAGCATTTTTGGGCTTGGCTTGTGAGACACAAAATTGTAGAGAATTAAATTTCCTTCAAAATGAGCTTTGGATGGAAATTTTTTGATGAAGCATGTGAAATTTATGGCTGGTCAAAGTTCAGTTGACTTTTCTTGTGAAAACCCTAATTTAGAAACTCCTGATTCTTGATAATCTGAAATCTCCTTGATGAATCATGATCAAACCTTTATCAAATGATGAATTTTACTTCATATACTTGATTTTTGCAAAAAATCATGAAGTTTGACTTTGGTTTGACCACAGTTGACCTTAGTTTGACTTTTTAACTACTTTGACTGATTTTTGCATATCTGATCATCTGACTGAGCAAACCTTTTGGGAAAGCCTTGAAACTTGTCATAGGGATTTTTGAAGACATGTAAGATTTTATGAAGCTCACTTGAATACTTGGAAGTCCATTTAGCTTGATCAAACTCAAAACCCTAGTTTAGGATGCATTGCTTAGGAGGATGCTTTGTCTGAGGGGATTGTCAAAATTTCTGACTAATTGTGAACCTTGTGAACCTCTTGAGATACCTTGTGAACCTTGTGAACCTCTTGGGACACCTTAGTACACGATGTCTTATCTAGGTGAGGGCAAATTTTGGGGTGCAACACTAAGACTTGTTCATCATGATAGATATCCTACACCTCATCCCGATATGGAATGCGTGCAAATACCACATGGCAAAGTCTCCTGGCGCATGAGAAAGCTCAACCTTTATTAGGTGTTTTGATTTTTCATTGAGATGAGAAAGAAGACTCAAATCGAGAAAGGAAAAACTAGGGGAAACTAAGACTCACCCTATGTTGTTTATTCAATTGAAATCCTATGGTTAATATGGTTTTTTAATTCTAAAGAGAAAAAGAATACAAGTTCTAACTCACTTAAATGAATTGAATATGACATTAAAAATCAAAGGGAATGAATAAAGTGAAATATCGAAGAAGCATCAAATGCTCATCGCAAACACATATTGAAAGTATTAAAAGGATAAGGAAGAAAGTGTATGTAGGATACCCTCCCACACACAAGGCTTACCATAAACCCCTACAAAACAAAGGTTAGTAAAATAAATCCAAAATGATAAAAGGAAAGAGGTAATCAAGTACCAAACATGTCCTAGCATGATTATGACCTAAACTAGCCTAAAACCTAAGTATAAGTATGCCTAAAAGCTAAGCGAAGCCTAAAGTCAGCAGCTACTACAACTCTCTAACACATAATCAGCTACTAAATTCAACTAATAATGCAAACAGCCTATTGCAACTACCAAACAACATGAAAATAGGTGTAAAAAGTGTCAAAACTCAACAATGCAACATACATTTTACAGCTTCTGTTTTAAAACACAACAGTGAAAACAATGGCAGAATTTAATCATTTTTCAAATGCAAATATATGAATCATAATGCATGAATATGAAATATACCATAATCATTGAGGGATGTAACATGGTTATTATGAGTGTGATCATGTGAGTATGTAAACACTTAAACAAACTTTATTGCGTTTCCTATACAAAATCAAACATATGAAAAATGGAACTTTAATGCAAACAAATGATAGAATGAACATACATTTTAATGCACTACAACCTGAAATGAAAATCAACAATGGAATGCCACAATCAAACAATAAAAAATGAATGCAAATATGTGAATTATGCAATATCAAACAATATGCAACATTCCGATTATTTTCACAAACAATTGAAACATGCATGGATCGCATATACAATGCAAAACAAAATTATAAACACTTATTAACATGCTATAAATGATGCTCAATCATACTAACAAAATTCAAAACAAGTTATGAACACAAATTCAACTAGTATGTCAAAAATCGGAACTGAATGAAATGTGCGTCGAAAGTTGTCGAAACTACACACATCTGCACCTAAACAGCTCCTAAAAATCACCTAAAATCATATCCTAAAGATCCATGGTGATTGGTGGGGGAATGGATATACAAAATTCAAGAAAAAGCAAGAATGTTTCATTCTGGTTCAGTGGTAACCGGTTACTACCTATGCAGTAACCGATTACCAGTTCAAAAACTGGGATTTCTTAAAATTTTAACACAGGTAACCGATTACTACCTATGTGGTAACCAGTTACTCTGAGACCAAAACCAAAAATTTCAGCATTTTCATGTAAAAACCAGTAGCAACTTATTCAAATAAGCTCTAACTAAATCCTATCAACTAAGCACGAAAATTACACCTAGATGCTGCAATCTAACACCTATTAACACCACAATTACACCACAATTAAATCACTATTATAACTTCTATGATCAAATCACTCAAAGTATCAAAAATAGAGAAAACGAGAAGAATGCACGAAGCGAGATGAAGAGAAATAAGTTAAAACGAGAAGTGATTACGAATTTACCAACATATAAAGCAGAGGCTTGCTTTGGTAATTGTTGCAATGTCGAATGATGCGCGAAAGATGAGAAAACCGAAGATCTGAAGCTTTTATCCTCGAATGCACAAAATAAATACTGTTGATCACAATCTTCGAAAAGTACTTCCAAAAGGTGAAATAAACACCGAAACCGTATCAATTTCTTCGATACTCCGTGCAATCGATGCAAATGGTGGATGCTTAGCTTCCGATTCTTCAAGTTTCAATGCAAAACTTGAAGAATCTTGATGAGGATGAAGCTTTGGTGTGAGTTTGGAAATGGAGAAAAATGAGAGAATTGAGAGAAGTTGTGAAAAATGGTGGAAAAAAAAATCCCCCTTTGAGGTTTGGAGGGAAATGATTATATAGGTGTTAGGTTTGGAGATAGGTTTGGGTTAGATGTGAGGCTTGGGCCTTAGGCTTGGGACCTAAGCTAAGGGTTATTTAAAGTTAGTTGGGAATATTCCTAGAATATTCCATTGGCATATTATTAGAATATTCCTTTAACATATTCTTGGAATATTCCTTTGGAAGGTGGTGGAAGATTCTAGAATTGGCTAGAAAGTGCAAAGCAAAATGAAGTGGAAGAATATTCCATTGGCATATTATTAGAATATTCCTTTAGCATATGCGGTAACCGGTTACTTCAACCAAAATTTGAATTTTTATTCTTTTTGGTGGGAAGTCTGGGATATCCGGTCTTGGTCATATTTTATGAGATTATTTTCCTTCTGAGACTTGATAATTTCCCAAATAACCCTTGATCACATGCCCTGCGCCTTGATCAATGATGCATGCTCTATGTTTTCTTATTATTTATGCAATGTATGGATGAATACACTATATGACACAGGAACGAAACATAAGCTGCTCGGAATCGGTGATAAATAAGATGGGAAATTTTGGGGTATTACAGCTGCCCCTATTCAATCACTGTAGACTTGAATGGGTGATAGAAATGGCTTTCAAACGTTCAAGGTATGGAGAGATTGAATATTCGAATAAACTGGAAAATTTGTACTTTGTGGGTGAGATAAATAACCCGAGTTTTGGGGAGCAATGATACGAGACCCAATTAAGGTGGACTCGTAAACGTAAGACTAAGCCGAAGATAAAGTTACGATGATATTTAAGGACAAGCCGAAGGTGAACTCGAACAAGTAAGACCAAGAAAAAGGTGGGCTTATAAAAATGAGACTAGGCCGAAGGTAGATTCAAATAGAGATACAAGACTAAGCCAAAGGTGGACTCGTAGACATAAGACCAAGCCGATAGTAGACTTACAATGAGATTTGAGGACAAGCCGAAGGTGAACTCGAACAAGTAAGAACAAGCCAAAGGTAGACTTACGATGAGATTCGAGGACAAGCCGAAGATGAACTCGAACAAGTAAGACTAAGCCGAAGGTGGGCTTACAAAAATGAGACTAAGCTGAAGGTAGACTCAAACAGGGATACGAGACCAAGCCAAAGGTGGATTCATAAACGTATGGCCAAGCCAAAGGTAGACTTACGATGAGATTCAAGGACAAGTCAAAGGTGAACTCGAACAAGTAAGACCAAGTCGAAGGTATACTTACGATGAGATTCGAGGACAAGCCGAAGGTGAACTCGAACAAGTAAGACCAAACCGAATGTGGGCTTACAAAAATGAGACTAAGCCGAAGGTAGAGTCAAACAAGGATATGAGACCAAGCCAAAGGTGGACTCGTAAACGTATGACCAAGCTGAAGGTAGACTTACGATGAGATTCAAGGACAAACCGAAGGTGAACTCGAACAAGTAAGACCAAGCCGAAGGTAGACTTATGATGAGATTTGAGGAAAAGCCGAAGGTGAACTCGAACAAGTAAGACCAAGCCGAAGGAGGGCTTACAAAAATGACATGAAAGATGACTCTGCAAGGGACAACAAGTACCTAAGGGTAATGTTGACAAACCTATGACCCTTGGTTATCGTATTCGGGAATGTTCTAGGCATTCTCTGCAGGGGGTACTCCAGTGTGAGTGCTGATTCACATTTTTTGGGCTCTCGTGCAAGATACCAAGACTAGCCTATGCTTCGTATGCATATGATTGAATTTATGGTGTAAGGCTCAATAGAGATGGTAATACTACGCTTTAAAGGGTGCAAATGTAATGATGATTACTAAAGGAAAATGCAAAGGGATCTCCCGATGAGGAGATAACAGGTATCCCTGGTAGCTTTACTGGGGAGAAATAATCACTGTAATGAATCCCCGTGGGGAAGAGCAACTCTGCAGGTGATAGTGTTAATGATACACTAGCTTTGAACTGTCACCATTACCAAAAATAAATTGGACTTTGAGATAGAATGAAGATCATGCTGGGGAGAATCTTAATTGGCTTGAACTTGATTGGGAGGTATGCAACCCGTAGAACTCTGTTGGAGAAGTAATAACCTTATGACGTAGCTGGGGAAAGGGTTTGTTGATACTATACTGAGGAAATAATCTGCTGGGGAGTCACTCATATACAAAGTCCTCTGTATGGGGAGGAGATACCAATAAGTATTGGAATTTATTTGACAACTTCACTGAAGAAGACTGCAAACACTGCTGTGTAAGAAAGAAAACCATCCGACTTCTCACTATCTTCACCACTACTAGGGAATAATGAATCTTCATGTACTGATGGGAATAAGAAGACTCTGGTGGGGAATACCTCCTTCGTTGGAGGAAAATTATCTTCCTAGGGAGAACAACATTAACCTTCTATCGTTCCGATAGGGTAAATTCCAGCCTCCAATTCTACTGGGGAGAGAATTATCACAACTCTATCTCTATGGGGAAACATGGAATTCACTTGCCTGCTGGGAATACTTCACTGTAGGGAGAATAGATCCTCTTAGGGACTACCACTTATTCAATCATCCTGCTTTGACTTAGCTGGGGAAGGTTTCAATCTTCGACTCCACTGGGGATGCTGAAGAAACGAATTTTAGATTGTCTCTTGCTGAGGACAAAAGGTGTAAAGCGTCTCATGTTGTGGATGAGAGAATCTGAAGCGTCTCCTGCTGGAAACATAGCCCACTGGGACTTGCTGAGGAATATTGCTAGGTGGAGTCCGCCGAGTAAAGGATCCTTGTTATTTTGGGAACATCAACCCTATTCTTGTTGCTCTACAGGGGAAGATAATCTAATGAGATTTACTGAGGAATCATGATTAATGACGCCTGCTGAGAAATAAGCTCCTTGATGAGACTTGCTGAAGGATACAAACCCAACCAAAGGGAACTCTTCATGGAGATAAAGATGATACAACGGTAACAACAAAAATCTGTCTTTCGTACAAGGCCAGGTGATTACAGGCTTGATCAAGGTACACAATTCACTAAGCCTGAATCTTGCGTCTGAGGAGAGATGAAAAGAAACATGATTCATTGAGACTGAATCTTGCGTCTAAGGAACTCTGAAAAGCAACATGATTCACTGAGACTGAATCTTGCGTCTAAGAAACGCTGAAAAGCAACATGATTCATTGAGACCGAATCTTGCTCTGAGGAATGCTGAAAATGTGCACTTCAGTCTGTGGGATAGACATGCACATGATCCTGCATCTGAGATATGCGTTGTGATATCCTATTCAAATACCCTATGTATCAGATAAATGGTAGAAATACACCGTCGGAACCCTGCGTATGAGGAACATGTTGTAGGATTCTCTCCAGGGAAAAGATGTGTCATCTATCAAATAGATAATAACTCTAAGATCAGTCCACTGAGACTGGACATTGAAATTTACCCACTGAGGCTAGATTCTGAAGTTAAAAGCAACAATGTGAATGACTCTGCATGGGGGAGAATTCTAGTTATGAAACTTCGTTGGGAATGAGGACATCCTGACTAACATCCTAACGAATCTGACTCTTGTTGAGGAATGAATGATCGCTGAAATGATCTCAGAAATCTGTAGGAGGATAACAGTCTGCTGAGAAGACGATGAACAAATCTGCCTGCTTCGACTTTTTCCCTCTTGCCAAAAATAAATTGGCGAATTCACTAGGGAATATTTCCATAATGGGAGTACATCTCAATCATGACATCCTGTGGGGAAACGAAAATCTTCTGACTTGGCCGGAGAAGAGATATAAAGCACCTCTTTGTGGGAATACTTTCTTCTTGAGGAATACCACCCTTTAGCATCTTGCTCTGAAAAGCAGTAAAATCTATAGAGAGTTTGATTGGGAAAAAATCTTCACCATGTTGTGTGCTGAAAAATGATGTTGTCTTTCAAGCCTTTGACTGTATTGTTCACGAAGAAATCGTCTCAAGAGGATTTTACAGGAAACCTGGCATCCAAAACACCTCAGTGTCTTCAAACTCTGGTAGAGATTCGTCGGATCTCGAAATAACTGCCCTAGACTGAGCGGTCTATGAAAGTATTTGTTTTAAGAAGATTCATGAGAGATCCCACGTCATCATGAGATATTCTGCCCCAGTATCTAAACACTAGATAGGCGCTTCTGATTGTCCGTCTTCGGGAACAAGTGACTTCTAGTGCTCTTGGGGTGGCATGCCCTGTTACGAGCCTGAGTAATTGCTCTTGACAGACTGATCTTCGAGTGAACACCCAGGCTAAATGCTCTTGGAGAGATTCAAATCTGGGATTTCCCCAGTTGACAGAATTGTGAAGAAATGCCTCAGACTCATGGCTCTTTGAGAGATTTGATCTCGGAGTGATTGTCCCAGTTTGGCTGATATTTGAAGAGATTACTTAACGTAACTGCCTCAAGCTAGCTGCACCTTAAAGAGATGGCTCAACATAACTTCCTTGGATTGGCTGAATATTACTACAATGAGTTGGGAAAGTCTCTAATCAATGGAGTTTCTTTGAAAAGTGCACCTTCATATGCTGGTCCTTCAGAAGTTTCAGACTTCTCAACTTGGCAAGATTAAGCTTATGGACTGAGATTCCATACGTGAACTTATTTGATGCCAAACGAGTGTATGCAAGCAGAAAACGTTTTATTCCTGAGAATGATTATTCTAATGCAAAACACATGTTAATCTTTAATTTTTATTGAAAAAGATGTTGCAAACCTTTGTGAGTGAATCACTGGTTAAGATACGACATTAATTTTTTATGAAAGAATGTACATACAATACCAATAAGGATCTTTAACACAACTCATAGGATTCAGGAATGCGGTATCGTGGTAGTACGCTATCAAAATAAACCTGTTTCAGTTAGGACTTTTGAGGTTTGTATCATGTCCCGATTCATGGTTATAGAAACAAAGGAAATAGGCTCGAAGTTTATCGGTGCCCCCTTCTTCGTGATGTCCTTCATTCCTATGTTCAGCTAATCTTTGCAAGCGCTCACCTTTCACAAGGTTTTTGTGATGGTTAAGGAACCAATGACACTAACGGTTCAAGCACCAATCAGGTTGTTGTTGGGAGTCAGTCACCCCCTTTGTCTTTTGTCTCTGTATCACACGAATTTGTTCTTGTTTAAGGATCTTTCTTGTGCAATCCTTTTCTTCTTTCGCTTTTGTGTTCTTTTGCTTATCCCTAACTTTTTTCCAAGTCGCTTGTTTTCAAGTTTCGATTTAGCGGGTTTTTTCATTCTTTTTTTTAACAAATCGTGTGACATTGTTTGTCTTGATTGCTTTGGAAGGGTCGTGACTGTCTCACTTTTCAGTTGATGAGGGATAACCCTTGTGGTTTTCGGCCTTCGAACCTCTTGATTGGGATAACCATTATGGTTTCTGATCTTTGGAACTCTTTATTTGGTACAATGAAAGGTAATGGATCCTCATATGAGCATTCCTTTATGAAAGTCTGAACGCTCAATCCAACTAGTTGATTACTACTCTGCCCCTGGGTTACATGTGAGGGTTTTTTCGTGCAAAAAGAAACTCCTACTTCAAGGCTCAAAGGGGTTAGCGAGGGTCTGTCTCCCGTATATCTCCAATGTTTGGGAATTTGAAGCAATGCATGTACATCGTCAACATGGTCTTTTTTGAAAGCTAACAATTAGAGGTTTTTGCATTTTCATTTCATCATCCTCCCTCAAGAGTTTAAGCACAGAAATTGGTATTGCAATGCACACACAAAATGATAAATGAATACAGATGAATTACTTCAAGAAAATCATGTGCGTTTTATCATTGCTAACATTAAAAAACAAACAAGTTTCATACATGCATACAAATGTTTAAACAAACAGATAAAAGATACAAATGAAAATGCAGTAAAGAAACTGAACATTTCCATAGTCGAGGAGATTGGACTCCATCTGGACTTATCAGTCTTGAATATTTTTAGTGACTAGTAGCTTCTTCGTGGACTGTGCAATCTTCAACTAAACAGCCAACATGGCAATCATACCTCCTCTTCCAATTATTCTAACCTTAAGGCTCCGATGTTGAATACTAACACGAGACGTCCGAAGGAAATAATAAAGCTAAGAAATAAAGTTGCCCCATATGTTTGCTTGCAAAGACCTGACGATCTTCTGCCTATGTATCTCCATTGACCCAAGACCAATGAAGAATCAGAGCAGCGTAGTTCCCTTCACTAGGGATGAAAATACATTAAAGAAAAACAAACCATTGCCATTACTGAGAGTACTGGAATACTTCTGGCTTTATTACTTCTACGGATACCCTTGCAAACCGTGTGATTAATCTGAAGACTTCAGCTTAAAGGAAGACCCTTTGGCGTAACGACTTTTGCATAAATCAAACTTTGCACCTTATGTTCGAACTCCCTACAATTGTCAATTGTATGTCCAAACGTTCCTGAGTGGAACTCGCATTTAGCAATCATGTCATAGTCGGGAGGAAAAGGATACAATATCAGTATAACATGGCTCAACTTAATCAAAGAGATCTGAAGAAGGGGAGCAAACAGTTTTCTTCGAGGAACTCGAACTTGAGCAAGAACTCATCCAGTTTCTTAGGCCCCTGTCTCTGTTGTTGACGATTATGCTGACGATGTTGATTAGAGCACCCAGACTGCCCCTGTACCTTTCTTCCCATATTTGGAAAAGACTATTGATGAGATGGCTTTGAAAACCAAAGCGGAGGTTCATGCCCGTGACCTGGGGTAAGTCTTGGAGAAAGGGGAGGAATATTCACTTCTTTGGAAGCCGTTAAAGCAGGATTACCAACTACCTTCACATCAGCTAGTCCAAACTCGATTACTCTAGAATCAATTACATCTTGCACCTGGTGCTGGAAATATTTACACCCTTCATTATCATGATCTAGTGCTCCAGAATGAAAATCATAGCGGGCGATGACATCCCATCCATTTGGAAGTGGAGCAGGTGGTGGCGACGACTTGTGAAGCTCAAACAACTTGAAGTGAAGCAAGCGTTGAAGTAGATCGGCAGAGGACATTGGCAAAGGATTAAAAACCCTTTCTTACTTATGATGATGAAATGGTACAACCGAGGAAGTCTCAGTTATAATCTGCTGATGTGGCCGTTTTAGAACCCAAGGCTTACGACATAAAGAAGATCCCTTAATGAAAGGAGGAACACCTTTTTCTTTTGCAGTAGGTGGAGAAACATACTTTTGCTTAACCTCCTGGATAGGTGCAAACCTGATTGCCCCTGAATCGATGAGTTCTTGGATCTTATGCTTGAGCACCTTACAATTTTCCACATTATGGCCAACTGCTCCTGAATGAAATTCACACCTAGCATTGACATTAGAATCCCTAGTGTATCTTGTGTGCTGAGCTCCCATATCGATCAACTTAATCAGCTTCAATTCAAGCAGAAGTTGGAGCAATTGCGCATATGGCACCGAGATCGGGTCAAACTTCCTCTCATACTTTTCAGTCCTTAACTCCTCAGGAGATGGTGGATTATGAGAAAGCTCTAACAATGAAAGAAATTTGGAAGTCAATCCATGTTCCACCAAAGGTCCCAAAGAAGAGGGAAGAGTCAAAACTTCAGTTGTAGAAGCAGACAACTGATTGTTTTCCTTCTTCAATATAGCTTCCAACATTTTTGTAATCCGACCCATTTGAATCTACATCCGGTTCACCTCTTCTCTCAGTAGTTTCTGATCCTGGGACAATGCTCAAATGACCACCATAAAATTCCCCTGTCGGGCCTTCATCTCAGTCACATCCACCCGGAGTTGTTCCGTGCCCATACCCTGATAATCGTGATTCAAGTCGGCCATTCTAAAGAGAAACCTAATCAATATAAGAATCTGTCTCTGAACACCTATCATGAATACAAGGATGTATGCAAATTCCATGTTTGGTTATTTCCCAGGGATCTATCTGCTTTGATTCACATTTTGATACATAAGAAATCCAACTGCAAGATTCAGATATGGGATCCTTGGAAATAACTAAACATGCATGCTAAAATGCCATGATGTCATGTATGCAACTGGCACGTGATCAGTGGTCTGATGTTGGTGTTGAGTAGTGAACCAATGGTCCGAGGAGAGTCATAATAATATTATCTCTGTCCAAAAATTCCGGAATTCAAAACCGAAGAACCATATGAACTGGATCATATCACAAAGTAACACTGGCGAAGCGGGTATGTTGAAAGTTTAGGGTTCCTGCAAACCTGTAAACCCCTCCCAATATCACGGGTATGCTACCTCGGGTTAACATCACAGTCTCTCAAAGCCGAATAGAAATAATATGTTCACCATATCCGAGAAATGGAGTAATAACCATATCAGGGAATCTGTTTAGCATTATGTACTACTCAGGGAGGTATCAACTGAGTCCGGGAAAAACAAGCATCCCTCATAAGTTCCCAGCTTCAAGCACTAAATCGTGAAACAATATTATATTTAGCCCTTGGGATACAATATTATCGTCATATGAACAATTGCTTTAACTGAGTTCCTATGAGAGAACCAGGCCATCCTATACGAGTTCGCAATGGGCCCTCGAATGCGAGTGGATTTGCCAACAAATATGGTCTGCCACTATCATCACTGGAGAGGTTTGTTTCCACTAAGGTCCTCAATAATCAGTCCCCAGATGCACATAACTATCGAGGTCGTATCCTGAACTGTAGGAAATCCCCACACATAATATTTCCAAGACGATCTCACTCAAGGTGTGGAACACATCGCCCTCATCATGGTGAGATACCATAGAAGTACAATGTGTGTCCATGCTAAAGTCTACGGTGCACTTGAGCCTTAGTATTGGGCTCATCTCACAGTAACCCCATCCCGCCAAAGAAAACCAGCATAGTCCAGACAGTCCAGTATATACATGATGCAAGGAAAATAAAATACTGAAAGCAATAAATAAACCTATAAATAAAGCGGTAAAGCTAAACTAAAGCACACAACAGCAAACAACTAAACACTCATAGAAACAAAAACAGACAAGCGCTTGGATTGACTCTCAAAGGGGAAACTAGATATTCTGGGTTCGATCCCCAGCAGAGTCGCTAGTTGTCGCTCCCGGGATTTTCATCCTAGTACAAACGCGAAAGTGGCGTGAAAAAGGTAGAATCGCCAACCATGCATTTTAATCTCGAATGAATGGGAAAGGTAATGCTGCACAAACCTAAGGAAAAGGAAAGAACAAGGTCTTGTGAACCAAAGAACTGGGTTCGGGAGTCAATTACAACCTGTGAAGGTATTAGCATCCCAGATCGTCTGTCGTATTCGACGAGATCCACACTTGTTAGTCTGTTTCAAATGGTGAGAAATAAAACTGCTTCTGAATAAAGGAACTGCTTACTGGAACTGGAATGAGAGATAGAACTGGAAAAAGAGAATGAAAAGGTACGAGAAAAATGTATGGAAAATAAAGAATGTGCTCGAATGGGCCCTACCCCACTACCTATATATCTCATGGGAAATGAGAATCATAGTCGATGTAGTTCGCCTAACTAAGGCGGAAACTTGTTTGTGTTTTTAATGATTTGAACTGCTTATGCCTATGATCAGGTGTTGCAGAATCTCCTCGGCGAGTGCATTACCATCCTGCAAGGAGACAAGTCATAGGAAGTTTTCATTTAGAGTTAGTGAGATGAGAAGATAATTCCCGCTAGAGATACGCTTGATATTTGTTTACTGTCTTTTAGAAGAAGTGTTTTTGATCTTGTGGTTTGTGAAACATTCTCATGCAAAGACTTGTTCATCATGATAGATATACCTCATCCCGATATGGAATGCGTGCAAATACCCCATGGCAAACTCTCCTAGCGCATGAGAAAGGTCGACATTTATTAGGTGTTTTTATTTTTCTTTGAGATGAGAAAGAAGACTCAAATCGAGAAAGGAAAAACTAGGGGAAACTAAGACTCATCCTAAGTTGTTTATTCAATTGAGATCCTATGGTTAATGTGGTTTTCTAATCCTAAAGAGAAAAAGAAATCAAGTTCTAACTCACTTCAATTAATTGAATATGACATAAAAACTCAAAGGGAATGAATAAAGTGAAACGTCGAAGAAGCATCAAATGCTCATCGCAAACACATATTGAAAGTATTAAAAGGATAAGGAAGAAAGTGTATGTAGGATACCCTCCCACACACAAGGTTTACCATAACTCCCTACAAAACAAAGGTTAGTAAAATAAATCTAAAATGATAAAAGGAAAGAGGTAATCAAGTACCAAACATGTCCCAGCATGATTATGACCTAAACTAGCTTCAAACCTAAGTATAAGTATGCCTAAAAGTTAAGCGAAGCCTAAAGCCAGTAGCTACTACAAATATCTAACACATAATCAACTACTAAATTCAACTAATAAATCAAACAGCCTATTACAACTACCAAACATCATGAAAATAGGTGTAAAGAGTGTCAAAACTCAACAATGCAACATACATTTTACAGCTTCTGTTTTTAAATACAACATTGAAAACAATGGCAGAATTTAATCATTTTTCAAATGTAATATGAATCATAATGCATGAATATGCAATATACCATAATCAATGATGGATGTAACATGGTTATTATGAGTGTGATCATGTGATCATGTAAACACTTAACCAAACTTTATTGCGTTTCCCATACAAAATCAAACATATGAAAAATGGAACTTTAATGCAAACAAATTATGGAATGAACATACATTTTAATTCACTACAACTTGAAATGAATAACAACAATAGAATGCCACAATCAAACAATAAAAAATGAATGCAAATATGTGAATTGTGCAATCTCAAACAAGATGCAACATTCTGATTATATGCACAAACAACCGAAACATGCATGGGTCGTAAATACAATATAAAACATAATTATAAACACTTATTAACATGCTATTAATGATGCTCAATCATGCAAACACCATTAACAACAAGTTATGAACACAAATTCAACTAGTATGTCAAAAATCGGAACCGAATGAAATGTGTGTCGAAAGTTGTTGAAACTACACATACCTGCACCTATACAGCTCCTAAAAATTCCCCAAAATCATATCCTAATGATCAAGGATGATTGGAGGGGGAATGGATATCAAAAATGCAAGAAAAAGAAAGAATTTTTCATTCTGGTTCAGTGGTAACCGATTACTAGTTCAAAAACTAGGATTTGTGCAAATTTTAACACAAGTAACCGGTTACTACCTATGTGGTAACCGGCTACTCTAAGACCAGAACCAAAAATTTATGCATTTTCATGTAAAAACCAGTAGCAACTTATTCAAATAAGATCTAACCTAAAGCCTATCAACTAAGCACGAAAATTACACATAGATGCTGCAATCTAACACCTATTAACACTACAATTACACCACTATTCTAACTTCTATGATCAAATCACTCAAAGTATAAAAAAGAGAGAAAACAAGAAGAATATGAGAAGCGATATGAAGAGAAATAAGTTAAAATTAGAAGTGATTACGGATTCACCAACCTACAAAGTGGAGGCTTGCTTTGGCAATTATTGCAATGTCGAATGATGCGCGAAATAAGAGAAAACCGAAGATCCGAAGCTTCTATATGCGAATGCGCAAAATAAATGTGGTTGATCACAATCTTCGAAAAGAACTTCCGAAAGGTGAAATAAACACCGAAACTGTAGCAACTTCTTCGATACTCTATGCAATCGATGCAAATGATGGAGGCTTAACTTTCGATTCTTCAAGTTTCAATGCAAAACTTGAAGAATCTTGATGATGATGATGAAGTTTTGGTGTGAGTTTGGAAATGGATAAAAATGAGAGAATTGAGAGAAGTTGTGAAAAATGGTGAAAACAATCTCCCTTTGAGGTTTGGAGGGAAATGATTATATATGTGTTAGGTTTGGAGATAGGCTTAGGTTAGATGTGAGGCTTGGGCCTTAGGCTTGAGACCTAAGCTAAGGGTTAGTTAAAGTTAGTTAGGAATATTCCTAGAATATCCCATTGGCATATTCTTAAAATATTCCTTTGGCATATTCTTGGAATATTCCTTTGGAAGGTGGTGGAAGATTCTAGAATTGGCAAGAATGTGCAAAGCAAAATAAAGTGGAAGGTGATGGAACAAGCAACTAACTGATTTTTGATTTTTGATTTTTTATTAATTTTTGAACGAAGTAACCGATTAATATCTATGAGGTAACCGATTACTTCAACAAAAATTTGAATTTTTATTATTTTTGGTGAGAAGTCTAGGATATCTGGTCTTGGTCATATTTTCTGAGATTATTTTCCTTCTGAGACCTGATAATTGCCCAAATAACCCTTGATCACATGCCCCGCGCCACGACCAATGATGCATGCTCTATATTGTTTTTATTATTTTTGCAATGTATGGACGGATACACTAGATAACACGGGAACAAAACATAAGCTGCTCGGAATCGGTGATAAATAAGAAGGCAAATTTTGGGGTATTACACATAGGTCCAACTTCAAAGCCAAATTTCATCATGATGCAAGCTTCATTTGATCAACCCCCAAGCATTAAAATTGTTGAAAACCTTTCCAACCATATAAAGAACAAGTCCATTGGATCAAGAAATCAAAAGATATGGCCTTTCAAAGTTAAGTCAAAATTTGATGTAAATGTCATTTACTTAGAATTTTTCTAAGTTTAAAAATCAAGTTCTTACACCAAACTTTAGGCCAACTTTTCACTTATTTTGAGCCTTCAAATGGCCATCATGCAAACACAAAATATGTTATATCTAACTTTCTCTCTTCAAAGAGCCCAAGATCATACCAATACATCAAGTGTTCATCAAATTATTCTCATTTAAAGTCAATAACATAAGTTGTTTCTCAAATATTCATACCATGCCATTTCTCATCATAAGTCACATTTCTTCATCTAATGTTGGCCCATACGCATGATACAAAAGCACATACATATTTCACATTCTCTTCTTTCCCTAAATGGCCATATATCATCTTACATATTCATGCATTATACATCACTTTTACAAAAAAATTGAAAATCAAAATATAAACTTTCTAAGCAAGTATCAATAACAAGTCAGTACAAATCATTGCCACACATCGCATAGACTTCACCATAAGCTTCACAAGCTTCCATGCACGCAAGAATGCACACATGCACTCATTTTACATTTTTTATTTTTCCATTAATCAACCATTAACCAAGCACCAATAAACTTCTAACCAGGGGTTTATTCTTAACCCTCCTTATATAAACCCTTAAACCCCATAACAGAAACAGTTAGATCATATTTTCACCTCACACAACAAAAATCAAATTTTATCTTTCTTCTTTGAATCACCATCCGCATTGAGACTCTCCCAATTTTTATTGAAGAAATTTCATCACTACCCTTTTCTGGTGCTTCTGTTCGCACCATTTGGAAGCTGGAATCACCATAGCCACATATGCGATTTCATTTCAGTTCACCATCAATCTCACTTTTCCATCAAGATTAAGGGTTTCTATGAATTTATTTTGTATCCAGGAGTGTTAAGAAGACTTACATGATGGTTAATAGGGTTTCTTGGTGGTTTATCAGAGGTCTCTATTAATGGTCATTGCAAGATTTTCCAATTTCCTATTTATATGCACGTGATAAATGACTAGTGAATGCTCCACTGAAGTCCTACAAGGTATAGGCATTAATTGCTTATGGTTTTGTGCAAGATTGTTGAGATTTGAGTTATGATGTTAAAATTTTGTGCCTTAATTTATTTTAGATTTAGTAATTATAAATGAATTCTAGGGCCAGATTCAGATTCCCCTTGAAATTTCGTGCAAGAATATGCCAGCTTTTTTTTCGTTTTCATTACCATTTATAGTTGGCTCCGACCAAGATGACCCGAGAAGACGAATGGTGCTAGGGCACCGGAGTTTGAGTCTTAGAGGTATAAGTTAGGTCAACTAGATAGCGTGTTTTGTTTTGATTGGTATATTGTTCTTTGACTGTGCGTGCATGGAAATGGAATGTTGAGGTGGCGTCTGATTAGGATTAATGAAACACTCCGTTTCATTTGAATCATTTTGGCTTATGTAAATTGAGGTTGGTTGGATTGCTTCTTGTTATACCCACCCCCATATTCTAGCCCATAAGCGTTTTGAATTGACAAAGTGCTATTGTATCACCCCCATCTCTTGTTCATGGTTTTTTTTTTTTTTTTCATTTTCTTCACATTTTTTATTTTTTAAAAATGGTTTATTGCCTAGAAAAATTCCAGGAAAATTCATGGAGACTCTCTAACATGTTAATTAATTTTTCAATAAATTTTGTTTTCACTTTTATACTATTTTGATTTTTTTCTTGAATCTTGATTCATGTTTGTCCATAAATGACCTAGTTCACTTCTTAGGCCTAAAAAATAATCTTTTTGGCATATTATAAACTTGGGATTTTGCATAAAGTTAGCTAATAGAACGAGGAACTTGTGGATGTGAATTTTATGTATGTGGCATTAAATATTGTATGCCTTTGAGATAAGTTTTTTAGAACAATGAAATATGTTAAGCTTTGTTGCTTTATATGTAGATTGAAAAGTTTTTGAACACTTGTTGACATTTTGGTGGCTAATCCTTTTGATACTAAGTAGCTTCTGACTTCATATTTGCTTTTTCAAGTTGCCATGATTTTTTTCATGATTGAAACTATTTCTTAAGTGTCTTTGATTGTGTACTATGTCCTTGAATTGATGTTTAGGATTGGACCTATCCTTGAAGCTTTTGTGAACTTGTTTTGGTGTAATTTTATTGCCATGATCATATACCTTTTATAAGACATTTTGTTTTCCATAATAATTCTTAGACATTAGAATTTGATCATAATTGACATGCACACTTGTGAAACATTTTTGTTATGCCTTAACTTGTCAAATGTGTGATTGTTTGCTAGGCTTTTAGGATGCATTTCTGCAACCTATTAGGGGTCATTTTTTTGAATTTTGGATGACATGAATTAATTCTTGTAGATACATATTATAGGTCATGTTTCATATCCTTGAATGATGTTACTTGTGGCACAAGTTTGAACTTGCAAATGCTTCATTTGCCTATGCTTCTTTAGTTCCAAATGTGATGTTACTTGTGATACCTTTTGATTGAGTTCATGTATGCCTCATTTTCCTATGCTTCTTTAGTTACAAATGTGATGTTTCGAGAACTGTTTTCTACTTCCCTAGGTGTTTAAAGGTCAACTTGAGTTGGTCTTCTCACTTCTTTGCATGATTAATGTTTTACAAGTTCATAGATTGAAAGTAGGATAAGCTTGACCTTTGCTAGATAGTCTTTGACATTGATTGGCCATGACCACTTTATGAAACTTAAAAGAGGCTTGTAAATGTGTTTTCTTAGGTATACTTTCTTGAGTAGGAGGTATTGCCTTTTGATTTCATTTAATAGGTCATTTACTTGGTCTCATTGATGCAACTTTTTGAACTACTTTGAACATTTTTACTTGTGCATTTTGGTGACACCTTTAGAGGTCATTTGTATACCATAATTGTGAAATACTTAGGAGAATCAAACATGAATAATTATGGGTCTTTACCTACTTCATTGTATGCTTATACATGTATTTGCATTGTGTCTTTCACTTCTTCCTTGACTTGCAAGTCATAAGTGCATATGAGATGTTTAAGACTTGTTTTGAACACAACTTGTCATGACTTTTAAAGGTGCATTAGCATGGAAATTTTGTGACAATGAGTTAAATTTTAAACATTAAATAATCGTGTAAGGTTCTGGCCTATATCATTTTAATTTCCTTTTTTTTTCATGTTTACTTATGTATTGCATGATCATAAATGTTTGATGCATCTTAAGTGAAATACTTTGGTGTAGAATTGTCTCAACTCTTGTATATGCTATAGTATGAAACTTGTGCTTATTCCTTGACTTTATAACTTTGAATTACATCAAGTATTACATGAATTCACTACTTCCCCACTTCATATGTACACTTTAATTCAATTCATGTAGCTCTTAGGAGCAAGTCTTGCTTAGTTTTTTGAAAACCTTTTGTTTGTGCACTAACTTAGGGTATAACTTGGAATTGTTTGAAATTCCTTAGGACTTTAACATATATGGTATTAAATTAGGTTTAACTACTTACCTATATAGGATTGTATCCTTTTGACATATTTCACTTTTTTTGTTGATTTTTGTTTCATTTAGAGCAATTATAGGACATTTGCATTAATGTTAGTTTGCATGAACTTTCAACTATTCATTAGTTGAGCTTACTTGGAAGAGGTAAGTACTTATATTGCAAATTCTATTTGATGTTTACATTTTTGTATTACCTTTCCATCTCATCTATTGTTTCATTTATTCTTTATGCTCCCTTAGGACTTATTTCAACTTAATTCCCGATTAAGTTTAAAGTAAGATAGATGTTAGGTACCTATTCCAACTTAATATTTGATTAAGTTTGGATTAGGATAGAGATTGGGATAGTATTTTGCATTAAAACAAAATCACATAAGAACTAAAGTGTGCATTATGCACGTCCCATCTTGGGGAGATGTGTGAAGTACTTGCTCCTATGTCATAATCTTTAGCACTATACATACAAGAAACAAAATCAATGAAAATACTCCTCATAAAAGACAATAAACAAAGCCATTCTTATTTTCTCCTCTCATCTTACTCTGTTGCAGACGATACGACATGTCAAGTACGTTCTACCACAAATAGGTAATGTGTAAGACTCGATTCAACAAGCAATAACACATAACTATTGAAACGTGAACATTGACATTGTCAACTTAAAAAACATAAAAAAGCAAGGTAACATGTAGTGAGCTGGACAACGACGCTATGATACTCATTCCAGATAAGATATATAGGCACGGGACACGACGTCTTGGCGAGCACTTTTCCCCATTATGTTTAGAATTGCGTCGACTCTTATTCTTGTTCTCGAAGAGATACATAGGTTGGGATGCGATATCTTATCGAGTCAACTTCTTTCTTTCAGCCCTTCGTTTCTCATTCATTCTTTCCAGTTGTTAAATAGAGCTTCAAAGGACTACACCCTTTGAGCATAACAACAAGCGTGGATCCCATCGAGTACGATGGACACGACGGGGTGAAAATACATTCCCTTCGTATAACTGACTCCCAAGCCTGAAACTGGTTGCGATGAAATCGTCTTTCCTTTCCCCCAGGTTTTCTTCGATCGTTTCCTTTCCCTGTTGGATTAAATAACATTCGACGGCGACTCTTCTGTTCATATTTTGCTGTTTTTTAACGTTACGACACTATCCTAATTTATTTTTACTCTTTCTACAAAGCTCCTAAAGCTATTATTTATGATATAGAGAATTGAAATTCTGGCAACTGATATACAATGTCGAACACAATGTCACGACACCAATAACAACAAGTTTGAAAACACAACAAAAGACAAAGACAAAATTAAAGAACACAGAGAGTTGTTAACCCAGTTTGGTGCAATCACACCTACTCTGGGGGCTACCAAGCCAGGAAGGAACTTCACTATCAGTAGTATCAATTCAAAGATTCACATCAAATACCCCAGTTTACAATCTTTTCAATTCTTCTAAAATAACTCCAAGTTGAATCCTTCTTTTCCTTCGGATAAAATCGCGCTAAAACCACAACAAAATCTTAGTAATATTGACTAAAAGATTCACACACAAAATAGGATTCACTTGGGTCTTCAGTCTCATTCAGAGATGTCATGATATCCGTCTTGACATCCTAATTAAAAACAGTTGCACACAAAAACGTCACACCTGCATAATGCTTAAATCACATGTCATAAAATTACTTATGACATCCAAAAACAAAAATAAGTTTAACCACAAAATATAGCCAATCTAAAAACATCTAAAACAATTTAAGCATTATTAGCACACAAAAATACTTCAGAGAAACACAACAGCAGCGGGAAGCACACAGTAGAGAGGGCACCCCCTCAAACCAACAAATGTATCAGTATAACAACAGAAGCATCAACTGTATGAGCACAACACACCGACAACATAAGAATCACCATAATTCATAAGTTGTGCACACAACTGAGCCAATAAGAATTGTACCAGAGTATAACACACAACACATCAGCAACAACAGAAAACAAAGAGATATTTCATCTCCCCCTTAACTTGTTAAGCCAAGCCCTGCAGCACACATAGACTGAAAATACTAAATAAATAGTATTCATCAACTCACAACAAAAGAAGCAGGCTATCTAATTACTCCCCCATTTTTTCCAGAAATTTGGCCAAAACAGGATTACAATCATAAAGCAAAAGAGACAAATAAAACTATAAGCTCAAGATGAGCAACCAATCTGGGTAAATCATAACTCCGTTATAAACAAAGTTCAACTTGATCTTCACTCTCTTGTCTACCATCCAAGTCATCTGCAACATCCTCTTCAGTCTACATCCTTTGACTAGACGTCAAAATGTTATTAATTGCTTCAAGCCCTCATAAAGACAGATTCCCAATTTGCCTCTTAGATTTTCAAATTGACTAGCATCCAAGGCCTTTATGAATATGTCAGCCAGATGTAATTAAGTAGCAACATGCTCCAACTTGATCACTTTATCTTCCACAAAATTTCTGATGAATCGGTGCATGATATCAATATGTTTTGTCCTACTGTGTTGAATAGGATTTTTGGAAATATTGATTGCACTGAGATTATCACAATATAATGTCATGACATCCTGAGTGACATTGTATTTAGATAACATTTGTTTCATTAAAACAAGCTAATAATAACTGCTACCAGTTGCTATATTCTCGGCCTTTATAGTAGATAAGGAGACACAATTCTGCTTCTTGCTAAACCAGGAAATAAGATTGTTACCTACAAAAAACACCCTAAAGAAGTGATTTTTCTATCATCTTCACTCCCATCCCAATTAGCATCCTAATATCTAGATAAAATATGATTACTTCCATGAGAATACATTATGCTATAGTCACAAGTATCATTCGTATATTTTAGTATCCTTTTGACTTGATTTATGTGAGAGACCTTAGGTTCTGCTTTATATCTGGCACAAACTCCAATAGCAAAGGCAATATAAGGTCTACTAGCTATTAGATACAACAGACTTCCTATCATGCTTTGATAAAAAATTTGATCAACACTTACACCTTTTTCATCTTTAGTCATCTTAACATGGGTAGGAGCAGGTGTTCTTTTGTGACTGGCACTCTCCATTCAAAACTTCTTAACAATATTTATGGAATATTTTCTCTGAGAGAGAAAAATGGAATCTTCCATTTGTTTAAATTGCAATCAAATAAAAAAGGTTTACTCTCCAACAAGGCTCATTTAAAATCCAGATTGTATCTATTTGACAAAATGTTCAACTATCTCATCTGACATTCCACCAAACACTATATCATCCACATAAATTGGAGCAATCATGATTTTTCCTCCTATATCTTTGAAAAATAGAGTTTTGTCAATTCCATATTTCATGTAGCCATTCTATAAAAGGAATTTTGTGAATCTTTCCTACCAAGCTCTAGGAGCTTGTTTTAGTCCATACAAGGCTTTTTTTCAACTTCTAGACATGATCTAAAAGGTTTGGATCAACAAATCCATTAGGCTGCTCCATATAAAATTATTCATTCAAGTATCCATTCAAAAGGCACTCTTTACATCCATTTGGTACAGTTTAAACTTCAGAATGCATGCAACTCCCATAAGTAATCGAACTGATTCAAATCTAGCCACATGAGCAAATGTTTCATCAAAGTCAATGCCTTCAATTTGAGTATATCCTTGAGCAACAAGTCTGGCTTTATTCCTGGTCACTACCCCTTATTCATTAGATTTATTCTTGTACACCCACTTAGTAACAATGACATTTGTTCCTCCAGGTCTTGGTACAAGCTCCCACACTTTGTTCCTCTTGAACTGCTTCTTTGACATTTTTGGGTTCAATCTTGGATACAAAACAAGAGTTGGAGATAAATTCCCTTAACCTGGTTACAACTCCACTGTTGGGATCACCTATGATAAGATGTTTAGGGTGATCCTTCTGAATTCTGATTGAAGGTGCTTTGTTTTCTGATTCTGGCTCAGATACTGGAGTATCTGGATTTGTATCATCTTCTTTATCAGGAACTTCAACTGGAGTATCATAAAATGTTCCAACATCATATATGACATCAGGTTCTTTGAATAGATCATTATTAACCACATTTATGGATTCCATCATGACTCTGGTTCTAGAGTTGAAAACTCTGTAGGCTCTACTGTTAGTAGAGTAACCAAAAAATATACCTTCATCACTTTTAGGATCCATTTTTCTTCTTTGTTCTCTATCAGCCAAAATATAAAACTTTCTTCCAAATACATGAAATTATTGGACATTAGGCTTCCTTCCCTTCCAGAGCTCGTAGAGAGTAGTAGGAGTTCCGTTTCTTAGAGTAACACTGTTATGAACATAACATGAAGTGTTCATAGCTTCAGCCAAAAAGTACATAGGAAGTTTCTTGGCATGAATCATGGCCCTAGCTGATTCCTGTATGGTTCTGTATTTTCTTTCAACAACCCCATTTCTTTGAGGAGTAATGGGGGAAGAAACTTTATGACTGATTCCTTAGAAGAGCAGAATTCATAGAATTTTTTATTCTCAAATTCCTTACCATGATCACTTCTAATCCTGATGATACAACTTTCCTTTTCCCTTTGAATTCTTTGACAGAGATCTTTGAACACATAAAATACATCAAACTTCTCTCTGAAAAAGTTTATCCAAGTAAACCTTGAGTAGTCATCCACCACCATATATGCATACCATTTTTCTCCCAGACTTTCAACTTGCATAGGAGTCATCAAGTCCATGTGTAATAACTCTAAGACCTTGGAAGTAATGAGATGTCGAACCTTTGGATGTGACATTCTGGCTTGCTTGCCTATTTAACATTCATCACACACCTTACCTTCATTAATATGAAGCTTAGGGATTCCTCTTACAACTTCAAATGCTATAACTATTTTCATTCCTCATAGATGGAGATGACCCATCGTTTGAGGCCATAAATTTACTTCATCTTCTTTGGATAGAGAGAAAATAGACGTATAGCTGGTATCTTGATTTACCCAGAGATAACAATTATCTCTAGATCTGACTCCCTTCATGATTACTTCATTCTCTTCATTTGTGAGAATACATTCTGATTTTGTGAAGTTGACACTGAATCATTGATCACATAGTTGACTAATGCTAATGAGATTAGCAGTCAATCCTTTCACTAGTAGAACCCCGTCAAGGTTTGGAACACTTGTACATACAAGTTTTCCTACACCTTTGATTTCTCCTTTAGCTCCATCACCAAACATGACATAACTGGTGGGATGTGGTTTGATGTCAACCACTACATGGTTTATTCTAGTCATGTGCTTAGAACATCCACTATCAAAATACCAATTCTCTTTAGCTGATACTTTAAGAGACATATGAGCTATCAAGGCTACATGCTTAGGGGTCCATTGTTGTTTCTTGATGACAATGTTTTGCTTAGTTTTGGGTTGTGGATTCTGAGCATGATATCCATGAAGTCTGAAACATAAGGATTTTATGTGACCATACCTGCCACAGTAGTGACATCTCCATATTTGATATCTTCTCCTTTGATGAGTTGATCTTCTTGGTTCATGATGTTAAGACATTTATTTCGACATCTGATTAGAAACACCATTCCTAGGCTAAGGTTTGTAGTTCCTGAAGAACTCGTTCTTAGATCCTTTAAATCTTATCCCAGATAGATCTTTAGCACTTCTCCTTATCTGAAGATTCTCATCAGGTTTTTCAGATTATTTGTTCAACATTCTGATGGACTTAGTCATTTGATTAAGCTGGAAGTTTAGTATAGAAACTTCATCATTCAGAAGCAATATTGTTGATAAATTCTCTTTCTTTTTAGCCTATAGAGTTTCTATGATATACTTCTATTTCTCTCATTCTTGCATCATTTGTGCACATATCATACTATGCTTCTGATAAGAATCAACAAGTTCTTCAAATGTCAGCTCATCTTCATTAGAATCCTCGTCACACACACATGTTCCAGTCAAAACAGTGATATGTTTACCTGATACTTCTTCAAGGTCACTCTCAGAATCTCCATCCGACCATGTAACATATAAGCCTTTCTTTTGCGCCTTTAGATAGGTAGGACATTCATCTCTAATATGTCCAAAACCATCACACCCATGACATTGAACTCTTCTTCTTTGACTTGACTTTTCTTCAGGTTTTGTACTTAACTCATTAGATCTGCTGATGTCAGATGAAGTTTTCTTGACATTTGATCTTGAGCCAAAATTTATCCTCTTCATGACCTTGTTGAATTGTCTTCCCATCATGGCAACAACTTCTTTCATACTTTCCTCATTCTCCACTTCACCTCTTTCTACTTCCTCCTCGGTATTTGGCACTAGATCTATGCTTTTGTTCTTCTTTTCACGCACATCACTGAGTCCCATTTCAAAAGTCTGAAGGGATCCAATAAGGTCTTATACCTTCATGTTGAAAATATGTTGAGCTTCTTCTATGGCAGTCACCTTCATAGCAAATCTCTTTGAAAGAGATCTGAGAATTTTCCTCACAATATTTTCATCAGACATCTTTTCTCCTAAGGCTCCTGAGGCATTAACAATATCAAGATTGTTCATGTGAAAGTCATGGATAGTCTCATCTTCTTTATTTCTCAGATTTTCAAATTTGGTGGTAAGCATTTGAAGTCTTGACATCTTGAATTTGGAGGTTCCTTCGCGAGTGGTTATGATAATATCACAAACTTCTTTGGCATTTTGACAGTGATGCACAATTCTGAATATATTTTTATCAATGCCAGTGAAAAGGGCATTCAAGGCTTTAGAATTCCATAGTGCCAGCTCATCCTCATCTTTCCTCCAATCATCTTCAGGCTTCAGAGTTGTATTGCCATCTTTATCAGTAATGGAAGGATGTTCCCATCCTCTATCATCATCTTTCCAAGCCTTCTTATTCATAGATTTTAAGACGACAACCATGCGAGGTTTCTAGTAATCATAGTTAGAGCCATCTAGAATGGGTGTTCTATGTAAAAATACTTCTTCCTTGTCCATGGTACCAAATAATGCCCATAGATCTCACCTAGAAAAACAGGCAGGGTGCCTACTCTGATGCCAATTGAAATTCTAGCAACTGATATACAATGTCGAACACGATGTCATGACACCAATAACAACAAGTTTAAAAACACAATAAAAGACAAAATTAAAGAACACAGAGAGTTGTTAACCCAGTTCGGTGCAATCACACCTACTATAGGGGCTACAAAGCCAGAAAGGAACTTCACTATTAGTAGTATCAATTCAAAGATCCACACAAAACACCCCAGTTTGAAATCTTTTCACTTAATCCCTACCCAATGACAGTTCTACCTAGGAACTCCTAGATAATAGACCATCTCACTCCCCCTCAATCACAACAGTGATCTTAAACAAATAACTCAGAAAATGAAGACACTCTTCAAATTTTATCTTTGACCTTGCTTAAAAGCTCCAGTCAAATACAAACACTCTTGCTTAAAAGCTTTGAGTGGATAAAATACAAATGCATACCTAGTCCAAAACAATCATCAAAAGACAATTGCTTGGCTCACAAGAAACTAACACACACACACACACGTGAAAAATGTTGAATACACAATCCTTATTTTCCACACATTCACACTAGGGTAAATCAGCCTTAAGTAGATCCTTGAATGGGCATTGGGCCTGCTGAACTTGCACAAATCAAAAATAATAATTCCTTAAATAAAGGCACAAAAATAGTAAGAACAAATGTTCTGCTAAAATAATTCCAAACTGAATCCTTCTTTTCCTTCTGATAAAATCGCACTAAAACCAGAACAAAATCTTAGTAATAATGACTGAAGGATGCGCGCACAAAATATGATTCACTTAGGTCTTCAGGCCCAGTAAGAGATATCATGACATCCTTCTTGACACCTGATTAAAAACAACCACACACAAAAACTTCACACCTGTATAATGTTTAAATCACATGTCATAACATTACTTATGACATTAAGAAACAAACATAAGTTTTACCACAAAATATAGCCAATCTAAAACATCTACAAGAATGTACGATGAGCTTTATTATTGTGAGGGGATGAATACAAGACGAGAATTAATTGGGTTTGTTTGGCTAAGGTGTAAAAGTCCAAGAAATATGGAGGCTTAGGAGTCAAGAATTGCGAGAGGTTCAACTTAGCTTTATTGAGTAAATGGTATTGGAGGATTCTCAATGAACCTAAATATGTTTGCTTAGCTCTCTTGTCACACACACACACACATTATATATATATATATATATATATATATATATATATATATATATGGCAAGATTAAGGCAAAGATTCTTGATGCAAACTAGGTCGTTAATAATATAAAAGATTATTTATGATGGAGGGATTTGAGGCAGCTAGGAAGGTCTTAAATGGAGGAACATAAGTAGTTTGGGAATTGTGTTTCTTGCAAATTGGGTAGTGGTCAATCTATTGATTTATGGAGGTATATATGGTTAGGGTTTGAATCAGTGAGTTATTTCTTTCCAAGCATATTCTGGTGTGTGCATCAAGCCATGTCCAAAATATCTTATATGCGATTGTGGCAGGGAAAGACTTAGGTCTATAATTTAGGTTTTAATACCAATAAATTATCATATTTAGAAGGCCAAAATCTTGAAAGTTTGTTGAGAATTCTGCAAGGAGTGCAACCAACGTAGGATCATGAAGATAACTTTTTGTAGTAGATAAATTCTTCAGATTTTTTCTGTTAAATCAAGTTTTACTAGATTGGAAGAGATTTGTAGTGTTATATTTGGTAAAGCTGAAGACTAGGGCGTCATTACCTAGGAATTGGGGCACCTAGACAGATTCCTACAAAGTCACCCAAGAGGTCCCAACAACATGGGAGTCAAGCGAGAGAAATTACTCATTGAATTTGAAAAGATAGGTAGTCAACAACCTCCCCTAGTAAGAGGGAAGCAGTTAAGACCATATCTAGGTGGTTAAAACCCTAATTGGAAAGGACTTATATAAATATTTTATCCCTCAAGGGGATATATGGGCAATTATTAAACTCATATACATTTACTATTATTCAGAAAGGCTGCTTCATAAAGAAGGTTAAGAGGGAGTCGGAACGTCCTCCAATATCTTTACCATGGGTCTAGCCTATTGGCTTGCCAACGACGCAGAAGAGCCATATTTCTTCCTAGGAATCTTAGGAGGAATAATCTCGCCCACCAGAGAAGTTTCACCCTGCTCCATTCTCCGTGCGCCAATATTACCACGAGTAAAAGATAACATTATCCGCTAATGGGTCGTCTACATCTTCATCAGGTACTCTCATTGCTCATTGATGGGAACCAACGTCATCTCACCTACACATAATGGAATGTTTGAGCATTACCATCCGATGAAATAAAAATAAACATAATTTACCCTTACCTAGACACTCCTTCACTCTATGTCCCTCTTCACAAAATCGAGAAATGAGGATGCTGGACTCCATGGAGAGTAGGCACTCCATGACCTGGATCACTTCATGGTCCAAAGGAGAAAGAACTTGTGAATCCACCCTCACACTATACTTAGGATTTGGGGTCCAAGATAGGGGAAACAAAGGCTTGCATCCAACTCTCGTGATAACAAGAGACACATTATCATGCCATCTTATGTGAATGAACTTGTATTTCCAATCCTCATAAGGATTGGCAAATGGCTTGAAAAAATGCACCCTAGAAAAAGGGTGCAGCGTTACCCAACTAGTGCTAGGAAGAAACTTTGTTATGTAGAAGTATAAACCACTCTGATAGAAGGAGACACCCCTAAATTGCAAAAAAAAATATTTAGAAAGCCCTGAGTATACTCCAAACATTTTGCGTAACCTGGGAAGGAGCCACGTTGGCGGTGGTTAAGAACTCCATTTCAAAATAAGAGAAATTAACTATAACCCTCATACATAGATAATAGGGAGGTGAAGGTAGAAGTAAAGAGCAAATGGATTACTAAAAGTTTCCATGTCTGTCATCTCATCCTTTGAGCAATGCTCATTAAGCACATCCCTTTATCGTAGCTTTCTGGAAAAAACTGGTGTTGTGATGAAAAACTGGTGTTGTTATGTAGAAGTTCACAAAAATGAAGTTTGATGCAAAATGTTTTTGAAAATTAGGAATAAAAGGTGAACCAATGCTTCTGAAAATATATAGAAAACCTAGAGAAGTGGGCTCACACGTCCCCCCAATAGATTTGTGTCAAAAGGAGGAAAGTCTCCACGCCTGGAGGCCACATATCAATACAGGAAACTGATTTGTCTTCTCGATAAATACCATAATGAGTTTCATTAAATTTTACACATGTCATTTCCCCTTGAACACTCAATCTGGCCAAAATGATCGACATTTCGATATCTCAACATGTCACCTCAAAACATACATGTTTCCTCATGAGTCTGTATGCCCTTTAATTGAGGGAGTAACCTATCAATTTACTAGCCCCTTTTGGATGAGGGACTCGCCTATCCGGGGGAACATTTCGAAAAAGTAAATGGTTTTTGAAAGCTCCTGGTGTTTGACAGAATTTTGGTATAACCTAATAGTGAAGAAAAACTGCAGAAGTCAAAGATGTCGAAGAAGATGTCCTAACTTGTTAATAGTACATCCTGAGTTATTACTTCAGCAGGTTTAATTCAATAACAATTTTTTCCAGGATTTGTTTCACTCCTAAAAGATTGGATCAAGAAGAAAAGATAGAAGGTACAATTAAAAGCAGAAGACTAAAAATATGAAGTCTTAGGCCTAGGGTTAAGTATGCCTTATGTAATAATTTTTACCCTAGCTCTCTTTTGTAAAATAAGGGTGTAGGTTTTGAGAGTCCTTGACTCTTAGGGTTGTAGTTCCAATCTGCAGTATAGGATGCATAGAGGACGATATAGGTGCATGTACACTTCCAGAAGCCTTTAGGTAATGGTTGTTGTATTGTTCTTCGACAAAGCTTTTAAGCATGTCCAAGATAACTTATAGGTTAAGAAACAGTGACAGGTTCTCTAATGGTAGAAGACAAATGCAATGCAGGTTGTGAAGGATGTGAGTGGTCTCTCATATCAAGTTTTTAAACCATAGTGTTTAGATTTGGTAAGGATGTTCATTAGGGTAGAGATTTATTTTCTGAAGGGTTATGAAACAACAAATAGGAGGAGTAGCTAGTTCTCTTGGATGATGTCCTCAAAGATGTTTTGACATCTTCTCTAGCGAAAGTTGAAGTTGTTCTTTGGTGATTCTGCTGCATATATTCTGATTGAAGAATCCAGTAGTATGTGATATTGGAGTATTAATTGAAAAAAGCTTGTAGTTGTCCTTACCCGGTTCATTTCTTGTAGATGTCAATAGGTTTAAAGACACATAGCATTCCAAATTCAATAGAAGAGGGATGTTATTGTGATGATTGAGTCTTATGTGAATTGGTACGTGATTAAGTGGCATCATCATGTATGTTGAAGTCAGACTGGATAGAAAAGGTAAGGTGAATTATCAAACTCATACTCTAGGGGTTTGATGATGACTTGTTGGCTATGTTGTTGTAGACACTTGATATGATGATCAAGTCTAATCAAGGCAATCCAACCATATTTTGGAGTCTGCTAGTTATTCTTCAGACTAGGAGGCGCTTTCTTGGATGCATGGAAGTGAAGATAGTGGTGGTGATTTATTTTCACCGTCCATAAACAACATGAAAGGAAGAACTCATACTTTTTAACCATAAGGATGAGTTCACACAGTTAAGGTAATTAAGATTCATTCAGAGAGAATCTTAAAAAGCTTGAGTCAAGGGGGAAACCTATTTTAACAACTTGCACAACTACAAAACAGACAACATGAAGAGGAATGTCTATGTGATATTTATAATATGCTGGAATTAGACAAGGGTTATCACAACAATGATTAGAGATCAATTGCTTAGTGTAGATTTGATCATCCTTGTGATTCAAGAATTAGGATATTATATCAGATGTTATAACATCTCTTCATCAGTGGTTCGAAGAATCATGGGAGGCGTTCTACATTCGCTAAGAAGTTTCCTAGGCTTTTGACCTAGGATTATTGGCTTCACATCTTTTTCTGGAAAGAAATGAGACTTTTCCAGACGGTGATGCATTATTTTTGAAGATGGAGATGAAATACTATGAAGAGACCATAATATTGATGACTTCTTGAATTGGTTTATTTATGATCCAGGTACTTTAGGGCATTCTAGAATGCTCATCATGGAGTTCAGATAGGTGGCATATCAGCAACTTCGTGAAGATGAATCTACTCAAGGAAAGGTGGAATCCTTTGTACAACTACGGGGATTTGTTTCTAACTAGTACTTTTAAAGATTCAGATAGTGGCAGGTTTGAAGTCTTTAGAGAAGCACCAACAAGTATTATCAATGTGTGAGATTGTTTGGAATAACTGCAAAATCAATAGAACGAAGGTTGTCAACTCAAACTTGGTTGGTGGATCAAGTCTATGAGAGCATGAGACTCTTGTTCTGTAAAGGGAGGAAGTTATTTAAAGTGGAAGAAGAAGGAGTTAATTTCAACAGCTAGATGTCGAATCACAATGTTCTGACATCTAGTTTCAACTTTAGAATCTCATTTAGTGCAGTGCCACATAAACTTAAGATATGGTGATATACATGAATAATCAGGGATGCTTGAAAAAGATCATTCTCATGGTAGTTTGTAGGAAGGAGAAGATGTTACATTATCCATGGCTTAGGGAGTCTAAGTGTGTATTGCTATGGATCCAGTGGATACATGTAACTTGAAGATCAAGTTCAGTTGGTAGATCAAGATATCTTTGTGAGAGTTTTGACTTAAGTGAAGAAGACAATATGTGGCAATTGGATTTTTCATATGAGGATTCATGAAGAGGTGATCAAATTGTGGTATTTGGTTGATCTCATAAGTGGATTCGAAGAATCAAGATGATTAGCAGGTGGAAGCTAGTTAGTCTTAAGGATTGTCTAGGAACAAGTTACTCTTGGGCAGAAGGGTGATAAGTTGAAGACTCAAGGAGATGATTTTCTTCTTAAAGGTGGATTAGAGTTTATTTCTCTCTTTCTAGAGTTCTTATTCAAGCTGGTGGCGTAATGTTGATTGAAGGTTCTTCAGTTCTTTGGATTACTATGCTATAGTAAGTCCATTTGGTGGAGCATATCAAGAATTTTGTCTTGGTGTATGGTATATGTTCTAATTTGGTGTTAGGACATTATCTGGGTTGGATATCCTTGGTTAAGGATGATTATTGCTCTGGTTCTAAGAGCTTTTTACATACATGTATACCTTGGATGGAGAATGTAGAGAAGATTGAAGTAGATCAGGTATTGATTGCTTAGAAGCCTGCATGTGGATAATCAAAAACTTGTCAGGAGTATTCCAGATTATCATACGGGGGAATGATAGGAATGACTGCCTTTGAAGGGGTTAGATGATTGTCTAATTTTTGAAAATATTGTGGAAGGAGTTTTGTCTAGCAAGTCATGCTTTTCTATAGCATGTGTCCAGTATCTGACACTGATGGATTGAAAAAAAATGATTTTAATGTTGTTCCAATAGTTTGTTACTATGAGGATGACGATCCTTATGTGCCTCACGGATAACATGATGGATTTCATGTGTGAGTGACTATTATCTCTTGTCAGAAGGGATATTGGTGCCAAAATGAATGTGTTTTAGCAGGTGGATGATAGAGAGTGCTTCTTTTGAATACATTGAAGATGCGACTTATGTTTTCCATTCATTCCTACGCAAGTGCTCAGGGGGAGTAGAATTTGTATTAGATTGAGGGAGTGGCCTCTTGATCTAAGGATCTTCAACACCAAGCTTGTGGTGAGTAACAAGAAGATTTTTCCATCCAGGAGGGATGAATATGTCAAGTGTTATGTCTTGAAATTTTATTGTTTCAAGTTAGGGGAGAATTGACAATACAAAATATATTATTCTTGTTGGATGATTAAAGAATCATTGACCAGTCTGGGAGAATTTATTTTTCTCTGCAGATTCCTGTGAAGATACTCTGAATATGTTAATTCATCAGAAGGACCAGTATAGCAAAGACAGTATCTGACATGATGTCGAGACATTGTCTTGGAACATGTTTGCATGTAACTGGGTTCCCTTGGACGATGCTCTCAAAAGAAGAAACAATCAACAGTCTTGGTCGGTGCGCTATTAGTGGAGTTATTGGCTCTTTGAATTGACCAGTGTTTTGATCGATGGTTTGATGCTTTCAAAGAACATTGCTCGCTATAAATTGGATTGTTGTGACACTTATTGGTCTCTTAATTCCTTTCTTTCAAGTGACGTACTCAATGGCATTTTTCAAAGTCTGGATGGGTTGTTTTTTGATTTGGAGCTTTCTTGGTTACTTTTGCCAAGTTTTGGCTAAAAAGATGGAGAAGAATAGTGTTCTGGTTATTGGGTTCATTCAAGTTGTAGTGGTGTAAGAATGGTGCAAATGGAAGATGATGGTATATCATCTTAATCTACATTTCTATCTAATTGTGTCTTGTGATCTGAGTTATGAAACAGGTTGTGTCTTGTGACCTGAGTTACATTTGTTGTATACTATGTGTTATGAACTTGAACTTCACTTCTTATTAATGGTTATCTTATGCCTAGAAAAAGAAGTTTTATTCTACAAAGAAGACAAAGGATTAAGGGGGATCATGCTTCAAATCCCTCCTCATAATTATCAATAGGCATGAAGAATTCAGGGAGAAGGTTTTAGCCAAAATTTGTCAAAAGGGGGAGATTGAAAGCTCCTGGTGTTTGACAGAGTTTTGGTAAACCTAATAGTGAAGAAAAACTAGAGAAGTAAAAGATGTAGAAGAAGATGTCCTATCTTGTTAATAGGACATTCTGAGCTATTACTTCAGCAGGTTTAATTCAGTAACAAATCTTTTCAGGATTTGTTTCACTCCTAAAAAACTGGATCAAGGAGCAAAGATAGAAGGCCTAAGTAAAAGCAGAAGACTATAAATGTGAAGACTTAGATATAGGGTTAATTATGCCTTATGTAATAATTGTAACCTAGTTCTCTTTTGTAAAATAAGGGTTTAGGTTTTGAGAGTCGTTGGCTCTTAAGGTTGTAGTTCTAATCTGCAGCATGGGATGCAGAGAGGGAAACATAGGTGCATGTACACTTCCAGGAGCCTTTAGGTAATGGTTGTTGTATTGTTCTTGGATGAATATTTTAAGCGTGTCTAAGATAACATATAGGTCAAGAAATCTTGATAGGTTCTGTAATTGTAGAATACATATGCAACGCAGGTTGTGCAGGATGTGATTGGTCTCTCATATCAAGGTTGTAAATCGTAGAGTTTAGCTTTGGTAGGATGTTCCTTAGGGTAGTGATTAGGAGCCAAAGTTGTAAACGGGGGATTTTAACTTTGTGATAATACTACGATATAGTGAAGTGTTCATCCTAGATTGGTATCCCCCAAATGTAGGTTTGTTAACACTGAACTGGTGTCGCTCCCACGAAAAGACACCGGGTCAAACAGGGTCCAGACGCGAACGGTCGACGAAAGGAGAAAATGAAAATGAAGATGAATAGAGTCACCAGCTAGGCATTTATATCCCGGAGGAAAGGTAATGCTGCATAAACCTAGAAAAAGATGGATAAGACGGTTGCGGACCAGAGAAACTGAGAAAGAGGGTTGGTTACAACCTGGGAAGGTATTAGCACCCAGATTGTCTGTCGTACTCGACGGGATCCACGCTTAAAAGATTGTGTTTAAAGGGGGTAGTGTATGTGCTATCTGTGTGCAAAAATATAAGAGAGGAATATACAAGTGTCAGTGTAAAAGGGTGAATGCTCAGGAACTGAGGCTTAAAAAGAAGACTGAAAGAGGGGGAAGACACAAAGACTTTTGTTCGATAACTGTTAAGTTATACCTGTGTGCAATGAGGAAGTCAGAACACCGTAGTTCGACTCAAGAAGACTGAAAGATAAATTGACTATGAACTGCTTGCTTTCCTATGCTCAAGTGTATGACTCATCTGGCTCGAGTGCTAATTGTCTTGCATTAGACGGAAGAAGCAAGTTCTCGCTTGTGAATGAAGATGATGAGAAAAGAATCCCAGAGGAGACGATTATTGTTTGTTTTTGTGTTTTCAGTTTTGTTATTGTTTTTTGGTGTTTTGCATAAGTTAATGAGCTTAAGCCCAAATAAAGGGCTTGTAAACTCATCATATCCTCCCTGATTAGGGATAATGAGCCTACTTTAAGTATGAGATAAGCATCTCAACTTAATTGCCATGATGATGTGGGATTAAGATCATTAACCTACTTGTGATTATTAAGATGTTTTTGGGTTCTTATTTAATGTTAAGTAATGAGTTTAATCTCTGATCACAGATTAGTGAACTCATTACACCATCCTAATAGAAGGATAATAGATGAGAACACTTAAGCTAAGGAAGATACCTCAACTTAATCCATGGTTAGGGATTAAATTAATTATATAACAAAACCTTTATTAAGTGGATTTTAATTAAGGGATGGGATTAAGAAGTGGATTTTATGGTTTGTAAGACAACTTGAGGAGGACTTGTCCATTAAACACTAGGGTTAGTCCTTCTTAACCATAAAGGAAGAATTAGAACCCTAATGTAAGGCCCAAGTTACAAGATAAAGTCTTGATGATTATTAATGATTTGATTAAGAGGTTTAAACAAATTAAAGGTTTAACACTTAGGATTAAAGTTATACACTCCATCCTAAGAGAAGGATGCAGGCATGACCCTAATTCCAAAGTCCTAAAACTTTAAGAGTTTAGTCTCTAATTATTGAGATGAGAAGAGAGACTCAAGGAGACTCAAAGGTAAAAAGCTAAGGGGGACTAATCACAACCCTAATTATTATCATGATTGGATGTCCTATGGTTTATAAGGCTTAGAGAAAGATCTTCAAAGAAACCACCAATGGAAGAAGCAGATGAAAGGAGGATGAGAAACAAAAGGATAAGTTACTTACTTCATTGAAGACGATAAGTAACTTAAAGAAATAAAGTGAGAGAGATGGAACACAAGTGAACAAGTTCACTTAAAAGACAAGTAAGAATGCAAATGAAAGAGATAAGAAGAAGTGAGAGGTGAAGGAAAATTCACCTCCCAAAATAACTTACCAAAACCTTAAAAGTTAGTATGGATGCATAAGGTATAAAGCATGAAGAAATAAATTGAAATGAGATGCAATGATCAAAGTCAGAAGTTTTTATACAATGCAAATGTCATGTAAGATGATGAAAAGGCATACAAAATTCATATGTATGATCATACAAAGATGAGATGCAAATGGAAGCATGCTTTGAAGTTTGAAAACACATGAAAGTTAATGAAATGAAATGAATGCAAATCATGGAAAATGAATGAAGAAATGATCAAGCATGGTTCTAACATGTCCTAAGATGTCTAAGGTGACATATGAATGCAAGAAATGTCATGGAAAGTTCATGTATTAATGCATATGCAAGGTGAATGCAAGTGAACATGAGAAATTAGGGTTATGAGATGCAAATGAACAAAACAGAAGCATATGACATGATAAAAAATTGCAATCAAGCTCAAACAAACCCTAATCTCATATTAGGTCACACCCCAAAGGAGGAGGTCAGAAGCCTAACCAATCAAAAGTTATGATTTTCCTAAGTTTTCTAGGGTTTTTGGATGGTTCAAAGGGAAAAATGCAAATCAAATTGAAAATGAAAGAAAAATTCATGAGGAAAAAAACCTATAAACTACAAGCAATATGAAAAACAATGCAAAAAGAATCAACTTCAAACTCTTCTTGGTTAGGTAGAAATCATTTTTTCAAGTTAGGGTTTAAAAATGTGACTTTAATGACCCTTAATTCAAAGAAAATTCACAAAATATGATCAAACCTAAAAATAAATTTGTGTGAATAGTTTGAAAATGTTTCGAAATGCATTGGGATGTTTCATGAATTTTTTGGTGATTTTTAGAAACCTAAATGTATTTTTAATTAATTAAAAGACTTTAATTAATTAAAAATAACATTTAAATATTTTAAAAAAGATTTTTTTAATGCAAAAAATAAAATAAAAAATCATTTTTGGAATGAGAAAAATATTTAAAGTCAGAATGTAAAAGAAAATATTTTTTGAATGGTTTTTGCTATTTTAATTTAATTATGCAAAAGAGATGAATTAAAATGAAATAAAAATGAATTAAATGGAAAAGTATGCAGATCTGATGGCCCGGATTCAAATGGAAAAGGAGGGAATTGACTGGCGCGCAATCCATTGGTCAGAATTCAAACTGGCTAATTAATTTGATTTTATATTAATTAAATGGATTAATGAGTTAATGGCGCATCTGGACCACACGTTCACTAACCCTAATCACCATCCAACGGCTACAAACACATATGGGGATTTAATTAGGGTTTAGCCCTAATTACTTTTAGGTGGCCGGAGAAGACCTCCGGTCATCTTCTTCGGCAAAGTCCTCACCTGAACTTCCTCAAATCATCACCCCAAGCCCCCAAAACCTCCAGAATTAATCAACTAACTACCCTAAACAATAATCCAGCCTAAAAAATCATTTATCATTCATCATCAACAAGATTCGAATGAAAATATCAAAACGGAAAAAATTTCAGAACATCATGAAATGCTTAAAACTCAACCATTTTTAAAAGTAAAGACATCAGCATGATCAGTGAAGCATGAGGAATCATTCTATAACATGAAAACACATTTCTGGGAAAAATGTTCTTGATGACTACCTGCGTTGGAGATTTGCAATATGGACTTACAGAGCTCTCCCTTTGTGTAATCCACTCCCCTTTGACCTCCTGAAGCTATTGGCAAGCTTGAATGAAGCTTAGAGTGGCTATTTTGAGTGCTTTGTTTCTGAAGATGCAGAAATCGTATTTGTGTTTGGAGGTGTTTTAAGCTATGGTGATGGGTGGGAAATGATCCTGGGGTGATGCTGAGTTGATTGATGGAAGAGTTTGTGATTTTTGTTTGCTGTGTTATGAAATTTGATGTGCTGGATGGCTTGGATGAAGAGTTATCACATGTTTTGCAAAATTCCCTCTTTGAAGTTTCTTGGATCATAAGTCATGGAAACCCTAAGTTCAATGCACAATTCTGATCCTTTGAGGTTTGTTTGACATATTGTGAAGCGTTTGTGTACATTTGAAGTCATTAGAATTCTTGAATATGCCAATTTGCAAAATTCCTCTTTGACATGAAACTTGAAATTATAGGATTTTTGCAAACTTTGAAAGGCCATATCTTGAGTTCTATGATGAATCAAGACATGTTCTTGTACATTTTGAAAAGGGAAAGACCCAATCTACAACCTTCATGACCAAGAATTTTTGATTTGAAGCATTTTTGGTTAAGAAAGAGGAGGTTGAAAAACTTTCCCAAAATGGAAAGTTTGCATTTCAAGTCATTTCCATTTTTGGCAAGTTTGCAAATGGCTCAAAATTCTTCAATCTTGTGAACTTCAAACCTCTTCTAAGATCAAATAAAGATCATAGAACCTCAATTTGATGAAAATACCCCTTTGGTTCCATTGTTGGGGGCCTCAGATGCCCTGATTTTGACTTAACTTGCTCAAGAAGTTACCCAGTGAACAAATGACTTCCTCAATGAGTTTCTTAATAAAACTTGGTACACATGATCCTTATGACATATTAAGAACATTGGAAACAAGAATGACCCAAAAATTTGGAGTTAAGGCCTCTGAAACCAAAACCCTAATTTTGGTCATTTGTGTAGTGAAACCCTAGTTCTGCTTCCATGCCTTTGCCAGTTCTTGTGATCCCTTGACGTTTATGAACTTTGAGGAGTATAATATGATGATAGAACACACATGGACCCTCTTGGAAAGATTTGAGGCCTTTGGGATGGCTCAGATGGAATCTTGGTTTGCTCAGATCACAAACCTTAGATGTAGATGAACTTGAACTATGCAGATGAAACAAATATGCAATATGAGATAGTATGCTTATGCTTATGCAAACATGAAAGATCACAAGCCATGATGTGATAAAGAGTGAGGGCAAATTTGGGGTGTTTACAGCTGCCCCTATTCAATCATGAGTTAGCTGTGCAGGATGTAAGCGCCTTGCTTAACAGACAAACAAGATAACTTGTGGTTGAATACCAAAGACAGTCCAAAATTTGCACTCGCTGGATAGAAGAAGAAAAGGGATATAAATTGTAAAAGATAGTATAATATGATTATCAAATGAAGGCGATGGAGGACGACCATCAAGCAGAGGACGACTGCTGGGGATAAAGTGGTAAGCTAAGCAATGACGGGGACGGTCGACAAGCTGGGAAAATAAAGATACCATGACAGGGACGGCCATCAGGTAAAGAAACAAGATTCTCTGGGAATTAATGTAAAGGTAATGATGGGGATGGCCATCAGGTTTGTAAAGTAAAGTAAAACAACGATGGGGACGGCCATCGGTTTAAATAATAAATGAAATAATGATGAGGGACGTTCATCAAAGGTGAAGGACGATCACCTAACAGGGGACGGCTGCTCTATATCATGACATAGGACGAATGTAAGATAGAAAAGGTCAACGATGGGGACGGCCATCGGATAAACATGATGAAGGACGATCATCAAAGAGGTGAAGGACGATCACCTAGCAGGGTACGGCTGCTCTCGGGGTTTATCACGACATTGGACGAATGTCGGATAACAAAATCAACGATGGGGACGGCCACCAGATGAAATGATGAGGGACGATCATCAAAATGTGAAGGACGATCACCTAGCAGGGTACGGCTGCTCTTTGGGTTTATCACGACATAGGATGAATGTCGAATAGAAAAGGTCAACGATGGGGATGACCATCAGATAAATGATGAGGGACGGTCATCAAAAGGTGAAGGACGATCACCTAGCAGGGTACGACTGCTCTTTGGGTTTATCACGACATAGGACGAATGTCGGATAGAAAAGGGTTCCACTAATGGGGACTCCGCCGGGGAAGGGATGAGGGACGGTCATCAAAGAGGTGAAGGAAGATCACCTGGCAGGGGCGGATGCCGGAAGTATCACGACATAGGACGAATGTCGGATAGGAGAAAGTTGTTCTGTTGACGACTTACTGGGGAACGACAAACACAGACGAGTGTTCATGCTTAAGAATAAAAGGTATAAGTGTTTGATGTTGTGTATAGATTAAAGATGCGGACGAGCATCCTTAGGACCATGATACAGACGAGTATCAGTAGAAACGAACGCTGACGCGTGTTCAGAGATGATGATACAGACAAGTACCGACTGGTTAACAAAGAACACGAACGAGTGTTGAATCTGCTGAGGAGTGATATATAAACAAGATACAGACGAGTATCAAAGACTTCTATATAAATATGAGTGAGTATAGAGTTGCTGGGGAGTGTATGACACGGACGAGTGTTAAATATGTTATATAAACAAACATCCGTTTTGAGAACGATATGCTTTGGCTTTTTGTGGGGATAGGATGACACGGACGGATGTCGAAAAGAGTGTGTATAAACAGGTGTTTGTTTGCAGAAGGTGTTCTGGCGACCTTGTTGGGGAAGGATGACACGGACAAGTGTCAAAAAGAGCATGTAGGAATTTGTATTTGAGAGTGCAAAGGGGACGCTTTGGCTTTTATTTGCAGGGGATATATTTGTATATTACTGATGAAATATTGATAATAATTGCAGGTGACTGGCTCGAACCTGGCTTGTGATCATGCAAATGTTTGATTTTTTTACCGTAATGCTCCGTATTAGATGGAATGCTACGCTTATTTGGTGAATATGATGAAAATGCTATGATTATGCAAAAGAGAAATTGATTCGTGATTCGGATCCCGCTGGGATAAAGATCTCTGGTTGATCTGCTTGGAAGAATGTCTCGGCTGGGGAAGAGATCGCTGATGGATCTGTCAGGAGGGAGAACTCTGCTTGGGGAAACTGATCATTGGTAGATCTATCTGTGAGGAGAACTCAGCTGGGGAGAAGGAAGCTTCAGCAACTCCGCTGGGAAAGTATGCATGCATTGTTCTCCTGGGGAGAGAATGGAGACTCTGTGGGGAGATAGTTCCCATTAGCCTTGCTGAGATCTGGCACTCTGGTGGGGAATAGGAGATTCCTTGCTCATCCTGCTGTGAAGTAGTTGTCAGGTACTGCTTGGGGAGATCCTGCTTGAGGAAGTAGCATGCTAGGGAGGCAGTGCTTAGTGTTCCCCATGCTGGGTATTGAATACCTGCAACCTGTTAAAACAAAAGAATCGCACAAATATCCCGAGGTATCCCATACTGGATTCCGTCATAGGAGTTAGATATTCCTAAAAGCAAATATATTTCCTGCAAGCATTTATTAAAAATGGCTCATTTTTTTTATGCAAGTACTATATCATGAATATTGGACATTTTGCAAACAAAACAGAAATGTACAAAACGAGGCGTGATTGAAAATTCTGATTTTATTAATTTTGGGTGCCCTGAATTGGAAAATACAGTCAAAGACACAAATCCTCTGTAATGAGGAGATTGCTATAAATTGAGAAAAAAAAAAGTGCTGGCAATGTTGACAACGCTCCAGTTAGCTTCCTTTGCTATGACCTGTATGACCTTTGTCGTTCTTCTCATCTTGCTTTCTGAAGAAGGTTGATTCTGACTGATGCTTTATCCTTTCGAAGCTTGCCATGTTATGAGTGATACAGACGAATTCCGAATGCAGTTGTTCGCTTATACCCTGATTTTGCATGGATCGCCCTTTCGGGTTTTCAATCCACTGGGATACCCATATTTGCCTGAGTTGTCCAATGCGGTTTTTCAACTCAGCGGGTGTACATTCTTTTTTCTTTTGCTCTTATTTTTGCTCGAGTCTTTTATTCTGTTTTTGACTCGCCGGGATGCCCTATTTTTTCCTGCACTTACATTCTGTTTTTATGTCCAGCGGGTCATTTTATGCGAAGTATTTTTTAACTGCATCTGAATTCACAGGGGATAAGAAATCTTCACCATCCATAGTAGTGAGCATCAATGCTCCACCAGAGAAAACCTTCTTTACTATGAATGGACCATCGTAATTTGGAGTCCACTTGCCCCTGTGGTCTGTATGAGGAGGAAGAAGTCTTTTCAGCAAAAGATCTCCCACTTGGTATTCCCGAAGCCTGACTTTCTGATCGAAGGCTCTCTTCATCCTTTTCTGATATAACTGCCCATGACAGATTGCAGCTAATCTCTTTTCTTCGATCAAATTCAGTTGATTGTACCGAGACCGGACCCACTCTGCTTCGTCCAGCTTTACATCCATCATCACCCGTAAGGAGGGTAACTCAACTTCAACCGGTAGGACTGCCTCCGTACCATACACAAGATGATAAGGTGTTACCCTAGTGGATGTTCTTATTGAGGTTCGATACCCATACAAGGAAAATGGTAGCATTTCATGCCAGTCTTTGTAAGTAACCACCATCTTCTACACAATCTTCTTGATGTTTTTGTTAGCTGCCTCAACAGCGCCATTCATCTTTGGCTTGTAAGGAGAAGAGTTGTGATGTTGGATTTTGACGTCCCAACACAATTCTGCCATCATTTTGTTGTTCAAATTGGAACCATTATCAGTAATGATTCGCTTGGGAACTCCATATCGACAGATGATGTCCCTTTTCAGAAATATGGCTACCACTTGTCTGGTGACGTTTGCATATGAAGCTGCTTCAACCCATTTGGTGAAGTAATCAATGGCTACCAGGATGAATCTGTGGCCATTTGAAGCAGTCGTTTCAATCTTTCCAATCATGTCAATGCCCCACATGGCAAAGGGCCAAGGTTAAGACATCACGTTCAAAGGATTTGGAGGCACATGCACTTTATCTGCGTAGATCTGGCATTTGTGGCATTTCCTGGCATAGGCACAACAGTTCGCATCCATTGTGATTTAGTAGTAACCCGATCTTAACAATTTCTTTGTCATTGCATGCCCTCCGACATGGGTACCGAAAGATCCTTCATGCACCTCGTGCATCAGCAAGTCTAATTCTTTCTTGTCAACACATCTGAGTATAATCATGTCAAAGTTTCGCTTGTACAATGAACCATCAGCATTAAGGAAGAAACTACCGGCCAACCTTCTTAACGTCTTCTTATCATTGGATGATGCCCCAGGTGGGTATGTTTGATCCTCTAAGAAGCTTTTAATGTCATGGAACCAAGGTTTGTCATCTTTAGCAATGTCCACAGAGAATATGTATGCGGGTCGGTCTAATCTGGATACTGAAATTCGAGGCACATAATTTGCAGTTTGAACCTTGATCATGGAGGAAATGGTAGCTAAAGCATCTTCGAACTGATTTTCGTCCCGAGGGATATACTCAAGTTTGACTGTTGCGAAGAAAGTTAATAATCTCCTCGTATAGTCACGATACGGAATTAGATGCTCTTGGTGAGTGTACCATTTGCTGTTGGTTTGATTGATTACCAAAATTGAATCTCCGAATACATTCAATGTCTTGATCCTGAGGTCAATGGCTTCCTCAAGACCCATGATACATGCTTCGTATTCAGCTTCATTGTTAGTGCAGGAAAAGGTGAGTTTCGCCGAGAAAGGCATATGAACCCGTTTAGGTGTAATGAGCACTGCACCAACTCCACGACCATTCATATTGACAGCCCCATCAAACATCATTGTCCTCTCTTCTTTTGGGTCAGGCCCTTTAGTGTGAACAGGCTCTTCATGATCTTTTTCTTTTAGGTACATGATGTCTTCATCGGGGAAGTCAAATCTCATGGGCTGGTAATCATCAATGGGTTGCTCAGCTATATAATCAAACAACACACTGCCTTTGATGGCCTTTTGAGATGTGTACTGAATGTCATATTCTGTCAGAATCATTTGCCATCTTGCAACCCTTACGATAAGTGCTGGCTTCTCAAATATGTACTTGACGGGGTCCATTTTTGAGATCAATAAGGTAGTGTGAGTCAACATATATTGCCTTAGTCAGCGAGCAGCCCACGTTAAAGCACATCAGGTTTTCTCGAGCAGTGAATAACGTTGTTCACAGTCGGTAAACTTTTTGCTCAGGTAGTATATTGCATACTCTTTTCGACCAGACTCGTCATGCTGGCCCAACACACACCCCATTGATCCTTCTAATACTGTCAGGTACATTATTAGAGGTCTTCCTTCAATCGAAGGCATAAGAATCAGAGGTTCTTGTAGGTACTCCTTGATCTTGTCAAAAGCCTTCTAACAATCTTCGTTCCACCTGACTGTTTGTTCCTTTCTCAACAACTTGAACAGGGGCTCACAGGTTGCAGTAAGATGAGATATGAACCTTGATATGTAGTTCAATCTACCTAAGAACCCCCGAACTTCCTTTTCGGTCCTAGGTGTAGGCATCTCCTGAATGGCTTTGACTTTGTCAGGATCAACTTCAATTCCCTTTTCACTTACGATGAAACCCAGCAACTTACCAGAACGTACCCCGAATGTGCATTTGTTGGGGTTCAATTTCAGCTGATATTTCCTCAGACGCTTGAACAACTTCAACAGGTTTACTAGATGGTCTTCTTCAGTAAGGGACTTAGCAATCATGTCATCCATGTAGCATTCAATTTCTTTGTGGATCATATCGTGGAATAAAGTCACCATGGCACGTTGATAAGTCGCACCGGCATTCTTCAGTCCAAATGGCATTACCTTGTAACAAAATGTGCCCCAAGGTGTGATGAAGGTTGTTTTCTCCATGTCTTCGGGTGACATCTTGATCTGATTATACCCAGAAAAACCATCCATGAAAGAAAACACCGAGAACTGAATTGTGTTGTCAACCAATACATCAATGCGAGGTAATGGGAAATCATCCTTTGGGCTAGCTCTGTTCAGATCCCGGTAATCCATACACATACGTACTTTGTCATCCTTCTTAGGCACTGGTACAATATTCTTCAACCCCTTCATTAGCTTGATTAATTGGATTGTCGAATTCATACAAGGTCATAGAAGTGTTGTTGTCGGTGCAATCTGGAGGATAATCTCTGCAAGGGTTGAGATTTGTTCGTTTTAGTGATCAATTTTAATCTTGTATAGAAAAAAGTGTAAAATGAAGTTATTATTTTGAAAACATTGCCATTTTATTGTTTTGTACAAAAGTAAAAAATGAAAAGACAGTGAACGAAAGAGAGAATTGTTTGCAAAAGATGTCTGATATTCATTGATATTCCATTTGCACAAAATTACAATGTGGCCCTATTACAAAATGAGTCCTGACACCTTGGGCAAGATGCAGGACTTGATGCATGCTGAAAAAAAGCAGGAAATAATAATTAGTCTGCAGGAGTAACCCTTATAATTTCCTGGGAAGACCAGTTAAGGACTTGGTGACCCGGGATCCTTGTACGTATCCAGCTCTCCAGGTTGAGGTCGCTTTCCGCCTCGTCTTCCATGTTGTTAACAGCATCTGGGGTGAGCATCCCCCACTGATGAACTTGGGCTTTTTAGCAGCCTCTGCTTGATCGTGTCGGAATGGTTTGTAACCCAAACCGAATTGGTCGTCCTTCTTCTCCACCGGTAGCAGCTTTCCCCAGCCTTGGGAATTTCCAGCTTCAACAACCTTCCGGGCTTGCTGATAGGAGACAATTGAATTACCCATCCTGTCCTCCTGGGATGCAGCAAATACTTCAGTCGTCGCCTCACTGATGTTCAGTGCTTCGAACCTTTGGCTCATAGTTTCATGGATTTCACCATTCATCTAAATGTATTTGTATGTAGCCAGATGGCTAACAAAAATGTCCTCTTCACCACAAATGGTGATAATCTGCCCTTCCCACTCATATTTCAATTTTTGGTGAAGGGTCGACGTAACTGCGCCAGCAGCGTGAATCCATGGTCGACCCAACAAACAGCTGTAGACCGGCTGAATGTCCATCATATAGAAAGTAGTCTGAAAGACCTGTGGACCGATTATCACAGGCAGCTCCACCTCCCCAAGAACAGACCTCTTGGACCCATCAAAAGCCGTGACCACCATATTGCTTGGTCGGAGAGCTATTCCATCATATTTGAGCATGACAAGAGCCTTCTTTGGCAAGACATTGAGTGAAGACCCAATGTCAACAAGAACATGAGAGATCACATCCCCTTTACACTCCAAATTGATGTGTAAAGCTTTGTTGTGGTGACGTCCTTCCATTGTCAAGTCAGCATTGGTGAAACCTAGCCCATGGCTAGTATTAACATTGGACACTACTGTCTCAAGTTGATTCACTGTGATCTCCTCCGGCACGTAGGCAGCGTGCAAGACTTTAAGTAGTGCATCCCGATGAGCTTCGAAAAATAGCAGCAGGGATAAGATGGAGATCTTGGAAGGAGTTTGGTGGAGCTGATCCACAACCTTATAGTCATTTCTTTTTATTATCCTCATAAATTCATCCACATCCTGATCAAAGGATGATTTATGAGTCTCTTTTGGTACAGGTTCTTCAGGTGCCACACTTTTCCCTTTGGCCTTGGCAGCAACCTCTACCTCAGTACTAGTTCTTGGAGGTTGTGACGCGAAGAGGCATCCGCTTCGGGTGAAGCCTCCGCCTCCCCCAACATTATCCATTTGTGGAGTGTGAACCGAAGAATCAAGAAGGACTCTTTCTCCGTTGCAGTAAAGGTCTGAACCATAGTGCCATGGTACATCATTGTCTTTGTCATATGGAATGGGCCCTGGCACCGTGATGGTGACTGGGCTAACTGCAGCAGAAGTGGGAACCATTATTGTTTGTGGATCATAAAAGATGGTGACAGGACTTCTGGTGGATGTTGGTGGTGATTGATTGAAGCTTGGTTGTTGCTGAAATTGTTGTTGAGATTGTTGTTGATAATTGTTGGAATTCGGGACCGTTGTAGGGTCATAATAGATGGTGACTGTGGAGACGTCGTTGTTGGTGGTTGATGTAGTTGTAGAAGTAGATGCAATCGAACTGTTGTTTGTTGAAGTGATGGAAGAGGTGATTGCTGATTTTGTAGACGAGTTTGTAGGAACAATTGTCGTTGCAGTTGTAGAAGAATCATTTGTCATTGAAAAAGGAGTTGCTGGTGTTGTAGAAGCTGTTGTGGTTATTTGCAGAATACCCTCTCTGATTAGGCCATTGATGCCATTCCTCAAGCTTGCACACCCGTTCTCGGAAACCTTGCAAGATTCACAACAGGCCTCACAACCTGGAAACACCTGGAATTTTAAAAGCTGAGCTTTAACCTCTGCCAGAGGTGTATGAATACTTGTAGTATCTTCAATTAAAATCATAGGTGAGCCCTCCTCTATTGCATTTATCCTTGGCCCACCATGGCTGAGCATAGGATTCTTCGTGACATTAGGAGGTGGTGCAAAATTCAGGGCCTTTGAATCTACCAGATCCTGGACCTTCATATGCAGAACCCTACACTTTTCTGTGGAGTGACCAGGTGCATTAGAATGAAAAGCACACCTGGCGTTGACGTCGTAATTTCTTGGAAGGTTCTGAGGATCCGGTGGAGCCAATGTCCTTAACTCGACAAGATTAAGCTTTAGGAGTTGTGGCAGCAATGTGGCATATGGCATTGGTATAGGGTCAATCACCATGTTGACCTGAGATGGCCGCTGTTGAAAAGGGCGTTGTTGTTGGTTGTTGTTATTGTTGTTGTAGGATCTTTGTTGAGGAAACTGTGGTTGTTGAGGACAGTGATGTGGTTGCTGAGTATATTGAGGAGGTGGAGTAGGGATAGTGACATCGACAACTGATCTTGGCAAATATTGGGGTCTCCCTCTTCCCACATGTACAAAATTTGTTTCATCGGATCTGCGGGGCCCTGCAAATGGCTTCCTTTCACTTCTTGAACTGGCGCCGTTGTCAAAAATCTTTCCCATTTTCAGTAAGCTCTCAATTATTTTCCCGGCTATAACCACGTCTGTAAAGCTGGTGGAAGAAAATGCAGCCAACCTGTCAATATAAGTACCCTGGAGAGTGTTAATGAACATATCTGCCATCTCCCTTTCTGACATCGGGGGTTGAACGGTAGTAGCTAATTGCATCCACCTTTGGGCATACTCTCTAAAGCTTTCTCGGGAAGATTGTGACATTCCCATCAGAAGGGTTCTGTTTGGAGCCATGTCCAGATTATACTGATATTGACGAATGAAGGCTTCGGCCAAGTCTTTCCAATTCCTAACTGTGGCCCTGGTCAAGTGAGAGAACCATTCGCGGGATGCTCCTGTCAAGCTATCCTCAAAGTAAAACATCCACATTTTCTCATCCATGGTGTAGGCTTTCAATCTCCCCAGGAAAGACTGAAGATGGGTACGTGGGCAGGATGTGCCATTGTATCTTTCAAAACAGGGAGGTTTGAACTTATGAGGAATTCTAACCCCCTCTACTAATCACATATCCATGACATCAAAACCCAGAGAGTTTTGGGATTCAAGAGACCTTAGCTTTTCAGCTATCTCATCCAGCCGCCTATCGTAGACTTTGTCCCCAGCCCCAACCACAATAAACTGTTCTTCCTGAGGGTCCTCCTGCAATGCCCTCCCTCCAGTGTTACCTTAGGTGTTCCTTATAGCGTTGATATCTGAGTTCAGATGAGGTCCAAATTCTGGGGGATCAGTACGAGCCTGTACATGATCGTTGTTGCTGGTATCCCCCGTACCTGGGTGGTTTTCCTCGGGAGTTTGCTGCTCGACTAACTCTCTCAGCCTCTCCTGGATCTGAGCCAAACCAGTCATTACTGCCATAAATTGATTCATTTGGGCCCTCAATTCAGTCCTCTCATTGGCCATTTGGGTCCTCACATCAGTCAAATCCTGTTGAACCTGATCCATTTGTAATCCCGGAAGGTTGTTTCTTGTCGGATACCGGTGCACTCTATTGACGGGGAACACTCTTCTACGAGCAATGTTTCCTGAAATCACAACAAAGTGAGAAACAACAAAAAACCAAAACCTATAAAACAAAGAAATGATGTTAGTATGCAATGCAAGATGCGTATTTGTCTTCCAAGGGTATCCAATTTGGTTCTTTGGTTTTGACCTTTCCAGAATTCGAGGAAATGACGATGTTGCAGAGAGATAAAGCCCATGAAATAATACAAACCATATATTACAAAAATGTGAAGATACATAGTTTGATTACAACAGAATCCCCATGATGGGTCAAAATACAACAACAACATCAAAAGTACAAACAAAAGGAGGTACAAATACAAAGAAATCAAACATCCAGTCCAAAGTCATCCTCTCTGACTTCCTTCAGGAGAGCCTCAGTCACTGGACCCACTGGGTGTTCTGTGATGGTCCTGATGAGGAGGTTCCTGGTGGCAATGGCACTGGTCAACTTCTTGTGCTTATCCTGATCCTTTGACCTCTTCAACCCCGCCCAGAGTTTCAACTCAGAGATCTCCTTCTGTGCTGCTAACAAGGCAACTTGGTTCTTCATCTCACTAGCCTCCAGCTACTCTATCCTTGCTTGGGTCCTCTGATCTTCTTGTGCACGAGTCTCAGTGATCCTGATCAACCTAGCCTGACTCTCCTCTAAGTAATGCTCAGCTCTGGCCTTCTGAGTCTTAGCTTCCTTGCAAGCATTCTTCAACACTAACTCTCCTGCTCTAGCCTTTCTGATGTAGTCATCTGTCTTCTCAATCTTGGTCAAGTGTTCAATCCGGAGCTTCTCTAACCGTTCATTATCCAGACGGCTGTCATTCCTCTCCCAGAGGGTCTTCTTCAAAGCTTCAGAGAGCTGAGTATTCCTTTCCTTCAATTTCTCAAACTCCTCTAAACTGACAGTAGCTGCAGGCTCCACTGCTGATGGTCCAGGTACATCCTCTAAGGTGAATGGCATACGGGTGATCTATCTCCTAACACAAGACCAGTCAAGATACTGAGTTGAGGCTATGTTGTTGCACTTGCCAAGAATAGTTGTTCCCTTAGTCTGAATATTGTCCCAGGCCCAGGCTGCCTGTCTGACAATGGCAAGGTTGTGTTGGATGTCACAATAGAGGGTTTCTGTCAAATCTTGCCCTCTTGGGGGTTGTGCCAAGTCATACCCTAATTGTCTCTTGAAAAGCAAAGGGTTGTAGTTGATGCAACCTTTTACTCCAATCAAGGGTACATTGGAATATTGCCCACAGCTGGTGATGATATCTTTGCCCTTGGTGCTCTGAGTGCACCATCTGATGTCCTCTGATGTAAGGGCAATCATTCTCTTAGCCCAGTTCCTTGGCTGATGAGGATTCAAGAAAGTGTCTGACTTCGGAAAGTGCCTTAACAACCAACAGTAGAAGAGGGGTGCACAACATCTGACTAATCTTCCCCTTTGCTTCTCATTCCTTTGATGCACTGAATAATAGAAGTCTCTAAGCAAGGTAGGGACTGGATTCCTCAATAGGAAGAGATGAATAGCACTCTTAGTTATAAACTTTGGCTCGTCTGCAAACAAGATGACTCCATATATGCTGAGGGCCAGAAGAGCACACATAGTTTCCCACCTTCCTGCTGCAGCATGCAGGGTGGCCTGAGTAACCAAGAAGTCCAAGTGAAGGCTTGGGATTCCAGCCTTAGTGGTCATGCTCTGGTAAATGAGGGTGGGCTCCAAGTGAAAATTCATAGCTACATCTTCATTCTTGGGAGCAACCATCTCAGGGTTGAAAGGAATCCCTCTCCTGATGGGGACACCTAACAACATGGAGAACTCTTGCATCAATGGTCCCAACTGAAAATCTGGGAAAGTGAAACATCTGAGAGGAGGGTCATAAAACTGGAGACATGTGTGGATAATGCTCCTCTGGGATGCATCCAGGTCCATGATCATGTCCATAATGCCACCATAATGTTCCCTGAATAAAGGGACATGATCAGGAGTGATGAGAGTCTAAATCCGTCTGATGCCTGTCAGTGTGGGTTCAAAGAAATGATAGGTGATGTTGCTCTTCCTGGATGTGTCCATGATGACAATGGATGCTGATGAAGAAGACTGAGGATAACTGCTGATGAAGGCAACTGAAGAAGATGCTGAAGAAGAGTCTCTGATGAAGACAACTGGTGAAGAGAGCTAAAAGGAATCTCTGATGTAGCTGATGCAGGTAGCTAGAGGAATTTGAGCGGTAGAACAGGTCAAAACCAAACCAAAGATAAGATGTGGATACCCTGTAAAACAAATAGACAAATGTTAAATGATGCAAAATGATGTATGCAGAATGATATGAAAAGGGTTTGTGATCAAGTGATGGATCTGTTATCTTCCTTGATAGGGTCCATGTGTGTTCATAAGTCCGGATGGAGGCTTAGAAAACCAGTAACCAGGTGGGGGACTCAAATAAAGAGTCACAAATCCAGGGTTTCACAAGAACAGTCCAAAATGATACAACCTTAAAACAATATTGGTAACAAGGGTATGATGAGGCCAAGGGTTCCTGCAAACCTGTAAACATCCCAACCCCCTCACATGTATTGTTCTAGAACAAGGATCCTCAGACTTGGATCAGTTATGAGAAGTGTAAACACTTCTAACCCGAAGGTATAGTGTTTACAATAATCATAAAGGATCCTCCTCTAATTCACCTCAGATACTGAAGGTCATAAAAGGTCATCCATACTTAGCAGGCTTCCCAGATAGCCCTAGTACTACAGGAAATCCATAGCACAGAGTTCTCAAGAAGAAACCCATGTCTGAACCGTGTTTCATATTCCCGCACCAGACCGAAATGGAATGGGAAAGAGTATGAAGCCACTCTATCCTATGTGTCACTCAGGCTCCCGGTATGGAAACTTTCTCACTCAATAATCCCTCGAACCAAAGGAAACAACAGATCCAACACAAATGGTATGATGATAACAGCATGAAATGCATATAAACAATAAGTGAAAGCAATAAATAAAGCTGTACATAAAGCAATAAATAAAGCAATAAATAACAAGCACAAGTAGCACATAACACCCCCGTAAACACAAATCAAACAAGCGCTAGAAGAAACCCACAAAAAGAACCAGAATCCCAGGTTGCAAGAAGGTATCCCCAGCAGAGTCACCAAGTTGTCGCTCCCCCGAAAAGACACCAGGTCAAACAGGGTGTAGACGCGAACGGTCGGCGAAAGGAGAAAATGAAAATGAAGATGAATAGAGTCGCCAGCTAGGCATTTTTATCCTGGAGGAAAGGTAATGCTGCATAAACCTAGAAAAAGAAGGATAAGACGGTTGCGGACCAGAGAAAATGAGAAAGGGGGTTGGTTACAACCTGTGAAGGTATTAGTACCCAGATTGTCTGTCGTACTCGACGGGATTCACGCTTAAGAGATTGTGTTTAAAGGGGGTAGTGTATGTGTTATCTGTATGCAAAAAGCTAAGAGAAGAATATACAATTGTCAGCGTAAAAGGGTGAATGCTCAGGAACCGAGGCTTAAAAAGAAGACTGAAAGAGGGGGGAAGACACGGGGACTTTTGTTCGATAACTGTTAAGTTATGCCTACGTATCCTAGCGTGCAATGAGGAAGTCAGAACACCGTAGTTCGACTCAAAGAGACTGAAAGATAAATTGACTATGAACTGCTTGCTTGCATATGCTCAAGTGTATGACTCGTCTGGCTCGAGTGCTAATTGTCTTGCATTAGACGGAAGAAGCAAGTTCTCGCTTGTGAATGAAGATGATGAGAAAAGAATCCCGGAGGAGACGATTATTGTTTGTTTTTGTGTTTTCAGTTTTGTTATTGTTTTTTGGTGTTTTGCATAAGTTAATGAGCTTAAGCCCAAATCAAGGGCTTGTAAACTCATTTTATCCTCCCTTATTAGAGATAATGAGCCTACTTTAAGTATGAGATAAGCATCTCAACTTAATTGCCATGTGTCGCTCCCACCTGATGACACAGGGCCAAGAGGGGTACAGACGCGAACGTTCGGCGAAAGGAGAGAGAGCACACACAAGGGTGAACTCAAAAGACAATAAAAGAGTCGCCAGCTAGGCATTTTTATCCCGAAGGAAAGGTAGTGCTGCATAGACCTAAGAAAAGATGGATAAGACGGTTGCGAACCAGAGAAACTGAGAAAGGGGGTTGGTTACAACCTGGGAAGGTATTAGCACCCAGATTGTCCGTCGTACTCGACGAGATCCACGCTTAAAAGATTTTTGTTTTAAAGGGGTAGTGTCAGTGCAATCTGTGTGTCAAAGCTGGAAAGAATGCAAGTGTCAGTGTAAAAGGAATGTGAAGTGTATAAGTGAAGTTCCAGTGTAAGAACAGGAGTATGAAGCTCAAGATAATGAGGCTAAAAGAATAATGCTGGAAGGAGGGGGAATATACAGAGACTTTTGTTCGATAACTGTTAAGTTATGCCTACGTATCCTCTCGTGCAATGAGGAAGTCAGAACACCGTAGTTCGACTCAAAGAGACTGAAAGATAAATTGACTTGTGAACTGCTTACTTGTCTATGCTCAAGTGTATGACCTGTCTGGATCAGGTGCAAACTGTCTTGCATAAGACGGAAGAAGCAAGTTCTCGTTTATGAGTGAATGAGATGAGAAAAGAACCCCGGAGGAGACGATTATTGTTTGTTTTTGATGTTTTCAATCTTTTATTACTTTTTGGAGTTTGTCATAAGAAAATGAGCTTAAGCCTAAACCAAGGGTTAGTAAACTCATCACATCCTCCCTCTGATTAGGGGTAATGAGAATACCTTAAGTATGAAGTATGCACCTCACACTTAATCACCATGGTGTAGGATTAAGTTCATTAACCTACTTGCATTTATTTAGATGTTTTTTTGGTGTTTTTACTTAGTGTTATGTAATGAGTTTAAGCCATAATCAGGGATTTAATACTCATTACACCATCCTAATAGAAGGATAATAGATGAGAGCATTTAAGCTGAGGAGGGCTCCTCAACGTAATCCATGATTAAGGATTAACCTCATGACAAAACAAAGCCTTTATTAAATGGATTTTAATTAATGATAAGATGAAGAAGTGATTTTTATGGTTTGTAAGACAACTTGAGGGGGACTTGTCCATTAACACTAGGGTTAGTCCTTCTTAACCAATTAAGGAAGAATTGGAACCCTAATGCAAGGCCCAAGTTACAAGCTTGATGTCTTAGTGATTATTAAGTGAATTGATTAGAGGATTTAAACACATTAAGGGTTTAACACTTAGGATTAAAGTTATACACTCCATCCTAATAGAAGGATGCATGCATAAGCTTAATCACAAAGCCTTAAAACCTTTAGGGTTTAGTCCTTGATTAAGGGGTGAGAAGAGAAGACACAAAGATGACACAAAGGTAAAAGCTAAATGGGGGACTAATCAAACCCTAATCATGATCATGCTTGGTTGTTCCTAGGGTTTGTGAGGCTTAAGAGAGAAAGAATCTTCAAAGAGCCACCAAGGAGAGAAGCAGATGAAAGGAGAAAGAAACAGAGAGAAGCAAGACAACTTGCTTCACTGAAAAAGACAAGTTGCCTGAAGGAAGAAAGTGGGAGAGAACATGAATGAGCAAGTTCAATCTAATACACATACAAAATGCAGCAAAGAAGGCATAATAGGAATGAAAAGAGATTGTGAGAAGTGAAGGCAAATTCACTTCTCAAAACAACTTACCACCTAAAAAGTTAGCAAAGAAAAGAAAATGAAATGAAAATGCAAATGATGAAAACCAAAACCAGAAGCATAAACATGATGTTAATGATGCTAAGAGATGATGCAAACACAAGACAAGAGATGAGAATGATCATACAAGCATAATGATATCAATGGAGCATGTTTTGAACCATAAAAGTTCATGAAAGTTTATGTAATGCAAAGGATACAAAACATGGCAAATGGATGATGCAATGCTCAAACATGATTCTAATATATCCTAAGATGTATCATATGTCATGTGGATGCACAAAATGTCATGGCAAGTTCTTGAATGCAAGCAAATGAGAGATGGATACAATTGAAGGCACAAATTAGGGTTTATGCACAACATGCCATACAAAAATCAAAATCAGAAGCAAATGACAAGATAAAAAATTGAAAATGGGATCAAAGGAACCCTAACCCTACATAAGTTCACTGCCCAAAGGAGGGGACCTAAATCTAAACCTAATGGAAGTTATGAATTTCTCAAGTCAACTAGGGTTTCAAGGTACCTCAAAAGGAAAAATGCACATTAAATTGAAAATGAAAGATAAATTCAAATCAATTTTACCCTAAAAGCTACATGCTATGAAGGATGCAATGCAAGAAGAACCATTATCAAACTCTTCATGGTTAGGCATAATGAATTTTTTCAAGTTAGGATCAAAATATTGCCTTTAAACAACTTTAATTCCAATGAAAATTGTCAAAATAGGTCAAGAATCAAAAATAAATTTGTTTTGAGAGTTTGATAATGTTTCTAAATGTTTTAAGATGCAATGTGAATTTTTTGGTGATTTTTAAATACCTAAATGCATTTTTAATTAATTAATTTCCATTAACTAATTAAAAATAAACATTTAAATGATTTAAAAATAATTTTTAATGCAAAAAATAAAAATAAAAATATTTTTGGGTTCTGAAAATTAATGAAAGGTTTGACAAACAATTTCAGAATTTTTTAATATGTTTTGCTATTTCTAAAAATTCGTGTAAATAAAATGCAAATAAAATGAAATAAAACTAATTAAATGGAGAAGTATGCAAAAGGGAAGGTTCAGATTGAATCTGGGCTTGAACCCATTGACTTGGCGCGCAATCCTACGGCCCAAGTTCAAACTAGATTAAACTAATTAATCCTGATTAATGGCTAATGGGAAGATTTGGTCCACACAAACACGCGCGGGAAGGCTGATCCAAGGGTTTCAATTCAAAACTGGCTTAAACCCTAATTAGGGCAAATGACTTTCAAATGACCGGAACTGTGGTTCCGGTCATCTTCTCCGGCAAGCACAAACCCTAGTTTCTTCTACAGGTTACCAAACACCAAATTTCTTCCACCAAAATGATCCTTACACTCTTCTAAACCTAAACCCTCATCTAAAACTCATTTATTTTTCCCCACAAGCATGAATCGAAACAAAATGTGAAACACGGGCAAATGTTCAAAGGCTTCATACATGGTGGTTACTTCACGATTTCCAAAAGTAAATACATATTCATGATCAGGGAAACATGCAGAACCATATAAGAACTTAAAATTTAGCTTCTGGGAAAAAAGTTCTTCATGTTACCTGAGATGAAGACTCTCTGATTCTGAGCTTTCTGGACTCAAACTTTGTGCAAGCCCTCTCCTTTGAACACCCTGATGATGAAATGAAGCTTGTAGAGCTTTGAGAATGGCTGGTTGTGGCTGTTTTGTTCTGGTGTAGCAGAAATGGAGGTCTTTGTGTGTGATGTTTCAAGCTGTTTCAGGGGGTGATTCTTGTTCTATGGATGATTTGTGGTTTGTTGGTGAAGAGATTTTGGATTTTTGATGGCTGAGGAGGGAGTTTCGAAGAGGAGAAGTTTTGGATAGATTTTGTGCAAGCTGGATTGTGGGAGGTTTCTGGCTTGTGTGTGGTATGTTTTGGAAGGCCTGAGGTCCACATATGAGGCTCTGATTGGGCAGAGAGTTGGTGGTGGCACAGTGTGATTGGCATGGGAAAAATGCAAAAAGTCAAGATCTTGTGTACCATGAGTATGTCTCGGGTCAGAGGAGATCTTAGGGCTTGTCCTGCCTCAGCTTGAGTCAAGGAAGGCCTTTGGATCTGATTTTGTGAGCTGGCTAATCTTGATCAAGGGTTTCCAAGGATCTTGCATATTTCCCTCTTTGAGTTTTCTAATGAACCAAGGCAAAGAAACTTGTGATATCTTGGGAAAATTGCAGAAACATGAGCCACATGAAGTTGCTAGAATGATTTGAGATCAATTAGTGTTCAATTCAAGCATGAGAAGTTCTTTTTGCAATGATTCAATTTTGAAGTTTTATGAGAAAAATGCCTTATGCAACTTGTCATCCAAGGCATGCAAGTGAGAAATTCTTGGCACAAATCTGACTTTTAGGCATGGCATTGTGTTGTATGATGATTAGAAATCATTTTGAAGTCACAAATTGGGTTGGCAAAGGTTTTTGCAAGTTTCCCCTTTTGGTGCAAAAGTGAAAATTTCATGATTTTTCCCAACTTTGGCAAACCATAACTTTTGATCCAAAATGAATTAGAATGAGCTCTTGTACTTTTTGAAAAGGGAATGATCCAATCTACAACTTTCATGACCAAAGTTTTCTCATTTGAAGCATTTTTGAATCAAAAAGAGGAGGTTGAAAAACTTTCCCAAAATGACAAGTTTACATTATAAGTCACTTTCCCAAAAAGGTAACTTTGCAAATGGCTTGAAATTCTCCAATTTTGTGAACTTCTAACATCTTCTATGATCAAATAAAGATCATACACAATCAAAATGATGGAGAACACCCTTTGGTTGTGTCACTGGGGGCCTCAGATGCCCTGATTTTGCACTGACTTGCTCAAGAAGTCATCTTGTGATCAGATGCGTTCCCCATGGAATTTCTTCATGAAAATTGATATGCATGATCATAATAAAATATAGAGACCAATAGAAACAAGAATGACCAAAAAATTTGGAGTTATGGCCTCTGAAACCAAAACCCTAATTTTAGGTCATCTGTGTAGTTAAACCTGGCTATGCTTCCATGCCTTTCTCAGTTCTTGTGATTCTTTGACTTTCTTGACCTTGTGAGGATATAATATGATGCTTGAACACACATGGACCCCTTTGAAGTGATTTATGACCTTTGGAGTGGCTCAAATGGCTCAGGGATGGCTCAGATCACAAACCATAGATGCAGATGGCTTTGAATCAATGCAGTGAATAAAAAATGTGGTATGAGATGCTATGATTGAATTTATGCAAATGAAAAGATCACAAGCCATGGTGTGAAATGAGTGAGGGAAAATTTGGGGTGTTTACAACTGCCCCTATTCAAACATGAGTTAGCTGTGCAGGATGTAAGCGACGGCTTAACAGGCAAACAAGATAACTTGTGGTTGAATACCAAAGACAATTCAAAATTTGCACTCACTGAATGAAGAAGAAAAGGGAAATAGATTGTAAAGGAAAATAAAGTATGTTTATAAAGTGCGGGCGACGGAGGACGACCATCGAGAAGAGGACGACTGCTGGGGATAAAGCAATGACGGGGACGACCGACATGCTGGGGAAAGTGCGGGAAATAAAGCAATGACGGGGACGGCCGACAAGCTGGGGATATAAGAGATTATGATGGGGACGGCCATCAAGTTCAAGGCATGAATGAAATAAATGATGAGGTACGGTCATCAAAGGTGAAGGACAATCACCTGGCAAGGGACGGCTGTGTTGTTGGGGATAAGATGAGGGACGGTCATCTAAGGTGAAGGACGATCACCTGGCAGGGGACGGCTGCCGAAAGTAATACGACATAGGACGAATGTCGGATAGAAAAAGTCGACGATGGGGACGGCCATCGGATAAGCATGATGAAGGACGATCATCAATAGGTGAAGTACGATCACCTAGTAGGGTACGACTGCTCTCAGGGTTTATCATGACATAGGACGAATGCCAGATAATAAGATCGACGATGGGGACGGCCATTGGATAAACTGATGAAGGACGATCATCAAGAGGTGAAGGACGATCACCTAGCAGGGGACGGCTGCTAAGAATATCATGACATAGGACGAATGTCGGATAGGAAGGGGTTCTAATGAATAGAGACTCCGCTGGGAATGATGAAGGACGATCATCAGAAAGGTGAAGGACGATCACCTGGCAGGGTACGGCTGCCGAAAGGTATCATGACATAGGACGAATGTCAGATAGAAAGGTAATAGTTTATCAAGATCTGCCGGGGACTCTTCTGGGGAACGGTAGACACAGACGAGTGTCTAAAATCAAGAGGACATAAGTGTTTGACTCGGTGTATAAATTAAAGATGCGGACGAGCATCCTTAAGACTATGATACGGACGAGTATCAATAGAAACAAACGCATGAAGCATGTTCAGAGATGATGATACGGACGAGTATCGACTGGTTAACAAGGAACACGGACGAGTGTTGATTCTGAGGGGATTTAAGTGGTATATACAAGATACAGACGAGTATCTGTATGAGTAAAAAGTATGAATGAGACACAGACGAGTGCTAAACTTGCTTAGGGAAAGCATGACACGGACGAGTGCCAGAAAAAGTGTATTATAAACAAGTATTTGATTTTCAAAGTGTTTAGGTAACTATGTTGGGGAAGGTAACACGGACGGGTGTCAAGGAGTTGTATATATATATATATATGAAAACATGTGTTTGTGAGTGTAAAGGGGGCGCTTTGGCTTTCTGCTGGGGATATGGCACAGATGAGTGTCATGAAGTATCTGTAATGTATAAGTATTTGTTTGGGCGACTTTACTGGGGAATAATGATACGGACGAGTGCTAAAAGGAGCATGTATCTGTATTTGTAAGGGAAATGCTTTGGCTCTCTGGTGGGGAATTAGGAAATACTCTGTATATTGTTGACGAATTGTCAGTTTTTACAAGTGTTCAGTTCGACACATGGCTTATGATTATGCAATATGTTTGATTTTTGCCGTAATTCTCCGTATTAGACGGAATGCTACGCTCTGTGGGGAAAATATGATGCGAATGCTATGATTATGCAAAGATACCGATCCGGGATTTGGATCCCGATGCCGTGGAGATCTCTGGCTGATCTGCTTGAAGTGATATCCCAGCTGGGGATATCTTTGGTAGATCTGACATATATGACTCTGCATGGGGAAGTAGGTCATTGATAAACCTATCTTGGTAGTGAGGGATCCAGCTGGGGCCTGTAGAAGCTTTTACTCTGTTATGAGATCCTCAGGCGTTTCCCTTCTGGATAGAGGCTGAAACTCTGTGGGGAGATGGTTCCCTGTCTAGCACTTGGCTGGGGAAGAAGAAAGATCACTAAAAGATCTTCCTAGAGATTTCTGCTGGGATCCTGCTGAGGATGATACTTGACAACTCAGCTAGGGATATGAACACCTTCTGGGGATGCTCTTTGAAGGAAATGTTGATGAAGTGATGCCTGGCAACTCTGATGGGGAGAAAGCAGCTCTGGTGCTGTTTGGAAGGTGTGCTGAGGAAACAATGATTTGGCAGCCTACTGAGGAGAAGCTTTCATGCCCCATGTTGTGCTTTGAACACCTGCAATTCTGTATGACAAAGAAACGTACAAGTACCCCGAGGCATCCTTTACTGGATTCCGTCATAGGAGTTTAGACACTCCTGGGAGCAAATATATTTCCTGTAAGCACATATTTTTAGAAGGGAAGCATCTGTATTTATGCAATCAATATCTTAAGGACATCGAACATTTTGCAAATGAAAAAAAAATAAATGTACGAGACAAGATATGACTAAAAATCTGATTTTATTAATTTATGCGCCCTGAATTGGCAAGATACAGTCAAAGAAACGGATCCCCTAAAATGAGGAGATCGTTACAAAATTGAGAAACAAAAAGGACGTTGGCAACGTTGATGATGCTTTAAGGCTTCCATTTTGCTATGACTTGTATGACATTGACGTTCTTCTCATCCTGCTTTCCGAAGAAGGCTGATTCTGACCGATGCTCGAACCTTTCGGAGCTGACCATGTTGTAAATGATACAGACGAATTCAGAATGCAGTTCTTCGCTTATTCCCTTATTTTGCGTGGATCGCCCTTTCGGGTTTTCAATCCACCGGGATACCCATTTTTGCCTGAGTTGTCTAATGTGGCTTTTCAACTCAGCGGGTGTACATTTTTTATTTATCTTCCCTTATTTTTTCCCGAGTCTTTTATTCTGTTTTTGACTCGCCGGGATGCCCTATTTTTGCCTGGACTTACATTCTGTTTTTATGTCCAGCGGGTCATTTTAGGCAAAGTATTTTTTAACTGCATCTGAATTCACAGGGGACAGGAAGTCTTCACCATCCATAGTACTGAGCATCAGTGCTCCGCCAGAAAAAACTTTCTTTACTATGAATGGACCATCATAATTCGGAGTCCACTTGCCCCTGTGGTCTGTATGAGGAGGGAGGAGTCTTTTTAGCACAAGGTCTCCTACTTGGTACTCTCGAAGCCTGACTTTCTGATCGAAGGCTTTCTTCATTCTTTTCAGATACAGCTGCCCATAACAAATTGCAGCCAATCTCTTTTCTTCAATCAGACTTAGTTGTTCGTATCGGGACCGGACCCACTCTGCTTCATTTAGCTTAACATCCATTAGTACCCGCAAGGAGGGTAATTCAACTTCAACAGGTAGGACTGCTTCCATACCATACACAAGCTGATATGGTGTTGCCCTAGTGGATGTTCTGATTGACGTACGGTACCCATGCAAGGCAAATGGTAGCATTTGATGCCAGTCTTTGTAGGTAACTACCATCTTCTGCACAATCTTCTTGATACTCTTGTTAGCTGCCTCAACAGCGCCATTCATCTTTGGTCTGTAAGGAGAAGAATTGTGATGTCGGATTTTGAAGTCCAGACATAGTTCTGCCATCATTTTATTGTTCAAATTAGAACCATTATCCGTAATGATTCGCTCGGGAACTCCATACCGACAGATGATGTCTCTCTTCAGAAATCGGGCTACCACTTGCCTTGTAACATTTGCATATGAAGCTGCTTCAACCCACTTGGTAAAATAGTCAATGGCTACCAGGATGAATCTGTGGCCATTTGAAGCAGTCGGTTCAATCTTGCCAATCATATCGATGCCCCACATGGCAAAGGGCCAGGGTGAAGACATCACATTCAAAGGATTGGGAGGCACGTGCACTTTATCCGCATAAATCTGGCATTTGTGGCATTTTCTGGCATAAGCACAACAGTCTGCATCCATTGTGATCCAGTAATAGCCTGATCTTAGCAACTTTTTAGCCATTGCATTCCCTCCCGCATGGGTACCAAAGGATCCTTCGTGCACCTCGTGCATCAACAAGTCTGCTTCTGTCCTATCAACGCATCTGAGGAGTACCATATCAAAGTTTCTCTTGTACAGGGAACCATCAGTGTTCAGGAAGAAGCTACCAGCTACCCTTCTTAATGTCTTCTTATCATTGGAAGATGCCCCAGGTGGGTATGTTTGATCCTCCAAGAAGCACTTGATGTCGTGGAACCAAGGCCTATCATCTTTAACAACATCTGCTGAGAACACATATGCTGGTCTGTCAAGTCTGGTCACTGAAATCCGAGGCACAAAGTTGGCGGCTTGAACTTTGATCATGGATGAAATGGTAGCTAAAGCATCTGCAAACTGATTTTCGTCTCGTGGGATATACTCAAGCTTGACCGTTGTGAAGAAAGTCAATAACCTTCTTGTATAATCCCGGTAAGGTATCAGATGTTCTTGGTGGGTGTACCATTTACCGTTGGTTTGATTAATTACCAGAGCTGAATCTACGAATATGGTCAAAGTCTTGATCCTGAGGTCAATGGCTTCCTCAAGACCCATAATACAAGCTTCGTATTCGGCTTCGTTGTTAGTGCAATTAAAGGTGAGTTTTGCCGAGAAAGGCATGCGAACTCCTTTAGGTGTAATGAGTACTGCACCAACACCACGACCATTCATATTAACAGCCCCGTCAAACATCATCGTCCATTCTTCTTCCGAGTTAGGCCCTTCAGTGTGAATAGGCTCTTCATGATCTTTTGCTTTTATGAACATGATGTCTTCATCAGGGAAGTCAAATCTCATAGGCTGGTAATCATCAATGGGTTGCTCAGCGAGATAATCAGACAATACACTGCCCTTGATGGCTTTTTGAGATGTGTACTGAATATCATATTCTGTGAGGATCATTTGCCATCTTGCAACCCGTCCGGTAAGTGCTGGCTTCTCAAAAATATACTTAACTGGATCCATTTTCGAGATCAATAAAGTAGTGTGGGTCAACATATACTGTCTCAGTCGGCGAGCAACCCACGCTAAAGCACAACAAGTTTTCTCGAGCAGTGAATAACGTTGTTCACAGTCGGTAAACGTTTTGCTTAGGTAGTATATTGCGTACTCTTTTCGACCAGACTCGTCATGCTGGCCCAGCACACACACCATTGACTCTTCTAATATTGTCAAGTACATGATTAGAGGTCTTCCTTCAACTGGGGGCATAAGGATTGGAGGCTCTTGTAAGTATTCCTTGATTTTGTAAAAAGCCCTATGGCAATCTTCGTTCCACCTGGCCGTTTGTTCTTTTCTTAATAGTTTGAACAAAGGCTCACAGGTTGCAGTAAGGTGAGATATGAACCGTGAAATGTAGTTCAATCTACCTAGAAACCCCCGAACTTCTTTTTCAGTCTTCGGTGCAGGCATTTCTTGAATGGCTTTGACTTTGTCAGGGTCAACTTCAATCCCTTTTTCACTTACAATAAATCCCAGCAGCTTACCGGATCGCACTCCGAATGTGCATTTGTTGGGGTTTAACTTTAGTTGGTACTTCCTCAGACGCTTGAATAACTTCAACAGATTTACCAGGTGGTTTTCTTCTGTGAGGGACTTGGCAATCATGTCATCCACATAACATTCAATTTCTTTGTGGATCATGTCATGGAATAATGTTACCATAGCCCGTTGATAAGTGGCACCAGCATTCTTCAGTCCGAATGGCATCACCTTATAACAGAATGTGCCCCAGGGTGTGATAAAAGTTGTCTTCTCCATGTCTTCAGGTGACATTTTGATCTGATTGTATCCTAAAAATCCATCCATGAAGGAGAACACCGAGAACTGAGCCGTATTATCAACCAATACATAAATGTGAGGTAAAGGGAAGTCATCTTTCGGGCTGCTCTGTTCAGATCCCGGTAATCCACACACATCCTTACCTTGCCGTATTTCTTAGGCACAGGTACAATATTAGCAACCTACGGCGGATAGCTAGTCACAACAAGGAAACCGGCGTCCCACTGCTTTTGTACCTCTTCTTTTATCTTCATTTCCATATCTGGGCGAGTACGACGCAACTTCTGTTTTACTGGTGGGCAGTCTTCTTTCAGAGGTAGCTTGTGCATGACAATGTCGGTGTCCAACCCTGGCATATCCTGATAAGACCAAGCAAAAACATCCACATATTCCCGAAGCATGTCAATCAGTTGCTCTTTCACTGAATCTTGTAAGCAGGCCCCGATCTTGACTTCTTTCAAGTCTTCTTCCGTACCAACATTAACCGTCTCAACCTCCTTCTGATGAGGTGTGATAACCTTCTCCTCTTGTCTCAACAACCTGGCTAGCTCTTCACGTAGCTCATAATCTTCTTCAACCCCTTCATCAGCTTGATTGATTGGATTGTCAAAGTCATACGAAGTCATAGTAGTGTTGTTGTCGGTGCAGTCTGGAGGGCACTTTCTGCAAGGGTTTAGATTGTTTATTTTAGTGATCAATTTTAATCTTGTTTAGAAAAAGTGAAAATGAAGTTATTTATTTTGAAAAACATTGCCATTTTATTTTTGTACAAAAAGAAAAAATGAAAAGACAGTGAGCAAAAAAGAGACTCGTTTGCAAAAGATGTCTGATATTCATTAATTAATCCATTTAAACAAAATTACAAGATGGCCCGATTACAAAATGAGTCTTGACATCTTGGGCAAGATGTAAGACTTGATGCATGCTTTAAAATACAGGAAATAATAATTACTCTGCAGGAGTAACCCTTATAATTTCCCGGGAAGACCAGTTAAGGACTTGGCTCCCCGGGATCCTTGGACGTATCCAGCTCTCCAGGTTGCGGTCGCTTTCCTCCTCGTCTTCCAAATTATTCACAACATCCGGGGTGAGCATTCCCCCGCTGACAAAATTGGGCTCTTTTGCAGCCTCTGATTGATCTTGTTGAGTTGGTTTGTAACCCAACCCAAATCTGTCTTCTTTCTTTTCCACGGGCAACAGCTTGCCCCAGCCTTGGGCAGTACCCTCTTCAACAACCTTTCGGGCTTGCTGATATGACGTTATGGAGGTTCCTAGTACAACAGATGCTTCATTAATGTTCAAGGCCTCAAACCCTTGGCTCATAGTTTCATGGATTTTTCCATCCATCTCTATGTACTTATACGTATCCAGATGGCTAACAAAGATGTCCTCCTCCCCACAGATGGTGATGATCTGGCCTTCCCACTCGAATTTCAGCTTCTGGTGAAGGGTAGACGTAACAGCGCCAGCTGCGTGGATCCAGGGTCTACCCAACAAACAGTTGTAAGTCGGCTGAATGTCCATCACAAAGAAGGTAATTTTGAAGGTCTGTGGGCCAATCATCACAGGAAGATCAATCTCTCCAAGCACTGATCTTTTAGAGCCATCAAATGCTCTCACCACCAAATTGCTCGGACGCAATGCCAAGCCATCATACTCCAGCTTCACCAAGGCTTTCTTTGGTAGAACATTGAGTGATGACCCAATGTCCACCAGTACATGAGATAGAACAGCACCCTTGCACTCCAGGGTGATATGTAAAGCCTTGTTGTGGTTACGTCCCTCTGTTGTTAAGTCAGCATTTGTAAAGCCCAGTCCATGTCTGGTGTTGACATTCGCAACCACAGTTTCTAGCTGATTAACGGTAATCTCCTCTGGCACGTATGCTGCGTGCAGGACTTTCAATAATGCATTCCTGTGAGCTTCAGAACACATCAATAGTGATAATATGGAGATTTTTGAGGGAGTTTGGTGAAGCTGATCCACCACCTTGTAATCACTTCTTTTTATGATTCTCATAAACTCTTCTACATCTTGTTCAAAAGATGTCTTCTGAGTTTCTTTGGCAGTCGGTTCTTTGGGTACCACACTCTTTCCTTTTGCTTTGGCAGCAGCTTCTGCTTCAGCATTAGGTCTCTGCATTTGTGAGGCAAAAAGGCGTCCGCTTCTGGTGAAGCCTCCGCCTCCCCCAACATTATCAATTTGTGGAGAAGAGGTTGATGAATCCAGAGTGATTTTCTCCCCGTTGCAGTAGAGATCAGAGCCATAATGCCAAGGTATGGCATTACTGCTTTCATAAGGAACGGGTCCAGGCACCGTAATAGTAACTGGACTGACTGCTGCAGAGGAGGGTACTGTAACGGTGTGCGGATCATAGTAAATTGTGACTGGTGATCTGGTAGAAGGTGCCATGACTTGTTGTTGGAAATTGCTGCTAGGAGGAACATCTAATGGGTCATAGTAGATTGTGACTGTTGAAACATCTTCGTTGATTTTTGTTGGCGTTGTAGAAGATTCTGCTAATATGGATGCTGATGTTGTAGAAGAAAGGGTTGTTGACATTTGATTTGCTGAAGTGATAGACGGAGCCATTGCTGATGATATTGATGAATCGGTAGGAATGATTGTTGCTACTATTGTAGAAGAATCAGGAATTGTTGTTAAAGGAATTGCTAGATTTGTAGGCGCCGTTGTTGAAATCTGGAGGATACCATCCTTAATAAGACCATCTATGCCGCTTCTCAAATTTCCACACCCGTTGACCGCAATGTTGCAATACCCACAACCGAGCTCACACCCGGGAAACACTTGGCACTCTAGAAACTGAGCTTTAATTTCGACCAAAGGTGTTCGAATTTGTGCAACACTGGTGATCAAGGTAGATGGTTTGTCTTCCTCAATGGCATTAATCCTCGGCCCTCCATGATTAGGCATAGGATTTTTGTTGACATTTGGAGGAGGTGCGAAGTTGAGGGCTTTCGAATCCACCAGATCTTGGACTTTCATTTGTAAGGCCCTGCATTTTTCAGTATTGTGACCAGGTGCATTGGAGTGGAAAGCACATCTTGCGTTGACATCATAATTCCTTGGGAGATTTAGGGGATCTGGTGATGCCAACGTCCTTAACTCAACCAAGTTAAGCTTTAGGAGTTGTGGCAACAAAGCGGCATAAGGCATAGGGATAGGGTCAATCACCCTGTTTGCCTGTGATGGTCTTTGTTGGAAAGGGCGTTGTTGTTGATTGCTATTGTTGTTGTTGTAGGTTCTCTGTTGCGGATACTGAACTTGCTGTTGATAATGTGGTTGTTGTTGTTGTTGATATGCTGATTGTTGAGGAATCGGAGCTGGAATAGTGACAGCTGCTACTGATCTGTGGACATACTGAGGTCTGCCCCTGCTGGCATGAATGGCATTTGTCTCACCGGTCCTTCGGGGTCCCACGAAAGGCTTCCTGGGATTACTGGATGAACTTGCACCATTATCAGAAATTTTGCCCATTTTTAATAGGCTTTCAATCCTTTCCCCAGCTATGACGACATCAGCAAAGCTAGTAGAGGAAAAGGCAGCCAGTCTGTCAATGTATGTTCCTTGCAAAGTATTCATGAACATGTCGGTCATTTCTCTTTCCGGCATGGGTGGTTGGACAGCAGCAGCAAGCTGTCTCCGCCTCTTGGCATATTCTCTAAAGCTTTCTTTGGACGACTGAGACATTCCCATTAGGAAGGTCCTGTTAGGAGCCATGTCTAGGTTGTATTGATACTGTCTGATGAATGCTTCAGCTAAGTCCTTCCAGCATCTAATGGTAGCTCTGGTCAAATGTGAATACCACTCTCTTGAAGCCCCAGTTAGACTGTCTTCAAAGTAGAACATCCATAGCTTCTCATCCATGGTATATGCTTTAAGTCTTCCCAAGAAAGACTGCAGGTGAGTTCGTGGACAAGAGGTTCCATTGTATTTCTCAAAGCACGGAGGTTTGAATTTGTGGGGAATCCTCACTCCATCCACTAGCCCCATGTCCATTACATCAAAGCCTAAGGAATTCTGAGACTCCAGAGATCTCAACTTCTCAGCAATTTCATCCAACCTCCTATCATAGACTTCGTCTCCAGCTCCCATGACAGTAAACTGCTCTTCTTGAGGATCTTCTTGCAAGATCCTGCCTGCAGTAGTGTTTCCTTGCACATTTCTCGGGATGTTGACTTCCAGATGTAGATGAGGTCCAAATACTGGTGGATTAACATGAGGCTGGCCCCTCTCATTATTGCTAGTTCCTCCAGTTCCAGGATGAGGTTCCTCGGGAGTTTGTCTTTCCACCAATGCCCTTAACCTTTCTTGACTCTGAGCCAAGCCAGTCATCACGGTCATGAATTGAGCCATTTGGTTCCTCATCTCCACTCGTTCATTAGCCATCTGAGTTCTAACCTCAGTCAGGTCCTGCTGTACTTGATCCATTTGGATACCAGGAAGGTTGTTGCGAGTAGGGTACCGGTGCGTACGGTTGACAGGGAACACCCGACGACGAGCAATATTTCCTGAGATCACAACATTGTTAGAAACAAAAAAAAACAAACCTACAAAACAAAACAAGGTTAGTATGCAATGCAGTATGCTTATTTGTTTTCCAAGTTATCCGGCTTGGTTCTTGGTTTTGACCTTTCCAGACCCCAAGGAAGATGCTTGATGTTTCTTGAGAAAAGAAACCCAATGAAAGCAAACTAGTATATTACAAATGATGAACAATACATAGTTTGTTTTACAACATATGCCCCTGGAGGGTCAAAATACAACAAAAAGAAAAGTACATAAAATGGAATTGAACAACAAGCAAAGAAGTCAAACATCCAATCCAAACTCATCCTCCTTAACCTCCTTCAGAAGTGCCTCAGTCACTGGACCAGCTGGATGCTCTGTAATAGTCCTAATGAGGAGGTTCCTGGTGGCAATGGCAGTGGTCAACTTCTTGTGCCTGTCCTGGTCCTTTGATCTCTTCAATCCAGCCCTAAGCTTTAACTCTGAAATCTCCTTCTGGGCTGCTAGCAAAGCTTCCTGTTGCTTCTTTTCATTGGCCTCTAATTGTTCAATCTTGGCTTGGATTCTCTGATCTTCTTGTGTCCGGGCTTCAGTGATCCTGACCCACCTAGCCTGACTTTCTTGCAGATAAAGCTCAGTCCTAGCCTTCTGAATCTTGGCTTCTTTACAAGCATTCTTCAATATTTGTTCCCCAGCTCTAGCTTTCCTGATGTAGTCCTCTGTTTTCTCAATCTTGGCCAGATGCTCCATGTCGCTCCCACCAAATGACAACCGGGGCCAAGAGGGGTACAGACGCGAACGGTCGGCCAGAAGAGGATGTGAGAACACACAGGAGTGAACTCACGAGAAAATACAAGAGTCGCCAGCTAGGCATTTTTATCCCGGAGGAAAGGTAATGCTGCATAGACCTAGAAAGATATGGATAAGACGGTTGCGAACCAGAGAGACTGAGAAAGGGGGTTGGTTACAACCTGGGAAGGTATTAGCACCCAGATTGTCCGCCATACTCGACGGGATCCACGCTTGAAAGATTTATGCTTTAAAGGGGTAGTGTCAGTGAAATTTGTGTATAACGAGCTGGAAAAGGATGTACAGGTGTCAGTGTAAGAGAAGTGAAGTGTATAAGAGAAGTGTCAGTGTAAGAATAAAAATGACATGCCCATGACCATGAGGCTTAAAAAATAAGGCTAGAAAGAGGGGGAATATACAGAGACTTTTGTTCGATAACCGTTAAGTTATGCCTACGTATCCTCTCCTGCACAGCTAACTCATGTTTGAATAGGGGAAGCTGTAAACACCCCAAATTTGCCCTCACCCATTCACACCATGGCTTGTGATCATTTACATGTGCATAAGCTCAATCATATCATCTCATATCACATTTTTGATTCACTGCCTAGATTCAAAGTCATCTGCATCTAGGGTTTGTGATCTGAGCAATCCAAGAGCTTCTTGAGCCACTCCAAAGGTCATCAATCACTTCAAAGGGGTCCATGTATGTTAAAACATCATATTACATCCTCTCAAAGTCAAGAATGTCAAAGAATCACAAGAACTGAGAATGGCATGGAAGCAGAGCCAGGCTTCACTGCACAGATGACCTAGAATTAGGGTTTTGGTTTCAAAGGCCATAACTCCAATTTTTTTGGTCATTCTTATTTCTATTGGTCTCTATATGGTATAGGGAGCATTCATATCAATTTTCATGAAGAAATTCAATGGGGAAGTCATCTGATCAAGGGTTGACTTTCTAAGCAAGTCAGTGCAAAATCAGGGCATCTGAGGCCCCCAATGACCCAACCAAAGGGTGTTCTTCATCATTTTGATTGTGTATGATCTTTATTTGATCATGGAAGATGTTGGAAGTTCACAAAATTTAAGAATTTCAAGTCATTTGCAAAGTTGACTTTTTGGGAAGTTTGACTTTTAATGAAAATTGCCATTTTGGGAAACTTTTTCAACCTTTACTTTTTGATTCAAAAATGCTTCAAATGGAAAAACTTTGGTCATGAAAGTTGTAGAATGGATCATTCCCTTTTCAAAAAGTACAAGAACATGACCTAATTCATTTTGGATCAAAAGTTATGGCTTGTCAAAGTTGGCTAAAATCACAAAATTTGAAGTTTTCTACCAAAGAGACATTTTGCAAAATGGTTTGTTCAAGTGTTCTAAAGGCCTCAAATGTGTATCATTTCTTCACAACATGATCATGTGACATCTAAAATTCATAATGGGCCAAGGGATCACTCATCTTCATGACTTATGGAGCAAGAATTCTGAAAGGAAACAAAAGTGAAGCAAGTTGCAAAAACTCACTCAAGTGTGAATCCACTTGCTTGCTGACTTCACAATCAATCCTATGGCTCTCCACACATCTTGCTGCGCAGGACACCCCATCTGTCCTTGGCTAGCTAGTAGCCCATGCCTCTCTTACACAAACTTGACATTTTGGCAACTTGAGCCATACCAATCACAAAAGCACACATCAACTCATCTGACCAATCCCATTTGTTTATACAAACCAAAAGCAAGCCAAAGCACATAACACACAAGCCTGAAATTACCAAGAACACAACTCTCTCATTTTCACCCCATTTTGCAAAAGCTTTCGAAACACTCTCCTCAAGCTGCAAACACACAAACCAACTTCACAAATCAACTCAGCATACTTCACTGGTCACAAACCACCCATCACCATAGCCTGAAAGTCCCTAAAACAAAAACACGATCACCACCCTCCCTTGAACAGATCTTCTGCCATCTCACAAACCAGCCATCCTCAAAGCTTTCTAAGCCTCATTTCATCATCAGAGGGTTCAAAGGAGCGGACTTGCAGCAAAGGAAAGGCCAGAAAGCTCAGGACCAGGAGTTTCCATCTCAGGTAGCCATCTCAAACTTTTTTCCAGAAACTCCATTTTAAGTTCTTAAATGCTTCTATGTACTCCCCTGATCATGGAGATATGATTATTTTTGAAAATGGTTGAGAAACCAGGATGTATGAATGCTCTGAAACTTGTTTTCCCTAGAAATGTTTTGCTTCGATTTGTCTGATTAATGCATGAAAAATGGTTTTTGTTTGGGGGTTTTGATTTAGTTTGGAATGGGGTTTGATTCTGGGCAATTAGATTTCATTTTCATGAAGTTTTGAGGGATTTAGAAACTTTCAGGTGAGGGTCTTGCCGGAGAAGACGACCGGAAGTCTTCTCCGGCCACCTGAAAGTGATTAGGGTTTAATCTGTGTAATTAATGAAGTTTGAATGTGGAGCGTAGATGTTGCTGACTTAGTCAATTCCCGCGCGTGTTCAATGGTCCAGATCTTCCACTTAGTCCTAATCTCACTTAATTAAATTAATTAATCCATTTTAGTCAGTTTGAATCTCAGCCCTAGGATCACGCGCGCAGTCTTTCCCTCCATTCCAAGTTTAAATGATGACCATTGGATGCGCTGACTTTCATTTAAATTCAGTTTTATTTTCTTTTTATTTCATTTGTTTTGTTCAATTTATTTAAAATAGTAAAAATCATTTAAAAATTCTGAAAATTTTTATGCAACCTTTTATTAATTTTCAGAAACCAAAAACATTTTCATTTTTATTTTTTGCATTAAAAAATATTTTTAAATCATTTAAAAGTTTATTTTTAATTAATTAATGAGAATTAATTAATTAAAAATACTTTTAGGTATTTAAAAATCACCAAAAAATTCATGAAACATTTAAAATCATTCAGAAACATTGTCCAACCCTCAAACCAAATTTCTTTTTTGATCTTGATGTATTTTGACAATTTTCCATGGAATTAATTTCATTTCAAAGCATTATTTTGATCCAATGTTCAAAAATTCATTTCTGCCTAGTCTTTAAGAGTTGGACTTTGATTCTTTTTGCATTGCATCTTGCATATCATGTAGTTTATAGGTTTAAATTGGCATGATTTGATCTTGCATTTTCAATTTGTTTGACACTTTTCTTGACAAGGTACCTTAAAACCCTAAAACCCTAGAAATCTTGAGAAATTCATAACCCTAATTAGGTTAAGAGTTAGAACCCCTCCTTTGGGAAGTGAGTTTGTGTAGGGTTAGGGTTCCTTTGAGTGTATTTTCAATTTTTTATCATGATGTTTGCTTCTGGTTTTGGTTTTTGTTTTGTGCATTGATCATAAACCCTAATTTGGGCTTCCCTTTTGCATTCATCTTGCATTTGCTTGCATACCATGACTTGCCATGACATTCTATGCATCCATTTGATTCATAACACATCTTAAGACATATTAGAAGCATGTTTGATCATTGCATCTTTCTCTTGCCATTTTGTATGTCATTTGCATTTCATAACTTTTCATGTATGTTCATGGTTCTAAGCATGCTTCTCTTGCATCCATATGTTTGTATGATCATCTTCATGCCTTGTTTCATGTTTATATCATCTCATAGCATCATTAACATCACACACTTGCTTCTGGTTTTGGTTTGCATCATCACATTGCATTCCATTTGCATTGCATTTCATTCCTTTTGCTAACTTTTCAGGTGGTAAGTCACTTTGAGAAGTGAATTTGCCTTCACTTCTCATAATTTCTTTTCATCTCTCTTATGCATCATTGCTGCATTTTGTCTTGTGTTTGAGATTGAGCTTGCTATTTCTTCTTCTTCTTACTTTCTTTCCTCAAGTGACTTGCCTTCTTAAATGAAGCAAGTTACTTTGCTTCTCTTTGCTCCTTTCATCTGCTTCCTGGTGGTTCCTCTGAAGATCTTTCTTGTAAACCTCACAAACCTTAGGAATTACCAAGCATGACAATAATTAGGGTTTTGATTAGTCCCCCATTTAGATTTTGCCTTTGTGTCTCATTGAGTCTTCTCTTCTCATCTCATAATCAAGGACTAAACCCTAAAGGCTTTAAGGCTTTGTGATTAAGCTTATGCCTGCATCCTTCTATTAGGATGGAGTGTATAACTTTAATCCTAAGTGTTAAACCCTTAATGTGTTTAAATCCTTTAATCAATTCATCTAATAATCATCAAGACACCAAGCTTGTAACTTGGGCCTTGCATTAGGGTTCTATTTCTTCCTTAATTGGTTAAGAAGGACTAACCCTAGTGTTAATGGACATGTCCTCCTCAAGTTGTCTTACAAACCCTAAAACTCACTTCATCATCTTATCATTAATTAAAATCCATTTAATAAGGGCTTTGTTTTGTCATGAGTTTAATCCCTAATCATGGATTAAGTTGAGGATCTTTCCTCAGCTTAAACATTCTCATCTATTATCCTTCTATTAGGATGGTGTAATGAGTCTGTTTTATCCCTGATTATGGCCTAATCTCATTACTTAACACTAAACAAAAACTCCAAAAACATCTAAATAATCACAAGTAGGTTAATGATCTTAATCCTACACCATGGTAATTAAGTGTGAGAAGCTGACTTCACACTTAAGGCATTCTCATTACCCCTAATCAGAGGGAAGATGTGATGAGTTTACTAAATCCATTGGTTTAGGCTTAAGCTCATTAACTTATGACAAACTTTCAAAAGCAATAAAAGACTGAAAATACAAAAACAAACAATAATCGTCTCCTCCGGGATTCTTTTCTCATCACCTTCATTCATAAGCGAGAACTTGCTTCTTCCGTCTAATGCAAGACAGTATGCACCTGAGCCAGACAGGTCATACACTTGAGCATAGACAAGTAAGTAGTTCACAAGTCAATTCATCTTTCAGTGTCTTTGGGTCGAACTACGGTGTTCTGACTTCCTCATTGAGCCTCATTATCATGAGCATTTCACTCTTGTTCTCACACTGACACTTCACTTATACACCCCACTTTTCTTTTACACTGACACTTGTACATCTTTTTTTTTCCAGCTCTCTTCATACACAAATTGCACTGACACTACCCCTTTAAGACACAAATCTTTTAAGCGTCGATCCCGTCGAGTACGGCGGACAATATGGGTGCTAATACCTTCCTAGGTTGTAACCAACCCCCTTTCTCAGTCTCTCTGGTTCGCAACCGTCTTATCCATCTCTTTCTAGGTCTATGCAGCATTACCTTTCCTTCGGGATAAAAATGCCTAGCTGGCGACTCTTTCCATTTCCTGTGAGTTCACTCCTGTGTATTCTCACACCCTCCTTTCGCCGACCGTTCGCGTCTGTACCTCATTTGAGCTCAGTCTCATCTTTTGGGAGCGACACAAACTGTCTTGCATTAGACGGAAGAAGCAGGTTCTTGTTTATGAGTGAGTGAGATGAGAAAAGAATCCCGGAGGAGACGATTATTGTTTGTTTTTGAGTTTTCAGTCTTTTATTGCTTTTGGATGTTTGTCATAAGTTAATGAGCTTAAGCCTAAACCAATGGGTTAGTAAACTCATCACATCTTCCCTCTGATTAGGGGTAATGAGAATACCTTAAGTGTGAAGTCAGTATCTCACACTTAATCACCCTGATGTAGGATTAAGATCATTAATCTACTTTCAATTATTTAAATGTTTTTGTTGTTTTTGTTTAGTGTTGAGTAATGAGATTAAGCCATAATCAGGGATTAAACAGACTCATTACACTATCCCAATAGAAGGATAATAGATGAGAATGTTTAAGCTGAGGAAAACTCCTCAACTTAATCCATGATTAAGGATTAAACCCATGACAAAACAAAGCCTTTATTAAGTGGATTTTTGTTAATGATATGATGAAGAAGTGATTTTTAGGGTTTGTAAGACAACTTGAGGGGGACTTGTCCATTAACACTAGGGTTAGTCCTTCTTAACCAATTAAGGAAGAATTAGAACACTAATGCAAGGCCCAAGTTACAAGCTTGATGTCTTAGTGATTATTAAGTGAATTGATTAAAGGATTTAAACACATTAAGGGTTTAACACTTAGGATTAAAGTTATACACTCCATCCTAATAGAAGGATGCAGGCATAAGCTTAACCACAAAGCCTTAAAACCTTTAAGGTTTAGCCCTTGATTAAAAGATGAGAAGAGAGGACTCAAAGGGACACAAAGGTAAAAGCTAAGTGGGGGACTAATCAACCCTAATTATTATCATGCTTGGAAGTCCTAGGGTTTGTGAGGTTTAAGAGAAAGATCTTCAAAGGACCACCAAGGAGGGAAACAGATGAAAGGAGCAAAGAGAAGCAAAACAACTTGCTTCACTTAAGAAGTCAAGTTGCTTGAAGAAAGAAAGTAAGATGAACAAGAATGAGCAAGCTCAATCCAATACACATACAAAATGCAGCAAGGGAAGTATGAAAGAGATGAAAAGAGAATGTGAGAACTGAAGGCAAATTCACTTCTCAAACAACTTACCCCCTGAAAAGTTAGCAAAAGAAATGCAATGCAATGCAAAAATGAGATGAAATGTGATGATGCAAGACAAAGTCAGAAGCAAATACATGATGTTAATGATGCTAAAAGATGATGCAAACATGAAACAAGGCATGAGGATGACCATACAAACATATGGGATGTAGAAGAAACATGCTTAGAACCATGAACATACATGAAAAGTTATGAAATGCAAATGACATACAACATGGCAAATGAAAGATGCAATGATCAAACATGATTCTAATATGTCCTAAGATGTGTTATGAATCAAATGGGTGCACAAAATGTCATGGCAAGTCATGGTATGCAAACAAATGTAAGATGAGTACAAAATAAAGCCCAAATAAGGGTTCATGATCAATGCACAAAACAAAATTTAAAACCAGAAGCAAACATCATGATAAAAATTTGAAAATGCATTCAAAGGAACCCTAAACCTATACAAACTCACTTCCCAAAGGAGAGGATCCAATACTTAACCTAGTGTAAGTTATGAATTTCCTAAATTGGCTAAGGTTTTAAGGTACCTCATCAAGAAAAAGGCCAAACAAATGGGAAATGCAAGATTAATTCATGCCAATTTAATCCTATAAACTACATGATATGCAAGATGCAATGCAAAAATAATCATTTTCCAACTCTAAATGGTTAGGCATAAATGAATTTTTGAAGTTTGGATCAAAATAATGCCTTAAAATGAAATTAAATCCATTGAAAATTGTCAAAAGGCATCAAGAACAAAAAATAAATTTGGTTTGAAGGTTGGACAATGTTTCTAAATGATTTTAAATGTTTCATGAATTTTTTGTGATTTTTAAATACTTAAAAGTATTTTTAATTAATTAATTCTCATTAATCAATTAAAAATAAACTTTTAAATGATTTAAAAATATTTTTCAATGCAAAAAATAAAAATAAAAATATTTTGGTGTTCTGAAAATTAATAAAAGCTTGAATAAAAATTTTCAGAATTTTTGAACAATTTTTGCTATTTTTAAATAAATGTACAAAAGAAATGAAATAAATAAAAAATAAAATGAATTTAAACTGAAAAAAAAAATGAGAAAGTCAGCGCATCTAAGGGCCTGGATTCAAATGAAAAGGGAGGGAATTGACCAGCGCACGCATCTGGACGGCTCACATTCAAACTACGCTAATTATGTCATTAACCCTAATCTGATCCCTAAACATTTTCAGGTGACCGGAACAGTGTTCCGGTCATCTTCTCCGGTAGGCCAAAATCCCTATCTCTCTCAATACGCATCAAATCCTCACAAAACTTTCCATAATCACTCATTGAACATCATTAAACTTAAACCCCACCCCAAAATCCATTTATTTTCACTGAATCATAAGAATCAAAGCAAAAACCAATTCACGGGCAAAGTTTCAGACAAACCATACATGGCCATTTCTCACTCATTTTCAAAAATAAAAGGTTCAGTGAACTCAGGGAAGCATGCAGATCATTTTAGAAACAAGAAATAAGAGTTCTGGAAAAATGAATTTCCATGGCTACCTGAATCGAAGCTTTTAACCCAAGAGCTTTTGGACCAGTTCCTTGCTTCCAATCAACTCCAATGAACCTCCTGAGAAGCTTGCAATGCTTGGTTGGAGTTTAAAATGGCTGGTTGGAGAGATTGCTTGAGTTCTGTTCAAAGAGGGGCAGAAATCGTGTTTTGATTTCAGTGAGTTTCAGGCTATGGTGATGGGTGGGAAATGATCCTGGGATGATGCTGAGTTACTTTGTGAAAGAAGTTTAAAGTTTTGTTAAGTGTGCTGAGAGTTTCGAAAGAAAATGCAAGAGGGATGATTTTTTGTGAACTTGTGAATGCTGAGGTCTTAGGCTGTGTTCTTGTGTGTTATGGCTTGCATAAAGTCCACATATCAAGTTGTGATAGGTCTGTGGAGTTGGTGTGGGCTATGCCGATTGGTATGGGGTGATTTGCAAAAAGTCAAGCAAGTTGTACTTGGAGGTATGGGCAAGTGGCAGGCTAAGATAGGGGCATGGCTTGGCTCAGCTGAGTTTAGGGAGAACCATAGAATCTGATTAGAAGCAATGCAGCAAGTGGATTAGGGTTTATCATGGGTTTTGCAACTTTGTGATCTTTGGCCCTTTTTAAAGTTTCTTGATCCACAAGTCATGAAAATGAGTGATCCTTTGGTGCAATCTGACTTTTAGGCCTTGGTTCATGTTTGTGTGAAGTTTAGAAGTCCATTTGGAAGTTCAATTTGCCTTGGCAAGTGGTTTTGCAACTTTGCCTCTTTGGTAGAAAACTTCAAATTATGTGATTTTGGCCAACTTTGACAAGCCACAACTTTTGATCCAAAATGAATTAGGTCATGTTCTTGTACTTTTTGAAAAGGGAATGATCCATTCTACAACTTTCATGACCAAAGTTTTTCCATTTGAAGCATTTTTGAATCAAAAAGCAAGGGTTGAAAAAGTTTCCCAAAATGGCAATTTTCATTATAAGTCAACTTTCCCAAAAGGTCAACTTTGCAAATGGCTTGAAATTCTTCAAATTTGTGAACTTCTAACATCTTCTATGATCAAATAAAGATCATACATAATCAAAATGATGATGAACACCCTTTGGTTGGGTCATTGAGGGCCTCAGATACCCTGATTTTGCCCTGACTTGCTCAAAAAGTCAACTCTTGATCAGATGACTTCCCCATTGAATTTCTTCATAAAAATTGATATGCATGATCCCTATACCATATAGAGACCAATAGAAACAAGAATGACCAAAAAAATTGGAGTTATGGCCTCTGAAACCAAAACCCTAATTCTAGGTCATCTGTGCAGTTAAACCTGGCTCTGCTTCCATGCCATTCTCAGTTCTTGTGATTTTTTGACATTCTTGACTTTGAGAGGATATAATATGATGCTTGAACATACATGGACCCCTTTGAAGTGATTGATGACCTTTGGAGTGGTTCAAGTGGCTCTTGGATTGCTCAGGTCACAAACCCTAGATGTAGATGACTTTGAACCAATGCAGTGAAGCAAATATGCAATATGAGATGCTATGATTGAACTTATGCATATGAAAAGATCACAAGCCATGGTGTGAATGGGTGAGGGCAAATTTGGGGTGTTTACAGCTGCCCCTATTCAAACATGAGTTAGCTGTGTAGAATGTAAGCAACGGCTTAACAGGCAAACAAGATAACTTGTGGTTGAATACCGAAGACAGTCCAAAATTTGCACTCGTAGAATGAAGAAGAAAAGGGATATAAATTGTAAAAGAAAATAAAGTATATTGTAAAGTGTGGGCGACGGAGGACGACCGTCGAGCAGAGGACGACTGCTGGGGAAAGAGCAATGACGGGGACGGCCGACATGCTGGGGAAAATCCGGGAAATAAAGCAATGACGGGGACGGCCGACAAGCTGGGGATAAAAGGGATTATGATGGGGACGACCATCAGGTTCATAAAGTAATGTAAACAACGATGGGGACGGCCATCGGGCTAAACTGATGAAGGACGATCACCAGGAAAAGGAAAAGGGACCACGACGGGGACGGCCATCGGGTTAAAGAATAAATGAAATAATGATGAGGGACGGTCATAAAAGGTGAAGGACGATCACCTAGAAAAGGAAAAGGGACCACGACGGGGACGGCCATCGGGTTAAAGAATAAATGAAATAATGATGAGGGACAGTCATCAAAGGTGAAGGACGATCACCTAGCAGGGGACGGCTGCTCTGAAGTATCGCGACATAGGACGAATGCCGGATAAAAGGATCAATGATGGGGACGGCCATCGGATAAAATGATGAAGGACGATCATCAAAAGGTGAAGGACGATCACCTAGCAGGGGACGGCTGCTCTCAGGGCTTATCATGACATAGGACGAATGTCAGATAACAAGATCAACGATGGGGACGGCCATCGGATAAAATGATGAAGGACGATCATCAAAAGGTGAAGGACGATCACCTAGCAGGGTACGACTGCTAAAAATCACGACATAGGACGAATGCCGGATAAAAGGTCGACGATGGGGACGGCCATCGGACGAGCATGATGAAGGACGATCATCAAGAGGTGAAGGACGATCACCTAGCAGGGGACGGCTGCTCTCAATATCACGACATAGGACGAATGTCGGATAGAAAAAGGGGTTCTAATGAAATAGAGACTCCGCTGGGGAAAGGATGAGGGACAGTCATCCAAAGGTGAAGGACGATCACCTGGCAGGGTACGGCTGCCGAAAAGGTATCATGACATAGGACAAATGTCAGATATAAAACAAATATTTTTCTTTGCCGGCAACCTACTGGGGAATAGTAAACACGGACGAGTGTTTACATCCAAGAAATAAAAGGTATAGTGTTTTGACGTTGTGTATAGATTAAAGATACGAACGAGCATCCTTAAGACTACGATACGGACGTGTATCGGGTAGAAAAAAATACTGACACGTGTTCAGAGATGATGACACGGACGAGTATCAACTGGTTAACAAGGAACACGGACGAGTGTTGATTCTAAGGGGACTCTTCTGGGGAATAGTAGACACAGACGAGTGTCTAATTCAAGAAGACATAAGTGTTTGACACGTGTATGGATTGAAGATGCGGACGAGCATCCCTAAGACTATGATACGGATGAGTATCATGTAGAAATAAACGCTTGACGCATGTTCTGAGATGATGATACGGACGAGTATCAGCTGGTCAACAAAGAACACTGACGAGTGTCGGATCTGAGGGGATTTGAGTGGTATATACAAGGTACGGATGGGTACCTGTATGAGTGACATAAGTATGAGTGGTGTACAGGAGGGTGTCTAACCTGCTGGGGAGAGTGACACGGACGAGTGTCAGGAAGAGAAAAGTATAATATGAACAAGTGTACGCTTTACTAAGTATATAGGTAACTATGTTGGGGAAGGTGACACGGACGGGTGTCAGGGAATCTGTATAAGTATATGTATCTGTGAGTGCAAAGGGGACGCTTCGGCCTTTTGCTGGGGATACGACACGGACGGGTGTCAGGAAGCATCTGTATCTTTAGGGAAAGTGTCTGGGCTCTCTGCCGGGGAATCTGGGGAGTTTTCTGTATATCGCTGATGAATTGCCAGTATTCACAAGTGTTTGATCCAGGACATGGCTTATGGTTATGCAATATGTTTGATTTTTGCCGTAATGCTCCGTATTAGACGGAATGCTACGCTTTGTGGGGAGAATATGATGCTAATGCCATGATTATGCACAGATACCGATCTGGGATTTGGATCCCGCCATGAAGATCTCCGGTCGATCTGCTTGAAGTGAATATCCCAGCTGGGGATGAGATCATTGACACATGGGACTCTGCTTGGGGATATAGGTCACTGATAGACCTATCTTTGGTAATGAGGGACCCAGCTGGGGTTCGTAGAAGCTTTCTCTGCTCTGTTGTGGGATCTTCAGACGTTGCTCTTCTGGATAGAGGCTGAAGCTCTGTGGGGACGTGGTTCCCTGTCTTTGTACTTGGCTGAGGAGGAAGTAAACGGCAACTCGGCTGGGGAGAAATAATGAATGGCAACTCAGCTGGGGAGAAAGCACCTACGGTGCTAAGACTGAGTGGATAATGATTTGCTAGCTGGCTGGGATGAAACTTTCATATCCTATGCTGTGCTTTGAATACCTGCAATCCTGAAAAGACAGAGAAATGCACAAGTGATCCCGAGGTATCCCTTACCGGATTCCGTCATAGGAGTTTAGACACTCCTGGGAGTAAATATATTTCCTGCAAGCACGTATTTTAAAGAAAAGCATCTGTATTTATGCAATCAGTATCTTAAGGACATCGGACATTTTACAAATGAAAATAAAATGTACGAGACAAAACATGACTGAAAATCTGATTTTATTGATTTATACGCCCTGAATTGGCGAGATACAGTCAGAGAAACAGGTCCCCTAAAATGAGGGGATTGCTATAAATTGAGAAACAAAAATGTTGGCAATGTTGACGATGCTTCAGGAAGCTTCCCCTGGCTATGACTCGTATGACATTTGACGCTCTTCTCGTTTTGCTTTCTGAAGAAGGCTGATTCTGACCGGCGCTCGAACCTTTCCAAGTTTACCAAGTTGTAAGTGATACAGACGAATTCAGAATGCAGTTGTTCGCTTATTCCCTTATTTAGCATGGATTGCCCTTTCAGGTTTTCAATCCATCGGGATACCCTGTTTTGCCTGAGCTGTCCAATGCGGCTTTTCAGCTCAGCGGGTGTATACATTTTTTTTGTTTTTTTTCCCTTATTTTTTCCCGAGTCTCTTATTCTGTTTTTGACTTGCCGGGATGCCCTATTTTTGCCTGGACTTACATTCTGTTTTTATGTCCATCGGGTCATTTTTATGCGAAGTATTTTTTAACTGCATCTGAATTCACAGGGGACGGGAAGTCTTCACCATCCATAGTACTGAGCATGAGTGCTCCACCGGAGAAAACTTTCTTTACTACGAATGGTCCTTCATAATTCGGAGTCCACTTGCCCCTGTGGTCTGTATGAGGAGGGAGGAGTCTTTTCAGCACAAGATCTCCTACTTGGTATTCTCGGACCCTGACTTTCTGATCGAAGGCTTTCTTCATCCTTTTCTGATACAGCTACCCATGACAGATTGCAGCCAATCTCTTCTCTTCAATTAGACTCAGTTGTTCATATCAGGATCGGACCCACTCTGCTTCGTTCAATTTAACATCCATTAATACCCGCAGGGAGGGTAACTAAACTTCAATAGGTAGGACTGCTTCCATACCATACACAAGTTGGTACGGTGTTGCCCCAGTGGATGTCCTGATTGACGTACGGTACCCATGCAAGGCAAACGGTAGCATTTCATGCCAGTATTTGTAGGTGACTACCATCTTCTATACAATCTTCTTGATGTTCTTGTTAGCTGCCTCAACAACACCATTCATCTTTGGCCTGTAAGGAGAAGAATTGTGGTGTTGGATCTTGAAGTCCCGGCACAATTCCGCCATCATTTTGTTGTTCAAGTTGGAACCATTATCAGTAATGATTCGCTCGGGAACTCCGTATCGACAGATGATATCTCTCTTCAGAAATCGGGCTACCACTTGCCTTGTAACATTTGCATAGGAAGCTGCTTCGACCCACTTGGTGAAATAGTCAATAGAACTAGGATGAATCTGTGGCCGTTTGAAGCAGTCGGTTCAATCTTGCCAATCATATCAATACCCCACATGGCAAAGGGCCAGGGTGAAGACATCACATTCAAAGGATTGGGAGGCACATGCACCTTATCCGCATAGATCTGGCATTTATGGCATTTTCTGGCATAAGCACAACAGTCGGCATCCATTGTGATCCAGTAATAGCCTGATCTCAGCAACTTCTTTGCCATTGCATGCCCTCCGACATGGGTACCAAAGCATCCTTCGTGCACCTCGTGCATTAACAAGTCTGCTTCTGTTCTATCGACGCATTTGAGGAGTACCATATCAAAGTTTCTCTTGTATAGGGAACCATCAGTATTCAGGAAGAAACTACCAGCTAGCCTTCTTAATGTCTTCTTATCATTGGAAGATGCCCCAGGTGGGTATGTCTGATCCTCCAAGAAGCACTTAATGTCGTGGAACCAAGGCTTATCATCCTTAACAACATCTGCTGCAAATACATATGCCGGTCTGTCAAGTCTGGACACTGAAATCCGAGGCACAAAGTTGGCAGCTTGAACTTTGATCATGGATGAAATGGTGGCAAGAGCATCTGCGAATTGATTCTCGTCCCGAGGGATATACTCAAGCTTGACTGTTGTAAAGAAAGTCAATAACCTTCTAGTATAATCCCTGTAAGGTATCAGATGATCTTGGTGGGTGTACCATTTACCGTTGGTTTGATTGATTACCAGAGCTGAATCTCCGAATACAGTCAAAGTCTTGATCCTGAGGTCAATGGCTTCCTCAAGACCCATAATGCAAGCTTCGTATTCAGCTTCGTTGTTAGTGCAGTTAAAGGTGAGTTTTGCCGAAAAAGGCATGTGAACTCCCTTAGGTGTAATAAGTACTGCACCAACACCACGACCATTCATATTAACAGCCCCGTCAAACATCATAGTCCATTCTTCTTCTGGGTCAGGCCCTTCAGTGTGAACAGGCTCTTCATGATCTTTTGCTTTTATGAACATGATGTCTTCATCAGGGAAGTCAAATCTCATAGGCTGGTAATCATCAATGGGTTGCTCAGCAAGATAATCAGACAATACACTGCCCTTGATGGCTTTCTGAGATGTGTACTGGATGTCATATTCTGTGAGGATCATTTGCCATCTTGCAACCCTTCCGGTAAGTGCTGGCTTCTCAAAAATGTACTTAACTGGGTCCATCTTTGAGATCAATAAGGTAGTGTGGGTCAACATATATTGTCTCAGTCGGCGAGCAGCCCACGCTAAAGCACAACAAGTTTTCTCGAGCAGTGAATAACGTTGTTCACAGTCGGTAAACTTTTTGCTCAGGTAGTATATTGCATACTCTTTTCGACCAGACTCGTCATGCTGGCCCAGCACACACCCCATTGACTCTTCTAAAACTGTCAAGTACATTATTAGAGGTCTTCCTTCAACTGGAGGCATAAGGATTGGAGGCTCTTGCAAGTACTCCTTGATTTTGTCAAAAGCCCTTTGGCAGTCTTCATTCCACCTGACCGTTTGTTCTTTTCTTAACAGCTTGAACAAAGGTTCACAGGTTGCTGTAAGGTGAGATATGAACCGTGAAATGTAGTTCAATCTTCCTAAGAACCCCCGAACTTCTTTCTCTGTCTTCGGTGCAGGCATTTCTTGAATGACTTTGACTTTATCAGGGTCAACTTCAATCCCTTTCTCACTTACAATAAATCCCAGCAGCTTACCAGATCGCACCCCGAATGTGCACTTGTTGGGGTTCAGCTTCAGTTGGTACTTCCTCAGACGCTTGAATAATTTCAACAGATTTACCAGGTGGTCTTCTTCTGTAAGGGACTTGGCAATCATGTCATCCACATAACATTCTATTTCTTTATGGATCATGTCATGGAATAATGTTACCATAGCCCGTTGATATGTAGCACCAGCATTCTTCAGTCTGAATGGCATCACCTTGTAACAGAACGTGCCCCAGGGTGTGATAAAAGTTGTCTTCTCCATGTCTTCAGGTGAGATTTTGATCTGATTGTATCCTGAAAATCCGTCCATGAAGGAGAACACCGAGAACTGTGCTGTATTATCCACCAATACATCAATGTGAGGCAAAGGGAAGTCATCTTTCGGACTGGCTCTGTTCAAGTCCCGGTAGTCTACACACATCCTTACCTTGCCGTCTTTCTTTGGCACAGGCACAATATTAGCAACCCACGGCGGATAGCTAGTCACAACAAGGAACTCGGCGTCCCACTGCTTTTGCACCTCTTCTTTGATCTTCATTGCCATGTCTGGGCAAGTACGGCGTAGCTTCTGTTTAACCGGCGGGCAATCTTCTCTTAAAGGCAACTTGTGCATAACAATATCGGTGTCCAACCCTGGCATATCTTGATACGACCAAGCAAACACATCCACATATTCATGAAGCAGGTCAATCAGTTGCTCTTTCACTGAGTCTTGTAAGCAGGCCCCGATCTTAACCTTTTTCACATTTTCATCCGTACCAAGATTAATCGTTTCGACCTCCTCCTGATGAGGAGTGATAACCTTCTCCTCTTGTCTTAATAACCTGGCTAGCTCTTAAGGAAGCTCATAATCTTCTTCAACCCCTTCATCAGCTTGATTGATTGGATTGTCAAAGTCATACGAAGCCATAGTTGTGCTGTTGTTGGTGCAGTCTGAAAGGCACTCTCTGCAAGGGTTTAGATTGTTCATTTTAGTGATTGATTTTAATCTTGTTTAGAAAAGTGAAATAAAGTTGTCATTTTGAAAACATTGCCATTTTATTTTTGTACAAAAAGAAAAATGAAAAACAGTGAGCGGAAAAGAAAAAGACTCATTTGCAAAAGATGTCCGATATTCATTGATTGATCTGTTTGCACAAAATTACAGATGGCCCGATTACAAAATGAGTCTTGTCATCTTGGGCAAGATGCAAGACTTGATGCATGCTTAAAATATACAGGAAATAATAATTACTCTGCAGGAGTAACCCTTATAATTTCCTGGGAAGACCAGTTTGAGATACGGCTCCCCGGGATCCTTGGACGTATCCAGCTCTCTAGGTTGCGCTCATCTTCCGACTCATCTTCCAAGTTGTTCACTGCATCCGGGGTGAGCATCCCCCCACTGACAAAACTGGGCTTCTTAGCAGCCTCTGATTGATCTTGTTGAGTTGGTTTGTAACCCAACCCAAATTTGTCCTCCTTCTTTTCTACGGGCAGCAGCTTGCCCCAGCCTTGGGCAGTCCCCTCTTCAACAACCTTCCTGGCTTGCTGATAAGACGTCATGGAGGTTCCAAGTACAACAGAAGCTTCATTTATGTTCAAGGCCTCAAATCCCTGGCTCATAGTTTAATGGATTTCTCCATCCATCTCAATGTATTTGTATGTAGCCAGATGGCTAATAAAGATATCTTCTTCACCACAGATGGTGATGATTTGGCCTTCCCACTCGAATTTCAGCTTCTGGTGAAGGGTAGACGTGACAGCGCCAGCGACATGGATCCAAGGTCTACCCAACAAACAGCTGTAGGCCGGCTGAATGTCCATCACATAGAAGGTAATCTTAAAAGTCTGCGGGCCAATCATTACAGGCAGATCAATCTCCCCTAGCACTGATCTTTTAGAGCCATCAAAAGCTCTCACCACCAAATTACTTGGACGCAGTGCCAAGCCATCATACTCTAGCTTCACCAAGGCTTTCTTTGGTAGAACATTGAGTGAAGACCCAGTGTCCACCAGTACATGAGATAGGACAGCACCCTTGCATTCTAGAGTGATGTGTAAAGCCTTGTTATGGTTACGCCCCTCAGTTGTTAAGTCGGTATTGGTAAAGCCCAGTCCATGACTGGTGTTGACATTCGCTACCACAGTTTCTAGCTGATTAACAGTGATCTCCTCTGGCACGTATGCTGCGTGCAAGACTTTCAGTAATGCGTTCCTGTGAGCCTCAGAACACATCAACAGGGATAATATGGAGATCTTTGAGGGAGTTTGGTGAAGCTGATCCACCACCTTGTAATCACTTCTTTTTATAATCCTCATAAACTCGTCTACATCTTGCTCAAAAGATGTCTTCTGAGTTTCTTTGACAGTTGGCTCTTCAACTACCACACTCTTCCCCTTTGCTTTGGCAGCAGCTTCTGCTTCGGCATTTGGTCTTAGCAATTGTGAGGCAAAAAGGCGTCTGCTTCTGGTGAAGCCTCTGCCTCCCCCAACATTATCAATTTGTGGAGAAGAGGTTGAAGAATCCAAAGTGATTTTCTCCCCGTTGCAGTAAAGGTCAGAGCCATAATGCCAAGGGATGGCATTACTGCTTTCATATGGGACGGGTCCAGGCACTGTGATGGTAACTGGACTGACTGCTACAGAAGAGGGTGCTGAAATGGTGTGCGGATCGTAGTAGATGGTGACTTGTGACCTGGCAAGAGATGCCACTGTTTGTTGTTGAAAGTTGTTGTTTGGAGGAACATATGCTGGATCATAATAAATGGTGACTGCTGAGATATCTGTTGGCGTTGTAGAAGATTCTGTGGAATAAATTGGTGCTAATGTTGTAGAAGAGATGGTTGTTGATATCTGATTTGTTGAAGTGATGGACGGAGCCACTGTTGATGATATTGATGAATTTGTTGGAATGATTGTTGTTGCAGTTGTAGAAGAGTCGGGAATTGTTGTCAAAGGGATTGCTGGATTTGTAGGAGCTGAGGTTGTGATCTGAAGGATACCACTTTTGATAAGACCATCTATGCCACTTCTCAAGTTATCACACCCGTTGACCGAAATGTTGCAATAAGCACAACCGAGCTCACACCCGAGGAACATCTGGCATTCTAGGAGCTGAGCTTTAATTTCTACCAGAGGTGTCCGAATCTGCCCAACACTGGTGATTAAGAAAGATGGCTTATCTTCCTCAATAGCATTAATTCTTGGTCCTCCATGATTGGGCATGGGATTCTTGTTGACATTTGGCGGGGGTGCAAAGTTGAGAGCTTTGGAATCCACTAGATCCTGTACTTTCATTTGTAAAGCCCTGCATTTCTCAGTACTGTGGCCAGGTGCATTGGAGTGAAAAGCACACCGGGCGTTGACATCATAATTTCTTGGAAGACTGGCAGGATCTGGAGGTGTCAATGTCCTTAGCTCAACCAGGTTGAGTTTCAGGAGTTGCGGCAATAAAGTGGCATAAGGCATAGGGATAGGGTCAATCACCCTATTTTCCTGAGATGGTCTTTGCTGAAAGGGTCTTTGTTGTTGATTGTTGTTGTTGTTGTTGTAGTTTCTTTGTGGCGGATACTGAACTTGCTGCAGATAGTGTGGTTGTTGTGGTTGATATGCTGGTTGCTGAGGAATTGGAGCTGGAATTGTGACAGCTGCTATTGATCTGTGGACATACTGAGGCCTGCCCCTGTTGGCATGAATATCATTAGTCTCACCAGTTCTTCTTGGTCCCACAAAAGGCTTCCTGGGATTGCTTGACGAACTTGCACCATTATCAGTAATTTTGCCCATCTTTAATAGGCTTTCAATTCTTTCTCCAGCTATGACTACGTCAGTGAAGCTGGTGGAAGAAAAGGCAGCTAGCCTGTCAATATATGTCCCTTGGAGGGTGTTCATAAACATGTCGGCCATTTCTCTTTCCGAAATGGGTGGTTGGACAGCAGCAGCAAGCTGTCTCCACCTCTGGGCATACTCCCTGAAGCTTTCTCTGGAGGACTGAGACATTCCCATCAGGAGGGTTCTGTTAGGAGCCATGTCCAGGTTATATTGGTACTGTCTGATGAAAGCCTCAACTAGGTCTTTCCAGCATCTGATTGTAGCTCTGGTCAAATGAGAGTACCACTCCCTTGAGGCCCCAGTCAAACTATCTTCAAAATAAAACATCCACAGTTTTTCATCCATGGTGTATGCCTTAAGCCTCCCAAGAAAGGATTGCAAGTGAGTTCGTGGACAGGAAGTTCCATTGTACTTTTCGAAGCACGGGGACTTAAACTTGTGAGGTATCCTTACCCCGTCCACTAAGCCCATATCCATGACATCAAAACCCAAAGAGTTTTGAGACTCCAGGGATCTCAATTTCTCAGCAATGTCGTCAAGCCTCCTATCATAGGCTTCATCCCCAGCTCCCATTACAGTGAATTGATCCTCTTGGGGGTCTTCCTATAAGACTCTGCCTGCAGTAGCATTCCCTTTTACAATAATGGGGATGTTGATCTCTGGATGAAGATGAGGCCCATATACTGGTGGGTTAACATGAGGCTGAACCCTCTCATTGTTACTTGTTCCTCCAGTCCCTAGGTGTGGTTCTTTCGGGGTCTGCCTTTCTACCAATGCCCTCAATCTTTCTTGGCTTTGAGCCAAGCCATTCATTACTTCCATGAACTGGGTCATTTGGTTTCTCATCTCCAGCCTTTCGTTAACCATCTGGGTCCTGACCTCTGTCAGTTCTTGATGTACTTGATCCATCTGGATACCAGGAAGGTTGTTGCGAGTAGGATATCTGTGTGGACGGTTGAGAGGGAACACCCGACGGCGAGCAATAATTCCTGAATCACAACAGAGTTAGAAACAAACAAAATAATGATGAAACCTACAAAACAAACAAAAGTTAGTATGCAATGCAGTATGCTTATTTGCTTTCCAAGGCATCCGGCTTGGCACTTGGTTTTGACCTTTCCAGACCCTGAGGAAGATGCTTTGATGTTGCTTGAGATGAAGAAAACTTAATGAAACAAACTAACAAATATATTACAAATGGTGAATCATACATAGTTTGTTTTTACAACATATGCCCCTGAGGGACCAAAATACAACACAAAAAGAAAAGTACATGAAATGGAAACAACAACAAGCAAATAAGTCAAACATCTAAGCCAAATTCATCCTCCTTAACTTCCTTCAAAAGTGCTTCAGTTACAGGACCAGCCGGATGCTCTGTAATGCTTCTGATAAGAAGATTCCTGGTGGTAATAGCAGTGGTCAGCTTCTTGTGTCTGTCTTGGTCCTTTGACCTCTTTACACCAGCCCTGAGCTTCAATTCTGAGATTTCCTTCTGGGCTACTAGCAGAGCCTCCTGTTGCTTCTTTTCATTTGCCTCCAACTGCTCAATTCTGTCTTGAGTCCTCTTATCTTCTTGAGTGCGAGCTTCAGTAATTCTGACCCACCTAGCTTGACTTTCTTTTAGATAAAGATCAGTCCTAGCCTTCTGAAACTGGGCCTCTTTACAGGCATTCTTCAAAATTTGCTCTCCAGCTCTTGATTTCTTGATGTAGCCTTCTGCCTTCTCAATCCTGGCTAAATGTTCCACCTTTAGCTTTTCTAACCTTTCAATGTCTAGACGACCATCACTCCATTCCCAGAGGGTCTTCTGCAGAGCTTGAGTCAGATTCTCATTCCTCTCTTTCAGTTTCTCAAATTCCTCTAGGCTGACAGTAGCTGGAGGGGGTGCTGTGGATGGTCCAGGCGCATCCTCAACGGTGAAAGGCATCCCAGAAATCTGAGCCCTAGCATGAGACCATTCATAATACTGTGCTGAAGCCACATTGTTGCATTTCCCAAGAATGGCCATCCCTTTGGTATGGATGTTGTCCCAAGCCCAGGATGCTTGTATGACAACAGCTAGATTAGGTTTTATCTCACAATACAGGGTTTCAGCCAAGTCTTGCGCTCTAGGAGGGTGAACCAGAGCATAGCCCAACTGTCTTTTGAATAGCAAAGGCTTGTAGTTGATGCAACCCTTCACTCCTATCAGAGGTACATTGGGGAACTTCCCACAACTAGTAATTATATCCCTTCCTTTGGTGCTCTGGGTGCACCATATGATGTCATCTGAGGTCAAAGCAGTAAGTCTTCTAGCCCAGTTCTTCTATTGGTGAGGGTTCAAGAAAGCATCAGTCTTAGGTAAGTGTTTGAGCAACCAGGTATGGAATAGAGGAGCACAGCACCTTACCAACCTCCCCCTCTGCTTCTCATTCCTTTGGTGAATGGAATAATAGAAGTCTCCCAGCAAGGTGGGTACTGGGTTCCTCAAAAGGAAGAGATGAATAGCATTCTTGCTGATAAACTTGGGCTCATCTGCAAAAAGTATAACCCCATATATACTGAGGGCTAACAATGCACAGACTGCCTTCCATTCTCCCAAGGAGGCCTTTAGGATGGCCTGAGAAGTGAGAAAGTCCAAGTGTAGACCAGGGATTCCAGCCTTCGTAGTCATGTTCTGCTCAATCAGAATAGGTTCCAAATACAGTTCTTTTGCCACCTCTTCACTACTGGGAGAAGGCATCTCTGGGTTTAAGGGGATACCACCCCTGACAGGCACTCCAACCAATGATGAAAACTCCTCCAACAGGGGTCCCAACTGAAAATTCTGAAAAGTGAAGCATCTCAACGGAGGATCATAGAACTGTAGGCAAGTGTGAATCAAACTCCTCTGAGAAGGGTCCAAGTCCATAACCATATCAAGGATGCTTCCATAATGTTCTCTGAATAGTGGGATATGGTCTAGAGTGATGAGTGCCTGGACCTGCCTGATGCCAGCCAACACAGGCTCAAAGAAGTGGTATGAAATGTTGCTCTTTTTGGGTGCCATGACTGCTGTTGAAGGGCTGAAAATAACTGCTGATGAAGACTGATACTGGTGATGGGCCACTGACAGGCTGAGACTGGTGATAAAAGTAGCTGAAGCAGGAAACTGATGAAGATGGTTGAAGCAGATAGCTGATGAACAGGGGTCTAATCAGATAAAGGGGTCAAAACCAAGCCAAAATATAATGTGGATACCCTGAAAAACAAATAAGCAAATGTTAAATGATGCAATGATGATGTATGCAAATGATATGCGAAGGGTTTGTGATCAAGCTGGATCTGATTACTGCCTTGATATAAGTCCATGTATGTTTTAAGAAGTCCAGATGGAGGTTCAGAAGTCCAGTAACCAAGGTGGGGGACTCAAATAAAGAGTCACATGTCCAGGGTTAAATCACAAGAACTGTCCAAAGTGAAGCATTCTTAAAAACAAGTACCAGGGTATGATGTGGCCAAGGGTTCCTGCAAACCTGTAAACAGCCCAACCCCCTCACAGGTGGTGTTCTAAAACAAGGATCCTCAGACTTGGATCAGTTATGAGAAGTGTAAACGCTCCTAACCCGGAGGTACAATGTTTACAATAACCATAAAAGATCCTCCTCTAATTCACCTCAGTTTCTGAAGGTCAACAATAAAGGTCATCCAGACTTAGCAGGCTTCCCAGATAGCCCTAGCACTACAGGAGATCTGTAGCACAGAGTTCTCAAGAAGAAACCCATATTTGAACCGTGTTTCATATTCCCGCACCAGACCGAAATGGAATGGGAAAGAACATGAACCACTCTAGCCTAGGTGTCACTCAGGTCCCAGGTATAGGACCTTAAACTTTCAATAGAACCCCACCCATCAAGACAGAAAACAGATCCAACCAGAACAATATGATAGTATGATGTATGTAAAGCTGTAAAGAAAGCAATAAATAACTGTACATAAAGCAGTAAATAAAGCAAATATACAAACACAATCAGCACATAACACCCCAGTAAACACAAATCAATCAAGCGCTAGGAGAAACCAACAAAAAGAACCAGAAGCCCTGGTTACAGTATATCATCCCTAGCAGAGTCGCCAAGTTGTCGCTCCCACCAAATGACAACCGGGGCCAAGAGGGGTACAGACGCGAACGGTCGGCGAGAAGAGGATGTGAGAACACACAGGAGTGAACACACGAGAAAAGACAAGAGTCGCCAGCTAGGCATTTTTATCCCGGAGGAAAGGTAATGCTGCATAGACCTAGAAAGATATGGATAAGACGGTTGCGAACCAGAGAGACTGAGAAAGGGGGTTGGTTACAACCTGGGAAGGTATTAGCACCCAGATTGTCCGCCGTACTCGACGGGATCCACGCTTGAAAGATTTGTGCTTTAAAGGGGTAGTGTCAGTGCAATTTGTGTATAACGAGCTGGAAAAGGATGTACAGGTGTCAGTGTAAGAGAAGTGAAGTGTATAAGAGAAGTGTCAGTGTAAGAATAAAAATGAAATGCCCATGACCATGAGGCTTAAAAAATAAGGCTATAAAGAGGGGGAATATACAGAGACTTTTGTTCGATAACCGATAAGTTATGCATACGTATCCTCTCGTGCAATGAGGAAGTCGGAACACTGTAGTTCGACCCAAAGAGACTGAAGGATGAATTGACTTGTGAACTACTTTCTTGTCTATGCTCAAGTGTATGACCTGTCTGGCTCAGGTGCAAACTATCTTGCATTAGACGGAAGAAGCAGGTTCTCGTTTATGAGTGAGTGAGATGAGAAAAGAATCCCGGAGGAGACGATTATTGTTTGTTTTTGAGTTTTCAGTCTTTTATTGCTTTTGGATGTTTGTCATAAGTTAATGAGCTTAAGCCTAAACCAATGGGTTAGTAAACTCATCACATCTTCCCTCTGATTAGGGGTAATGAGAATACCTTAAGTGTGAAGTCAGTATCTCACACTTAATCACCATGATGTAGGATTAAGATCATTAATCTACTTGCAATTATTTAAATGTTTTTGTTGTTTTTGTTTAGTGTTGAGTAATGAGATTAAGCCATAATCAGGGATTAAACAGACTCATTACACTATCCCAATAGAAGGATAATAGATGAGAATGTTTAAGCTGAGGAAAACTCCTCAACTTAATCCATGATTAGGGATTAAACCCATGACAAAACAAAGCCTTTATTAAGTGGATTTTTGTTAATGATATGATGAAGAAGTGATTTTTAGGGTTTGTAAGACAACTTGAGGGGGACTTGTCCATTAACACTAGGGTTAGTCCTTCTTAACCAATTAAGGAAGAATTAGAACACTAATGCAAGGCCCAAGTTACAAGCTTGATGTATTAGTGATTATTAAGTGAATTGATTAAAGGATTTAAACACATTAAGGGTTTAACACTTAGGATTAAAGTTATACACTCCATCCTAATAGAAGGATGCAGGCATAAGCTTAACCACAAAGCCTTAAAACCTTTAAGGTTTAGCCCTTGATTAAAAGATGAGAAGAGAGGACTCAAAGGGACACAAAGGTAAAATCTAAGTGGGGGACTAATCAACCCTAATTATTATCATGCTTGGAAGTCCTAGGGTTTGTGAGGTTTAAGAGAAAGATCTTCAAAGGACCACCAAGGAGGGAAACAGATGAAAGGAGCAAAGAGAAGCAAAACAACTTGCTTCACTTAAGAAGTCAAGTTGCTTGAAGAAAGAAAGTAAGATGAACAAGAATGAGCAAGCTCAATCCAATACACATACAAAATGCAGCAAGGGAAGTATGAAAGAGATGAAAAGATAATGTGAGAAGTGAAGGCAAATTCACTTCTCAAACAACTTACCCCCTGAAAAGTTAGCAAAAGAAATGAAATGCAATGCAAAAATGAGATGAAATGTGATGATGCAAGACAAAGTCAGAAGCAAATACATGATGTTAATGATGCTAAAATATGATGCAAACATGAAACAAGGCATGAGGATGACCATACAAACATATGGGATGCAGAAGAAATATGCTTAGAACCATGAACATACATGAAAAGTTATGAAATGAAAATGACATACAACATGGAAAATGAAATATGCAATGATCAAACATGATTCTAATATGTCCTAAGATGTGTTATGAATCAAATGGGTGCACAAAATGTCATGGCAAGTCATGGTATGCAAACAAATGTAAGATGAGTACAAAAGAAAGCCCAAATTAGGGTTCATGATCAATGCACAAAACAAAATTCAAAACCAGAAGCAAACATCATGATAAAAATTTGAAAATGCATTCAAAGGAACCCTAAACCTATACAAACCCACTGCCCAAAGGAGAGGATCCAATACTTAACCTAGTGTAAGTTATGAATTTCCTAAATTGGCTAAGGTTTTAAGGTACCTCATCAAGAAAAAGGCCAAACAAATGGGAAATGCAAGATTAATTCATGCCAATTTAATCTTATAAACTACATGATATGCAAGATGCAATGCAAAAATAATCATTGTCCAACTCTAAATGGTTAGGCAGAAATGAATTTTTGAAGTTTGGATCAAAATAATGCCTTAAAATGAAATTAAATCCATTGAAAATTGTCAAAAGGCATCAAGAACAAAAAATAAATTTGGTTTGAAGGTTGGACAATGTTTTCTAAATGATTTTAAATGTTTCATGAATTTTTTTGTGATTTTTAAATACTTAAAAGTATTTTTAATTAATTAATTCTCATTAATCAATTAAAAATAAACTTTTAAATGATTTAAAAATATTTTTCAATGCAAAAAATAAAAATAAAAATATTTTGGTGTTCTGAAAATTAATAAAAGCTTGAATAAAAATTTTCAGAATTTTTGAACAATTTTTGCTATTTTTAAATAAATGTACAAAAGAAATGAAATAAATAAAAAATAAAATGAATTTAAACTGAAAAAAAAAAATGAGAAAGTCAGCGCATTTAAGGGCCATGATTCAAATGAAAAGGGAGGGAATTGACCAGCGCGCGCATCTGGACGTCTCACATTCAAACTACGCTAATTATGTCATTAACCCTAATCTGATCCCTAAACATTTTCAGGTGACCGGAACAGTGTTCCGGTCATCTTCTCCGGCAGGCCAAAATCCCTATCTCTCTCAATACGCATCAAATCCTCACAAAACTTTCCAGAATCACTCATTGAACATCATTAAACTTAAACCCCACCCCAAAATCCATTTATTTTCACTGAATCATAAGAATCAAAGCAAAACCAATTCACGGGCAAAGTTTCAGACAAACCATACATGGCCATTTCTCACTCATTTTCAAAAATAAAAGGTTCGGTGAACTCAGGGAAGCATGCAAATCATTTTAGAAACAAGAAATAAGAGTTCTGGAAAAATGAATTTCCATGGCTACCTGAATCGAAGCTTTTAACCCAAGAGCTTTTGGACCAGTTCCTTGCTTCCAATCAAATCCAATGAACCTCCTGAGAAGCTTGCAATGCTTGGTTGGAGTTTAAAATGGCTGGTTGGAGAGATTGCTTGAGTTCTGTTCAAAGAGGGGCAGAAATCGTGTTTTGATTTCAGTGAGTTTCAGGCTATGGTGATGGGTGGGAAATGATCCTGGGATGATGTTGAGTTACTTTGTGAAAGAAGTTTGAAGTTTTGTTAAGTGTGCTGAGAGTTTCGAAAGAAAATGCAAGAGGGATGATTTTTTGTGAACATGTGAATGCTGAGGTCTTAGGCTGTGTTCTTGTGTGTTATGGCTTGCATAAAGTCCACATATCAAGTTGTGATAGGTCTGTGGAGTTGGTGTGGGCTATGCTGATTGGTATGGGGTGATTTGCAAAAAGTCAGGCAAGTTGTACTTGGAGGTATGGGCAAGTGGCAGGCTAAGATAGGGGCATGGCTTGGCTCAGCTGAGTTTAGGGAGAACCATAGAATCTGATTAGAAGCAATGCAGCAAGTGGATTAGGGTTTATCATGGGTTTTGCAACTTTGTGATCTTTGGCCCTTTTTAAAGTTTCTTGATCCACAAGTCATGAAAATGAGTGATCCTTTGGTGCAATCTGACTTTTAGGCCTTGGTTCATGTTTGTGTGAAGTTTAGAAGTCCATTTGGAAGTTCAATTTGCCTTGGCAAGTGGTTTTGCAACTTTGCCTCTTTGGTAGAAAACTTCAAATTATGTGATTTTGGCCAACTTTGACAAGCCACAACTTTTGATCCAAAATGAATTAGGTCATGTTCTTGTACTTTTGAAAAGGTAATGATCCATTCTACAACTTTCATGACCAAAGTTTTTCCATTTGAAGCATTTTTGAATCAAAAAGCAAGGGTTGAAAAAGTTTCCCAAAATGGCAATTTTCATTATAAGTCAACTTTCCCAAAAAGTCAACTTTGCAAATGGCTTGAAATTCTTCAAATTTGTGAACTTCTAACATCTTCTATGATAAAATAAAGATCATACATAATCAAAATGATGATGAACACCCTTTGGTTGGGTCATTGAGGGCCTCAGATACCCTGATTTTGCACTGACTTGCTCAAAAAGTCAACTCTTGATCAGATGACTTCCCCATTGAATTTCTTCATAAAAATTGATATGCATGATCCCTATACCATATAGAGACCAATAGAAACAAGAATGGCCAAACAAATTGGAGTTATGGCCTCTGAAACCAAAACCCTAATTCTAGGTCATTTGTGCAGTTAAACCTGGCTCTGCTTCCATGCCATTCTCAGTTCTTGTGATTTTTTGACATTCTTGACTTTGAGAGGATATAATATGATGCTTGAACATACATGGACCCCTTTGAAGTGATTGATGACCTTTGGAGTGGTTCAAGTGGCTCTTGGATTGCTCAGGTCACAAACCCTAGATGCAGATGACTTTGAACCAATGCAGTGAAGCAAATATGCAATATGAGATGCTATGATTGAACTTATGCATATGAAAAGATCACAAGCCATGGTGTGAATGGGTGAGGGAAAATTTGGGGTTTTTACACTCCACCCTAAGCTTCTCCAACCTTCCAATGTCCAGACGACCATCACTCCTTTCCCAAAGGGTCTTCTTCAGAGCTTGAGACAGATTCTCATTCCTTTCCTTCAGCTTCTCGAATTCTTCCAGGCTGACAGTTGCTGTTGGCTGTACTGTAGATGGTCCAGGTATATCCTCAATGGTGAAAGGCATTCCAGTGATCTGAGCTCTAGTACGGGACCAGTCATAGTACTGAGCTGAAGCAACATTATTACACCTCCCTAGAATAGTCATCCCTTTTGTCTGGATATTGTCCCAATCCCAGGATGCTTGTCTGACAGCAGCTAGATTAGGTTTTATTTCACAATACAGGGTCTCAGCTAAATCTTGCACTCTAGGAGGGTGAACCAAAGCATAGCCCAGTTGTCTCTTAAACAGCAAAGGATTGTAGTTGATGCAACCCTTTACTCCTATTAGAGGTACATTTGGGTATTGACCACAGCTGGTGATAATGTCTTTTCCTTTGGTGTTCTGGGTGCACCATCTAATATCATCTGAAGTCAAAGCAATGAGTCTCTTAGCCCAATTCTTCTGCTGGTGAGGATTCAAGAAGGCATCTGTTTTAGGTAGATGTCTGAGCAGCCAGGTGTGAAACAATGGAGCACAACATCTCACTAACTTCCCCCTCTGTTTCTCATTCCTCTGATGAATGGAGTAATAGAAATCTCCCAGCAATGTGGGTACTGGGTTCCTCAGAAGAAACAGATGAATGGCATTCTTGCTGATAAATTTGGGCTCATCTGCAAACAGTATAACCCCATATATGCTGAGGGCTAACAGTGCACAGACTGCCCTCCATTCTCCCAAGGAGGCCTTCAGGATGGCCTGAGAAATCAAGAAATCCAGGTGAAGATCAGGGATCCCAGCTTTTGTTGTCATGCTTTGCTCAATCAAGGCAGGCTCCAGGTACAGTGCTTTTGCTACTTCTCCATTGCTGGGAGAAGTCATTTCTGGGTTGAAGGGGAGTCCACCCTTGATAGGTACTCCAATCAATGAGGAAAATTCTTCCAGTAGAGGCCCTAACTGAAAGTCTGGGAAGGTGAAGCATCTCAAAGGAGGGCCATAAAACTGCAAGCAGGTGTGGATCATGCTCCTCTGGGAAGGGTCAAGGTCCATAACCATATCCAGGATACCTCCATAATGCTCTCTAAACAATGGGATGTGGTCAGGGGTGATAAGTGACTGGACCTGCCTGATGCCAGTCAACACAGGCTCAAAGAAATGGTAGGATATGTTGCTCTTTCTGGGAGTAGCCATGAATGCTGCTGAAGAGGTGAAGATGAGTGCTGATGAAGATCAAGACTGATACTGGAGATGAGCCACTGATAGGCTGATGCTGGTGATGATGAGAATAGCTGAAGCAGATAACTGATGAAGATAGCTGAAGCTGAGGTCTATGCAAAAGAAGGGGTCAAAACCAAACCAGATATGATGTGGATACCCTGAAAAACAAATAAACAAATGTTAAATGATGCAAATGATGAGTATGTAAATGATATGCAAGGGTTTGTGATCAAGAGCTGGATCTGATTATCTGTCTTGATATAAAGTCCATGTATGTTCAAGAAGTCCAGATGGAGGTTCAGAAATCTAGTAACCAAGGTGGGGGACTCAAATAAAGAGTCACGTGTCCAGGGTTAATCACAAGAACTGTCCAAAATGAGGTACTCTTAAACCAAATAGTAACAGGGTATGATGTGGCCAAGGGTACCTGCAAACCTATAAACAGCCCAACCCCCTCACAGGTGGTGTTCTAGAACAAGGATCCTCAGACTTGGATCAGTTATGAGAAGTGTAAACACTTCTAACCCAGAGGTACAGTGTTTACAATAACCATAAAAGATCCTCCTCTAATTCACCTTAGTTTCTGAAGGTCATATTAAAAGTCATCCAGACTTAGCAGGCTTCCCAGATAGCCCTAGCACTACAGGAAATCTGTAGCACAGAGTTCTCAAGAAGAAACCCACATCTGAACCGTGTTTCATATTCCCGCACCAGACTGAAATGGAATGGGAAAGAATATGAACCACTCTAGCCTAGGTGTCACTCAGGTCCCAGGTATAGGACCTCAAACTCTCAAAGGGACCCCCACCCATCAAAACAACAAACCAGATCCAGCAAAATGAAAGTATGACAGTATGATGTATAAAACTGTAAGGAAAGCAGTAAACAAGACTGTACATAAAGCAATAAAATAAATACATAAACACATATAGCACATAACACCCCAGTAAACACAAATCAAACAAGCGCTAGGAGGAACCCACAAAAAGAACCAGAATCCCTGGTTACAGTATAAGGGTCCCCAGCAGAGTCGCCAAGCTGTCGCTCCCACTTGATGACACAGGGCCAAGAGGGGTACAGACGCGAACAGTCGGCGAAAGGAGAGAGAGCACACACAAGGGTGAACTCAAAAGACAATAAAAGAGTCGCCAACTAGGCATTTTTATCCCGAAGGAAAGGTAATGCTGCATAGACCTAAGAAAAGATGGATAAGACGGTTGCGAACCAGAGAAACTGAGAAAGGGGGTTGGTTACAACCTGGGAAGGTATTAGCACCCAGATTGTCCGTCGTACTCGACGGGATCCATGCTTAAAGATTTGTGTTTTAAAGGGGTAGTGTCAGTGCAATCTGTGCCTCAAAGCTGGAAAGAATGCAAGTGTCAGTGTAAAAGAAATGTGAAGTGTATAAGTGAAGTGTCAGTGTAAGAACAGGAGTATGAAGCTCAAGATAATGAGGCTAAAAGAATAATGCTGGAAGGAGGGGGAATATACAGAGACTTTTGTTCGATAACTGTTAAGTTATGCCTACGTATCCTCTCGTGCAATGAGGAAGTCAGAACACCGTAGTTCGACTCAAAGAGACTGAAAGATAAATTGACTTGTGAACTGCTTACTTGTCTATGCTCAAGTGTATGACCTGTCTGGCTCAGGTGCAAACTGTCTTGCATTAGACGGAAGAAGCAAGTTCTCGTTTATGAGTGAATGAGATGAGAAAAGAACCCCGGAGGAGACGATTATTGTTTGTTTTTGATGTTTTCAATCTTTTATTGCTTTTTGGAGTTTGTCATAAGAAAATGAGCTTAAGCCTAAACCAAGGGTTAGTAAACTCATCACATCCTCCCTCTGATTAGGGGTAATGAGAATACCTTAAGTATGAAGTATGCACCTCACACTTAATCACCATGGTGTAGGATTAAGTTCATTAACCTACTTGCATTTATTTAGATGTTTTTTTGGTGTTTTTGCTTAGTGTTATGTAATGAGTTTAATCCATAATCATGGATTTAATGGACTCATTACACCATCCTAATAGAAGGATAATAGATGAGAGCATTTAAGATGAGGAGGGCTCCTCAACTTAATCCATGATTAGGGATTAACCTCATGACAAAACAAAGCCTTTATTAAATGGATTTTATTTAATGATAAGATGAAGAAGTGATTTTTATGGTTTGTAAGACAACTTGAGGGGGACTTGTCCATTAACACTAGGGTTAGTCCTTCTTAACCAATTAAGGAAGAATTGGAACCCTAATGCAAGGCCCAAGTTACAAGCCTTATGTCTTAGTGATTATTAAGTGAATTTATTAGAGGATTTAAACACATTAAGGGTTTAACACTTAGGATTAAAGTTATACACTCCATCCTAATAGAAGGATGCAGGCATAAGCTTAATCACAAAGCCTTAAAACCTTTAGGGTTTAGTCCTTGATTAAGGGGTGAGAAGAGAAGACACAAAGATGACACAAAGGTAAAAGCTAAATGGGGGACTAATCAAACCATAATCATGATCATGCTTGGTTGTTCCTAGGGTTTGTGAGGCTTAAGAGAGAAAGAATCTTCAAAGAGCCACCAAGGAGAGAAGCAGATGAAAGGAGAAAGAAACAGAGAGAAGCAAGACAACTTGCTTCACTGAAAAAGACAAGTTGCCTGAAGGAAGAAAGTGGGAGAGAACATGAATGAGAAATCTCACTCTAATACACATACAAAATGCAGCAAAGAAGATATAATAGGAATGAAAAGAGATTGTGAGAAGTGAAGGCAAATTCACTTCTCAAAACAACTTACCACCTTAAAAGTTAGCAAAGAAAAGAAAATGAAATGAAAATGCAAAGGATGCAAACCAAAACCAGAAGCATAAACATGATGTTAATGATGCTAAGAGATGATGCGAACACAAGACAAGAGATGAGAATGATCATACAAGCATAAGGATGTCAATGGAGCATGTTTTGAACCATAAAAGTTCATGAAAGTTTATGTAATGCAAAGGATACAAAACATGGCAAATGGATGATGTAATGCTCAAACATGATTCTAATATGTCCTAAGATGTATCATATGTCATGAGGATGCACAAAATGTCATGGCAAGTTCTTGAATGCAAGCAAATGAGAGATGGATACAAATGAAGGCACAAATTAGGGTTTATGCACAACATGCCATACAAAAATCAAAATCAGAAGCAAATGACAAGATAAAAAATTGAAAATGGGATCAAAGGAACCCTAACCCTACTTTAGTTCACTGCCCAAAGGAGGGGACCTAAATCTAAACCTAATGGAAGTTATGAATTTCTCAAGTCAACTAGGGTTTCAAGGTACCTCAAAAGGAAAAATGCACATTAAATTGAAAATGAAAGATAAATTCAAATCAATTTTACCCTAAAATCTACATGCTATGAAGGATGCAATGCAAGAAGAACCATTATCAAACTCTTCATGGTTAGGCAGAATGAATTGTTTCAAGTTAGGATCAAAATATTGCCTTTAAACAACTTTAATTCCAATGAAAATTGTCAAAATAGGTCAAGAATCAAAAGGAAATTTGTTTTGAGAGTTTGATAATGTTTCTAAATGTTTTAACATGTAATGTGAATTTTTTGGTGATTTTTAAATACCTAAATGCATTTTTAATTAATTAATTTCCATTAACTAATTAAAAATAAACATTTAAATGATTTAAAAATAATTTTTAATGCAAAAAATAAAAATAAAAATATTTTTGGGTTCTGAAAATTAATGCAAGGTTTGACAAAAAATTTCAGAATTTTTTAATATGTTTTGCTATTTTTAAAAATCCGTGTAAATAAAATGCAAATAAAATGAAATAAAACTAATTAAATGGAGAAGTATGCAAAAGGGAAGGTTCAGATTGAATCTGGGCTTGAACCCATTGACTTGGCGCGCAATCCTACGGCCCAAGTTCAAACTTCTCTAAACTTTATTTAATAATTAATTAAACCTAGATTAAACTAATTAATCCTGATTAATGGCTAATGGGAAGATCTGGTCCACACAAACACGCGCGGGAAGGCTGATCCAAGGGTCTCAATTCAAAACTGGCTTAAACCCTAATTAGGGCAAATGACTTTCAGATGACCGGAACAGTGGTTCCAGTCATCTTCTCCGGCAAGCACAAACCCTAGTTTCTTCTACAGGTTACCAAACACCAAATTTCTTCCACCAAAATGATCCTTACACTCTTCTAAACCTAAACCCTCATCTAAAACTCATTTATTTTCCCCCACAAGCATGAATCGAAACAAAATGTGAAACACGGGCAAATGTTCAAAGGCTTCATACATGGTGGTTACTTCACCATTTCCAAAAGTAAATACATATTCATGATCAGGGAAACATGCAAAACCATAAAAGAACTTAAAATTTAGCTTCTGGGAAAAAAGTTCTTCATGTTACCTGAGATGAAGACTCTCTGATTCTGAGCTTTCTGGACTCAAACTTTGTGCAAACCCTCTCCTTTGAACACCCTGATGATGAAATGAAGCTTGTAGAGCTTTGAGAATGGCTGGTTGTGGCTATTTTGTTCTGGTGTAGCAGAAATGGAGGTCTTTGTGTGTGATGTTTCAAGCTGTTTTAGGGGGTGATTCTTGTTCTATGGATGATTTGTGGTTTGTTGGTGAAGAGATTTTGGATTTTTGATGGCTGAGGAGGGAGTTTCGAAGAGGAGAAGTTTTGGACAGATTTTGTGCAAGCTGGATTGTGGGAGGTTTCTGGCTTGTGTGTGGTATGTTTTGGAAGGCCTGAGGTCCACATATGAGGCTCTGATTGGGCAGAGAGTAGGTGGTGGCACAGTGTGATTGGCATGGGCAAAATGCAAAAAGTCAAGATCTTGTGTACCATGAGTATGGCTCGGGTCAGAGGAGATCTTAGGGCTTGTCCTGCCTCAGCTTGAGTCAAGGAAGGCCTTTGGATCTGATTTTGTGAGCTGGCTAATCTTGATCTAGGGTTTCCAAGGTTCTTGCATATTTCCCTCTTTGAGTTTTCTTATGAACCAAGGCAAAGAAACTTGTGATATCTTGGGCAAATTGCATCAACATGAGCCACATGAAGTTGCTAGAATGATTTGAGATCAATTAGTGTTCAATTCAAGCATGAGAAGTTCTTTTTGCAATGATTCAATTTTGAAGTTTTATGAGATAAATGCCTTATGCAACTTGTCATCCAAGGCATGCAAGTGAGAAATTCTTGGCACAAATCTGACTTTTAGGCATGGCATTGTGTTGTATGATGATTAGAATCATTTTGAAGTCACAAATTGGGTTGGCAAAGGTTTTTGCAAGTTTCCCCTTTTGGTGCAAAAGTGAAAATTTCGTGATTTTTCCCAACTTTGGCAAACCATAACTTTTGATCCAAAATGAATTAGAATGAGTTCTTGTACTTTTTGAAAAGGGAATGATCCAATCTACAACTTTCATGACCAAAGTTTTCTCATTTGAAGCATTTTTGAATCAAAAAGAGGAGGTTGAAAAACTTTCCCAAAATGGCAAGTTTACATTATAAGTCACTTCCCAAAAAGGTAAATTTGCAAATGGCTTGAAATTCTCCAATTTTGTGATCTTCTAACATCTTCTATGATCAAATAAAGATCATACACAATCAAAATGATGGATAACACCCTTTGGTTGTGTCACTGGGGGCCTCGGATGCCCTGATTTTGCACTGACTTGCTCAAGAAGTCATCTTGTGATCAGATGCCTTCCCCATGGAATTTCTTCATGAAAATTGATATGAATGATCCTCATAACATATAGAGATCAATAGAAACAAGAATGACCAAAAAATTTGGAGTTATGGCCTCTGAAACCAAAACCCTAATTTTAGGTCATCTGTGCAGTTAAACCTGGCTCTGCTTCCATGCCTTTCTCAGTTCTTGTGATTCTTTGACTTTCTTGACCTTGTGAGGATATAATATGATGCTTGAACACACATGGACCCCTTTGAAGTGATTGATGACCTTTGGAGTGGCTCAAATGGCTCAGGGATGGCTCAGATCACAAACCCTAGATGCAGATGGCTTTGAATCAATGCAGTGAATCAAAAATGTGGTATGAGATGATATGATTGAATTTATACAAATGAAAAGATCACAAGCCATGGTGTGAAATGAGTGAGGGAAAATTTGGGGTGTTTACACCATGATGATGTAGGATTAAGATCATTAACCTACTTGTGATTATTAAGATGTTTTTGGGTTTTTATTTAGTGTTAAGTAATGAGTTTAATCTCTGATCACAGATTAGTGAACTTATTACACCATCCTAATAGAAGGATAATAGATGAGAACACTTAAGCTGAGGAAGATATCTCAACTTAATCCATGGTTAGGGATTAAATTCATTATATAACAAAACCTTTATTAAGTGGATTTAAATTAAAGGATGGGATTAAGAAGTGGATTTTATGGTTTATAAGACAACTTGAGGAGGACTTGTCCATTAAACACTAGGGTTAGTCCTTCTTAACCATAAAGGAAGAATTAGAACCCTAATGTAAGGACCAAGTTACAAGATAAAGTCTTGATGATTATTAATGATTTGATTAATAGGTTTAAACAAATTAAAGGTTTAACACTTAGGATTAAAGTTATACACTCCGTCCTAAGAGAAGGATGCAGGCATAACCCAAATTCCAAAGTCCTAAAACTTTAAGAGTTTAGTCTCTGATTATTGAGATGAGAAGAGAGACTCAAGGAGACTCAAAGGTAAAAAGATAAGGGGGACTAATCACAACCCTAATTATTATCATGCTTGGATTTCCTATGGTTTGCAAGGCTTAGAGAAATATCTTCAAAGAAACCACCAATGGAAGAAGCAGGTGAAAGGAGGATGAGAAACAGAAGGATAAGTTACTTACTTCATTGAAGAATATAAGTAACTTAAAGAAAGAAAGTGAGAGAGATGGAACACAAGTGAACAAGTTCACTTAAAAGACAAGTAAGAATGCAAATGAAAGAGATAATAAGAAGTGAGAGGTGAAGGAAAATTCACCTCCCAAAATAACTTACCAAAACCTGAAAAGTTAGTATGGATGCATAAGGTATAAAGCATGAAGAAATAAATTGAAATGAGATGCAATGATCAAAGTCATAAGTGTTTATGCAATTCAAATGTCATGTAAGATGATGAAAATGCATACAAAATTCATATGTATGATCATACAAAGATGAGATGCAAATGGAAGCATGCTTTGAAGTTTGAACACACATGAAAGTTAATGAAATGAAATGAATGCAAATCATGGAAAATGAATGAAGAAATGATAAAGAATGGTTCTAACATGTCCTAAGATGTCTAAGGTGACATATGAATGCAAGAAATGTCATGGCAAGTTCATGTATTAATGCATATGCAAGGTGAATGCAAGTGAACATGAGAAATTAGGGTTATATGGAAGTATGAGATGCAAATGAACAAAACAGAAGCATATGACATGATAAAAAATTGCAATCAAGCTCAAACAAACCCTAATCTCATATTAGGTCACACCACAAAAGAGGAGGTCAGAAGCCTAACCAATCAAAAGTTATGATTTTCCTAAGTTTTCTAGGGTTTTTGGATGGTTCAAAGGGAAAAATGCAAATCAAATTGAAAATGCAAGAAATATTCATGAGGAAAAAGACCTATAAACTACATGCAATATTTAAAACAATGCAAAAAGAATCAACTTCAAACTCTTCTTGGTTAGGCTGAAATGAGTTTTTCAAGTTAGGGTTTAAAAATGTGATTTTAATGACCCTTAATTCAAAGAAAATTCACAAACTATGATCAAACCTAAAAATAATTTTGTGTGAAGAGTTTGAAAATGTTTCTAAATGCATTGGGATGTTTCATGATTTTTTTGGTGATTTTTAGAAACCTAAATGTATTTTTAATTAATTAAAAGACTTTAATTAATTAAAAATAACATTTAAATATTTTAAAAATGCTTTTTTAATGCAAAAAATAAAATAAAAATCATTTTTGGAATGAGAAAAATATTTAAAGTCAGAATGCAAAAGAAAATATTTTTTGAATTCTTTTTTCTATTTTAAATTAATTATGCAAAAGAGATGAATTAAAATGAAATAAAAATGAATTAAATGGAAAAGTATGCAGATCCGATGGCCCAGATTCAAATGGAAAAGGAAGGAATTGACTGGCGCGCAATCCAGTGGTCAGAATTCAAACTGGCTAATTAATTTAATTTTATATTAATTAAATGGATTAATGAGTTAATGGCGCATCTGGACCACACGCTCACTAACCCTAATCACCATCTAACGGCTACAAACGCATCTGGAGATTTAATCAGGGTTTAGCCCTAATTACTTTCAGGTGGCCGGAGAAGACCTCTGGTCATCTTCTCCGGCCAACCCCTCACCTGAATTTCCTCAAATCACCACCCCAAGCCCCCAAAACCTCCAAAATTAATCAACTAACTACCCTAAACAATAATCAAGCCTCAAAAATCATTTATCATTCATCATCAACAAGATTTGAATGAAAACATCAAAACAGAAAAAATTTCAGAACATCATGAAATGCTTAAAACTCAACCATTTTTAAAAGTAAAGACATCAGCATGATCAGTGAAGCATGAGGAATCATTCTATAACATGAAAACACATTTATGGGAAAAACGTTCTTGATGACTACCTGAGTTGGAGCTTTGCAATCTGGACTTTCAGAGCTCTCCCTTTGTGCAATCCACTCCCCTTTGACCTTCTTAAGCTATTGGCAAGCTTGAATGAAGCTTAGAGTGTCTATTTTGAGTGCTTTGTTTCTGAAGTTGCAGAAATCGTATTTGTGTTTGGAGGTGTTTTAAGTTATGGTGATGGGTGGGAAATGATCCTGGGGTGATGCTAAGTTGGTTGATGGAAGAGTTTGTGATTTTTGTTGGCTGTGTTATGAAATTTGATGAAGGGAAGGTTTCTTGAGGTTTTTGTGATTCTGATGCTATGGATGGATTCAGGCCTTAATGTTGTGTGAAATGAGTTGCTTATTGTCCACATAAACAATGTTGATTGGCCAGAGAGTTGTTGTGGCACAGGCTGATTGGTATGGGAGTTTTTGCAAAAAGTCAAGATTTTGTACTTTGAGGTATGGGCACGGGTCAGAGGAGAATTCATGGAGTGTCTGGCCTCAACTGGGTTCAAGGATGGCCATGGGATTGGTTTTGATGTGCTGGATGGCTTGGATGAAGAGTTATCACATGTTTTGCAAAATTCCCTCTTTGAAGTTTCTTGGATCATAAGTCATGGAAACCCTAAGTTCAATGCACAATTCTGATCCTTTGAGGTTTGTATGACAAATTGTGAAGTGTTTGTGTACATTTGAAGTCATTAGAATTCTTGAATATGCCAATTTGCAAAATCCCTCTTTGACATGAAACTTGAAATTATAGGATTTTTGCCAACTTTGAAAGGCCATATCTTGAGTTTTATGATGAATCAAGACATGTTCTTAAACTTTTTGAAAAGGGAAAGACCCAATCTACAACTTTCATGACCAAGAATTTTTCATTTGAAGCATTTTTGGTTAAGAAAGAGGAGGTTGAAAAACCTTTCCAAAATGGAAAGTTTGCATTTCAAGTCATTTCCATTTTTGGCAAGTTTGCAAATGGCTCAAAATTCTTCAATCTTGTGAACTTATAAACTCTTCTAAGATCAAATAAATATCATAGAACCTCAATTTGATGAAAATACCCCTTTGGTTCCATTGTTGGGGGCCTCCGATGCCTTGATTTTGACTTAACTTGCTCAAGAAGTTACCTAGTGAACAAATGACTTCCTCAATGAGTTTCTTAATCAAACTTGGTACACATGATCCTTATGACATATTAAGAACATTGGAAACAAGAATGACCCAAAAATTTGTAGTTAAGGCCTCTGAAACCAAAACCCTAATTTTGGTCATCTGTGTAGTGAAACCCTAGTTCTGCTTCCATGCCTTTGCCAGTTCTTGTGATCCCTTGACTTTTATGAACTTTGAGGAGTATAATATGATGGTAGAACACACATGAACCCTCTTGGAAAGCTTTGAGGCTTTTGGGATGGCTCATATGGAATCTTGGTTTGCTCATATCACAAACCCTAGATGCAGATGAACTTGAACTATGCAGATGAAACAAATATGCAATATGAGATAGTATGCTTATGCTTATGCAAACATGAAAGATCACAAGCCATGATGTGATAAAGAGTGAGGGAAAATTTGGGGTGTTTACAACTGGGTCAACAATTTATATGTTCTTTATATTTTGCAGATTTATAGTTTTTTGTATACATGTTCTTGACTGAGATGTCCCAACATGTTGTTTTGACATATGTTGGTATTTGTGTTTTACTACTTCAAAACAATAACTGTGTTATTCTCCTGTTCACTAAAGTTTAGTAATCATTGTCTTAATATTAAGATAGGACATTAGAGTATCTGCATAACAAAATTTTCAGTTTTAAATACTTATCCCTTTAGAGGAAAGTCCTCGTGCTTAAGGGATTATGTAGTTTTATATTTGGTAAAGTCCTAGACTAGGGCGTCATTACTTAAGAATTCGTCCATTGGAAGAAATTCAAGGGATTCGCCCAAGAGGTCCCATCAACGTGGGAGTTAAGCGAGTTAAAGTCCTTGTTGACTCCGAGAATATAGGCGATCAACAACCTCTCATAGAAAAAAGAGAGCAGTTAATACCATGTTCAAAAGGTAAAAATCATAAATGATAGAGACTCATATAAATATTGTATCCCTCAAGGGGATAGAGCAAAGAATTTAAACGTCACACACATTTACTATTACTTAGAGAGCACTACGAGCAAAATGATGATCGTCGGGCGAAGCAGCAGGCGCTGGGGCACCTCCGAGCAAAATGATGATCGTCGGGCCCCTGGCAGTTTTTCAAATGATTTACTTTTCTTAAAACATCCATAACTTTTGACTCGGATGTCTGATTGAAGCATTATTTTATATCGATAGAAAGCTCTTGTAATGATGTGGGATTAATTATTTGGTGGAATTTTAATGAAAGTGATATTGTTATGTGATGAGCTTATTGTGGGATTAATTTAATTGTGATAATTAAATAGAAATGTTAGATTATATGATTGAGAATTATATAACTAAAAGCTTCAAGTTATGAGAAAGAGTGAGGAAACCTTACCATGAACCAATAGTATGGCCTAGTAATGTAACTAGGAGTTTTTATATGGTAATGTTTGTACAATTTATATCTAAGTATGTTTTTCTTAGCATGTAATCATATTTTACTATTTTGGTAAATGCTTGAAATCGGTATTTCATTGAGTCCCATAGGAAGTAATGGTAAAGTCTTGAGGTGGGTATTACACTGAGTCCCACGGGAAGCAAATGGTAAAGTCTTGAGGTGGGTATTACACTGAGTCCCCCGGGAAGCAAATAGTAAAGTCTTAAGGTGGGTATTACACTGAGTCCCACGGGAAGCAAATGGTAAGGTATTGAGGTGAGTATTACACTGATTCCCATGGGAAGCAAATGGTAAGGTCTTGAGGTGGGTATTACACTGATTCCCACGGGAAGCAAATGGTAAAGTCTTGAGGTGGGTATTACACAGAGTCCCACGAGAAGAAAATGGTAAAGTCTTGAGGTGGGTATTACATTGAATCCCATGTGAAGAGGCCCCAAACATTGAATAAGTGGTTTATCTAATTCTATAGAAAGAAATGACCTTAGGCTTGCGATGGGTATTACACCAAGTCCCATGGGAAGTGAAAAGGTAAGATCATCACTAGTGATAGTAGGATTTGTTGAACTCATGGATGTGGTCCCATATGAGTGTGAGATTGGGAGTTTTTGAACTCATGAGAATGTTTCATAGTGTGAAATGTGTGAAATCAAGGTCATATCCCTTTTCCCTCGACTTGAGTTAGGTTTGAGAGAACCTTGTAGAGCTGACAAAATCCATAAGATAGGGAACTCACTGAGATGTTGATATCTCACCCAACTATTGTTGTTTCTTTTCAGGTCTTGTTTGTAGGTTTTGTTTACAAGTGGAGCTATAATCAGGATGTTTCAAGAGAAGCATAGATTGAGTTTTCCGCTGTGTATTTATATTTCGTACAATTATGGATATTGTATTGATCTTAGTATTTTTATTTTAGTATAATTTCCATGTCTTGTACCATAGATTGTATTGGTTTTAGAATTGGTCAAGAATATGAATTGTTCTATTAGGAACTTATGATGGTGTCAGTACCAAACAAACTCTTGTATGCTATTATTCTAGATAAATATTATATGGGGCGTTACAGCTAAAGCCTTCACTTTGAGAATCGCTTTCACAACTGGCTCGTGAACCTTGTAGGAGATAATGCACTTCATCTTTTTGTCTTCCATACTCATAGAATAATACCCACAATTGGAATCGAGGATGTGATATGCAACCCTGTAAATGAATAAACATGTGTTAGGAATGCGAACATGCAAATGATGTTATGAAATGCACTAGCATGTGACCAATGTTGTATATACTGAACACTGTTGTATTGTCTCTTGATTTGTCTGAGTACAAACTGTCAAGAACACTAGAATCAAAAATAGTTCTCTTTAGAAAACCATAGTACCGAAACAAGGTAAGTTTAAGGCCAGTTTTCCTACAACCTGTAAACAATCTCCCAATCTCACGGGTGTTGTTATGGGTCAACATCACGAACTCTTAGGTCGAGAAGTGGTAATACATTCACCATTTCCGACTTTGCATTATAAACTAAAAGAGGAGGTCTCAGTTGTGTCCTGAAAATCAAGCATCTCCCATAAGTTCCCAGCTTCAAGCACTAACATCGAGAAGAAATGGTACATTCATCCCAAAGGGTAGAATACTATCTCTATAAGAAAAGTGCTTTGACTGAGTTCTTACTAGAGAACAAGGCCATCCTATGCAAATTCTCAATGGGCCCTCGAGTGCGAATGTGTTTTCCATTAAACATGGTCTGTCAATGTCACCACTGGAGAGGGGTGTTTCCACTAAGGTCCTCAATGATCAGTCACCAGAGTTAGCAAATCAGATGAGAACATCATATGGTGAGCCTAGGCAGTGTAGAGCATCTCCTAAGAGAGCTTGATCTGGGTGTCGGACTAATGAAAACTACATGTGCTTAAGACCACACAAGCCACACGACTGCCCACTCTAATACCTATGTGTACAATCAAGCATGGGTAGTGGGCTTCTATCTAAGAACACCCATCCCGCCAAGTAAAACCAGACACATTCATTTTTCTAGTGCTCATTTCTACTAAATTAATTCATTGTTGGAAGTGGGTTATAAAATAAATTTAATTTAAGTGATTTAGTTACATTGTATTAATTGTCTTATCATCTTTTACTTCCTATTCAGTTTCAACGCATATCCGATCATCGGTGACTTTATTTGTTTTAGATGATTTTTCTGGGGAACTTCCGCAAAATATTTTTCAATCAATTTTTGAAAAGTTAATTTTAAGAAGGGATCTATTCACCCCCCCCCCCTTCTATATCCGCACCATCCTCTAACATATTTGTGGCAAACCAAACAAACATACACAAATTTTGCAACATCTCTCTTCATACACGGCCACCAAAACAATTTTTGCAAGTCATGATACATCTTTGTAGCACCAAGATGAATACTCAACCTACCTCAATGTCCTTCTTCCATAATACTTTTCTTCAACTCTGGAATTTCAGGAACACATATTCGATGTCGAAACCTCACCATACCCTTTTCATCTATCCGAAACTCTCCTCTGTTACCTTAGTTAACTAAAGTCATTTAATCAACCAACTTTAAATCTCTGATTGTTATCCTATTCAGATCTCTTCCACAATGTCATTAGTAAATTTCAGCATCCCCAGTTTCACACTCTCAGAGGTAGTCTTACACAACAAACTCATGTCTCTGAACTGTTCAATCATCTCAATTTGTTTCACCATCATCATCGACATATGAAAGGTTTTCCTACTCAACGCATCTGTAACCACGTTAGCCTTACCAGGGTGGTAACTCAAATTAAAATCAAAGTATTTTAACATCTCTAACCATCTCCTCTGCCTCGTGTTTAATTCCTTTTGATCAAACAAGTATTTCAAACTCTTATGATCACTAAACATCTCAAATCTAGACCCAAAAAGATAGTGTCTCCAAATATTCAACGCGAATACCCCCGATGGCAACTCTAAGTCTTGGGTAAGATAGTTCCTCTCATGAACACATAGTTGTCTAGAAGCATAAGCAACTACTTGACCTCTGCATTAACACACCACCAAGACCCATCTTCAAAGGATCACAGTATACCACGAAAGATTCATTTAGATTAGGCAAAATCAAGACTAAAGCAGTCGTCAACCTCTTCTTTAATTCAACAAAACTCTCCTCTCACTCAAGGTCCCACACGTAAGTCTGACCCTTTCGAGTCAATTGAGTCAGAGGAAATTCCAACTTAGAAAAACCTTCTAAAAACTTTCGGTAATAACCGACCAAACCCAGAAAACTTCTGACTTCAATAGCAGACTTTGGAGTATCCCACTTTAACACAGCATCAATCTTTGAAGGATCCACAACAATTCCACCACTAGAAATCACGTGCTTGTCGCTCCCTGGATTTCCATCCTGGAACAAACGCGAAAGCGGCGCGGAAAAGGGTAGAGTCTCCAGCCAGACATTTTTATCCAGAAGGAACGGGAATGGTAATGTTGCACAAACCAAAAAAAGAAAAGGAAGGACATAGATCCTACGAACCAAAGAAACTGGGTTCGGAGTCGGTTACGACCTGGGAAGATATTAGAACCCCAGATCTTCCGCCGTACCCAACGGGATCCACACTTGCAAAGAAACTGTTTCAAAGGGTGAAGAAATGAAAGTTGCTGCAAAGAAAAGGAACTGAACTCGATAAGAAAAGAAAAGAATGGGAAAATGTAGGGAAAATAAAAGAGTGCTCGAACAGGCCCTACCCCGCTGCCTACGTACCTCATCTGGACATGAGGATGAGAGATGTCGTAGTTCCCCTAACTAGGGCTGGAAAGAAATGCTTGTGTGTTAAGGATTGAACTGCCTATGCCAATGCTCAGGTGTTGGAGGCTCGGACAACGAGTCTGTTACCGTCTTGCACGTAAGGAGTGAGTGAGATGAGAGAAGAAGTCCCGAAGGAGAGACACTTATTGTTTGTCCAGTGTTTTTTAGAAGCTTTTACTTGTGTGGCACAAGGAAGTGAATTTAAGTCCATTTCCATGGACTGTGTACTCGATACTACATTCCAAGATGGAATAATAGAACAAGCACACCTAAGTAAGGAGAAGATCCACAAAACTTAGTTCCAGAGATTAGGGCCTAAGATCACTAACTCGTTGAATTTATTAAGTGTTTTTTGTGATTAAAATGAAGAAGTGTTTTTTATGATTTTCTGTATGAGGATGACAAAGGGAGATTACCTCAACCATTATTAAGTGTTTTTAGGTTTTTGTATGAAGATGAGAAGAGAAGAACCAAAAGGATCTCAAAGGAAAAACATCTAAGGGGAAAGAATAATCCTAATATTATCATGCAAAGGTATCCTAGGTTAGTGAGGTTTGCTTATCCTAAAGAAGGAGGGAAAGAAGAAAAGTAGAAGAAATGAGGTAGAAAGAAACTGAACCATGGTGGCCTAAGCACACCTCAATCACAAGTTAAGGAAACAGTAGAAATGGAGGAAGAAGTTAAAATGTGAAAGAAAAAGTGTGTGATTGAAGAAAGAGCAACATCAGGAAATCAAACAAATGTAAACAGAGCCTACACCAGTAGGACTTCAGATGCAGAAGCATGCCAAAGGTAAAATCGGGTCTCAGCGTTACCTAATGGAGAAGGTCCGTTGCCTCTTCAATACGTGCCAGGAAAACCAAGAAACTTATCAAAAGCTTTAAACGAATAAGCGAATCCAATAGTCAAGCACACATGTACATTATCAGGGTCTCAAACAACAGTCGAATATAAGCTTCTCGCCTTCAAGATGACCAACAAAGAGAATCAGAAATAACACCAAGAAAAGGTCTAAATGAAATTAGGTGCTAAGCATCGTCCGCATCAAGGATCTCATCAGTCCAGACAAAGCTATGAAAATAATTAATCACAAGGCCATTATGACACTACATCCTCCATCATCAAGATTGAGCAATGAACCTACAAAACATCAAACCAAACTAAAATCAAAATCAAATAAAATCCTATTTGATTAAACAAAAGCTATATTAAAATTATTAATTAAAATTAACATTAATATCTAATTCTAAATAAAAATCAAATTTTAATTATAATAAAAAAAGCAAAACATACAATCAAAAACTAACTTTAATTACTAAAAAAAAGTCAAGGATTAATGAAATAATAGAAATTGAAACAACAAGAGGGGGAGGGTCTGCTGCAGGTTGAAGAGGTGCAGATAGGTGCATGGGCCTAAGGCCCATCAGCAAAATAAAAATAAATAAATAAAACCAAAATGGAGAGGGGACAATTAGCGCTAGGATGGGAGTCTTATCAGCAAGAAAAAAAACAACCGGGCTTAGCTACAGCCCCATCAATAACAACAAACAACAAGACATGTCTTTAAAAAAAACAAAAAATTAAGAAAAGAAAATTATAATAAAATGAACATAAAAAAGAGAAAGAAACTCAGAACAAAAACAAAAGAAACAGGGGAACCCTTCTTCTTCTTCGACTTGCGTCGTAGCTGAAAACAAACTCGGCCATCCCTCTGCATCACGGTTCGTCCTCATCACTTCACCTTTAATTCGTCTCAGCACAAATCGTGCCGCCGTGGATTGCTTCTCAAAGATGGTGACTCGCGGCGAAAAGAGGATGAAAAGGCTTCACGCGATTGAACGAAATCCTCGGTTCTCAGGTTGGAAATCTTTACTTCTATTCTCTCGGTTCGTCCTATCTCTCTTTGTTTCGACTCTTTGCGGTTTCGCTTTCAACATCCCTTCGTCTCAGGCACTCTTCTCATTTTGTTTTGGTTTGGATCTGTTTGTGCGTGTTGTTGGGTTGAAGGTTAGATTTGGCTTGAAGGAAGGAAGAAAGGGTGGTGTTGGTTCGGATTTAGTGCTGGAGGAAGGAGTGCAATTTATAGGTGAAAACAGAGTCGCGATTTGAGTTGTTTGAAGGTTAATGATGTTTGTTTGTTTAAAGGTGAAGAAGGGTTATGGATAAAGGTTTGGACAACGTGATGACCTTCACACCTCAACCTTGGATACACACAACTTGAGAAGTCTTAAAACAGATAACTTTCACTTGAAGAAATCTCCAGAATGTTTGACCAAGATTAGGTCAAACATCTCTCTAAATTGAATCGTGACTTAATAGTCATACTTGAAATGAAACCAAAGCTCTTTGTGACAGAAGAATAGCTAGAGATGCTAAGAAGAGAAAAATATCCTTGAGACACGATGAAGAAGAAAACCATGATTCAGACTTAATTGCTAATGATGGGCCAGATGAATCAGTGAACAATCTTCAGACGGGAAATCTTTGAATACAAGTTAACCAGGGAAATAAACCTTAATCAAGCGGTATGTGTATAAGAGGACGATATCAATGATGGCTACATAACCAAAAACTTGAATTCTTCTGATAATCTACAAATAAGGAAGTGAAACCCTAATTCCTCAGATGATATTAATCCCATGTCTCAGGAGCCTATGAAAATGATAATGACCTAATGAAGATGCATATGAATGCAAAACGAAAAGCAAAAAAAGATAGAAAACCAGTGGGCAAATTTTGGGTATTACAGTGCCCAAGGAAACTAACTTCCTTCAACCAGAACTCGCACTTCGACAACTTAGCATAAAGATTTTTCTCTCTCAACACTTGTAATACAATCCTCATATGTCCCTCATGTTCTTCTTCTGACTTTGAATAAATTAGGATGTCATCAATAAAAACCACCACGAACTTAACCAAATATTCATGAAAGTTTCGATTCATATACTCCATGAACACACCAGGTGCATTGGATACACCAAAAGGCATCACAATGTATTCATAGTGACCATACCATGTTTTAAAAGTTGTCTTCGGAATATTATCTAGGTTTACTCGGATCTGATGATAACCCGAGCTCAAATCAATATTTCTAAACATTCAAGCTCCCACCAACTGATCCATCAAATCATCGATCCTCAGAAGTGGATATTTATTCTTAATAGTCACCTTATTCAATTTTCGATAGTCGACGCACAACCTCATGCTACCATCCTTTTTCTTAACCAATAACACTGGGGCACCCCACAGGGAAACACTTGGACGAACAAATTTCTTTTCAAGAAGATCCTCAAGTTGTTTCTTCAACTCACATAATTCTGAAGTTGACATCCGATATGGAGCCATCGACACTGGACTAGTACCTGGTACCAAATCCACTACAATCTCTACTTCACGCTCTAGAGGCAAATCACTAATGTCATCTGGAAGCACATTAAGAAATTCACAGAAAACATGTAATTTGACACTCACAAGTTCATGGTCAACCTATAACGTCACAAACAAAGCAAACATTTAAGCTTCATCTTCTAGTAGTTCATCAACTTACTTCGCGGATAAAAAAAATCAACTCCCCCACAATCACCAAACTCTGGAAAATCCACCGTATTTGCATAACAATTGATATGCACAAAGTTTAACTCCAACCAGTTCATGCCCAGCACGACATTTGTATGGCGTAAGGTTAAAAACACCAAATCCATCAAGAAATATTTACCATAAATGGTCAAAGGACATTTCAAACACACGCGATTAGTCATAATTGAACCGTCAGCAGGCATCTCTATGAACATATTACCATTCATAACAGTTAAAGGCAAATTCAACATGGTCGCACACTCAAGTGAAATAAACGAATGAATATCACCAGTATCAATTATAGCAACCAACTCAACATCGTTAATAAAACGAGTACCTCTAATTAAGTTATCTTCCTTTTGAGCTTCTAAGCCACTCAAAGCGAACACTATGCCAGTAGTCTAAGCAGCAGTAGCAGTCTTCTTCAGTTTCTGACACTGAGTACTTATGTGTCCCTCTTCACCACAATTGAAACACGTTGGTCCTTCATTTGGACACTCATCCTTCATGTGACCCCTCTTACCACATTTGTAACATCTTGTCACTATATTAGTTCACACATCAGACTTGTGACCCGCTTCTCCACACTTATAGCCTTTGAGAGGAGTGGAACCCGCTCCCCCACTTATCTTCTTCCCATCAGTAAACTTTGGCTTCCCTTTTTCAGCTCTAAGAATTCAACCTCCTTCTTGCCATGAGCATCTTTAGGAAAGTACTTATTCATAAATTTCCTCTCAAACACATTCCAAGTTATTGCAGCCCAAACTCCTTCCAATATTTGACGGGTATTATCCCACCAATTCTCACCCTCTCCATCCAGCATGTGGGTGCCAAACTGCACACTCAGAGCATCAGAGCACGCCATAGTCCTAAAAATCTTCTCAATTGCCTTGATCCACTTATGTGTGTTCTCCAGTTCATGAGTACCCTCAAACTTTGGTGGATTATTCCTCTGAAATACCCCAAAGGCATGAAACTCATCACAAACATTGTTCTGTGTCGTAGCCTGAGCAAGTGCAGCTACTGCATCTGCAAGAGCACGATTCGCAGCCATTCTATAAATCACCAACAACATCTGAAGAACAAATCAACCACGATACACTTATTAGAAATAACCGACACGACTAACAATGACACAACACGACCGAACAGACCGACCTACTATGATACCACTAATGTAACACCCTTTCTATCCCATCACGAATTTAATATAAATAAATCAGAGTAAGCTCATAAAAGGGTATCACATCTTAGAAAATCAAACATCTTAAACATCATAATAGTCTTGTTCCGTAACACGTGTTATAAACTCATGAATAACAAATCACAAGGGTCAACAATTATGCAATAGAAAACAATATAATTCAAGTGCTCCTTTTAAATCAAAAGGGATTCACATAATCATTCTAAACATGCTTAATCCAAAAATATTTAAAAATGACATCAAAATCAAATCAACAAAATAAAATCAGTGTTCTCAAGTGTTCCCATCCCGATGTTACTGGACACAGAGCAAGACTCCACAACTAACTAAACAAAACGACATGTCACTAACTCCGAGCTAAAACACGCACCGAGCTAACCTTGAGTATCTGTAGGATGGCATAATAGACCATCATAAAAGGCAGGCAGGGTGAGTAAATTCACGTTCAATAAAGTAATATAAAATGATAATTCATAAACATAAGCTTCAAACCAAATTCAATCATCAATAACTCACTTATACACAACGTCAAATACATTACATCACTACACAAACTCAATGAAAATCATGCTATGTCATTTAGAATGAAATGCAACTTCTTATTATGCATGTGGTACCGAAACACCCTCATGGATGGACACTAGGACATCAACCCTCCACAAGGGAGCACATTATAACATCATATCACTTCAATCTGCATGATGGGATTGAAGCTACCAATGGACCAAAGTCCCCTCATAATTATGCTATGAATGCAAGACGTAATATAAACACACCTTATCAAACATCATAAGCATTACATCCGCTTTCATCATCGATCATCATGTCAATCCTCTTCCTCTAAATTCATATCATGTTACTTCATGAACTCATAAAGTTCTTAATTCGTCATACATCATTTTTATCACAAATTCCTACACATATAGCTTCTAAACACAACATACAATTGCACCAAAATACCATAACATCTTATAAATCAAAGCACATTGATTAAACCATTTTTCAGAATTAAAATATTTTTTCAAAACATGTCAGGTCTCGCTAAGCGAGCTACCCCTTGCTAAGAGACTAACTCTCTGTTTTGAGAGGTCCAAAATATTCAATCGCTCACTAAGCGAGCATCGCGATTTCGCGAGAAAACCCTGTGATCTCATAATCTCCCTTCTGCGAAAAAACCCATAAAAAACAGTTCTTAACAGCAGCATAGCAGAAAATCATGAACATCTTCAATATTAATCATAATATCATCATACACATCATATAACATCATTATTTATCATCAAATTCATCATAAATCATCATCGTATAGAAAATTCATCAACAAAACCCCACAACCCTAAGACTCTCCCTCAAAACCCCAAATCCTATCTCTACATGACAATATCGAACGAAATTACTCCCCATACCTTAGGTTCCATGAATTCTTTCAATATCTTCAAAAATTGCGTCGAAATTAGCAATTAAGAGGGTGTATGACTTAGGCCCAATATAATAAAATTATATGATAAGAAAATTAGGTTAATTGGTAGCAAGATAATAGGACATGGAAGTTACAGAGGAAAAAGTATTAGAGAAGAATAAGGGTTTTAGAGGAGAGAAAATAGCTAGGGAGCAAAGAAGGAGAAAGAAGAATTCATGATCATATCTCCATTTTTGCACTTACGGTACAACCTCCACTAAACAGGTGATAACTTTTTACTCGTAATTTCAATTAAAGAGATTCTTGAATGTTTGAAAAGCTTATGAAATTCCCTTCAATTTGATATATGATTTCGTGTCAATAAGTTCAGTATTGAAGGAGAAAAATGCATTTGAAGTTTGGAAGTTCATGCTGGAAATTGGTCAAATAGTAGTTACGGGATTGATGATGATGGAGACTGATTTTTGGTCAAGATTGGAACTCAATGACAGCATGTTCATATTTTTAATCTCCATAGATGAAAGAGGAGAGGAAAAGATTCATAGAGGCAAAGGGTTGGAAATTTGATCGGAGAACTTTAGAGACTAACCGGAAAATTATTAGAGCAACCATTAATCCAAGGTAAGGGTGGGGTTCGATCTTTATAACCGAGTTTGATAAATAATACTGAGATTTGGGTAGTTAGGTTACTGTGTTTTTGTTGATAATGATGTTGTGTATAAAGATTTTTAGATTATTATTGCAGTAATTGTTGGTGTGAAATTGTTGTCCAATTGTTGGTTTTTTTATTTATTAAAAGTTGTGTCAGTCGTGTTGATTGTTGTTGATAATACTTTGTTGGATTAATTTATAGAAATTGTTGGATGGGGACGAAAATAAAACTGGTAGTAGAAGACAGATGGGGAGCACTTACTCCCTAAGGGCCCATGGCGCAAGCCATGGCCCATGTGGCGAGTGCCACCAAAATGTGTGGGTGGTGGCCATGAAGAAAGTGGCGCAAGCCACTTGAAAATGTGGCAGGAGCTACATTGTTGTATCATGAAGTGGTGCAAGCCACTAGGAGCTTATTTAAGGGTGGCACAAGCCACCCTGCAAGTGGGGGAAGGGCACTTAATTCTATAATATTAATATTTTAATAGTAATCCATCAAGTTTGATCATGTTATTAGTTTAAGGAATGTTTAATTGATTAAATTATGACTATAGTTAATATGCATTTTGAAGTGACAATCTTATTAAGGATTCAGAAAAAATGTATTGAGAAGTAGAGTTCAGAAGAAAGTGTGTTGAAATGAAAACAGTTTTATAATAAACACTGTGTTGTGTAGTTTGACAGAAAATTATAGATTTAGGACTTTAGCAAAAACAGTTAGCAGGCATGAATTTTTATGATAGATAATGTTTATTAGCACACAGAAAATTCAGGTTTTGTGAATAAATAAAAAATTGTGTCGATCACAGAACGTGAAAAATAGTATTGGTTTAGCAGAAATAGGCGAAAAACGTAGTTTCTTAGAATTTAACGAAATTTGTTTTGGTAAGTCGGGTAGTTTAATAGTTGATTTTTGTTGTGTTATTTTGTTGAAAAGATGTTGTATAGTCGAGTTGCAGATACTGGCTGAGTTGGTAAGTCGTTTCGGTTTACGGAATGTTCTAAGTTGATTATGTGGGAGGTTTTACAAGCCAATGTTGGATTTATGTTGTTCACGTCATATAAGTTTTTTGTGTTGCTTGTTGATGCCGTTTAAGTTGCTCAAATTGTCTAATGTTATTTTGTGTTGTCGAAGTTGTTATGTTGTTCAAGTTGGAGGCTTAATAGCCAACGTTGATTTAAGTTGTTCAAGTTGTATAAGTTGGTTGTGTTGTTTGACGTCATATGTTGTAATGTTGTAAAGTCGTGCATGCTATGTAGATCATTTGCATTTTAGGTAGGAGTCGTTGCTCACACCATGTTGACCTGGATTGGTACTAAGTTGAAAGTTGAAGGATTATGCCTTGATTGCCTCGATAACTTGGAAATAATTTTAAGTTGGGAGTTTTACTCCGAATGGCACCACATGCATTTGCATAGTCGAGTCATATCTGTGTTGCGCTATTTATGTTGATTGCGTTGTATATGTTGCTCAAGTTGATAAGTTGTTATGTTGTGATAAGTTGTTTAAGTTGTTGTTGTGGTAGTGATATGGTGATACTTGTATAAACCTTTATTTATGTATTGTTTATCATATATCGTTTATAATTATCGATATCTCACCCCTTCAGTTTGAATGTTACCCCTATGTTGGTAACATGCAGGTAACTTGCAGGAAGATGGGTATCTTCATTAGTTCGAGTCGGTGTCGGTTCTCTGATACGTAACACTCGGGGAATGGACACTTTAGTTACTTTGTGTTCTTTTCAGGTTGTTTTTGTATAAATATGTTGTTACTAGGTTGTTTCAAGTTGAATGACATGTTATACCATGTTTAGTGGAATTTTGTTGAAAATCTACTGTGTAGTTAAAAAAGTTATTTTGGTTTCAAAAAGATGAATACAAAGTTGTTGTTCTTAGTTTCTTCCGAACCGAATGTGTTATGTATCCATTTTTATGAAATTAAATGAAGTCTTTATAAGTTGAAATATGTAGCATCATATTTGTATACTTGTTGTTTGAAATTTTAATACTCTGATTTTCGATATAATCGCCGGGTAGAAATAGAGTGTTACATTAGTGGTATCAGAGTAGGTCGATCCGCCCATCCAATGTTGTTAATGTCGTTTAATTCCTTGGTACTCGACATGTGTGTGAAACACTGTCGGTACTTGTTTGTTGGTTTCTAGTCGTTATCTGCAGGTGTTGGTTTGGAATTAAATGTGGGAGAGGTTGCTCATGGAATGTTGTTGGAATGTCGAAGTTGGTTCAAAGTTGATGTTGATTGTGAGAGTGCAAGTTTGTTGAAGCGATGTTGTTGCGAACCGGCGAGATTATGAACTCATGAATTCATATTGGTCGAGTTTGAGATGCGCGTAGAATATGGAAGGTGAAATGATTGAGATTAGGGAATTATTCCAATGGAAACGATAAGTTGATGGATCAAGTCGGTAGATTAATTGTCCTGAGTATATGTATTATAGTGGGAGAACTGGCCTGGGTGTTTTTGTTTGACAAAACATGTGTGGATAGCAAGTGTCGCCACAAACTTTTATTTTATCCAACTTAGGAAAGGTATAAAAGAACATGAAAGACCTTAAAAAGATTTGAGTTCGGGGGGTAGGTTATACAAAAGGGAGGTATTATCACCCTTTGTATCCATGGTTTTCTATGGGCTCTTAATTACTTAATTAACTTGTTTGAAAAATATGTAGTGTGTGTTTACAAAAAGTGGGGTGTGAAAAGAATTTTGAAAGAGTGAGCAAGTAATTAAGTGCTACCTACCCTAAGTTGGTCTTTCTTGTTTTTTCTATTTCCTTTAAAGGGTAAGACTGTCCTTACTATTAAGGAGTAAGTAGTCATTTCCTTGGATTTGATAAGGGACGGGCGTAGGTTCATCGTATGGTCATAGAAGGCAACTTGTAGGGGTGTCTTAGTAATTCTAAGGGACTATCGTCATTTTTGTAGGGTCATCGAGGGACAAGATCATTAATTCGTAGGAAAATTCGAAGGGACTATGATCTTTTAATCTTAGAGGGACTATGATGATTTTTGTTTGAAAGGACATTTACTAAGACACCCCCGCGTTCGAGGGACTTGACCATGTATTGAAGGCAACCAAGAGGGTAAACCCTAGGAGGTGCAGATGGCGATCATAGAACAATCGAATTTTGTGTGTGAATATCAATTTCAATTAATTATCTTGTAATTAGTGATCTAAGTCCAATTGTTTATCATTCAATCTTCGCACTCCCTAAATTACTAACCACACATATATCTTACGAAAAAAATAAAGAGAAGAAAATTAAATCATACGCAATTGCATGGCTTTGGGACAATTACATAATAATCGATGCGGAAAATAAAGGCGGAAAATTAAACTTAAGCTATTACATGAGAGGCAATTACATAATCGAGCGAGAAAATAAATTACATAAGAAGACATTCTATACAATTTTCTAAAAAAAAATAAAGAAAGAAAATTATAATTAAGAAAGGAAAATTATTTTTACAAAGAATTAGGGTTTGAGGGAAAAAATTAGGTTTTAAAAAAATCAGGATTTTAGGAAAAATCAGGGTTTTGATTAAGGTTAGGTTTTTTTAAGAAAATCAGGGTTTGATAAAAAATTAGGGTTTAATTAATTAAACTAAATCTAATTAATTGAATTAATTTATTAAAAAAAACAAATAAAAAAAACTATTTATGAAAATAATTAATTATGTGAGAAAAATAAAATATTAAGAATAATTATACAATTGTTGGTTTTTTTTTATGAAAAGATTAGTGGAGAATTGGTTTAATGGTTAGTGGTTAATTAGTTAATTAATTGTGTTTAATTAAAATAATAATAATAATAATAATAATAATAATAATAATAATAATAATAATAATAATAAAGTTTAAGATGGAAAATAAGAAGAAATCAACGTGTAAAAAAATATGGTGGAGCCAAGGTTTGAACACACACCCTCAGCCTCACATGCGCCTCCTTCTTCCATTGGGCAACCTGCGCTCAGGTGTTAGTAATATGAAATAAATAGGTTATTAAAACAAACAAATATTCAAATTATAAAACACACGCCATCAGTCATCTTCAACCTCCAGACCATGGGAATTAGCTACGGTTTTGCTTCGAATTAGCTACAAAACTTTTCGTAGCTAATTAACCTGTGAATTTCAAATGTTCAAAATACAAAAGATTAGTCCAAGATAATTATATAGATCAATTGCCCATGACTTGGGGAGTTCAAATATGCCATCAAAAGTCCTTGAAAACGCCTAAATCAGAAGTTCCTAATCTTGAGTTCTAAACCCTAACAATGGTGGTTCTCATATACGACCATGAAACTTCAAATAAATTATCCATAAAGCATCCACTCTTCAAAACAAACACAAATCCATGGTTAAATATATTTTATAACATGTATATATAAGAAATCTAAAATCATGAAAAACAAGAAGAAAAAAAAGTGAATCGGTTTGTGCGTTATGGAATGAATTTGATGATGATGATGATGATTGGAATATGTTCAAGGTGCCTCGAGGAATCATTTTCAACCTTCAAACAGTTTTAAAAAAAGGCTAGAACTTGAAAACCGAATTTGAAAATTTGGTGAGTTTTTTGAAGTGTAAAAGTAATCCTCTCGCTCTTAATTTTTCATCCCCAGGTCTTGTGATCATGTTGTGATTATATAGTGGTGTAATTTAGGATAAAACTTTGGGCCTTGAGGGATGGATTTGTGGTTGCTTGGATGTGAAAAAATCAAGTTGCCAAATTTTTCCAAAAATCATATAAAATCATCCTTCTTTAGTCTTGCACGAAATTGGATGTGATCAATCAATATAATCATCAAATATTTGATCCCAAAATAACTTTGGAATCAAATATTTGATTTTTTTATGATTTATTTCAATTAAAATTGAATTTAAATGATTAAAATTCAATATAATATAAAATAAATAATAAAAATCAGAAAATATGATTAATGGTCATGAATAGTCTTAGAATTGAGTTTGGGTTGAAATATTATAGGCCTATTTGAAGAAAATTTGAGTTTTGGCCTTTTTTTGCTTCATACACCTCCTCAAAATTGCCCACCTTCTACAATGCATAACTCCCTCAATTTATATCCCATGTAGGTGTTCTAGGACTTTATAGAAAGCTTAGAGTGTCCTCTAACTTCTCCTTTTGGTACCATGTCCAATTCATTTTCCATTTTTAAGTTATGAGCTTTGGAAGGAGTTGACTTTTTGTTGACTTTTAAAAGGACCTATAATGTCTTGGCTCATATCTTTCAAATGAAGCATTTTTGGACTTGGCTTGTGAGACACAAAATTGTAGAGAATTGAATTTCCTTTAAAATGAGCTTTGAATGGGGAATTTTTGATAAAGTATGTGAAAGTTATAGCTGGTCAAAGTACATTTGACTTTTCCTACACAAAACCCTTATTTAGTAACTCCTGATTCTTGATGATTCAGAGGTTTCCTTGATGAATCATGATAAAACCTTGATCAAATGATAAATTTCACCTCATAATCTTGATGTTGACCAAAAATCTTGAAGTTTGACTTTATATTGACCACAATTGACTTTTTGACCAAGTTAACTGATTTTTGAGTATCTGAGCATCTGACTGACCAAACTTGTGGGGAAAGTCTTGAAAATTGACATGAGGATTCTTTGAGGTATATGGGATGTCATGAAGTCCACTTGAGGCTTTAGAAGTCCACTTTTCCTTGAGAAACTCAAACCCTAGTTTCAAATCCATTGGTTAGGAGGAGGCTTTGTCTGATGAAACCTTGAATCATTTTGAGAAATTATGAATCTTGTGACCATTAAGAGACCTCTTAAGACACATTATCTTGAATATGGGAGGGAAAATTTTGGGGTACAAAAACTGCCCCTGTTCAATTTTCTGAAATCTGAGGAGTTAGATTGACATGTACGCCATTTGTGACTTGAAGGTTGAAGATGATTGAACACTAAAGCCCAAATATTTACACTCGCCGGTGCGCAAAATAATATTGTTGGTTGATGGTACTGCTTGAATGGGCTTAAAGATGCCATTCAGAGTAACTAGAGATGGGCTTATAGATGCCATACAAAGTATCTGTGGATAGGAGTATCAAAATATGTCTACGTTTGACTCTATCTGAATATTGTCACTGCACTAAGTATCAGAATTAGATCTTCGTCTTGACCATCTCTGAACTATCTCTGTAACATATCTCGAGCTAGGTATTAGCACTAGATCTTTGTGTAGATTGTCTCTAAACTATATATGAGGGGAAAAGATATCATGCGCTAAGTATCAACACTAGATCTTCGTATAGATCGTTTCTGAACTGTCTCAAGGGAAATATCTTAAGTTAATGATCAGAAATAAATCTTCGTTTCGATTATCTCTAAATTGCGTCTGGAAAGTATCCTGCACTAAGTATCAGCACTAGATCTTCGTTTAGATTGTCTCTGAACTGTCTCAAGGAAAGAAAACATCTTGCACTAAGTATCAACACTAGATCTTTGTTAAGATCGTCTCTGGACTGTCTCGAGGCCAATATATTAAATTAAGTATCATAAATAAATATTTGTTTCGATTATCTCTGAAATGCTTCTAGAAAGTATCATGCACTAAGTATCAACACTAGATCTTCGTTTAAATCGTCTCTGAACTGTCTCAAGGAAAGAAAAGCATCCTGCACTAAGTATCATCATTAGATATTCGTTTAGATCATCTCTAAACCGTCTCTAGGAGTTGGTAATGCTTATCTGACTACGAACTATCCTGAAAAGGAAAGTTTAGTTCACGCAAGATTATTTAACGTATGCATGTATGACATGATGTTCTTAATGTAGGTAAAATGGTTGTATGCATTATGGATGCATATGCCGTGATATAATGTAAATGATGTATGTATGAATTATGTAGTCGAAGAATATTAGTAGCTTCATGTAACAACTGCTAGCCGGGGGAATTAAATCCTAATTCGTTGTTGAGAAGTATGAAGACATCGTTCCTGTTTTGTTTCAGAATATTGTACTTAGGATCTTCTGTTTTCCGTTCGTCATACTTATTATTGAAAGATTAAATTCCTAAATAACCTGACTGGGGATAAAAGAGACGAACAATCCCCTGAGAGACTTATCCGGACAAATGTCAAATATTCTGAGGATATCAGGCTTGAGAGAAATCTGCTTGGGGATCTCGCAGAGTTTAAAGTACAAGAGGCTACTTAGAATACTTCGCTAAAATATATCCGTAAAGATTACTCTGTGGGGATGAACCTGCGAAGATTCATTGGATATGAACTTTTCTGGGGATTCCTACCTCTGAGAGTCCTTGGTAAATGCTATTATTGTAATTTTATATTATTTTATGCATTTTTGGTAAACATCAATCATATTCAAAAGCATGTATACATTTAAACACAATCAACGAACGTTTTCGCTTAAGTAAAAAGGGAAAAGTAAACCTGAATTCGAAAATAGAATTGTATTAATTTTGAAAGTAGCCTATAAACAGGAAAGTTTGAACAAAGAGACGAAAATCCTAGTAAGAGGAATTCGTCGTAGAAAATTTAAACGAGCACAAAAACAAGGAAAAATAGTTATGTGTAAGTGATCCCATCAAGTTTCAACTCTACTATTGCCATTATCTTCAAGTAACTCATCTTTTGATGTCGGAAGAGAAACGATTGAACTGATTTGCACCTGTTTGAACTTGATATAGGTAGCATAACTAGTTGAGGCTACATGGGTGATCCAACGAGACATAGTCGTACGCTTTAATCCCTAACTTTTGCCTGGACTGCCCTTTCAAGTTTTCAGTCCACCGGGATACCCTTTTTTTCCCAAGTCGCCTTTTCAGGTTTTCAACTTGTCGGGTATATATATATATATCCCTAATTTTTGCCCGACCCTTTTGGTTTGTCGGGATGCCCTTATTTTTTTCTAGGCCAATCAACCTAGCGGGTCTCTTTTTATACGTAGTATTTTTTAATTGTGTCTGCATTCACAGGCTGTGGGAAATCTTCACCATCCATGGTAGTAAGTATCATAGCGCCTCCAGAAAATACCCTTTTAACTAAAAATGGCCCTTCATATGTTGGAGTCCATTTTCCCCTAGGATCACCCTATGGTAGTATGATACGCTTGATTGCCAAATCACTAGCCTGGTATACTTGATGTTTGACTTTCTTATTAAAGGCTTTGATCATACGCTTCTGATACATATGATCATGACAAACAGTTGCAAGCCTCTTTTCATCAATCAAGTTTATCAGGTCGAGTCTGAATCCATTCATCTTCATCTAAGTCTACATCTTTCATGATTCTCAAAAGAAGGGATCTGGACTTCAATAGGTAGTACTGCTTCCATACCATAGACAAGAGAGAATGGGGTTGCTCCTGTTGAAGTACGTATTGTGGTACAGTAACCATGAAGAGAAAATGGTAATATCTCATGCCAATCTTTGTATGTCATTGTCATCTTCCGCAAGATCTTCTTGATATTCTTGTTGGCGGCTTCCACTGCGTCGTTCATCTTTGGTCGATATTGAGAAGAACTGTGATGCTTAATCTTGAACTTCGTGCAGAGTTCAATGATCATAGTATTGTTCAGATTAGTAACATTGTCTGTGATAATCCTTTCAGGGATTCCATACCTACATATAAGATTATGTTTGATGAACTGAGCCATAACATTCTTGGTAACAGAAGCAAACGAAGCTGCCTCCACCCACTTCGAAAGTAATCAATAGCAACAAAAATGAAACGATGTCCATTGGAAGTGGTGGGTTTGATCTCACCAATCATATCAATTCCCCCACATGGAAAAAGGCCAAGGAGCAGTCAGAACATTCAAAGGAACTAGAGGCACATGTATTTTATCAGCATAGATATGGAACTTATGACAAGTTTTGGAGTGCTGATAGCAATCAGCTTCCATGGTAGACCAATAGTAACCTGTTCTAAAAATCTTCTTAGACATTGTATGCCAACTAGAGTGGGTACCAAAGATCATGCATGTCTTCCATAATCTCTCTTTATTCCTTCTTGTCCACACAGCGAAGCAAAGTTGAATCGTGATTATGCTTGTACAAAATTCCATTACTCAGGAAAAACTTGGCAGAAAATCTATTCAGAAACTTCTTGTCATTGATAGATGCCCCTTCAGGATATTCCTGAGCTTCGAGATATCTTTTTACTTCATGGAACCAAGGTTTCTCTTCTACTCTCTCACTATCAACCTCATAATAGTATGTTGGCTCATCCAATCGATCAATGGTAATTCTAGGAGCTTCATTGTCCCAACTGATTTCGAACATAGATGACATAGTGGCTAATGTATCTGCCAATTGATTCTCATCTCATGGAATATGTTCAAAGGTGATTTCTTCAAAGTGTGGAATCAAAGACAACACATACTCTCTATAAGGAATGAGATTTGGATGCTTTGTGTTCCATTCTCCTTTAATATGACTAACAACTAAGGCTAAATCTCCATACACATTTAGGAACTGGATCTTCATCTCAATGGCAACCTTAATACCCATGATACATGCTTCATATTCAGCCATATTGTTGGTACAATCAAAACAAATTCTAGCAATAAACGGTGTATAACAACCCTCGGGAGAGATAATTACAACACCAACACCATTACCAAGCACATTAGAAGCTCCATCAAAAAGCATAGTCCATCGGGATCCCTGTTCAGGTCCTTCATACGGTGTAGGTTCTCTAGTAACAAGCATAATATCTTCATCCAGAAACTCAAAGTTCATAGACTGATAATCATCCACTGCTTGATGAGCCAAATGATCAGCTACCACACTTCCTTTAATTGCTTTCTGAGTAGTGTACTAGATGTCATATTCTGTCAAAATCATTTTCCATCTTGTTATTCGTCCGGAGAGAGCAGGTTTCTCAAATATGTACTTGATAGGGTCCATCTTTGAGATCAATAAAGTGGTATGAGTCAACATATATTGTCTTAGTCAGCGAGTAGCCCATGCCAAAGTGCAACAAGTTTTCTCGAGCAATGAGTATCTTGTTTCACAGTCGGTAAACTTTTTGCTAAGGTAGTATATTGCTTGCTCTTTTCGACCAGACTCATCATGTTTCCCCAACACACATCCCATTGAATTGTCTAGCACTGTTAAGTACATAATCAAGGGTCTTCCAGCAACTGGTGGCATCAATATTGGAGGTTCATGGAGGTGTTTCTTGATCTCATCAAAAGCTACCTGACATTAATCGTTCCATTCCATTACTTGATCTTTCTTCAAAAATTTGAAGATTGGCTCACAAGTAGCAGTTAATTGGAAAATAAATCTTGCAATGTAGTTCAGGCGTCCCAAGGAACCTCTGACTTCTTTCTCAGTACGGGGAACAAGCATATCTTGTATAGCTTTTACCTTTGCAGGGTTAACTTCAATACCTTTACCACTGACAATGAAACCCAAAAGTTTACCAGATCTAACTCTAAAGGTACATTTGTTTGGATTCAATCTTAGCTTTTATTTCTTCAACCTCTCAAATAGCTTGTGCAGATGATCAAGATGTTCTTCTTCAGTCTGGCTATCATATCATCAACATATACTTCTATCTCGTGATAAATCATATCATGAAACAAAGCTACCATAGCACGTTGATATGTTGCCCCAGTGTTCTTCAAACCAAATGGCATTACTTTGTAACAAAAGGAGCCCCACTGTGTGACAAACATAGTCTTCTCCATATCTTCATGTTCCATCTTAATTTGATTGTAACCAGAGAAAATATCCATAAAAGATAATACCTTATGCTGAGCAGTGTTGTCTACCAGAACATCAATATGTGGAAGCGGAAAATCATCTTTGGGGATGGCTTTGTTCAAATCCCTATAATCCACGCACATGTGTACTTTACCATCTTTCTTAGGCATCGGTACCACATTTGCAACCCATTGAGGATAAGAAGTGACATCTAGGAACCCTGCATCAAATTGTTTCATCACTTCAGCTTTAATCTTTTTTGACATTTCAAGACGCATACGACGAACTTTCTACTTTATTGGACGACAACCTTCCTTCATTGGTAGACGGTGAACCACAATATCAGTATCAAGCCCTGGCATATCTTCATAAGACCAAGCAAATATTTTCACATAATCATGTAGCATCTGAATCAACTTGTTCTTAACACTGTCTTCTAATTTAGCTCCTATCTTGACATCTTTCCTGTCTTTCTCAGTTCCCAGATTTACAACTTCAATTGGTTCTTCATGTGGCTGTATTACTTTCTCTTCTTGTTGTAGCAACCTAGCAAGCTCTACAGGCACTTCACAATCTTCCTTATTTCCATCCTCGGCTTGATAGATCGGATTCTCGAAGTCATAATTAGAAATAGCAGAACTGTTACCAACGGGATCCAGAGTGGATGAGGATCTGCATTTTAGAGACGTGTGTGTGTGTAAGAACACATAGATTTTTTATTAAAAAAAAGACAAGGAGCGCAATATTTACGAAAGCAAAAATGTCCATTGATTTTATTGAATGAAAATATGCAAATGAAATGACATCCCTAACAAGCATACCATTGTGCCTCGGGTAAGGCACAAGGTTTAAGAGTTTTTAATTGTTCCAAATTACAAAACCAAAAACAAGAAAAGAAAAAATAGCATTTACTCCTGACTAAAGGAGATAGGAATAATATCTTCGGCCTTCCAAATATTGAGCCCACTTCCAATGGTAGGAAAGATCCAATTTCTAGGTTGCAGTCTTCAGCAGAGTCTTCCACAACATTGACTTGATCCTTTTGAACTCCCTTGTTGGTGATACGAATAGCACGAGCACGATGAACAACCTTCTGAGTCTCTATAGTAAAACCCAAACCAAACTTGTCAGACTTGTAAGGAATGTCAGGAAGCTGACCCCAAATAGTACAACCACCTTCTTCAACCACAGCTCTAGCATCCTTCAAAGAGGCCATTGTAGGAGGTACTTTAGTAATAACAAGAACTGGTTTAGCAGCAAAGACAGACTCAGCAGTGGGAACAATCTAAGGAACCACTTCAAATGTTTGGCAAGGAGTCTCAACAAATTCACCCTCCATCTCAACATACTTAAAAGTATTCACATGACCGACCATATACTCTTCTTCATCGTAAATAGTGACAATCTTGCTTTTCACTGGATATTTTAGCTTCTGGTGTAAAGTGGAAGTCACGACAACTGCCCCCTATATCCAGGGGCGCCCGAGCAAGCAAGAATAGGCAGGACGAATATTCATCACATAGAAAATGGAATCAAAGACTTTAGAACCTACTTTGATTGGAAGATCAACTTCTCTGTGCACCATTATTCTTGAGCCATCAAAGGCTCTCACCACTACGTTACTAGGCCTTAGCACAACATCTTCAAAATTAAGTTTGTCCAGAACATCCTTTGGTAACACATTTAATGAGGAACCATTATCCACCAAAACATGAGCCAGAGTAATGCCCCTACACTCAATGGAGATGTGAATAGCTCTGTTGTGGTTTCTCTTGGCAAGAGTTAAATCAGCATCAGAAAAGCCTAAGCCATTGTCAATTGTTAAATTAGAAACACAATTTTCAAACTGGTCCACAGAGATTTCATATGGTATAGGAGCATACTTTAGGAATTTTACCAAAGCCTTAGCATGGGCTTCAGAGCATAACAACAGAGACAGCATAGAGATCTTAGAGGGAGTATGCCCCAACTGTTCAACAATATTATAATCACTCTTGTAGATGATCTTCAGTACTTCTTTCATCTGCTTAGAGAGATCTTCAGTAGCCGGTGTTTCAACCTGAACAGGCTCAATCACTGGTCCTTTGCCTCGAGCTTCAGTACTTGGCCCGTAGTTAGAAATACGAGTTGGAGCAGTAGCAGTCTTTGATGTGTCTTCTGGAGAGAAAATCCTTCCACTTCTAGCAACCTTACTAGTTCCAACAATATTTTCGATATAAGGATTAGTATCTGTAGCATGTATATCAGTTAAAGGCTCTTGCTTGACACCATGGATAGAAACATCATAACCATAATTCCATGGGATAGCCTTGTCTGAAGAATATGTAATTGGACCGGGAGTAGTAATAATTAGGGGAGCCACCTTTGGCTCAGCAATAATCTTCACATGACCCTTAGAAGTGATCCTCACAGGAGTCTTAGTAACCATAGACACGTCTTCAAGTTTCATATCTTGGGATAGACCTTCACATAAACTCTCCACAGAAGGGGTCTTCTCAAACAATATAGTACGGTTGTTCATCAAACACTGAATACCTTTTTTCAGCTTCCAACAACCATTGGATTGAGCGACATAGTAAAAACAGTCTTTATTGAAACCTGAAAATAAATCGGCTTGCAACAGTTTCTTCTTAACATTGGACATGGGAATAGTCAAATAAGTCACAGTAGAAACATAAGAACCATCATCAACAACATTAACAGTATTCTCATGTTTGGGCATAGGAGCAGTAATCACATTAGGAGTCTCAGGAGGATCAAACTCAATTTCTCCAACATCAATCATATCCTGAATCTTATTCTTCAACGCCCAACAATTATTAGTATCATGTCCAGGGCAGTTAGAGTGATATGCGCACCTTGTATTGGGATTATAGAGAGGAGAGGTAGTATTGGGATTCTGAGGAGGGTCCCTCAAAGTAAAGGGGAACTAAACATATGTTGCAGAGCTTGAGCCAACGACATATTGATCTTCATAAATTGCCTCTTAGGCATACCTTTCTTAGGTTGATTATTTTGTTGCTAATTTTGTTGCATAGGTTTAGGATTAGAGATTAGGACTGCTCCCACATATTGGTTGTTCTTATTACGACCCTGTTAGCCATACACAACATTGGATTCCTTCTTCCCATTAGAAGGCTTCTTGGTGGTACTTGAAGAGACAACCATTTCTATTTATCATTTCGTATTCCACCTTCCACATGTTCTCCAGTCATTATCAGCTCAATGAAACCAGATGATGAACTTCCAATTATATGACTGTAGAAAGGACCAGTTAACGTACTCATGAACATGTCAGCTAATTCCCTGTCAGTCAAAGGAGGTTGAACTCTGCTTGCAAGATCTCTCCACTTCTGGGCATACTCCTTGAAACTTTCTTTAGAACCCATAGACATGCTTTGGAGTTGCATGCGAGTCGGCGCTAAATCAGAGTTATATTGATATTTCATATAGAAGTCCTCAACAAGATCATTCCAAGTGCGAATGTTGGTACTCTCAAGTTGATAATACCCTTCCAATTGAGCTCCAGATAAACTCTCCTGGAAGAAATGAATCCACAACTTCATATCAGCGGTATATGGCTGGATCCTTCGGACATAAGATCTCAAATGTAGCTTTGGACATGAAACACCATCATATACCACAAAAGTATGAACTTTGAAACCAATAGGGATGACAACTCCAGAAATCAAACTTAGATCTTCAAAATCTAATCTAGGAGTCTTCTGCAATTCCATGGCATTCACACGGTCTTCTAGTAACTTATATTTCTCATCTCCAATCGAATCATGGTAATAATTCTCCTCATAATCAGAATTCCCAATAGTACCACATAAACTTTCTTCTTCTTTCGCAGAATCTTCATCTCCAGGGTTTTCAACCTTATCATCTGTCTTGATTGGAGCTTTGAACCTTCTACCCAGGTTGATGAAGCCAACTGGTTTTCTGGTCTTCTTCTTCTTCTTGGGCAGGAGTGCCTTCAGCTCTTCTTGTCCATTGTACAAGTTCAAGATCATCTCTTGGAATTGGGAGTTCTGAGCTTGCAGATCCTTGACAGATTGTTCGAGAGCCATTTCTGCTAAAATAAACAGTGATAAAATGAGAAACCTATGGTGGAAACCTGTTATGCAATGATATGGTATCTAGATGCATATGCAATGTTTTCAAGGACCACATACGATTTAAATTTGTTAAAAAAAAAACAAAAAAAAAAACTTCATTAGTAAGTTTGAAATGATATTTCCCCTTGGGCTTACAATGAAAGAAAATAAGAAAAAAGTACAAATAAAATAAACATATGAGATTCAAGTTTTCCATGGACGCTTCCTCTTTGTGTTGAGATATGTTTTAAGATTCCGTTCCTTGTGAAGTTGCTTCGTTAGCTCCAACACCTTTTCTTTATGACCATGGAACTGAGCCTCAAAAGTATCTCTTTCCTCTTTCATTTTAATCCAATATTTCTGTTAGAACAATTATGGTTCTGAACCTCTAAGTGTTTTGATGATAACAAAGCTTTTCATATTAGAAGTTCTAATGAATATATTTACTCTTGTGTAGAAGACAATCTTATTTAAGTAAACCGTACGAGCTAAGAAGATTCATTATAGAAGATACTCTCAAAGGAGAATCCAGCATTAAATAAGTATATTTATTGGCTGCGCATCTTTTATTTATTATCTCTGATCTCCGCTTAGAAGATGCTGGTATCCTTATTAAAGACATTAATTAAAGAATATTTTAATTAATGAACAAAGACAAGTATCTCTACTTATGGAAGGAATTTATGATATTAAAGTCTATCCTAATTTAATTCAAGATGTCTCCAACGGCTACTTTCTCAAGAACTATATAAAGGACTCCATTTGAAGAAATCAGGAACGCAACGCATCTCATAATATTCACGCAAACCAATTAAATCATATTGTGCTTATTATTGTAACTTTCACTTAGTGATACTTGCTTATCAAGAAGCATTCTAAGTTACTTCTTTATTATATTTTTGTAATAGTTATTCTTTTCCTTGAGTGACTAAGTTTAGTCAGAAGACTCAAGAGGACATTGACTATAGGTCTTTGTGTGTATTCTTATTGAATAGTGGATTAAGACCTCAGTAGAGGCAAAATCACCTTGGCGGGTGGACTGGACGTAGTTTGAGTTCAAACGAACCAGGATAAATTAAACGTGTCATTAGAAGTTATTTTTAATTGTTAAAGAAAACCCAATTCCAACCCCCCCTTCCTTGTGTTTTGCGCACCTTCAATTGGCATCAGAGCGCTAGGTTCTGAGTATTACACTTAACCGTGTCAGTAAAAGATCCAGAAGTTAAACACATGGCAGAAACTGGAATTAACAACAATGACTATCAGAATGACAAGATCAATGCTAAACCTCCAATATTCAATGGTGACAATTTTGACTACTGGAAGGATGTTCTGGAGAGTTTCTTTCTAGCTCTAGATGGAGATCTCTGGGACATGGTGACAGATGGATACATTCATCCTGTTGGAGCAGAAGGTCAGAAGATTGAAAGAAAAAATATGACAGCTCAACAGAAGAAGGAATTCAGAAATCATCACAAAGCTAGGACCATACTTATAAGTGCCATCTCTTACACAGAATATGAGAAGATCACAAACAGGGATTCAGCTAAACACATGTTTGATTCTCTGAGGATGACACATGAAGGCAACTCTCAAGTCAAGGAGACTAAAGCTCTAGCTCTCATCCAGAAGTATGAAGCTTTCAAGATGGAAGAAGATGAAACCATTGAAAAAATGTTTTCAAGGTTCCAAATCCTGGTAGCTGGACTAAAAGTTCTGGACAAAGGCTACTCAACAGCAGATCATGTGAAGAAAATCATCAGAAGTTTACCAAAAGCTTGGAGGCCCATGGTCACTGCTTTAAAGTTATCAAAAAATCTGAATGAAATTTCCTTAGAAGAACTGATCAGCTCCTTGAGAAGTCATGAGATTGAGTTAGAAGAGGATGAACCCCAGAAGAAAGGTAAGTCTGTAGCTCTTAAATCTAACAAACATGTTTCTAAAGCTTTACAGGCAGAAGAAGAAGAAAGCTCTGGATGTTCATCAGAAGAAGATGAATTATCTCTCCTATCAAGAAGAGTTCAACAACTCTGGAAGCATCGTCAGAAGAAGTTCAGAAATACCAGAAGAACAAATAATTATTCTGAATCAACATCTGGTCACAAGAAACCCAGAAGCAAAGAGGTTGTGTGCTACGAATGCAAAGAACCAGGACACTATAAAAGTGAATGTCCAAAACTTCAGAAAGAAAAACCCAGAAACAAATTCAACAGAGAAAAGAAAAAGAGTCTCATGGCAACATGGGATGATTCTGAATCATCTGAAGCAGAGTTGGATTCTGAAGATGAACAAGCTAATATTGCATTAATGGAAAATATACCAGAAGATGATCACTCATCAGAATCAGAGTTAGAATCAGATTCAGAAGAGGTATTTTCTAAATTTTCTAGACCTCAGTTAGAAGCTAGCCTCTCAGAAATTCTTGAAAAATATCAGAAGCTTCAATTCAAATACAAAGACATTAAACAAAGTCTAGTATCTGAATTAGAAGAAGTTAGAAAACTAAAAACAGAAAACTCTGAGCTGAAAGAAAACCTCTTTGAATGTAAAAACTCTTTTGAGAAACTTAAAGCTCAGAAGAAATCTGAATTAGAAGATCTAATCAACTCTGATAATATCATAAAACAATATGATTATAGCTTTCAACAATTTTTTACTAAAAGCTTAGGTAGAAGTAAGATTGCTTCTATGATCTATGGTGTTAGCAGAAATGAAAGAAGAGGCATAGGCTATGTGAAAAATAAAGAAACTCTGAAGCTAAAAAATATTGATGACATTGTCATAAATACTAATACTCCTCTAAGTTCTCATTTCACCTATGGTCATAATCATGATCTTATATACACTAGTGAGTCATCTTGTTCTACAAGTTCTGATTTAAAAACTAAAATGAATCAGAAGTTTGTAAAAACTAACAAACAAGGACCCAGAAGAATATGGGTACCCAAGGATAAAATTGTGTATGTTGTAGATGTCTTTAACAGCAAAACTGAAACACCAATCATGGTACATGGACTCTGGATGCTCACGTCACATGACGGGAAGAAAGCATATGTTCCAAAGTCTTGAATTAAAAGATGGAGGCCACGTAGGTTTTGGAGGCAATCAAAAAGGAAGAATAATTGGCTCCGGAACTATTGGTAATGGAAATCTTCCCTCTATCTCTAATGTTCTACTTGTAGAAGGATTAATGCATAATTTATTATCCATAAGTCAATTAAGTGATAATGGCTATGACATAATCTTCAATCAAAAGTTCTGTAAAGCTGTTAGTCAGAAAGATGGAACAATCCTCTTTAGTGGAAAGAGAAAGAACAACATTTATAAAATAAAGCTTTCAGAATTAAAAATTCAAAATGTAAAATGTCTAATGTCTGTGGAAACTGAGCAATGGGTCTGGCACAGAAGATTGGGACATGTTAATATGAGAAGATTATCTCAACTTAACAAACTCAATCTAGTCAGAGGACTTCCAAATTTGAAGTTCAACTCAGAAGCTCTGTGTGAAGCATGTCAGAAAGGCAAATTTTCAAAAATTGGTTTTAAAGCTAAAAATGTTGTATCTTCCTCTAGACCATTAGAACTTTTGCACATTGACTTGTTTGGACCAGTGAAAACTGCTTCTGTCAATGGCAAAAAGTATGGATTGGTGATCGTAGATGACTTCAGCAGATGGACATGGGTAAAGTTTCTTAGACACAAGGATGAGTCAATTGCTGTATTTTCTAACTTCTGCAAACAAGTTCAAAATGAAAAAGAATCTAAAATCATTAAAGTCAGAAGTGATCATGGTGGAGAATTTGAAAATAAACAATTAGAATCATTTTTTAATGAAAATGGCATCTCTCATGATTTTTCTTGTCCTAGAACTCCACAACAAAATGGGGTTGTAGAACGTAAAAATAGAACATTACAAGAGATGGCCAGAACCATGATAAATGAAACTAATATGGCTAAACACTTTTGGGCAGAAGCAGTAAATACAGTATGATATATTCAGAATAGAATCTCTATAAGACCTATTCTTGAAAAGACTCCTTATGAATTGTGGAAGAACAGAAAGCCCAACATTTCATATTTCCATCCTTTTGGATGTATTTGTTTTATGTTAAATACTCTTGATACTCTGAATAAATTTGATTCTAAGGCACAAAAGTGTTATATGTTAGGATACTCTGAACGTTCTAAGGGATACAGAGTATACAATACAGAAACACGAATTGTGATAGAATCAATTCATGTCAGATTTGATGATAAGCTTGGTTCTGAAAAACCAAAGCAGAATGAATTTTCTGCAGATATAGAAGTAGAAATCTCTACAAACAGAACTTCTAAAGATCAATCATCTAAAGATCAAAACAATACAATTTCTCCAACAACATCTGAAGAACCCATCCAGAAGAAGCTATCCAGAAGCAATATTAATCACCCAGAAGATAAAATCTTGGGAAAGAAAGATGAACCAATCAGAACAAGATCTTCATTCAAAAACTCTGAAGAGACGTTAATGGGACTTGTCTCTCTGATTGAACCATCTTATGTAGAAGAAGCTCTCTCAGAAAATGATTGGATTCTGGCTATGCAAGAAGAACTAAATCAATTCACCAGAAATGATGTGTGGGATCTAGTTCCTAGGCCCAGAGGATTCAACATCATTGGCACCAAATGGGTATTCAGAAACAAGCTAAATGAGCAAGGAGAAGTTGTCAGAAACAAAGCAAGACTGGTTGCACAAGGTTATAGTCAACAAGAAGGAATTGACTATACAGAAACCTATGCACCAGTCGCCAGGTTAGAATCAATCAGACTTCTAATATCATTTGGTGTAAATCATAATATTATTCTATATCAAATGGATGTCAAAAGTGCATTTTTAAATGGTTATATTGATGAAGAAGTGTATGTACACCAACCCCCTGGTTTTGAAAATACAAAATTTCCAGAACATGTTTACAAACTCAAAAAATCATTATATGGTTTAAAACAAGCTCCCAGAGCTTGGTATGAAAGACTAAGTAATTTTATTCTGGAAAATAAGTTCATCAGAGGGAAAGTGGATACAACTCTTTTCAGTAAAAACATTAAAAATGATCTTCTGATATGTCAAATTTATGTAGATGATATAATTTTTGGTTCTACTAAGAGTGCCTTGGGAAAGGAATTTGTTAAATCTATGCAGGCAGAATTTGAAATGAGCATGATGTGAGAACTAAAGTTCTTTCTGGGAATTCAAATAAATCAAACATCAGAAGGAACATATATCCATCAAAGCAAATACGTAAAAGAACTTCTGAAGAAATTTGACTTATCAGAAAGCACTATATCTAAAACTCCTATGCATCCTACTTGTATCTTGGAGAAAGAAGAGGTAAGTAAGAAAGTAGATCAAAAGCTCTACAGAGGTATGATTGGATCTCTTCTCTATCTAACTGCTTCTAGACTAGATATTCTATACAGTGTATGTTTATGTGCTAGATTCCAATCAGATCCTAGAGAAACTCACTTAACAGCAGTTAAGAGAATCTTTAGATATCTGAAAGGTACTAGTAATCTTGGTCTGTATTACAGAAGATCAGAAGAGTATAAACTTGTAGGATATTGTGACGCTGATTTTGCTGGAGACAGAACAGAAAGAAAAAGTACTTCTGGAAGTTGTCAATTTCTAGGAGACAATCTAATATCTTGGTCTAGCAAAAGACAGCCAACCATAGCATTATCAACTGCAGAAGCTGAATACATTGCAGCAGCTGGATGCAGTACTCAGATGCTCTGGATGAAAAATCAGCTTGAGGATTTCAATATCTATGAGAGTAACATTCCCATCCTCTGTGACAATACTTCTGCTATTTGTCTCTCTAAAAATCCAATTTTACATTCTAGAGCTAAACACATAGAAGTTAAACATCACTTCATTAGGGACTATACTCAGAAGGGAATTTTAATGTTAAAATTTATAGACACAAATCACCAATGGGCTGATATTTTTACAAAACCCCTTTCTGAAGATAGATTTAATTTCATACTAACTAACCTTAGCATGAAGTTATGTCCAGAATGAAAATGCTTTAATCATATGTTTTTATCATCTAGAAGTTCTGATATTTATCTTCTATATGATTATCTCAGAAGATGCTATGCTCTAATTGTTTCATTCTTAGAACTTCTATTCAAAGGATTAACTTGCATATCTTCAAATCAACAAGTGTCAACAAGGCTCTAAGGATTTCCATCAGAATTAAAACAAGTGTCCAAATTCTAAATAGTGACAGAACATGCCTTGGTAACTGTTCTCTCAGAAGGACAACTGTTGAGATTCTGGAATCTGATACGGCTAGGTTTGACACCAAAAAGGCATGAAAATCTCTTGGGTAACTGTTCCAGAATTGTTTACGCATTACCCTATGTCAGCGCATTTAATGCTTTTAATCATTATGTTTTTAAACTTAAATTTTCCCACTAATTTCTCAACTAATTAAATGCTTTATTTTTCTATATATGTCAAGTGTCTCTCTCACTTTCAACTTTTACCCGTATTTTACTCATACTGAATTTTCTTAACCTCACTCTTGCTTCTTCTCTAAATTTTTTTTCAAAAACCCTAAAACCTTCGAATTTCATCTTAGTAACTAATGGCTTCATCTTCTCAACGCAAAGATTTTTCTGACGTGTACTATGTTGAGCCCACAAAGACTCTCTCAACTCCCACAGACAAATTGGAAGTCCTGTGTGAGTTATTTGTGGATTTTGAAAGTTTAAAGGAAAATGGTTTTGATCTCCTCCCGTATGTTGAAGCTCAGGGCTGGGATAAGTATTTTGACAGATTAATGGGACCAGTCTTTCCTAAACTGGTTAAAGAATTCTGGGTTTATGCATCATCAAACGACGCACAGGTTACTTCTTATGTGCTTGGTAAAAAGGTGGTTATCTCTGAAGACCATCTTGCTAAACTTCTTGAAGTTGATGGAAATGGTATCAAATGCAGTGACATGGACAAAGCGTCTGATACTGCTGTGATAGCAAAAGAAATTTTTACCTCTGGAAAACCCTCCAACAAAATCAAAGACTTGAAGACTCCTCTCCGTATTTGGGCAAAAATCATTCTTGGGACAATCTGTCACAGGAAACCTACCAACTCTCCAGATTACATCAACCTGGACCAACAATTTCTTCTCTACTTCATTGCTAAAAAGAAGAAGATCAACCTTGCACACACTCTCTTCCAGAATCTTAGAGTCAGTGTGAAGGAAACCAGAGATGGTGAGAAGACCAAAAGGGATTGGATTCCTTTTGGACGTATTATTTCTGATATACTCTACCAAAACAAGCTGGTAGACTTTCTAGCAGAGTTGAAGCAAACTGAACTTCTAAAAACAGATGTTGGCAAACCTCTGAATGCTAAGAACCTGAAAAAGATGAAGTTCATTACATCTATTCAGCAAGAACCTGTTCTTCATTCTAGAGAAGTAATCAGCACCAGAAGGATCCCATTGGAAGACTTTCCTCTCTTCTACTCTGACACACCCGCAGATGTTGTAGTTAACTACCTGGATATCTGCAAGCAACAAGGTATGGAAACTCAGTTCAAGCTTACTGAACTCAAACAGAGTGCTCCAGATGCTGCTTCTGTAAGGCTCAAGAAGAGAAAGACTGCTGAAGGACCTTATCAGAAGATGCCAAAATCATCTAGAACATCAGGTAAATCTTCTGCCTCTAACTCTGAATTCATTTCTGTAGTAGAAGCAGTAAATGTAGAAGTGTCTGAACTACCTTCTAGCACCTTACCTTCTAGCCAACCATCTTCTGCTGATATTCCCTCTGAACAAATTCCTGCTTCTGAACCACCTCAAAATGTTAATCCCATTCAAACTGAAATCCCTGCAACTTCTGCAGTAGCATCCATCCTCTCATCATTATATCCACCAGAAACTGAAACCCATCAACAACAAACTATTTCCGTTTTTGACATACCCATTGATAATACTCCACTATCTGATATTGATCGCTCTCCAACAACTGAAACACAAACTGCTTTGCAAGATGCTCTAGATCTTGATCTTGAACATTTTCAAGACTCAGATTCTGTCCAACTTCCATCCCCTGAACATGCACCCAGAATATCTCCCACAAGAGAAAGCTCGTTATCCTCTTATATGCCTACACCACCAAATTCACCTACTGTCATAAACATTCCTGATACTCCAGAAGAAACTGAAAATGAAAATCCTCTCAGAACATCTGTTGATTTTGAAGCACTACAAAAATTGTCCTCCGTATCAAACAAAAGAGCAATACCCATACCAAAACCAAAACCATCTAGAACAGACATTTCTGCTTTACTTCTTGCTTTTGAAACAGGCTTGAAATTAAAGTTAGAGGATCTGAAGTCTGCTTGCTCAGAGCTTACAGATCCAGCTGCTTCTGATTTTCTGTGGGCTACCCTCAGAAAGTGGTTTAATGCTGAGTCCAAAAGACTTAAGGACATCTGCTACGATGTTGCTCACCAGAACTTCTGTGAGTACCTTCAAGCAGTAGTCTCAAATGTTGAACAGGCTAAACCTCTTCTGCTGGATAACAAGCCCTGGACAGAGTCAGAACCTCTGGATGGACTCTCAGCACTTCAAATGGTCTTGGTATCTTCTATAGAAGAGAATGCTGATGAACCTGATACTCAAGCTGCTCCAGAAGCTGAAGAACCTCTGGCTACAGATTTTGTTCTGCAAACTCTACAAGAACTGAAGAAGGAAAATCAGCTGGTGAAAGAACGTCTGGATAAGCAAGAAGAAACCACTGCTGATATGAAGACATTACTTAGCAAGCAAGTGGAATCTTCATCAGATATAAAATCTTTGTTGGCGACCTTAGTCACTAAGATGAACTCCTAAAATTTTTTTTGCTTATCTTCTGCATTACCTGTTCTGTTGTTTTATCTTCTGCTTCTGCGTAACTCCTTGAACTTCTACTGGTTTTGTTTTTGCTTATAATTTTTAATATATTGGTTACCTTTTATTTTGTTTTTTTTTTTCACTTTCTCTAATTCTTTTTGATTATGACAAAAAGGGGGAGAAACGTAAATGATTCTGATCCATAGCAGTTTACCATAATCTGCCTCTTACATATAATTCTAATAAAACTATTTGAGTTGTTATCATGAAAAGAAACAGGTCAAGTAATCAACTCAGGGGGAGCTAAGAATCATGGAACATCTGAAAGAATTCTTCTTCTAATCAAAGGGAGTTCACTTAAATTCATTAAACTCTATTCTCTTTATTTAAAATGTTTTGTCATCATCAAAAAGGGGGAGATTGTTAGAACAATTATGGTTCTGAACCTCTAAGTGTTTTGATGATAACAAAGCTTTTCATATTAGAAGTTCTAATGAATATATTTACTCTTGTGTAGAAGACAATCTTATTTAAGTAAACCGTACGAGCTAAGAAGATTCATTATAGAAGATACTCTCAAAGGAGAATCCAGCATTAAATAAGTATATTTATTGGCTGCGCATCTTTTATTTATTATCTCTGATCTCCGCTTAGAAGATGCTGGTATTCTTATTAAAGACATTAATTAAAGAATATTTTAATTAATGAACAAAGACAAGTATCTCTACTTATGGAAGGAATTTATGATATTAAAGTCTATCCTAATTTAATTCAAGATGTCTCCAACGGCTACTTTCTCAAGAACTATATAAAGGACTCCATTTGAAGAAATCAGGAATGCAACGCATCTCATAATATTCACGCAAACCAATTAAATCATATTGTGCTTATTATTGTAACTTTCACTTAGTGATACTTGCTTATCAAGAAGCATTCTAAGTTACTTCTTTATTATATTTTTGTAATAGTTATTCTTTTCCTTGAGTGACTAAGTTTAGTCAGAAGACTCAAGAGGACATTGACTATAGGTCTTTGTGTGTATTCTTATTGAATAGTGGATTAAGACCTCAGTAGAGGCAAAATCACCTTGGCGGGTGGACTGGACGTAGTTTGAGTTCAAACGAACCAGGATAAATTAAACGTGTCATTAGAAGTTATTTTTAATTGTTAAAGAAAACCCAATTCCAACCCCCCCTTCCTTGTGTTTTGCGCACCTTCAATTTCTGCAGCTCTTCTAGATCCGTAGGCATGTTAGAATGAAGAATGGTATAAGGAACATCTCTTTCAACAATTGGCTCAACAGTTACTGATAGGACAAAAAGATATGGCATCATAAGAGTCTGAGCACGGGATCGTACCCATTGAGGTATGGTTCCAGAGGGATGGAGTGCTTTGGTTCCAAAGTATTGTTGTTAATCTTATTCACCGTGCTCCAAGCTCGTATAAACCTTTGACGGTAACCTTGAAGATCGTTGACATAATCGAGCACGATACCTTGAATAATCATATCATAAGGATCATTACTCCGAGCATAACCAAACTGACGTAGTGCTAAAGAAGGATTGTAAGTAATGCCCCCTCTTATGCCAAGGAGTGGCACATTAGGGAACTCTCCACAACGGTCAATGATAGTAATATTCTCCATAGATCGGGAACACCAATGAATGTTTTAATGAGAGAGTGACATTATCCTTTTAGACCACCTCCCACCTTGTTCATTCTTCATTACAGATCGAGGAAGGTGTGAATAAACCACCTTGATAGTAGAGGTATACAACACATCAGAGTTCCTCGCGCCTTCGTAGTACGAGTGTGAAGATAGTGCAAGATATCTCCAAGCAAGGTAGGCACCTGATTGTGAGTCAGAAATATGTTGATCGCGTGCACGTCTATGAATTGGTCTTGATTAAGGAACAATACCAAACCATAAATTAACAAGGCTAAGATCTCCTCAAAAGCATCATAACTCATAGCATCCAAGAACACCTGATCCTTCTCTATCAATAACTTTGCAAGAATATCCTTAACTTCGCTCCTTGTTTCTAGGACAATGTCTTATTTCTTCAGATGTAAGGCTGCTGTAATAATTTATAGTTTAGGCTCCTTCTCTAAGCCTGTGAAAGGTTTCTGATCAAGGATAGGTACACCAAGTATTTTGGAGAATTCTTCCATTGTAGACACCATCTGATAATCATGGAATGTGAAGCAATGGTGTTTAGGGTCAAATAACTAGAATAAGACACATCATGTCTTCATTGAACCCTGAAGTAACCAAATCAAGTAGATAACCATGCTTCTTGATGAATTGGGAGCTTTCAGAAACTTTTGAGACCAACTCCTTAAGCTTGGAGGGTATCCTTACAAAATTGACCCGGATAGTGTTCCTACGAGTGGAAGCCATAACCTGCAACAAAGAACAAAGATAAATCCTTCATACCTTGAAATGGTTAGCGGGAATATTATGTTTATGATGTCATGATGTTATGATGTTATGCTCATACACAAACAAGTGGCACACACAAACAAATCACACAATAGACCTTAGGTTTAAAGGCTTGCATGAAGTTCATAGGTAAGTACCCTCTGTTGCACACTAATTTTTTCCCTATGTTTTCTTTGCATCTTCATCTGCATCTTGCATACAAACAAGATCACACTAGTTACTCGGTTCTTCTCGGGTTAGGTTTATGCCTCGCAGGGGATCACCGTTGTCTTTAATTACTTTATTTATTTATGTTTACTAACCATTAATCAAAATCCAAAAAAATATTTTGTTTCCTTTTACTAACCTTTTTCAAGAAGAGGAACCATTGAAAATGCCAAAAATAGCAGTCCTGCAGCTCGAGTAAAATTCATAGACAAGAGTCAAAATTGATCCGCAAATAATTCAAATTTATTTGATCAAGGATTTCCCAAGTTAATTGATTCATTCAAAGGATTTCCAAGGATCATGTGTTTATTTCCATGCCTTCTTCGACGTACAAAAGAATCGGGCCACAACAACCAAGCAGCCTCATTTGAATAAAATATTCAAATTTTGGCTTGGTTAACCGGTTAACCATATGCCTTAACCAGTTAACCAGTGCGAAATTTTAATATTTTATTCAAATTCAGAACCCTTTGACCATTGATTTAATTGGAATATTCTAAGATCCATTGGTTTCTGATTTCTCTATATCACTTTGATCATTTCCTACCATAAACCCTCATTAATCACCACTCTTTTCCATTTCCCACCAAAATTGCAATTACCAAGCCTAATTTTAATTACCAAAGCAAGCTCCATTCCACCAAATTCCCATACCTAAAGTCTTTAAATAGGACCATAATTTCATTCATTCACCAAGCGTTTGATAGCCACAAAACCTCTTGCAAAATACTCCCCCAACACAAATATTCTCCAAAGCTCACTTTCTTTCTTTTGAAGTTATCAAGAATTCACATTGAATTCTTAACTAACTTAAGCTAAACCTTCATCCTTTCCTTCTTTTTTTCATCAATTTCAGTAGATCTAAGCTTGATTTGGTCCAATTTGAAGAAGTGCTTTTGGTAATTCATCTTTCTCCATAAACCCATATTCACAATCAACATTCAAGATATAGATTTTTGGTGTCTTTGTTTCTAGATCCTTTGGATCTTTATTTGTTGTTTGATTGTTGGGATTCCACAGTATTTTGGTTTTAAAATTCGTGCAAATTTAGATCATGATCATCAAATGTTTGAGAAAAGGTTTCAAAATGGATCATGCTAAATTTTCTACATTTTTCTGCTTCTGGTACATCGTTAACCGGTTAACCATTTTTAGTTCAAATTGGTTAACTGGTTAACCATCTTTAAATTTGCGCAGATTTTTCCTGCGTTAACCGGTTAACCCATTTGGTTAACCGGTTAACGCAAGTCAAAATGGTGTTTTTAGTTTGTTTCAAGCCTCTTTCTGGTTCTTCTTTCTTCTTCTTCTTCCTCCTTTTTTATTTTTACCTTGGGAAGCACTTTTGGGAGTGATTTCTCCTTAATTGTAATGAACTTTGGGTGTATATTAGAGTAGTTAATGTTCATTAATTCAAAACTACCTTTTAGTGGATTATTCAATTCATTTAAGGTACGTTGCGTTAGTGATACATTTTAATGCTTGAATCCATCGAGATGAGTGATTGAACTTAAGGATGGAAGAATACCATGAGTGCGGCTCAATTTGGTATTCACCTTTAGTTTTGTGTGGTATTGCGTCCGGATAGTGATTCACATATTGTTTATCTCGCATGCATTAGCACTAACATTATGCACCTTAATTGGTGGTGGCCAGCCTTATTTGTAGGGTAATTACTTCGTAAATTACTCGGCGATTGCTTAACATAGAACTAAATGTGTCCCGACTTCGAAATAAAAATCTAATTGGGTACTTGCACTTTTATGGACCGGATCTCTTGTTGATCATGTAATCCCAAAGTGGTTAATCATATTGCATTAAGAATCGAGACTTATGAATGTTTGATGCGTAGGTGCTTTGGGTCTCCCAATCGCCTTTCAAATTTCATTGAATTTGGTACGGTTTGCCTTGATTAATCGCTATAGTGTAAGATGCTAAGCGGATCCGGTTGCCCTTTCGATTTTGGTTGCTCTTTTTGGTTGTGGTTGATTAAGTTCACCATGCCATTATTATTATGTAAATATTATTATACTATTATTATTATTAATATTTTAGATTCTTGCACTTTAATTACTTTTTCTACTAACATTTAAATTCTTGCACTTTTATCACTTTTATTTTATTATACTTTATTATGCTTTATTCATCCATATCATGTTTATTATTTGCTCTTATTTTGTTGTTGATTTTCCATATGTCTATTTGGACACACAAACATTAATAAAGGATTAAACTTCTAAAAAACTTGTGACTCTAATTTGTGGACTATTGGTTACTATCCTTGGCTTTGGAATGAAGATTTGGACTTAAATTCTTAGGACACATTTTCTTTGCCTTGATCTTCATAAAGTTGGAATTTGCCTTTATTTGGCCATTTGCTAGCTTATAAGGATGGAACTCTTATGCTCATAATTTGAAACGTCATCAAGTTTGGCTAGATCTTTCTTCCCTTATCTTCTTACTTTCTTTTTTTAGGATAGTCCCTTCATCTCTTCCCCTTCTTTAATTTTCAAAATCTTCTCCCTTTTTCAAAGGATTCTTTTTTTTTAATCATCACCTCTTTAATTAACAAAACTTTGACTTTTGTCAAGTGTATTTTACTCTTTTTTCCTTTTCTTTAAAAATCAATGAATCTAATCATATTGACCCTAATTCAAAAAATAAAAATAATCAAACTCATTCAAGTTGTTTTGTGCCTTTGTGCCCTTTTGTTTATTTTCTTTAAAAGAGTGCCGATTATGAGTCATTATTCTCTAGTCGGGTGCAAGTCTCTCAATCCCCATGGTTGTAGTTTGATGTAATTGAGTCTATTGTCATTCGTGGGGGTTTAGTGACATACCTGTTGAATGTGGACCCTTGATCTTGTGGACTTTCGTTGACTCCCGCGCGAATGAAGGGCCTGGATCTCTCATTAAACCCTAATTCAGATTAATTAGGTTAATTAATTGGATTTAAAATTTGAATTTCCCAGAAGCAATCCCAGCCACCCAAACGCGCGCCAGTCAACTTCCGCGTGTTTAGTTTGAATCTCAGCCTTAGATCTTGCTTACTTTCCATTAAATTTCATTTTTATTTCATTTTTATTCATTTATCTTTCATATTTATTTTAAAATAGTTAGAAAAATCCTAAAAATATTTCCCTTTGCATTTTTGTTTCAAATATTTTTCTCAATCAGAAAATTATTTTTATTTTATTTTTTGCATTAAAAATTATTTTTAAATCATTTAAATGTTTATTTTTAATTAGTTAATGAGAATTAATTAATTAAAAATACATTTAGGTATTTAAAAATCACAAAAAAATTCACATAGCATTTTAAAACATTTAGAAACATTGTCCAACTCTCAAACCAAATTTCTTTTTTGTTTTTGATGCCTTTTGATCATTTTCATTGGATTTAATTTCATTTAAAGGCAATATTTTACCTCAAACTTCAAAAATTCCTTTCTGCCTAACCATTGAGAGTTGGAGGATGATTCTTTTTGCATTGCATCTTGTATAGCATGTATTTCATAGGATAAAATTGGTTTGAATTGATCTTGCATTTTCAATTTATTTAGAATTTTTCTTGTTGAAGTACCCCAAAACCCTAGCAATCTTAGGAAATTCATAACTTCCACTAGATTAAGAGTTGGATCCCCTCCTTTGGGCAGTGAGTTTTAATAGGTTTAGGGTGTCTTTGATTGCATTTTCCAATTTTTATCATGCCATTTGCTTCTGATTTTGGTTTCCCTCATTGCATTCCATCTCATTTGCATTGCATTTCATTTCTTATGCTAACATTTCAGGTGGTAAGTTGTTTGAGAAGTGAATTTGCCTTCACTTCTCACATTCTCTTCTCATCTCTTTCATAATTCATTTGTTGCATTTTGTATGTGTATTGGATTGAGCTTGCTCATTCTTGTTCATCTAACTTTCTCTCTTCAAGCAACTTGTCTTCTTAAGTGAAGCAAGTTGTCTTGCTTCTCTTTGTTTCTCCCTCCTTTCATCTGCTCCTCTCCCTGGTGGTCTCTCCTGAAGATCTTTCTCCCTTGAGCCTCATAAACCCTAGGATCTCCAAGCATGATAACAATTAGGTTTTGATTAGTCCCCACTTAGTTTTACCTTTGTGTCATCTTTGAGTCTTCTCTTCTCATCTCATAATCAGGGACTAAACCATAAAGGCTTTAAGGCTTTGTGATTAAGCTTATGCCTGCATCCTTCTATTAGGATGGAGTGTATAACTTTAATCCTAAGTGTTAAACCCTTAATGTGTTTAAATTCTTTAATCAATTCACCTAATAATCACTAAGACATCAAGCTTGTAACTTGGGCCTTGCATTAGGGTTCTAATTCTTCCTTAATTGGTTAAGAAGGACTAACCCTAGTGTTTAATGGACAAGTCCCCCTCAAGTTGTCTTACAAACCATAAAAATCACTTCTTCATTCTATCATTAACTAAAATCCACTTAATAAAGGCTTTGTTTTGTCATGAGGTTAATCCCTAATCATGGATTAAGTTGAGGAGTCTTCCTCAGCTTAAATGTTCTCATCTATTATCCTTCTATTAGGATGGTGTAATGAGTCCATTAAATCCTTGATTATGGCTTAAACTCATTACTCAACACTAAACAAAAACAACAAAAACATCTAAATAATCACAGGTAGGTTAATGATCTTAATCCTACATCATGGTAATTAAGTGTGAGATGTTGACTTCACACTTAAGGTATTCTCATTACCCCTAATCAGAGGGAGGATGTGATGAGTTTACTAATCCATTGGTTTAGGCTTAAGCTCATTAATTTATGGCAAACACAAAAAAAGAAATAAAAGATTGAAAGCACAAAACAAACAATAATCGTCTCCTTCGGGATTCTTTTCTCATCTCTTTCACTCACAAACGAGAACTCGCTTCTTCCGTCTAATGCAAGACAGTTTGCACCTGAGCCAGACAGGTCATACACTTGAGCATAGACAAGTAAGCAGTTCACAAGTCAATTTACCTTTCAGTCTCTTTAGGTCGAACTACGGTGTTCTGACTTCCTCATTGCACGAGAGGATACGTAGGCATAACTTAACGGTTATCGAACAAAAGTCTTTGTATATCCCCCCTCCTTTCAGCATCATTCTTTAAGCCTCATAGTCTTGAGCTTCCCATTCTTTCCTACACTGACACTCTAACACTTCACTTCTTTTTACACTGACACTTACATTCTATCCAGCTTTGATACACAGATAAGCACTGACACTACCCCTTTAAAACACAAATCTTTTAAGCGTGGATCCCGTCGAGTACGGCGGACAATCTGGGTGCTAATACCTTCCCAGGTTGTAACCGACCCCCTTTCTCAGTCTCTCTAGTTCGCGACCGTCTTATCCTTATCTTTTCTTAGGTCTATGCAGCATTGCCTTTCCTCCGGGATAAAAATGCCTAGTTGGCGACTCTTGTCTTCTGAGTTCACCCTTGTGTGTTCTCTCCTCTTTCGCCGACCGTTCGTGTCTGTACCCCATTTGACTTAGCTTCATTTGGTGGGAGCGACAGCTTGGCGACTCTGCTGGGGACCCTTATACTGTAACCAGGGCTTCTGGTTCTTTTGTGAGTTCTTCCTAGCGCTCGTTTGATTTGTGTTTACTGGGGTGTTATGTGCTAATTGTGTTTATATAGTTGCCTTATTTACTGCTTTATGTACAGTTATTTATTGCTTTCTTTACAGCTTTATATGTCATACTGTCATATTGTCATCTGGCTGGATCTGGTTTATTGTTTTGATGGGTGGGGTTCATTGAGAGTTTAAGGTCCTATACCTGGGACCTGAGTGACACCTAGGCTAGAGTGGTTCATGTTCTTTCCCATTCCATTTCGGTCTGGTGCGGGAATATGAAACACGATTCAGATGTGGGTTTCTTCTTGAGAACTCTGTGCTACAGATTTCCTGTAGTGCTAGGGCTATCTGGGAAGCCTGCTAAGTCTGGATGACCTTTATTATGACCTTCAGAAGCTGAGGTGAATTAGAGGAGGATCTTTTATGGTTATTGTAAACATTGTACCTCCGGGTTAGAAGTGTTTACACTTCTCATAACTGATCCAAGTCTGAGGATCCTTGTTTTAGAACACCACCTGTGAGGGGGTTGGGCTGTTTACAGGTTGCAGGCACAAATGGCCACATCATACCCTGATACTTATTTTGATTAAGAGTACCTCACTTTGGACAGTTCTTGTGATTTAACCCTGGACATGTGACTCTTTATTTGAGTCCCCCACCTTGGTTACTGGATTTCTGAACCTCCATCTGAACTTCTTGAACATACATGGACTTTATATCAAGACAGATAATCAGATCCAGCTTGATCACAAACCCTTGCATATCATTTGCATACTCATCATTTGCATCATTTAACATTTGTTTATTTGTTTTTCAGGGTATCCATATCACATCTGGCTTGGTTTTGACCCCTTCATCTGCATAGGCCCCTGTTCATCAGTTATCTGCTTCAGCTATCTTCATCAGTTGCCTGCTTCAGTTACCTCCATCATCATCCTCATCCTATCAGTGGCTCATCTCCTGTATCAGTCTTCATCATCAGCATCTGTTTTCAGCTCTTCATCAGCAGTCATGGCACCCAAGAAGAGCAACATTTCATACCATTTCTTTGAGCCTGTGCTGACTGGCATCAGGCAGGTCCAGGCACTTATCACTCCAGACCACATCCCATTATTCAGAGAGCATTATGGAAGCATCCTTGATATGGTTATGGACTTAGACCCTTCTCAGAGGAGTTTGATCCACACTTGCCTACAGTTTTATGACCCTCCTCTGAGATGCTTCACTTTCCAGAACTTTCAGATGGGGCCTTTGCTGGAGGAGTTCTCATCATTGATTGGAGTGCCTATTAGGGGTGGGATTCCCTTCAACCCAGAGATGACTTCTCCCAACAATGGAGAAGTGGCAAAAGCACTGCACCTGGAGCCATTTTTTATTGAGCAAAACATGACAACAAAGGCAGGGATCCCTGGGTTGCACCTAGACTTTCTGACTTCTCAGGCCATCCTGAAGGCCTCTTTGGGAGAATGGAGGGCAGTTTGTGCATTGTTGGCCCTCAGTATATATGGGGTTATACTTTTTGCAGATGAGCCCAAGTTTATCAGCAAGAATGACATTCATCTTTTCCTTCTGAGGAACCCAGTACCCACATTGCTGGGAGATTTCTATTATTCTGTCCACCAAAGGAATGAGAAGCAGAGAGGAAAGTTGGTAAGATGTTGTGCTCCTCTATTTCACACTTGGCTGCTCAAACACTTACCCAGGACTGATGCCTTCCTGAATCCTCACCAACAGAAGAATTGGGCTAAGAGACTTATTGCTTTGACTTCAGATGACATCAGATGGTGCACCCAGAGCACCAAAGGCAGGGACATAATCACTAGCTGTGGACAGTACCCCAATGTACCTCTAATAGGAGTGAAGGGTTGCATCAACTACAATCCTTTGTTGTTTAAGAGACAATTGGGCTATGATTTGGTTCACCCTCCTAGAGTGCAAGATTTGGCCGAAACCCTGTATTGTGAGATAAAACCTAATCTAGTTGTTGTCAGACAAGCATCCTGGGCTTGGGACAACATCCAGACCAAAGGGATGGCCATTCTTGGGAGATGCAATAATGTGGCCTCAGCTTAGTATTATGAATGGTCTCATGCTAGGGCTCAGATTTCGGGGATGCCCTTCACCATTGAGGATGCACCTGGACCATCCACAGTACCACCTCCAGCCACTGTCAGCCTGGAAGAATTTGAGAAGCTGAAGGAAAGGAATGAGAATCTGTCTCAAGCTCTGAAGAAGACCCTCTGGGAGAGGAGTGATGGTCGTCTAGACATTGAGAGGTTGGAGAAGCTTAAAGTGGAGCATCTGGCCAAGATTGAGAAAGCAGAGGACTACATCAAGAAATCAAGAGCTGGAGAGCAAATATTGAAGAATGCCTGTAAAGAGGCCCAGTTTCAGAAGGCTAGGATTGATCTCTATCTAGAGGAAAGTCAAGCTAGGTGGGGCTGGATCACTGAAGCTCGCACTCAAGAAGATAAGAGAACTCAAGCCAGGATTGAGCAGTTGGAGGCAAATGAAAAGAAGCAACAGGAAGCTTTGCTGGAAGCTCAGAAGGATATTTCAGAATTGAAGCTTAGGGCTGGTGTGAAGAGGTCAAAGGACCAAGACAGGCACAAGAAGCTGACCACTGCTATTGCTACCAGAAACCTTCTTATCAGGAACATCACAGAGCATCCGGCTGGTCCTGTAACTGAATCACTTTTGAAGGAGGTTAAGGAGGATGAGTTTGGATTATATGTTTGACTTCTTTGCTTGTTGTTATTTCCATTTCATGTACTTTTCTTTTTATGTTGTATTTTGACCCTTCAGGGGAATATGTTGTAAAAACAAACTATGTATGGTTCACCATTTGTAATGTATTTGTTAGTTTGTTTCATTGATGTCTCTTTCTCTCAAGCAACATCAAAGCATCTTCCTCAGGGTCTGGAAAGGTCAAAACCAAGAGCCAAGCCGGATACCTTGGGAAACAAATAAGCATACTGCATTGCATACTGACCTCTGTTTTGTTTTGTAGGTTTTTGTTTTGTTTGTTTCTAACTCTGTTGTGCTTCAGGAATTATTGCTCGCCGTCGGGTGTTCCCTCTCAACCGTCCGCACCAGTATCCTACTCGCAACAATCTTCCTGGTATCCAGATGGATCAAGTACAGCAAGATCTGACAGAGGTCAGAACTCAGATGGCTAATGAAAGGCTAGAGATGAGAAACCAAATGACCCAATTCATGGAAGTGATGAATGGCTTGGCCCAAAGTCAAGAAAGGTTGAGGGCATTGGTAGAAAGACAAACCCCGGAAGAACCTCCTCTGGGAACTGGAGGAACAAGTAACAATGAAAGGGGTCAGCCTCATGTTAATCCACCAGTGTATGGGCCTCATCTACATCCGGAAGTCAACATCCCGGGTAATGTGCAAGGAAATACTACTAGAGGAAGGATCTTACAAGAAGACCCCCAAGAGGAGCAATTTACTGTGATGGGAGCTGGGGATGAAGTTTATGATAGGAGGTTTGATGAAATTGCTGAGAAGTTGAGATCCCTGGAGTCTCAAAATTCCCTAGGTTTTGATGTCATGGATATGGGGTTAGTGGATGGGGTAAGGATTCCCCACAAGTTTAAACCCTCGTGCTTCGAGAAGTACAATGGAACTTCCTGTCCACGAACTCACTTGCAGTCCTTCCTGGGAAGACTTAAAGCATATACTATGGATGAGAAACTGTGGTTGTTTTACTTTGAAGACAGTTTGACTGGGGCTTCAAGGGAGTGGTACTCTCACTTGACCAGAGCTACTATCAGGTGCTGGAAGGACCTAGCTGAAGCTTTCATCAGACAATACCAATACAATCTGGACATGGCTCCTAACAGAACCCTTCTGATGGGAATGTCTCAATCCTCCAGAGAAAGCTTCAGGGAATATGCCCAGAGGTGGAGACAGCTTGCTGCTGCTGTCCAGCCACCCATGTTAGAAAGAGAAATGGCCGACATGTTTATGAACACTCTGCAAGGAACATATATTGATAGGCTAGCTGCCTTTTCTTCCACCAGCTTCGCTGACGTAGTCATAGCTGGAGAAAGAATTGAAAGCCTTCTGAAGATGGGTAAGATTTCTGATAATGGTGCAAGTTCGTCAAGTAATCCCAGGAAGCCTTTTGTGGGACCTAGAAGAACCGGTGAGACAAATGCCATTCATGCCGGTAGGGGCAGACCTCAGTATGTCCACAGATCAGTAGCAGCTGTCACTATTCCAGCTCCGATTCCTCAGCAACCAACATATCAACCACAACAACAACCACACTATCAACAGCAAGTTCAGTATCCGCCACAAAGAGCCTACAACAACAACAATAACAATCAACAGCAAAGGCCCTTTCAGCAAAGACCATCACAGGCAAATATGGTGATTGACCCTATCCCTATGCCTTATGCTGCCTTATTGCCACAACTCCTGAAACTCAACTTGGTTGAATTAAGGACATTGGCCCCACCAGATCCCTCTAATCTGCCAAGAAATTACGATGTCAACGCCAGATGTGCTTTCCACTCTAATGCACCTGGCCACAATACGGAGAAGTGCAGGGCTTTACAAATGAAGGTACAAGATCTGGTGGATTCTAAGGCCCTCAACTTTGCACCCCCTCCAAGTGTCACCAAGAATCCCATGCCCAATCATGGAGGGCCAAGAATTAATGCCATTGAGGAAGACAAGCCATCTTTCTTAATCACCAGTGTTGGACAGATTCGGACACCTCTGGTCGAGATTAAAGCTCAGCTCCTAGAGTGCCAGATGTTCCCCGGGTGTGAGCTCGGTTGTGGCTATTGCAACATTTCGGCCAACGGGTGTGATAACTTGAGAAGCGGCATAGATGGTCTTATCAAAAGTGGTATACTTCAGATCACAATGACGGCGCCTACAAATCCAGCAATCCCTTTAACAACAATTACTGACTCTTCTACTACTGCAACAACAATCATTCCGACCAATTCATCAATATCATCAACAATGGCTCCGTCCATCACTTCAGCAAACCAGATGTCAACAACCATTTCTTCTACAACGTCAACACCCATTTATTCAGCAGAATCTTCTACAACGCCAACAGAGATTAATGAAGATATCTCAGCAGTCACCATCTACTATGATCCATCAAATGTTCCTCCAAACAACAACTTTCAACAACAAACAGTGGCACCTCCTGCCAGGTCACCAATCACCATTTACTACGATCCGCACACCATTTCAGTACCTTCCTCTGCAACAGTCAGTCCAGTTACCATCACGGTGCCTGGACCCGTTCCATATGAAAGCATTAATGCCATACCTTGGCATTATGGCTCTGACCTCTACTGCAATGGGGAGAAAATCACCTTGGACTCTTCAACTTCTTCTCCACAGATTGATAATGTTGGGGGAGGCGGAGGCTTCACCAGAAGCGGACGCCTTTTCGCCTCACAATTGCAAAGACCTAATGCCGAAGCAGAAGCTGCTGCCAAAGCAAAGGGGAAGAGTGTGATACCTGAAGAACCAATCATCAAAGAAACTCAGAAGACACCTTTTGAGCAAGATGTAGACGAGTTTATGAGGATTATAAAGAGAAGTGATTACAAAGTGGTGGATCAGCTTCACCAAACTCCCTCAAAGATCTCCATATTATCCCTGTTGATGTGTTCTGAAGCTCACAGGAATGCATTATTGAAGGTCTTGCATGCAGCATACGTGCCAGAGGAGATCACTGTTAATCATCTAGAAACTGTGGTGGCAAATGTCAACACCAGTCATGGACTGGGCTTTACCAATGCTGACTTAACAACTGAGGGGCGTAACCACAACAAGGCTTTACACATCACTCTAGAATGTAAGGGTGCTGTTCTATCCCATGTACTGGTGGACAATGGGTCTTCACTCACTGTTCTACCAAAGAAAGCCTTGGTGAAGCTGGAGTATGATGGCTTGGCACTGCGTCCAAGTAATTTAGTGGTGAGAGCATTTGATGGCTCTAAGAGATCAGTGCTAGGGGAGATTGATCTGCCTATGATGATTGGCCCGCAGACTTTTAAAATTACCTTCTATGTGATGGACATTCAGCCGGCCTACAGCTGTTTGTTGGGTAGACCTTGGATCCATGCCGCTGGCGCTGTTACGTCTACCCTTCACCAGAAGCTGAAATTCGAGTGGGAAGGCCAAATCATCACCATCTGCGGAGAAGAGGACATCTTTGTTAGCCATCTGGCTACGTACAAGTACATTGAGATGGATGGAGAGATCCATGAAACCATGAGCCAGGGATTTGAGGCCCTGAACATTAATGAAGCATCTGCTGTACTGGGAACCTCCATGACGTCTTATCAGCAAGCCAGGAAGGTTGTTGAAGAGGGTATTGCCCAAGGCTGGGGCAAGCTGCTGCCCGTGGAGAAGAAGGAGGACAGATTTGGGTTGGGTTACAAACCAACTCAAGAAGATCAATCAGAGGCTGCCAAGAAGCCCAGTTTTGTCAGCGGGGGGATGCTCACTCCGGATGTAGTGAACAACTTGGAAGATAAGTCGGAAGATGAACGCAACCTGGAGAGCTGGATACGTCCAAGGACCCCGGGGAGCCATATCTCAAACTGGTCTTCCCAGGAAATTATAAGGGTTACTCCTGCAGAGTAATTATTATTTCCTGTATTTTTAAGCATGCATCAAGTCTTGCATCTTGCCCAAGATGACAAGACTCATTTTGTAATCGGGCCATCTTGTAATTTTGTGCAAACAGATCAATCAAGGAATATCGGACATCTTTTGCAAATGAGTCTTTTTCTTTTCCGCTCACTGTTTTTCATTTTTCTTTTTGTACAAAAATAAAATGGCAATGTTTTCCAAAATGATAACTTTATTTCACTTTTTCTAAACAAAGATTAAAATCGATCACTAAAATGAACAATCTAAACCCTTGCAGAGAGTGCCTTTCAGACTGCACCGACAACAGCACAGCTATGACTTCGTATGACTTTGACAATCCAATCAATCAAGCTGATGAAGGGGTTGAAGAAGATTATGAGCTTCCTGAAGAGCTAGCCAGGATGTTAAGGCAAGAGGAGAAGGTTATTACTCCTCACCAGGAGGAGGTTGAAACGGTTAATCTTGGTACGGAAGAAGATGTGAAAGAGGTTAAGATCGGAGCCTGCTTACAAGATTCAGTAAAGGAACAACTGATTGACATGCTTCGGGAATATGTAGATGTCTTTGCTTGGTCCTATCAGGATATTCCAGGGTTGGGCACTGATATTGTCATGCACAAGCTGCCTTTAAAAGAAGAATGCCCACCAGTAAAACAGAAGCTACGCCGTAATCGCCCGGATATGGCAATGAAGATAAAGGAAGAGGTACAAAAGCAGTGGGACGCCGGGTTCCTTGCTGTGACCAGCTATCCGCCGTGGGTTGCTAACATTGTACCGGTACCTAAGAAAGACGGCAAGGTGAGAATGTGTGTGGATTACCGGGATCTGAATAGAGCCAGCCCGAAAGATGATTTCCCTTTACCTCACATTGATGTATTGGTTGATAATACGGCTCAGTTCTCGGTGTTCTCCTTCATGGATGGATTTTCAGGATACAATCAGATCAAAATGTCACCTGAAGACATGGAGAAGACAACTTTCATCACACCCTGGGGCACGTTTTGTTACAAGGTGATGCCATTCGGACTGAAAAATGCTGGTGCTACGTATCAACGGGCTATGGTAACATTATTCCATGACATGATCCACAAAGAAATTGAATGTTATGTGGATGACATGATTGCCAAGTCCCTCAAATAAGAAGACCACCTGATAAATCTGTTGAAGTTATTCAAGCGTCTGAGGAAATACCAATTGAAGTTAAACCCCAACAAATGCACATTTGGGGTGCGATCTGGTAAGCTGCTGGGATTTATTGTAAGTGAAAAAGGGATTGAAGTTGACCCTGATAAAGTCAAAGACATTCAAGAAATGCCTGCACCAAAGTCAGAAAAAGAAGTTCGGGGGTTTCTAGGAAGATTGAACTACATTTCAAGGTTCATATCTCACCTTACAGCAACCTGTGAGCCCTTGTTCAAATTGTTGAGAAAAGAACAAACGGTCAGGTGGAACGAAGACTGCCAGAGGGCTTTTGACAAAATCAAGGAATACTTACAAGAGCCTCCAATCCTTATGCCTCTAGTCGAAGGAAGACCTCTAATTATGTACTTGACAGTATTAGAAGAGTCAATGGGGTGTGTGTTGGGCCAACATGATGAGTCTGGTCGAAAAGAGTATGCAATATACTACCTAAGAAAAAATTTTACCGACTGTGAACAACATTATTCGCTGCTCGAGAAAACTTGCTGTGCTTTAGTGTGGGCTGCTCGCCGACTGAGACAGTATATGTTGACCCACACTACTTTATTGATATCAAAGATGGACCCAGTTAAGTACATTTTTGAGAAGCCAGCACTTACCGGACGGGTTGCGAGATGGCAAATGATTCTCACGGAATATGACATTCAGTACATATCTCAGAAAGCCATCAAAGGCAGTGTATTGTCTGATTATCTTGCTAGGCAACCTATTGATGATTACCAGCCTATGAGATTTGACTTCCCTGATGAAGATATCATGTTCATAAAAGCAAAAGATCATGAAGAGCCTGTTCACACCGAAGGGCCTGACCCAGAAGAAGAATGGACTATGATGTTTGATGGGGCTGTTAATATGAATGGTCGTGGTGTTGGTGCAGTACTCATTACACCTAAGGGAGTTCACCTGCCTTTCTCGGCAAAACTCACCTTTAACTGCACTAACAACGAAGCTGAATACGAAGCTTGTATTATGGGTCTTGAGGAAGCCATTGACCTCAGGGTCAAAACTTTGACTGTGTTCGGAGATTCAGCTTTGGTAATCAATCAAACCAATGGCAAATGGTACACGCACCAGGATCATCTGATACCTTACAGGGATTATACAAGGAGGTTATTGACTTTCTTTACAACGGTCAAGCTTGAGTATATCCCTCGGGACGAGAATCAATTTGCAGATGCTCTTGCCACCATTTCATCCATGATCAAAGTTCAAGCTGCCAACTTCGTACCTCGGAATTCAGTGTCCAGACTTGACAGACCAACATATGTATTTGCAGCAGATGTTGTCAAAGATGATAAGCCTTGGTTCCATGATATCAAATGCTTCTTGGAGGATCAAACATACCCACCTGGGGCATCTTCCAATGACAAGAAGACATTAAGGAGGCTAGCTGGTAGTTTCTTCCTGAATACTGACGGTTCCCTGTACAAAAGAAACTTTGATATGGTACTTCTCAGATGCGTTGATAAAACAGAAGCAGGCTTGTTGATGCACGAAGTCCACGAAGGGTCCTTTGGTACACATGCAGGAGGGCATGCCATGGCCAAGAAGTTGCTAAGATCAGGTTATTACTGGATCACAATGGATGCCGACTGTTGTGCCTATGCCATAAAATGTCATAAATGCCAGATTTATGCGGATAAAGTGCATGTGCCTCCAAATCCTCTGAATGTGATGTCTTCACCCTGGCCCTTTGCCATGTGGGGCATTGATATGATTGGCAAGATTGAACCGACTGCTTCAAATGGCCACAGATTCATCCTGGTTGCCATTGACTATTTCACCAAGTGGGTCGAAGCAGCCTCCTATGCAAATGTTACAAGACAAGTGGTAGCCCGATTTCTGAAGAGAGATATCATCTGTCGGTATGGAGTGCCCGAGCGAATCATTACTGATAATGGTTCCAACTTGAACAACAAAATGATGGCAGAACTGTGCCGGGACTTCAAGATCCAACATCACAATTCTTCTCCTTACAGGCCAAAGATGAATGGCGCTGTTGAGGCAACTAATAAGAATATCAAGAAGATTGTGCAGAAGATGGTAGTTACCTACAGAGACTGGCATGAAATGCTACCGTTTGCCTTGCATGGGTACCGTACGTCAATCAGAACGTCCACTGGGGCAACACCGTATCAACTTGTGTATGGTATGGAGGCAGTCCTACCTGTTGAAGTTGAATTACCCTCCCTGCGGGTGTTAATGGATGTTAGGCTGAATGAAGCAGAATGGGTCCGATCCCGATACGAACAACTGAGTCTGATTGAAGAGAAGAGGTTATCTGCAATCTGTCATGGGCAGCTGTATCAGAAAAGAATGAAGAAAGCCTTCGATCAGAAAGTCAGGCTCCGAGAGTACCAAGTAGGAGATCTTGTGCTGAAAAGACTCCTCCCTCCTCATACAGACCACAGGGGCAAGTGGACCCCGAATTATGAAGGTCCATTCGTAGTAAAGAAAGTTTTCTCCGGTGGAGCACTGATGCTCAGCACTATGGATGGTGAAGACTTCCCGTCCCCTGTGAATTCAGATGCAGTTAAAAAATACTTCGCATAAAATGACCCGCTGGACATAAAAACAGAATGTAAGTCCAGGCAAAAATAGGGCATCCCGGCGAGTCAGAAACAGAATAAAATACTCGGGCAAAAATAAGGGAAAATAAACAAAAATGTACACCCGCTGAGTTGAAAAGCCGCATTGGACAATTCAGGCAAAAAAGGGTATCCCAATGGATTGAAAACCCGAAAGGGCGATCCATACAAAATAAGGGAATAAGCGAACAACTGTACTCTGAATTCATCTGTATCACTTACAACTTAGTAAGCTTCGAAAGGATCAAGCTTCTTTCAGAATCAGCCTTCTTCAGAAAGCAAGACGAGAAGAATGTCAAATGTCATACGAGTCATAGCAAAGGGAAGCTTCTGGAAGCGTCATCAACATTGCCAACATACCTTTTATTTCTCAATTTGTAACAATCTCCTCATTTTAGGGGATTTGTTTCTTTGACTGTATCTTGCCAATTCGGGGCACACGAATTAATAAAATCAGATTTTCAATCATGTTTCGTCTCGTACATTTTATTTTCATTTTGCAAGAATGTCCGATGTCTTTAAGATACTGATTGCATAAATAACAGATGCTTCTCTTAAAATACGTGCTTGCAGGAAATATACTCACTCCCAGGAGTGCCTAAACTCTTATGATTGAATCTGGTAAAGGATACCTCGGGATCGCTTGTGCGTTTCTCTGACTTTTCAGGATTGCAGGTCTTCAAAGCACTGCATGGGGCATGAAAGTTTCAAAGCAAGCTGGAAAATCATTATCTACTCAGCCTAAGCACCGAAGGTGCTTTCTCCCCAGCTGAGTTGCCATTTATTATTTCCCCTTCAGCCAAGTGCAAAAGCCAGGGAACCATCTCCCCACAGAGTCTCAGCCTCTATCCAGAAGAGCAATGCCTGGAGATCTCACAACAGGGTAAAGGAAGCTTCCACAAACCCCCAGTTGGGTCCCTCATTACTGAAATAGGTCTATCAGTGACCTATATCCCCAAGCAGAGTCACATAGGTCAGATCTACCAATGATCTCATCCCCAGCTGGGATGTCCACTTCAAGCAGATCAACCAGAGATCTTCGCAGCAACGGGATCCGAATCCCGGATCAGTATCTTTTGCATAATCATAGCATTCGCATCATATTCTCCCCGCAAAGCGTAGCATTCCGTCTAATACGGAGCATTACGGCAAAAATCAAGCATATTGCATGGTCATAAGTCATGTTCTGAATCAAACACTTGTAAATACTGGAAGTCCATCAAAGATATACAAAGAAACTCTCCGGATTCCCCGGCAGAAAGCCAAGGCATTTGCCTTACACTCATAAATACAAATGTACACTCTTTTTGGCACCCGTCCGTGTCATGATTCCCCAGTAAAGTCGCCCGAGCATTCTTTACAAACAGACACTTATATATATTACAGATACTTCCTGACACCCGTCCGTGTCATATCCCCAGTAGAAAGCCAAGGCATCCCCTTTTGCACTCACAGATACATATACTTATACAAATTCCCTGACACCCGTCCGTGTCACCTTCCCCAGCATAGATACCTAAAACGTTTTATAAACCATACACTTGTTTATATTACACTTTCCTCTTTTGACACTCGTCCGCGTCACTCTCCCTAGCAAGTTAAACACTCCTGTACACCACTCCTACTTGTTACTCCTGTTTTTACTCATACAGATACTCGTCCGTATCTTTTATACACCGCTCACATCTCTTCAGATTCGACACTCGTCCGTGTTTGTTGTTAACCAGTTGGTACTCGTCCGTATCATCATCTTCGAGCATGCGTCAGTGTTTGTTTCTACTGATACTCGTCCGTATCATGGTCTTAAGGATGCTCGTTCGCATCTTTAATCCATACACAATTTCAAACACTTGTGTCTTCTTGAATTTAGACACTCGTCTGTGTCTACTATTCCCCAGAAGAGTTCCCACATAATCAACACTCGTCTGTGTTCTTTGTTAACCAATTGGTACTCGTCCGTATCATCATCTCAGAACATGCGTCAAGCGTTTGTTTCTACCTGATACTCGTCCGTATCGTAGTCTTAAGGATGCTCGTCCGCATCTTTAATCTATACACCGTACCCAAACACTGATACCTCTCATTCCTCGGATATAGACACTCGTCCGTGTTTACTTATCCCAGCAAATCCCAGTGAACTATTTCCTTTCTATCTGACATTCGTCCTATGTCATGATACCCGTTCGGCAGCCATACCCTGCCAGGTGATCGTCCTTCACCTTTGGATGACCGTCCCTCATCCTTTCCCCAGCGGAGTCTCCATTATTGGAACCCTTTTCTATCCGGCATTCGTCCTATGTCGTGATACAGAGCAGCCGTCCCCTGCTAGGTGATCGTCCTTCACCCTTTGATGATCGTCCTTCATCATTTTATCTGATGGTCGTCCCCGTCGTTGATCTTGTTATCTGGCATTCGTCCTATGTCATGATAAACCCTGAGAGCAGCCGTACCCTGCTAGGTGATCGTCCTTCACCTCTTGTTGATCGTCCTTCATCATGCTTATCCAATGGTCGTACCCATCGTCGACTTTTTTATCCGGCATTCGTCCTATGTCGCGATACTTTTGGCAACCGTACCTTGCCCGGTGATCGTCCTTCACCTTAGATGATCGTCCCTCATCTTATCCCCATCAGAGCAGCCGTCCCCTGCTGGGTGATCGTCCCTTACCTTTGATGACCGTACCTCATCACTTATTTTTACCTCTAATCCCCAGAGAGTCTTATAGCTTTACTTGATGGCCGTCCCCATCATAATCTCTTATATCCCCAGCATGTCGGCCGTCCCCGTCATTGCTCTTTCCCCAACAGTCGTCCTCTGCTCGATGGTCGTCCTCCGTCACCCGCGCTTTATAATATACTTTATTTTCTTTTACAATCTATATCCCTTTTCTTCTTCATTCTGTGAGTGCAAATTTTGGACTGTCTTTGGTATTCAACCACAAGTTATCTTGTTTGCCTATTAAGCCGTTGCTTACATCCTGCACAGCTAACTCATGTTTGAATAGGGGCAGCTGTAAACACCCCAAATTTTCCCTCACCCATTCACACCATGGCTTTTGATCTCTTCATATGCATAAGTTCAATCATAGCATCTCCTATTGCATTTTTGATTCACTACATTGATTCTAAGTCATCTGCATCTAGGGTTTGTGATCTGAGCAATCCAAGAGCCTCTTGAGCTACTCCAAAGGTCATCAATCACTTCAGAGGGGTCCATGTATTTTCAAGCATCATATTGTATTCCCATAAAGTCAATAAAGTCAAAGAATCACAAGAACTGGGAATAGCATGGAAGCAGAGCCAGGTTTGACTACACAGATGACCTAGATTTAGGGTTTTGGTTTCAAAGGCCATAACTCCAATTTTTTTGGTCATTCTTGTTTTTATTGGTCTCTATATGGTATGAGGATCATGCATATCAATTTTCATGAAGAAATTCCATGGGGAAGGCATCTAATCAAGAGTTGACTTCTTGAGCAAGTCAGTGTAAAATCAGGGCATCTGAGGCCCCCAATGACCCAACCAAAGGGTGTTCTTCATCATTTTGATTGTGTATGATCTTTATTTGGTCATGGAAGATGTTAGAAGTTCACAAAATTGAAGAATTTCAAGCCATTTGCAAAGTTTCCTTTTTGGGAAAATGACTTATAATGGAAACTTGCCATTTCGGGAAACTTTTTCAACCCTTGCTTTTTGATTCAAAAATGCTTCAAATGAGAAAACTTTGGTCATGAAAGTTGTAGAATGGATCATTCCCTTTTCAAAAAGTACAAGAACTCATTCTAATTCATTTTGGATCAAAATTTATGGCTTGTCAAAGTTAGGAAAAATCACATAATTTCAAGTTATGTACCAAAGAGGCAAAGTTGCAAAATCCCTTGCCAAGGTGAAATGAGACCTCAAAGTGACTTATAATCTTTGTACAAACATGAACCAATGCCTAAAAATCAGAATGCACCAAGAGTTTGTCCATTTTCATGACTTGTGGATCAAGAAATCACAAAAGGGGCAAAAAGTCACAAAGTTGCAAAACATCATACAAACCCTAATCCACTTGCTAATTGGCTTCAAAACTGATCCAATGGCCCTCCTCATTCCTTGCTGCGCAGGACACCCCTATTGTCCTTGGCCTACTATTGACCCATACCTCTCTTACACAAAACTTGACTTTTTGCATAAAGACCCATACCAATCACAATAGGGCACAACCACTCCACAGACCTATCACAAGTTGATATGTGGATCAAACCCAAGCCATAACACACAAGAACACAAGCTGAAACCTCATATTGCCATAGTTATCAAAAACTCTCCAACTTGCAAAACCTTTCGAATCTCTCAGCTCACTCAACCAATCTTCAAACCAACTTCACCATTGATCTCAAAATGACTCACTGACCACAAACCAACCATTGAAACAGCAAAGAACCTCCCATAAACCAAACACGATTTCTGACCAATTGGCTTGCAAACTCCCAAATCAGCCAAAAGAAATTCCTTCCAAGCATCAAAACCTCATCAGGAGTTCAAGGGGAGTGGTTTGCACAAAGAGAGGAGGCCTGAAAGTCCAGAACTGAGAAAGCTCAAGCTCAGGTACCTCCTTGAAACATTTTTCCAGAACTCTTATTTTTTGTTTCTAAATGATAAAGCATGCTCTCCTGATCATACTGAACTTTGTATTTTTGAAAATGGTGGAGAGATGAGTATTTACTGAGCTTCTGAAATTTTTGCCATTTTTGATGTTTTCTTCGAATCTTGATTTTGGGTGAAAAGAAATGAAGTTTAGGGGTGGATTTGATCTTAGGGGAGTGAGAGGAGTGAATCTGGAGCTTTAGAGCTCCAGAAAGTGCCTAAGGAAGAAGTTGGCAACTTTCAGGTGAGGGTCTGGCCGGAGAAGATGACCGGAGGTCTTCTCCGGCCACCTGAAAGTCATTAGGGCTTTAATTACGTTTAGGGCAAAGTTTGAATGTGGACCCTTGATCTTGTGGACTTTCGTTGACTCCCGCGCGAATGAAGGGCCTGGATCTCTCATTAAACCCTAATTCAGATTAATTAGGTTAATTAATTGGATTTAAAATTTGAATTTCCCAGGAGCAATCCCAACCACCCAAACGCGCGCAAGTCAACTCCCGCGTGTTTAGTTTGAATCTCAGCCTTAGATCTTGCTTACTTTCCATTAAATTTCATTTTTATTTCATTTTTATTCATTTATCTTTCATATTTATTTTAAAATAGTTAGAAAAATCCTAAAAATATTTCCCTTTGCATTTTTGTTTCAAATATTTTTCTCAATCAGAAAATGATTTTTATTTTATTTTTTGCATTAAAAATTATTTTTAAATCATTTAAATGTTTATTTTTAATTAGTTAATGAGAATTAATTAATTAAAAATACATTTAGGTATTTAAAAATCACAAAAAAATTCACATAGCATTTTAAAACATTTAGAAACATTGTCCAACTCTCAAACCAAATTTCTTTTTTGTTTTTGATGCCTTTTGATCATTTTCGTTGGATTTAATTTCATTTCAAGGCAATATTTTATGTCAAACTTCAAAAATTCCTTTCTGCCTAACCATTGAGAGTTGGAGGACGATTCTTTTTGCATTGCATCTTGTATAGCATGTAGTTCATAGGATAAAATTGGTTTGAATTGATCTTGCATTTTCATTTTATTTAGCATTTTTCTTGTTGAAGTACCCCAAAACCCTAGCAATCTTAGGAAATTCATAACTTCCACTAGATTAAGAGTTGGATCCCCTCCTTTGGGCAGTGAGTTTGTATAGGTTTAGGGTGTCTTTGATTGCATTTTCCAATTTTTATCATGCCATTTGCTTCTGATTTTGGTTTCCCTCATTGCATTCCATCTCATTTGCATTGCATTTCATTTCTTATGCTAACATTTCAGGTGGTAAGTTGTTTGAGAAGTGAATTTGCCTTCACTTCTCACATTCTCTTCTCATCTCTTTCATAATTCATTTGCTGCATTTTGTATGTGTATTGGATTGAGCTTGCTCATTCTTGTTCATCTAACTTTCTCTCTTCAAGCAACTTGTCTTCTTAAGTGAAGCAAGTTGTCTTGCTTCTCTTTGTTTCTCCCTCCTTTCATCTGCTCCTCTCCCTGGTGGTCTCTCCTGAAGATCTTTCTCCCTTGAGCCTCATAAACCCTAGGATCTCCAAGCATGATAACAATTAGGTTTTGATTAGTCCCCACTTAGTTTTACCTTTGTGTCATCTTTGAGTCTTCTCTTCTCATCTCATAATCAGGGACTAAACCCTAAAGGCTTTAAGGCTTTGTGATTAAGCTTATGCCTGCATCCTTCTATTAGGATGGAGTGTATAACTTTAATCCTAAGTGTTAAACCCTTAATGTGTTTAAATCCTTTAATCAATTCACCTAATAATCACTAAGACATCAAGCTTGTAACTTGGGCCTTGCATTAGAGTTCTAATTCTTCCTTAATTGGTTAAGAAGGACTAACCCTAGTGTTTAATGGACAAGTCCCCCTCAAGTTGTCTTAAAAACCATAAAAATCACTTCTTCATTCTATCATTAACTAAAATCCACTTAATAAAGGCTTTGTTTTGTCATGAGGTTAATCCCTAATCATGGATTAAGTTGAGGAGTCTTCCTCAGCTTAAATGTTCTCATCTATTATACTTCTATTAGGATGGTGTAATGAGTCCATTAAATCCTTGATTATGGCTTAAACTCATTACTCAACACTAAACAAAAACAACAAAAACATCTAAATAATCACAGGTAGGTTAATGATCTTAATCCTACATCATGGTAATTAAGTGTGAGATGCTGACTTCACACTTAAGGTATTCTCATTACCCCTAATCAGAGGGAGGATGTGATGAGTTTACTAATCCATTGGTTTAGGCTTAAGCTCATTAATTTATGGCAAACACAAAAAAAGCAATAAAAGATTGAAAGCACAAAACAAACAATAATCGTCTCCTTCGGGATTCTTTTCTCATCTCATTCACTCACAAACGAGAACTCGCTTCTTCCGTCTAATGCAAGACAGTTTGCACCTGAGCCAGACAGGTCATACACTTGAGCATAGACAAGTAAGCAGTTCACAAGTCAATTTACCTTTCAGTCTCTTTGGGTCGAACTACGGTGTTCTGACTTCCTCATTGCACGAGAGGATACGTAGGCATATCCCCCTCCTTTCAGCATCATTCTTTAAGCCTCATAGTCTTGAGCTTCCCATTCTTTCCTACACTAACACTCTAACACTTCACTTCTTTTTACACTGACACTTGCATTCTATCCAGCTTTGATACACAGATAAGCACTGACACTACCCCTTTAAAACACAAATCTTTTAAGCGTGGATCCCGTCGAGTACTGCGGACAATCTGGTTGCTAATACCTTCCCAGGTTGTAACCGACCCCCTTTCTCAGTCTCTCTGGTTCGCGACCGTCTTATCCTTATCTTTTCTTAGGTCTATGCAGCATTGCCTTTCCTCCGGGATAAAAATGCCTAGCTGGCGACTCTTGTCTTCTGAGTTCACCCTTGTGTGTTCTCTCCTCTTTCGCCGACCGTTCGCGTCTGTACCCCATTTGACTTAGCTTCATTTGGTGGGAGCGACAGTGTTGCATTAGAATTATCATTCTCAGAATTAACATTTTCTGCTTGCATACATTTGTTTGACATCTGAAAGCTTACATATGAGCATCAGTGATGAGTTTAATCTTTTGAGGCCTAAAACTCTGATGAGTGATTAGTAAGATATCTCAAGAATGATCATATCCATGGGCACGTTGCTTGAAGATTTTGTTGAGTATGAGAAAGTCTGTTTTCCCAGTTGATGATTTCACATGGGGCAAAGTTTGAAGACTTCGTTGATCAAAAAGTGTGCCAAGTTCAGTTAATATGGGGCAGTTGCGTCGAGATTCGATGAATCCCTCTAAGAATTTGAAGACACTAGGGCATGTTATTTCAAGTTTTTATGGTACAAAGTTTCCCCTCGGTGTAAAATCCTTTGTATACCAAGTGGTCTGGTATAGGAAATATGTCAAGGATGGTAAGGTCTTGAAGTATGTACCCTGTCTCTCCCAAAGCAGGGTTTGATTCAGTTGTATCCATGAGAAATTCCTGAATAGTCCTGGCATGTTGATATTAGTGATGTTTTGTGCCCCACCAGCATTGGCGTGGATTGTAAATGCTCCTAGTTCTGTTCCCTTCCCCAAAAGAGTTGTTGGAAGGGATATCCTAGAAAATCCCCAGCTGAGTTTTGATCTCTCCCTCAGTAGTTTACCTTTGACTTGAGAAGTATTGGGAATCTTCAATTGAGTTATTTTTCCTCAGCTTGAATTGGTTGTATCCCTTAGAAGAAGTATTGGTATAACATTTAGTTTAGAGGTTTTCTTTCACCTGTTGGTGGGTATTGATTTAAAATCCCTCGTAACTGTGGTTTGCTATGATTAATTTCTGCTATCCCCACATGGGTCAAAAGGTCCAAATTTTTCGATGATGATTGATCTCCATGGATCCCCCAGTAGGTATGCGGGTGATGATTTCCAATAGATTTCTATTTGATCTTAAAACAATTTTTACACTCTTTCCCCAAGTAGAGCAAGAGTGGCATAACTCCTCCCCCAAGCAGAGCAAGAGCGGCATGACTCTTTCCCCGAGTAGAGCAGGAATAGTATGATGATTATTCCCTGTAGGAGTTTGATTAAGAACACTTCTGTCTTCAGCAAGGATCGTGGAAGCTTTCCCCATCCCCGACAGATTGTTACTTTTCCTCAACAAGGTGGTCTTCTTATGCAGAGTTGATGATTGATGTTTGATACTCCAGTAGGCTATGCTTTATTTGCATCACTAGAAGATCTTTATTTTGTTTCCCCAAACAAAGTTATGAATATATTTATCCCCACCAGAGTTTAACAGGGACTTTTCCCTCCATCCCCAAAGTGTGTAAGATTTTGTGTTGTTGAGGTGTCTCCAACATGTTCCCTCTCAGAGTAGAATTCCTGGTGTTATCCTCTATGGATTCTTGAAGATTTCTTTGTGGATTGGATCCCTATTAGTTGTTTTCCCCAGTATGATGTTGTGCCTTGTAGCGGGATTTAATTCCTTTGATGGCTTTTGGATGTTCCCCTGCATGATTTTGAATTGAATCTCCAGCATGGTTCCTGGCCTTGTTTCCCTGATTAGCCGAGTATTTGGTTGTTGTGGTGTTTATGTCACCCGCTGCTTATCTTTATGTCTGTTTTGTCAGCATATTCATACACATATTCATACGCATAAGCATATCATCGTTTTCTTGCATTCTTGCATTTATCTTTGTTCCCCGCTCTCTGGTGTGTCTTTTCTCCACGGAGTGTGTGTGTTGTCTTCCTCTCAAGTTTAGCTTGCATTTATCATTCACAAAGTGTTTATTTCACTCTCATTGCTCAAGATCAAGTCAACACAAGAGCTCAGGATACTCATCTCTGGATTTCTTCAACTGAATTGAACTCTGCTTTCCAGGTTTGACCTTAAGCTGCATTTGCTCGTTTTCATTGTTTCTTGCTTGCCTTGTATTGATTGAAGCTTAATATAAGCAGTACTGATGCTAGCTAGTTGATATGCACCATAGGTTCTTAGATCCTCTTTTTAGGCTGAGAATGTTTACGTTCGATTTGATGAATTCATGAACCCTAAGTGAAAACTAGAGGCAGATTGTTGATCAGGAGAGTGAGGCGAGTTGATCCATGGTTCTATTTGTCATTTTAATGAAGTATCTAATTATGCCCTAACCATAGGTCACCGGAGAAGGTGACCGGAATCCCTCTCTGGTGACCTGAATAGTGTGCCCTAATTGCTCACAACTTTAAAACGCGTTCGTTGGATCTTTATCATCCAAGGGTCCATCTCATGCCAGCAAATAAAAATTCACATGGCAATCACGTGCAAATTTTTGTGAAGAAAATCTCAGCCTCCTAATAGCACCCCCAACGTGTGTGTGTGTGTGTGTGTGTGTGTGTGTGTGTGTGTGTGTGTGTGTGTGTATGTGTGTGTTAGGCCCAGTCTGATTGATTTATCTACTATCTTCACCCCCCAGGCCCAATCTTCTTATTTCTTATAATTTCTTTTTATTTTATTTTATTCTCATTTCATTTTATTTTCGTTTTTGATTATTAAAAATATCCAAACACCTCTAAGAATCCCAAATTAATTCACATTTGATCTTCACAGTTTTCTTGAATCTTACATAATTTTGTTTCCACTTTTCTTTTATTTCTAAACCAGAATTAATTTCCTAATTAATTTTCTTCCTATTTTCCTCATTTCTGAACAATCCACTTGTCCATTTTATTTCTCCTAAACCACAAATGATAAATTGTTCATTCTTATTGCATTAGTCAGAGGACTCCCTAAGCCTCTCAAAAATATATTTGTTTTGATTTTTAGGTCATGGTAGGTCATGTTTTGGTCCTATTATTTCACATGTGTGCACACAAACCCTAATCGCATTCCATACCTCATTTGACCACCCAAAAATAAGATTTTTTGTGAGATTTTTTGGACATAAGTCATTTTCTAGATTTTGTATTTTATTGTCAAGTTTCATAATTTTTCATGATCATTTGATATTTTTCTAAGTTGTTTAGGTCATAAGTCACATTTTTGATCCTTTCCTTCACTTCCTTTGATCTAATTAGAATAAGGCATTCATTCCATTACCTTGAGATCTTAATTTTGAGTCTTATAGGTCCTATGGGATGTCTTCAAGTGTTGATTACCCTCATTAGGTTTTCATCTTTGATATTTTAGGGTTTCTTGAGTCATAAGTCATGCTTGCCTTACTTTAACCTAATTTCACTTCTTCCTCCATCTTAGCTTCTCAAAATGCAATTTGTACATAAGCTAGCCTTGTAATATCTTTGTTTTGTGTCTCATAAATGTATTGTGATCATCTTCATATGTTTATGTCATGTTTGGACCCTTTTGCATTCTTTTAAACTTCATTTTTCATCTAAAGGTCCAAAAACCCTAATTTGTGACACTTAGCCTTAAGACATTTCTCACCACTTCATTTGAACATATTTTTTTAATCTAATTTTCATTCTAACTTTTCATCTAGCCTCTGGTTTTTGTATGGGGAGTTCAAGTTTCCTTGGTCATTTTTTACTTTTCCTATTAAGTCATTTGTTTCACTTTTAGAACCATGTTTCTATGTGCTTTCTTCCATCTTCCAATCTCATGTTTGAATCTACTTATCTTTAATCTCTTCTTCCTCATATGATCCAATCTCATCCTTCACTTCCATTTAGTGTTAAGTTCTGGATTTTTCACTCACCTTTGATTTTAGGAGATTTTAATATGCTAAAACACTTAGGTGTCTCTTTTAACTCCATCCTTAGGTTACATTAGGATTTAGATAAAACTTTAGGGCATAGTTTGAATTTGATTCACTTCATCCCTTTAGATATTTGTAATATGACTTAGCTCATTCCTTTATAAGTTAGCTAACATGTAGAAGGCTTTAGAACTTAGTTGTTAGGCTTAGAAGTGCATTAGTGCTCGTTTAGCTATGTGTGAGTTCTTAATTGAATTTTGTCATGTTATAATTGTTCAATTTACTTCATCATGCTAACATTTGTTTTATAGAGGGGGAAGATTGAGGTAAGCATCACTTCATTCTTATCTTTTATGCATTTCAATTGTGTTTGCCTTAGCACTTGGTGCTTTTCTCATAGGAAATAAGTTGAACTCTAACTTTATTTTCCTTTCCTTAGGTTTAGAATACCTTACAAATCATAGGATCACCTCTTGTACATAATAAGATAACTTAGGGTTGTGTCTTATTCCCCCATTAGCTTTAACATTTTGCCTCTTGAGTCTTCTTTTCTCATCTTCAAACAAAATAAAAAAGACTTAATAAATACATGAAAGGATCTCTTGTGTATAGCTTTATTCCATGGGGAACTTACATTCATTCCATCTTAGAATAGTGTGAGCTTGTCTAGCATGATGTAAAAGTCTGATCAAGAGATTATTTTCTCAAAGAAAATCTAAAAGATACTTTTTCACCAAAGCTACAAAAACATGTAATAAGTTCAACAAGCTAGTGAACTTAGACCCTAATCCTTGGAAACAAGTCTTGGATAAATTATCCTTGCTTGGTGTGCTTGTTCTACTATTTCATCTTGGAATGTAGTAGCAAGTACACATTTTATGGAAAAGAGTTTGAATTCATTTCCTTGTGCCAAATTCATAAAAAAACTCTTAAAAAGCAAACAACAAACAATAAACGACTTTCCTGCGGGAATTCTCTTCTCTCATCTCATTTACTCACAACGCAAACTTGCGACGACTTGTCTCGCATGCAAGATGGTAAACGCACTCGTACCCGAAGAGCATGCAACACTTGAGCATAGACATATGCAGTTCCAGCATAAAAAACACAAACAAATAGTTCCCGCCTTAGTTAGGCGAACTATGTCGACTTTGATCCTCATTTTCCTGATGAGGTATGTAGGTAGTGGGGTAGGGCCCATTAGAGCACATTCTTTATTTTCCCTACATTTTCCCCATTCTTTCTTTTTTTTTCACTTTTTGTTCCATTTCTCATTTCAGTTCCAGTTCGAGTAGAAGTTCTTTGTTCAGCAGTTTATTTATTTTACCCTTTGAAACGAACAAACAAGCGTGGATTCCGTCAGGTACGACAGACGGTCTCGGGTGCTAATACCTTCCTAGGTCGTAACCGACTCCCGAACCCAGATCTTTGGTTCGCAGGACCTTGTCCTTTCCTTCTTCCTCAGGTTTGTGCAGCATTACCTTGTAGAAGCATACTTCAGGCTCAATATTTTTGATGACGTCAACATTATTCAAGCTCATTACAGATTGCAAAAAGTCGAGATGACAACAAAGATCAAGATCATGGCTATGCATCATCAATGGAATGCTTCCGTTCGTTTCAAGCTCTTGTGCAACACTTTCAAGACTTGTCTCAAGGCTTAGGTATATCAAAATTTACTCCTTAATATGATATACAAGTGTTCAAAATATTCATCATAATTTTTAATACATGTGCATCATTTTGAAAATAATTGGAACTGGTTTTAACACTTAAAACATAAATATTTTTCTGTGTTTTAACACTGTTAACCGGTTAACCATATGGGTTAACCGGTTAACGGTCTCAATTTTTCAATTCTGTGGTAACGTTTCTGGGCGTTAGCCGATTACCCATATGGTTAACCGGTTAACACTATAGAATTTTTGAAAAATTGTTTCTCTTCAAATTCAAATTTTCATTAAGTGTTATACCTCTTCATGATTTTATTTCATAACTTTTTTTTTATACCTTTTCAAAGAATATCTTTTTAAATTCTCATACCTTTTTGAATAGGTGTTTCAACTATTATAAATTCTTAAAATTTCAAATTCATAAACACCTCCTAGAATTTTAAAATATTATCATACAATCAAAATCACTAAATTCAAATAATTTTCATATTTCAAAAGTGTTCATAAGTTCATCATTTTCATATTTTCTTGAACACTTGTATTGAATCTTAAGTAGTGACTTTTGAATATAGGAGAAGATCAATTTTTATTGATACCATTCATTGTACTCTCACTCAAACAAAAAATTATAGAAAGTGTTTTCTATTTGTGACTTGTGTTCCAAGGATTGTTTGGACATAAGGGTAAGTGTGGCAAGAGGATTGTTCTTGCACACTTGTTTGTATAGTTTGTTAGAAAGTAGGCCTCACCATTGAAGGTGTGATAGGTTGTACTGTTCTATAGAAACTAGTGGAAATCTCTTTCGTGTTGAAAGGGGACTGGATGTACCTTCGGATTGTGAAGGGAACCAGGATAAATCTCCGTGTCATCTTTACTTTCTTGATTTACCGTTTTTTATTCTATAAACCGTAAAAAGCAAAATCCATCCATCGAAGAAAAAGAATCGAAAAATTTGATAACACCTAATTCACCCCCCCCCCCTCTTAGGCTCACTTTGATCTTACATACCTTACCCATTCTTTCGGGATAAAAATGTCTGGCTGACGAATCTACCTTTTCCGCGTGACTTTCGCATTTGTACTAGGATGAAAATCCCGGGAGCGACGGATAGTAATGTTGAGAGGAAGACGGATGTTTGATTAGTGTTGTTAAGAATTTTAACTTGGATGAAAGTTGTAACTGGAAGCGAACCGAATTGGGTTATGCTTGATGTTGTAGTGACTCCGATGTTAGAAGAATATTCACAGTTGTGTTGTACTACGAGCGTGTATAAGAGGTTATGTGTTGGATTTTAGATGTTTCAGTATAATTGACGAAGTCGAAATTTAAAGAGACTAAGAAGACGTTGTTAAGCCTTATAGAGTTGGAGGAGCTTTATGCTTACGGACTTTGGGCATGAGTTGAAGTATACTATTGTGTTGAGTAATGATGATTTATGCCAACGTTATGGTTGTCAGATGTATATTAAGAAATTGAGGAACTGATCACCCTTAATCTATTGTTGATAGGAGACGGAATCATAATTGATAGATAGATATGTCATGCCAACTAGTATAGTATGTACGTCGAATTGGTTGAAGTCAAGCCAAGCGCTTGAGGATTGTTTGATTTATCGATGGTGATTCGTATATAAGAAAATTTGTTGGATTTAAAGATGATAGAATGAAGTTGTGTTTGGATTGAATAGTAATAAAAAAGCTCATAGTGGGACTCTGGATAATTGGAATGTTGTTTAGTGATGAATTAAGTAGCTTGAGACTTGAAGTTTTCTTGAGATGATTAGAAAGGAAAGTAGGTGGAAATGTAAAACGATGATTTGACAAGAATGTTAGACAAAGTTAAGTTCAAAGTATTAGAAGAAGTGAAATTATAAGTTGGTTTATTAAAGTTCGATTTTTGGTTGGAATAAGAAGAGTTGTTTGGTTGTGTCAATTTGGATAAGAATTTATGAAGGGTTGTGTCAGTATGAGTACGAATCAAGGATTAGGTATGTTAAATTAGTTAGAAGCGGAGAATATGAGTTATCTTGTGGGAATTCGTTGGACCCATGTACCATATGTTGTTGTAATGATGTTGCGAGTTTAAGATGATTTTCGAAGGACGTGTTGTTAAAAGATAGTAAAGTTGTAGTTATGTTGAGGATAATTGGGAAGTATAAGTATATTCTATCCAAGGATTGGGAAGTATTCGCAGTTGTAATTACGTCGAATGTTCAAAGTTGTTATCTTATGGATCTAACTTGGAACTATTCAGTAACTACAAGAGTTAGAATACCTATTGGAGCGGAATTCCAAATGATTAAGTCGGAGGCTTTGTTGATATGTCGATTTTGGTGATTGTAAGTTGGAGTTAGACTCGGTGAACTTGGTATTTTGCAAGTAATCAGAGTGTGCAGTGAACGTGTGGTGCAGTGCAGTTATTCTTAGGTGAATGAAAATGATGTTGGTAGCTTGGTTGTATTAATGTTGTATTTAAGTTATGTGTTTCTATGTTGTTGTGTTCGAGTCCTTAAACCGGTGAATTCGTAAGTTGGTTATCGTCGTTTTATGTTGATAGTTGTCAAGTGTATTGCTTGAGGGTTGTTTTTATTGTTGTTACCATTGAAGTTGTGAACTATTGTTTGAAATATACGTGGGTTGCCTTCGGAGGTGAGAGTTGATTAGTCGAATGGAATAAATAGTTGGAGTAGTTGAATCGGATAAATTTTCGAGGACAAAAATATTCTAAGTGGGGGAGAGTCGTAACGCCCGTTTATTTAATTAATTATGTAATTAAATATAATTGTGGTATGATGTGGTAATTTGCATTGATTTGAGTATATTTGTCGATCTGAGTTGCTTTGTGTGGAATTGTGTCGATTCGTCTTGATGGTTGAATTTATCGGAATATTATGTTGATGGTTATAAGTTGGTTTAAGTTGAATTTAATTATTTAAGTCGATATAAGTTGTGGAAAATGATATGGAGTATTCTCCATTTGTCGTTGGATATGTTGATTGGAATGTTTGAACCATTTGGTTGATAATCGGAAGTTAATCTATTAAGTCGAGAGTAAGTAGTTAGTCGCGAATTATTATTCAATTGATTTTATGTTACGAAGAATTAAGTCGTTAAGTCGGATTATTAGTCGGAAAGTCGAGGAAATAATATTAAAAGTGATATTATTGATTATTGGAGCATGTTGGTTAATGGGCTTGGATTGTGTCGGAATTAGCAATTAAGAGGGTGTATGACTTAGGCCCAATATAATAGAATTATATGATAAGAAAATTAGGTTAATTGGTAGCAAGAGAATAGGACATGGAAGTTACAGAGGAAAAAGTCTTAGAGAAGAATAAGGGTTTTAGAGGAGAGAAAATAGCTTGGGAGCAAAGAAGGAGAAAGAAGAACTCATGATCATATCTCCATTTTCGCACTTACGGTACAACCTCCACTAAATAGGTGGTAACTTTCTACTCGTAATTCCGATTAAAGCAGTTTTTGAATTTCTGGAAAGCTTATGAAGTTCCATTTAATTTGATATATGATTTCCTGTCAATAAGTTCGGTATTGAAGGAGAAAAACGCATTTGAAGTTTGGAAGTTCATGCTGGAAATTGGTCAAATAGTAGTTACGAGATTGATGATGATGGAGCCTGAATTTTGGTCAAGATAGGAACTCAATGACAGCATGTTCGTATTTTTAATCTCCATGGATGAAAGAGGAGAGGAAAAGAGTCATAGAGGCAAAGGGTTGGAAATTTGATCGGAGAACTTTGGAGACTAACCGGAAAATTATTAGAGCAACTGTTAATCCAAGGTAAGGGTGGGGTTCGATCTTTATAACCGGGTTTGATAAATAATATTGAGATTTGGGTAGTTAGGTTGCTGTGTTTTTGTTGATAACGATGTTGTGTATAATGATTTGTAGATTATTAGTGCAGTAATTTTTGGTGTGAAATTGTTGTCCGATTATTAGTTTTTGTTGATTAAAAGTTATGTCAATCGTGCTGACTGTTGTTGATAATACTGTGTTGGATTAATTTATGGAAATTGTTGGTTGGGGATGAAAACAGAACCGGTAGTAGAAGACAGACGGGGATCACTTACTCCCTAAAGGCACATGGCGCAAGCCATGGCCCATGTGGCGAGTGCCACAAAAATGTGTAGGTGGTGGCTATGACGCAAAGTGGTGCAAACCACTTGAAAATGAGGAAGGAGCCACATTGTTGTATCATAAAGTGGCACAAGCCACTAGGAGCTTATAGAAGGGTGGCACAAGCCACCCTGCAAGTGGGGGAAGGGCATTTAATTCTATAATATTAATATTTTAATAGCAATCCATTAAATTAAATCATGTAATTAGTTTAAGGAATGTTTTATTGATTAAATTATGACTATATTTAATCTGACTTTTAGAAGTGGCAATCTTATTAAGGATTCAGAAAAATTGTATTGAGAAGCAGAGTTCAGAAGCAAGTGTGCTGAAACGAAAACAGTTTTATAATAAACATTGTGTTGTGTAGTTTGATAGAAAAATGTAGATTTAGGACTTTAGCAGAAACAGTTAGCAGGCATGAATTTTTATGATAGGTAATGTTTATTAGAACACATAAAATTCAGGTTTTGTAATAAATAAAAAATCGTGTTGATCGCAGAACGTGAAAAACAATATCGATTTAGTCGATTTAGCCGAATTAGGCGAAAAAGGTAGTTGCTCGGAATTTAACGAAATTTGTAGGGGTAAGTCGGGTAGTTTAATAGTTGATTTTTGTTGCGTTATTTTGTTGAAAAAATGTTGTAAAGTCAAGTTGCAGGTACTGGCTGAGTTGGTAAGTCGTTCTGGTTTACGAAAAGTTTTAAGTTGATTATGTGGGAGGCTTTACAAGCCAATGTTGGATTTATGTTGTTCACGTTGTATAAGTTGTTTGTGTTGCTTGTTGATACCGTTTAAGTTGTTCAAGTTGAATAAGTTGGTTGTGTTATTTGATGTCGTATGTTTTTATGTTGTAAAGTCGTGAATGCTATGTAGATCATTTGCATTTTATGTCGGAGCCATTGCTCACACCACGTTTTCCTGGATTGACACTAAGTTGAAAGTTGAAGGCTTATGCCTTGATTGCCTCGATAACCTGGAAATAATTTTAAGTTGGGAGTTTTACTCTGAATGGTACCACATGTATTTGCATAGTCGAGTCGTATCCTTGTTGCGCTATTTATGTTGTATATGTTGCTCAAGTTGATAAGTTGTTATGTTGTGATAAGTTATTTAAGTTGTTGTTATGGTAGTGATATTGTGATACTTGTATAAACTTTTATTTATGTATTGTTTATCATATATCGTATATAATTATTGATATCTCACCCCTTCTATTTGAATGTTACCCCTATGTTGGTAACTTGCAGGAAGATGGTTATCTTCATTAGTTCGAGTTGGTGTTGGTGCTATGATAGATAACACTCGGGGAATGGACACTTTAGTTGCTTTGTGTTGTTTTCAAGTTATTTTAGTATAAATATGTTGTTACTAGGTTGTTTCAAGTTGAATGACATGTTATACCATGTTTAGTTAAATTTTGTTGAAAATCCGCTGCGTAGTTGAAAAAGTTATTTTGGTTTAAAAATGATGAATAAAAAGTTGTTGTTCTTAGTTTCTTCCGAACCGAACATGTTATGTATCCATTTTTATGAAATTAAATGAAGTCTTTATAAGTTGAAATATGTAGCATCCTATTTGTGTACTTGTTGTTTGAAATTTTAATACTCTGATTTTCGATATAATCGCCGGGTAGAAATGGGGTGTTACATCTTCTGAGAGATAAGATCTATCTCATGTTGCCAAACAGATTACCGAACCATTTTAGAACTGTTACCATGAGATCATCTTCCATAGCGATTAACTCAAATGAATAGTAGTGATAACATTTTTCCTTCTGAAATATTCAATCACTTCAACTTGAACTAATTTGGTCTTCTCAGATCTTCTAACAGATGAGCTGTTAAGATCTTCTGTGAACTAGAGAGAGTTACTAAAGATCTTCATTTGGAGGCACATAACTCTTTTGGATATAGTGACTTACTATCTCTTTCTGAATCTTCTTATTGACTCTTGATTTCTTTAGCTTGAAGTTGCCATGCTTTTGAATCAGAACACGAGCAAATTACTTCTTTACATGAAAGAGTTCTTACAGAGATTCTGAGAAAGTCAAAAGTAGACTTGGAGTATTTTATTTGAAAACATCCCATACTCAGTAAGAATTAACTTTCAGCAAACAATAAATCTCACTTTCTAATGATTCTTATGATCCTCCCCTTATCATACAAATTTTCTTCCAATCTTTTTACCAGCGTCATCTGAGGGAGATATGTAGTTCTCAACTATCATATTTCATTGATCAAAATCACATGTTAGAAGGAATTTCTCCAGTCTAACTTTCCAGTACTCAACCTTTTTATCAGTTGGATGATAAAACATAGAGCATATGAGACTGGAACAACAGTTGGTGGAGAAGATTAACCAAATTGTTTCTCAAAGCTTATTTGGATCTTTATCTTACATGGTTAAGTGTTTGTTAAATATTAATAACAAAACCAGAGCTCTGATACCAACTGAAGGGGCAAGAAACACAAGAAAGTGTGTGTGTGTGTGTGGTGGGGGGGGGGGTGAATTGGATTTCTTCAAATTTGATCTTTTATCTAAAACTCAAACACATAGAAAACAAGAATAAAAACAATATAGAACACAAATATTTTTATCATGGTTTCCTGTTAACGAAGCTACTCTAGTCCGCCCACCAAGGTGCTTTCGGCTTCAACAAGGACTTAATCCAACAATCTCAACAAATTATTACAACTTTTAAGTGTTAGACAACAACTTAACCCTCTCAAGTATCCATGCTAACAACTTAGTCACTCGAGGAAACCCACTTTGAAAAGTGTTACAAGGTGTGTACAAAGAATTTCTTCTAATTAAGAAAATTACACATGTTTAAGTACAATAACACAAAAGTTTTAATAACTAGATATGAACAACAATTTCTTGCTTAATCTAACAAAACTATCTTAAGAATGAATCTCTGAGAGATTATATAAAGTTATTTTTGTTGCTTAAAAGTTTTTCTATTTGAGCCATCGACTTCTTTTCATTGAGCTTAAAATTTTTTTGTTTTGCTTTTTCATTTTAAGCTTCAACGTTTGTTCTTGTTGAGCATCAAGCACCCAACTTGTTTATATTGAGTATTTTTTTCAAGAGCTATTTCATCAAGCATACAAATCTTCATTATATAGATCTTGAGAATATATTCGTTGAAGGGTATAGATGGAAACACATTCCAACAGTAAGTTCCCAATGGTCACTTGAATGAGTGGTCTTCATCATAATACAAAAGGTTGTCGTAGCACCACCTTATCGAGATAGAGGTCACAATGTACTTATACTTTTATATTCAACATATAATCCAACCCATTTTGATCTTTTGTCTTCTAACTTCTTCAGAGGATTCAGATGTATATTTGATGAAGCATGTTATAGAAGAATCACTTCTTGAGTCTTCAAAACCTCTAGAACTTCGTTCAACAGAACCTGTCTTGATAGTCTTCAGCATTTTGTCTCTAGAAATGAAGTCTTTAGAATCCTTACAACTTTGTTCAATCAGAACCTTGACTTTAGAATCTTCAGAACTCGTTCAACACAAACTTGTCTTTAGAGTCTTTAGATTTTTTTCCAGCAGAACCTTGTCTTCAGAAAATTCAGAACTTGGACTTCTCAAATGATATCTTCATAAACTTCAGAACTTTTTTCAACAGAACCTTGTCTTCAGAAGCTTCAGAACTTGGAGCAATAAAATCACATCTTTAGAAAGCTTTTCAAGCTTTACACACTGAGTTATGATGGGAGTTCTAGAGCCAACATTTGCATTAGAAGCATCATGAATCATAACATGAAACATACATATGTTATCTTCCAAAGTGTCCAGCTCAGAGTCTAATGATGTCACAAGCCTTTCCTTCAGAGTGAGAACTAATTTAGCAACAACTACACACTAGACAGAAATCAGAGTACATATTTTTTGTAAAAATACCATGTACATTTATCATTAAAACTTCAAGGTCAGATGCAGAACTCATCTTGTTCTTAAAAAAATAAGATTATAAGTACTAAAAAATATATATTATATGAATAAATTTGGCGGAAAAAATATATTGAAATAAAAGACCTAAATCTTTTTATTTTTAGGCTAAATTGCAGTTTTAGTCCCTCTATTATGTCTTTTTCTATTTTTGTCCCCCTATTTTCAAATCAAGGATTTTGGTTCCTTAAGTTTGATTTTATGAGGAATTTAGTCCCTCATTCAGTTTGAGATCAAATTATGATGACATGACACTGTAATTTACCGTGTCATTGTCAACTCATTAAATATTATGTATCTCATGTTCAACATCACTTTCTGGTGGGCTATGAAGCCTAAAATAATAAACCTAAAAAAAATAGAAAATAATATATAGAAATAAAAATATATATAATATTTAATGAGTTGGCAATGATACGTGGTAAATTACAGTGTCATGTCATTAGAATTTGATCCCATATTGAATGAGGGACTAAAATCCTCATAAAATCAAACTTAAGGGATTAAAATCTTTGATTTGAAAATAGGGGGACCAAAATAGAGAAAAAAAAAACATAATAGGATGACTAAAACTGCAATTAAACCTTATATTTATAAAAAGAGTAAATATACTTTACTCATGTAATATGACCAAATTTTGGTTTGTCCTATAAAATTTTGTTTTTGATTGTTCTTGTAATGTTTAGATTTTGTTTCTTTGGGTGTGTTTGTTCTAAGGTTAGAAAAAATATTCCTAAAGTTATAGCTATGGGAATGCAATGTTCCTATGTTTTATTCAAGTTTTTTTTATAAATATTCCAAGGTAATTTTTATTCACAATAATCACATTTATACATGGTTCTTTTATTTTTTTTCTAAAATTTAAATGATGGGAATATAACATTCATATGAGAATAAATTCAACCAAATATAACTTCCCACCGATCATATTTATTTTTTATTTTTTTGGAATTTTAAATTAAATAAATTTATAATTATTTCTAAAAAACTTTAATTTTTACCACACACATAAATAGGAATAATTATTTTTGGAAATAATAATTCTAGAAATACCATTTTAAAGAATATGATTTGAAATATTAAAATAAACTCATCATTTGTCTCCTTTTTTTAGCGACGTAACAACTATTAAATCTATTTATTTATTTATTTATTGGTTTGACAGACCTCTTAACATTTTTTTAAACAATTTGTGGATTTTTTTTTTGTATTTTTTCAAGTTTTCTTTTTAATTTTTTTTAGATTTTTTAATTTATTTATTTTATTAATATTTTATGAATTAAATACATTGCGAATTTCATGCCACTATAATAATTCCTTTAAAACGAAATTATCATAGTAATACCCCGAATTTCTAAAATATGTACTTACTAACTAAATAATAAACTGTATATTTTCATGTGAAATTGTTAATAGTAATACCATAGACAAACACATAGGACAATTAAAAAGAAAAAGTGATTATGATGGATAAGCATAGAAAGAAGCAAAAAGAATACAAATTAAGGAGCAGTCTAGGCAGAGTGAGTGAGTGAGTGAGTGACTGCAGCTAGTTGCCATTGAAAGTTCTCTCCCACTTGCTAGGTTCATGTGTTTTTCTCTTTTCAACTTCTTCTAAGTATTTGTTTGTCTACAGCTATAGGAGACATAGAGACCCCACAAGGATGAAAAAGATTGTGGAGACAGACTAAAGAGATAGATACATGTTGGCTCTAAAAAGATTCCAAAACTATATTGGGTTAAAGCATGTGTGAATGATTAGAACTTTGGATTGTATTAGGTGTGACTTATGTTTGATTAGGTTTCTTGATTGTTGTGGTTATTAGCTTTTTGGTCTTGTGTAATTGTGTGTCTTCTTTAATCTAGTTTCTTAACACATCACACAAAATAGATTATATCAGATATTGAATCCCTTATATATAGGGATATCATTTGGACGGAATATCCTTCATATTTATTGGATGAGATTATAAGGTTTGCCTTAATTTAATTAGAGATTATGAATTATTTTCATTTTTGAATGCATAGCCGTATTAAATGTTTTTGAAGAAGAGTTTTGTTTTTCTTTATAATAAATTTCAATTTGAAAAATTAGTCTTTACGTTGAGCATAACTCATTTTTATAAAAAATAATGTTGGGAATATCTTAGAATCACTTTTTTAGGATCCAAAATATTTGTTATTCACTACGATGAAGGGAACTCTACACACATTCTATGAAAAAATATTGAGATTTCACTCGATTATATGCTAAAAAGTAGGAGTCATATAATGGATTCGTCCTGTCGGACATGTCGATTATGTGCTAAAAAGGTATTATACTCTGGATAAGCCGTTGTGTGAGTTTGTCAAGTGGTGTAATGCTCCATTTAATTGTATTAAACGGAGGTAGTTTTCTTGTTCCATTGTAATCGGGTTTTTAGTACCTAATTGATTCCTAATGCTTATAAAAAAATGTGCTAAAAAGTAGGAGTTACACAACGGATCTGTCCGGTCGGACATATCTATTTTACATGCATCTGCAAGACGGACCAAAGTTTTAATTCGCATCTCTTAATGTGTTTTCGCTGTCTATCCCAATTTTTGCAGACTTTGACAAATACCAACATTATCATAAAATTTTATAAATTTATATTTTAAAGATGGAGTGCCCGCAAACTTGTCTCACTCCACCATATTTTTTTTTATCAAAATTTTAAATTCAAAAAAAAAATATTTTTGTGAGACGGTCTAAATAGGATAGACATAGTTATTTATCATCCTATTCAAAATACGAGAAGAGCCGAAATAGGATAAAAACACAATGAAATTATAGCAAAAGTAATAATTGGTACTCCCTATAAAATATTATGAATGACCAACATAATTCAACCAAAGCTGGTCCTCTAGGTGTGACCCTAGAATGATACAGCTCATATATAGAGAAAGAAAGTTATTGCCTTTGATTATCACAACTAGATAGAGATACCATGCCACCATATAAGCACTATTGACTACCTTTTTTTTATCGTCTAATGCATACAAAATTCAAGTCACATAAAGTTTTCTTCTTTTCTCTCTGGGCTACAATAGTGATAACTCAAACAAGGTGCAATGAGGCACCATGTGATGTGTCCAAAAACAAGAGATTCCCTTTGTTTCATTATGACTTGTGTGTTTTTTTTTAACATTGTTTGTTTCAATTGAGATAGAGATATGTTTCTGTCGGGTGTTACATCGTTTGTTCGTGGACAAGATAATTAAACCACTAAGTCATTTCAATTTTTGGTGTCTTACAAAATTTTCAACTACTCATTAATGGAATTAAACGAAGGTGTTAAATTTCAACACCTAAAAAGTTGTAAAAATTAATATTTTGATGCTTGGTTGTAATAATAATAATAATTAGTTGCATGGTGATTGAATTCAAGACTTTTCAACTTGGTTTGTTTGGGTTTTGATTGCAATAATGTAGAAATCTTGTCTTGTGTTAAATAATGCAATTTGCACGATTGCAATGTCTCTTTCGTCGATTATTAGACTCACTTTCCTAGCTAACTAATTGATTTCTCTATGTGGATCTCTTATATTATTTAAATATTGAATAATTTTATTATATCGTGCACAATTTGTTATTTTTAATTGTTTAGGGTTTAGCAAATCAATTTTTTTATCCAAATTGTTTAGAAAGCTTCTCCATTATAGTCATAACCATATTATTACTACTAAGTTTCCATTTTCTAGAATCAAAATGATTATCTTAATTTCAATCACTAATCACTTGTACATAAATCTAATTCAAGTAAATATTTAGAGCGTCTTTGAATTCCTTAAACAACATTTTATTTTCATGTTGGTTTGCAATCGAACATCACACCAAAATCAATCAATTTAGACACACCATTGTTATGCATTTCAAACATTTAAAATCATTGAAAATACAAGATATATAGAATTTTCTCGATAAAACATATATTGCATCACCACTGTCTACTATCCACATATTCTAATTAATATGATATTCTAATATGATACAAATAACACAATAGTAACATAATCATCATCATCATCCCCTTATTTTTACCTACCTTCCTTATCTTTGTTCTTCTTAATTTGTTTATATAATACAATTCTTATGTGTGTTCATATTTTGTGACAATAATGATGTTTCACATTCGTTATTAAAAGTTGAACTTGCGTTTTCTCTTATACATAACATTCTTTAGTTCATTTTTCCCAAAAAAAAAAAAATCTTATTTTCTATGACGAGTATTGTAGATGTTGTAGATTGCCAGCATTTTATGGTAAAATAAGTTCTAGGTTCTAAAGTCATGCTTGAGGTAATGACATATTTTTTAAGCAATCTGCAGGTGTGAAAGTTTATGTGTGTTGAATGTTTTATCAGGATGTCAAGACTGGTGTCATGACATCTCTGTCTGATGTTGAAGGCCTAACTGACTCTTTTAATCTTGCGTGCATATTCAGTAATTCATTTGAATGGTTTTGTTGAGAATTATTAGGCCCTTTATTTAGAAGGTTGTGATCATCTGGTTTGTTCGCTTCAGAATATTTTATTGGTTTCTATATTCGTTCCTTTTTTTTAGGAATTAGTTTTATTAGGTTAAAATTGATTCACTTATGCAGCAGGCATATGCCCACGTTTTTTCATCTACAAATGGCTGCAAAACCCTATTTGAAGATACATAAAATAAGGCGTTGAAGAGTGTTATTGGTTTAAGGGTTGTTACGCATGTCTTAGTTTTCTTGTGAGCCAAACAACTATCATGTTTATAATTGTTTTGAACTAGGGTTTTTGAGTTGTAAGTTGTCCACTCAAAGCTTTTAAGCAAGAGTGATTTGTACTTGACTGAAGCTTTTAAGCAAGGTCAAGATTTGTCTTTGAAATGTGTCTTCTAGTGCTTGGTTGTTAGTTTATTATCACTGTTGTGATTGAGGGGGAGCGAGAGGTGTCTCTTATCTAAGAGTTCTTAGGTAGAAGTTGCATTGCGTAGTGATTAAGTGAAGAGGGTAAACTGAGTGGCTTAACTCTGAATTGATACTACTAATAGTGGATTTGCTCCCTGGCTTGGTAGCCCCCAGAGTAGGTGTGTTTGCACCGAACTGGGTTAACAATTTCTTGTGTCTTTTACAGTTGCTTTTGTTCATATTTGAATTTGTCAGATATTAGTGTTGTAACATCTCATTTGACATCTCATATCTACTTCAAGAATTTCAATTGGCATCAGAGCAGACACCCTTCTTGTTTTTCTGGGTGAGATTTAGGGGCAGTATTTTCTGGTACTATGGTTAAGGATAGAAGATTTTGAAATAGACCACCCATTCTGGATGGATCTAACTATGATTACTAGAAACCTCGTATGGTTGCCTTCTTGAAATCTCTAGACAGAAATGCATAGAAAGCTGCAGACAAAGGATGGGAACATCCTTTCATTATTGGAAAAGATGGATCAAATATTTTAAAGCTTGAGGTAAAATGGAGAAAAGAGGAGGAAGAGTTGGCTCTAGGAAACTTTAAAGCCTTAAATGCTTTTTTCAATGGAATTGATAGAAACATATTCAGGTTGGTGCACCATTGTGAATTGACCAAGAAGGTTTGGGATACTCTCAAAACCACTCATGAAGGAACTTCCAAGGTCAAGATGTCAAGACTTCAGTTGCTCACTACAAAATTTGAAATCTGAGGATGAAAGAGGATGAGACTATTCATGATTTTCACATGAATATTCTTGAGATTGCCAACACTTCAGAAGCTTTAGGAGAAAAAAATGTCTGATGAAAAGCTTGTGAGAAAATTCTCAATCTCTTCCCAAAAGATTTACTATGAAGGTTACTGCTATAGAGGAAGCACATGATGTAACACCCTCTTTTTATACCCCAAAATAATCAATTAAATCATTTAGGAACATATTGAAAATTTCATCAGAGTATAATTAAGAAAATGGTATAAAAGAGGCACGCCACATTATACGTGAAATTAAAACATCCAACACCTGCTCATACAAAGATATGCAACAAACAAGGTAACTTACAACAGAAGGATTTCACCCTTACACCAAATTTCAAAAGATTCAAATAACAACGGAAACTAGCATTTAACAACATCAAACTCATATACTTAAATATATCATCCAGTTTGATTCACCAAATATTTCATGTTTACATAAACATTCACCACCAAAATACATATACAAAATGTATCACAAAAAGGCATCAAACCGACCCTAGCTACCCGGTGCTACATATCAGAGCCGACTGACCAAAAGAATGAAGACAAGCTTCACAAAAGACCTCCAGCAACCTACTCTGCAATGCCTCATAGAGCATCATAAAACAGCAAAAGGGTGAGAAATATTATCATAATAACAATGCATATAATTATATATATCAACATCAAAATACACATATACATTTCTCACCACAATTTATTTCTGATCACACATATACATCACAATGTGTATATATATATATATATATATATATATATATATATATATATATATATATATATATATATATATATATATATATACAAACTAGCATATTCATCATGCACAATTCACATAAACATATATTTATTTACGTTTATCCACCAACATCAATCATTCCGCATAAACATACATTATTCATGTTTGTTCACCAACATCTATTATAGATGATAAATGAAAATCATAGAAGCCGACTTACGACTATATGCAAATGCAATGTGGTACTGACTCAATCACTTTAAGTTCACTCAGGAACTATTGGAATCATCGCTCGTTACCTAAAGTAACTCCCCATCGGGCATACGATGTTCACCCATTGCTCACACCCCACATGGGCACACAATGTGTATGGATTGCTCACACCCCACACGGGCACATAATCCGATTGCTCACACCTCACACGGGCACATAATCATTTGTAAATAAATCACCCATTATTCACACCCACACGGTCACACAATCTGATTGCTCACACCCCACATGGGCACACAATCATGCTGTAATCATCACTCACACCCCACATGGGCACACGATGTTACAACGGATTCATAACAATCCCCCAGCACAAGAATGCATACATTATGGTTTACATGCAAAATGACACACAACATTCTTGAAAATGCATACATATCATAATACAATCATGCATTCATCTCATTCAATCACAAACAACCATATGCATTTGTATTAAATATGTCAAACGGCAACGAATCTCTTAACTAATCCCACAATTCCATAATTAACTTAATTACGTTTTATTGGAAAAGTCGGGTAAAAGTCGGCTAAAAATTACATATTTTAGCATCAATAAATTCTACATGTTTTTAGCTTTGAATCGATATAAAGAATACTAAAAATGGATAACCGAAACTAAAGTTACGAATGAAAAACTCCAAACACAAAAACCCCCCCAGGCTCGCTGAGCGAGTAAATATCTGGAAAACTCGTTGAGCGAGGGATTGCTCGCTGAGCGAGAGCTGCGATTTCAGAACATCTCAGTTGCGTAACAGTCCTCACCAACACTCCCAAAACTCTAAAAAAACTTCCATAAACATGACCAATAACATATATTTAACAACATACTTTGATTATAACAAGCTCTAACCGATTAATCTAATATTTTTCTTAGATTTCCACCAAAAACCCTAAACCTAACATTCTCTAAACTCTTCCAAAACAAAAACCCAATCAATCTAACACATACACAATCATTTACAATGTTAAGATAACAAGATTTCACACCCTTACCCGATTGTTTCGATTCCTAGGAGCAATCTTGATGATTTCCAACTTTTTCCTCTTTTCTCTTCTTTTCTCTTCTCCTCTTTTTCTTTCTATTCTCTCTTTTCTTTCTTTTTTCACAACTTATAACTTTCTTTCTATTTTCTATTCTTTCCACCAAATATTCATTTTCTCACAAAAATATAATTCTATCTAATTTCTAACTTATCACTAATTAGTAAATGTTTAAAATACCCTCCAATCTAATTTTACCCGAAAATTCTCAAAACGGTAAAATAATATAACACATCAACATATGACATAAACACACTAATCTCATCATTAAAACAATTATCATTCAATTTAAATAAAAGACTCAACAAAAATGGGAAATAATCGAATCGGGGCGTTACAACTCTCCCCACTTTAGAAATTTTCATCCTCAAAAATAATACCTGATCCAAACAACTCCGGATACGACTCGCGCATCCCACTCTCTAACTCCCAATTCATATTGCCTTCCGCAGCGCCTCCCCACGCTACTTTCACAAGCGCAATATCCTTGCCTTTTAACTTCTTGATTTCACGATCCAAAATCTTAATCTGTAAAGCTTCCACCATAAGGTTATCTCTTACTTCAACCTCTTCCAAAGGAATAACATGTGACAGATCCGGAACATACTTCCGAAGTTATGAAACATGGAACACATCATGCAAATTCGAAAGATTCAGAGGCAATGCCACACGGTAAGCCACAACACCAACTCGTGCAGTAATTTGATACGGCCCAATAAAACGAGAAGTCAACTTCTTCGACTTCAAAGCATGACCCACACTCGTAACCAGTGTAACTCTAAAAAATACATAGTCGCCTTCTTGAAACTCAAGATCTTTCCTTCTCTTGTCATGATAACTCTTCTGTCTACTTTGAGAAGCTCTCATCTTCTCCCGAATAAACTTCACCTTTTCCGTCGTTTGTTGTACCATCTCCGGTCCAACTACCATTCTCTCTCCGGTTTCATGCCAACACAAAGGTGTTCGGCATCTCCGACCATACAAACCCTCAAATGGTGCCATACCTATACTTGAATGAAAACTGTTATTATAGGTGAACTCAGTCAACGCTAAATAACTATCCCAAGCACCAATTTTCTCTAGCACACAAGCATGCAACAAATCCTCCAACGATTGAATTGTCCTCTCGGTTTGACCGTCCGTTTGCGGATGGTAAGCCGAACTCAATCTTAGCTTAGAACCCAAAGCCTTTTGCAAACTCTCCCAAAACCTTGATGTAAATCTAGGATCTTTATACGATACAATACTCTTAGGAACTCCATGTAACTTCACAACTACAGAAACATAAATCTCGGCTAGCTTCTCCAAAGGATAACTAATATCAATCGGAATAAATTGAGCAGATTTAGTAAGCTTATCCATAATCACCCAAATAGAATTATGAACTCTTTGCGTATTCGGCAATACCGTAACAAAATCCATCGATATACTATCCCATTTCTATTCCGGAATATCCAACGGTTGCATCAAACCACTAGGCTTCTGATGTTCCACCTTAGACTTCTGACAAGTCAAACACGCATAAACAAAATGAGCTACATCTCTCTTCAATCCAGACCACCAAAAGATCTTCTTCAAATCTTGATACATCTTATTCGCTCCCGGATGAATACTTAAATTACTTCAGTGTCCCTCTTCCAATATCATCTTTTTCAACTCCTCATCATCGGGAATACATATACGACCACAAAATCTCAAAACTCCAAAATTATCAACCTTGAAATCCTCATTCTCATTCATCATCAAATCGACAAACTTCAAATCCAACTTTTGCTTTTCACACACGGTTGCAAGAAAATCATTCGTAACATGTAGCATACAAACTCTCACACTTCTCGACATCATTTCACAAACCAAACTCAAGTCTCTAAAATCCTCCAAAAGTTCCCATTCTATTATCATCAATGCGGACATATGTAACAACTTACGACTTAAAGCATCAGCTACAACATTCGCCTTACCCGGATGGTAATTCAAACCAAAATCATAATCCTTCAAAAGCTCTAACAATCTTCTTTGTCTCGTGTTCAATTCCTTTTGATCAAATAAATACTTCAAACTCTTGTGATCACTAAAAACTTCAAATCTCACACCATAAAGATAATGCCTCCAAATTTTCAAAACAAACACCACGACTGCCAATTCCAAATCATGCGTAGGATAATTCTTTTCATGCACCCTCAATTGCCTTGAAGCATAAGCCACAACTTTTCCATATTGCATCAAAACACCTCCTAACCAAAACAATGAAGCATCACAAAACACCATACATGGTTCCGTCGGATTTGGCAAAATGAAGATCGGAGCCGCTGTCAACCTTCTCTTAAGTTCCATGAAACTCTCTTCACAATGAATATCCCAAATGAAAGCTTTTCCCTTACAAGTCAACTGCGTTAACGGAAGTGCCAACTTTGAAAAACCTTCAATAAACCTTCTATAATAACCCTCCAAGCCTAAAAAGCTTTGAATCTCCGTAACCGATCTAGGAACTTCCCATTGCATTACCGCATAATCCACACTAATACCACCATCGGAAATAACATGACCAAGAAAACATACTTTCGACAACCAAAACTCACACTTCGACAACTTAGCATACAATTGCTTCTTTTTCAAAATCTGTAACACAATCCTTAAATGCTCTTCATGCTCTTCTTGAGACTTAGAATAAATAAAAATGTTGGCGATGAACACAACCACAAAAGGATCCAACTTTTCATGAAAAATACGGTTCATATATTCCATAAACACCCCCGGCGCATTAGAAACTCCAAATGGCATCACAAAATATTCGTAATGGCCATACCATGTCCTATAAGCCGTTTTTTGAATATCCTCTTCTTTCACATGAATATGGTGATATCCTAATCTCAAATCAATCTTACTAAAAACACGCGCACCAACCAATTGGTCCATCAAATCATCGATCCTCGGAAGCAGATACTTGTTCTTAATTGTTACCTTGTTCAACTGTCGATAATCAATGCATAACCGCATAATTCCATCCTTCTTATTTACCAACAATACCGGAGAACCCCAAGGAGAAACACTCGGCCTAACAAATCTCTTGTCCAACAAGTCATTCAATTGCTACTTCAACTCTACCAACTCTGAAGCTGACATACGATACAGTGCCATCGAAATCGATCTAGTACCCAAAACTAGATCAAAAGAAAACTCAACTTCTCTTTCCGGTGGTACATCCTTAATATCCTCAGGAAACACTTTTGGAAAATCACATACCACTGGAAACCCACTGAGCTCCACTTCGCTCTCCACTGACAACAATGCAAACAAACCAAACAATTAAGCCTCGTCCACTAAAAGTTTCTTCAACTCTTTCGTGGATAGGAAACTCTCATCTTCATCATCATCTAAAGAAGGAAACCTTACTAACTTATGATAGCAATCTATATGAACTCGATTAAATTTCAACTAGTTCATACCCAAGATTACGTCCAAATCCTCCAATGCTAAACAAACTAAATCCATAACAAAATCCTTACCATACATGGTCAAAGAACAACTTACACACACCAAAGAAGTAGTTACCGACCCTGAAGCAGGAGTCTCAATAACCATCTCACCACCCCAAGAAGTAAAAAACAATTTCAAACGCTTAGCACACTCAAGAGAAATGAACGAATGAGTCGCTCCTATATCAATAATAGTACCTAAAGGCGTACTATTAATAAAGCATGTACCTTTAATCAAACGGTCTGCACTAGTAGTGTCCTTCCCTGCTAATGCAAACACCTTTCCGCCCGCTTGAGCTTGCTTCGGCTTAGTACACTTAGTACTAATGTGACCCACTTCTCCACAATTGAAGCACTTCACAACATTTCTTCTACTCTCGGTAGTAGCATGTCCAAGACCTCCACAGTTTGAACATTTCACTATGTTCTTCCCACACTCAAAAGACTTATGACCCAAATCACCACACTTGTAACACTTAACGGGACCAGAACTCCCTCCCCCAGATCTCTAATTAAAGTTTCCCCTATGTTTGCCCTTATCAGCGGGTGTCACATAAGGTCCACTTCTAGCTTGTTGCTTTCCTTTTCTCTCATTCAAACTCTTGTAATGTGTAGAACGAGCTTTGCTATCTTCCTCAAAAATTCTACAACCATTCTGTCAAATCCGAAAACCTCCTTATTCTTTGATATCCCACAACTTGCTTAATCTCTGGACGCAAACCATTCTCATACTTAATACACTTCTAGAACTCAGCAGTAGCAGTAGCATAATGAGGATGAAACTGAACCAACTCCATAAACTTAGCAGTATAGTTCACCACTTACATACTACCTTGTTTCAATTCAAGGAATTTCATCTCCTTCTTCCCTTTCACACTCTCAGGGTAATACTTCCCCAAGAACTTTATACGAAAAACTTCCCAAGTTGTCTCTTCATCCTCTTCCTTAAGAGCTTGACTTCTACCGACCCACCAATCATCGCCTTCTTCCTTCAGCATGTGAGAACCAAGTCTCACCTTACTCTCTTCAGCATAGTACATGACTCTGAAGATTCTTTCAATCTCTTTCAACCAATTATGAGCACCATCGGGATCAAATCTTCCTTTCAAGACCGGTGGTTTATTCTTCCTGAACTCATCATTAGCATTCACATACGGTGCTCCCTGACTCGAACACTAGCTCTGATACCACTTAATGTAACACCCCCTTTCTATACCCCCAAATAATCAATTAAATCATTTAGGAACATATTGAAAATTTCATCAGATTATAATTAAAACATGGTATAAAAGAGGCACGCCACATTATACATGAAATTAAAACATCAAACACATGTTCATACAAAGATATGCAACAAACGGGGTAACTTACAACAGAAGGATTTCATCCTTACACCCGATTTCAAAAGATTCAAATAACAGCGGAAACTAGCATTTAACAACATCAAACTCATATCCTTAAATATATCATCCAGTTTGATTGACCAAATATTTCATGTTTACATAAACATTCACCACCAAAATACATATACAAAATGTATCGCAAAAAGGCATCAAGCCGACCCTAGCTACCCGGTGCTACATATCAGAGCCGACTAACCTAAATAATGAAGACAAGCTTCACAAAAGACCTCCAACAACCTACTCTGAAATGTCTCATAGAGCATCATAAAACAACAGAAGGGTGAGAAATATTATCATAATAACAATTCATATAATTATATATATCAACATCAAAATACACATATACATTTCTCACCACAATTTATTTCTCATCACACATATACATCACAATGTATATATATACATATATATATATATATATATATATATATATATATATATATATATATATATATATATATATATATATACAAACTAGCATATTCATCATGCAATATTCACATAAACATATATCTATTCATGTTTATCCACCAACATCAATTATTCCGCATAAACATACATCATTCATGTTTATTCACCAATATCAATTATAGATGATAAATGCAAATCATAGAGACCGACTCACAACTCTATGCAAATGCAATGCGGTACCGACTCAATCACCTCAAGTTCACTCAGGAACTATTTGAATCATCGCTCGTTACCCAAAGTAACTCCCCGTCGGGCATACAATGTTCACCCATTGCTCACACCCTACATGGGCACACAATTTTTATGGATTTCTCACACCCCACACGGGCACACAATCTGATTGCTCACACCCCACATGGGCACACAATCATGTTGTAATCATCGCTCACACCCCACATGGGAACACGATGTTACAACAGATTCATAAAGAATCCCTCAGCACAAGAATGCATACATTATGCTTTACATGCAAAATGACACACAACATTCTTGAAAATGCATACATATTACAATATAATCATGCATTCATCTCATTCAATCACAAAAAACCATACGTATTCGTATTAAATACGCCAAACGGAAACAAATCACTTAATTAATCCCACAATTTCATAATTAACTTAATTACGTTTTATCGGAAAAGTTGGGTAAAAGTCGGCTAAAATTTACATATTTTAGCATCAATAAATTCTATATGTTTTTAGCTTCGAATCGATATAAAGAACACTAAAAACGGATAACCGAAATTCAAGTTACGAATCAAAAACTCCAAACACAAAAACCCCCCAGGCGCGCTGAGCGACCTTCTCGCTCGCTGAGCGAGAAAATCTCTGGAAAACTCGCTGAGCAAGGGATTGCTTGTTGAGCGAAAGCTGCAATTTCAGAACATCTCAGCTGCGTAACATTCCTCACCATCACTTCCAAAACTCTAAGAAACTTCCATAAACATGATCAATAACATATATGTAACAACATACTTCGATTATAACAAGTTCTAACCGATTAATCTACCATTTTTCTTAGATTTCCACCAAAAACCCTAAACCTAACATTCTCTAAACTCTTCCAAAACAAAAACCCAATCAATCTAACACATACACATTCATATACAATGTTAAGATAACAAGATTTGACACCCTTACCCGATTGTTTTGATTCCTAGGAGCAATCTTGATGATTTCCAACTTTTTCCTCTTTTCTCTTCTTTTCTCTTCCCTTCCTTTTCTTTCTCCTCTTTTTCTTTCTATTCTCTCTTTTCTTTCTCTTTTCACAACTTATAACTTTCTTTCTATTTTCTATTCTTTCCACCAAATATTCATTTTCTCACAAAAATATAATTCTATCTAATTTCTAACTTATCACTAATTAGTAAATGTCTAAAATACCCTCAAATCCAATTTTTCCCGAAAATTCTCAAAACGGTAAAATAATATAACACATCAACATATCACATAAACACACCAATCTCATCATTAAAACAATTATCATTCAATTTAATAAAAGACTCAACAAAAATTGGAAATAATCGAATCGGGGCGTTACACATGACATCTGCAATATGAAGGTAGATAATCTTATTGGATCTCTTTAAACATTTGAAATGGGAATCTGTGATATCTCTGAAAAGAAGAATAAAATCATAACCCTTGTTTCTAATACTGAAGAAGGAGCAGAAGAATGTGACATGGAAACTAAGGAGAGCCTGACAAAAGCTCTAGCTATGCTTGTAAGACAATTCAACAGAGTTGTGAAAAAGATGAATATGAAGTCAAAACCTAATGTTGGGAACAATTCATCTAACATTAGTAGATCCCATGATTCTAGTAGAAGCACAAAGCCTGAAGAGAAGCCAAATCAAAGAAAAGGAGTTCAATATCATGGATGTGAGGGTTTTGGCCACATTAGAGCTGAATGTCCTACTTATCTTAAGAAACAAAAGAAATGACTATCTGTTTCATGGTCTAATGGAGATTCTAAAAGTGATTTTGAAGAGGAATCAACTAAATATATCATTGTTTTGACAGGGACATGTATTTCTAATGATGACTTTAGTGAGGATGAATTAACCTTTGAAAAACTTGCAACATCTTATAGAAAGTTGTGTCTCACAAGTGCACAAGTGATTCAAGAAGGAGAGAAGCAGAAGAAGCTCATAATAAAACTGGAGGTTGAAAAGGAAGATCATCTAACAACAATATCCAACCTGAACAATGAATTCATCATGAATTCCAAGCTTGAACAAATGACCAGATCAATCAGAATGTTGAACAGTGGATCTGAAACACTGGATGAGATTCTTCAAATTGGAAAGAATGCAGGAGACCTGTCTGGCATAGAGTTTGAAGGTATAAGAAACATGTCTTCAAGTAGCAGTCAATGTAACACCCCAAAGTCGATTCTGATTTATTTGATGTGTTTCTTGTGAATTTTGATGAGGTATGCTGTTATTTTATGTTTTGTGGGGGTTATGAGTGTGACTAATATTTTAATAATATTAGGATATTAAGTATAATGGATTTATTTAATTATTTAAGATTAAATAAAGTAAAATAAGAGGAATTAAAGGATAAGGGTAAGGTGGTCTTTTGATGGAGGATTAGTGAGGGTATTATGGGGAAAGTCTATTGAGGTCTTAGGGGCAAGAGTGACTAAAGAATAAAGTTGGTTGTGTATGATCAATTGGAAGAACACACTTTTGGGAGAAAGGAGAAGAGCTCTGAAGAGGAAAAGCTAGGACTTGAAGGTTGGGGAGATTTTTGTGAGAATATTATCGAAAGGATTACGGAACCTAAGGTATGGGGATTATTTTCCGTTCGGTATTGTAATGTGGGAATAGAATTGGGGGTTTTGAGGTATAATTTTAGGGTATAGGATTTTGATTGATGATTTGTGTTTTAATGATGTTTTTGTGATGATTTTTATGCATATAATGATGTATATGATGATATTATGGGTAATGTTGATGTTGATGACGATTTTATGTCGTGCTTCTGCGAATATTGAGTTTTGTTTAGGTTTTTCGAAAAAGAGATATTCTGGAAAGTATATAGGGGTTTGCGAAATCGCGAAGCTCGCTTAGCGAGCAAGTAAAAACTTTGAAAACCAAAAACCCGAGAGCTGGTCACTTAGCAAGCAAGGTGTCTCGCTTAGCAAGACCTAGTACGTTGAAACCTAATTTTTAATTCAGAAAAATGTTCTACTCGATGCGGTTTGTGTCGTAAACTGCTATGATGATTAGAGTTGTTGTATAATGTGTTTTTAGAGGCTATATGAGTAGGATTAGTGATTAAATGATGTATGATGACTTAAATGATTTTTTAGGAGTTATGTAGTATGATTACATGATGTAGAGGTATGATATTAAATGAGTATGTAGTATGATGTTAAATGAGTATGTAGTATGATGATTGAATAAGTATGTAACATGATGACAAACGATGAATGTGGATGCAATGTTTATGATGTTTTGAGGATGATGTGTGTATATTGTGTCTTGCATTCATGGCATGATTTTATGAGGGGACTTTTGGTCCATTGGTAGCTTCAATCCCATTGTGCGGATTGGAGTGATTTGATGTTATGACGTGCTCCCTTAGTGGAGGGTTGATTGCCCAGTGTCCATCCATGAGGATGTTTCGGTACCACATGCATAATAAGAGGTTTCATTTCATTCTAAATGACATAGAATGATTTTCATTGAGTTGTGTGTTGAAGTGTTGTATTCGATGCTGTGTATGAATAAGTTGTTGATGATGGCTTTTGTTGTTGTTGCTTATGTTTTAAATTCTCATTTCTATATTACTTTATTGAATGTGAATTTACTCACCCTGTCTGCCTTTTTGTGATGGTCTATTATGCCATCCTGCAGATAATCAAGGTTAGCTCGGTGCGCATTTTAGCTCGGAGTTAGTGAGTGGTCTTGTTAGTTAGAAGTGGAGTCTTGCTCTGTGTCTAGTAACATCAGGATGGGTTTTGCTTGAGTTGTTTTGTTTATTTGAACTAAGATGTTGTTTCTTTTGATTACTGTTGATTTTATTAATGATGTTTTGGACAAATTTATGAGGTTTCTTTTATTAAAGATGAAAGACGATGTTTTGTTTTCCGCTGCATAGTTGTCGAATATTTTAATTGATGATCTGGATTTTGTAACCCGTGTTACAGGACAGGACTCAATATGAGATTTACGAGTAAATGAGTAAATGTGATACCTTTTTTATGATGAAACTCTGATTTTGTGATTGAATTGTATTATAATACTGATGGGGTAGAAAAAGGTTTTACAGTCAACCTGAAGTAAAGTATGATGATTCAAATCAGATGTCAAAACCCATGTCTCAATATCATGGTAAAGGAAGATCAAATCATCAAAGGAGAAGATATCAAAGATGAAGATGTCATTAATGTGGCAGATTTAGTCACATAAAACCCTTATGTTCCAGACTTCATGGGTATCCTGATCATAATCCTAAGCCCAGACCTAAACAAAACATGATCATCAAAAAACATCAATGGGTTCCTGAGGCTAAAGAGGATTGGTATTGTGATAATGGATTCTCTAGACATATGACTGAAATAAAAAAATTCTGGTTGACATCAAACCTCATTCTACCAGCTATGTGACTTTTGGTGATGGAGCAAAAGGAGAAATTAAAGGTGTTGGAAAACTGGAGTGCTCAGAAGTTTGAAATCTTGATGGTGTTTTTCTTGTGAAAGGATTGACTGCTAATCTTATCAGAATCAGTTAATTGTGTGATCAAGGGTTTAATGTCAACTTCACCAAATCTGAGTGTGTGGTTACAAATGAAGATAAGGACGTGATCATGAGGGGAGTCAGATCTAGAGATAATTGTTACCTATGGGTTAATCAAGATCCTAATTACTCATCTATGTGCTCTAAAGCCAAAGAATATGAAGTAAAACTATGACATCAAAAACTTGGTCATCTCCATCTAAGAGGGATGAAAAGAGTTATATCTATGGATGTTGTAAGAGGAATTCCTAATCTTCAGATTGATGAAGGAAGAGTGTGTGGTGAATGTCAAGTAGGCAAGCAAACCAAGATGTCACATCTAAAGATTCGACATATTACTACCTCTAAAGTGTTGAAGTTGTTGCATATGGACTTGATGGGTCCCATGCAGGTGGAAAGCCTTGATGGGAAGTGATATGCTTATGTGGTGATAGATGACTACTTAAGGTTCACTTGGATAAACTTTATCAGAGAAAAATCTTATGTTTTTTATTTGTTCAAGGATCTGTGTCAAAGACTTCAAAAGGAAAAGGAAAGTTGTGTTATCATAATTAGAAGTGATCATGGGAAGGAGTTTGAGAACCAAATATTTTCTGAATTCTGCTAATCTGATGGAATCAGTCATGAATTTTCTTCTCCAATTACTCCTCAGTCAAAATGGAGTTGTGGAAAGGAAGAATAAAACCATTCCAGAATCAGCTAGAGCTATGACACATGCCAAGAGACTTCCTATGCATTTCTAGGCTGAAGCTATGAATATTGCTTGCTATGTGTAGGGAAGTCCTACTACATTGTATGAGATCTAGAAGGGAAGAAAACCTATTGCCAAGTACTTTCATATGTTTGGAAGTAAATGTTACATTCTAGCAGATAGAGAACAAAGAAGAAAGATGGATCCTAAAAGTGATGAAGGCATATTCTTGGGTTACTCTACTAATAGCATAGCTTATAGAATCTTAAACTCCAGAACAAGAGTCATGATGGAATCCATAAATGTGATTATTGATGATATGCATGAAGAAGCTAATGTCACAGATGATGTTAGAACTTTCTTTGATATACCAGGTGAAGCTACTAATAAAGAGGGTGGTCCCAATCCAGCTATCTCATAATCTAAGCCAGAACCAACAAACAAGGGACCCTCCCTCAGAATCCAGAAAGATCATCCTTAAGATCTTATTATAAGTGATCCTAACATTGAAGTTATTACTAGATCAAGGGAAATCATATCAAACTCTTGTTTTGTGTCAAAGGTTGAACCTAAGAATGTTAAGGAAGTCTTGACTGATGAAATTTTGACTAATGTTATGCAAGATGAGTTAGAACAGTTTAAAAGGAATAAAGTGTGGGAACTAGTTCCAAGACCTGAAGGAATCAATGTGATTGGTACTAAATGGGTTTATAAGAATAAACTAGATGAAGAAGGAGTGGTGACTAGGAATAAAGACAGACTAGTTGCTCAAGGATACACTCAAGTTGAAGGTATTGATTTGATGAGACCTTTGCTCCTGTTGCTAGACTTGAATCAATAAGACTGCTATTGGGAGTTGCTTGCATTCTGAAGTTCAAACTATTCCAATTGGATGTGAAAAGTGCCTTTTTGAATGGATACTTGAATGTGGAAGTTTATGTGGAATAGCCTAAAGGTTTTGTTGATCCAAACTTTCCAGATCATGTTTACAAATTAAGAAAGGCTTTTTATGGATTGAAACAAGCTCCTAGGGCTTGGTTTGAAAGATTGACAAAGTTTCTCATTAATAATGGATACAAGAAAGGAGGAATAGATAAGACTCTATTTGTCAAAGATGAAGGATGAGAGATAATGATTGTTCAGATTTATGTGGATGATATAGTTTTTGGTGGGATGTCAGATAAGATGGTTAAACATTTTTTCCAGAAAAATGCAGTCTGAATTTGAAATGAGTCTTGTTGGAGAGTTAACCTTCTTCCTTAGTTTTCAAGTAAAACAGATGGAAGATTCAATATTCCTCTCTCAATGCAAGTATGTCAAGAACATAGTCAAGAAGTTTGGAGTGAAAAATGATAGCCACAAAAGAACACCTGCTCCCACTCATCTAAAGATGTCTAAAGATGAAAAAGGTGTAAGTGTTGATCAAAGTTTATATAGAAGCATGATAGGAAGCTTGTTGTATCTCACAGCTAGCAGACTTGATATTACTTTTGTTGTTGGATTTTGTGCTAGATATCAAGCAGAACCCAAATTCAGTCACATAAATCAAGTCAAAAGGATTCTAAAATATGTGAATGGAACTTGTGACAATGGTATGTTGTATTCTCATTGGTGTGATCCTATCTTTTCTAGATATTGTGATGCTGATTGGGCTGGAAGTGAAGATGATAGAAAAAGTATATATGGAGGTTGCTTATTTGTAGGGAACAATATCATATCCTGGTTTATCAAGAAGCAAAATTGTGTTTCTTTATCTACTGCAGAGGCTGAGTACATAACAGCTGGTAGCAGTTGTCCTCCGCTTGTTTGGATGAAACCAATGTTGTCTGAGTATAATGTCACACAAGATGTCATGACATTATATTGTGACAATCTAAGTGCTATCAATATTTTCAAGAATCATATTCAACACAGTAGGATAAAACACATTGATATTAGGCATCATTTCATAATAAATCTTGTTGAAGATAAAATGATCACATTGGAACATGTTGCAACTGTGCTGAAGTTTGTTGATATATTTACAAAGGCTTTGGACGCAAATCATTTTGAAAATTTAAAAGGCAAATTAGGAATATGTCTTTATGAGGGCTTATAGCAATTATTGACATGTGGGAACATTCTTAAGGACATATTGTATTTCAAGATTTAAAATTAATGCAATGGAGGTGCGTAATTATATCTGAAATATTTTATTTCATAATTAATTCTTCTATTCAAGGGAAATAATTTCAAAAGGTTATTATTCCTCATTAAACATGCTACTATACCATACTGCTCAACAACTCTTTCATCTTCCACATTCACACAATACATTTCTGCTCTCTCACGCATAACTCAACCTGCTCAACAATGTCTCAACATCAATATACTTCTCCTTCAAAGAAGTCGTCCCCTAATACTGACTCCATCTATCCTTCTAGGGTTCATTCCATGAACCCCTTTGAAGATGTTCTTGATGTTGCTTCTCTTAACATGGTTATTCCTGAAGTTCCTAAGGTTTCAAAACCTAGAACTCCACATGCAAGAAGACCGAAAGATACTTCTGCATGTTCCTCATTTGATGCTAGAAAGGGTTTTATATATGCTAATCAAGCGATTGAGAAGCTTATTATGAGAATCTTGAATGAAAATCGTGTTGTTGCTGGAGTATCTGTCCCTTTGGCTAAACTTCCTGCTCCATAGAGGAGTCAGAATGTTGAAACTGGTAATGATGGAATACCTAACGCTGATGAAAAGCATGATGACACTCATGTTGCTGAAGAAGGTGAAAAAGATGTTGTTGCTGAAGATGGTGAGAAGAATGTTGAAACATTTGATGCTGAAGTTGTTTAAGAAGATGTTGGAATCCCTAGAGCTAAAGAATATGTTGAAACATATGATGTTGAGGGTGGAGAAGACTAAGTATGGTCCTACTGAAACAAAGCAAGCCAGCCTTGTTGATGTAGTTGATCTTGATGATGTGTCTGACAGTGATCTCATTGCCAATATCAATCGTGGTATAGCCAAGCGGATTATCGCAAGAAAAAGGAAAGAAGGTAGGTGAATAGAGTACACCTAAGAGTAAGGCCGCTACAAGAAAAGGTCCAGGTCCCTCCAAGAATACTCCCAAGAAGACTGATGTTGGTCCCCCAAAAAGATGGAGTAAAGTTATCACCAAAAAGAGAAAGGCTAGAGTAATCTCTGATTCTGAAGCTGATGTTGAAAGTGATGTTCCAAACATCACTCCAAGGAAGAAACCAACCAGTAAAATTGCTGCTAGAGTGCCTAATGCACCTCTAGATAATATCTCTTTTCATTTCATTACCAATGTGAGCAAGTGGGAGTTTGTTTATCAAAGAAGACTAGCGTTGGAAAGAGAACTGGCTAGTTCTGATCTTGAGTTTAATGAGGTGATGAACCTTATCTATTTTGCTGGATTATTAAAAAATGTTACTAGATTCTCCAAGTGCTATGAAATTCTTGTCAAAGAATTTATTGTGAATTTGTCTGAAGATTGTGTTAATGGAAGTTCCCCAGATTTCAGAAAAGTTTTTGTGAGAGGTAAGTGTGTCAGTTTTTCTCCCAATGTAATCAATACATATTTTGGAAGGGATACTGCATGTCACCCTGAGTTGGAAGTTACTGATAACCAAATTTGCAAAGTTCTCACTATAAATCAAGATAAAACTTGTTCTAAGAAGGGAAAACTCTCTACTAGCATGCTTAGTGTGATGTGTACTATGCTTAATAGAATTGGGGCAGAAAATTGGGTGCCAACAAATCATACTTCTAACAATGCTACTGGATTGGGTAGATTCATCTATGTTATACGTACCAAGACCAAGTTTGATTATGGAACCTATATTTTTGACCAAACCATGAAGCATGCAGGAACTTTGGCAGTCAAATTACCAATTTCTCCCCCTTCTCTTATTTGTATGATCATCCTAAGTTAGTACCCTGCTATTCTAACTGAGTCTAACACGGCTTGTAAAAGAGAAAGTGCATTTTCCTTTCATTACAAGTTGATTCAGGGAACTCATATCCCTGACATTGTTGTGACATCTGCTAGGACATCCAATAACAGCAATCCTATTCACAAGGCTATTATCATTACTAAGCTCAATGAGGCTTGTAAAGAGCTGGAAACAAGGAAAATGATCAGTATGCTGGAGAAGGATGTCACTGATGATGAGAAAGGAGATAGGGAATCAAAGAAATCAAATGATGGTGCTGAAGAAAGCTCTGAGAAGAATGGTGAAAGTTTTGATGGTTCAGATGGTGATCATGACAGTGAGGGAAAACGTGCTAGTGTTGAAGATGGTTCAAGTCAATATGGTTCTAATGAGGAATAGGCCGTGTTTGGATGATTGTGTTTGTATGATGAGGAATCTGGTTCTGATGAAGTTTTTATGGGTTTTTTATATGTGTTTGAATGGCCCTCGAAGGCCTTGGTGTAACTTCAGTTTGTTTTGGATTTATGGTTTTTTAATGTTCTATGATAATTTATTGTTTTGGCTCCATTTCTGGCTAAAAGGGGGAGATGATTAGATAGATGTTCTACATGTGGTGTTAAGGGGGAGATATAATCTCTCATATGTACAGGATTGCTTTACAGGTGATATAGGTTGTATTGAGGGGGAGTTAATCTCTCATTTATGGTTTCTGTTGGTTGTACTCTGATACAGGTTGTGTTGAGAGGGAGATTGTTAATCTCTCATTTGTGTTTCTTCTGCTGGTTGTTCAATGATAGGTGACTAAATTGTTTTAGCCAAAACATTTCCAAAGGGGGAGTTTGTATATGTTGTATATTGGCAACATTTTATGGTAAAACAAGTTTTGGGTTCTAATGTCATGCTTTATGTTATGACATGTTTTTAAGCAATCTGCAGATGTGAAATTTTATGTGTGTTGTATGTTTTATCAGGATGTCAAGACTGATATCATGACATCTTTTCCTGGTACTGAATACCTAACTGGCTCTTTTAATCTTGCACGCATATTCCGTAATTCATTTGAATGCTTTTGTTGATAATTATTAGGTGCTTTATTTAGAAGGTTGCGATTCAGCCGATATGTTCGCTTCAGAATATTTTATTGGTTGCTATATTTGTTCCTTTATTTTAGGAATTAGTTTTATTAGGTTAAAACTGATTCACTTATACAGTCGGCCTATGCCCACTTTTCTTCCTTTACAAAAGGCTGCAAAACCCTATTTGAAAATACAGAAAATAAGGCGTTGAAGAGTGTTATTGGTTTAAGGGTTTATTTTACGTGTGTCTTAGTTTTCTTGTGAGTCAAATAACTATCATGTTGATAATTTTTTTGGACTAGGGTTTTTGAGTTGTAAGTTGTCCTCTCAAAGCTTTTAAGCAAGAGTGATTTGTACTTGACTAAAGCTTTTAAGCAATGTCAATATTTGTCTTTGAAGTGTGTCTTCTAGTGTTTGGTTGTTAGTTTACTATCACTGTTGTGATTGACGGGGAGTGAGAGGTGTCTCTTATCTAAGAGTTCTTAGGTAGAAGTTGCATTGGGTAGTGATTAAGTAAAGAGGGTAAACTAAGTGGTTAAACTCTGAATTGATACTACTAATAGTGGATTTCCTCCCTGGCTTGGTAGCCCCCCATATTAGGTATGTTTGCATGGAACTGGGTTAACAATTGCTTGTGTCTTTTATAGTTGTTTTTGTTCATATTTGAATCTGTCAGATATTAGTGTCATAACATCTCATTCGAAATCTCATATATGCTTCTAGAATTTCAAGTATCTTAAATCTTATTTTCTATGACGAGTACCTTAAATTAATACGGAGATCTTGTCCTTTGGTTCTTATTTCATCATTAAAAATACCATCCTTATTTTTTTTACATTGAAACATTAGTACTAAAGGATGAACTTGTGATAGTTCCTCAAAAACTCTCTCAAAACTTTAGTGAACAAATATATTATGCAAAATGGACAAATTCCATCTAGGTTACTCATGTCCCTCAATATACTTTGTGAAGTACCCATTAATTTTCTTTATGATCATCCAGTTTCGGACAATTTTTTATTAACTATAAAGTATTTGAATATACATCTAAGGTCCATAATAGTTTCAGGTCGAAGGGTGGTATACACCATTATCACCATGAGAGTAACTTATGACACTTTGCATAATATTCTATGTAGTACTCTCATAGTGGATCAATCCAGGATAAATATTACTCCTAATATTCATACCTATGTTAAGACTTAATAACTCCTTATGCATGATCCATGAGATATGATCATTAGTCTATCTACATAATAATATTAATGCCTTAAAGCTATCCCATTTCACATTAAAACTTGAATATGGATACTTTAAGAATAGTATCCTTATGTTTAATGGAATCTCATGATTATGTGACACTTAATATTTCATTAAACGAACTAGCTATTCAAGGGACTTTATCATTTTTCAAAAACAAACATATTAAAGAAATGCCTTTTATTATTAATAAATAATTCAATATAAGTACCAAAAGTATTAGACTTTAGGGCTTACACAAACAATCTCCCACTAGCATTAGAGCCAATCAGGCATACCCCTAACACCCATAGATCTAGTATGGCTATCATGCTTCTCCTGCACAAGAGGTTTTGTTAGTGGGTTAACAATATTTTCAAGTGTATGTACTTTGCATATTTTCACATCTCCACGATCTATTATCTCTCGAATGAGATGATAACGCCTAAGTATGTGTTTGGATTGTTTGTGAGATCTAGGCTCCTTAGCTTGTGTGATGGCACCATTGTTATCACAATAGAGATCAATGGGTCTACAATGCTAGGGATTATGCCAAGTTCACTAATGAACTTATTGATCCAAACAACTTTCTTTGCTGCATTTGAGGCAGCAATGTACTCGGCCTCGGTTGTAGAATCAACAATTGTTTCTTGCTTTGAACTCTTCTAGATCACAGTGCCACCATTTAGGCAAAACACATAAGCCAATTGCAATCTAAAGTCATCCTTATCTGTTTAGAAGCTAGAATCAGAGTAACCAATTACCGCGAGCTCTTCCTGACCTTCATATATCAAGAATGAGTCCTTAGTCCTTCTTAAGTACTTAAGGATATTCTTGACAGCTACCTAATGAGTATCACCGGGATCCGATTGGTACCTACTATTCGCACTTAAAGCATACAAGACATATAGCTGAGTACATAATATGGCATACATGATATATCCTATTGGAGATGCATATGGGATCTTATTCATGCGATCCCTTTCTTCCTTAGTTGAAGGGGGTAATGTTTTTTTATAGACACAAGCCATGTTGTATAGGTATGAATCCTTTCTTGGAATCATGCATATTAAAGTGTCTCAACACTTTGTCTATGTATGTACTATAACTTAGGCCAAGTAGTTTTTGTGATCTATCTCGATAGATTCTGATTCCTAATATATAGGTTGCTTCACCAAGGTCCTTCATAGAAAAGCATTTCCCTAACAAAGTTTTTACTTGTTGCAAGGAAGGGATATCGTTTCCAATGAGTAATATGTCATCTACATATAATACTAGGAAAACGATCATGCTCCCACTAACCTTCTTGTAGACACAAGGTTAATCTTCATTCTTTATGAATCCATATTGTTTTAAACTTTCAATAAAATGAAGAATCCAGGTTCTGGAAGCTTGCTTCAATCCATAGATTGATCGTTGTAACTTCCATATCTTATAGGCTTCTTCAGGTATGTCAAATCCTTCAGGTTGTGTCATGTACACATCCTCAACAAGATTCCCATTAAGGAAAGCAATCTTGACATCCATCTGCCATATTTCATAATCATGATATGCAGCGATAACAAGTAAAATCCGAATATATTTAAGCATTACAATTGGTAAAAAGGTTTCATCATAGTCTACCCCATGAATTTGTTTATAACCTTTAGCAACCAGTCCTGCCTTATAGTTATGTACCTTATCATCCATGTCTTCTAGTCCCTTCTCAGACTCAGGACCAGTTATACCCCCTTGGTAGGTCACAAGCTCATCTTGATCCATGAGTAATACATCACCTTGATCAGTTATGAGATATCCATATCTCTCTGGTTATGGCCCCTTGGTAGGTCACAAGCTCATCTTGATCCATGAGTAATACATCACCTTGATCAGTTATATATTTATATCTCTGGTTGGTTATCCTGATCAACCTACGTTGGTCTTGTTCTACTTGAGCAGTTTGCCCTTCCACAACTTTTTGTGATTCTTGCTCTAATTCCTCCGTAGGTGTATCAATGCTTTGTGATTCTTGAGTTTCTTCAAGCTTTACTTTCCTCCCACTGATTCCTTTGGAAATAAAGTCCCCTTCCAAGAAGACTCTGGTTTGAGCGATAAACACTTTACCCTCAGAAGGATTGTAGAAGTAATATCATATTGTTTCTTTATGATACCCCACAAATAAGAATTTGTTAGATTTGGGCTCAAGCTTAGTTGAAATTTATCGTTTCACATAAACTTCACAACCCCAAACCTTCATGTAAGACATGTGTGGTTTCTTACCACTCCCTATCATATGTGGTGTCTTTTCTACCTTTTTGGATGGAACATAGTTAAGTGTGTAAGTTATTGTCAGTAGTGCATGTCCCTAAAAGGAGTTTGGAAGACGGCTGTGACTCATCACGGATCGAACCATGTCTAACAAGGTTCAATTTCTTCTCTCTGATACACCATTCCATTGTGGTGTTCCAGGAGGAGTGAGTTGGGATAGAATCCTACATTCTTTTAGTTGGTAAGAAAAATCTAGGCTTAAATATTCACCGCCTCGATCTGATCGATAAATGTTAATATTCTTACCTAATTGGTTTTCTACTTCATTCTTGAACTCCTTGAACTTTTCAAAGGATTCAGATTTGTGTTTCATTAAATACACATAACCATATCTACTGAAATCATCGATAAATGTAATGAAGTATTGAAAACCTCCTCTGGATGGTATGTTCAATGGTCCACATACATCAGTATGTATGAGGGCCAAAAGATCATTAACCCTTTCACCTTTTTCTGTGAATGAGGACTTTGTCATCTTTCTAATTATACAAGATCTGCATGTATCATATGATTCGTAATCAAAAGAATCCCAAGAGTCCATCTTTATGGAGTTTGGAGAAGCGTCTTCATTTATATGGCCTAAGCGACAATGCCAAAGGTATCTTGGATTTAACTCATTAGGTTTCATCCTTTTAGTATTAATGTTATAAATTGACCTTTTAAGATCAAGGACATACAATCTATTGTTCATTTGTGCAGTAGCATAAAATACATCATTTAAATAAATAGAGTAACAATTGTTCTTTATTATAAATGAAAAACCAAAATTGTCCAAACAAGAAACATAAATAATATTCCTACTAATTGCAAGTACATAATAACAGTTCTCTAACTGAATTATTAAACCACTAGGTAAAGTTAAAATATAATTTCCTATGGCTAAAGCAACAACCTTTGCTTAATTACCAACTCGTAGGTCAACTTCACCTTTTGCCAAATAACAACTCCTTTTTAGTTCCTGTATGTAAACACCCCAAATTTGCCCTCACCCATTCACACCATGGCTTGTGATCTTTTCATATGAATAAGTTCAATCATAGCATCTCATATTACATATTTGCTTCACTGCATGGATTCTAAGTCATCTGCATCTGGGATTTGTGATCTGAGCAACCCAAGAGCTTTTTGAGCCACTCCAAAGGTCATCAATCACTTCAAAGGGGTCCATGTATGTTCAAGCATCATATTATATCCTCTCAAATTCAATAATGTCAAAAAATCACAAGAATTGGGATTGGCATGGAAGCAGAGCCAGGTTTGACTGCACAGATGACCTAGAATTAGGGTTTTGGTTTCAAAGGCCATAACTCCAAATTTTTTGGTCATTCTTGTTTCTATTGGTCCCTATATGTTATAAGGAGCATGAATATCAATTTTCATGAAGAAATTCCATGGGGAAGTCATCTGATCAAGAGTTGACTTTTTGAGCAAGTCAGTGCAAAATCAGGACATCTGAGGCCCCCAATGACCCAACCAAAGGGTGTTCATAATCATTTTGATTGTGTATGATCTTTATTTGATCATAGAATATGTTATAAGTTCACAAAATTGAAAAATTTCAAGCCATTTGCAAAGTTGACTTTTTGGGAAAGTTGACTTATAATGAAAATTGCCATTTTGGGACACTTTTTCAACCCTTGCTTTTTGATTCAAAAATGCTTTCAATGAAAAAACTTTGGTCATGAAAGTTGTAGAATGGATCATTCCCTTTTCAAAAAGTACAAGAACTCATTCTAATTCATTTTGGATCAAAAGTTATGACTTGTCAAAGTTGGCCAAAATCACATAATTTCAAGTTTTCCACCAAAGAGGCAAAGTTGCAAAATCACTTGCCAAGGCAAATTATGCTATCAAATGGACTTCTAAACTTCATACAAACATGAACCAAGGACTAAAAGTCAGATTGCATCAAAGAATCACTCATTTTTGTGACTTGTGGGGCAAGAAACTTCAAAAGGGCCAAAGATGAAGCAAGTTGCAAAACCTTACCCAAACCCTAATCCACTTGCTTGCTGACCTCAGAATTGATCCTAGGGCTCTCCACACTTCTTGCTGCGCAGGACACCCCATTTGTCCTTGGCTAGCTATGAGCCCATACCTCTCTTACACAAAGTTTGACATTTTGGCCAAAGACCCATACCAATCACAATAGGGCACACAGACTCCACAGGCCTATCCATGAGTGATAAGTGGACCAAAGGCAAGCCATAGCACAGAACCATTCATGCTGAAACACACTCCAAGCCCTAGTTCCAAGTTTATGCTTCATTTGAAAAACCATTCGAAACTGACTCCACAAGCTTCAAACACAAAAACAAACTTCACCATTGATCTCAACATGCTTCACTGGTCACAAACCAACCATTAAAACAACCTGAAAGTCACTGAAACAAAAACACGATTTCCTTCCCCCCTTGAACACAACTCTGTCAATCTCCCAAACCAGACACTTTCAAAGCTTTCTAAGCTTCAGTCCATCATCAGGAGGATCAGAGGAGAAGGTTTGTGCAAAGTTTGAGGCCAGGGAGCTTGGAACCAGAAGAACCCCAGCTCAGGTAACCATCCAAAACATTTTTCCAGAACTTCATTTACTTGTTATAAATTGATTCTACATGTTATCCTGATCATCATGATGTGTTTAAAAATGAAAATGGTGGAATATTGAGTATGTATGAGTTGTCTGAAACTTTCTGCCCTAAATTTGTTTTGCTTCGATTTGCATGATTGATGAGTGAAAAATGGTTTTTGTTTGGGGGTTTTGATTCAGTGATGTGTGGGGTTTGATTCTGGGCAGAGAGATGTTGTTTTAGATGCTTAGAGAGAGAGATAAGAAAATGGCTCGTCGGAGAAGACGACCGGAACCACTGTTCCGGCCGTCTGAAAGTCATTAGCCCTAATTTTGTCATTAAATGAAGTTTGAATATGGAGCGTAGATTAGGCTGACTTAGTCAATTCCCCGCGCGTTTCAATGGCCCAGATTCCTCACTTAGCCCTAATCTCATTTATTTAAATTTAATTAATTAAGATTAGTCAGTTTGAATGTCAGCCACTGGATCACGCGCGCAGTCAACTCCCGCGCGTCCAGTTTGAATGCCAGCCCTCAGATCTGATTACTTCTCATTAAATTCATTTTAATTTTCATTTTATTTCATTTGTTTTGTTCATTTATTTAAAAATAGTAAAAATCATCAAAAAATTCTGAAAATTTTTATCAAACCTTTTATTAATTTTCAGAAACCAAAAATATTTTTATTTTTATTTTTTTGCATTAAAAATTATTTTTAAATCATTTAAAAGTTTATTTTTAATTAGTTAATGAAAATTAATTGATTAAAAATACTTTTAGGTATTTTAAAATCACAAAAAAATTCATGTGACATTTAAAATAATTTAGAAACATTGTCCAACTCTCAAACCAAATTTCCTTTTTGATCTTGATGACTTTTGATCATTTTCAATGGAATTAATTTCATTTCAAGGCATTATTTTGATTCAAACTTCAAAAATTCATTTCTGCCTAACCATTGAGAGTTGGACAATGATTCTTTTGGAATTGCATCTTGTATAGCATGTAGTTTATAGGATTAAATTGGCATGAGTTGTTCTTGCATTTTCAATTTGTTTGACATTTTTCTTGACAAGGTACCTTAAAACCCTAGCCAACTTAGGAAATTCATAACTTACACTAGGTTAAGAATTGGATCCTCTCCTTTGGGAAGTGAGTTTGTGTAGGCTTAGGTTTCCTTTGAATGCATTTTCAATTTTTTATCATGATGTTTGCTTCTGGTTTTGGATTTTGTTTTGAGCATTGATCATAAACCCTAATCCATGCCTTCCTTTGCATCCATTTCTCATTTGTTTGCATACCATGACTTGCCATGACATTTTGTGCATCCATTTGATTCATAACATATCTTAGGACATATTAGAATCATGTTTGATCATTGCATCTTTCATTTACCATGTTGTATGTCATTTTCATTCCATAACTTTTCATGTACATCCATGGTTCAAAACATGCTTCTCTTGCATCCATATGTTTGTATGATCATCCCTATGCCTTGCCTCATGTTTGCATCATCTCCTAGCATCATTAAAATCATACCCATGCTTCTGGTTTTGGTTTGCATAATGACATTGCATCTCATTTTGCATTGCATTTCATTTCTTTGCTAACTTTTCAGGTGGTAAGTTGTTTTAAGAAGTGGATTTGCCTTCACTTCTCACAATCTCTTTTCATCCCTCTTATGCATCATTGCTGAATTTTTGTATGTGTATTGGATTGAGCTTGCTCATTCTTGTTCATCTTACCTTCTTTCTTCAAGCAACTTGTCTTCTTAAGTGAAGTAAGTTGTTTTGCTTCTCTTTGTTTCATTTTCCTTTCATCTGCTTCCCTCCTTGGTGGTTCTTTGGAGATTTCTCTCTTAAACCCCACAAACCCTAGGAATAAACAAGCATGATAACAATTAGGGTTTGATTAGTCCCCCACTTAGCTTTTACCTTTGTGTCTCTTTGAGTCTTCTCTTCTCATCTCATAATCAGGGACTAAACCCTAAAGGCTTTAAGGCTTTGTGATTAAGCTTATGCCTGCATCCTTCTATTAGGATGGAGTGTATAACTTTAATCCTAAGTGTTAAACCCTTAATGTGTTTAAATCCTTTAATCAATTCACTTAATAATCATCAAGACATCAAACTTGTAACTTGGGCCTTGCATTAGGGTTCTAATTCTTCCTTAATTGGTTAAGAAGGACTAACCCTAGTGTTAATGGACAAGTCCCCCTCAAGTTGTCTTACAAATCATAAAAATCACTTCTTCACCATATCATTAACTAAAATCCACTTAATAAAGGCTTTGTTTTGTCATGAGTTTAATCCCTAATCATGGATTAAGTTGAGGAGTTTTCCTCAGCTTAAACATTCTCATCTATTATCCTTCTATTAGGATGGTGTAATGAGCCTGTTTAATCCCTGATTATGGCTTAATCTCATTACTTAACACTAACCAAAAACAACAACAAAAATCTAAATAATCATAAGTAGGTTAATGATCTTAATCCTACATCAGGGTGATTAAGTGTGTGATGCTGACTTCACACTTAAAGTATTCTCATTACCCCTAATCAGAGGGAAGATGTGATGAGTTTACTAACCCATTGGTCTAGGCTTAAGCTCATTTTCTTATGACAAACTTTCAAAAGCAATAAAAGACTGAAAACTCAAAAAACAAACAATAATCGTCTCCTCCGGGATTCTTTTCTCATCTCATTCACTCATAAACGAGAACTCGCTTCTTCCGTCTAATGCAAGACAGTTTGCACCTGATCCAGACAAGTCATACACTTGAGCATAGACAAGCAAGCAGTTCACAAGTCAATTTATCTTTCAGTCTCTTTGGGTCGAACTACGGTGTTCTGACTTCCTCATTGCACGAGAGGATACGTAGGCATAACTTAACAGTTATCGAACAAAAGTCTCTGTATATTCCCCCTCTTTCTAGCCTTATTCTTTTAGCCTCATTATCATGAGCATTTCATTCTTGTTCTTACACTGACACTTCACTTATACACTTCACATTCTTTTTACACTGACACTTGCATTCTTTTTCCAGCTCTTTGATACACAGATTGCACTGACACTACCCCTTTAAAACACAAATCTTTTAAGCGTGGATCCCGTCGAGTATGACGGACAATCTGGGTGCTAATACCTTCCCAGGTTGTAACCAACCCCCTTTCTCAGTCTCTCTGGTTCGCAACCGTCTTATCCATATCTTTCTAGGTCTATGCAGCATTGCCTTTCCTCTGGGATAAAAATGCCTAGCTGGCGACTCTTTTCTTTTCATGTGAGTTCACTCATGTTTGTTCTCTCTCCTTTCGCCGACCGTTCGCGTCTGTACCCCTCTTGGCCCCGGTTGTCATTTGGTGGGAGCGACAGCTTGGCGACTCTGCTGGGGAACCCTTATACTGTAACCAGGGCTTCTGGTTCTTTTTGTGGGTTCCTCCTAGCGCTTGTTTGATTTGTGTTTACTGGGGTGTTATGTGCTAATTGTGTTTATATAGTTGCTTTTATTTATTGCTTTATGTACAGTTATTTATTGCTTTCTTTACAGCTTTATATGCATCATACTGCCATACTGTTATCTGGCTGGATCTGTTTTTTGTCTTGGTGGGTGGGGTTCACTGAGAGTTTAAGGTCCTATACCTGGGACCTGAGTGACACCTAGGCTAGAGTGGTTCATGTTCTTTCCCATTCCATTTCGATTTGGTGCGGGAATATGAAACACGGTTCAAATATGGGTTTCTTCTTGAGAACTCTGTGCTACAGATCTCCTGTAGTGCTAGGGCTATCTGGGAAGTCTGCTAAGTCTGGATGACCTTTATTATGACCTTCAGAAGCTGAGGTGAGTTAGAGGAGGATCTTTTATGGTTATTGTAAACACTGTACCTCCGGGTTAGAAGTGTTTACACTTCTCATAACTGATCCAAGTCTGAGGATCCTTGTTTTAGAACATCACCTGTGAGGGGGTTGGGCTGTTTACAGGTTTGCAGGTACCCTTGGCCACATCATACCCTGATACTTGTTTTGTTTAAGAATGCTTCACTTTGGATAGTTCTTGTGATTTAGCCCTGGACATGTGACTCTTTATTTGAGTCCCCCACCTTGGTTACTGGATTTCTGAATCTCTATCTGGACTTCTTGACATACATGGACCTTTATATCAAGACAACAATCAGATCCAGCTTGATCACAAACCCTTGCATATCATTTGCATACATCATCATTGCATCATTTAACATTTGCTTATTTGTTTTTCAGGGTATCCACATTTCATTTGGCTTGGTTTTGACCCTTTCATCTGCATAGACCCCTGCTCATCAGTTATCTACATCAGTTATCAGTTGCCTGCTTCAGCTACCTCTATCATCATCCTCAGCCTATCAGTGGCTCACTTCCTGTATCAGTCATCATCATCAGCATTTGTTTCAGCTCTTCATCAGCAGTTATGGCACCCAAAAAGAGCAACATTTCTTACCACTTCTTTGAGCCTGTGCTGGCTGGCATCAGGCATGTCCAGGAACTCATTACTCCAGACCATATCCCATTATTCAGGGAACATCATGGAAGCATCCTTGATATGGTTATGGACTTGGACCCTTATCAGAGGAGTTTGATTCACACTTGCCTATAGTTCTATGATCCTCCTTTGAGATGCTTCACTTTCCAGAATTTTCAGTTGGGACCCCTGTTGGAGGAGTTCTCATCTTTGATTGGAGTACCTGTCAGGGGTGGTATCCCCTTCAACCCAGAGATGGCTTCTCCCAGCAATGAAGAAGTGGCAAAGGCACTGTATTTAGAACCTGCTTTGATTGAGCAGAACATGTCAACAAAGGCTGGAATTCCTGGCCTACACTTGGACTTTCTAACTTCTCAGGCCATCCTGAAGGCCTCCTTGGGAGAATGGAAGGCAGTTTTTGCATTGTTAGCCCTTAGTATATATGGGGTTATACTTTTTGCAGATGAGCCCAAGTTTATCAGCAAGAATGCTATTCATCTCTTCCTTTTGAGGAACCCAGTACCCACCTTGCTGGGAGATTTCTATTATTCTGTTCACCAAAGGAATGAGAAGCAGAGAGGGAGATTGGTGAGATGCTGTGCTCCTCTATTCCATACTTGGCTGCTCAAACACTTACCCAAGACTGATGCTTTCTTGAACCCTCACCAACAAAATAATTGGGCTAGGAGACTCACTGCTTTGACTTCAGCTGACATCAGGTGGTGTACCCAGAGCACCAAAGGCAGGGACATAATTACTAGCTGTGGGAAGTTCCCCAATGTACCTCTGATAGGAGTGAAGGGTTGCATCAACTACAACCCTTTGCTATTCAAAAGACAATTGGGCTATGCTTTGGTTCACCCTCCTAGAGTGCAAGACTTGGCTGAAACCCTTTATTGTGAGATAAAGCCTAATCTAGCTGTTGTCAGACAAGCGTCCTGGGCTTGGGACAACATCCAGACCAAAGGGATGGCCATTCTTGGGAAATGCAACAATGTGGCTTCAGCACAGTATTATGAGTGGTCTCATGCTAGGGCTCAGATTTCTGGGATGCCTTTCACCGTTGAGGATGCACCTGGACCATCCACAGTACCACCTCCAGCTACTGTCAGCCTAGAGGAATTTGAGAAACTGAAAGAGAGGAATGAGAATTTGTCTCAAGCTCTGCAGAAGACCCTCAGGGAGAGGAGTGAAGGTCATCTAGACAACGAGAGGTTGGAGAAGCTAAAGGTGGAACATCTAGCCAAGATTGAGAAGTCAGAGGACTACATCAAGAAATCAAGAGCTGGGGAACAAATTCTGAAGAATGTCTGTAAAGAGGCCCAGTTTCAGAAGGCTAGGACTGACCTCTATCTGAAAGAAAGTCAAGATAGGTGGTTCAGGATCACTGAACCTCGCACTCAAGAAGATAAGAGAACTCAGGCCAGGATTGAACAGTTAGAGGCCATTGAGAAGAAACAACAGGAGGCTCTGCTAGCAGCCCAGAAGGAAATCTCAGAATTGAAGCTTAGGGCTGGTGTGAAGAGGTCAAAGGACCAAGACAGACACAAGAAGCTGACCACTGCTATTACCACCAGGAACCTTCTCATCAGAAGCATTACAGAGCATCCGGCTGGTCCTGTAACTGAAGCACTTTTGAAGGAAGTTAAGGAGGATGAATTTGGCTTAGATGTTTGACTTATTTGCCTTTTGTTGTTTCCATTTCATGTACTTTTCTTTTTGTGTTATATTTTGACCCCTCAGGGGCATGTGTTGTAAAAACAAATTATGTATGATTCACCTTTTGTAATATATTTGTTAGTTTGTTTCATTAAGTCTCTCTCTCTCAAGCAACATTAAAGCATCTTCCTCAGGGTCTGGAAAGGTCAAAACCAAGTGCCAAGCCGGATACCTTGGAAACAAATAAGCATACTGCATTGCATGCTAACTTTGTTTTGTTTTGTAGGTTTTTGTTTTGTTTGTTACTAACTCTGTTGTGATTCAGGAATTATTGCTCGCCGTCGGGTGTTCCCTCTCAATCGTCCACACAGATATCCTACTCGCAACAATCTTCCTGGTATCCAGATGGACCAAGTACAGCAAGAGCTGACAGAGGTCAGAACCCAGATGGTTAACAAAAGGCTGAAGATGAGAAACCAAATGACCCAGTTCATGGAAGTAATGAATGGCTTGGCTCAAAGCCAAGAAAGATTGAGGGCATTGGTAGAAAGGCAGACCCCAGAAGAACCCCATCTAGGGACTAGGGGAACAAGTAACAATGAGAGGGTTCAGCCTCATGTTAACCCACCAGTATATGGGCCTCATCTTCATCTAGAGATCAACATCCCTACTAATGTGCAAGGGAATGCTACTGCAGGCAGAGTCTTACAAGAAGACCCCCAAGAGGATCAATTCACTGTAATGGGAGCTGGGGATGAAGCCTATGATAGGAGGCTTGATGAAATTGCTGAGAAATTGAGATCTCTGGAGTCTCAAAATTCCTTAGGTTTTGATGTCATGGACATGGGGTTAGTGGACGGGGTAAGGATACCTCACAAGTTTAAGCCCCCGTGCTTCGAAAAGTACAACGGAACTTCCTGTCCACGAACTCACTTGCAGTCTTTTCTGGGAAGACTTAAGGCATACACCATGGATGAGAAACTGTGGATGTTTTACTTTGAAGACAGTTTGACTGGGGCTTCAAGGGAATGGTACTCTCACTTGACCAGAGCTACTATCAGATGCTGGAAGGATTTAGCTGAAGCCTTCATCAGACAATACCAATACAATCTAGACATGGCTCCTAACAGAACCCTTCTGATGGGAATGTCTCAGTCCTCCAGAGAAAGCTTCAGGGAATATGCCCAGAGGTGGAGACAGCTTGCTGCTGCTGTCCATCCACCCATGTCGGAAAGAGAAATGGCCGACATGTTTATGAATACCCTGCAAGGAACATATATTGATAGGCTAGCCGCCTTTTCTTCCACCAGCTTCGCTGACGTAGTCATAACTGGAGAAAGAATTGAAAGCCTTCTGAAGATGGTTAAGATTACTGATAACGGTGCAAGTTCGTCAAGCAATCCCAGGAAGCCTTTTGTGGGACCAAGAAGAACCGGTGAGACTAATGCCATTCATGCCACCAGGGGCAGGTCTCAGTACCTTCACAGATCAATAGCAGCTGTCACAATTCCAGCTCCAATTCCTCAGCAACCAGCATACCAACCATAACAACCACCCCACTATCAGCAGCAAGTTCAGTATCCGCCACAAAGAAACTACAACAACAACAACAACAACAACAACAACAACAACAATCAACAACAAAGACCCTTTCAACAAAGAACATCGCAGGCAAATAGGGTGATTGACCCTATCCCTATGCCTTATGCCGCTTTATTGCCACAACTCCTAAAACTCAACCTGGTTGAGCTAAGGACATTGGCACCTCCAGATCCTGCCAGTCTTCCAAGAAATTATGATGTCAACGCCCGGTGTGCTTTTCACTCTAATGCACCTGGACACAGTACTGAGAAATGCAGGGCTTTACAAATGAAAGTACAGGATCTAGTGGATTCCAAAGCTCTCAACTTTGCACCCCCGCCAAATGTCAACAAGAATCCCATGCCCAATCATGGAGGACCCAGAATTAATGCTATTGAGGAAGATAAGCCATCTTTCTTAATCACCAGTGTTGGGCAGATTCGGACACCTCTGGTAGAAATTAAAGCTCAGCTCCTAGAATGCCAGATGTTCCCCGGGTGTGAGCTCGGTTGTGGTTATTGCAACATTTCGGTCAACGGGTGTGATAACTTGAGAAGCGGCATAGATGATCTTATCAAAAGTGGTATCCTTCAGATTACAACATCCGTACCTGCAAATCCAGCAATCCCTCTGACAACAATTCCTGACTCTTCTACAACTGCTACAACAATCATTCCAATCAATTCATCAATATCATCAACAATGGCTCCGTCCATCACCTCAACAAATCAGATGTCAACAACCATCTCTTCTACGACATCAGCACCCATTTATTCAACAGAATCTTCTACAACGCCAACAGATATCTCAGCAGTCACCATTTATTATGATCCAGCATATGTTCCTCCAAACAACAACTTTCAACAACAAACAGTGGCACCTCCTGCCAGGTCACCAGTCACCATCTACTACGATCCGCATACCATTTCAGTACCCTCCTCTGCTGCAGTCAGTCCAGTTACCATCACGGTACCTGGACCAGTTCCATATGAAAGCAGTAATGCCATCCCTTGGCATTATGGCTCTGACCTTTACTGCAACGGGGAGAAAATCACTTTGGACTCTTCAACTTCTTCTCCACAGATTGATAATTTTGGGGGAGGCGGGGGCTTCACCAGAAGCGGACGCCTTTTTGCCTCACAATTACAAAGACCTAATGCCGAAGCAGAAACTGCTGCCAAAGCAAAAGGAAAGAGTGTTGTATTTGAAGAGTCGGCTGTCAAAGAAACTCAGAAGACATCTTTTGAGCAAGATGTAGACAAGTTTATGAGAATTATAAAGAGAAGTGATTACAAGGTGGTGGATCAGCTTCACCAAACTCCCTCAAAGATCTCCATATTATCCCTGCTGATGTGTTCTGAAGCTCACAGGAACGCATTACTGAAAGTCTTGCACGCAGCATACGTGCCAGAGGAGATCAATGTTAATCAGCTAGAAACTGTGGTAGCGAATGTCAACACCAGTCATGGACTGGGCTTTACCAATGCTGACTTAACAACTGAGGGGAGTAACCACAACAAGGCTTTACACATCACTCTAGAATGCAAGGGTGCTGTTCTATCTCATGTGCTGGTGGACACTGGGTCTTCACTCAATGTCCTACCAAAGAAAGCCTTAGTGAAGCTGGAGTATGATGGCTTGGCATTACGTCCGAGTAATTTGGTGGTGAGAGCTTTCGATGGCTCTAAAAGATTAGTGCTAGGAGAGATTGATCTGCCTGTGGTGATTGGCCCGCAGACCTTCAAAATTACCTTCTATGTGATGGACATTCAGCCGGCCTACAGCTGTTTGTTGGGTAGACCTTGGATCCATGCCGCTGGAGCAGTTACGTCTACCCTTCACCAGAAGCTGAAATTCGAGTGGGAAGGCCATATCATCACCATCTGTGGTGAAGAAGATATCTTTGTTAGCCATCTGGCTACATACAAGTACATTGAGATGGATGGAGAAATCCATGAAACTATGAGCCAGGGGTTTGAGGCCCTGAACATAAATGAAGCATCTACTGTACTGGGAACCTCCACGACGTCTTATCAGCAAGCCAGGAAGGTTGTTGAAGAGGGGACTGCCCAAGGCTGGGGCAAGCTGCTGCCCGTGGAGAAGAAGGAGGACAAATTTGGGTTGGGTTACAAACCAACTCAACAAGATCAATTAGAGGCTGCTAAGAAGCACAATTTTATCAGCGGGGGGATGCTCACCCCGGATGCAGTGAACAACTTGGAAGATGAGTCGGAAGATGAGCGCAACCTGGAGAGCTGGATATGTCCAAGGATCCCGGGGAGCCGTATCTCAAACTGGTCTTCCCAGAAAATTATAAGGGTTACTCCTGCAGAGTAATTATTATTTCCTGTATATTTTAAGCATGCATCAAGTCTTGTATCTTGCCCAAGATGACAAGACTCATTTTGTAATCGGGACATCTGTAATTTTGTGCAAACAGATCAATCAATGAATATCGGACATCTTTTGCAAATGAGTCTTTTTCTTTTCCGCTCACTGTTTTTCATTTTTCTTTTTGTACAAAAATAAAATGGCAATGTTTTCAAAATGACAACTTTATTTCACTTTTCTAAACAAAATTAAAATCAATCACTAAAATGAACAATCTAAACCCTTGCAGAGAGTGCCTTTCAGACTGCACCGGCAACAGCACAGCTATGGCTTCGTATGACTTTGACAATCCAATCAATCAAGCTGATGAAGGGGTTGAAGAAGATTATGAGCTTCCTGAAGAGCTAGCCAGGTTGTTAAGGAAGAGGAGAAGGTTATCACTCCTCATCAGGAGGAGGTTGAAAAGATTAATCTTGGTACGGACGAAGATGTGAAAGAGGTTAAAATCGGGGACTGCTTACAAGACTCAGTAAAGGAACAACTAATTGACCTGCTTCGTGAATATGTGGATGTGTTTGCTTGGTCTTATCAAGATATGCTAGGGTTAGACACCGATATTGTCATGCACAACCTGCCTTTAAGGGAAGACTGCCCGCCAGTAAAACAGAAACTGCGCCGTACTCGCCCAGATATGGCAATGAAGATCAAAGAAGAGGTACAAAAGCAGTGGGGCGCCGGGTTCCTTGCTGTGACTAGCTATCCGCCGTGGGTTGCTAATATTGTACCGGTGCCTAAGAAGGATGGCAAGGTAAGGATGTGTGTGGACTACCAGGATCTGAACAGAGCCAACCCGAAAGATGACTTCACTTTACCTCACATTGATGTATTGGTTGATAATACGGCTCAGTTCTCGGTATTCTCCTTCATGGACGGATTTTCAGGATACAATCAAATCAAAATGTCACCTGAAGACATGGAGAAGACAACTTTCATCACACCCTAGGGCACGTTCTGTTACAAGGTGATGCCATTCGGACTGAAGAATGCTGGTGCAACCTATCAACGGGCTATGGTAACACTATTCCACGATATGATCCATAAAGAAATCGAATGTTATGTGGATGACATGATTGCCAAGTCCCTCACAGAAAAAGACCACATGCTGAATCTGCTGAAGCTATTCAAGCGTCTGAGGAAGTACCAACTGAAGTTGAACCCCAACAAGTGCACATTCGGGGTGCGATCTGGTAAGCTGCTGGGATTTATTGTATGTGAGAAAGGGATTGAAGTTGACCCAGATAAAGTCAAAATCATTCAAGAAATGCCTGCACCGAAGACTGAGAAAGAAGTTCGGGGGTTTCTAGGTAGATTGAATTACATTTCACGGTTCATATCTCACCTTACTGCAACCTGTGAACCCTTGTTCAAGTTGTTAAGAAAAGAACAAACGGTCAGGTGGAACGAAGACTGCCAGAGGGCTTTTGACAAAATAAAGGAGTACTTGCAAGAACCTCCAATCCTTATGCCTCCAGTTGAAGGAAGACCTCTAATCATGTACTTGACAGTATTAGAAGAGTCAATGGGGTGTGTGTTGGGCCAGCATGACGAGTCTGGTCGAAACGAGTATGCAATATACTACCTAAGCAAAAAGTTTACCGACTGTGAACAACGTTTTTCACTGCTCGAGAAAACTTGTTGTGCTTTAGCGTGGGCTGCTCGCTGACTGAGACAGTATATGTTGACCCACACTACCTTATTGATCTCAAAGATGGACCCAGTTAAGTACATTTTTGAGAAGCCAGCACTTACCGGACGGGTTGCAAGATGGCAAATGATCCTCACAGAATATGACATCCAGTACACGTCTCAGAAAGCCATCAAGGGCAGTGTATTGTCTGATTATCTTGCTGAGCAACCTATTGATGATTACCAGCCTATGAGGTTTGACTTCCCTGATGAAGACATCATGTTCATAAAAGCAAAAGATCACGAAGAGCCCGTTCACACTGAAGGGCCTAACCCAGAAGAAGAATGGACTATGATGTTTGACGGGGCTGTTAATATGAATGGTCGTGGTGTTGGTGCAGTACTTATTACACCTAAAGGAGTTCACATGCCTTTCTCGGCAAAACTCACCTTTAACTGCACTAACAACGAAGCTGAATACGAAGCTTGCATTATGGGTCTTGAGGAAGCCATTGACCTCAGGATCAAGACTTTGACTGTATTCGGAGATTCAGCTCTGGTAATCAATCAAACCAATGGCAAATGGTACACACACCAGGATCATCTGATACCTTACAGGGATTATACAAGGAGGTTATTGACTTTCTTCACAACAGTCAAGCTTGAGTATATCCCTCGGGACGAGAATCAATTTGCAGATGCCCTTGCTACCATTTCATCCATGATCAAAGTCCAAACTGCCAACTTTGTACCTCAAATTGCAGTATCCAGACTTGACAGACCAGCATATGTATTTGCAGCAGACGTTGTCCAAGACGATAAGCCTTGGTTCCATGACATCAAATGCTTCTTGGAGGATCAAACATATCCACCTGGGGCATCTTCCAATGATAAGAAGACATTAAGAAGGCTAGCTGGTAGTTTCTTCCTGAATACCGATGGTTCCCTATACAAGAGAAACTTTGATATGGTACTCCTTAGATGCGTTGATAGAACAGAAGCAGACTTGTTGATGCACGAGATGCATGAAGGATCCTTTGGTACCCATGCTGGAGGGCATGCAATGGCTAAGAAGTTGCTAAGATCAGGCTATTACTGGATCACAATGGATGCCGACTGTTGTGCTTATGCTAGGAAATGCCATAAATGCCAGATTTATGCGGATAAGGTGCATGTGCCTCCAAATCCTCTGAATGTGATGTCTTCACCTTGGCCCTTTGCCATGTGGGGCATTGACATGATTGACAAGATTGAACCGACTGCTTCAAACGGCCACAGATTCATCTTGGTAGCCATTGACTATTTCACCAAGTGGGTTGAAGCAGCTTCATATGCAAATGTTACAAGGCAAGTGGTAGCCCGATTTCTGAAGAGGGATATAATCTGTCGATACGGAGTTCCCGAGCGAATCATTACCGATAATGGTTCCAACTTAAACAACAAAATGATGGCAGAACTGTGTCGGGACTTCAAGATCCAACACCACAATTCTTCTCCTTACAGGCCAAAGATGAATGGCACTGTTGAGGCAGCAAATAAGAATATCAAGAAGATTGTGCAGAAGATGGTAGTCACTTACAAAGACTGGCATGAGATGCTACCATTTGCCTTGCATGGGTACCGTACGTCAATCAGAACATCCACTGGGGCAACACCGTATCAGCTTGTGTATGGTATGGAAGCAGTCCTACCTGTTGAAGTTGAATTACCCTCCCTGCGGGTATTAATGGATGTTAGATTGAACGAAGCAGAGTGGGTCCGATCCCGATACGAACAACTGAGTCTGATTGAAGAGAAGAGATTGGCTGCAATCTGTCATGGGCAGCTGTATCAGAAAAGAATGAAGAAAGCCTTCGATCAGAAAGTCAGGCTCTGAGAATACCAAGTAGGAGATCTTGTGCTGAAAAGACTCCTCCCTCCTCATACAGACCACAGGGGCAAGTGGACTCCGAACTATGAAGGACCATTCATAGTAAAGAAAGTTTTCTCCGGTGGAGCACTCATGCTCAGTACTATGGATGGTGAAGACTTCCCGTCCCCTGTGAATTCAGATGCAGTTAAAAAATACTTCGCATGAAAATGACCCGCTGGACATAAAAACAGAATGTCAGTCCAGGCAAAAATAGGGCATCCCGGCGAGTCAAAAACAGAATAAAAGACTCGGGCAAAAATAAGGGAAATAAACAAAAATGTGTACACCCGCTGAGTTGAAAAGCCGCATTGGACGACTCAGGCAAAAATGGGTATCCCAATGGATTGAAAACCCGAAAGGGCGATCCATGCAAAACAAGGGAATAAGCGAACAACTGCATTCTGATTTCGTCTGTATCACTTACAACTTGGTAAGCCTCGAAAGGTTCAAGCGTCGGTCAGAATCAGCCTTCTTCAGAAAGCAAGACGAGCAGAATGTCAAAAGTCATACGAGTCATAGCGAAAGGGAAGCTCCTTGAAGCGTCATCAACATTGCCAATACCTTTTGTTTCTCAATTTATAACAATCTCCTCATTTTAGGGGATTTGTTTCTTTGACTGTATCTCGCCAATTCAGGACATATGAATCAATAAAATCAGATTTTCAGTCATGTTTTGTCTCGTACATTTTATTTTCATTTGCAAAGAATGTCTGATGTCTTTAAGATACTGATTGCATAAATGCAGATGCTTCTCTTTTGAAAAATACGTGCTTGCAGGAAATATACTTACTCCCGGGAGTGTCTAAACTCCTATGGAGGAATCCAGTAAGGGATACCTCGGGGTACTTGTGCATTTCTTTGTCTTTTCAGGATTCGCAGGCATTCAAAACACGACATGGGGCATGAGAGCTTCATCCCAGCCAGCTGGCAAATCATTATCCACTCAGTCTTAGCACCGTAGGTGCTTTCTCCCCAGCTGAGTTGCCATTCATTATTTCTCCCCAGCCGAGTTGCCATTTACTTCCTCCTCAGCCGAGTACAAAAGCCGGGAAACCATCTCCCCACAGAGCTTTGGCCTCCATCCAGAAGAGCAATGCCCGGAGAGCTCACAACAGAGTAAAGAAAGCTTCTACAAACCCCAGCTGGGTCCCTCATTACCAAAGATAGGCCTATCAGTGACCTATATCCCCAAGTCAGATCTACCAATGATCTCATCCCCGGCTGGGATGTCCATTTCAAGCAGATCAATCAGAGATCTTCTTGGCAATGGGATCCGAATCCCAGATCGGTATTTTTGCATAATCATGGCATTATCATCATATTCTCCCCACAAAGCGTAGCATTCCGTCTAAAACGGAGCATTACGGTAAAAATCAAACATATTGCATTACCATAAGCCATGTTCTGAATCAAACACTTGTGAATATTGACAACCCATCAACAATATACAGCAAACTCCCCAAATTCCCCACCAGAGAGCCAAGGCTTTTGCCTTACACTTGTAAATACAAATACACACTCCTTTTGGCACCCGTCCGTGTCATGATTCCCCAGTAAAATCGCCCGAGCCTTCTTTACAAAGCAGACACTTATATATTACAGATACTCCTTGACACCCGTCCGTGTCATATCCCCAGTAGAAAGCCAAAGCGTCCTCTTTGCACTCACAAATATATCCATACGGATTCCCTGACACCCGTCCGTGTCACTGTCCCAGCATAGATACTTGAAACATTTTGTAAGCCATACACTTGTTTATAATATACTTTTTCCGACACTCGTCCATGTCACTCTCCCCAGCAAGTTAAACACTCATCTGTACATCATTCATACTTATTACTCATGTTTCACTCATACAGATACTCGTCCGTATCTTGTATACACCACTTATACATCCTCAAATTCGACACTCGTCCGTGTTCTTTGTTAACCAGTTGATACTCGTCCGTATCATCATCTCATAACATGCGTCAAGCGTTTGTTTCTACCTGATACTCGTCCGTATCATAGTCTTAAGGATGCTCGTCCGCATCTTTAAATCCATACACGTGTCAAACACTCATGTGTTCTTGAATGTAGACACTCGTCTGTGTCTACTATTCCCCAGAAGAATCCCCTCAGAATCAACACTCGTCCGTGTTCCTTGCTAACCAGTTGATACTCGTCCGTATCATCATCTCTGAACACGTGTCAGTATTTGTTTCTACCCGATACTCGTCTGTATCGTAGTCTTAGGGATGCTCGTCCGCATATTTAATCTATACACAACGTCAAAACACTTATACCTTTTATTTCTTGGATGTGAACACTCGTCCGTGTTTACTATTCCCCATTTATTTCGCCAACAAAGCAACCTTTTTCTATCTGACATTCGTCCTATGTCATGTTACTTCCGGCAGTCGTACCCTGCCAGGTGATCGTCCTTCACCTTTGGATGACCGTCCCTCATCCTTTCCCCAGCGGAGTCTCCATTATTGGAACCTCTTTCTATCCGACATTCGTCCTATGTCGTGATATTTTTAGCAGCCGTCCCCTGCTAGGTGATCGTCCTTCATCTTTTGATGATCGTCCTTCATCATTATCCGATGGCCGTCCCCATCATTGATTTTTCTATCCGACATTCGTCCTATGTCGTGATATCTTTAGCAGTCGTCCCCTGCTAGGTGACCATCCTTCACCTTTTGATGACCGTCCTTCATCATTTTATCCGATGGCCGTCCCCATCGTCGACCTTTTATCCGGCATTTGTCCTATGTCGTGATTTTTAGCAGCCGTACCCTGCTAGGTGATCGTCCTTCACCTTTTGATGATCGTCCTTCATCATTTTATCCGATGGCCGTCCCCATCGTCGATCTTGTTATCTGACATTCGTCCTATGTCATGATAAACCTTGAGAGCAGCCGTCCCCTGCTAGGTGATCGTCCTTCACCTCTTGATGATCGTCCTTCATCATGCTCGTCCGATGGACGTCCCCATCGTCGACCTTTTATCCGACATTCGTCCTATGTCGCGATACTTTTCGGAAGTCGTACCCTGCCAGGTGATCGTCCTTCACCTTTGATGACCGTCCCTCATCATTATTTCATTTATTCTTTAACCCGATGGCTGTCCCCGTCGTGGTCCCTTTTCCTTTTCCTGATGATCGTCCTTCATCAGTTTAGCCCGATGGTCGTCCCCATCGTTGTTTACATTACTTTATGAACCTGATGGCCGTCCCCATCATTTTTTTAATCCCCAGAGAATCTTATAGCTTTACCTGATGGCCGTCCCCATCATAATCCCTTTTGTCCCCAGCTTGTCGGTCGTTCCCGCCGTTGCTTTACTTCCCGCATTTTCCCTAGCATGTCGGCCGTCCCCGTCATTGCTCTTTCCCCAACAGTCGTACTCTGCTCGACGGTCGTCCTCCGTCGCCCGCACTTTACAATATACTTTATTTTCTTTTACAATCTATATCCCTTTTCTTCTTCATTCTGTGAGCGCAAATTTTGGACTGTCTTTGGTATTCAACCACAAGTTATCTTGTTTGCCTGATAAGCCATTGCTTACATCCTACACAGCTAACTCATGCTTGAATAGGGGCAGCTGTAAACACCCCAAATTTTCCCTCACCCATTCACACCATGGCTTGTGATCTTTTCATATGCATAAGTTCAATCATAGCATCTCATATTACATATTTGCTTCACTGCATGGATTCTAAGTCATCTGCATCTGGGATTTGTGATCTGAGCAACCCAAGAGCTTTTTGAGCCACTCCAAAGGTCATCAATCACTTCAAAGGGGTCCATGTATGTTCAGGCATCATATTATATCCTCTCAAATTCAAGAATGTCAAAATCACAAGAACTGGGATTGGCATGGAAGCAAAGCCAGGTTTGACTGCACAGATGACCTAGAATTAGGGTTTTGGTTTCAAAGGCCATAACTCCAAATTTTTTGGTCATTCTTGTTTCTATTGGTCCCTATATGTTATAAGGATCATGCATATCAATTTTCATGAAGAAATTCCACGGGGAAGTCATCTGATCAAGAGTTGACTTTTTGAGCAAGTCAGTGTAAAATCAGGACATCTGAGGCCCCCAATGACCCAACCAAAGGGTGTTCATCATCATTTTGACTGTGTATGATCTTTATTTGATCATAGAATATGTTATAAGTTCACAAAATTGAAAAATTTCAAGCCATTTGCAAAGTTGACTTTTTGGGAAAGTTGACTTATAATGAAAATTGCCATTTTGGGACACTTTTTCAACCCTTGCTTTTTGATTCAAAAATGCTTTCAATGAAAAAACTTTGGTCATGAAAGTTGTAGAATGGATCATTCCCTTTTCAAAAAGTACAAGAACTCATTCTAATTCATTTTGGATCAAAAGTTATGACTTGTCAAAGTTGGCCAAAATCACATAATTTCAAGTTTTCCACCAAAGAGGCAAAGTTGCAAAATCACTTGCCAAGGCAAATTATGCTATCAAATGGACTTCTAAACTTCATACAAACATGAACCAAGGACTAAAAGTCAGATTGCATCAAAGAATCACTCATTTTTGTGACTTGTGGGGCAAGAAACTTCAAAAGGGCCAAAGATGAAGCAAGTTGCAAAACCTTACCCAAACCCTAATCCACTTGCTTGCTGACCTCAGAATTGATCCTAGGGCTCTCCACACTTCTTGCTGCGCAGGACACCCCATTTGTCCTTGGCTAGCTATGAGCCCATACCTCTCTTACACAAAGTTTGACATTTTGGCCAAAGACCCATACCAATCACAATAGGGCACACAGACTCCACAGGCCTATCCATGAGTGATAAGTGGACCAAAGGCAAGCCATAGCACAGAACCATTCATGCTGAAACACACTCCAAGCCCTAGTTCCAAGTTTATGCTTCATTTGAAAAACCATTCGAAACTGACTCCACAAGCTTCAAACACAAAAACAAACTTCACCATTGATCTCAACATGCTTCACTGGTCACAAACCAACCATTAAAACAACCTGAAAGTCACTGAAACAAAAACACGATTTCCTTCCCCCCTTGAACAGAACTCTGTCAATCTCCCAAACCAGACACTTTCAAAGCTTTCTAAGCTTCAGTCCATCATCAGGAGGATCAGAGGAGAAGGTTTGTGCAAAGTTTGAGGCCAGGGAGCTTGGAACCAGAAGAACCCCAGCTCAGGTAACCATCCAAAACATTTTTCCAGAACTTCATTTACTTGTTATAAATTGATTCTACATGTTATCCTGATCATCATGATGTGTTTAAAAATGAAAATGGTGGAATATTGAGTATGTATGAGTTGTCTGAACTTTCTGCCCTAAATTTGTTTTGCTTCGATTTGCATGATTGATGAGTGAAAAATGGTTTTTGTTTGGGGGTTTTGATTCAGTGATGTGTGGGGTTTGATTCTGGGCAGAGAGATGTTGTTTTAGATGCTTAGAGAGAGATAAGAAAATGGCTCGTCGGAGAAGACGACCGGAACCACTGTTCTGACCGTCTGAAAGTCATTAGCCCTAATTTTGTCATTAAATGAAGTTTGAATATGGAGCGTAGATTAGGCTGACTTAGTCAATTCCCCGCGCGTTTCAATGACCCAGATTCCTCACTTAGCCCTAATCTCATTTATTTAAATTTAATTAATTAAGATTAGTCAGTTTGAATGTCAGCCACTGGATCACGCACGCAGTCAACTCCCGCGCGTCCAGTTTGAATGCCAGCCCTCAGATCTGATTACTTCTCATTAAATTCATTTTAATTTTCATTTTATTTCATTTGTTTTATTCATTTATTTAAAAATAGTAAAAATCATCAAAAAATTCTGAAAATTTTTATCAAACCTTTTATTAATTTTCAGAAACCAAAAATATTTTTTTTTTTTTTTTGCATTAAAAATTATTTTTAAATCATTTAAAAGTTTATTTTTAATTAGTTAATGAAAATTAATTGATTAAAAATACTTTTAGGTATTTGAAAATCACAAAAAAATTCATGTGACATTTAAAATCATTTAGAAACATTGTCCAACTCTCAAACCAAATTTCTTTTTTGATCTTGATGACTTTTGATCATTTTCAATGGAATTAATTTCATTTCAAGGCATTATTTTGATTCAAACTTCAAAAATTCATTTCTGCCTAACCATTGAGAGTTGGACAATGATTCTTTTGGCATTGCATCTTGTATAGCATGTAGTTTATAGGATTAAATTGGCATGAGTTGTTCTTGCATTTTCAATTTGTTTGACATTTTTCTTGACAAGGTACCTTAAAACCCTAGCCAACTTAGGAAATTCATAACTTACACTAGGTTAAGAATTGGATCCTCTCCTTTGGGCAGTGAGTTTGTGTAGGCTTAGGTTTCCTTTGAATGCATTTTCAATTTTTTATCATTATGTTTGCTTCTGGTTTTGGATTTTGTTTTGAGCATTGATCATAAACCCTAATCCATGCCTTCCTTTGCATCCATTTCTCATTTGTTTGCATACCATGACTTGCCATGACATTTTGTGCATCCATTTGATTCATAACATATCTTAGGACATATTAGAATCATGTTTGATCATTGCATCTTTCATTTACCATGTTGTATGTCATTTGCATTCCATAACTTTTCATGTACATCCATGGTTCAAAACATGCTTCTCTTGCATCCATATGTTTGTATGATCATCCCCATGCCTTGCCTCATGTTTGCATCATCTCCTAGCATCATTAAAATCATACTCATGCTTCTGGTTTTGGTTTGCATCATGACATTGCATCTCATTTTGCATTGCATTTCATTTCTTTGCTAACTTTTCAGGTGGTAAGTTGTTTTAAGAAGTGGATTTGCCTTCACTTCTCACAATCTCTTTTCATCCCTCTTATGCATCATTGCTGCATTTTTGTATGTGTATTGGATTGAGCTTGCTCATTCTTGTTCATCTTACCTTCTTTCTTCAAGCAACTTGTCTTCTTAAGTGAAGTAAGTTGTTTTGCTTCTCTTTGTTTCATTTTCCTTTCATCTGCTTCCCTCCTTGGTGGTTCTTTGGAGATTTCTCTCTTAAACCCCACAAACCCTAGGAATAACCAAGCATGATAACAATTAGGGTTTGATTAGTCCCCCACTTAGCTTTTACCTTTGTGTCTCTTTGAGTCTTCTCTTCTCATCTCATAATCAGGGACTAAACCCTAAAGGCTTTAAGACTTTGTGATTAAGCTTATGCCTGCATCCTTCTATTAGGATGGAGTGTATAACTTTAATCCTAAGTGTTAAACCCTTAATGTGTTTAAATCCTTTAATCAATTCACTTAATAATCATCAAGACATCAAACTTGTAACTTGGGCCTTGCATTAGGGTTCTAATTCTTCCTTAATTGGTTAAGAAGGACTAACCCTAGTGTTAATGGACAAGTCCCCCTCAAGTTGTCTTACAAATCATAAAAATCACTTCTTCACCATATCATTAACTAAAATCCACTTAATAAAGGCTTTGTTTTTTCATGAGTTTAATCCCTAATCATGGATTAAGTTGAGGAGTTTTCCTCAGCTTAAACATTCTCATCTATTATCCTTCTATTAGGATGGTGTAATGAGTCTGTTTAATCCCTGATTATGGCTTAATCTCATTACTTAACACTAAACAAAAACAACAAAAAAAATCTAAATAATCATAAGTAGGTTAATGATCTTAATCCTACATCAGGGTGATTAAGTGTGTGATGCCGACTTCACACTTAAAGTATTCTCATTACCCCTAATCAGAGGGAAGATGTGATGAGTTTACTAACCCATTGGTCTAGGCTTAAGCTCATTTTCTTATGACAAACTTTGAAAAGCAATAAAAGACTGAAAACTCAAAAAACAAACAATAATCGTCTCCTCCGGGATTCTTTTCTCATCTCATTCACTCATAAACGAGAACTCGCTTCTTCCGTCTAATGCAAGAAAGTTTGCACCTGAGCCAGACAAGTCATACACTTGAGCATAGACAAGCAAGCAGTTCACAAGTCAATTTATCTTTCAGTCTCTTTGGGTCGAACTACGGTGTTCTGACTTCCTCATTGCACGAGAGGATACATAGGCATAACTTAACGGTTATCGAACAAAAGTCTCTGTATATTCCCCCTCTTTCTAGCCTTATTCTTTTAGCCTCATTATCATGAGCATTTCATTCTTGTTCTTACACTGACACTTCACTTATACACTTCACATTCTTTTTACACTGGCACTTGCATTCTTTTTCCAGCTCTTTGATACACAGATTACACTGACACTACCCCTTTAAAACACAAATCTTTTAAGCGTGGATCCCGTCGAGTACGACGGACAATCTGGGTGCTAATACCTTCCCAGGTTGTAACCAACCCCCTTTCTCAGTCTCTCTGGTTCGCAACCGTCTTATCCATATCTTTCTAGGTCTATGCAGCATTGCCTTTCCTCTGGGATAAAAATGCCTAGCTGGCGACTCTTTTCTTTTCATGTGAGTTCACTCATGTGTGTTCTCTCTCCTTTCGCCGACCGTTCGCGTCTGTACCCCTCTTGGACCCGGTTGTCATTTGGTGGGAGCGACACTGTACATTGGTAAAATTGTGAGTACCACATCTAGTATCTAATACCCATGATGCTGAAGTAGATAAATTTATTTCTATAACAAAAATACCTGAAGTTTAAGTATCCACTCTATTCTTTTTATCTTCTAGGTACTTTGGGCAGTTTCTTTTCCAGTTCTCGGTCTTACCGCAATAAAAGTTAGTTCCCTCCTTTACTATGCATCCACTAGGCTTCAAAGCAGTTGCAGTATGTTTGGGTTTGGAAAATTCCTTGCCTTTCCATTTACCACCCTATTTGGTGGGCCTTTTGTTCTGTTTCTTTCCATCACTGACCGTCATAATGGATTTCCCTTTTGACTTCAGATTTTGCTCAGCAGTTCTTAACATGCTCAGTAATCCAGGAAGAGATATTTCCATATCATTCATGTTGAAATTAAGGACAAATTGACCGAAAGTCTCCGGAAACGATTGTAGGATCAAATCAGTTGCAAGCTCCTTTTTTAGGGGGAAACCCAATCTTTCAAGATTCTCCATACACCCAATCATCTTGAGTACATGGGGACCTACAGGGCTTCCCTAAGATAGTTTAGCTTGAAAAAGGGCTTTTGAAACTTCAAACCTCACATTCCTTACATGTTCTTAATAGAGCATCTTTAGATTCTCGATCATATCGAACGATGCCATTTTTTCATGTTGCTTTTACAATTCAGAATTCATGGTAGCCAGCATGAGGCAAGCAGTTTCAATGGCATCATCGACATGCTTCTTATAAGCATCTCTTTCAACCTTAGGAGCAGAACTAGGAGGCTCCTCATTAGGAACAAGTGTCTCTAAGACATACATCTTTTTGTCATGTTTGAGGACAATCCTCAGATTTCGGTATCAAACCAAAAAATTTGACTCAGACAACTTTTCCTTATCAAGGATTGATCGCAAAATGTTATTAGAGGTGTTTTTTGTCATGATAATCTACAAAAATTAAAAATATAAGTATACTTAAAACAACATATTCAATTAGGCATTTAATTAAACGTGCTTCCACTATTTTGCTCAAAACAAATGACCCTCATCATTTGATTCGAAAAATCCCGTTGGAAGATTTTCTAGTGGATCGAGATCCATATTTCACTTTGTTTTAGGTCAGTGTTAGGATGATTATACAAAACTCGACTATTTAGGTAGAAACACCTTCCAATTCTATCCAATACGATTCTCTAATATTTAGTTGGGTGAATAACTCCTTATTACAATCCATCATATGGACTATTCCCAACTCTTGCTTATAAACCCGTATAATCTTATTATATTTTGTTTAGTTAAGTTTGACCCATTGTTTTAGAAATTGGATATTACATTTATCCCATCGCACCTTACTAATATAGAATATGCACCTCGTGTTAGGTGAAACCTACATTATTCGATACTAGTCTTGATGAGTTCTAAAACTTGGAAAGCGAAAAAAGTTAATATTTAGTTTTGAGGGAATTTTAATTAGTTTGATCTCACCGACTTATTTATCATATAAATCATTTCTCACACATGCATCAACAAACATACATATATATCAACATACATACAAATGAAACAGTTATGGCCCCTAGCACAATTGTTCTCCCAAGCCAATGAGAGAACCTAAGTTAAACCTAATAACGAAATACACTGCTCCAAACAAGATCTCAAAGGTTTTCCTCCTTTGTTTTTGTAGTCTTCTCTTTCTTCATAATAATACATTACATAAAGAAAACTCGTTTAACATACGAGGGAGTGAGATGAGAAAAGAAGTTACACAATGAGAATAAAATAAAGGCACGACACGCAGGTCGTATTTTAAATTCCAAAACAAAGAAAAAAATTAAACTAAGGGCATACCTGATCACCACAATAAAAATAATAAATAACTTTATTATTATTAATTTAAATCCTATTAATTAAATAAATTAAATTAAATTTCGGCGAATGATCGCACTACTCAAATTAGCCGGGGTAAGAAGAGATGATGCATATAATTAGTGTGGAAACCGTCACAAACGCTATGGTGACCGTCACCCTTTCAAACCCTGTGACGACCATCACAAACTCTATGGTGACCGTCACACTCTCAAACCTTGTGGCAACCGTCAGTGACCTATGGCGACCGTCACTCTTTCTATGAGTGACTTTAATCATAGACGGCACAACCCTTGTGCTGTCACACTCTAATGTAATAATTTTATACCATCAAGACACCGTGATTAATAATTCAGTATGATTGATCTGTATGCCATCGCTTCACCATACTAAAGTCGAATTCCGAAGCAGATAATCATAGATCGCTCAAACGAATGATAATCATTACGTTATTTGAACTGAAGAAATAAAACAATATATCCAATGTACCATCCTTGCATCAAGGTTAATCATATCACATATGAATTAGATCAATCATATATGTGTAACTTATGGACAATTGATATATCGCTTCTTCGCCATACTATTGTCGGATTCCGAAGCATATTCAATGTCAATCATCCAAACGGTACACAATCTAATGCCAAAATTCAATATCCAGATTTGATTTGATTTTTACATGTTTTAATTCGATTAAAACAAAATAACAGAAAGTAAGCAATTACCAAACTCATGATTTTGTAAGTGACTCTGATACTACTGAAGGGAAATTTGCGATCTAAACGCATCGGAAAATAAAAATTTCCCTTTAGCGATCCTTACGAAAGATCATGATCAATGATAGAAAGGTTACCTCGTGTGGAGATGAAACCTTTGATTCCAAATCGATGGAATGATCACGAGCTTTATATGATGAACAACACATCTACTCAGTTCGCACAAACAACTTCCTTCAGTCATAAGGCTAGCTGATTACGATTGAGGTTTTGAGTGATGAAGAGGAAATGGAATACGACCAGAGTTTTCAACAACTCTTTTTGCTTCTACACAAGAGTTCTATTTATAGAACTATTTGTGTGGGCTACAAGCTAACAAGTCCACTTAAGTGCACCATATAATAATAATGTTATTATATTATTATAATAACTATTATTATTAATAAACATAAATTTATTATTATTATATTTTATAACTATTATAAAATAATAATAATAATAATAATAATAATAATAATAATAATAACTATATCCTACGATGTCCCATATGTCACTTAAGCACTTCGTACCTTACCATATTTCGTATTCCACTTAAGTGCATCGTACCTTACAGTGTTCCTTATTTACTCTACCTCTTCTCTAATTGTCCTTATGTGTGTGACACTGTAGGATTTCACAACGTTGGAAATTATATTAAATCATGTATTTAACATAATAAATAGTGAGCTATCTAATAACACATCACTGCTACCCAAGTCACAAAATTGTCATGTGATCTGACAAAATATTTTGTGATAGTACTTGTGTGTACAATTACCCTTTTTCCCTTATGTCTATATTGAACGCAAGACATATACTGTGTCATCCTTGTCCAGTTCAATATTGGACCCTTAGACATTTATCATGTTATGCATGATGGACAAATTTCGTCTAGGTTACTCACATCCCTCAACATGATTTGTGAAGTATCCATTAACTATCTTTATGATCATTCAGTTACAGACAATGTTTAATTAGTAATAAAGTACTTGATTCTACATCTAGGGTTCATAGTAGTTTCAGGTCGAAGGGTGGTATGCACCACTATCACCATGAAAGTAACTTATGACACTTTGTATAACATTCTATGTAGTACTCTCATAGTGGGTCAATCCAGTATAAATATTACTCCTAATATTCATACTTATGCTAAGACTTGATAACTCCTTATTCATGATCCATGAGATGAGATCATCAGTCTATCTACATAATAATCTTAATCCTTTAAGGATATCCCATTTCATATTAAAGCTCGACTATGGATACTTTAAGAATAATGTCCTTATATTTAATGTAATCTCATGATTAAGTCACACTTAATATTTCATTAAATGAACTGGCTATTCTAGGGACTTTATCATTTTGGGAAAACAAACTTAATAAAGAAATTCCTTTTATTATTAATAAATAATTCGATGCAAGTACAAAAAGTATTGCCCTCTAGGGCTTACACCAACATGCTCTACATTCACTTTCTTCTCTTAAGACACTCAAGCCTTCACCACCATCGCCAATATTCAAATCTTTAACTTTTAAAGATTCTTTAAACCTTATAGTTGTCTAGACTTCATCAAAAGTAGTAGTACATTCCTTACCATAAATAAGAGCATCCTCAAAGTTCTAAAATGATCTGGGTAATGAGATCAACAAGAGTAGATACTTGTCCCCATCTTAAATCTTCACTTTTGTATTCTCCAAATCATCAATGATCTTGTGAAATTGTGTCAACGAATTCAATATTTTGTTCTCTACCATTCAAAATGAGTAAAGTTTGTATTTCATATACAATTAGTGAGGCAAATATTTGGTCATAAACAATGATTCAAGTTTTTCCACATTGAAGGAACAATATTCTGCTTGGTGACTTCCCTTAGAACTTTATCCTCGAAGCATAGGATAATGAAATTTTTGGCCTTATCCACCATCTCATTATTCCATTCTTGTGTTAGGGGTGCATACATCGACGCATCACCCTTCAATGCTTCAATACATTCTTCTTGAGTTAAATTTGCTTGCATCTTCATTTTCCAAAATCCAAAATTGTTGTCTCCATAAAACTTCTCAATATGCCATTTGGAATAATGATGCTCACTAGTAAACAAAATACTTTTGCCCCACGATGGGAGCCAATTCTTATGAAATTGAAAGGATTAATCATACCATGAAATTTGATGTGTGTGCACCAAGAACAATACAAACCAAAATAAATTTCATTAAACAAAAATAAGTCTCTTGCAATAAGACAACAACTTAACTTGATAAAAGAAGATAAAAAACAAGTAACACAATAACTTGTTAACCCTCTTCAATTAAACAATTTACTCTATGGGAGATAGTAACTCTCTGATTCGATATACACTCATGTTCCAAAAAAATAAACCATATTTTCTACCTAAATGTTTTATAATCTATCTAATTCTTTATATATAAATCAAATAAGATCAAAGTGTTTAGAAGTGTTTTCCACCCCTCTTAGATATCTTAAAAGGTTTCTCAAATTCTAAAATCACACTCTTAAGAATTTAATTACCATTGCATCTCTAAGATTACCATTAGGATTAACAAACACCATTGTCTTTAACTCTAAAACTCTAAAGTTCTAAAGATTATAAATATAAGAATGATGGAGATACATATTTTTAACTGCTGAAATCCAACAAATACTTAACGGGCCCCAAAACACATCTCATTAGCAAACTTATCCACAAATCGAAACTACCAAGTTCGGTACACGAAAACTGCCTAGCTGGATTCGATACCCGACATACTTGGATCTCCCGTCAAAACCGACCCAACCACTATCATTGCCGACTTTCTAGCCATCGTTGATCACCGTTGATCTAACCTGTCACTATTGCATTAACTCCGCCACCGACCTCCGTCGACTTCTATGCTAATTTGTGATTTCTGCAATTTCGTAACATCTTTCTTTCTCTTCATCACTTAAAATTTTAAGGCATAATTCAACAATATCAATTAAAAATTGTCCTAAAGTCTTATTAATCAAGCTTGAGAAAGTCCTTGATAAACTCTCACAAGTGATTGAAATAGAAATTGTATCTTTCTGTTTCAAATTTATTAAGTTAATCAACAACAACAATTTAGCTCTCTAATATAAAGACATGCAAGGACTCAATTTTTTCTCTAAAAAGTTTTTGTATTTGTCTCAAGAATACTATAGTTATTACTATTAACATTTTTCTTTACCTATTTCGTAATCATATAAATGTTGATGTGTTCAATCTCTCTCTATTGTTTAAACTTTGAATTTGACTTCTTGATAACTAAAACTCTTGGTGTAGAGTTTGTAGAGGGTCAGAGTACCAATAAACTAAACATTTATGTTACAACATATCCATCAAAAGTATATAAATGAATCATCTTTTATAAATTTAAATTTTTTATTAATTTTAATTGATATAAGATTTAATCACTCACATCTGCATTCAATTGTCTTTAATCTCTTCCTTCTATAAAAATAATAATTAGTATAAAATATTACTAAGACTTAAATAGTCTTTCAATCCTTATAAATTAAAAAAAAAATTGATTTTGATTCCTATAAATAAAATTTGTCTGAATTTATATATCTTATTTTTTGTTTGCGGTTTAGTTCTTAAAACTAAAATCCGCAAATCTTATTGATTTTTCTTCAATTTTTTTTATAAATTTTTGTTTTTGAGACTAAAACAAACATACAAATGAAATGTAAAGACTCAGATAAAAAAATTACAGAAAAAAAACTATTTAAACCAAATAATATTAAAAATAGACAAAATAATAAAGCCCATATACTTACAAATGAGAACCAAAAAATTCAGAAAAAGAAAAAAATATACTCCTAAAGGCACATCTATAATGAAAAGCTAATTATTCTCTATCTTCAAAATTCGTTATGACGATCCACTTGTTTAAATATCAAGATTTAAGTTTATTCTTCAAAAATGATTTCTATAGACGTCACATAAATCAACATATCTCAAAGTAATCACAACATATAATTGCATGATATTTGTTGGATCCCACTCCAATCTCCACGGATCAAGTTGAAATGAACAAAAGAAAAGAAAACCAGGTCCCACGTTGTCGGGTTGAAGCATCATAGGGTAACATAGAAAAAGACACATAAACAGCAACACATGTGGTTCTCCTTTCTCATCTCCACACATATCTTTATTCAACATTTTTCTTTTTCTTAAATATGTGGGAACTCTTGTTTTCTCACGAACACTGATGAAGCCAACACGAGGTAAAGTATTGGTATCTACCAGACATTGATTGTGCCAATACATTACTAGTGTGTTGTTTTGTAGGGTTATATGACCACTTGTGTTTTTGTGCTATACATACATACAACTGGTGAGATAGTACTGGAGTTTATGCACTCACTCTTTTCTTATAATAAATCCAAGTGTCCACCATCGTTTTGTCCTTGATTTTTTGTTCTATCTTTTGATTCTGTCAGATTGGTTTTTATTTATTTATTTATTTTGTCCTTGCCTTACTGGTAATAGTAACATAACTGAAACTGTCCTTTTTATTGCAAACATGTGTGAAACAATGTAGTTAAATATTTTTTTTTATATTTGGGTTACAAAATAAAGTTAATGAAAAACATAACAAAATTATAAAATTATGTTTGTTAGCTATTGCATGATTTTCAATATCTTAAAATACAACAATAAAATAATGTTTTATGAATAGTGTGTGTAGTAATAATTAGAAGGTATACAAGTGGAAAAATAATATGCTTTTAAATCTAGAGTGAAAAAAAGAGTGAAATAAAACATGTTCAAGTCTTGTCGGTTTTTTGGTGAGCGGCACAATTGAGGTGGCCGTCAGGTGCTTCGGCGAAATGGAGAAACACCGGTTTCGTGGTGCGACAGTGGTGGTCTCACGACATAGGATAGGATCGATAGGAAGGCAGTTTGTAGATATTACGTCGGGTTTGATCAGTTCGCATATCTATTTAGAGATCGATCTAAATCTTGTTTTGGGTCCGAATTGAGTCTTTAGTATTTCGACAACTATGAATATGATTCTTTCTTAGTTGTTGTAAATACGAGTCATATAAGGTGTATAAATCCTAGTGACAAGTAAGGGTAGAAATTCTCAAGATTTCATTCTTGGAGTTTGACATCTTTTTGGATCATCAAAGGGGTTTAGTAAATACTTTTTAAACACTATGGGTTTGTGTGATTTATATATTAAAAGTTGGAGTGATTGAAAAATATTTAGGTAAAAATATGATTTTCTCTTGGGAGCTTTAAAAACTATTTTCTTATAGTTCATCTTATAATCTTTTGTAATAATTTTGAGCTAAATCAAAGAGTTGTCCTCTCCATAATATATCAATTTGATAGAATTGAACAAAACAAGTTTTTTGAGTTACTGCTATTTTTATTTCTATGCATTGAAGGCATTTGATTGGTTGTCATTATTCTCTGTCTCACGCATTAAAGGTATTGGTACCATTGAATCTTTCAAATTCAGAACAAGTGACGCTCAATGTGAGGGCAAAGAGTTTAAATTTATAAATGAGCAACGTAGATTCCAAATGACACATCGAGAAGTTTTCAGGAGAAACACCTTTAGTTTTGGAAGGCGGAGATGAAATAAATCTTAATTCAATAAAGGTGAGTGGAAGAATTAGTGTTTATAAGTCTAACACAAGTAGAGAAGACCGAGATGATGGATAAAGTCAAAAGTCACATTATCTTGTATCCCGATGATAAAGTTCTAAGGGAAATTTTAAGGAGAAGACCACGACTGGGATGTGGGTCAAGATTCAGTTATTGTATATGACTAAATACTTGGTTCACCAATTGTGTATGAAGCAAAAACTTTATTATTTCCATATGACGGAGAAGAATCTATCGTGGAGCAGTTGGCAAAATTTTATAAGAGCTTTGATGATTTGCAAAATATTAAGGTGAAATTTAATGATGAGGACAAGTTTTTCCTCTTGTTAACCTCATTACACACATCTTTTAAACACTTTAAGAATATCCTTCTTAATTGTTAGGAAGGTACTATTGGTTTGGATGAAGTCCAAACAGCTATAAGATCAAACGAGTTATCAAAGATGGAAGATTTAAAGATCGACATAAATAGTGAAGGCTTAAATATCTCAATAAGAATGAGTAATATTATAGGAAACCATAAGGAAAATAGATCCAAATCAAATTCCAAATCCAAGTCCAAGGTTTTTTGTAAGTGTTTAAATGATTCCCTTGTCACTAAACCTTTTAGTTCAAAATTGACTTCTAAAAAATGGAGCAATGATGATTCTGTTCAGATTTTGGTTGCTCAAATGAATATGGTAATGAAAGTGTTGAAGCACTAGTAGTAACAAGATTGGAGACATACAAGAGTCGAGTTATAGACTCAAGATGCTATTATCTCATGTGTCCGAGGAAATAATATTTTAAGACTTTGGAGCTAAAAAGAAGTTGGATTTCTTCGACTCGAAAAAAATAAGACTTGTAAAGTTCATAGTATTCGTACAGTCGGACTTCAGGATTTAACTTGCTATTTTTCGTCTTTTTATCCTCCTAATTAGACTTTAACTTTTTCACAAAAGTTTTAAGGTTGGAAGTTATATTTCATTTGTTATTGATTTCACATTAATCTGACATACAAAATTCTAGATATGATCAAAATTATGTACATATATAAATAGAGTGTGATCTTAAATAAAGCACCTCTTTAACTTTGTAACTTCCACAGTAAAATTCCATAGAATTCATCTAATTTTGATGATTTTGACTTTAATTGATTTTTTTTACAATTCTTCAGAATCTTTATAGATTTCTCCAAAAAGATGAATAAATTAAAATATAAAAAAAAAACACTAAAAGGGGTTACAAATCATACTAAAAACATGGTATGTAAAACAATCATCACAAACCTAAATTTGAACTTTTCCTTGTACTCAAGTAAAAATCTTGAAAATTGAAATGTTAAAGAAAACATTAGAAGTTATATACTTTGATGATAATGTATAAGTTTCATGTTAATTGCCAGAGTACTTCCATGTTCCTTCTTAAGTTTTACTTTAATTCACATACCTCGAGATGGATAAATAAAAAAACTTTAATCTTACTCAGATCTATTAAAGTTTGTTTTCCCCCTCTCTAATTAACTCTAATGATAAGGGTATCACTCAATCAACGTACAATGATCACTTTACATGTTCGTCTCTCCCATGTTCTCACAATTTTTGAAATTCTATCAGACATATTTATGACGTCATGGTCATGATGGTGATTACTAAAACGGCTCCTAAAAGCGCAAAAAATCAGTAGCGATCATCATATCTCTTAGAGTCTAGGAGGTAGTGGAGTGTATGCAATAATTGCCACCGTTCCATCTTTTATTCTCTATGTGACACATGTCCCACTAAAGAATCAACCATCAGTACTTGATTTGTGATCCGTTGAGCTTCCTTCCTTTTTATAAATATTTTTCCCTCTTAAATATTTTTTCTTTTCCAACTCTCAAAAACTCTTACGAATTTTTTTACTCTCTACTCAACTTCTCAACTTCTAAAGAACACCCAAAACCCATTTTTTCTGCAATGGCGTCTTCCACTGCTGTTATGAAGGACTCAAAGAAAAATCACAAACCTAAGGATCTGAAGGGTTCCTCATCACTCCCAATGTACGCCAAGTTCTCTGGGCCAAAGACGGTGAAGAACCAACTGTGTATTCCCGAACCGATGGAGAAAGAAAAAATGAGCATTTTCGAATCCCAGGTACTCATATTAATTACTATTTATGGTCAATCTCTGGCTCTTTCTGGTCCTTTACCTTCCTTAGATTTATATTTTGAGAAAATGAAAGAGTATCTCCCCAGTTATCATAGGATGAAGCCTATATGGCAAGCTGACAAAACCCAAATAGAGGTAAACACTATTGATTTTGTAGCCCTAAATAATATTGACCTTAGGTATATGAATGATGACTTCAAAATTTTTAAGGCAATCCTATCTTTCAAAGATAACAAATCATACCTAAGTTGGTTAGAAATATTAGAACCTGTTAAATCCCAAACCTGGAAAAAAAATTAGGGATTTATGATCTTATCATGCTATCAAATACGGGCCTCCCATATTGTCCGATCAGGTTGGTTTCATCCCTTTATTTCTGGGATAACACCCATTATACCTTCCACACCTTCCCTGCGGAATGGTAACCCTCCACTGTATTCGACATAGCCGTTATCGCATGTCTTAAACCAACTAGAAACATGAATAGTCCAGAGATTGACTCTAGAGATACCATAGGTTTTGCTGCCGCCAAACCTACTTATACCAACTTCATTGTCCACTTCCATGATAAAGAGGATGATGAAGTCTCTGACAAGGAACATATAGCATTCCTCACCGTCTGGTTGTCTCAGTGCGTATTCTACTCGAAGTCTCTCCATGTGGCAAAGAAACATCTTACGGTTGCCACACAACTACATAATGGAAGAAGTGTTTGCTTGAGCAAGATGATCTTGGGTAATCTCTACGAATCCTTGAGCAGTGGAGTCGCTAAACTGAAGAACAAAAGCACAACAACTTGCTTTTATCAGGAACCTTTTGGTTGTTTCAATTATGGATGAATGCCACATTCGAATCTTGTTTACCCAACAAAGGGATTGTAAATGAAGATTCGAAAGAGATCAAGAGCAGGCGATTCAAAGGGAATCAATTAGTGAAACTGACTCCCGTCGAAGTTGGGACATCTCTGAGGCCAACTTTCCTAAGCTATGTGAAGATGCTTGCTAAAAGAAACAACTTCGCACCAAGTATGGCTCCCTTCGCCTCTAGGAAATATGGACCTAAATAGTTTACTCAACCATTTCTAGCCCCTACTAAAGACCAAGAAGTTGAGTCTCAGGCTATCTAGGAAGCTTTCCTTATTGTAACACGGTGGGAGAACTGACTTTTAATTTATGTTGCGGTAAGCAAGAGTCGCCACCGACTTTTATTTTATCCAATAAGGAAAAGGAATAAAAGAACAAGAAAGACCTTCTTAAAAAGATTTGAGTTCGGGGGGTAAGTTATACAAAGGGAAGGTGTTAGCACCCTTTGTATCCATGGTTATACATGGGCTCTTAACTACTTAGCTCACTTTACTTTGTTTGAAAAATTGTGTAGTGTGTGATTAGAAAATATTTTCATAAGTCTTTAACTTTGCAATGATCCTCGTATGAATGCATACAAAGTGTTTAGTTTTGAAAATGTTTGAAAAGTGGGGTGTAAAAAGTATTTTGAAAAAGTGAGCAAGTACTTAAGAACTACTTACCCTAAGTTTGTAAAGTCTTTCTTGTTATTTATTTTCTTTAAGGGTAGGACTGTCCTTACTATTAGTGAGTAAGTAGTCTTTACCTTGGATGTTTAAAGGGACGAGTGTAGGGTCAACGTATGGTCATAGAAGGCAACCTGTAAGGGTATCTTAGTAATTCGAAGGGATAATCATCATTTTTTCGTAGGATCATCGAGGGAAAAAATCATTTATTCGTAGGCAACTCGAAGGGACTATGATCTTTTATCTTGAAGGGACTTGATGATTTTATTCGTAGGAAACATTTACTAAGATACCCCCACATTCAAAGGACTAGACCATGTTTTTGTAAGGAAATCAAGAGGAAAAACCCTAGGAGGTGCAGATGGCAATCGTAAAACGATCGACTTACGTGTGTGAATATTAATTTTAGGTATTTATCTTGAATTTAATAGGCTAGGTCCAATTTATTTATCATACAAGTCTTTGCACACCCTAGATTTACTAACCACATAGCTTAATTATTTTGCGGAAATTAAAAGCGGAAAATAAAAACCCTAAACTATTACATGGCTTTGGGAGATATACATAAATAAAACCTGACAAAAAACGTAAAGTGCGGAAAATAAACCTAAACTATTACAAGGCTTTAGCCATTACATTATCTTTAGAAATTGTATAATAATCGAAACGAAAAGATCAGAAGAATATTGAGTCTTTGAGATGAGACAATGATATGTTTTTTATCATGCTATTAGAAAAATAAAATAAAAAAATAAACAGAGTCAGATATAATCATTACAGATTTTAAAATAATGTTAAATAAAAAAAACGATTAAAATAAAATTTAAAAAATATTAAAATGACACTAAAAATCTAATAAAATCAAATAAAGAGCGCACAAATTTTTTCAGATTTTTTTGAAAATATGGAAATAGAAAATAAATCAAATAAAATAGAAAAAAAAGGAATTTGCGATTTTGAGGGTCAAAATCTTTTGGAATTTTATTCTAAAAGAGTATTATTCTTCGATTGTTTTCTAAACTTCTGGAAAAAATTCGGACTAAATCGAAACAGTAGCAATTACCTGACTTACCTGTCAGACTGGAATTCTTATCACTACTACAGCCTTCAAAGTATCGGCGGAAACAGATTGCAGCAGATTAACCAACAATTTAGTTCTCCATGGTGCCCTAAACTTCAATTCGATCACCCAGATAGCTTGCTCACATCATACAAAACACAAATATACAAAGAGATTAGATGTATCATGTGTATAAATATGAAATTGAAAAATTGAAAAAAAACCAAAAAAAGAGAAAATTCGGTTATGGTGTTTTATGAGGTTTTGGTGCAATGTGATGATTGGTACGCCTTCAGAAGAGTCTAAGGAATGTTCTTGGACCTTCAAACCTCCTTGAGAATGGTTGCAACCCTAAAACTGAATCCAACTTATTCTTGAGTTTTTTGAAGTTTTGTATGCTCTCTTTGATAAATAAAAAATCGTCCTCTTGACTTGTGGAGATGATAAGTATTTATAGAGGGTGTAATTTAGGTCAGATTTTGGGCTTTTGTGATGGATTGAGAGGTTACTTGAGGATGAAGAAAAGATGTTTCCAATTTTGTCCAAATATTTGATAAAATCATGGCTATTTGGTCTTGCACGAATTTGATCTTTTCCAATCATCATAAACATCACATATATGATCCCAAAATAGATTTTAAATCAAATATTTGATTTTTTTTATGATTTATCTTAATTAAAATTGAATTTAAATGATTTAAATTCAATATAATATAAAATAAATAACAAAAATAAGATAATATGATTAATGGGTCGTGAATGGTCTTATGATTGAGTTTGGGTTGAAATATTATGGGCCCATTTGAAGAAAACCTGGGTTTTGGCCTTTTTTTTGCTTCATACACGTCCTCAAAATTGCCCAACTTCTGTGAGAAACTCTTTAGTTTTGTATGATTATAAAATTTAAGTGTTTGTGCTTTTATCATGTGCTTCATATTAAGACACTTTGTTTGCATTGCTTGTCTTTATATCTCTTGTCTCATTTTTATTAATGTCTTTGGATTTCTGAAAATTCGCAAAATGAATCGATTCATTCCATCATGCATCGATTCATGTTGTAGAAACAATTCTAGAAATTCGCAAAATGAATCGATTCATTCTATCATGCATCGATTCATGCTGTAAGAATGGTTCTGGATTTTCTTCTATGAATCGACACATACAAACATGCATCGATTCATTGCATGTTCATTTCTCTGTTTTTTGTTCATCTGTTCAGTATGTATCGATTCATGTTATTATGCATTGATACATAACAGTATAAATACCATTATGTATCGATTCATTCGTGTCTTGAATCGATTCATTTTTCTGTTTTTACTTCTAACAGAATCTGCATAGTATATGTTTAGTGTTTCATTCAGTGCAGGGAACTACATAGAAATTGCATACGAATTTCATTGTCAAGGATCATTGAAGAACACATCAAGAAAAGGAATTTTGAGTGTGGACAATTCAATGTTGAGCAGGATTGAAACCTAGAATCAAATTCATCTTCATCATCTTCTCAAATACCTTAATTCGAGAACATTAACAAGGAAGTGAGTGTTGTTCTGTGAATTGAAGGTTTATGAGATAACGTTCAGTGGTACGATCGGAGATCCAGCTGAGTTGAAGAGTGATAGAAGGTTTCAAGGAAAAACCAGCTGGGTTTTCCTTCAAGAACGGGCGTGTTCTTGAGGGTTTGTTAGTCACGTTTACAAGACAGATTCAGCCGCAGCGTAAGATTTGGAAATCGGGGGATTTCGCAAATAGATCGTGGAACCGGTGAATTGTTTATATTACTTGCAGGGAATCTTGATTTGGCTCAGATCAAGTGAAGGTTGATACAATAGGAAGATCTAGGTGTATAGATTTCTGGTGTTTGTATAGCAACCTTGTAAACGACGATTTCAGCAATATTAATATAAAAGTTCTCAATTTCGGTTTGAAATTGAGAGGGAGACGTACCCACACGCGAGGACGAACGTGGGGAAATTCCTTACCAAATCTCTGCGTATTGTATTCCTTCTCCATCTCTACTTACGTTTTTAATGGTGTTTAATTCATTAGAAATAGCTTTTGTGATAGGTGCATTCAACTGTTTTACAGCTTGTGTGTTTAAACCTTTATCATCTCAATCGTAAATCCAGCACGTTATCACATGTCCGGTCTTCTAGTGGCTGGTCCAGAATAGACGCTAGTATATTTGGGACCGTTGTTTCCGTTAAACTTTGAAAACTCTGAAAAATCTTTTAAATCCTTGTAAACAAGGAGGTGATCCATTCACCCCCCTCTAGATCACTAGCCACAACGTCTAACAACTTCAACAATGCATAACACCCTCAATTTTTATCCAATGAAGGTGTTCAAGGAATTTTTAGAAATCTTAGAGTGTCATTAACTACTCCTTTGGTCCCATGTCCATTTGATCTTCCATTTTTAAGTTATGAGCTTTTGAAAAAGTTGACTTTTTCTTGACTTTTAAAAGGACATGTAATATCTTGGCTCATATCTCTCAAATGAAGCATTTTTGGTCTTGACTTGTGAGACACAAAGTTGTAGAGAATTTAATTTCCTTCAAAATAAGCTTTGGATAGGAAATATTTGATAAAGTATGTGAAAGTTATGGCTGGTCAAAGTACTGTTGACTTTTCCTACAAAAACCCTAATTTAGTAACTCTTGATTCTTGATGAGTCTGAGGTTCCCTTGATGAATCATGATCAAACCTTTATCAAATGATGAATATTGTTTTATAATCTTGATGTTGACCAAAAATATTGAAGTTTGACTGTATGTTGACCACAATTGACTTTTTGACTAAGTTAACTGATTTTTGGATCATCTAAGCATATGACTGACCAAACTTGTAGGGAAAGCCTTGAAACTTAATATGAGGATCCTTTGAAGTATCTGGGATACCATGAAGTCCACTTGAGGCTTTGGAAGTCCAATTTTCTTTGATAAGTCAAAACCCTAGTTTAAGATCTGTTGCTTAGGAGGATGCTTAGTCTGATGAAACCTAGAATTCCTTTGAGCAATTGAGAATCTTGTGATCATTAGAAGACCTCTTGAGACATATTGTCTTGAAGATGTGAGGGCAAATTTTGGGGTACAACACTTTTACTAAGTCTGCTTCCTCTTCGATTGAATCTGTTAAGTGGTCAAGTTTCCCTAATTGCATAGCAACAAACTTGGTCGCATGATAATTTGTTCTGGTCCAAGCCCTCCCTAAAATTTTGTATGATAAGAAGGGACAAATCATTCTCTACAACACCACCCATAATAAACTAATGGCTCTGACGCATCTTGCTCGATATTCCCACAAAGCCACATTTACTATAGTTCCTTTTGAAACCAACCATCTGTGCACTCCATCCTTCTTCGAATATGGTCTCAACATTATGAAGCAAAGTTTTTTGATGTTGCTCTGTTTACTCAACTGATTAATCAAGCCTTTGTTGATGTGCATGAGAAAACCAAGAAAGGTAAATCCACATAAATTAAAGAGATCCATGCATTCCAGAATACTTCAAACTGTCTATCGACCAAATGATCATAGTCGAACCATCTGTGAGGTTGATGTTACGTTGAAGGAATTTTTTTTAAAAGAAGATGGAGAATTTGAAAATCCCTTTGTACGTTCCACCAGAGCGACGTTATGAAATGGCTTTCAAATTATTCCCTCCAAAATCTCCTCGTCTACCATCAGCTGACTTTGAAGTAGCTCTTTCCCCTCCATTTCCAGATTGTTTCATCTATGGAGACTCCATATTGATCCTTCGAAACAAAAATCATAACCTAAATCTCAACTGGTGGTTGCGACTAAGCATACATTAGAAAATTTCAAATGACCACTTCATATCATTATCGAAGATGTTCGCATCGAATTAGAAATATATGAAGGTTTGTGTCGCTCCCCTGAAAAGACACCAGGGTCCCAAGGTGCAGACGCGAACGATCGACGAAAGAGAGAATGAAGGTTGAATTGAATAGAGTCGCAAGCTAGGGATTTTTATCCCGAAGGAAAGGTAATGCTGCATAAACCTGGAAAAAGGATGGATAAGACGGTTGCGAACCAAAGAAACTGAGAAAGGGAGTTGGTTACAACCTGGGAAGGTATTAGAACCCAGATCGTCCGTCGTACTCGTCGTACTCTGACTCCGATTTCGCATGCATTCTTAGTTTTTATTGTTATTTTGTTATGTTATTACTTTGTTTTTCTTTATTTTCAGGTTTTTTATGTAATCGGGGCCTAAATCAAGAAAAGGAGCGAAAAAGGAGTTGAAACAAACGAAAACCAAGAAATTCAGCTTTTTACACTTACGGCATCCACCATGGCTGGCGCCATGGGGTCAGCCATGACGTGGCCACGTCTCAAGATCACTCCACAACTGCCAAAACCCATGATCCCCACTTTCTCCACCATTTTGTACCTATGGCGGGCGCCACAAGGCAAAAGTGTTTCCTTCCAGTTTTTAGTGGGGGGGCATCCTGGTCTTTTCTCATTTAATGTTTTCCTATAAATAGGAATTTAGAATTTCTTTTTTATCATCCAAACTTAGAATCTCTTAGGCATATATCAGTTTTAAAGTAGTAATCAATTCACATTGGGGTGTTACTACAATCAAGTGATGGAGTCTGTATACGTCTGTGTGATCGAGTTTTGGAGCACTCTGGGAGGAAGTTAATCCTGCCGCCATTTTAATTCCAGTTCGTATTTTATTTTTCCGCACTCGCTTTATTTTATTTACTTTCCGCATTACTTTACTTTATTTATTATCCGCACTCGCACTTTACTTTATTTATTATCCGCACTCACACTTTACTTTATTTTATTTCTCGTACTCGCTTTAAATACCTTTATTTCTCGCACTCGCACTACTTTTATTTACTTTCCGCACTCGCACTACTTTTATTTACTTTCCGCACTCGCACTAATTACTTTTATGAAAAATAATAAAAAGAAGTTTTACTTTACCATGTCTAACTAAATCCATAAAGGTTAGAATGTAAGGATCGTAATTGAACCGGTAATCCGTACAACTGTTCGTAGAAACACTTAAAGGGATATTTTAACTTTCAATATAAGTTTAATTGTTTTTAACTATTTCAAAAACAACCAAAAGCGCTTTGTCTAGTTCATTAGGAGTTTTTAGATTAAAAAGAAAAGGGATTTTAAATGATTTTCGGACGCGTTAAGAAGTTTAGAGTCTGGTTCGTGAGAACCTCTTTTTGCTAAGAAATCCAGGTTAAAGTACTTTTTAACTTAGTTAAGATACTATATTTCTTAAAAATAGGTTTACTACTCTAACGCAGTATGCACCTTTTTATCCGTGACAATAGGAGGGGTTGATTAGAGAGTACAACTCAGTTCTGAATATGCAAAAGCGACAGTTCCTGTTAAATTAGTTCTTTTCAAAGTAGAAAACATTGCCCATAAGTAGTTCTATTAACAAGTACTGGACTATCAATTGATTACGTGAATTACATTTGAGCCTATCTTTATTAATTGTTTTAAAATTATTATTTTGATTACCATTGCGCACTCCTTAAAACCATTATATTCAATTGCCTTAGATAAACACCATAACAACAGGTACGATAGATTGACACTTGGTCTCTGTGGATTCGACAATCTTTTATATTACTCTGACGTGTTCGTACACTTGCGAAAAACATACATCAAGTTTTTGGCGCCATTGTCAGGGACCAATTTCGTCAAATTTCATACCCTGTAGTTATACCGTTTAGACTAAGGTTGTTACCTGCCGGTCAATGCGAAAGACTCGCAGTGCCAGAAGTTTAGTAAACCCTCTAGCTGAACTTGAACGTTACGCCCGCGCACGTTTGTTTTTCCATAGGAATATGAGAGCTATGGCCGAAGATCAAACCCGAAGACCTCTTAAGGACTTCGCCCAACCATCAAACGAGGAACCTAGTTCCAGTATAGTAAACCCCGTTATCCCAGCCAATAATTTTGAACTTAAACCATCCCTGCTGCACTTAGTGCAATAGAGACAATTCGCAGGTCTTGCTACCGAGAACCCAAAACAAAATTTAAAAAACTTTCTCCAGTTAGCAGACACCTTTAAAACCAATGGAGCTCTTCCTGAGGCGATACGCTTAAGATTATTTCCTTTTTCCCTCAGAGATAAAGCTCTATCATGGTTAGATTCCCTTCCACCCAATTCCATAACAACTTGGGAAGACCTTAGAAAAGTATTCCTTACTAGATATTTTCCCCCAAGTAAGACCGCTCTTCTTCGAAACCTAATAACCAGATTTACCCAACACCAAGGAGAATCGTTGTTCGAAGCCTGGGAGAGATTTAAAGAGCTATTAAGAGCATGCCCACATCATGGTTTAGAGAACTGGATAATCATTCAAACCTTCTATAATGGACTTCATTATAACACTAAGATGACCATCAACGCTGCCGCTGGTGGCGCACTGATGAACAAACCTTACCCTGAAGCTAGTGCCCTTATCGAAGATATGGCCCAAAACCATCAATCAGGGGAGTAGAACGAGCAACAGTGCAAAAGAAGGAATCCCAAGGAGGAATACATGAGCTAATCTCTATGGACATGATGCAAGCTAAAATGGACGCGTTGGCCCTTAGAGTCGAACATATGTGTACAACCCCGAATACTGTAGCTGTAGTTTTTCCGAATTGTGAGATATGTGGGACGCAAGGACACCAATCCGCCGAATGTAATTTGTTAAATGAGACCAACCCTGAGCAAGTGAACTACACCCAAGGGAACCCATTTTCAGACACATACAACCCTGGATGGAGGAATCACCCAAACTTCTCCTATAAAAATAATAACCCTATCCAAAATACCGCACCTCCGAGACAATAAGGTTACCAAGCCCCGAGAATAAATCAACCTATGCAACCTGTACCACCAAATCCGAGCCTGGAGAAAATTGTGGAAAATTTTATCACCGCTCAAACACAACAAAACAAAGAGTTTATGAACCAAAACGTCCATGCTAACAAACTAATTACCCAGTTAGGAACCAAGGTTGACCAAATTACTACTCACAATAAGATGCTTGAAACCCAGATCTCTCAGGTAGCTTTAAACCAAGCCCCTCAGACTACACCTGAAGGACAGTTCCCTGGACAACCTCAACAAAACCCGAAAGAGCAAGCAAATGCCATTACTCTACGAAGTGGAACCGCTTATAAGGAACCTTCAAACCCTAGATTAAGTGACCCCGAAAATTCTGAGAGAAATGAAGAGAAGGAACCAGAGGAATCTAAAAACCCGGAAAGTCAAGAAAAAGGAGAAGAACCTAAAAACAAAACCTATGTACCACCACCGTCATACAAACCACCAATACCATACCTTCAAAGACTAAAGAAAACCCAGATCGATAATCAGTATCAAAAATTCGTTAAGGTTATAGAAAAACTTCACGTAGAAATCCCCTTTACGGAAGCCATCACCCAAATACCTTCTTACGCTAAGTTTCTCAAAGACATACTTACAAATAAACGTAGACTCGAAGATCCAAAACCCGTGGAATGTAATTCTATTTCCGAAAATAGGTTAGCAAAAAAAGATAAAGATCCCGAAAATTTTTCCATTCCTTGTATTTTGGGGAATCGTGTCATCGAAAAAGCTTTTCTAGACTTAGGAGTTAATGTGAGCTTAATGCCTTTAGTAGTTTGTGAAAGGTTAAACTTAGGAGAATTACAACCTACTAAGATGTCACTTCAATTAGCCGATAGATCCGTTAAATACCCTATAGGCATACTTGAAGACATCCCTGTTAGGATAGGTCAGTTGTTTATACCTACTGATTTTGTTGTCATGGACATTAAAGAAGATGACGACATACCAATCCTCCTAGGTAGACCGTTCTTATCAACCGCTGGAGCCATAATAGATGTTAAAAAGGGGAAACTAACCATTGAGGTAGGTGACGAGAAGATAGAATTTGTACTCTTGAAATTTCTTAGGGCACCTGTAATAGGAGATGCTTGTTATGCCTTAGATATCATTAATGAATGCATTAGGGAATTAGAACAAGAAGAAGAAACTGAATCTATAAAATTTCCATCAACCCTTATTTGGGAAGATGACAGTTATAAAAAACCCTACATTGATGATAACCTTCACGAATGTTTATCCCTTACCCCAGATCCTATGCCTTGCCCTATGAAACCAACCGTAAAACTTAAGGAACTTCCTAAGAACCTGAGATATGAATTTCTTGATGAAGAAATGAACCGTCCAGTTATAGTCAGTGTTGCCTGTCGCTCCCACCTGATGACACACAGGGCCAAGAGGGGTACAAACGCGAACGGTCGGCGAAATGGGGGAGCACACACAGGGGTGAACTCAGAAGACAAGAGTCGCCAGCTAGGCATTTTTATCCCGAAGGAAAGGTAATGCTGCATAAACCTAAGAAAAGATGGATAAGACGACAGCGAACCAGAGAGACTGAGAAAGGGGGTTGGTTACAACCTGGGAAGGTATTAGCACCCAGATTGTCCGCCGTACTCGACGGGATCCACGCTTAAAAGATTTGTGTTTTAAAAGGGGTAGTGTCTGTGTAATTTGTGTATCAAAGCTGGAAAGAATGCAAGTGTCAGTGTAAAAGCAGTGTGAAATGTATAAGAGAAGTGTCAGTGCAAAGGACAAGAGTGAAATGCTCAAGATTATAAGGCTAAAAGAATAATGCTGGAAAGAGGGGAATATACAGAGACTTTTGTTCGATAACTATTAAGTTATGCCTACGTATCCTCTCGTGCAATGAGGAAGTCAGAACACCGTAGTTCGACTCAAAGAGACTGAAAGATGAATTGACTTGTGAACTGCTTATTTGTCTATGCTCAAGTGTATGACCTGTCTGGCTCAGGTGCTAACTGTCTTGCATTAGACGGAAGAAGCAAATTCTCGTTTGCGAGTGAATGAGATGAGAAAAGAATCCCGGAGGAGACGATTATTATTTGTTTTTTTGTGTTTTCAGTCTTTTATTGCTTTTTTGGAGTTGGTCATAGGAAAATGAGCTTAAGCCTAAACCAATGGGTTAGTAAACTCATCACATCCTCCCTCTGATTAGGGGTAATGAGAATACCTTAAGTATGAAGTAAACACCTCACACTTAATCACCATGATGTAGGATTAAGATCATTAACCTACTTGTGATTATTTAGATGTTTTTTGGAGTTTTTGTTTAGTGTTAAGTAATGAGTTTAAGCCATAATCAGGGATTTAATGGACTCATTACACCATCCTAATAGAAGGATAATAGATGAGAACATTTAAGTTGAGGAAGGCTCATCAACTTAATCCATGATTAGGGATTAACCTCATGACACAACAAAACCTTTATTAAAGTGAATTTTATTTAATGGTAAGATTAAGAAGTGAGTTTTATGGTTTGTAAGACAACTTGAGGGGGACTTGTCCATTAACACTAGGGTTAGTCCTTCTTAACCAATTAAGGAAGAATTAGAACCCTAATGCAAGGCCCATGTTACAAGCTTGATGTCTTGATGATTATTATGTGAATTGATTAAAGGAGTTAAACACATTAAGGGTTTAACACTTAGGATTAAAGTTATACACTCCATCCTAATAGAAGGATGCAGGCATAAGCTTAATCACAAAGCCTTAAAACCTTTAGGGTTTAGTCCTTGATTAAGAGATGATAAGAGAAGACTCAAAGATGACACAAAGGTAAAAGCTAAATGGGAGACTAATAAAACCCTAATTATTATCATGCTTGGTTATCCCTAGGGTTAATGAGGTTTGCAAGAAGATCTTCAGAGAAACCACCAGGAAGGAAGCAAATGAAAGGAGCAAGGAGCAAGGAGAAGCAAAACAACTTGCTTCACTTAAGAAGACAAGTTGCTTGAAGAAAGAAAGTAAGATGAACATGAATGAGCAAACTCAATCCAATACACAAGATAAAATGTAGCAAATACGCAAGAGATATGAGAAGAGATTGTGAGAAGTGAAGGCAAATTCACTTCTCAAAACAACTTACCACCTGAAAAGTTAGCCAAAAGAAATGAAATACAATGCAAATGAGATGAAATGTCATGATGCAAACCAAAGTCAGAAGCATAAACATGATGTCAATGATGCTAAGAGATGACACAAACACATGACAAGAGATGAGAGTGATCAAACAATCATAAGGATGCAAATGAGGCATGCTTTGAACCATGAATGTTCATGAAAAGTTATGAAATGCAATGGACATATAACATGGCAAATGAAAGATGCAATGATCAAACATGATTCTAATATGTCCTAAGATTTATTATGAATCATGTGGATGTACAATATGTCATGGCAAGTCATTGAATGCAAGCAAATGAGAGATGGATGCAAAGGAAAGCACAAATTAGGGTTTACATACAACATGCATCACAAAATCCAAAACCAGAAGCAAATGATAAGATAAAAAATTGAAAATGGGATCAAAGGTACCCTAGACCTTTACAAGCTCACTTCCCAAAGGAGGGGATCCAACTCTTAACCTAATGGGAGTTATGAATTTCCTAAGTTGGCTAGGGTTTTGGGGTGCCTCACAAAGAAAAATACCAAACAAATTGAAAATGTAAGATCAATTCAAACCAATTTTATCCTATAAACTACATGCTATAGAGGATGCAATGCAAGAAGAACCATCATCAAACTCTCAAAGGTTAGGCATAATGGATTTTTCAAAGTTTGCACAAAAATATTGCCTTAAAATGAATTTAATTCCAAAGAAAATGATCAAAATGCATCAAGAACCAAAAATAAATTTGTTTTGAGAGTTGGACAATGTTTCTAAATGTTTTTAAATGCAATGTGAATTTTTTGGTGATTTTTAAATACCTAAATGCATTTTTAATTAATTAATTTCCATTAACTAATTAAAAATAAACATTTAAATGATTTAAAAATGATTTTTAATGCAAAAAATAAAAATAAAAATATTTTTGGGTTCTGAAAATTAATAAAAGATTTGATAAAAATTTTCAGAATTTTTAAATGTATTTTGCTATTTTAAATAATTCGTACAAATTAAATGAAAAGAAAATGAAATAAAAATTAAAATATGAGAAGTATGCACATCCACTGGCTGAGATTCAAATGGAAAAGGAGGGAATTGACCCGCGCGCATCTGGACGGCCCACGTTTAAACTGGTTGGATTAAATTAAATCTGATTAATTAATTTAATTAAATGGGATTAGGGTTTAATGAAATGATCCAGGCCATTCATATGCGCGGGAGTCAACAAAAGTCAGCCAGATCTATGGTCCAAATTCAAACTTTGCCCTAAACGTGATTAATGCCCTAATGACATTCAGGTGGCCGGAAATGACCTCCGGTCATCTTCTCCGGCCACACCTCCCCTGAGAATTTCCCAAATCACTCCCCAGGCCATTTCTGGAGCTCTAAAGCTCCAGATCACTTCCTCTCACCTCCCTAAACTCAACCCTGACCTCAAAAACAATTTATTTCTAAGCATGAACCAGATTCGAAGCAAGATACAAAAATGGCAGAAATTTCAGACAAGCCATACACACTCATTTCTCAACCATTTTCGAAAATTTAAAGTTCAGTGTGACCAGGAAAGCAAGCTTAATCATTTAGAAACTTAAAACAAGAGTTCTGGAAAAATGTTTTCACATGGCTACCTGAGATGGAGCTTTCAATCCAGGAGCTTTTTGACTGCTTCCTTGCTTCAAAATGAATCCAATGAACCTCCTGAGGAGTTTGCAAAGCTTGTATGGAGTTTATTTTGGCTGGTTTGTGAGATTGATGAAGTTCTGTTCAGTGAGGGAGGGAAATCGTGTTTGAGTTTCAGGGACTTTTAAGGCAAGGTGAAGGGTGGTTTATGCTCTATGAAGCTTTTCTGAATGAATGGTGAAGTTAGTTTTGAGGTTTGATGATTGTGTGATGAGGTTCGAAGGAAAGTGCATAAGAGGAGAGTTTTGTGAACTATGGCTTATTAGAGAGATCAGGCTGCGTTGTGCTATGTGTTGAGTCTCATTTTGTCCATGTATCACACTGTGATAGGTCTGTGGAGTTGGTGTGGCCTAGCTTGATTGGTATGGGCCATTTTGCATAAAGTCAACTTTTTGTGTAAGAGAGGTATGGGTCAATGGCAGGCCAAGGACAAAGGGGTGTCCTGCGCAGCAAGGATTGAGGAGAGCCATAGAATCAGTCTTGAGGCCAATTAGCAAGTGGATTAGGGTTTGTGTGAGGTTTTGCAACTTTGCAAAGTCTGAGCCCTTTTGTGATTACTTGAAGCATAAGTCATGAAAATGGGAGGTTCTTTGGTGCAATCTGATTTTTAGGTCATGGTTCATGTTTGTGTGATGCATAGAAGTCAATTTGAAGTCACATTTTGCCTTGGCATAAGGTTTTGCAACTTTGCCTCTTTGGTGTAAAACTTGAAATTATGTGATTTTGTCCAACTTTGGCAAGCCATAACTTTTGATCCATAATGAATTAGGACGAGTTCTTGTAATTTTTGAAAAGGGAATGATCCATTCTACAACTTTCATGACCAAAGTTTTCTCATTTGAAGCATTTTTGAATCAATTTGAGGAGGTTGAAAAACTTTCCCAAAATGGCAAGTTTACATTACAAGTCACTTTCCCAAAAAGGCAATTTTGCAAATGACTTGAAATTATTCAATTTTGTGAACTTCTAACATCTTCTATGATCAAATAAAGATCATACACATTCAAAATGATGGAGAATGCCCTTTGGTTGGGTCATTGGGGGCCTCAGATGCCCTGATTTTGCACTGACTTGCTCAAGAAGTCAACTCTTGATCAGATGCCTTCCCCATGGAATTTCTTCATGAAAATTGATATGCATTATACCTATACCCTATAGAGACCAATAGAAACAAGAATGACCAAAAAATTTGGAGTTATGGCCTTTGAAACCAAAACCCTAATTCTAGGTCATCTGTGCAGTTAAACCTGGCTCTGCTTCCATGCCTTTCTCAGTTCTTGTGATTCTTTGACTTCCTTGACTTTGTGAGGATATGATATGATGCTAGAACATACATGGACCCTCTTGAGATGATTGAAGACCTTTGGAGTTGCTCAAATAGCTCTGGGATGGCTCAGATCACAAACCCTAGATGCAGATGACTTTGAATCAATGCAGTGAAGCAAAAATGTGGTATGAGATGCTATGATTGAACTTATGAACATGAAAAGATCACAAGCCATGGTGTGAATGGGTGAGGACAAATTTGGGGTGTTTACAGCTGCCCCTATTCAAACATGAGTTAGCTGTGCAGGATGTAAGCAACGGCTTAACAGGCAAACAAGATAACTTGTGGTTGAATACCAAAGACAGTCCAAAATTTGCACACACAGAATGAAGAAGAAAAGGGATATAGATTGTAAAAAGAAAATAAAGTATGTTTATAAAGTGCGGGCGACGGAAAACGACCGTCGAGCAGAGGACGACTGCTGGGGATAAAGCAATGACGGGGACGACCGACATGATGGGGAAGATGCGGGAAGTAAAGCAATGACGGGGACGGCCGACAAGCTGGGGATATAAGAGATTATGATGGGGACGGCCATCAGGTAAGACTCTCTGGGGATTGAAGGTAAATGATGGGGACGGCCATCGGGTTCAAGAAATAAATGATGAGGAACGGTCATCAAGGGTGAAGGAAGATCACCTGGCAGGGTACAGCTGCTCTGTTGGGGATAAGATGAGGGACGATCATCTAAGGTGAAGGACGATCACCTGGCAAGGTACGGTTGCCAAAAAGTATCATGACATAGGACGAATATCGGATGAAAAGGTCGACGATGGGGACGACCATCGGATAAGCATGATGAAGGACGATCATCAAGAGGTGAAGGACGATCACCTAGTAGGGTACGACTGCTCTCAGGGTTTATCATGACATAGGAAGAATGTCAGATAACAAGATCAACGATGGGGATGGCCATCGGATATGAAAAAATGATGAAGGACGATCATCAGGAGTTGAAGGACGATCACCTGGCAGGGTACAGCTGCCGAAAGGTATCATGACATAGGATGAATGTCAGATGGAAAGAAAATAAATCAACAAGATTTGTTGGGGATTCTTCTGGGGAAGGGTAGACACAGACGAGTGTCTAAATTCAAGAAGACATAAGTGTTTGACATGGTGTATAGATTAAAGATGCGGACGAGCATTCTTAAGACCATGATACGGATGAGTATTAGTAGAAACAAACGCTTGACGCATGTTCAGAGATGATGATACGGACGAGTATCTATATGAGTAAAGAGGTATGAATGAGACACAGACGAGTACTCAACCTGCTAGGGAAAGCAAGACACGGACGGGTGCCAGAAAAAATGTATTATAGACAAGTATTTGATTTCCAGAGCGTTTAGGCAACTATGTTGGGGGAGTGACACGGACGGGTGTCAGGGAATTTGTATAGATATGTACACATATGTTGTGAGTGCAAAGGGGACGCTTTGGCTTTGGGGGTATGACACAGACGAGTGTCGGGAAGCATTTGTAATATATATATGCATCTGTTTGTAGAGAATGCTCGGGCGACTTTACTGGGGAGTGGTGACACGGACGAGTGCCAAAAGGAGTGTGTATCTGTAAGGGAAATGCTTTGGCTCTCTGGTGGGGGTATGAGATATTCTGTATCTTGTTGATGGATTTCCAGTATTTACAAGTGTTCAGTTCGACACATGGCTTATGATTATGCAATATGTTTGATTTTTGCCTTAATGCTCCGTATTAGATGGAATGCTACGCTCTGTGGGAGAAAATATGATGCGAATGCTATGATTATGCAAAGATACCGATCAGGGATTCAGATCCCGTTGCTAAGGAGATCTCCGGCTGATCTGCTTGAAGTGGATGTCCCAGCTGGGAATGAGATCATTGGTAGATCTGACACACATGACTCTGCATGGGGAAATAGATCGCTGATAGACCTATCTTGGTAATGAGGGACCCAGCTGGGGTTTGTAGAAGTTTTCGTCACTCTGTTGTGAGATCTTCAGGTATTGCTTTTCTGGATAGAGGTTGAAACTCTGTGGGGAGATGGTTCCCTGCCTAGCATTCGGCTGGGGAAGAAGAGAGATCACTGAAAGACCTTCCTAGAGATTTCTGTGGGGGATCCTGCTGAGGATGATACTTGACAAATCAGCTGGGGAATATGAACACCTTCTGGTTCTGCCTTTTGAAGGAAATGTTGGAGAAGTGATGCCCGGCAACTCTGATGGGGAGAAAGCATCTCTGGTGCTGTTTGGAAGGTGCGCTGAGGAAACAATGATTTGGGCAGCCTACTGGGGAGAAACTTTCATGCCCCATGTTGTGCTTTGAATTACCTGCAATCCTGTAAAGATAAAGAAACACACAAGTTCCCCGAGGTATCCCTTACTGGATTCCATCATAGGAGTTCAGACGCCCCTGGGAGTAAGTATATTTCCTGCAAGCATGTAGATTAGGAAATACGCATCTGTATTTATGCGATCAACAAATTAATGACATCGGACATTTTCGCAAATAAAAGAGTACGAGACGGCGTGTGACTGAAAATCTGATTTTATTAATTTGTGTGCCCCGAATTGGCAAGATAGAGTCAGAGAAACAGATCCCCTGAAATGAGGAGATCGTTACAAATTGAAAGACAAAAAAGTGTTGGCAATGTTGATGACGCTTCAAGGAGTTCCCCTTTTGCTATGACTCGTATGACATTTGACGTTCTTCTCGTCTTGCTTTCTGAAGAAGGCTGATTCTGACCGATGTTCGAACCTTTCGGACCTTGCCAGGTTGTAAGTGATACAGATGAATTCAGAATGCAGTTGTTCGCTTATTCCCTTATTTTGTGTGGATCGCCCTTTCGGGTTTTCAATCCACCGGGATACCCATTTTTGCCTGAGTTGTCCGATGCGGCTTTTCAACTCAGCGGGTGTACGCATTTTTTATTTATTTTCCCTTATTTTTGCCCGAGTCGTTTATTCTGTTTTTGACTCGCCGTGATGCCCTATTTTTGCATGGACTTACATTCTGTTTTTATATCCAGCGGGTCATTTTATGCGAAGTATTTTTTAACTGCATCTGAATTCACAGGGGACAGGAAGTCTTCACCATCCATAGTACTGAGCATCAGTGCTCCACCAGAGAAAACTTTCTTTACTACGAATGGTCCTTCATAATTCGGAGTCCACTTGCCCCTGTGGTCTGTGTGAGGAGGAAGGAGTCTTTTCAACACAAGATCTCCTACTTGGTACTCTTGAAGCCTGACTTTCTGATCGAAGGCTCTCTTCATTCTTTTCTAATACAGCTGCCCATGACAAATTGCAGCTAATCTCTTCTCTTCAATCAGACTCAGTTGTTCGTATCGGGATCAGACCCACTCTGCCTCATTCAGTTTAACATCCATCAATACCCACAGAGAGGGTAGTTCAACTTCAACAGGTAAGTCTGCTTCCATACCATACACAAGCTGGTACGGTGTTGCCCCAGTGCATGTTCTGATTGACGTACGGATCCCATGCAAGGAAAATGGTAGCATTTCATGCCAGTCTTTGTATGTAACTACCATCTTCTGCACAATCTTCTTGATATTCTTATTAGCTGCTTCAACAACGCCATTCATCTTTGGCCTGTAAGGGGAAGAATTGTGGTGTTGGATCTTGAAGTCCCGACACAGTTCTGCCATCATTTTGTTGTTTAAATTGGAACCATTATCAGTGATGATTCGCTCGGGCACTCCATACCGACAGATGATGTCTCTCTTCAGAAATCGGGCTACCATTTGCCTTGTAACATTTGCATAAGAAGCCGCTTCAACCCACTTGGTAAAATAGTCAATAGCAACAAGAATGAATCTGTGGCCGTTTGAAGCAATCGGTTCAATCTTGCCAATCATATCAATGCCCCACATGGCAAAGGGCCAGGGTGAAGACATCACATTCAAAGGATTCGGAGGCACATGCACTTTATCCGCATAAATCTGGCATTTATGGCATTTCCTAGCGTAAGCACAACAGTCTGCATCCATTGTGATCCAGTAGTAGCCTGATCTTAACAACTTTTTAGCCATTGCATGCCCTCCAGCATGGGTACCAAAAGATCCCTCGTGCACCTCGTGAATCAGCAAGTCTGCCTCTGTCTTATTAACACATTTGAGAATAGCCTGATCTTAGCAATTTTTTAGCCATTGCATGCCCTCCCGCATGGGTACCCAAAGATCCTTCGTGCACTTCGTGCATTAACAAGTTTGCTTCTGTCCTATCAACGCATCTGAGGAGTACCATATCAAAGTTTCTCTTGTACAGGGAACCGTCAGTATTCAGGAAGAAACAACCAGCTAGCCTTCTGAATGTCTTCTTATCATTGGATGATGCCCCAGGTGGGTATGTTTGATCCTCCAAGAAGCACTTAATGTCGTGGAACCAAGGCTTATCATCTTTAACAACATTTGCGGCAAATACATATGCTGGTCTGTCAAGTCTGGATACTGCAATTTGAGGCACAAAGTTGGCAGCTTGAACTTTGATCATGGAGGAAATGGTAGCCAGAGCATCTGCAAACTGATTCTCATCTCGAGGGATATACTCAAGCTTGACTGTTGTGAAGAAAGTCAACAAACTCCTTGTATAATCCCGGTAAGGTATCAGATGATCTTGGTGGGTGTACCATTTGTCGTTGGTTTGATTGATTACCAGAGCTGAATCTCCGAACACAATCAAATTCTTGATCCTGAGGTCAATGGCTTCCTCAAGACCCATAAGCAAGCTTCGTATTCAGCTTCGTTGTTAGTGCAGTTGAAGGTAAGTTTTGCCGAGAAAGGCATGTGAACTCCTTTGGGTGTAATGAGTACTGCACCAACACCACGACCATTCATATTAACAGCCCCATCAAACATCATAGTCCATTCTTCTTCTGGGTCAGGCCCTTCAGTGTGCACAGGCTCTTCATGATCTTTCGCTTTTATGAACATGATGTCTTCATCAGGGAAGTCAAATCTCATAGGCTGGTAATTATCAATAGGTTGCTCAGCAAGATAATCAGACAATACACTGCCTTTGATGGCCTTTTGGGATGTGTATTGAATATCGTATTCTGTGAGGATCATTTGCCATCTTGCAACCCGTCCAGTAAGAGCTGGCTTCTCAAAAATGTACTTAACTGGGTCCATCTTGGAGATCAATAAAGTAGTGTGGGTCAACATATACTGCCTTAGTCGGCGAGCAGCCCACGCTAAAGCACAACAAGTTTTCTCGAGCAGTGAATAACGTTGTTCACAGTCGGTAAACTTTTTGCTTAGGTAGTATATTGCATACTCTTTTCGACCAGACTCGTCATGCTGGCCCAGCACACACCCCATTGACTCTTCTAATACTGTCAAGTACATGATTAGAGGTCTTCCTTCAACTGGAGGCATAAGGATCGGAGGCTCTTGTAAGTATTCCTTGATTTTGTCAAAAGCCCTCTGGCAGTCTTCGTTCCACCTGACCATTTGTTCTTTCCTTAACAGCTTGAACAAAGGCTCACAGGTTGCTGTAAGGTGAGATATGAACCACGAAATGTAGTTCAATCTACCTAAGAAAACCCGAACTTCTTTTTCTGATTTTGGTGCAGGCATTTCTTGAATGGCTTTGACTTTATCAGGGTCAACTTCAATCCCTTTCTCACTTACAATAAATCCCAGCAGTTTACCGGACCGCACCCCGAATGTGCATTTGTTGGGGTTCAATTTCAGTTGGTATTTCCTCAGACGCTTGAATAACTTCAACAGATTCACCAGGTGGTCTTCTTCTGTGAGGGACTTGGCAATCATGTCATCCACATAACATTCAATTTCTTTATGGATCATGTCATGGAATAATGTTACCATAGCCCTTTGATAAGTTGCACCAACATTCTTCAGTCCGAATGGCATCACCTTGTAACAGAATGTGCCCCAGGGTGTGATGAAAGTTGTCTTCTCCATGTCTTCAGGTGACATTTTGATTTGATTGTATCTTGAAAATCCATCCATGAAGGAGAACAACGAGAACTGAGCCGTATTATCCACCAATACATCAACGTGAGGTAAAGGGAAGTCATCTTTCGGGCTGGCTCTGTTCAGGTCCCGGTAATCCACACACATCCTCACCTTGCCGTCCTTCTTAGGCACAGGTACAATATTAGCAACCCATGGTGGATAGCTAGTCACTGCAAGGAAACCGACGTCCCACTGCTTTTGTACCTCTTCTTTGATCTTCATCGCCATATCCGGGCGAGTACGACGCAGCTTCTGTTTTACCGGCGGGCAGTCTTCTTTTAAGGGCAGCTTGTGCATGACAATATCGGTGTCCAACCCTGGCATATCCTGATAAGACCAAGCAAAGACATCCACATACTCCCGAAGCATGTCAATCAGTTGCTCTTTCACTGAATCTTGTAAGCAGGCCCCGATCTTAACTTCTTTCACATCTTCTCCTGTACCAAGATTAACCGTTTCGATCTTCTCCTGATGAGGAGTGATAACCTTCTCCTCTTGCCTTAACAACCTGGCTAGCTCTTCAGGAAGCTCATAATCTTCTTCAACCCCTTCATCAGCTTGATTGATTGGATTGTCAAAGTCATACGAAGTCATAGCAGTGTTATTGTCGGTGCAGTCTGGAAGGCACTTTCTGCAAGGGTTTAGATTGTTTATTTTAGTGATCGATTTTTATCTTGTTTAGAAAAAGTGAAATGAAGTTACCATTTTGGAAAACATTGCCATTTTATTTTTGTACAAAAAGAAAAATGAAAAATAGTGAGCGGAAAAGGAAAAGACTCATTTGCAAAAGATGTCTGATATTCATTGATTGATCTATTTGCACAAAATTACAAGATGGCCCGATTACAAAATGAGTCTTGACATCTTGGGCAAGATGCAAGACTTGATGCATGCTTAAAAATACAGGAAATAATAATTACTCTGCAGGAGTAACCCTTATAATTTCCTGGGAAGACCAGTTAAGGACTTGGCTCCCCGGGATCCTTGGACGTATCCAGCTCTCCAGGTTGCGGTCGCTTTCCTCTTCGTCTTCCAAATTGTTCACAGCATCCGGGGTGAGCATTCCCCCGCTGACAAAATTGGGCTCCCTTGCAGCCTCTGATTGATCTTGTTGAGTTGGTCTGTAACCCAACCCAAATCTCTCTTCTTTCTTCTCCATGGGCAGCAGCTTGCCCCAGCCTTGGGCAGTACCCTCTTCAATAACCTTCTTGGCTTGCTAATAAGACGTCATGGAAGTTCCCAGTACAGCAGATGCTTCATTAATGTTCAGGGCCTCAAATCCCTGGCTCATAGTTTCATGGATTTCTCCATCCATCTCTATGTACTTATACGTAGCTAGATGGCTAACAAAGATGTCTTCTTCCCCACAGATGGTGATGATCTGGCCTTCCCACTCGAATTTCAGCTTCTGGTGAAGGGTAGACGTAACAGCGCCAGCGGCATGGATCCAGGGTCTACCCAACAAACAGCTGTAGGCCGGATGAATGTCCATCACATAGAAGGTAATTTTAAAAGTCTGCGGGTCAATCATCACAGGTAGATCAATCTCCCCAAGCACTGACCTTTTAGAGCCATCAAATGCTCTCACCACCAAATTACTCAGACGCAGTGCCAAGCCATCATACTCCAGCTTCACTAAGGCTTTCTTTGGTAGAACATTGAGTGATGACCCAGTGTCCACCAGTACATGAGATAGAACGGAACCCTTGCACTCTAGGGTGATATGTAAAGCCTTGTTGTGGTTACGTCCCTCAGTTGTTAAGTCAGCATTGGTAAAACCTAGTCCATGACTGGTGTTGACATTTGCTACCACAGTTTCTAGCTGATTAACGGTGATCTCCTCTGGTACGTATGATGCGTGCAGGACTTTTAGTAATGCATTCCTGTGAGCTTCAGAACACATCAACAGGGATAATATGGAGATTTTTGAGGGAGTTTGGTGAAGCTGATCCACCACCTTGTAATCACTTCTCTTTATGATTCTCATAAACTCGTCTACATCTTGTTCAAAAGATGTCTTCTGAGTTTCTTTGACAGCCGGCTCCTCAGACACCACACTCTTTCCTTTTGCTTTGGCAGCAACTTCTACTTCGACATTAGGTCTCTGAGTTTGTGAGGCAAAAAGGCGTCCGCTTCTGGTGAAGCCTCCGCCTCCCCCAACATTATCAATTTGTGGAGAAGAGGTTGAGGAATCCAAAGTGATTTTCTCCCCATTGCAGTAGAGATCAGAGCCATAATGCCAAGGTATGGCATTACTGCTTTCATATGGAACAGGTCCAGGTACCGTGATAGTAACCGGACTGACTGCAGCAGAGGAGGGTACTGAAATGGTGTGCGGATCGTAGTAAATGGTGACTGGTGACCTGGCAGGAGGTGCCACTGTTTGTTGCTGAAAATTGCTATTTGGAGGGACATTTGATGGATCATAATAGATGGTGACTGCTGAGATATCTTCATTAAGTCTTGCTGGTGTTGTAGAAGATTCGGCTGAATAAATGGATGCTGATGTTGTAGAAGAAAGGGTTGTTGACATTTGATTTGTTGAAGTGATGGACGGAGCCATTGTTGATGATATTGATGAGTCGGTAGGAATGATTGTTGCTGCTGTTGTAGGAGAATCAGGAATTGTTGTCAAAGGAATTGCTGGATTTGTAGGCGCCGTTGTTGAGATCTGAAGGATTCCATCCTTGATAAGGCCATCTATGCCGCTTCTCAAATTATCACACCCGTTGACTGCAATGTTGCAATACCCACAACCGAGCTCGCACCCGGGAAACACTTGGCACACTAGAAGCTGAGCTTTAATTTCGACCAGAGGTGTCCGAATTTGTGCAACACTGGTGATCAAGGTAGATGGTCTGTCTTCTTCAATGGCATTAATCCTTGGCCCGCCATGATGAGGCATAGGATTCTTGTTGACATTTGGAGGGGGTGCAAAGTTGAGGGCTTTAGAATCCACCAGATCTTGGACTTTCATTTGCAAGGCCCTGCATTTTTTCGTATTATGGCCAGGTGCATTGGAGTGGAAAGCACATCTGGCGTTGACATCATAATTCCTTGGGAGATTGGAGGGATCTGGTGGTGCCAATGTCCTTAACTCAACCAAGTTGAGCTTCAGGAGTTGTGGCAATAAGGCAGCATAAGGCATAGGGAAAGGATCAATCACCCTATTTGCCTGTGATGGTCTTTGCTGAAAGGGTCTTTGCTGTTGATTGCTGTTGTTGTTGTTGTAGGTTCTCTGTGGTGGATACTGGACTTGCTGTTGATAATGTGGTTGTTGTGGTTGATATGCTGGTTGTTGAGGAATCAGAGCTGGAATAGTGACAGCTGCTATTGATTTGTGGACATACTGAGGTCTGCCCCTGTTGGCATGAATGGCATTTGTCTCACCGGTTCTTCGAGGTCCCACAAAAGGCTTCCTGGGATTACTGGATGACCTTGCACCATTATCAGAAATCTTGCCCATTTTTAATAGACTCTCAATTCTTTCACCGGCTATAACTACGTCAGTAAAACTGGTAGAAGAAAAGGCAGCCAATCTATCAATATATGTTCCTTGCAAAGTATTCATGAACATGTCGGCCATTTCTCTTTCCGACATGGGTGGTTGGACAGCAGCAGTAAGTTGTCTCCACCTTTGGGCATATTCCTTGAAGCTTTCTCTGGAGGACTGAGACATTCCCATCAGAAGGGTTCTGTTAGGAGCCATGTCCAGATTGTATTGGTACTGCCTGATGAAAGCTTCAGCTAAGTCCTTCCAACATCTGATAGTAGCTCTGGTCAAGTGTGAATACCACTCTCTTGAAGCCCCAGTTAAACTGTCTTCAAAATAAAACATCCACAGCTTCTCATCCATAGTATATGCTTTGAGTCTTCCCAGAAAAGACTGCAGGTGAGTTCGTGGACAAGAGGTTCCATTGTATTTCTCGAAGCACGGGGGTTTGAATTTGTGGGGAATTCTCACCCCATCCACTAACCCCATATCCATTACATCGAAACCTAAGGAATTTTGAGACTCCAGAGATCTCAATTTCTCAGCAATTTCATCAAACCTCCTATCATAGACTTCATCCCCAGCTCCCATTATAGTAAACTGCTACTCTTGAGGATCTTCTTGCAAGATCCTGCCTGCAGCAGTGTTGCCTTGTACATTTCTTGGGATGTTGACTTCCGGATCTAGATGAGGTCCAAATACTGGTGGGTTAACATGAGGCTGACCTCCCTCATTATTACTAGTTCCTCCAGTTCCAGGATGAGGTTCCTCGGGGTTTTGCCTTTCTACCAATGCCCTTAACCTCTCTTGACTTTGGGCCAAGTTAGTCATCACAGTCATGAATTGAGCCATTTGGTTCCTCATCTCCACTCTTTCATTAGCTATCTGTGTTCTGACCTCTGTCAGGTCTTGCTGTACTTGATCCATTTGGATTCCAGGAAGGTTGTTGCGAGTAGGATACCGGTGCGTACGGTTGAGAGGGAAATACCCGACGGCGAGCAATATTTCCTGAACCACAACAGAGTTAGAAACAAACAAACTAATAACAAAAACCTACAAAACAAAACAAAAGTTAGTATGCAATGCAGTATGCTTATTTGTTTTCCAAGGTATCCGACTTGGTTCTTGGTTTTGACCTTTCCAGACCTCGAGGAAGATGCTTTGATGTTGTTGAGAAAAAGAAACCCCACAATGGAAACAAACTAAAATATATTACAAATACTTAACAATACATAGTTTGTTTTACAACATAAGCCCCTGAAGGGTCAAAATACAACAAAAGAAAAGTACATCAAATGAAAACAACAACAATTAAAAGGTCAGACATCTAGTCCAAACTCATCCTCCTTAACCTCCTTCAGAAGTGCCTCGGTCACTGGACCAGCTGGATGCTCTGTGATGTTTCTAATGAGGAGGTTTCTGGTGGCAATGGCAGTGGTTAGCTTCTTGTGCCTGTCCTGGTCCTTTGACCTCTTCAAACCAGCCCTGAGCTTCAACTCTGAAATCTCCTTCTGGGCTGCCAACAAAGCTTCCTACTGCTTCTTTTCATTGGCCTCTAACTATTCAATCCTGGCCTGAGTTTTCTGATCTTCTTGTGTCCGGGCTTCAGTGATCCTGACCCACCTAGCCTGACTTTCCTGCAGATAGAGATCAGTCCTAGCCTTCTGAAGCTTGGCCTCTTTACAGGCATTCTTCAATATTTGCTTCCCAGCTCTTGCTTTCTTGATGTAGTCCTCTGTTTTCTCAATCTTGGCCAGATGCTCCACCTTAAGCTTCTCCAACCTCTCAATGTACAGACGACCATCACTCCTTTCCCAAAGGGTCTTCTTCAAAGCTTGAGACAGATTCTCATTCCTTTCCTTCAGCTTCTCAAATTCTTCCAGGCTGACAGTGGCTGCTGGCTGTGCTGTAGATGGCCCAGGTATATCTTCAATGGTGAAGGGCATTCCAGTAATCTGAGCTCTAGCATGAGACCAGTCATAGTACTGAGCTGAAGCAACATTATTGCACCTTCCAAGAATAGCCATCCCTTTTGTCTGGATGTTGTCCCAAGCCCAGGATGCTTGTCTGACAGCAGCTAGATTAGGCTTTATCTCACAATACAGGGTCTCAGCTAAATCTTGCATTCTAGGAGGGTGAACCAAAGCATAGCCCAGTTGACTTTTAAACAGCAAAGGATTGTAGTTGATTCAACCCTTTACTCCTATCAGAGGTACATTTGGGTATTGCCCACAGCTGGTGATTATGTCTTTGCCTTTGGTGCTCTGGGTGCACCATCTGATATCATCTGAAGACAAAGCAATAAGTCTCTTAGCCCAATTCTTCTGTTGGTGAGGATTCAGGAAGGCATCTGTCTTAGGTAGGTGTTTGAGCAGCCAGGTGTGAAACAAAGGAGCACAACATCTCACTAACTTCCCCCTTTGTTTCTCATTCCTCTGATGAATGGAGTAATAGAAGTCTCCCAGCAATGTGGGTACTGGGTTTCTCAGAAGGAAAAGATGAATGGCATTCTTGCTGATAAATTTGGGCTCATTTGCAAATAGTATAATCCCATATATGCTGAGAGCTAGCAATGCACAAACTGCCCTCCATTCTCCCAAAGAGGCCTTCAGGATGGCCTGAGAAATCAAGAAGTCTAAGTGTAAACCAGGGATCCCAGCCTTTGTTGTCATACTCTGCTCAATCAAAGTAGGCTCCAGGTATAGTGCTTTTGCCACTTCTCCATTGCTGGGAGAAGTCATCTCTGGGTTGAAGGGGACACCACCCCTGACAGGTACTCCAATTAATGATGAAAACTCCTCCAAAAGAGGTCCTAGCTGAAAGTCTTGGAATGTGAAGCATCTCAAAGGAGGGTCATAAAACTGTAGGCAAGTGTGGATCATGCTCCTCTGAGAAGAATCCAGGTCCATAACCATGTCAATGATACCTCCATAATGCTCTCTGAATAATGGGATGTGGTCTGGAGTGATAAGTGACTGGACCTGCCTGATACCAGTCAACACAGGCTTAAAGAAATGGTATGAAATGTTGCTTTTCCTGGGATGAGCCATGACTTCTGATGAAGAGCTGAAGATAAGTGCTGATGAAGATCAAGACTGGTACTGGAGATGGGCCACTGATAGGCTGATAATGATGAAGATAACTGAAGCAAACAACTGATGAAGATAGCTGAAGCAGATAGCTAATGAAACAGAGGTCTATGCAGATGAAGGGGTCAAAACCAAGTCAAATATAATGTGGATACCCTGAAAAACAAATAAACAAATGTTAAATGATGAAATGATGATGTATGCAAATGATATGCAAGGGTTCGTGATCAAGCTGGATCTGATTATCTGTCTTGATATAAAGTCCATGTATGTTCAAGAAGTCCAGATGGAGGTTCAGAAATCCAGTAACTAGGGTAGGGGACTCAAATAAAGAGTCACATGTCCAGGGTTAAATCACAAGAATTTTCTAAAATGAGGTACTCTTAAACCAAATAGTAACAGGGTATGATGTGGCCATTGGTACCTGCAAACCTGTAAACAGCCCAACCCCCTCACAGGTGGTGTTCTAAAACAAGGATCCTTAGACTTGGATCAGTTATGAGAAGTGTAAACACTTCTAACCCGGAGGTACAGTGTTTACAATAACCATAAAAGATCCTCCTCTAATTCACCTCAGTTTCTGAAGGTCATAATAAAGGTCATCCAGACTTAGCAGGCTTCCCAGATAGCCCTAGTACTACAAGAAATCTGTAGCACAGAGTTCTCAAGAAGAAACCCATATCTGAACCGTGTTTCATATTCCCGCACCAGACCGAAATGGAATGGGAAAGAATATGAACCACTCTAGCCTAGGTGTCACTCAGGTCCCAGGTATAGGACCTTAATCTCTCAATGGAACCCCACCCACCAAAACAGAAGAACAGATCCAGCAAAAATGGAAGTATGACAGTATGATGTATATAAAATTGTAAAGAAAGCAATAAACAAGACTGTACATAAAGAAATAAATACATAAACACACATAGCACATAACACCCCAGTAAACACAAATCAAACAAGCGCTAGGAGGAACCCACAGAAAGAACCAGAAGCCCTGGTTACAATATAAGGGTCCCCAGCAGAGTCGCCAAGCTGTCGCTCCAACCTGATGACACACAGGGCCAAAAGGGGTACAGACGCGAACGGTCGGCGAAATGGGGGAGCACACACAGGGGTGAACTCAGAAGACAAGAGTCTCCAGCTAGGCATTTTTATCCCGAAGGAAAGGTAATGCTGCATAAACCTAAGAAAAGATGGATAAGACGGCAGCGAACCAGAGAGACTGAGAAAGGGGGTTGGTTACAACCTGGGAAGGTATTAGCACCCAGATTGTCCGCCGTACTCGACGGGATCCACGCTTAAAATATTTGTGTTTTAAAAGGGGTAGTGTCTGTGTAATTTGTGTATCAAAGCTGGAAAGAATGCAAGTGTCAGTGTAAAAGCAGTGTGAAATGTATAAGAGAAGTGTCAGTGCAAAGGACAAGAGTGAAATGCTCAAGATTATGAGGCTAAAAGAATAATGCTGGAAAGAGGGGAATATACAGAGACTTTTGTTCGATAACTATTAAGTTATGCCTACGTATCCTCTCGTGCAATGAGGAAGTCAGAACACCGTAGTTCGACTCAAAGAGACTGAAAGATGAATTGACTTGTGAACTGCTTATTTGTCTATGCTCAAGTGTATGACCTGTCTGGCTCAGGTGCTAACTGTCTTGCATTAGACGGAAGAAGCAAATTCTCGTTTGCGAGTGAATGAGATGAGAAAAGAATCCCGGAGGAGACGATTATTATTTGTTTTTTTTGTGTTTTCAGTCTTTTATTGCTTTTTTGGAGTTGGTGTCGCTCCCAAAAGATGAGACTGGCTCAAATAAGGTACAGATGCGAACGGTCGGCGAAAGGAGAATGTGAGAACACACAGGAGTGAACTCACAGGAAAAAGAAAAGAGTCGCCAGCTAGGCATTTTTATCCCGGAGGAAAGGCAATGCTGCATAGACCTAGAAAGATATGGATAAGACGGTTGCGAACCAGAGAGACTGAGAAAGGGGGTTGGTTATAACCTGGGAAGGTATTAGCACCCAGATTGTCCGCCGTACTCGACGGGATCCACGCTTAAAAGATTTATGTTTTAAAGGGGTAGTGTCAGTGCAATTTGTGTATAAAGAGCTAGAAAAGGATGTACAGGTGTCAGTGTAAAAGACGTGTGAAGTGTATAAATGATGTGTCAGTGTGAGAACAAGAATGAAATGCTCATGATAATGAGGCTTAAAGAATAAGGCTGGAAAGAGGGGGAATATACATAGACTTTTGTTCGATAACTGTTAAGTTATGCCTACGTATCCTCTCGTGCAATGAGGAAGTCAGAACACCGTAGTTCGACCCAAAGAGACTGAAAGATGAATTGACTGATGAACCGCTTGCTTGTCAATGCTCAAGTGTATGACCTGTCTGGCTCAGGTGCGAACTGTCTTGCATTAGACGGAAGAAGCGAGTTCTCGTTGATGAGTGAAGATGATGAGAAAAGAATCCCGAAGGAGACGATTATTGTTTGTTTTTGAATTTTCAATCTTTTATTGCTTTTGAAAGTTTGTCATAAGTTAATGAGATTAAGCCTAAACCAATGGATTTAGTAAACTCATCACATCCTCCCTCTGATTAGGGGTAATGAGAATACCTTAAGTGTGAAGTCAGCTTCTCACACCTAATCACCTTTGGTGTAGGATTGAGATCATTAACCTACTTGTGATTATTTAGATGTTTTTGTTGTTTTTGTTTAGTGTCAAGTAATGAGATTAAGCCATAATCAGGGATTAAACAGACTCATTACACCATCCTAATAGAAGGATAATAGATGAGAATGTTTAAGCTGAGGAAAGCTCCTCAACTTAATTCATGATTAGGGATTAAACTCATGACAAAACAAAGCCTTTATTAAGTGGATTTTAGTTAATGATAAGATGATGAAGTGAGTTTTATGATTTGTAAGACAACTTGAGGGGGACTTTTCCATTAACACTAGGGTTAGTCCTTCTTAACCAATTAAGGAAGAATTAGAACCCTAATGCAAGGCCCAAGTTACAAGCTTGATGTCTTGATGATTATTAAGTGGATTGATTAAAGGAGTTAAACACATTAAGGGTTTAACACTTAGGATTAAAGTTATACACTCCATCCTAATAGAAGGATGCAGGCATAAGCTTAATCACAAAGCCTTAAAGCCTTTAGGGTTTAGTCCCTGATTATGAGGTGAGAAGAGAAGACTCAATGAGACACAAAGGTAAAATCTAAAGGGGGGAACTAATCAAAACCCTAATTATTGTCATGCTTGGTTATTCCTAAGGCTTGTGAGGTTTACAAGAAAGATCTTCAGAGGAACCACCAGGAAGCAGATGAAAGGAGCAAAGGAAGCAAAGTAACTTGCTTCATTTAAGAAGACAAGTCACTTGAAGAAAGAAAGTAAGGAGAAGAAGAAAGAGCAAGCTCAATCTCAAACACAAGACAAAATGCAGCAATGATGCATAAGATAGATGAAAAGAAATTGTGAGAAGTGAAGTCAAATTCACTTCTCAAAGTAACTTACCACCTGAAAAGTTAGTGAAAGGAATGCAATACAATGCAAAATGAGATGGAATGGTATGATGCAAACCAAAACCAGAAGCATAAGTATGATGATAGTGATGCTATGAGATGATGCAAACATGAAACAAGGCATGGGGATGATCATACAAACATATGGATGCAAGTGAAGCATGCTTAGAACCATGAACATACATGGAAAGCTATGGAATGCAAATGACATACAACATGGCAAATGAAATATGCAATGATCAAACATGCTTATAATATGTCTTGAGATGTCTAATGAATCAAATGGATGCACAAAATGCTATGGCAAGTCATGGTATGTAAGCAAATGCAAGATGAATGCATAAGGAAGCCCAAATTAGGGTTTATGATCAATGCACAAAACAAAAACCAAAACCAGAAGCAAACATCAAGGTAAAAAATTAAAAATGCATTCAAAGGAACCCTAACCCTACACAAACTCACTGCCCAAAGGAGGGGATCCAATTCTTAACCTAGTGAAAGTTATGAATTTCCTAAGATTTCTAGGGTTTTAAGGTACCTTGTCAAGAAAAATGTCAAACAAATTGAAAATGCAAGATCAAATCATGCCAATTTAATCCTACAAACTATATGCTATGCAAGATGCAATGCAAAAAGAATCAAAGTCCAACTCTTAAAGACTAGGCAGAAATGAATTTTTGAACATTGGATCAAAATAATGCCTTGAAATGAAATTAATTCCATGAAAAATTGTCAAAAGACATCAAGATCAAAAAAAGAAATTTGGTTTGAGGGTTGGACAATGTTTCTAAATGATTTTAAAGGTTTCATGAATTTTTTGGTGATTTTTAAATACCTAAAAGTATTTTTAATTAATTAATTCTCATTAATTAATTAAAAATAAACTTTTAAATGATTTAAAAATATTTTTTAATGCAAAAAATAAAAATAAAAATGTTTTTGGTTTCTGAAAATTAATAAAAGTTTGTATAAAAACTTTCAGAATTTTTGAAAATGTTTTACTATTTTAAATAAAATGGAGAAAAGAAATGAATTAAAATGAAAAATAAAATGGATTTAATGAGAAGTATGCTGAATCAATGGCTGACATTCAAACTGGACGCGCGGGAATTGACTGCGCGCGTGATCCAGTTGCTGAAATTCAAACTTGGCTAATTCCTAATTAAAAATTAATTAAACTGAATTAAGAAAGTCAAATGAGGATTAGGGCAAAATGGTGAGATCCTGAACGTTCAAACGCGCACGGGTCAACGCATCCAAGGGTTATTATTCAAACTTCATTAATGACACTGATTAGCCCTAAACAGATTCAGGTGGCCGGAGAAGACTTCCGGTCGTCTTCTCCGGCGGGACTCCCACCTGAAAATGGCTAAATCCCTCAAAACACTATGAAAATGAAATCTAATCACCCAGAAATCATCCCCATTAGAAACTAAATCAAAACCCCCAAACAAAAACCATTTTTCATCCATTAATCATGTGAATCGAAGTCAAACATGTTTAGGTCAGAAAAGTTTCAGAACATGATTAAATGCTTATTTCTCAACCATTTCAAAAAGTAAAAGCATCAGAGTGATCAGCAAAGCATGAGGAACAATTTAGAAACTTAAAAACTCATTTCTAGAAAAAAAGTTCTTGATATACCTGAGCTTTGAGCTTTCTCAGTTTGCAACTTTCTGACCCTCTCTCTTTGTGCAAACCTCTCCTCTTAGGCCCCTGATGAAGTCTTGATGCTTAGAAAAAGTTTGTGGTGGCTGGTTTGGAAGATTACAGAAGTTCTGTTCAAGGTGGGATGGAAATCGTATTTCTGGTTCATGGAGTTTTAGGCAATGGTGATGGGTGGTTTGTGACCAGGGAAGTGTGCTAAGTTGATTTGTGAAGTTGGTTTGTGTCTTTGCTAGCTGTGCTGAGTGCTTCGAAAGCTTTTGCAAGTTTGAGCAAAAATGATAACTATGGCTATGGGCAAGATCAGAGTGTGTTGTGTGATGTGTTAGGCTGGGTTTTGTCCATGTATCAAAAGGGGATAGGTCAGAAAGTTGTTGGTGGCCTATGGTGATTGGTATGGGTCTTTGGCCAAAATGTCAACTTGATGTGTACTTGAGGTATGGGCTATGGTATGACTTGCTTTTTGGCATGCTTGGGCTCAGCTTGAATCAAGGAATGCTGTGAAAAAAGTTTAGAGGCAATGCAGCAAGTGGTTTGTAACTTATGATGAGTTTTGCAAGTTGGTTCAAGCTTGGTTCCTTTGAGATTTCTTGAGTTTCAAGGCATCAAAGTGCAAAATTCCTTGGCCCATTCTGAGTTTTAGAGGTTATATGATCATGTTGTGAAGTTTAGAAGTCCATTTGATAGCTCAATTTGCCTTGACAAGTGAATTTGCAACTTTGCCTCTTTGGTAGAAAACTTCAAATTTTGTGATTTTTGCCAACTTTGACAAGCCATAACTTTTGATCCAAAATGAATTAGGTCATGTTCTTGTACTTTTTGAAAAGGGAATGATCCATTCTACAACTTTCATGACCAAAGTTTTTCCATTTGAAGCATTTTTGAATCAAAAAGCAAGGGTTAAAAAAGTTTCCCAAAATGGCAATTTCATTAAAAAGTCAACTTTCCCAAAAAGTCAACTTTGCAAAAGACTTGAAATTCTTCAATTTTGTGAACTTCTAACTTCTTCTATGATCAAATAAAGATCATATACAATCAAAATGATGAAGAACACCCTTTGGTTGGGTCATTGAGGGCCTCAGATGCCCTGATTTTACATTGACTTGCTTAGAAAGTCAACCCTTGATCAGATGACTTCCCCATGGAATTTCTTCATGAAAATTGATATGCATACTCTCTATACCATATAGATACCAATAGAAACAAGAATGACCAAAAAAATTGGAGTTATGGCCTTTGAAACCAAAACCCTAATTCTAGGTCATCTGTGCAGTCAAACCTGGCTCTGCTTCCATGCCATTTTCAGTTCTTGTGATTCTTTGACATTCTTGACTTTGAGAGGATATAATATGATGTTTGAACACACATGGACCCTTTTGAAGTGATTGATGGCCTTTGGAGTGGCTCAAGAAGCCCTTGGATTGCTCAGATCACAAACCCTAGATGCAGATGACTTAGAACCAGTGCAATGAAGCAAAAATGTGATATGAGATGATATGATTGAGCTCATGCACATGAAATGATCACAAGCCATGGTGTGAATGGGTGAGGGAAAATTTGAGGTGTTTACAGCTGCCCCTATTCAAACATGAGTTAGCTGTGCAGGATGTAAGCGACGACTTAACAGGCAAACAAGATAACTTGTGGTTGAATACCAAAGACAGTCCAAAATTTGCACTCACGGAATGAAGAAGAAAAGGGATATAGATTGTAAGGAAAATAAAGTATATTGTAAAGTATGGGCGACGGAGGACGACCGTCGAGTAGAGGACGACTGCTGGGGAAAGAGCAATGACGGGGACGGCCGACACGCTGGGGAAAGTGCGAAAAATAAAGCAATGACGGGGACGGCCGACATGCTGGGGATAAAAGGGATTATGATGGGGACGGCCATCAAGCAAAGCTGTAAGATTCTCTGGGGATTAATGAAAAATGATGGGGACGACCATCAAGTTCATAAAGTAATGTAAACAAACGATGGGGACGACCATCGGGCTAAACTGATGAAGGACGATCACCAAGAAAAGGAAAAGGGACCACGACGGGGACGACCATCGGGTTAAAGAATAAATGAAATGATGATGAGGGACAATCATCAAAGGTGAAGGACGATCACCTGGCAGGGTACGGCTGCCGAAAATATCGCGACATAGGACGAATGCCGGATAAAAGGTCAACGATGGGGACGGCCATCGGATGAGCATGATGAAGGACGATCATCAAGAGGTGAAGGACGATCACCTAGCAGGGGACGACTGCTCTCAAGGTTTATCATGACGTAGGACGAACGCCAGATAACAAGATCAACGATGGGGACGACCATCGGATAAAATGATGAAGGATGATCATCAAAAGGTGAAGGACGATCACCTTAGCAGGGGATGGCTGCTAAAAATATCACGACATAGGACAAATGTCGGATAAAAGATCAACGATGGGGACGACCATCAGATGAGCATGATGAAGGACGATCATCAAGAGGTGAAGGACGATCACCTAGCAGGGTACGGCTGCTCTCAAGGTTTATCATGACATAGGACAAATGTCAGATAGAAAAGAAATTTTGCTTTGCTGGCGATCTACTGGGAGATAGTAAACACGGACGAGTGTTTATATCCAAGAAACAAAAGGTATAAGTGCTTAGATGTTTGTGTATAGATTAAAGATGCGGACGAGCATCCTTAAGGCTACGATACGGACGAGTATCGAGTAGAAACAAATACTGACACGTGTTCAGAGATGATGCTACGGACGAGTATCAACTGGTTAACAGAGAACACGGATGAGTGTTGATTCTGAGGGGATTCTTCTGGGGAATAGTAGACACAGACGAGTGTCTATATTCAAGAAGACAAAAGTGTTTGACACGTATATGGATTAAAGATGCGGACGAGCATCCTTAAGACTATGATACAGACGAGTATCAGGTAGAAACAAACGCTTGACACATGTTCTGAGATGATGGTACGGACGAGTACCAACTGGTTAACAAAGAACATGGACTAGTGTCGAATCTGTAGGGACATAAACGGTGTATACAAGGTACAGACGAGTATCTGTATAAGTATGAGTAGTGTATATTTAAGTGTTCAACCTGCTGGGGAGAGTGACACAGACGAGTGTCAAAAAAGGAAAGTATAGTATAAACAAATATCTGATATACAAAGTGTTTAGGTTACTGTGCTGGGGAAGGTGACACGGACGAGTGTCAAGGAATTGTATATATATATATATATATCTGTGAGTGCGAGGGGGACGCTTTGGTTTTCCGCTGGGGATATGACACGGACGGGTGCCACAAGGAGTATATACTGATGTTTTTGAATGTAAGGCAATTGCTTTAGCTTTAATTCTCTGTTGGGGAATCTGGGGAGCATCCCGTATATTGTTGATGTATTGTCTTTATTCACAAGTGTTTGATTCAGAACATGGCTTATGATTATGCAATATGTTTGATTTTTGAGGTAATGCTCCGTATTAGACAGAATGCTACGCTCTGTGGGGGATATGATGCGAATGCTATGATTATGCAAAGGTACAGATCTGGGATTCGGATCCCGTTGCTGTGAAGATCTCTGGTCGATCTGTTTGAAATGAAAATCCCAGCTGGGGATGAGATCGTTGGTAGATCTGACAAGACGCATCTGCTTGGGGATATAGGTCACTGATAGACCCATCCTGGAAATGAGGGACCCATCTGGGGTTTGTAGAAGCTTTCGTCACTCTGTTGTGATTCCTTCATGCGTTGTTCTTCTGGCTAGAGGCTGAAACTCTGTGGGGAAGATGGTTCCCTGGCTTATGTACTTAGCTGAGGAGGAAGAATGGTTGGCACCCCGGCTGGGGAAGAAATAGCAAGTGGCATCTCAGCAGGGGAGAAAGCACTTTGGGTGCTAAGGCTGAGTGTTGATTTGCCAGCTTGCTGGGATGAAGCTTACATGCCCCATGTTGCTCTTTTGAATACCTGCAATCTTGCAAAGATAGAAACATACAAGTAATCCCGAGGTATCCCTTACCGGATTCCATCACAGGAGTTTAGACACTCCCGGGGGTAAGTATATTTCCTGCAAGCACGTATTTTTTAGAAAAGACGCATCCGTATTTATGCAACTGATATATTAGTGACGTCAGACATTTTTGCAAATAAAAGAGTGCGAGACAACGAGTGACTAAAAATCTGATTTTATTAATTCATGTGCCCTGAATTGGCAAGATACAGTCAAAGAAACATATCCCCTAAAATGAAGAGATTGTTACAAATTGAGAAACAAAAAGCTGGCAATGTTGACGATGCTTCAAGGAGCTTCCTTCTTGCTATGACTCGTATGACATTTGACGTTCTTCTCGTCTTGCTTTCTGAAGAAGGCTGATTCTGATAGAAGCTTTATCCTTTCGAGGTTTACCAAGTTGTAAGTGATACAGACGAATTCAGGATGCAGTTGTTCGCTTATTCCCTTATTTTTCCTGGACCGCCCTTTCGGGTTTTCAATCCATCGGGATACCCATTTTTGCCTGAGTTGTCCAATGCGGCTTTTCAACTCAGCGGGTGTACATTTTTGTTTATTTTCCCTTATTTTTGCCCGAGTCTTTTATTCTGTTTTTGACTCGCCGGGATGCCCTATTTTTGCTTGGACTTACATTCTGTTTTTATGTCCAGCGGGTCATTTTTATGCGAAGTATTTTTTAACTGCATCTGAATTCACAGGGGACAGGAAGTCTTCACCGTCAATAGTACTGAGCATCAGTGCTCCACCCGAGAAAACCTTCTTTACTACAAATGGTCCTTCATAATTCGGAGTCCACTTGCCCCTGTGGTCTGTATGCGGAGGGAGGATTCTTTTCAGCACAAGATCCCCTACTTGGTATTCTCGGTGCTTAACCTTCTGAGCAAAGGCTTTCTTCATTCTTTTCTGATACAACTGCCCATGACAGATTGCAGCCAATCTTTTCTCTTCAATCAAACTCAGTTGTTCGTATCGGGACCGGACCCACTCTGCTTCGTTTAGCTTAACATCCATCAGTACCCGTAGGGAGGGTAATTCAACTTCAGCTGGTAGGACTGCTTCCATACCGTACACAAGCTGATACGGTGTTGCCCCAGTAGACGTTCTGATTGACGTACGGTACCCATGCAAGGCAAACGGTAGCATTTCATGCCAGTCTTTGTAGGTGACTACCATCTTCTGCACAATCTTCTTGATATTCTTATTAGCTGCCTCAACAGCGTCGTTCATCTTTGGCCTGTAAGGAGAAGAATTGTGGTGTTGGATCTTGAAGTCCCGGCATAGCTCTGCCATCATTTTGTTGTTTAAGTTGGAACCATTGTCAGTAATGATTCTCTCGGGAACCCCATATCGACATATGATATCTCTTTTCAGAAATCGGGCTACCACTTGTCTTGTAACGTTTGCGTAGGAAGCTGCTTCGACCCACTTGGTGAAATAGTCAATGGCAACCAGGATGAATCTGTGGCCATTCGAAGCAGTTGGCTCAATCTTGCCAATCATGTCAATGCCCCACATAGCAAAGGGCCAGGGTGAAGACATCACATTCAAAGGATTGGGAGGCACATGCACCTTATCCGCATAAATCTGGCATTTATGGCATTTTCTGGCGTAGGCACAACAGTCGGCATCCATTGTGATCCAGTAATAACCTGATCTTAGCAATTTTTTAGCCATCGCATGTCCTCCAGCATGGGTACCAAAGGATCCTTCGTGCACCTCATGCATTAACAAGTCTGCTTCTGTTCTGTCAACGCATCTGAGGAGTACCATATCAAAGTTTCTCTTGTACAGGGAACCATCAGTGTTCAGAAAGAAACTACCAGCAAGCCTTCTCAATGTCTTCTTATTATTGGAAGATGCCCCAGGTGGGTATGTTTGATCCTCCAAGAAGCACTTAATGTCATGGAACCAAGGCTTATCATCTTTGACAACATCTGCTGCGAACACATACGCTGGTCTGTCAAGTCTGGATACCGAAATTTGAGGTATAAAGTTGGCAGCTTGAACTTTGATCATGGATGAAATGGTAGCCAGAGCATCTGCAAACTGATTCTCATCCCGAGGGATATACTCAAGCTTGACTGTTGTAAAGAAAGTCAACAACCTCCGTGTATAATCCCTGTAAGGTATCAGATGATCCTGGTGTGTGTACCATTTGTCGTTGGTTTGATTAACTACCAGAGCTGAATCCCCGAATACAGTCAATGTCTTGATCCTGAGGTCAATGGCTTCTTCAAGCCCATAATGCAAGCTTCGTATTCAGCTTCGTTGTTAGTGCAGTTAAAGGTAAGCTTTGCCGAGAAAGGCATGTGAACTCCTTTAGGTGTAATGAGTACTGCACCAATACCACGACCATTCATATTAACAGCCCCATCAAACATCATAGTCCATTCTTCTGCCGGGTCAGGCCCTTCAGTGTGAACAGGCTCTTCATGATCTTTTGCTTTTATGAACATGATGTCTTCATCAGGGAAGTCAAATCTCATAGGCTGGTAATCATCAATAGGTTGCTTAGCAAGATATTCAGACAATACACTGCCCTTGATGGCTTTCTGAGAGGTGTACTGGATGTCATATTCTGTGAGGATCATTTGCCATCTTGCAACCCGTCCGGTAAGTGCTGGCTTCTCAAAAATGTACTTAACTGGATCCATCTTGGAGATCAATAAGGTAGTGTGGGTCAATATATACTGTCTTAGTCGGCGAGCAGCCCACGCTAAAGCACAGCAAGTTTTCTCGAGCAGTGAATAACGTTGTTCACAGTCGGTAAACTTTTTGCTTAGGTAGTATATTGCATACTCTTTTCGACTAGACTCGTCATGCTGGCCCAACACACACCCCATCGACTCTTCTAATACTGTCAAGTACATTATCAGAGGTCTTCCTTCAACTGGAGGCATAAGGATTGGAGGCTCTTGTAAGTACTCCTTGATCTTGTCAAAAGCCTTCTGGCAGTCTTCGTTCCACCTGACCGTCTGTTTTTTTCTTAGCAGTTTGAACAAGGGCTCACAGGTTGCCGTAAGATGAGATATGAACCGTGAAATGTAGTTCAATCGGCCTAAGAACCCTCGAACTTCTTTTTCTGACTTTGGTGCAGGCATTTCTTGAATGGCTTTGACTTTATCTGGATCAACTTCAATCCCTTTTTCACTCACAATAAAGCCCAGCAGCTTACCAGATCGCACCCCGATGTGCACTTGTTGGGGTTCAACTTCAGTTAGTACTTCCTCAGACGCTTGAATAGTTTTAGCAGATTTACCAGGTGGTCTTCTTCCGTGAGGGACTTGGCAATCATGTCATCCACATAACATTCGATTTCTTTATGGATCATATCGTGGAATAATGTCACCATGGCCCGTTGATATGTTGCACTAGCATTCTTCAGTCCGAACGGCATCACCTTGTAACAGAACGTGCCCCAGGGTGTGATGAAAGTTGTCTTCTCCATGTCTTCAGGTGACATCTTGATCTGATTGTATCCTGAAAATCCGTCCATGAAGGAGAACAATGAGAACTGAGCTGTACTATCAACCAATACATCAATGTGAGGTAATGGGAAGTCATCTTTCGGGCTGGCTCTGTTCAGATCCCGGTAGTCAACACACATTCTTACTTTGCCGTCCTTCTTAGGTACAGGTACTATATTAGCAACCCACGGTGGATAGCTAGTCACAGCAAGGAACCCGGCGTCCCACTGCTTTTGCACCTCTTCTTTGATTTTCATTGCCATGTCTGGGTGAGTACGGCGCAGTTTCTGTTTAACCGGTGGGCAATCTTCTCTTAAAGGCAGCTTGTGCATAACAATATCGGTGTCCAACCCTGGCATATCTTGATAAGACCAAGCAAACACATCCACATATTCCTGAAGCAGGTCAATCAGTTGTCTCTTCACTGAATCTTGTAAGCAGGCCCCGATCTTAACCTCTTTCACGTCTTCACCTGTACCAAGATTAATCGTTTCGACCTCCTCCTGATGAGGAGTGATAACCTTTTCCTCTTGTCTCAACAACCTGGCTAACTCTTCAGGAAGCTCATACTCTTCTTCCACCCCTTCATAAGCTTGATTGATTGGATTGTCAAAGTCATATGAAGTCATAGTCGTGCTGTTGTCGGTGCGGTCTGGAAGGCGCTCTCTGCAAGGGTTCAGTTTGTTCATTTTAGTGATTGATTTTAATCTTGTTTAGAAAAGTGAAATAAAGTTGTCATTTTGAAAACATTGCCATTTTATTTTTGTACAAAAAGAAAAATGGAAAAAACAGTGAGCGGAAAAGAGAAAAGACTCATTTGCAAAAGATGTCTGATTATCATTGATTGATCTATTTGCACAAAATTACAGATGGCCCGATCACAAAATGAGTCTTGTCATCTTGGGCAAGATGCAAGACTTGATGCATGCTTAAAAATACAGGAAATAATAATTACTCTGCAGGAGTAACTCTTATAATTTCCTGGGAAGACCAGTTTGAGATACTGCTCCCCGGGATCCTTGGACGTATCCAACTCTCCATGTTGCGGTCGCTTTCATCCTCGTCTTCCAAGTTGTTCACGGCATCTGGGGTGAGCATCCCCCCACTGACAAAATTGGGCTTCTTAGCAGCCTCTGTTTGATCTTGTTGAGTTGGTTTGTAACCCAACCCAAATCTATCCTCCTTCTTCTCTACGGGCAGCAACTTGCCCCAGCCTTGGGCAGTCCCCTCTTCAACAACCTTTCGGGCTTGTTGATAAGATGTCATTGAGGTTCCAGGTACAGCGGATGCTTCATTTATGTTCAAGGCCTCAAACCCTTGACTCATAGTTTCGTGGATCTCCCCATCCATCTCAATGTATTTGTATGTAGCCAGATGGCTAACAAAGATGTCTTCCTCCCCACAAATGGTAACGACTTGGCCCTCCCACTCGAATTTTAACTTCTGGTGAAGGGTTGAGGTCACGGCGCCAACGGCGTGTATCCATGGTCTACCCAATAGACAGCTGTAGGCAGACTGTATATCCATCACGAAGAAGGTCGTTTTGAAAGTCTGTGGGCCAATCGTTATAGGCAACTCAATTTCTCCCAGAACTGATCTCTTAGAGTCGTCAAAGGCTCTCACTACCAAGTTGCTGGGACGTAATGCCAGTCCTTCATACTCCAGCTTCATAAGGGCTTTCTTAGGTAAGACATTGAGGGATGACCCTGTGTCTACCAGTACATGGGAAAGAACTGCACCCTTACACTCCAAGGTAATGTGCAAAGCCTTGTTGTGATTGCGGCCTTCCGTAGTCAAATCAGTGTTGGTAAATCCTAGTCCATTACTAGCGTTAACATTTCCAACCACAGCCTCTAACTGATTGACGGTAATCTCCTCTGGTACATAAGCTGCGTGCAAGACTTTTAATAATGCGTTCCGGTGAGCCTCGGAACACATTAGCAATGATAAAATGGAGATTTTGGAAGGTGTCTGGTGAAGCTGGTCCACTATCTTGTAATCACTTTTCTTGATGATTCTCATGAATTCATCAACCTCTTGATCAAAAGGGGTTTTCAAAGCTTCTTTAGCAACTTGTTCTTCTTGCACCAGGCTCTTCCCTTTTTCTTTGGCAGCAGCTTCTGCTTCAGCAACGGGTCTTGGAATTTGCGGGGCAAAGAGACGTTCGCTTCGGGTGAAGCCTCCGCCTCCTCCCACATTGTCTATTTGTGGTGAAGAAGTTGATGATTCCAAAGTGATTTTCTGTCCTTCGCAGTATAGATCGGAGCCGTAATGCCAGGGGATGGCATTACTGCTTTCATAAGGAACTGGCCCAGGCACTGTGATAGTGACTGGACTGATAGCAGCTGCAGAAGGGATCATGATAGTGTGTGGATCATAGTATATCGTAAATGGTGCTCTGACAGGAGCAGCATTTTGTGAGTTGTAGGCAGAATCATTTGCAGGATCATAATAAATTGTAACCGTTGAGACACTTTCATTGTTTGCTGTTGGTGTTGTAGGAGACACTGTTGACTGGATGAGTGTTGTTGTTGTAGGAGATTCTGAATGAAGGGGTGCTGAAGTTGTAGAAGAGATGTTTGTTGATATTTGGTCCGTTGAAGTGACAGATGAAGCATTTGTTGATGAGATTGAAGAGTTGTTTGGAACAATTGTTGTTGCAGTTGTAGAAGACTCGGGAATTGTTGTTAAGGAGATTGCTGGATTTGTAGGTATTGATGTTGTGATTTGAAGTAAGCCACTCTGGATGAGACCATCTATGCCGCTTCTCAGGTTATCACACCCATTTACCTAAATGTTGCAATAAGCACATCCTAGCTCACACCCGGGGAACATTTGACATTCAAGGAGTTGAGCTTTAATCTCTACCAGGGGCGTCCGAATCTGCCCCACACTAGTTATCAAGTAAGACGGATTATCTTCTTCAATAGCATTGATTCTGGGTCCTCCGTGGTTTGGCATAGGATTTTTACTGACATTTGGCGGGGGTGCAAAGTTTAGAGCTTTGGAATCCACTAGATCCTGTACTTTCATGTGCAAAGCTCTACACTTCTCTGTACTGTGGCCCGGTGCATTTGAGTGAAAAGCACATCTGGCGCTGGCGTCATAATTTCTGGGCAGACTGGCAGGATCTGGAGGTGCCAATGTCCTTAGCTCAACCAGGTTGAGTTTCAGGAGTTGTGGCAATAATGTTGCATAAGGCATAGGGATCGGATCAATCACCCTATTGGCCTGAGATGGTCTCTGTTGATACGGTCTTTGCTGATTGTTGTTGCTGGTGTTGTTGTTGTTATAATTTCTCTGAGGTGGATACTGAGCTTGTTGCTGGTAGTGGGGTTGTTGCTGTGGTTGATATGCTAGTTGTGGATGAATTGGAGCGGGAATGGTGACAGCTGCCACTGACCTATGAACATACTGGGGTCTGCCCCTGCTGGTATGGATAGCATTAGTCTCACCAGTTCTTCTTGAACCTACAAAAGGCTTTCTTGGGTTGCTGGACGAGCTTGCACCGTTGTCAGAAATTTTGCCCATCTTTAATAGGCTCTCAATTCTTTCTCCAGCTATAACTACATCTGCGAAGCTGGTGGAAGAAAAGGCGGCTAGCCTATCGATGTATGTCCCTTGGAGGGTGTTCATAAACATGTCGGCCATCTCCCTTTCCGACATGGGTGGTTGGACAGCAGCAGCAAGCTGTCTCCACCTCTGGGCGTACTCCCGGAAGCTTTCTCTGGATGATTGTGACATTCCCATCAGGAGGGTCCTGTTGGGAGCCATATCCAAGTTGTACTGGTATTGTCTAATGAAGGCCTCGGCCAAGTCCTTCCAGCATCTGATGGTCGCCCTGGTCAAATGAGAGTACCATTCCCTTGAAGCTCCTGTTAAACTGTCCTCGAAATAAAACATCCACAGTTTTTCATCCATGGTATACGCCTTCAACCTCCCCAGAAAGGATTGCAAATGGGTTCGCGGACAGGAAGTTCCGTTGTACTTCTCAAAGCACGGAGGTTTAAACTTGTGGGGAATCCTGACCCCGTCCACTAAGCCCATGTCCATGACATCAAAACCCAAGGAATTTTGAGACTCCAAGGACCTTAATTTTTCAGCAATTTCATCTAGCCTTCTGTCATAGGCTTCATCCCCAGCTCCCATCACAGTGAACTGATCTTCCTGGGGGTCTTCTTGCAGTACCCTACCTGTAGTAGCATTCCCTTGTGCATTAGCAGGGATGTTGATCTCTGGATGAAGATGAGGGCCATACACAGGTGGGTTGACATGAGGCTGTACCCTCTCATTGTTGCTTGTTCCACCAGTCCCTAGATGGGGGTCTTCCTGAGTCTGCCTTTCTACCAATGCTCTTAATCTTTCTTGGCTCTGTGCCAATCCATTCATCACCTCCATAAATTGGGTCATCTGATTCCTCATTTCTAGTCTCTCATTGGCCATTTGAGTCCTGACCTCTGTAAGGTCCTGTTGTACCTGGTCCATCTGTATACCCAGAAGGTTGTTGCGGGTAGGATATCTGTGCGGACGGTTGAGTGGGAACACCCGACGTCGAGCAATAGTTCCTGAACCACAACAGAGTTAGTAACAAAAACAAAACAAAACCTACAAAACAAAACAAAGGTTAGTATGCAATGCAGTATGCTTATTTGTCTCCAAGGTATCCGGCTTGGCACTTGGTTTTGACCTTTCCAGACCCTTGAGGAAGATGCTTTTGATGTTGCTTGAAAGAACTCAGATAAAACAAACCAATACATATATTACAAAAAGTGAATGATACATAGTTTGTTTTTTACAACACATGCCCTCTGAGGGGTCAAAATACAACATAAAAAGGAAAAGTACAAAGAAATGAAAGCAACAACAAGCAAAAGTCAGACACCAAGACCAAACTCATCCTCCTGAACTTCCTTTAGAAGTGCTTCAGTCACAGGATCAGCTGGACGCTCTGTGAGGTTCCTGATAAGAAGATTCTTGGTGGCAACAGCTGCAGTTAGCTTCTTGTGTCGACTCGGGTCCTTTGACCTCTTCACACCAGCCCTAATTTTCAACTCTGAGATCTCTCTCTGGGCTGCTAGCAGGGCTTCCTGCTGCTCCTTTGGATTAGCCTCCAACTGCTCAAACTTGTCCTGATTCCTCTTATCTTCCTGAGTACGAGCTTCGGTGATCCTGACCCACCTAGCTTGACTCTCTTTCAGATACAAATCAGTCCTGGCCTTCTGGAACTGAGCCTCCTTGCAGGCATTCTTCAAGATCTGCTCTCCAGCCCTTGACTTCTTAATGTAGTCCTCTGACTTCTCAATCCTAGCTAGATGTTCCACCTTTAGCTTTTCCAACCTTTCAATGTCCAGCCGACCATCACTCCTCTCCCAGAGGGTCTTCTGTAGAGCCTGAGTCAGATTCTCATTCCTCTCTTTCAATTTCTCAAACTCCTCCAGGCTGACAGTAGCTGGAGGTGGTGTTGTGGATGGCCCAGGTGCATCCTCAATGGTGAAGGGCATCCCAGAAATTTGAGCCCTGGCATGAGACCACTCATAGTACTGAGCTGAGGCCACATTGTTGCATCTCCCCAGAATGGCCATTCCCTTGGTCTGGACATTGTCCCAAGCCCAGGATGCTTGCCTGACAATAGCTAGATTAGGCTTAATCTCACAATAAAGGGTCTCAACCAAGTCTTGTGTTCTAGGAGTGTGGACCAATGCATAGCCCAATTGTCTTTTGAATAGCAGAGGGTTGTAGTTGATGCAACCCTTCACTCCTATCAAAGGTACATTGGGGAATTGCCCACAACTAGTAATGATGTCCCTGCCCTTGGTGCTTTGAGTGCACCACCTGATGTCAGCTGAGGTCAAAGCAATGAGTCTTCTAGCCCAATTCTTTTTCTGGTGAGGATTCAAGAATGCATCAGTCTTGGGCAAGTGTTTGAGCAGCCAGGTTTGGAACAGGGGAGCACAGCACCTCACCAACCTTCCTCTCTACTTTTCATTCCTTTGGTGAACAGAGTAGTAGAAATCTCCCAGTAAGGTGGGCACTGGGTTCCTCATAATGAAAAGGTGAATGGCATTCTTGCTAATAAACTTAGGCTCGTCTGTAAAAAGTATAACCCCATATATGCCGAGGGCTAACAAAGCACAAACTGCCTTCCATTCTCCCAAGGAGGCCTTCAGGATGGCCTGAGAAGTCAAGAAATCCAAGTGTAGACCAGAGATTCCAGCCTTGGTAGTCATGTTTTGTCCAACCAGAGAGGGTTCCAGATATAGTGCCTTTGCCACTTCTTCATTACTAGGAAAATCTATCTCAGGGTTGAAAGGGATACCACCCCTGACAGGCACACCAACCAATGATGAATACTCCTCTAATAAAGGCCCCAACTGAAAATCCTGGAAGGTGAAGCACCTCAGAGGGGGATCATAGAACTGCAGGCAAGTATGAATCAAGCTCCTCTGGGAAGGGTCCAAATCCATAACCACATCAAGTATGCCTCCATAATGTTCTCTGAATAGTGGTATATGGTCTGGAGTGATAAGGGTCTGGATCTTCCGGATGCCAATCAGCTCAGGCTCAAAGAAATGATATGAGATGTTGCTTTTCTTGGGTGCCATGTTGCTGAAGAAGAGTTGAAACAGATGCTGATGATGATGACTGATACTAGAAGATGGGCCACTGACAGGCTAATATTGATGATGCAGGTGACTGAAGTAGATAGCTGATGAACAGGGGTCTATGCTGATGAAGGGGTCAAAACCAAGCCAAAATATATGATAGATACCCTGAAAAACAAATAAGCAAATGTTAAATGATGCAATGATGATGTATGCAAATGATATGCAAGGGTTTGTGATCAAGCTGGATCTGATCAAATATCTCGGTATAAGTCCATGTATGTTCAAGAAATCCAGATGGAGGTTCATAAGTCCAGTAACCAAGGTGGGGGACTCAAATAAAGAGTCACATGTCCAGGGTTAAAATCACAAGAACTGTTCCAAAATGGAGTATTCTTAATCAAAACAAAGTAACAGGGTATGCTGAGGTCAAGGGTACCTGCAAACCTGTTGTCGCTCCCGATAAATGGGAATGGCCCAAATAAAGGTACAGACGCGAACGGTCGGCGAAAGGAGGGTGTGAAGACACACAGGAGTGAACTCACAAGAGATGAATAGAGTCGCCAGCTAGGCATTTTTATCCCGGAGGAAAGGCAATGCTTCATAGACCTAGAAAGATGGATAAGACGGTTTGCGAACCAGAGAGACTGAGAAAGGGGGTTGGTTACAACCTGGGAAGGTATTAGCACCCAGATTGTCCGCCGTACTCGACGGGATCCACGCTTAAAAGATTTGTGCTTTAAAAGGGGTAGTGTCAGTGCAATTTGTGTGTAAAGAGCTGGAAAACAAAATGTACAGGTGTCAGTGTGAAGTGTATAAATGATGTGTCAGTGCAGGAGCAAGAATGAAATGCTCAAGAATATGAGGCTAAAAGAATAAAGCTGGAAAGAGGGGGAATATACAGAGACTTTTGTTCGATAACTGTTAGGTTATGCCTACGTATCCTCTCGTGCAATGAGGAAGTCAGAACACCGTAGTTCGACCCAAAGAGACTGAAAGATGAATTGACCTGATGAACTGCTTTCTTGTCTATGCTCAAGTGTATGACATTTCTGGCTCAGGTGCAAACTGTCTTGCATTAGACGGAAGAAGCGAATTCTCGTTTGTGAGTGAATGAGATGAGAAAAGAATCCCGGAGGAGACGATTATTGTTTGTTTTTTTGAATTTTCAGTCTTTTATTGCTTTTGAGAGTTTGTCATAAGTTAATGAGCTTAAGCCTAAACCAATGGGTTAGTAAACTCATCACATCTTCCCTCTGATTAGGGGTAATGAGAATACCTTAAGTGTGAAGTCAGCTTCTCACACTTAATCACCTTTGATGTAGGATTAAGATCATTAACCTATTTGTGATTATTTAGATGTTTTTGTTGTTTTTTTGTTTAGTGTTGAGTAATGAGGTTAAGCCATAATCAGGGATTAAACAGACTCATTACACCATCCTAATAGAGGGATAATAGATGAGAATGTTTAAGCTGAGGAAGACTCCTCAACTTAATCCATGATTAGGGATTAAACTCATGACAAAACAAAGCCTTTATTAAGTGGATTTTATTTAATGATAAGATGATGAAGTGTTTTTTAGGGTTTGTAAGACAACTTGAGGTGGACTTGTCCATTAACACTAGGGTTAGTCCTTCTTAACCAATTAAGGAAGAATTAGAACCCTAATGCAAGGCCCAAGTTACAAGTGTGAAGTCTTGATGATTATTATGTGAATTGATTAAAGGATTTAAACACATTAAGGGTTTAACACTTAGGATTAAAGTTATACACTCCATCCTAATAGAAGGATGCAGGCATAAGCTTAATCACAAAGCCTTAAAGCCTTAGGGTTTAGTCCCTGATTATGAGATGAGAAGAGAAGACTCAATGAGACACAAAGGTAAAAGCTAAATGGGGAGACTAATCAAAACCCTAATCATTGTTATGCTTGGTTGTTCCTAAGGTTTGTGAGGTTAACAAGAAAGATCTTCAATGGAACCACCAGGAAGCAGATGAAAGGATCGGGAGAAGCAAAGTAACTTGCTTCATTTAAGAAGACAAGTCACTTGAAGAAAGAAAGTAAGAAGAAGAAGAATGAGCAAGCTCAATCTCAAACACAAAGTAAAATACAGCAAGGATGCATGAAAGAGATGAAAAGAAATTGTGAGAAGTGAAGGCAAATTCACTTCTCAAAGTTGCTTACCACCTGAAAAGTTAGTGAAAGGAATGCAATGCAATGCAAAATGGAATGAAATGGCATGATATAGATCAAAACCAGAAGCAAATATGAGGTGATAATGATGCTATGAGATGATGCAAACATGAATCATGGTATGAGGATGAACATATGACCCAATGGATGCAAATGGAACAAGTTTAGAACCATGAACACACATGAAAAGTTATGATATGCAAATGACATACAACATGGCAAATACATGATGAAATGATCAAGCATGCTTCCACTATGTCTCAAGATGTCTAATGAATCAAATGGATGCATAAAATGTCATGGCAAGTCATGGTATGAATGCAATTACAAGATGAATGCAAATGAAAGCCCAAATTAGGGTTTATGATCAATGCATCAAACAAAAAACCAAAATCAGAAGCAAACATTAAGATAAAAAATTGAAAATGCATTCAAAGCAACCCTAATCCTATACAAACTCACTGCCCAAAGGAGGGGTTCCAACTCTTAACCTAATTAGGGTTATGAATTTTCTAAGTTTCCTAGGGTTTTAAGGTACCTTAACAAGAAAAATGCCAAACAAATGGAAAATGAAAGATCAAATCAAGCCAATTTAATCTCACAAACTACATGCTAAACAAAATGCAATGCAAAAAGAATCAAAGTCCAACTCTCAATGGTTAGGCAGAAATGATTTTTTGAAGTTTGGATCAAAATAATGCCTTGAAATGATTTTAATTCCATGAAAAAATCTCAAAAGACATCAAGATCAAAAAAGAAATTTGGTTTGAGGGTTGGACAATGTTTCTAAATGATTATGAAGGTTTCATGAATTTTTTGGTGATTTTTAAATACCTAAAAGTATTTTTAATTAATTAATTCTCATTAATTAATTAAAAATAAACTTTTAAATGATTTAAAAATATTTTTTAATGAAAAAAATAAAAATAAAAATGTTTTTGGTTTCTGAAAATTAATAAAAGTTTGTACAAAAAATTTCAGAATTTTTAAAATGATTTTGCTATTTTAAATAAAATGGAGAAAACAATGTAATTAAATGGAAAATAAAAATGAAATAAAACTGAAAAAAGAAAAGTCAACACATCTAAGGGCCCAGATTCAAATTCACACGCGCGGGAGTGGACCTGGCGCGCATCTGGACGGCCTAAATTCAAAATTCACTAATTAATGATTAAGCCCTAATTCAGCCCTAATTACTTTCAGATGACCGGAACAGTGGTTCCGGTCATCTTCTCCGGCGAGTCCAAAACACTAAATCACTCTACACGCAATGAAAATGAAAACTAACTGCCCAGAACTCTTCCCCATTCAAAAACGAATCAAACCCCTCAATCAAACATCATTTTTCATTCATAAACAGAGAGAATCGAATCAAACATTTTTTAGGGCAAAAGTTTCAGACAATGCATACATCCTGGTTTCTCAACCATTTTCAAAAGTAAGCACATATTCATGATCAGGGAAACATGTAGATTCATTTAGAAACTTAAAATACACGTTCTGGAAAAAAAAGTTCATGAAGCTACCTGAGTTTGAAGCTTTTCAGTTTGGAGCTTTCTGACCTCCTCTCTTGTGCAAAACCACTCCTATGACTTCCCTTATGCTTCTGAAAGGCTTGGAGCAAATTTATTTGGGCTGGTTTGAGAGTTTGCAGAAGTTCTGTTCAAGGTGGTGTGATGATCGTGTTTTTGATTCTTTGAGTTTCAGGCTGTTTTGAAGGGTGCTTTGTGACCAGGAAGATGTGTTGAGTTGGTTTATGAAGTTAGTTTGTGTGTTTGTGAGTTGTGTGATGAGTTTCGAAAGCTCTTGCACAAGAGGGTGAAAATGAGAATGCTGTCTTGTGAAGTGTTTCAGGCTTGCTTCTTGTTGTGTTTGGCTTGCATTTTCTTTGTATAAACAAATGCCATTGGTCAGAAGAAGTGACATGTGCTTTATTGATTGGTATGGGTGCTTTTGCCAAAATGTCAAAGTTGGTGTAAGAAGGCATGGGCTACTTTCTAGCCAAGTACAAAGAGGGTGTGCTGCGCAGCATGATGTGAGGAAGGGCCTAGGATTGATCAGCAAGCTAGCCAGCAAGTGGATGAGAAGTTATGATGAGTTTTGCAACTTGCCTTGCCTTTGGTTCTTATGAAAGAAACTTGATCCATGGGCCATAAAACATGTGATTCTTTGGTCCATTCTGAACTTTAGATGTCACATGATCATGTTGTGTGGATTAGAAGTGCATTTGATAGCTTTTAGAACACTTGATCAAGTCATTTTGCAAAATACCTCTTTGGTAGAAACTTTGAAATTTAGTGATTTTTGCCAACTTTGACAAGCCATAACTTTTGATCCAAAATGAATTAGGTCATGTTCTTGTACTTTTTGAAAAGGTAAAGATCTATTCTACAACTTTCATGACCAAAGTTTTTCCATTTGAAGCTTTTTTGAATCAAAAAGTAAAGGTTGAAAAAGGTTCCTTAAATGACAATTTCATCAAAAGTCAAACTTGCCCAAAAAGTCAACTTTGCAAAAACTTGAAATTCTTGAATTTTGTAAACTTCCAACATCTTCTATGATCAAATAAAGATCATATACAATCAAAATGATGAAGAATGCCCTTTGGTTGGGTCATTGGGGGCCTCAGATGCCCTGATTTTGCACTGACTTGCTTGAAAAGTCAACTCTTGATCAGATGACTTCCCCATGGAATTTCTTCATGAAAATTGATATGCATACTCCCTATACCATATAGAGACCAATAGAAACAAGAATGACCAAAAAATTTGGAGTTATGGCCTCTGAAACCAAAACCCTAATTTTAGGTCATCTGTGCAGTCAAACCTGGCTCTGCCTCCACACCATTCTCAGTTCTTGTGATTCTTTGACATTCTTGACTTTGAGAGGATATAATATGATATTTGAACACACATAGGCCCCTTTGAAGTGATTGATGGCCTTTGGAGTGGCTCAGAAGCTCTTGGATTGCTCAGATCACAAACCCTAGATGCAGATGACTTAAAATCTATGCAGTGAATCAAAAATGTGATATGAGATACTATGATTGAGTTTATGCATATGAAATGATCACAAGCCATGATGTGAAAGGGTGAGGGCAAATTTGGGGTGTTTACAGCTGCCCCTATTCAAACATGAGTTAGCTGTGCAGGATGTAAGCGACGGCTTAACAGGCAAACAAGATAACTTGTGGTTGAATACCAAAGACAGTCCAAAATTTGCACTCACAAAATGAAGAAGAAAAGGGATATAGATTGCAAAAGAAAATAAAGTATATTGTAAAGTGTGGGCGACGGAGGACGACCATCGAGCAGAGGATGACTGCTAGGGAAAGAGCAATGACGGGGACGGCCGACACGCTGGGGAAAGTGCGGAAAGTGAAGCAATGACGGGGACGGCCGACATGCTGGGGATAAAAGAATTAAGATGGGGACGGCCATCAAGTAAAGCTGTAAAATTCTCTGGGGATTCATGAAGCATGACGGGGACGGCCATCAAGTTCACAAAGTAAAGTAACCGACGATGGGGACGGCCATCGGGCTAAACTAATGAAGGACGATCATCAGGAAAAGGAAAAGGGACCACGACGGGGACGGCCATCGGGTTAAAGAATAAATGAAATAAACAGATGATGAGGTACGATCATCAAAGGCGAAGGACGATCACCTAGCAGGGGACGACTGCTCTGTTGGGGGTAAGATGAGGTACGGTCATCTAAGGTGGAGGACGACCACCTGGCAGGGTACGGCTGCTGAAAATATCACGACATAGGACGAATGCCGGATAATAGGTCAACGATGGGGACGGCCATCGGACGAGCATGATGAAGGACGATCATCAAGAGGTGGAGGATGACCACCTAGCAGGGGACGGCTGCTCTCAAGGTCTATCGTGACATAGGACGAATTCCAGATAACCAAAATCAACAATGGGGACGGCCATTGGATAAAATGATGAAGGACGATCATCAAAAGGTGGAGGACGACCACCTAGCAGGGGACGGCTGCTAAATATCACGACATAGGACGAATGTCGGATAGAAAATCAATGATGGGGACGACCATCGGATGAGCATGATGAAGGACGATCATCAAGAGGTGGAGGACGACCACCTAGCAGGGTACGGTTGCTCTCAAAGTTTATTATGACACAGGACGAGTGTCAGAAGAGAAAATTGCTTCGTTGGCGATCTACTGGGGAATAGTAAACACGGACGAGTGTTTACATCCAGGAAACAAAGGTATAAGTGTTTAGATGTTTGTGTATAGATTAAAGATGCGGACGAGCATCCTTAAGACTACGATACGGGCGAGTATCAGGTAGAAACAAATACTGACACGTGTTCAGAGATGATGATACGGACGAGTATCAACTGGTTAACAGAGAACACGGACGAGTGTTGAATCTGAGGGGACTCTTCTGGGGAATAGTAGACACAGACGAGTGTCTATATTTAAGATGACAACAGTGTTTGACACGGTGTATGGATTAAAGATGCGGACGAGCATCCTTAAGACTATGATACGGACGAGTATCAGGTAGAAACAAACGCTTGACGCATGCTCTGAGATGATGGTACGGACGAGTACCATCTGGTTAACAAAGAACAGGGACTAGTGTTGAATCTGCGGGGATATATAACTGGTGCATACAAGATACAGACGAGTATCTGTATAAGTATGAGTGGTGCATAGATGAGTATTTAACTGTTGGGGAGAGTGACACGGACGAGTGTCGAAAGGAGAAAAGTATAGTATAAACAAGTATCCGATGTACAAAGTGTTTATGTCGGATGTCAAGGAAATTATAAGTATATGTGAGTGCAAAGAGGATGCCTTTGGCTTTCCGCTGGGGATATGACACGGACGGGTGCCACAAGGAGTATATACTGGTGTTTGGGAATGTAAGGCAACTGTGTTTGCTGGGGAATCTGGGAGGTATTCTGTATATTGCGGATGGATTGTCATTATTCACAAGTGTTTGATTCAAAACATGGCTTATGATTATGCATTGTGTTTGATTTTTGCCGTAATGCTCCGTATTAGACGGAATGCTACGCTCTGTGGGTGAATATGATGCGAATGCCATGATTATGCAAAGATACCAAACCGGGATTCAGATCCCGTTGCCATGAAGATCTCTGGCCAATCTGCTTGAAATGGACATCCCAGCTGGGGGTGAGATCATTGGTAGATCCAACAAGATGTATCTGTTTGGGGGGAATAAGTCACTGATAGACCCACCCTGGTAATAAGGGACCCAGCTGGGGTTTGTAGAAGCTTTCGTCACCCTGTTGTGATTCCTCCGTGCGTTGCTCTTCTGGATAGAGGCTGAAACTCTGTGGGGAGACGGTTCCCTGACTCTTGTACTCAGCTGAGGAGGAAAAAGGTTGGCACCTCGGCTGGGGAGAAATAGCAAGTGGAAACTCAGCTGGGGAGAAGACACTTTGGGTGCTAAGGCTGAGTGTTGATTTGTCAGCTTGCTGGAGTAAAGCTTTCATGCCCCAAGTTGCGTTCTGGATTCCTGCAATCCTGCAAAGATAGGGAAACGTACAAGTAATCCCGAGGTATCCTTTACTGGATTCCGTCATAGGAGTTTAGACACTTCTGAGAGTAAGTATATTTCCTGCAAGCATGTGACTTTTATTATACATATTTTTTGAAGATAAGCATCTGTATTTATGCAATCAGTTTTTCTTAAGATATCAGACATTTTTGCAAATAAAAATGTTCAAAACGAAACATGACTGAAAATCTGATTTTATTAATTCAAATGCCCTGAATTGGCAAGGTACAGTCAAGGAAACATATCCCCTGAAATGAGGAGATCGTTACAAATTGAGAAACAAAATGCTGGCAATGTTGACGACGCTTCGAGGAGCTTCCCTTTTGCTATGACTCGTATGACATTTGACGTTCTTCTCGTCTTGCTTTCTGAAGTCGGTTGATTCTGAAAGAAGCTTGATCTTTTTGAAGCTTACCAAGTTGTAGGTGATACAGACGAATTCAGAATGCAGTTGTTCGCTTATTCCCTTATTTTGCATGGATCGCCCTTTCGGGTTTTCAATCCACCGGGATACCCATTTTTGCCTGAGTTGTCCAATGCGGCTTTTCAACTCAGCGGGTGTACATTTTTTTGTTTATTTTCCCTTATTTTTGCCCGAGTCTTTTATTCTGTTTTTGACTCGCCGGGATGCCCTATTTTTTCCTGGACTTACATTCTGTTTTTATGTCCAGCGGGTCATTTTATGCGAAGTATTTTTTAACTGCATCTGAATTCACAGGGGACGGGAAGTCTTCACCATCCATGGTGCTGAGCATCAGTGCTCCACCAGAGAAAACTTTCTTTACCACGAATGGTCCTTCATAGTTCGGAGTCCACTTGCCCCTGTGGTCTGTATGAGGAGGGAGGATTCTTTTCAGCACAAGATCCCCTACTTGGTACTCTCGGTGCCTGACTTTCTGATCGAAGGCTCTCTTCATTTTTTTCTGATACAGCTGCCCATGACAGATTGCAGCCAATCTCTTCTCTTCAATCAGACTCAGTTGCTCGTATCGGGATCGGACCCATTCTGCTTCGTTCAGCTTAACATCCATCAACACCCGTAGGGAAGGTAATTCAACCTCAACAGGTAGGACTGCTTCCATACCATACACAAGCTGATACGGTGTTGCTCCAGTGGATGTTCTGATTGACGTGCGGTACCCATGCAAGGCAAATGGTAGCATTTCATGCCAGTCTTTGTAGGTGACTACCATCTTCTGCACAATCTTCTTGATATTCTTATTAGCTGCCTCAACAGCGCCGTTCATCTTTGGCCTGTAAGGAGAAGAATTGTGGTGTTGGATCTTGAAGTCCCGACATAGCTCTGCCATCATTTTGTTGTTCAAGTTGGAACCATTATCAGTAATGATTCGCTCGGGAACTCCGTATCGACAGATGATATCTCTCTTCAGAAATCTGGCTACCACTTGCCTTGTAACGTTTGCATAGGAAGCTGCTTCGACCCACTTGGTGAAATAGTCAATGGCAACTAGGATGAATCTGTGGCCATTCGAAGCAGTTGGCTCAATCTTGCCAATCATGTCAATGCCCCACATAGCAAAGGGCCAGGGCGAAGACATCACATTCAAAGGATTGGGAGGCACATGCACCTTATCCGCATAAATCTGGCATTTATGGCATTTTCTGGCGTAGGCACAACAGTCAGCATCCATTGTGATCCAGTAATAACCTGATCTTAGCAACTTTTTAGCCATGGCATGCCCTCCAGCATGGGTACCAAAGGATCCTTCGTGCACTTCATGCATTAACAAGTCTGCCTCTGTTCTATCAACGCATCTGAGGAGTACCATATCAAAGTTTCTCTTGTACAGGGAACCATCAGTGTTCAGAAAGAAACTTCTAGCAAGCCTTCGCAAAGTCTTCTTATCATTGGAAGATGCCCCAGGTGGGTATGTTTGATCCTCCAAGAAGCACTTAATGTCATGAAACCAAGGTTTATCATCTTTGACAATGTCTGCTGCGAATACGTATGTTGGTCTGTTAAGTCTAGACACTGAAATCTGAGGTACAAAGTTGGCAGCTTGCACTTTGATCATTGATGAAATGGTAGCCAGAGCATCTGCAAACTGACTCTCGTCCCGAGGGATATACTCAAGCTTGACCGTTGTAAAGAAAGTCAATAACCTCCTCGTATAATCCCTGTAAGGTATCAGATGATCTTGGTGGGTGTACCATTTGCCGTTGGTTTGATTGATTACCAGAGCTGAATCTCCGAATACGGTCAATGTCTTGATCCTGAAGTCAATGGCTTCCTCAAGACCCATAATGCAAGCTTCGTATTCGGCTTCGTTGTTAGTGCAGTTAAAGGTGAGTTTTGCCGAGAAAGGCATGTGAACTCCTTTGGGCGTAATGAGTACTGCACCAACACCACGACCATTCATGTTAACAACCCCATCAAACATCATAGTCCATTCTTCTTCCGGGTCAGGCCCTTCAGTGTGAATAGGCTCTTCATGATCTTTTGCTCTTATGAACATGATGTCTTCATCAGGGAAGTCAAATCTCATAGGCTGGTAATCATCAATGGGTTGCTAGGCAAGATAATCAGACAATACACTGCCCTTGATGGCTTTCTGAGAAGTGTACTAGATGTCATATTCTGTGAGGATCATTTGCCATCTTGCAACCCGTCCGGTAAGTGCTGGCTTCTCAAATATGTACTTAACTGGGTCCATTTTTGAGATCAATAAAGTAGTGTGGGTCAGCATATACTGTCTCAGTCGGCAAGCAGCCCACGCGAAAGCACATCAAGTTTTCTCGAGCAGTGAATAACGTTGTTCACAGTCGGTAAACTTTTTGCTCAGGTAGTATATTGCATACTCTTTTCGACCAGACTCGTCATGCTGGCCCAGCACACACCCCATTGACTCTTCTAATACTGTCAAGTACATTATCAGAGGTCTTCCTTCAACTGGAGGCATAAGGATTGGAGGCTCTTGTAAGTATTCCTTGATTTTGTCAAAAGCCCTATGGCAGTCTTCGTTCCACCTGACCGTTTGTTCTTTTCTCAACAGCTTGAACAAAGGTTCACAGGTTGCTGTAAGGTGAGATATGAACCTTGAGATGTAGTTCAATCTTCCTAGAAACCCTCGAAATTCTTTTTCTGATTTTGGTGCAGGCATTTCTTGAATGGCTTTGACTTTATCAGGGTCAACTTCAATCCCTTTCTCGCTCACAATAAAGCCCAACAGCTTACCCGATCGCACCCCGAATGTGCACTTGTTGGGGTTCAACTTTAGTTGGTACTTCCTCAGACGCTTGAATAGCTTTAGCAGATTTACCAGGTGGTCTTCTTCAGTGAGGGACTTGGCAATCATGTCATCCACATAACACTCGATTTCTTTATGGATCATATCGTGAAATAATGTTACCATAGCCAGTTGATATGTTGCACCAGCATTCTTCAGTCCAAATGGCATTACCTTGTAACAGAACGTGCCCCAGGGTGTGATGAAGGTTGTCTTCTCCATGTCTTCAGGTGACATTTTGATCTGATTGTATCCTGAAAATCCGTCCATGAAGGAGAATACCGAGAACTGAGCCGTATTATCTACCAATACATCAATGTGAGGTAATGGGAAATCATCTTTCGGGCTGGCTCTGTTCAGATCCCGGTAGTCAACACACATTCTTACTTTGCCATCCTTCTTAGGCACAGGTACTATATTAGCAACCCACGGTGGATAGCTAGTTACAGCAAGGAACCCGGCGTCCCACTGGTTTTGTACCTCTTCTTTGATCTTCATTGCCATGTCTGGGCGAGTACGGCGCAGTTTCTGTTTAACCGGTGGGCATTCTTCTCTTAAAGGCAGCTTGTGCATAACAATGTCGGTGTCCAACCCTGGCATGTCTTGATAAGACCAAGCAAACACGTCCACATACTCTTGAAGCAGGTCAATCAGTTGTCTCTTCACCGAGTCTTGTAGGCAGGCCCGGATTTTAACTTCTTTCACATCTTCATCTGTACCAAGATTGATCGTCTCTACCTCCTCCTGATGAGGAGTGATAACCTTCTCCTCTTGTCTCAACAATCTGGCTAGCTCTTCGGGAAGCTCATACTCTTCTTCAACCCCTTCATCAGCTTGATTGATTGGATTGTCAAAGTCATACGAAGTCATAGCCGTGCTGTTGTCGGTGCGGTCTGGAAGGCATTCTCTGCAAGGGTTCAGTTTGTTTATTTTAGTGATTGATTTTAATCTTGTTTAGAAAAGTGAAATGAAGTTAACATTTTGAAAACACTGCCATTTATTTTTTTTGTACAAAAAGAAAAATGGAAAAACAGTGAGCGGAAAAGAAAAAGACTCATTTGCAAAAGATGTCTGATATTTCATTGATTAATCTTGTTGCACAAAAATTACAGATGGCCCGATTACAAAATGAGTCTTGTCATCTTGGGCAAGATGCAAGACTTGATGCATGCTTAAAATATACAGGAAATAATAATTACTCTGCAGGAGTAACTCTTATAATTTCCTGGGAAGACCAGTTTGAGATACTGCTCCCCGGGATCTTTGGACGAATCCAACTCTCCAGGTTGCGGTCGCTTTCATCCTCGTCTTCCAAATTGTTGACAGCATCGGGGGTGAGCATCCCCCCACTAACAAAGTTGGGCTCCTTAGCAGCCTCTGTTTGATCTTGTTGAGTTGGTTTGTAATCCAACCCAAATCTATCCTCTTTCTTCTCTACGGGCAGCAACTTGCCCCAGCCTTGGGCAGTCCCTTCCTCAACAACCTTCCGGGCTTGTTGATAAGATGTCATTGAGGTTCCAGGTACAACAGATGTTTCATTTATGTTCAAGGCCTCAAACCCTTGACTCATTGTTTCGTGGATCTCCCCATCCATCTCAATGTATTTGTAAGTAGCCAGATGGCTAACAAAAATATCTTCCTCTCCACAAATAGTAACGACTTGGCCCTCCCACTCGAATTTTAACTTCTGGTGAAGGGTAGACGTAACTGCGCCAGCGGCATGAATCCATGGTCTACCCAACAAACAGCTGTAGGCAGGCTGAATGTCCATCACGTAGAAGGTCGTTTTGAAAGTTTGTGGGCCAATCGTTATAGGCAACTCAATTTCCCCCAGAACTGATCTCTTAGAACCGTCGAAGGCTCTTACTACCAAGTTACTGGGACGTAATGCCAATCCGTCATACTCTAGCTTCACAAGGGCTTTTTTAGGTAAGACATTGAGGGATGACCCTGTGTCTACCAGCACATGGGAAAGAACTGCACCTTTACATTCCATGGTAATGTGCAAAGCCTTGTTGTGATTGCGGCCTTCCATAGTCAAATCAGTGTTGGTAAACCCTAGTCCATTACTAGCATTGACATTCCCAACCACGGCTTCTAACTGATTGACTGTGATCTCTTCTGGCACATAAGCTGCGTGCAAGACTTTTAGTAGTGCGTTCCGATGAGCCTCGGAGCACATTAGCAATGATAAAATGGAGATCTTGGAAGGTGTCTGGTGAAGCTGGTCCACTATCTTGTAATCACTTTTCTTGATAATTCTCATGAATTCATCAACTTCTTGATCAAAAGGTGTTTTCAAAGCTTCTTTAACAATTTGCTCTTCTTGCACCAAGCTCTTCCCTTTTGCCTTGGCAGCAGCTTCTGCTTCAGCAGTGGGTCTTTGAATTTGTGGGGCAAAGAGACGTCCGCTTCGAGTGAAGCCTCCGCCTCCCCCCACATTGTCTATTTGTGGTGAAGAAGTTGATGATTCAAGAGTGATTTTCTGTCCTTCGCAGTATAGATCGGAGCCGTAATGCCAAGGGATGGCATTACTGCTTTCATAAGGTACTGGTCCAGGCACTGTGATAGTGACTGGACTGATGGCAGCTGCAGAAGGGACCATGATAGTCTGTGGATCATAGTATATTGTGACCGGTGCTCTGATAGGAGTGGCATTTTGTGAGTTGTAGGCGGAATCATTTTCAGGATCATAATAAATTGTAACCGTTGAGACATTTGCTGCTGAAGTTGTAGGAGACATTGTTGAATGGATGGGTGTTGTTGTTGTAGGAGATTCTGAATGAAGGGGTGCTGAAGTTGTAGAAGGGATGTTTGCTGATATTTGGTCCGTTGAAGTAACAGATGAAACATTTGTTGACGATATTGAAAAGTTGCTTGGAACAATGGTTGTTGCAGTTGTAGGAGACTCGGGAATCGCTGTTAAGGGGATTGCTGGATTGGTAGGTATTGATGTCATGATTTGGAGCAGGCCACTCTGGATGAGACCATCTATGCCATCTCTCAAGTTATCATAACCATTCACTGAAATGCTGCAATAAGCACACCCTAACTCACATCCCGGGAATATTTGACATTCAAGGAGTTGAGCTTTAATCTCCACCAAAGGTGTCCGAATCTGACCCACACTGGTTATCAAGTAAGACGGCTTGTCTTCTTCAATAGCATTGATTCTGGGGCCTCCATGGTTTGGCATAGGGTTCTTGTTAACATTTGGTGGTGGTGCAAAGTTTAGAGCTTTAGAGTCCACCAGGTCTTGTACCTTCATGTGCAAGGCTCTGCACTTCTCTGTACTGTGGCCAGGTGCATTTGAGTGAAAAGCACATCTGGCACTGGCGTCATAATTTCTGGGCAGACTGGCAGGATCTGGAGGTGCCAACGTCCTTAGCTCAACTAGGTTGAGTTTTAGGAGTTGTGGCAATAATGTGGCATAAGGCATAGGGATCGGATCAATCACCCTATTGGCCTGAGATGGTCTCTGTTGGAACGGTCTTTGCTGATTGTTGGTGTTGGTGTTGTTGTAGTTTCTCTGAGGAGGATACTGAGTTTGTTGCTGATAATTTTGTTGCTGTGGTTGATAAGCTGGTTGTGGATGAATTGGAGCGGGAATGGTGACTGCAGCCACAGACCTATGAACATATTGGGGTCTGCCCCTGTTGGTATGGATAGCATTGGTCTCACCAGTTCTTCTTGGGCCCACAAAAGGCTTCCTTGTGTTGCTGGATGAGCTGGCACCGTTGTCAGAAATTTTGCCCATCTTTAATAGGCTCTCAATTCTTTCCCCAGCTATAACGACATCTGCAAAGCTGGTAGAAGAAAAGGAGGCTAGCCTATCAATGTACGTCCCTTGGAGGGTGTTCGTAAACATATTTGCCATCTCCCTCTCTGACATAGGTGGCTGGACAGCAGCAGCCAGCTGTCTCCATCTCTGGGCGTACTCCCGGAAGCTTTCCCTGGATGACTGTGACATTCCCATCAGGAGGGTCCTGTTGGGTGCCATATCCAAATTGTACTGGTATTGTCTAATGAAGGCCTCCGCCAAGTCTTTCCAACATCTGATGGTGGCTCTAGTCAGATGAGAGTACCATTCCCTTGAAGCTCCCGTTAAGCTATCCTCAAAATAAAACATCCATAGCTTCTCGTCCATGGTATATGCCTTCAGCCTCCCCAGAAAGGATTGCAAGTGGGTCCGTGGGCAGGAAGTCCCGTTGTACTTCTCAAAGCACGGTGGTTTAAACTTATGGGGAATCCTGACCCCGTCCACTAAGCCCATGTCCATAACATCAAAACCCAAAGAGTTCTGAGACTCCAAGGACCTTAATTTTTCAGCAATTTCATCTAGCCTTCTGTCATAGGCTTCTTCCCCAGCTCCCATCACTGTGAACTGATCTTCCTGGGGGTCTTCTTGCAGTACCCTTCCTGTAGTAGCATTCCCTTGAACATTAGCAGGGATGTTGATCTCTGGATGAAGGTGGGGTCCAAATACAGGGGGGTTGATATGAGGCTGAACCCTCTCGTTGTTGCTTGTCCCAGCAGTCCCTAGATGGGGGTCTTCCTGATTCTGCCTCTCTACCATTGCTCTTAATCTCTCTTGGCTTTGAGCCATATTATTCATCACCTCCATAAATTGTGTCATCTGAGCCCTCATTTCCAATCTCTCATTGGCCATTTGGTTCCTGACCTCTGTAAGGTCCTGTTGTACCTGGTCCATCTGTATACCTGGAAGGTTGTTGCGGGTTGGATATCTGTGTGGACGGTTGAGTTGGAACATCCGACGTCGAGCAATAGTTCCTGAGATCACAACAGAGTTAGTAACAAAAACAAAACAAACCTACAAAACAAACAAAGGTTAGCATGCAATGCAGTATGCTTATTTGTTTCCAAGGTATCCGGCTTGGCACTTGGTTTTGACCTTCCCAGACCCTTGAGGAGGATGCTTGTGACTTTGCTTGAAATGAACTCAGATGAAACAAACTAATACATATATTACAGAAAGTGAATAATACATAGTTGTTCTTTTTTACAATACATGCCCTCTGAGGGGTCAAAATACAACATAAGAAAATAAAAGTACATGAAATGAAAGCAACAACAAGCAAAAGTCAGACACCAAGACCAAACTCATCCTCCTGAACTTCCTTGAGAAGTGCTTCAGTCACAGGATCAACTGGACGCTCTGTGAGATTCCTGATAAGGAGATTCCTGGTAGTAACAGCTGCAGTTAGCTTCTTGTGTCGACTCTGGTCCTTTGACCTCTTCACACCAGCTCTAATCTTCAACTCTGAGATCTCTCTCTGGGCTACTAGCAGGGCTTCCTGTTGCTCCTTTGCACTAGCCTCCAACTGCTCAATCTTGTCCTGAGTCCTCTTATCTTCCAGAGTACGAGCTTCGGTGATCCTGACCCACCTAGCTTGACTCTCCTTCAGATACAAATCAGTCCTGGCTTTCTGGAACTGAGCTTCCTTGCAGGCATTCTTCAAGATCTGCTCTCCAGCCCTAGACTTCTTGATGTAATCCTCTGACTTTTCAATCCTAGCCAGATGCTCCACCCTTAGCTTTTCTAACCTCTCAATGTCCAAGCGACCATCACTCCTCTCCCAGAGGGTCTTCTGCAGAGCCTGAGTCAACTTTTCATTTCTCTCTTTCAAATTCTCAAACTCCTCTAAGCTGACAGTGGCAGGAGGTGGTGCTGAGGATGATCTAGGTATATCTTCCATGGTGAAGGGCATCCCAGAAAATTGAGCCCTGGCATGGGACCACTCATAGTACTGTGCTGAGGCCACATTGTTGCATTTTCCCAGAATGGTTACTCCTTTAGTCTGGACGTTGTCCCAAGCCCAGGATGCTTGCCTGACAATAGCCAGATTAGGCTTAATCTCACAGTAAAGAGTCTCAGCCAAGTCTTGTGCCTTAGGAGTGTGGACCAATGCATAGCCCAGTTGTCTTTTGAATAGCAGAGGGTTGTAGTTGATGCAACCCTTAACTCCTATCAGGGGTACATTGGGAAACTGCCCACAACTGGTAATGATGTCCCTGCCTTTTGTGCTTTGAGTGCACCATCTGATATCAGCTGAAGTTAAAGCAGTGAGTCTTCTAGCCCAGTTCCTTTGCTGGTGAGGATTTAGAAATGCATCAGTTTTAGGCAAATGTCTGAGCAGCCAGGTGTGGAAAAGGGGAGCACAGCACCTCACCAATCTTCCTCTTTGCTTTTCATTCCTTTGGTGAACAGAGTAGTAGAAATCCCCCAGTAAAGTGGGCACTGGGTTCCTTAGGATGAAAAGGTGGATTGCATTCTTGCTAATAAACTTAGGCTCATCTGCAAATAAAATGACCCCATATATGCTAAGGGCCAATAAAGCACAGACTGCCTTCCACTCTCCCAAAGAAGCCTTCAGGGTAGCTTGAGAGGTCAAGAAATCCAGATGTAGACCAGAGATTCCAGCCTTGGTAGTCATGTTCTGCCCAATCAGAACTGGTTCCAGATATAATGCCTTTGCCACTTCCTCATTACTTGGAAAAGCCATCTCAGGGTTGAAGGGGACTCCACCCCTAATAGGTACACCAACCAATGATGAATACTCTTCTAACAAAGGGCCCAACTGAAAATCCTGAAAAGTGAAACACCTCAGAGGGGGATCATAGAACTGTAGGAAAGTATGAATCAAGCTTCTCTGTGAAGGGTCCAAATCCATAACCACATCAAGTATGCCTCCATAGTGTTCTCTGAATAGTGGTATATGGTCTGGAGTAATCAGGGTCTGAATCTTCCTGATGTCAGCTAGCTCAGGCTGAAAGAAGTGGTAGGAGATATTACTCTTCTTAGGTGCCATGTTGCTGAAGAAGAGCTGAGACAGATGCTGATGATGACACTGAAGATGGGCCACTGACAGGCTGAGACTGGTGGCTGAAGCAGGTAGCTGATAGCTGAAGTAGATACTGATGAAGATAGGTCTATGCTGATGATGGGGTCAAAACCAAGCCAAAAATAAAGTATGGATACCCTGAAAAACAAATAAGCAAATGTTAAAATGATGCAATGATGATGTATGCAAATGATATGCAAGGGTTTGTGACTGAGCTGGATCTGATCAAATGCTCTGATATAGGTCCATGTATGCTCAAGAAATCCAGATGGAGGTTCATAAGTCCAGTAACCAAGGTGGGGGACTCAAATAAAGAGTCACATGTCCAGGGTTAAAAAATCACAAGAACTGTTCCAAGATGGAGTACTCTTAATCAAAACAAAGTAACAGGGTATGCTGAGGTCAAAGGTTCCTGCAAACCTGTAAACAGCCCGACCCCCTCACAGGTGATGTTCTAGAACAAGGATCCTCAGACTTGGATCAGTTATGAGAAGCGTAAACACTTCCAACCCGGAGGTACAGTGTTTACAATAACCATAAAAGATCCTCCTCTAATTCACCTCAGTTTCTGAAGGTCAATACTGAAGGTCATCCAGACTTAGCAGGCTTCCCAGATAGCCCTAGCACTACAGGTAATCTGCAGCACAGAGTTCTCAAGAAGAAACCCATATCTGAACCGTGTTTCATATTCCCGCACCAGACCGAAATGGAATGGGAAAGAACATGAACCACTTTAGCCTAAGTGTCACTCAGGTCCCCGGTATAGGACCTCAACTCTCAATAGAACACCCACCCACCAAAGCAACAAAACAGATCCAGCCAGCACAGTATGACAGTATGATATATGTAAAGCTATAAAGAAAGCAGTAAAACAACTGTACATAAAGCAAAAATAAATACAAATACAAGCACAAATAGCACATAACACCCCAGTAAACACAAATCAAACAAGCGCTAGGAGGAACCCACAAAAAGAACCAGAAGCCCTGGTTGCAGTATAAGGTCTCCCCAGCAGAGTCGCCAAGCTGTCGCTCCCGATAAAATGGGAATGGCCCAAATAAAGGTACAGACGCGAACGGTCGGCGAAAGGAGGGTGTGAAGACACACAGGAGTGAACTCACAGGAGATGAATAGAGTCGCCAGCTAGGCATTTTTATCCCGGAGGAAAGGCAATGCTGCATAGACCTAGAAAGATGGATAAGACGGTTTGCGAACCAGAGAGACTGAGAAAGGGGGTTGGTTACAACCTGGGAAGGTATTAGCACCCAGATTGTCCGCCGTACTCGACGGGATCCACGCTTAAAAGATTTGTGCTTTAAAAGGGGTAGTGTCAGTGCAATTTGTGTGTAAAGAGCTGGAAAACAAAATGTACAGGTGTCAGTGTAAAGGAAGTGTGAAGTGTATAAATGATGTGTCAGTGCAGGAGCAAGAATAAAATGCTCAAGAATATGAGGCTAAAAGAATAAAGCTGGAAAGAGGGGGAATATACAGAGACTTTTGTTCGATAACTGTTAGGTTATGCCTACGTATCCTCTCGTGCAATGAGGAAGTCAGAACACCGTAGTTCGACCCAAAGAGACTGAAAGATGAATTGACCTGATGAACTGCTTGCTTGTCTATGCTCAAGTGTATGACCTGTCTGGCTCAGGTGCAAACTGTCTTGCATTAGACGGAAGAAGCGAATTCTCGTTTGTGAGTGAATGAGATGAGAAAAGAATCCCGGAGGAGACGATTATTGTTTGTTTTTTTTGAATTTTCAGTCTTTTATTGCTTTTGAGAGTTTGTCATAAGTTAATAAGCTTAAGCCTAAACCAATGGGTTAGTAAACTCATCACATCTTCCCTATGATTAGGGGTAATGAGAATACCTTAAGTGTGAAGTCAGCTTCTCACACTTAATCACCTTTGATGTAGGATTAAGATCATTAACCTATTTGTGATTATTTAGATGTTTTTGTTGTTTTTTTGTTTAGTGTTGAGTAATGAGGTTAAGCCATAATCAGGGATTAAACAGACTCATTACACCATCCTAATAGAAGGATAATAGATGAGAATGTTTAAGCTGAGGAAGACTCCTCAACTTAATCCATGATTAGGGATTAAACTCATGACAAAACAAAGCCTTTATTAAGTGGATTTTATTTAATGATAAGATTATGAAGTGTTTTTTATGGTTTGTAAGACAACTTGAGGGGGACTTGTCCATTAACACTAGGGTTAGTCCTTCTTAACCAATTAAGGAAGAATTAGAGCCCTAATGCAAGGCCCAAGTTACAAGTGTGAAGTCTTGATGATTATTATGTGAATTGATTAAAGGATTTAAACACATTAAGGGTTTAACACTTAGGATTAAAGTTATACACTCCATCCTAATAGAAAGATGCACGCATAAGCTTAATCACAAAGCCTTAAAGCCTTTAGGGTTTAGTCCCTGATTATGAGATGAGAAGAGAAGACTCAATGAGACACAAAGGTAAAAGCTAAATGGGGAGACTAATCAAAACCCTAATCATTGTCATGCTTGGTTGTTCCTAAGGTTTGTGAGGTTAACAAGAAAGATCTTCAATGGAACCACCAGGAAGCAGATGAAAGGATCAGGAGAAGCAAAGTAACTTGCTTCATTTAAGAAGACAAGTCACTTGAAGAAAGAAAGTAAGAAGAAGAAGAATGAGCAAGCTCAATCTCAAACACAAAGTAAAATACAACAAGGATGCATGAAAGAGATGAAAAGAAATTGTGAGAAGTGAAGGCAAATTCACTTCTCAAAGTTGCTTACCACCTGAAAAGTTAGTGAAAGGAATGCAATGCAATGCAAAATGGAATGAAATGGCATGATGTAGATCAAAACCAGAAGCAAATATGAGGTGATAATGATGCTATGAGATAATTCAAACATGAATCATGGTATGAGGATGAACATATGACCCAATGGATGCAAATGGAACAAGTTTAGAACCATGAACACACATGAAAAGTTATGATATGCAAATGACATACAACATGGCAAATACATGATGCAATGATCAAGCATGCTTCCACTATGTCTCAAGATGTCTAATGAATCAAATGGATGCATAAAATGTCATGGAAAGTCATGGTATGAATGCAAATACAAGATGAATGCAAATGAAAGCCCAAATTAGGGTTTATGATCAATGCATCAAACAAAAAACCAAAATCAGAAGCAAACATTAAGATAAAAAATTGAAAATGCATTCAAAGCAACCCTAATCCTATACAAACTCACTGCCCAAAGGAGGGGTTCCAACTCTTAACCTAATTAGGGTTATGAATTTTCTAAGTTTCCTAGGGTTTTAAGGTACCTTAACAAGAAAAATGCCAAACAAATGGAAAATGAAAGATCAAATCAAGCCAATTTAATCTCACAAACTACATGCTAAACAAAATGCAATGCAAAAAGAATCAAAGTCCAACTCTCAATGGTTAGGCAGAAATGATTTTTTGAAGTTTGGATCAAAATAATGCCTTGAAATGATTTTAATTCCATGAAAAATTATCAAAAGACATTAAGATCAAAAAAGAAATTTGGTTTGAGGGTTGGACAATGTTTCTAAATGATTATGAAGGTTTCATGAATTTTTTGGTGATTTTTAAATACCTAAAAGTATTTTTAATTAATTAATTCTCATTAATTAATTAAAAATAAACTTTTAAATGATTTAAAAATATTTTTTAATGCAAAAAATAAAAATAAAAATGTTTTTGGTTTCTGAAAATTAATAAAAGTTTGTACAAAAAATTTCAGAATTTTTAAAATGATTTTGCTATTTTAAATAAAATGGAGAAAACAATGTAATTAAATGGAAAATAAAAATGAAATAAAACTGAAAAAAGAAAAGTCAACACATCTAAGGGCCCAGATTCAAATTCACACGCGCGGGAGTGGACCTGGCGCGCATCTGGACGGCCTAAATTCAAAATTCACTAATTAATGATTAAGCCCTAATCCAGCCCTAATTACTTTCAGATGACCGGAACAGTGGTTCCGGTCATCTTCTCCGGCGAGTCCAAAACACTAAATCACTCTACACGCAATGAAAATGAAAACTAACTGCCCAGAACTCTTCCCCATTCAAAAACGAATCAAACCCCTCAATCAAACATCATTTTTCATTCATAAACAGAGAGAATCGAATCAAACATTTTTTAGGGCAAAAGTTTCAGACAATGCATACATCCTGGTTTCTCAACCATTTTCAAAAGTAAGCACATATTCATGATCAGGGAAGCATGTAGATTCATTTAGAAACTTAAAATACACGTTCTGGAAAAAAAGTTCATGAAGCTACCTGAGTTTGAAGCTTTTCAGTTTGGAGCTTTCTGACCTCCTCTCTTGTGCAAAACCACTCCTATGACTTCCCTTATGCTTCTGAAAGGCTTGGAGAAAATTTATTTGGGATGGTTTGAGAGTTTGCAGAAGTTCTGTTCAAGGTGGTGTGATGATCGTGTTTTTGATTCTTTGAGTTTCAGGCTGTTTTGAAGGGTGCTTTGTGACCAGGAAGATGTGTTGAGTTGGTTTATGAAGTTAGTTTGTGTGTTTGTGAGTTGTGTGATGAGTTTCGAAAGCTCTTGCACAAGAGGGTGAAAATAAGAATGCTGTCTTGTGAAGTGTTTCAGGCTTGCTTCTTGTTGTGTTTGGCTTGCATTTTCTTTGTATAAACAAATGCCATTGGTCAGAAGAAGTGACATGTGCTTTATTGATTGGTATGGGTGCTTTTGCCAAAATGTCAAAGTTGGTGTAAGAAGGCATGGGCTACTTTCTAGCCAAGTACAAAGAGGGTGTGCTGCACAGCATGATGTGAGGAAGGGCCTAGGATTGATCAGCAAGCTAGCCAGCAAGTGGATGAGAAGCTATGATGAGTTTTGCAACTTGCCTTGCCTTTGGTTCTTATGAAAGAAACTTGATCCATGGGCCATAAAACATGTGATTCTTTGGTCCATTCTGAACTTTAGATGTCACATGATCATGTTGTGTGGATTAGAAGTGCATTTGATAGCTTTAGAACACTTGATCAAGTCATTTTGCAAAATACGTCTTTGGTAGAAACTTTGAAATTTAGTGATTTTTGCCAACTTTGACAAGCCATAACTTTTGATCCAAAATGAATTAGGTCATGTTCTTGTACTTTTTGAAAAGGGAAAGATCTATTCTACAACTTTCATGACCAAAGTTTTTCCATTTGAAGCTTTTTTGAATAAAAAAGTAAAGGTTGAAAAAGTTGCCTAAAATGACAATTTCATCAAAAGTCAAACTTGCCCAAAAAGTCAACTTTGCAAAAACTTGAAATTCTTGAATTTTGTAAACTTACAACATCTTCTATGATCAAATAAAGATCATATACAATCAAAATGATGAAGAATGCCCTTTGGTTGGGTCATTGGGGGCCTCAGATGCCCTGATTTTGCACTGACTTGCTTGAAAAGTCAACTCTTGATCAGATGACTTCCCCATGGAATTTCTTCATGAAAATTGATATGCATACTCCCTATACCATATAGAGACCAATAGAAACAAGAATGACCAAAAAATTTGGAGTTATGGCCTCTGAAACCAAAACCCTAATTTTAGGTCATCTGTGCAGTCAAACCTAGCTCTGCCTCCACACCATTCTCAGTTCTTGTGATTCTTTGACATTCTTTACTTTGAGAGGATATAATATGATATTTGAACACACATAGGCCCCTTTGAAGTGATTGATGGCCTTTGGAGTGGCTCAGAAGCTCTTGGATTGCTCAGATCACAAACCCTAGATGCAGATGACTTAAAATCTATGCAGTGAATCAAAAATGTGATATGAGATACTATGATTGAGTTTATGCATATGAAATTATCACAAGCCATGATTTGAAAGGGTGAGGGAAAATTTGGGGTGTTTACACCTGTAAACAGCCCAACCCCCTCACAGGTGGTGTTCTAAAACAAGGATCCTCAGACTTGGATCAGTTATGAGAAGTGTAAACACTTCTAACCCGGAGGTATAGTGTTTACAATAACCATAAAAGATCCTCCTCTAATTCACCTCAGTTTCTGAAGGTCAATACTAAAGGTCATCCAGAATTAGCAGGCTTCCCAGATAGCCCTAGCACTACAGGAGATCTGTAGCACAGAGTTCTCAAGAAGAAACCCATATCTGAATCGTGTTTCATATTCCCGCACCAGACCTAAATGGAATGGGAAAGAACATGAACCACTCTAGCCTAGGTGTCACTCAGGTCCCAGGTATAGGACCTCAACTCTCAATAGAACACCCACCCACCAAAGCAACAAAACCAGATCCAGCCAAATACAGTATGACAGTATGATGTATATGAAGCTATAAAGAAAGCAATAAAACAACTGTACATAAGGCAATAAACAAAATAAATATACAAACACAAATGGCACATAACACCCCAGTAAACACAAATCAAACAAGCGCTAGGAGGAACCCACAAAAAGAACCAGAAGTCCTGGTTACAGTATAAGGGTCCCCAGCAGAGTCGCCAAGCTGTCGCTCCCAAAAGATGAGACTGGCTCAAATAAGGTACAGACGCGAATGGTCGGCGAAAGGAGAATGTGAGAACATACAGGAGTGAACTCACAGGAAAAAGAAAAGAGTCGCCAGCTAGGCATTTTTATCCCGGAGGAAAGGCAATGCTGCATAGACCTAGAAAGATATGGATAAGACGGTTGCGAACCAGAGAGACTGAGAAAGGGGGTTGGTTACAACCTGGGAAGGTATTAGCACCCAGATTGTCCGCCGTACTCGACGGGATCCACGCTTAAAAGATTTATGTTTTAAAGGGGTAGTGTCAGTGCAATTTGTGTATAAAGAGCTAGAAAAGGATGTACAGGTGTCAGTGTAAAAGAAGTGTGAAGTGTATAAATGATGTGTCAGTGTGAGAACAAGAATGAAATGCTCATGATAATGAGGCTTAAAGAATAAGGCTGGAAAGAGGGGGAATATACAGAGACTTTTGTTCGATAACTGTTAAGTTATGCCTACGTATCCTCTCGTGCAATGAGGAAGTCAGAACACCGTAGTTCGACCCAAAGAGACTGAAAGATGAATTGACTGATGAACCGCTTGCTTGTCAATGCTCAAGTGTATGACCTGTCTGGCTCAGGTGCGAACTGTCTTGCATTAGACGGAAGAAGCGAGTTCTCGTTGATGAGTGAAGATGATGAGAAAAGAATCCCGAAGGAGACGATTATTGTTTGTTTTTGAATTTTCAATCTTTTATTGCTTTTGAAAGTTTGTCATAAGTTAATGAGATTAAGCCTAAACCAATGGATTTAGTAAACTCATCACATCCTCCCTCTGATTAGGGGTAATGAGAATACCTTAAGTGTGAAGTCAGCTTCTCACACCTAATCACCTTTGGTGTAGGATTGAGATCATTAACCTACTTGTGATTATTTAGATGTTTTTGTTGTTTTTGTTTAGTATCAAGTAATGAGATTAAGCCATAATCAGGGATTAAACAGACTCATTACACCATCCTAATAGAAGGATAATAGATGAGAATGTTTAAGCTGAGGAAAGCTCCTCAACTTAATCCATGATTAGGGATTAACTCATGACAAAACAAAGCCTTTATTAAGTGGATTTTAGTTAATGATAAGATGATGAAGTGAGTTTTATGATTTGTAAGACAACTTGAGGGGGACTTGTGCATTAACACTAGGGTTAGTCCTTCTTAACCAATTAAGGAAGAATTAGAACCCTAATGCAAGGCCCAATTTACAAGCTTGATGTCTTGATGATTATTAAGTGGATTGATTAAAGGAGTTAAACACATTAAGGGTTTAACACTTAGGATTAAAGTTATACACTCCATCCTAATAGAAGGATGCAGGCATAAGCTTAATCACAAAGCCTTAAAGCCTTTAGGGTTTAGTCCCTGATTATGAGGTGAGAAGAGAAGACTCAATGAGACACAAAGGTAAAATATAAAGGGGGGAACTAATAAAAACCCTAATTATTGTCATGCTTGGTTGTTCCTAAGGCTTGTGAGGTTTACAAGAAAGATCTTCAGAGGAACCACCAGGAAGCAGATGAAAGGAGCAAAGGAAGCAAAGTAACTTGCTTCATTTAAGAAGACAAGTCACTTGAAGAATGAAAGTAAGGAGAAGAAGAAAGAGCAAGCTCAATCTCAAACACAAGACAAAATGCAGCAATGATGCATAAGAGAGATGAAAAGAAATTGTGAGAAGTGAAGGCAAATTCACTTCTCAAAGTAATTTACCACCTGAAAAGTTAGTGAAAGGAATGCAATACAATGCAAAATGAGATGGAATGGTATGATGCAAACCAAAACCAGAAGCATAAGTATGATGATAATGATGCTATGAGATAATGCAAACATGAAACAAGGCATGGGGATGATCATACAAACATATGGATGCAAGTGAAGCATGCTTAGAACCATGAACATACATGGAAAGCTATGGAATGCAAATGACATACAACATGGCAAATGAAATATGCAATGATCAAACATGCTTCTAATATGTCTTGAGATGTCTAATGAATCAAATGGATGCACAAAATGCTATGGCAAGTCATGGTATGTAAGCAAATGCAAGATGAATGCATAAGGAAGCCCAAATTAGGGTTTATGATCAATGCACAAAACAAAAACCAAAACCAGAAGCAAACATCAAGGTAAAAAATTAAAAATGCATTCAAAGGAACCCTAACCCTACACAAACTCACTGCCCAAAGGAGGGGATCCAATTCTTAACCTAGTGAAAGTTATGAATTTCCTAAGATTTCTAGGGTTTTAAGGTACCTTGTCAAGAAAAATGTCAAACAAATTGAAAATGCAAGATCAAATCATGCCAATTTAATCCTACAAACTACATGCTATGCAAGATGCAATGCAAAAAGAATCAAAGTCCAACTCTTAAAGACTAGGCAGAAATGAATTTTTGAACATTGGATCAAAATAATGCCTTGAAATGAAATTAATTCCATGAAAAATTGTCAAAAGACATCAAGATCAAAAAAAGAAATTTGGTTTGAGGGTTGGACAATGTTTCTAAATGATTTTAAAGGTTTCATGAATTTTTTGGTGATTTTTAAATACCTAAAAGTATTTTTAATTAATTAATTCTCATTAATTAATTAAAAATAAACTTTTAAATGATTTAAAAATATTTTTTAATGCAAAAAATAAAAATAAAAATGTTTTTGGTTTCTGAAAAATTAATAAAAGTTTGTATAAAAACTTTCAGCATTTTTGAAAATGTTTTACTATTTTAAATAAAATGGAGAAAAGAAATGAATTAAAATGAAAAATAAAATGGATTTAATGAGAAGTATGCTGAATCAATGGCTGACATTCAAACTGGACGCGCGGGAATTGACTGCGCGCGTGATCCAGTGGCTGAAATTCAAACTTGGCTAATTCCTAATTAAAAATTAATTAAACTGAATTAAGAAAGTCAAATGAGGATTAGGGCAAAATGGTGAGATCCTGAACGTTCAAACGCGCGCGGGTCAACGCATCCAAGGGTTATTATTCAAACTTCATTAATGACACTGATTAGCCCTAAACAGATTCAGGTGGCCGGAGAAGACTTCCGGTCGTCTTCTCCGGCGGGACTCCCACCTGAAAATTGCTAAATCCCTCAAAACACTATGAAAATGAAATCTAATCACCCAGAAATCATCCCCATTCGAAACTAAATCAAAACCCCCAAACAAAAACCATTTTTCATCCATTAATCATGTGAATCGAAGCCAAACATGTTTAGGTCAGAAAAGTTTCAGAACATGATTAAATGCTTATTTCTCAACCATTTCAAAAAGTAAAAGCATCAGAGTGATCAGCAAAGCATGAGGAACAATTTAGAAACTTAAAAACTCATTTCTGGAAAAAAAAGTTCTTGATATACCTGAGCTTTGAGCTTTCTCAGTTTGCAACTTTCTGACCCTCTCTCTTTGTGCAAACCTCTCCTCTTAGGCCCCTAATGAAGTCTTGATGCTTAGAAAAAGTTTGTGGTGGCTGGTTTGGAAGATTACAGAAGTTTTGTTCAAGGTGGGATGGAAATCGTATTTCTGGTTCAGGGAGTTTTAGGCAATGGTGATGGGTGGTTTGTGACCAGGGAAGTGTGCTAAGTTGATTTGTGAAGTTGGTTTGTGTGTTTGCTAGCTGTGCTGAGTGCTTCGAAAGCTTTTGCAAGTTTGAGCAAAAATGATAACTATGGCTATGGGCAAGATCAGAGTGTGTTGTGTGATGTGTTAGGCTGGGTTTTGTCCATGTATCAAAAGGGGATAGGTCAGAAAGTTGTTGGTGGCCTATGGTGATTGGTATGGGTCTTTGGCCAAAATGTCAACTTGATGTGTACTTGAGGTATGGGCTATGGTATGACTTGCTTTTTGGCATGCTTGGGCTCAGCTTGAATCAAGGAATGTTGTGAAAAAAGTTTAGAGGCAATGCAGCAAGTGGTTTGTAACTTATGATGAGTTTTGCAAGTTGGTTCAAGCTTGGTTCCTTTGAGATTTCTTGAGTTTCAAGGCATCAAAGTGCAAAGTTCCTTGGCCCATTCTGAGTTTTAGAGGTTATATGATCATGTTGTGAAGTTTAGAAGTCCATTTGATAGCTCAATTTGCCTTGACAAGTGAATTTGCAACTTTGCCTCTTTGGTAGAAAACTTCAAATTTTGTGATTTTTGCCAACTTTGACAAGCCATAACTTTTGATCCAAAATGAATTAGGTCATGTTCTTGTACTTTTTGAAAAGGGAATGATCCATTCTACAACTTTCATGACCAAAGTTTTTCCATTTGAAGCATTTTTGAATCAAAAAGCAAGGGTTAAAAAAGTTTCCCAAAATGGCAATTTCATTAAAAAGTCAACTTTCCCAAAAAGTCAACTTTGCAAAAGACTTGAAATTATTCAATTTTGTGAACTTCCAACTTCTTCTATGATCAAATAAAGATCATATACAATCAAAATGATGAAGAACACCCTTTGGTTGGGTCATTGAGGGCCTCAGATGCCCTGATTTTACATTGACTTGCTTAGAAAGTCAACCCTTGATCAGATGACTTCCCCATGGAATTTCTTCATGAAAATTGATATGCATACTCCCTATACCATATAGAGACCAATAGAAACAAGAATGACCAAAAAAATTGGAGTTATGGCCTTTGAAACCAAAACCCTAATTCTAGGTCATCTGTGCAGTCAAACCTGGCTCTGCTTCCATGCCATTTTCAGTTCTTGTGATTCTTTGACATTCTTGACTTTGAGAGGATATAATATGATGTTTGAACACACATGGACCCTTTTTAAGTGATTGATGGCCTTTGGAGTGGCTCAAGAAGCCCTTGGATTGCTCAGATCACAAACCCTAGATGCAGATGACTTAGAACCAGTGCAATGAAGCAAAAATGTGATATGAGATGATATGATTGAGCTCATGCACATGAAATGATCACAAGCCATGGTGTGAATGGGTGAGGGCAAATTTGGGGTGTTTACAGTTGGTGTAACACGGTGGGAGAACTGACTTTAGTTATGTTGCGGATAGCAAGAGTCGCCACCGACTTTTATTTTATCCAAAGGAAAGGCATAAAAGAACAGGAAAGACCTTTTAAAAGATTTTTGGGTCCGGGGGGTAGGTTATGTAAAGGGAAGGTGTTAGCACCCTTTACATCCATGGTTATCCATGGGCTCTTAGTTACTTAGCTCACTTTGAATTGTTTTTGAAAAGGTGGAGTGTGTGAATAGAAATTTTCATAAGAGTTAATAATGATCCATGTACGGATGCGTAAAAACTTGTGTTTGAAAATTGTTTGAAAATTTGTGAAGTATTTGAATGAAGTGAGCAAGCAACTATGAGGAACCTACCCTAAAGTTTTAAGTCTTCCTGTTCTTTATCCTTTAAGTGGTAAGACTATCCCTATTATTAAGGAATAGGTAGTCATTACCTTGGATGTGAGAGACATATGAGGGACATCTGTTTAATGAAGGCAACTGTGGGGTGTATTAAGCATTTAGGAGGGACTGTCATCATTATTCGAGAGGGACTTGATCTTTATGAAAGGCAACCATTTAAGGGACTTGATGACTTTTCTTTTAAGGGACTTTGCTTTATACACCCCACTTGACCTTATGATTAGGCAACATTGAGAGGTAGCCCTAGAAAGTGAGATAGCGATTAAAAATCGACTTACGTGTGTGAGTGTTTAATTTTATTTATCTTTTAATTAAAATGATCTAAATTCAATTTTTAAATAGAATACATGTTTACACTCCCTATTTTACTAATCATGGCATAAAAATTAAATAAATTAAATATTTACAAAAATTACACCAAGGAGCAATTACAATAATTATAATAAACAATTAAAATAAATAGCAAATAAATAAATATAAATAATAAGCAAAAATAAATAAATAGGCAATAATAAATATAATAGGGGTTAGTAATAATAATAATAATAAAAAAAAAATTAAATAAGGTTAGTGAAATAATAATAATAAGCATAATAATAAAATAAATGGATTAGTAATAATATGATTAATAATAATAACAATAATTAAAATAAATGGAATTAGCAAAATATTATAAGAACATAATTAAAATAATAAACAAAAGTTAGATTTTTAATATAGTCAATTATTTAAAAAAAACAGGAGGAAATATGAACCATTAAATAATTATTATAATATTTTAATTTATGTACAAATTATTAAATTATTTTTAATCATAATATAATTACAAAAATAAAATTATCATAGGTTTAATTATTTTTATGCACATATTTAAAAATTATTTATATATATAATTTAGATTATAAACAAATTATAAAAATATTTACATATTATATGAAGAAAATAAGTTATAATTATACTTACAAAATTTAATTATATTTAATAAATATGTACATAACAATTATATTTATAAAATTTAATTATACTAAATATTATATTTACAAAAAATTAATTATATTAAATAAATATGTACATCATAATTATATTTATAAATTTCAATTATATTAAAGATTACATTTACAAAAAATTAATTATATATATGCATAATAATTATATTTACAAAATTTTATATTAAATATTATATTTACAAAAATTAGAAAATAAAAATTAGGTTTTTTTAATAATTGTTTAAAGAAACATACATTAGGGTTTTAGGGTTTGTTAGAAAATATTTTTTAGGATTTCCAATTTAATATACAAAATTATTTAAATAAACATACATATATTATAATTTAATTACATAATAAAAAAAAACTTAAATTGAGAAAAATAAAAGTTTAGAATTTTAGAAAATATAAGTGTTGTTTTAGATATTTATTAAATATATATACATGCATAATTTATTTTTTAATTAATAAATAAGAAAAAAAATTAGTTAAATAAATTAAAACAGAAAAATGGTAAAAAGAACTTACCTTGGCTGGGTTTGAACCCATGACACCCTGCCTGCAAGCAACAAAACGTACCACCAGGTCAGCCACGTATTGGTGATAATGGAATGAGTTGAATTAGTTTTGTTCTTTGAAACCTAAAAAATCAGAAAAAACAATAAAGCAAAAGGCCTGGGGGAGGAATCGAACCCAGGACCTTTTGAACACACAAACGCACGCATGACCATCCAGCTAGGTGAGCAATTCTGAAATTGTATTGGCAAGAAATCATAATATATTATGTTTCATGTTTAACCTGAAAAATAAGAAAAAATATGTACAAGACCAGGATTCGAACACAGGTCTCATGGCCAAATACACGCTAGCCTTTCCACTGGGACAAGCCACACGCTTGTGATAGTAAACAACCAATAAAACATAAAATATTTTAAACAAAATTCAAATTTCCAGGACGCGCCAACAGCCTTCGTCTTCTCCATATTACCTGCGAAATTTCATGCAATTTTACCTGCGAAATCTCCTGCGTGTTCTTCAGCATTCAGAACCTACGAAAATCAAACGTTGATGAAACAGTACAAATTCATGGAATTGAAGATATCATTGAGTTCCTTATGGTTCACCCAATCAATCTATGTCATTAGAATTCATTTATATTACTTAAATCGCAAAACCCCAAATTTGAAGCTTAAACCCTAGCTATGGCAACTTGCGGGTTAGGGCTGTTTTCTTTGATTCTTGTATCCAGAAACAATCTAGGCATCACAACAAACACATACCAATCATCAAAAACAGTTTATAACACATATATTAGTGAATTCGAAAATTTGAATTTCAAGAGAAAAGTGGATTCGGTATGAACAATATGGTATAGTTTTGATGCATATGAGTGATGATTTTGCTTCAAGAAGGTCCAAGGAACATTGCTATGTTCTTATTTTACCTTCAAATGCCCTGCAAATTGAAAACCGAATGTGAGTTTTGGCTTGAATTTTTGAAATATGGAACTTACTCTTGAGGCTGTGGAATCCGTGTGTTTGTGATGGCAATGAGTTAAGTACTTATAGGTGATTGATTTTAGGTCAAAAAATTGATTGGTTATGTGAAGAATTTGATATGAAAAGATCCAAATTGATCATGCCTTAAAAATCAAATATTCATGTGTGAATGCTTGCTATTTTTGGCCAAATCTCATGATTTCTTTCCTCTTCAATTCAAATCAATATTTAAGACTTTCTAGAAGCTTAATCCCAATCAAATCTTACATTTTCATATTTTATTTTTATTTAAAATGATTTTTAATGAATTAAATCAAAATAAATAAAAATAAAATAATAAAAATTCTGATTTTTAATGGTTTGGGTCGTGCATGAAGTCATTGTATGGATTGGGTCATTATTTGGCAAGCCCATTTGGAAGAAATTTGTTTTAGACCTCCTTTTTCATCATAAACCAACTCAAAATTTCCCAACTTTGTAAGGGCACATATCCTTCAATTTTAATGCTATGAGGGTTTTCTTGGACATTTTGGAAAGCTTGAAGAGTCCTATAAACAACCCCACTGGTTTCATGTCCATATCATTTACCAATCTCAAGTTATGCCCTTTTGAAGTTGTTGACTTTTTGTTGACTTTCAAAAGGACCTATAATGTCTTAGCTCATACCTTCCAAATGAAGAATTTTTGGGCTTGGCTTGTGAGACACAAAGTTGTAGAGAATTCAATTTCCTTCAAAATGAGCTTTTAGTGGAGACTTGGTGATGAAGTATGTGAAAGTTATGGCTGGTCAAAGTTCAGTTGACCTTTACTGAGGAAACCCTAATTTAGAAACTCCTGATTCTTGATGATCTGGAATCTCCTTGATGAATCATGATCAACCCTTGATCAAATGATGAATTTTACTTCATATACTTGATGTTGGCAAAAAATCATGAAGTTTGACTTTGGTTTGACCACAGTTGACCTCAGTTTGACTTTTTAACTACATTGACTGATTTTGACTTATCTGATCATCTGACTGAGCAAACTTCTGAGAAAAGTCTTGAAACTTGTCATGGGGATTCTTACACACATATAAGATGTTATGAAGCTCACTTGAAGTCTTGGAAGTCCATTTAGCCTGATTAAAATCAAAACCCTAGTTTTGGATGCACTGCTTAGGAGGTGCATTGTCTGAGGGAATTGTCAACTCTTCTGACCAATTGTGAACTTTGTGAACCTTGTGAACCATCATAAGATGTCTTGTGAACCTCATGGGAAGCATTGTGAACCTTGTGAACCTTCATAAAGTGACTTGTAGACCTCATGAACCTCAGGAAGATTTTGTAAGCATTGTGAAACTTGTGAACCTTGTGAACCTTAATGAAGTGACTTGTAGACTTCATGAACCTCATGAAAGGTATTGAAAGCATTGTGAAACTTGTGAACCTTGTGAACCTTCATGAAGTGACTTGTAGACTTCATGAACCTCATGAAAGGTATTGAAAGTATTGTGAATCTTGTGAACCTTGTGAACCTTCATGAAGTGACTTGTAGACTTCATGAACCTCATGAAAGGTATTGAAAGTATTGTGAATCTTGTGAACCTTGTGAACCTTCTTAGCACACAAAGTCCTGTAGTGTGAGGGCAAATTTTGGGGTGCAATAGTTGGTCATAGGAAAATGAGCTTAAGCCTAAACCAATGGGTTAGTAAACTCATCACATCCTCCCTCTGATTAGGGGTAATGAGAATACCTTATGTATGAAGTAAACACCTCACACTTAATCACCATGATGTAGGATTAACATCATTAACCTACTTGTGATTATTTAGATGTTTTTTGGAGTTTTTGTTTAGTGTTAAGTAATGAGTTTAAGCCATAATCAGGGATTTAATGGACTCATTACACCATCCTAATAGAAGGATAATAGATGAGAACATTTAAGCTGAGGAAGGCTCCTCAACTTAATCCATGATTAGGGATTAACCTCATGACAAAACAAAACCTTTATTAAAGTGAATTTTATTTAATGGTAAGATTAATAAGTGAGTTTTATGGTTTGTAAGACAACTTGAGGGGGTCTTGTCCATTAACACTAGGGTTAGTCCTTGATTAAGAGATGAGAAGAGAAGACTCAAAGATGACACAAAGGTAAAAGCTAAATGGGGGACTAATCAAACCCTAATTATTATCATGCTTGGTTATCCCTAGGGTTAATGAGGTTTGCAAGAATATCTTCAGAGAAACCACCAGGAAGGAAGCAAATGAAAGGAGCAAGGAGCAAGGAGAAGCAAAACAACTTGCTTCACTTAAGAAGACAAGTTGCTTGAAGAAAGAAAGTAAGATGAACATGAATGAGCAAACTCAATCCAATACACAAGATAAAATGTAGCAAATACACAAGAGAGATGAGAAGAGATTGTGAGAAGTGAAGGCAAATTCACTTCTCAAAACAACTTACCACCTGAAAAGTTAGCCAAAAGAAATGAAATGCAATGCAAATGAGATGAAATGTCATGATGCAAACCAAAGTCAGAAGCATAAACATGATGTCAATGATGCTAAGAGATGACACAAACACATGACAAGAGATGAGAGTGATCAAACAATCATAAGGATGCAAATGAGGCATGCTTTGAACCATGAATGTTCATGAAAAGTTATGAAATGCAATAGACATATAACATGGAAAATGAAAGATGCAATGATCAAACATGATTCTAATATGTCCTAAGATGTATTATGAATCATGTGGATGTACAAAATGTCATGGCAAGTCATTGAATGCAAGCAAATGAGAGATGGATGCAAAGGAAAGCACAAATTAGGGTTTACATACAACATGCATCACAAAATCCAAAACCAGAAGCAAATGATAAGATAAAAAATTGAAAATGGTATCAAAGGTACCCTAGACCTATACAAGCTCACTTCCCAAAGGAGGGGATCCAACTCTTAACCTAATGGGAGTTATGAATTTCCTAAGTTGGCTAGGGTTTTGGGGTGCCTCACAAAGAAAAATACCAAACAAATTGAAAATGAAAGATCAATTCAAACCAATTTTATCCTATAAACTACATGCTATGGAGGATGCAATGCAAGAAGAACCATCATTAAACTCTCAAAGGTTAGGCAGAATGGATTTTTCAAAGTTTGCACAAAAATATTGCCTTAAAATGAATTTAATTCTAAATAAAATGATCAAAATGCATCAAGAACCAAAAATAAATTTGTTTTGAGAGTTGGACAATGTTTCTAAATGTTTTTAAATGCAATGTGAATTTTTTGGTGATTTTTAAATACCTAAATGCATTTTTAATTAATTAATTTCCATTAACTAATTAAAAATAAACATTTAAATGATTTAAAAATGATTTTTAATGCAAAAAATAAAAATAAAAATATTTTTGGGTTCTGAAAATTAATAAAAGATTTGAAAAAAAATTTCAGAATTTTTAAATGTATTTTGCTATTTTAAATAATTCGTACAAATTAAATGAAAAGAAAATGAAATAAAAATTAAAATATGAGAAGTATGCACATCCACTGGCTGAGATTCAAATGGAAAAGGAGGGAATTGACCCGCGCGCATCTGGACGGCCCACGTTTAAACTGGTTGGATTAAATTAAATCTGATTAATTAATTTAATTAAATGGGATTAGGGTTTAATGAAATGATCCAGGCCATTCATATGCGCGGGAGTCAACAAAAGTCAGCCAGATCTATGGTCCAAATTCAAACTTTGCCCTAAACGTGATTAATGCCCTAATGACATTCAGGTGGCCGGAAATGACCTCCGGTCATCTTCTCCGGCCACACCTCCCTTGCGAATTTCCCAAATCACTCCCCAGGCTATTTCTGGAGCTCTAAAGCTCCAGATCACTTCCTCTCACCTCCCTAAACTCAACCCTGACCTCAAAAACAATTTATTTCTAAGCATGAACCAGATTCGAAGCAAGATACAAAAATGGCAGAAATTTTAGACAAGCCATACACACTCATTTCTCAACCATTTTCGAAAATTTAAAGTTCAGTGTGACCAGGAAAGCAAGCTTAATCATTTAGAAACTTAAAACAAGAGTTCTGGAAAAATGTTTTCACATGGCTACCTGAGATGGAGCTTTCAATCCAGGAGCTTTTTGACTGCTTCCTTGCTTCAAAATGAATCCAATGAACCTCCTGAGGAGTTTGCAAAGCTTGTATGGAGTTTATTTTGGCTGGTTTGTGAGATTGATGAAGTTCTGTTCAGTGAGGGAGGGAAATCGTGTTTGAGTTTCAGGGACTTTTAAGGCAAGGTGAAGGGTGGTTTATGCTCTATGAAGCTTTTCTGAATGAATGGTGAAGTTAGTTTTGAGGTTTGATGATTGTGTGATGAGGTTCGAAGGAAAGTATATAAGAGGAGAGTTTTGTGAACTATGGCTGATTAGAGAGATCAGGCTGTGTTGTGCTATGTGTTGAGTCTCATTTTGTCCATGTATCACACTGTGATAGGTCTTTGGAGTTGGTGTGGCCTAGCTTGATTGGTATGGGCCATTTTGCATAAAGTCAACTTTTTGTGTAAGAGAGGTATGGGTCAATGGCAGGCCAAGGACAAAGGGGTGTCCTGAGCAGCAAGGATTGAGGAGAGCCATAGAATCAGTCTTGAGGCCAATTAGCAAGTGGATTAGGGTTTGTGTGAGGTTTTGCAACTTTGCAAAGTCTTGGCTCTTTTGTGATTACTTGAAGCATAAGTCATGAAAATGGGAGGTTCTTTGGTGCAATCTGATTTTTAGGTCATGGTTCATGTTTGTGTGATGCATAGAAGTCAATTTGACGTCACATTTTGCCTTGGCATAAGGTTTTGCAACTTTGCCTCTTTGGTGTAAAACTTGAAATTATGTGATTTTGTCCAACTTTGGCAAGCCATAACTTTTGATCCATAATGAATTAGGATGAGTTCTTGTACTTTTTGAAAAGGGAATGATCCATTCTATAACTTTCATGACCAAAGTTTTCTCATTTGAAGCATTTTTTAATCAATTTGAGGAGGTTGAAAAACTTTCCCAAAATGGCAAGTTTACATTACAAGTCACTTTCCCAAAAAGGCAATTTTGCAAATGACTTGAAATTATTCAATTTTGTGAACTTCTAACATCTTCTATGATCAAATAAAGATCATACACATTCAAAATGATGGAGAATGCCCTTTGGTTGGGTCATTGGGGACCTCAGATGCCCTGATTTTGCACTGACTTGCTCAAGAAGTCAACTCTTGATCAGATGCCTTCCCCATGGAATTTCTTCATGAAAATTGATATGCATGATCCCTATACCCTATAGAGACCAATAGAAACAAGAATGACCAAAATTTTTGGAGTTATGGCCTTTGAAACCAAAACCCTAATTCTAGGTCATTTGTGCAGTTAAACCTGGCTCTGCTTCCATGCCTTTCTCAGTTCTTGTTATTCTTTGACTTCCTTGACTTTGTGACGATATTATATGATGCTAGAACATACATGGACCCTCTTGAGATGATTGAAGACCTTTGGAGTGGCTCAAATAGCTTTGGGATGGTTCAGATCACAAACCCTAGATGCAGATGACTTTGAATCAATGCAGTGAAGCAAAAATGTGGTATGAGATGCTATGATTGAACTTATGCACATGAAAAGATCACAAGCCATGGTGTGAATGGGTGAGGGCAAATTTGGGGTGTTTACAGCTGCCCCTATTCAAACATGAGTTAGCTGTGCAGGATGTAAGCAACGGCTTAACAGGCAAACAAGATAACTTGTGGTTGAATACCAAAGACAGTCCAAAATTTGCAATCACAGAATGAAGAAGAAAAGGGATATAGATTGTAAAAAGAAAATAATGTATGTTTATAAAGTGCGGGCGACGGAAAACGACTGTCGAGCAGAGGACGACTGCTGGGGATAAAGCAATGACGGGGACGACCGACATGATGGGGAAGATGCGGGAAGTAAAGCAATGACGGGGACGACCGACAAGCTGGGGATATAAGAGATTATGATGGGGACGGTGTAACACGGTGGGAGAACTGACTTTAGTTATGTTGCGGATAGCAAGAGTCGCCACCGACTTTTATTTTATCCAAAGGAAATGCATAAAAGAACAGGAAAGACCTTTTAAAAGATTTTTGGGTCCGGGGGGTAGGTTATGTAAAGGGAAGGTGTTAGCACCCTTTACATCCATGGTTATCCATGGGCTCTTAGTTACTTAGCTCACTTTAAAATGTTTTTGAAATGTGAAGGGTGTGAATAAAAATTTTCATAAGAGTTTGATAATGATCCATGTACGGATGCGTAAAAAACTTGTGTTTGAAAATTGTTTGAATTGTGTGGAGTGTTTGAAAAGTTTCTGAATAGTGAGCAAGTAACTATGAGGAACCTACCCTAAAGTTTAAGTCTTTCTGTTCTTGAATCCTTTAAATGGTAAGACTATCCCTATTATTAAGGAATAGGTAGTCATTACCTTGGATGTAAGGGACAAGTGAAGGGTCATCTGTTTAATATAGGCAACTGTGGGGTGTATTAAGCATTTTTGGAGGGACTGTCATCATTATTCGAAAGGGACAAGATCATTATGAAAGGCAACCATTAAGGGACTTGATCTTTTATTGTTAAGGGACTAGATGACTTTTCTTTTAAGGGACTCTTGCTTTATACACCTTACTTGACCTTTTAATTAGGCAACAATGAGAGGTAACCCTAGAAAGTGAGATGGCGATCAAAGATCGACTTACGTGTGTGAGTGTACAATTTTATTTATCTTTTAAATTAAATGATCTAAATTAATTTTAAATAGCATACATGTTTACACTCCCTATTTTTACTAACCATGACATAAAAAATAAATAATTTAAATATTACAAAAAATTACATCCAGGAGCAATTACAATAATAGTAAATAAGTAATTTAAATAAATAAATAAAGCAAAATTTAAAATAATAATAATAAAAATTGGGTTAGTGAAAATAATAATAATAACAATTTAAAATAAATGGGGTTAGCAATAAACATGATTAGTAATAATAAGCAAAAAATATTATAATAAACAAAATTTTTAATGGTTAAGAAGAAATTATAAACAATTATATCAATTATTATGAAATTTAAAATTATAAACAAATTAAATAAATTATGAACATATTATGAAAAAGTAAATTATAATCAAAAATTAAATTAGCAATTTTTAAACATATAATAGAAATTATTTACATACAAAATTACATTATAAATAATTTATAGAATATTTACATATTATGAAAAATAGGATTAATTATAATTATATTTACAAAAATTTAATTATATTAAATAAAATATATACATGATTAAAAAATGTGATTATACAATTATATTTACAAAAATTAGAAATTAAAATCACAAAATAAAATTAGGTTTTTTAATTGTTTAGAAAAAAATAAATTAGGGTTTGTAAAATATTAGGGTTTTTTTAGAAAAATATTTTAAGGTTTATAACTTAATATACAATATTATTTAAGTACATAATAATAAAAAAAAACTAATTTTAGAATTTTAGAAAACAATTTTTAGAATTTAGAAAATATAAGATATATATATATATATATATGATTATTCCTAATTAACATTAATATAATTAACAAAACAAATTAAACAAAATAATAATAAAAAATTGGAACTTACCTGGCTGGGGTTTGAACCCAGCACCTTTGGCTTGCCATCAGCAACACATACCACCAGGCTACCAGCGCGCGGGTGATAGAAGAGTGAGCCAAATTGCTTTTATGCCTTATCCTGAAAAATCACAAAAAAAGAAGAAAAGCCAAAAGGCCTGGGGGATTCGAACCCAGGACCTTACCAACAAACACACAATCACGTTACCAATCCTGCTGGGTGAGCGCATCTGGCAATATAAGCAACACCAATCATTATATTTTAAGTCTAACAGTTAAAAGGAAACAAATAAGAAAAAACGCTGCAACCAGGATTCGAACCCCTGCCCTTTAACAACACACGCGCTGGCTTCACCACTGGGACAAGCTGTACGCTTGTGAAATAAAACAGAAATCAAATCATAATATTTTAAAACCACAATTCAAATCTGGAATTTCGCGCGCGGCTTCTTCTTCTTCTACCTTTTACCTGCGAAATCACCTGCAAAATTTCTTACACAATTTCCTGCGAATTTTTCAAAACATAAACCTACGAAATTGGGAATACCATCAAAACAGTGAAATTTCTCAAAATTAATTTGTGTATTATGATTCCCAGAGTTCACATGATTGTGATGTGTTCTTAGAATTCATTTATTTTAGGTTTATCATGGAACCCTAAAAGCTTGGCCGAAACCCTAGCAATGGTGATTTCTCCATCTTGGACCTAAAATCAAATTAATTTATCCAGAAAGCATCCAAACATCATCATAAACACAAACCAACAGTTAGTTTTCATTAACAATGTGTAAATCATTCAAATCGAAATTTTTTAAAACATGAACAAAGTGCATTCAGTTTTCACGATTTAGGGCATGAATGAATGATGTTATGATCCAAAATCAATCACTGAACTTCAAGGAACAAATTGCAACCTTTGGTTTGTCTTGAAAAGGGCTATAAGTGCCAAACCGAATTGGAGTTTTTGCTTGAATTTTTGAAGTGTGAAACTTACTCTTGGAGGCTGCAAATTCGTGTCTTCATGCTTGTTATATGTTGTATATATATGACACAATGAAATTAGGTCAAGAGATTCCTCAAAACTTTGGATTTTTGGACCTTTTTAGATTGAAAAATATTTGATCTTAAAACTTGAATATCCTTGATCTAGCCTTGCTATTTTGGTATGATTCTCATTACTCTTGTATCAATCAAGTCTAAATATAATTTAAGACCTTCTAGAAACCAAATCAAATTGAATTTTCATTATTTTATATTTTATTTGAATTTAAAATGATTTTTAATGTAAAAAATCATAATAAATAAAAACAAAATGAATAAAATTATGAATAAATCAATTTAATTTCGTGCATGATGTTTTGATGTGGATTGGGTCATTATTTGGCAAGCCCATTTGGAAGAAATTGGTTTTAGACCTCCATTTTCTTCATAAACCAACCCAAAATTTCCCAACTTTGCAAGGACACATATCCTTCAAATTTAATGCTATGAGGGTGTTCTTGGACATTTTAGAAATCTTGAAGAGTCCTCTAACCAACCCCACTGGTTTCATGTCCATATCATTTACCATTCTCAAGTTATGCCCTTTTGAAGTTGTTGACTTTTTGTTGACTTTCAAAAGGACCTATAATGTCTTAGCTCATACCTTCCAAATGAAGCATTTTTGGGCTTGGCTTGTGAGACACAAAGTTGTAGAGAATTCAATTTCCTTCAAAATGAGATTTGGATGGAGACTTGGTGATGAAGCATGTGAAAGTTATGGCTGGTCAAAGTTCAGTTGACTTTTACTGAGGAAACCCTAATTTAGAAACTCCTGATTCTTGATGATCTGAAATCTCCTTGATGAATCATGATAAACCCTTGATCAAATGATGAATTTTACTTCATATACTTGATGTTGGCAAAAAATAATGAAGTTTGACTTTGGTTTGACCACAGTTGACCTTAGTTTGACTTTTTAACTACTTTGACTGATTTTGACTTATCTGATCATCTGACTGAGCAAACCTTTGAGAAAAGTCTTGAAACTTGTCATGGGGGTTCTTACACACAAATAAGATGTTATGAAGCTCAATTGAAGTCTTGGAAGTTCATTTAGTCTGATTAAAGTCAAAACCCTAGTTTTGGATGCACTGCTTAGGAGGTGCATTGTCTGAGGGAATTGTCAACTTTTCTGACCTATTGTGAACTTTGTGAACCTTGTGAACCATCATAAAATGTCTTGTGAACCTCATGGGAGGTCTTGTGAACCTTGTGAACCTCATAAAGTGACTTGTAGACTTCATGAATCTCATGAAAGGTCTTGTAATCATTGTGAATCTTGTGAACCTTGTGAACCTCATAAAGTGGCTTGTAGACTTCATGAACCTCATGAAAGGTCTTGTAAGCATTGTGAAGCTTGTGAACCTTGTGAACCTTCTTAGCACACAAAGTCTTGTATTGTGAGGGCAAATTTTGGGGTGCAACAGCTGCCCCTGTTCAATTTTCTGAAACCTGAGGGGTTAGATTGGTATGTTTGCCAGTCGTGACCTGGAAGGTTGAAGGGGATTAAACACAAAAGCCCAAAAATTTTCTCTCACCAGTGCGTAGAGTGGTACAGGTGACTAGTTGAATATGCTTGAGTGGGCTTAAAGATGCCACTTGGAGAAAAGTTCTTCATATACATTTCTTGGAGGATAAAGCAGTCCAAAACATGAAGATATAATGATAGCTTTCAGGAGGATAAAGCAGTCTTGATGGATGATATGCTTTCAGGAGGATAAAGCAATCCTGAGGTAATGATGATAGCTTTCAGGAGGATAAAGCAATCCTGAGGTATAAGATGCTGTCAGGAGGATAAAGCAATCCTGAGGTAATGATGATAGCTTTCAGGAGGATAAAGCAATCCTGAAGGAATAATAAGCTTTCAGGAGGATAAAGCAATCCTGATGTAGTGATATGCTTTCAGGAGGATGAAGCAATCCTGATGGATGATATGCTTTTCAGGAGAATAAAGCAGTCCTGAGGTAATAATAAGCTTTCAGGAGGATAAAGCGATCCTGAGGAATGATAACTTTTCAGGAGGATAAAGCAATCCTGATGTAGTGATATGCTTTCAGGAGGATGAAGCAGTCCTGATGGATGATATGCTTTTCAGGAGAATAAAGCAGTCCTGAGGTAATAATAAGCTTTAAGGAGGATAAAGCAATCCTGAGGAATGATAACTTTTCAGGAGGATAAAGCAGTCCTGATAGTCACAAGCTGTTGATGAAGTTTGTTTGCTGGAGAATTAACCTGAAAACAAGGTAGCATTCTATATGGTAGCATTAGTTTATGCATTATGTATGCATGTATAGTATGATGCACTTAAGTAATGTATTATGTATCTATGGATATGTATGTTATGGTATGATGTAAATGAATGATGTTGCCGGAAGCGTCTGGATATCTTCGTATAACAACTGCTGGCCAGGGAAAATAAATCCCGATTTGTTGCTGAAGGATGTGAGGAACTCATTCCCGTCTTGTTTGATAATATATTATACATAACCTCCCGTCTGCTGGGGATAGCAAGGTATATATAACCTCCCGTCTGCTGGGGATAGCAAGATATATATAACCTCCCGTCTTCGTTTGATAGTAGGGTAGATATAACCTCCCGTCTTCGTTTGATAGTAAGGTAGATATAACCTCCCGTCTTCGTTCGTCGTACTCTTATTGGAAAGTAAATTCCCGAATATCCGTATGAGGATAAAAGAGATGGATATAAATTCCAGGGGAGATGTGACTTTATGAAGATGGACTTGCCCTACTGAGGGTTTGTAGTTGTTTTGTTAGAGATGAACCGGCAAAGCTTTGTTGAAATCCTTCCCTCGTTCGTCCTTAGTAAATACTATTACTGCATTTTCATGCATTTCTGGTAAACATCAATCATATTAAGCATACATGCATTTTTGGTAAACATCAATCATATTCAAAAGCATACATACATTCAAACACAACCAATGGACGTTTCGCTTATGTAAATAGGGTAAAAGTAAATCTGGATTCAAAAATGGAATTTTATTTATCAAAAAGTGACCTATACATAGGTAGGTTTGTACAAGGAGACATAAACCCTAGTAGGAGGATTTTGTCATAAAATTTTACAAAACAAAGAGAATCAGCTATGTGGGAAATAATCCTATTGAGTTTCAATTCTACTATTGCCATTATCTTCAAGTATCTCATCTTCTGCTGTTGAGACGGAAACGACTGGATTGAGCTTTATTTGTTCAAACTTGAGTAGGTAACACAACTGGTTGCAGTTTCATGGGTGATCCAAACGAGACATAGTCATACGCTTTATTCCCTAACTTTTGCCTGGATTGCCTTTTCAGGTTTTTCAATCCATCGGGATACCCTTTTTTGCCCAAGCCGCCTTTTCAGATTTTCGACTTGCCGGGTGTACATCTTTTTATATATATCCCTAATTTTTGCCCAAACCCTTTTGGTTTGCCGGGATGCCCTTATTTTTGCCTAGGCCTGTCAACCTAGCGGGTCTCTTTTTATGCGTAGTATTTTTTAACTATGTCTGCGTTTACAGGCTGTGGGAAATCTTCACCATCCATTGTAGTGAGTATCATAGCACCTACTGAAAATACTGTCTTGACTACAAATGGTCCTTCATATGTTGGAGTCCACTTGCCCCTAGGATCACCCTGTGGTAATATGATACGCTTGATTACCAAGTCACCAGCCTGATATACCGTTGGCTTAACCTTCTTATTAAAAGCTTTGATCATTCGTTTCTGGTACATCTGGCCATGACAAACTGCTGCTAGTCTCTTCTCATCAATCAAGTTTATCTGGTCAAGTCGAGTCTGAATCCACTCATCTTCATCCAAGCCTGCATCCTTCATAATTCTTAAGGAGGGAATCTGAACTTCAATGGGCATAACTGCTTCCATACCATAGACTAAGGAGAATGGGGTTGCCCCTGTTGAAGTACGTATTATGGTACGATAACCATGAAGAGCAAATGGTAACATCTCATGCCAATCCTTGTAAGTAACAGTCATCTTCTGTACAATCTTCTTAATGTTCTTATTAGCAGCTTCAACTGCCCCATTCATCTTCGGGCGATACGGAGAAGAGTTGTGATGCTTAATCTTGAACTGCGTGCAGAGATCAGTAATCATAGTGTTGTTCAGATTAGAGCCATTGTCAGTAATAATCCTTTCAGGGATGCCATACCTACATATGAGATTGTTCTTAATGAATCGAGCCACAACATTCTTAGTAACAGATGCAAATGAAGCTGCCTCTACCCATTTCGTGAAGTAATCAATAGCAACCAGGATGAAACGATGCCCATTAGAAGCAGTAGGCTTGATCTCACCAATCATATCAATGCCCCACATGGCAAAAGGCCAAGGAGCAGTCAACACATTCAATGGTGATGGAGGTATGTGTACTTTATCAGCATAAATTTGACATTTGTGACACGTTCTGGAGTGTTGATAGCAATCAACTTCCATGGTAGACCAATAGTAACCTGCTCTCAATATCTTCTTTGCCATAGTATGAACACTAGAATGAGTGCCAAATATCCCATCATGCATATCTTCCATAATCTCAATTGCTTCCTTCTTATCCACACAACGAAGCATAGTTGAATCATGATTGCGCTTGTACAAAATGCCATTACTCAAAAAAAACTTAGCAGAAAACCTTCTCAGAAATTTCCTATCTTTGACAGATGCCCCTTCAGGGAACTCTTGAGCTTCAAGATATCTTTTCACTTCATAGAACCAAGGCTTTTCCTCTGCCCCTTCCGTGTCAATTTCATTGCAGTATGCAGGCTTCTCAAATCTATCAATAGTAATCTTGGGAGCTTCATCATCCCAACTGATCTCAAACATAGATGCCATGGTAGCTAATGCATCTGCCAACTGATTCTCTCTTCGTGGAATATGTCCAAAGGTAATCTCTTTGAAATGTGGGATCAAAGACAATACATGCTCTCTATAAGGAATGAGATTATCATGCTTAGTGTCCCAATCTCCTTTGATCTGACTAACTACCAGGGCTGAATCTCCATATACGTCAAGGAACTGAATCTTCATATCAATAGCAGCTTTAATACCCAGGATACATGCCTCATACTCAGCCATGTTATTGGTACAATAGAAACAAAGTCTGGCAGTAATCGGGGTATGACAACCTTCAGGGGAACTAATCACAACACCAACACCATTACCAAGTGCATTAGAGGCACCATCAAAAACCATAGTCCATCGGGATCCTTGTTCAGGTCCGTCATATTGTCCAGGTTCTTTGGTAATAATCATAATGTCTTCATCAGGGAACTCAAAACTCATTGAATGGTAATCATCTACTGCTTGATGAGCCAAATGATCTGCTACAACACTTCCCTTAATGGCCTTCTGAGTAGTATATTGTATGTCATATTTTGTCAAGATCATTTGCCATCTTGCAATTCTTCCGGAGAGAGCAGGTTTCTCAAATATGTATTTGATTGGATCCATCTTCGAAATCAATAAGGTAGTGTGAGTCAACATATACTGTCTTAGTCGGCGAGCAGCCCATGCCAAAGCGTAGCAAGTTTTCTCGAGCAGTGAGTATCTTGTTTCACAGTCGGTAAACTTTTTGCTAAGGTAGTATATTGCCTGCTCTTTTCGACCAGACTCATCATGTTGTCCCAAGACACACCCCATTGAATTGTCTAACACTGTTAAGTACATAATCAAGGGTCTTCCATCAACTGGTGGCATCAAAATTGGGTGTTCCAGTAGATATCTCTTGATTTCATCAAAGGCAGTTTGGCACTCATCATTCCATTCCATCACCTGATCTTTCTTCAACAACTTGAAGATTGGCTCACAGATGGCAGTTAATTGGGAAATAAATCTTGCAATGTAATTCAATCGTCCCAAGAAACCTCTAACTTCCTTCTCAGTACGGGGAGCTGGCATCTCTCGTATAGCTTTTACTTTTGCAGGATCCACTTCAATACCTTTTCCACTGACAATGAAACCCAAGAGTTTACCAGACCTAACTCCAAAAGTACACTTGTTTGGGTTCAATCTCAACTTGTATTTCTTCAATCTTTCAAACAATTTATGCAAATGATCAAGATGTTGCTCTTCATTCTGTGACCTGGCTATCATATCATCCACATACACCTCTATCTCATGATGAATCATATCATGAAACAAAGCCACCATAGCACGCTGATATGTTGCCCCTGCATTCTTCAAACCAAATGGCATCACCTTATAGCAAAAGGTGCCCCACTGTGTAACAAATGTTGTCTTCTCCATATCTTCAGGTGCCATCTTGATTTGATTGTAACCAGAGAAACCATCCATAAAAGAGAATACCTTGTGCTGAGCAGTGTTGTCTACCAGAACATCAATATGAGGAAGTGGAAAGTCATCTTTGGGGCTGGCCTTGTTCAAATCCCTGTAGTCTACACACATACGTACCTTACCATCTTTCTTAGGAACTGGTACCACATTTGCAACCCACTGAGGATAAGAAGTCACAGCTAAGAACCCTGCATTGAACTGTTTCATTACCTCTGCTTTGATCTTCTCTGACATTTCAGGACGCATACGACGAACTTTCTGCTTCTTTGGACGACAATCTTCTTTTACTGGTAACCGGTGAACCACAATGTCTGTATCTAACCCTGGCATATCTTCATAAGACCAAGCAAAGATCTCCACATAGTCACGTAACATCTGAATCAACCTGCTCTTGACACTATCCTCTAAATCAGCCCCTATCTTGACTTCTTTCCTGTTTTCTTCAGTTCCCAGATTCACAACTTCGACTGGCTCTTCATGTGGCTGTATGGCTTTCTCTTCTTGTTGTAACAACCTAGCAAGCTCTACAGGTACTTCACAATCGTCCTCATTTCCGTCTTCAGTTTGATAGATCGGATTCTCGAAATTATAATTGGCAATAGTAGAACTGTTATCAACAGGATCCAGAGTGGATGAGGATCTGCATTTTAGTGATGTGGGTGTGTGTAAGAACACATAGCTGATAAAACAAAAATAAAAGAAAAGAAAGACAAAGAACACAATTTTTACGAAAACGAAACGTCCACTGATTTTTATTGAATGAAGTATGCAAATGAAATGACAGCCCGTAACAAGCACACCATTGTGCCCCGGGTAAGGCACAAGGCTTAAGAGTTTAATTATTCAAGAAATTACAAACTTAAAAGCAACAACACAGTAATAGTATTTACTCCTGACTAAAGGAGATAGGGATAACATCTTCAGCTTTCCAATTATTGAGTCCAACACCCACAGTAGGAAAAATCCAAGCATCCAAGTTGTAGTCTTCATCATAGTCTCCCACAGCATTGATCTGGTCTTTCATAACCCCTTGATTGGTGATACGAACAGCACGAGCACGACGAACAGCCTTCTGGGACTCTGCAGTGAAACCCAAGCCAAATTTGTCAGACTTGTATGGGATATCAGGAAGCTGACCCCAAATAGTACAACCACTTTCATCTACCACAGCTCTAGCATCGTTGAGGGAGGCCATTGCCATTGTTGGAGGTACTCTGGTGACCACAGGAACTTTCTTGACAACCGGAGGAGCTACATAATCATTAACAATCCAAGGAACCACTTCAAATGTCTGACACGGTGTTTCAACATATTCACCTTCCATTTCCAGATACTTGAAGGTATTCACATGGCTGACAAAATATTCTTCTTCTCCATAGACAGTAACAACTTTTCCTTCTACCGGATATCTCAGCTTCTGATGCAATGTAGAGGTTACAGCACCTGCCCCATGGATCCAGGGACGACCAAGCAAACAAGAGTACGAAGGACGAATATCCATCACATAAAATGTAGCATTAAAAATCTGAGAACCAACTTTGATGGGGAGATCAATTTCCCCATGCACTACTCTTCTAGAACCATCAAAAGCTTTCACCACTATACTACTGGGCTTCAGCACAGCATCTTCAGGGCTCAACTTATTCAGGACTTCTTTGGGCAACACATTCAAAGAGGAACCATTGTCTATCAATACATGTGACAGGGTAGTGCCCCTGCATTCAATTGAGATATGCAGAGCCCTGTTATGATCTCTCTTGGCAGGGGTCAAATCAGCATCAGAAAACCCTAACCCATTATCATAGGTCAGGTGGGCAACACAATTCTCAAACTGGTCAACCGAAATTGCATTGGGTACATGAGCAGTCTTCAGAAACTTGATCAAAGCTTTGGCATGAGCCTCAGAACACAACAACAAGGACAGCATAGAAATCTTGGAGGGAGTATGCCCCAACTGATCAACAATGTCATAATCACTCTTGCGAATGATTTTCAGTACTTCTTCCATCTGCTTAGAGAGATCATCAGCAACTGGTACATCAGTAGGTATAGGCTCAATAACAGGACCTTTGCCCCGAGCGTCAGTGGTGGAAGTAGCAGCAGGAGTAACTGTATTCTTGGAAGTCACTGGAGGAGAGAAGACTCTTCCATTACGTGTGATCTTACTAGATCCAGCAATATTATCAACATCAACAGGCACATCAGCTAAGGGTTCTTGCTTAACACCATGGATATAAACATCAGACCCATAATGCCAAGGCACAACTTTGTCAGAAGTATACGGAATAGGACCAGGAGTGGTAATGACCATAGGAGCCACTCTGGCTTCAGCAACAACTTTCACAGGACCTTCAGCAGTAATCTTGATTGGACCCTGATGGGTGATTTTAATAGGTCCCTTTGAAGTGATCCTTACCGGTACTTTATCAACCATGTCAACCTCTTCAGTCTTCTTACCTTTAGTAATATGCTCCACCATACTCTCCACAGAAGGTGGTCTCCTTTCAAACACTATGGTGTAATTATTCATGAGACGTTGAATTCCATCCTTCAACCTCCAACAACTATCTGGATTATACTCGCAATAGACACAATCCTCACGACAACCCGGAAAGAACCCAGCTTGTACCAACTTCTTCCTGATGACAGACAATGGTGTGGTCAACTCCGCAACTGAATGGATATGTAAATCTTCATCAATGGCATTGACAGTCTTCTCGTGATTTGGCATTGGAGCAATAATCACATTTGGAGTACCCGGAGGATCAAACTCAATCTCTCCAGCCTCAATCATATCTTGAATTTTATTCTTCAAGACCCAGCAGTTATTAGTATCATGTCCCTGACAGTTTGAATGATATGCACATCGTGCATTGGGATTGTACCTGGGAGAGGTAACATTAGGATTCTGAGGAGCCTCTTTCAAAGTAATAAGTTCAGCCTTCAACAAGTGTTGCAATGCCTGAGCCATTGACATATTGATCTTAGTGAACTGCCTTCTAGCCCTCTGTTGGTTTCCCTGTGGCTTCTCTGGTATTGTAGGAGTTGGATTTGAAATATGAACTACACTAACAGACTGATGCCTTCTATTACGATCAGGTTGACCATAAACAGCATTGGATTCTTTCTTCCCAGTGGGAGGCTTCTTTGCAGCACCTGATGAAGAAGTACCCACTTGGATCTTACCATTCTTTATACCATTTTCCACGCGCTCTCCTGTCATTATCAACTCAGTGAAGCCAGATGATGAGCTTCCAATGAGATGACTGTAAAACGGACCATTCAGTGTACACATGAACATATCAACCAATTCCCTGTCAGTTAAAGGGGGTTGAACTCTTCCAGCTAAATCTCTCCACTTCTGAGCATATTCTTTGAAACTTTCTTTGGCACCCATAGACATGCTTTGCAGCTGCATGCGAGTGGGAGCTAAGTCAGCATTGTATTGATACTGCTTATAGAAAGCTTTAGCAAGATCATTCCAATCCCTGATGTTGACACTCTCCAATTGATAATACCACTCCAATTGAGCTCCAGATAAGCTCTCTTGGAAAAAATGGATCCACAATTTCTTATCAGCAGTGTGAGGTTGAATTCTTCTGACATAAGACCTCAGATGCAGCTTGGGGCAAGAGACCCCATCATAAACAACAAAGGTAGGAACCTTGAAACCAATGGGTATGACTACCCCAGATATCAGACTCAAATCTTCAAAATCCAGCCCAGAAGACTTCTGCAATTCCATAGCATCCATTCTACCCACCAGCATCTTGAATTTGTCTTCATTAGGCTCATGGTAGTAATTAGCCTCAGAATCAGAATCCCCCATAGTGTTGTGGAGACTGCCTCCCTCTTTTTCAGACTCTTCAGATTCATAGTCTTCAACTGGTTCTTTGGTCTTAGCAAGACCTTTGAATCTTCTTCCCATGTTGATCAGGCCACCTGACCTTCTAGTCTTCTTAGTCTTCTTGGCCAGCAGCGTTTTCAATTCATCCTTCCCCCTGGTCAGGTTCAGGATCAGCTCTTGGAACTGTGCATTTTGTGCCTGGAGATCCTTAATTGATTGTTCAAGAGCCATTGCTGAAATAAACAGCGAGAAGATGAGAAACCTGTGCATAATTATAAACCTGTGATGCAATGAAATGATATGTGAATGCATATGCAATGTTTTCAAGGACCGCAGGATTTAAATTTGCTTAAACAAACACGAAAGTAAACTTTTATTAGTAATAACTTTTTTTTGCCTCTTGGGCTTACAGAAATGAAATAAGTACAAAAGATGGGGTTTTAAGTCTCCCATGGACGTTTCCTCTTTGTGTTGAGGTATGAGTTGAGATTTCGTTCCTCATGAAGTTGCTTTGTTAGTTCCAAGATTCTTTCTTGGCTTGCTTTGTAACGAGCCTCGAAAGTATCCCTTTGCTCCTTCAATTGGATCCAGGATCTCTGTAAGTCTTCCATATCAGTAGGCATGTCTGGGTGAAGGATGGTATAATCAGTGTCTCCTTCAGCAACAGGTTCCATGGTAACTGGCAGGATAGCAGGATATGGCATCATGAGAGTCTGAGCACGAGATCGCACCCATCTGAGATAAGCTTCCATAGGAATAGTGTACTTAGGCTCCAGTGTCTTGCTGTCAACCCTGTTTACTTTTCCCCAGCCTCGTATGAATCTCTGACGGTAACCTTGAAGATCGTTGTCATAGTCAAACACAATGCCCTGAATCAACATGTCATGTGGGCCATCACTCCGAGCGTAACCAAACTGTCGTAAAGCTAGAGAGGGGTTGTAGGTGATGCCTCCTCTTATGCCTAGAAGTGGCACATTAGGAAACTCCCCATAACGGTCAATGATAGTGACATTCTCCATAGATCTGGAGCACCAATGGATGTCTGAATGAGAGAGTGACATAATTCTCTTGGACCATCTGAACCCTTTCTCATTCTTCATTACTGAGCGAGGATGGTGAGAAATAAACCACCTAGATAGCAAAGGTATGCAGCACATCAAAGTTCCTCTTGCCCTTGTAGTACGGGTGTGAAGAGAATGTAGGATGTCTCCAAGCAATGTAGGCACTGGATTGTGACTCAGGAATATGTTGATGGCATGAACGTCTATGAACTGATCTGGATTGGGGAACAATACTAAGCCATATATCAACAAGGCTAAGATCTCCTCAAAAGCATCATAGCTCATAGCTTTCAAGAACACCTGAGCTTTATCCATTAATACCTTAGCAAGAATACCCTTGACTCCGCTTCTCGTTTCTAGAACAATGTCAGACTTCTTCAGATGTTGAGCTGCAGCAATAACTTCTGGTTTAAGCTCCTTCTCCAAGCCTGTGAAGGGTCTTTGATCAAGAACAGGTATACCCAGAAGTTTAGAGAACTCTTCCATTGTAGGAACCAGCTGATAGTCAGGGAATGTAAAGCAATGGTGCTTAGGGTCAAAGAACTGAAACAGGACACTCATCATGTCTTCATTGAATCCTGAAGTGACTAGATCCAATAGGTGACCATGTCTCTTGATGAACTGGGAATGATCAGACACTTGAGAAACCAACTCTTTAAGCTTAGCAGGTATGCCCACAAAGTTGATCCTGATAGTGTTTCTACGAGCAGAAGCCATGACCTGCAACAAAGAACAAAGATAAATCCTTTGGTCCTTGAAATGGTTAGTGAAAATGCTATGCTTATGATGCATGATGATGTCATGATGTTATGTTCAATCACAAACATGTGGCACACACAAACAAGTCACACAATAGCCCTAGGTTTAAAGGCTTGCATGAGGTTCAAAGGTAAGTACCCTCCCCTGAAATTAGATGGTTCATCCTGTCCTACAAAAGTAACCAGGTTCTAAGGGATCTCAATATCATTGATCCTTCACAAGGGTGGTTGTTCAGTAGGCAACTTACTTGCCAACCAAAACCCTCCAAGTTTAGAATCTCAATGAGCGTAGTATCGAGTATCAACCAACTTCAGTCTACACCAAAGCCGGTTATCTCACTATTTTTCTAAAGGCCAAGATGGGATAACTAGGGTTCTAAAAGTTAGTTAGTGCATTGACAACATATGGCAGCCTCATATTATCCTCAACTTGACTTAAGGAACATAAGCACCAACCAAGAAGTCGCACTAACTATGGCCACCAGATCAACCATATCGATATACGTCGTACAGTTTCCTTGGTCTATTGCCATTTACCTAAGGTACACTAGATCCGGGTTAGGATCTTTCACACATAAGAGCACCCAACAGATAAGTATAAAGCAAACAAGGCAAACAATTTTAAAGTGATCTAATTCCTAAGGGTACCCCTCTTTTATTATGTCCCCAGCAGAGTCGCCAGTTCTGTAACACGGTGGGAGAACTGACTTTAGTTATGTTGCGGATAGCAAGAGTCGCCACCGACTTTTATTTTATCCAAAGGAAAGGCATAAAAGAACAGGAAAGACCTTTTAAAAGATTTTTGGGTCCGGGGGGTAGGTTATGTAAAGGGAAGGTGTTAGCACCCTTTACATCCATGGTTATCCATGGGCTCTTAGTTACTTAGCTCACTTTAAAATGTGAAGGGTGTGAATAAAAATTTTCATAAGAGTTTGATAATGATCCATGTACGGATGCGTAAAAAACTTGTGTTTGAAAATTGTTTGAATTGTGTGGAGTGTTTGAAAAGTTTCTGAATAGTGAGCAAGTAACTATGAGGAACCTACCCTAAAGTTTAAGTCTTTCTGTTCTTGAATCCTTTAAATGGTAAGACTATCCCTATTATTAAGGAATAGGTAGTCATTACCTTGGATGTAAGGGACAAGTGAAGGGTCATCTGTTTAATATAGGCAACTGTGGGGTGTATTAAGCATTTTTGGAGGGACTGTCATCATTATTCGAAAGGTACAAGATCATTATGAAAGGCAACCATTAAGGGACTTGATCTTTTATTTTTAAGGGACTAGATGACTTTTCTTTTAAGGGACTCTTGCTTTATACACCTTACTTGACCTTTTAATTAGGCAACAATGAGAGGTAACCCTAGAAAGTGAGATGGCGATCAAAGATCGACTTACGTGTGTGAGTGTACAATTTTATTTATCTTTTAAATTAAATGATCTAAATTAATTTTAAATAGCATACATGTTTACACTCCCTATTTTTACTAACCATGACATAAAAAATAAATAATTTAAATATTACAAAAAATTACATCCAAGAGCAATTACAATAATAGTAAATAAGTAATTTAAATAAATAAATAAAGCAAAATTTAAAATAATAATAATAAAAATTGGGTTAGTGAAAATAATATTAATAACAATTTAAAATAAATGGGGTTAGCAATAAACATGATTAGTAATAATAAGCAAAAAATATTATAATAAACAAAATTTTTAATGGTTAAGAAGAAATTATAAACAATTATATCAATTATTATGAAATTTAAAATTATAAACAAATTAAATAAATTATGAACATATTATGAAAAAGTAAATTATAATAAAAAATTAAATTAGCAATTTTTAAACATATAATAGAAATTATTTACATACAAAATTACATTATAAATAATTTATAGAATATTTACATATTATGAAAAATAGGATTAATTATAATTATATTTACAAAAATTTAATTATATTAAATAAAATATATACATGATTAAAAAATGTGATTATACAATTATATTTACAAAAATTAGAAATTAAAATCACAAAATAAAATTAGGTTTTTTAATTGTTTAGAAAAAAATAAATTAGGGTTTGTAAAATATTAGGGTTTTTTTAGAAAAATATTTTAAGGTTTATAACTTAATATACAATATTATTTAAGTACATAATAATAAAAAAAAACTAATTTTAGAATTTTAGAAAACAATTTTTAGAATTTAGAAAATATAAGATATATATATATATATGATTATTCCTAATTAACATTAATATAATTAACAAAACAAATTAAACAAAATAAAAAAAAAAAATTGGAACTTACCTGGCTGGGGTTTGAACCCAGCACCTTTGGCTTGCCATCAGCAACACATACCACCAGGCTACCAGCGCCCGGGTGATAGAAGAGTGAGCCAAATTGCTTTTATGCCTTATCCTGAAAAATCACAAAAAAAGAAGAAAAACCAAAAGGCCTGGGGGATTCGAACCCAGGACCTTACCAACAAACACACAATCACGTTACCAATCCTGCTGGGTGAGCGCATCTGGCAATATAAGCAACACCAATCATTATATTTTAAGTCTAACAGTTAAAAGGAAACAAATAAGAAAAAACGCTGCAACCAGGATTCGAACCCCTGCCCTTTAACAACACACGCGCTGGCTTCACCACTGGGACAAGCTGTACGCTTGTGAAATAAAACAGAAATCAAATCATAATATTTTAAAACCACAATTCAAATCTGGAATTTCGCGCGCAGCTTCTTCTTCTTCTACCTTTTACCTGCGAAATCACCTGCAAAATTTCTTACACAATTTCCTGCGAATTTTTCAAAACATAAACCTACGAAATTGGGAATACCATCAAAACAGTGAAATTTCTCAAAATTAATTTGTGTATTATGATTCCCAGAGTTCACATGATTGTGCTGTGTTCTTAGAATTCATTTATTTTAGGTTTATCATGGAACCCTAAAAGCTTGGCCGAAACCCTAGCAATGGTGATTTCTCCATCTTGGACCTAAAATCAAATTAATTTATCCAGAAAGCATCCAAACATCATCATAAACACAAACCAACAGTTAGTTTTCATTAACAATGTGTAAATCATTCAAATCGAAAATTTTTAAAACATGAACAAAGTGCATTCGGTTTTCACGATTTAGGGCATGAATGAATGATGTTATGATCCAAAATCAATCACTGAACTTCAAGGAACAAATTGCAACCTTTGGTTTGTCTTGAAAAGGGCTATAAGTGCCAAACCGAATTGGAGTTTTTGCTTGAATTTTTGAAGTGTGAAACTTACTCTTGGAGGCTGCAAATTCGTGTCTTCATGCTTGTTATATGTTGTATATATATGACACAATGAAATTAGGTCAAGAGATTCCTCAAAACTTTGGATTTTTGGACCTTTTTAGATTGAAAAATATTTGATCTTAAAACTTGAATATCCTTGATCTAGCCTTGCTATTTTGGTATGATTCTCATTACTCTTGTATCAATCAAGTCTAAATATAATTTAAGACCTTCTAGAAACCAAATCAAATTGAATTTTCATTATTTTATATTTTATTTGAATTTAAAATGATTTTTAATGTAAAAAATCATAATAAATAAAAACAAAATGAATAAAATTATGAATAAATCAATTTAATTTCGTGCATGATGTTTTGATGTGGATTGGGTCATTATTTGGCAAGCCCATTTGGAAGAAATTGGTTTTAGACCTCCATTTTCTTCATAAACCAACCCAAAATTTCCCAACTTTGCAAGGGCACATATCCTTCAATTTTAATGCTATGAGGGTGTTCTTGGACATTTTAGAAAGCTTGAAGAGTCCTATAACCAACCCCACTGGTTTCATGTCCATATCATTTACCATTCTCAAGTTATGCCCTTTTGAAGTTGTTGACTTTTTGTTGACTTTCAAAAGGACCTATAATGTCTTAGCTCATACCTTCCAAATGAAGCATTTTTAGGCTTGGCTTGTGAGACACAAAGTTGTAGAGAATTCAATTTCCTTCAAAATGAGATTTGGATGGAGACTTGGTGATGAAGCATGTGAAAGTTATGGCTGGTCAAAGTTCAGTTGACTTTTACTGAGGAAACCCTAATTTAGAAACTCCTGATTCTTGATGATCTGAAATCTCCTTGATGAATCATGATCAACCCTTGATCAAATGATGAATTTTACTTCATATACTTGATGTTGGCAAAAAATCATGAAGTTTGACTTTGGTTTGACCACAGTTGACCTTAGTTTGACTTTTTAACTATTTTGACTGATTTTGACTTATCTGATCATCTGACTGAGCAAACCTTTGAGAAAAGTCTTGAAACTTGTCATGGGGGTTCTTACACACATATAAGATGTTATGAAGCTCACTTGAAGTCTTGGAAGTTCATTTAGTCTGATTAAAGTCAAAACCCTAGTTTTGGATGCACTGCTTAGGAGGTGCATTGTCTGAGGGAATTGTCAACTTTTCTGACCTATTGTGAACTTTGTGAACCTTGTGAACCATCATAAAATGTCTTGTGAACCTCATGGGAGGTCTTGTGAACCTTTTGATGATGATATGGACGAGTACCAACTAGTTAACAAAGAACATGGATGAGTGTCGACCCTGAGGGGATTTAAGTGGTGTATACGAGATACGGACGGGTATTTGTATGAGTAAAGAGGTATGAATGAGACACAGACGAGTACTCAACCTGCTAGGGAAAGCAAGACACGGACGGGTGCCAGAAAAAATGTATTATAGACAAGTATTTGATTTCCAGAGCGTTTAGGCAACTATGTTGGGGGAGTGACACGGACGGGTGTCAGGGAATTTGTATAGATATGTACACATATGTTGTGAGTGCAAAGGGGACGCTTTGGCTTTGGGGGTATGACACAGACGAGTGTCGAGAAGCATTTGTAATATATATGCATCTGTTTGTAGAGAATGCTCGGGCGACTTTATTGGGGAGTGGTGACACGGACGAGTGCCAAAAGGAGTGTGTATCTGTAAGGGAAATGCTTTGGCTCTCTGGTGGGGGTATGAGATATTATGTATCTTGTTGATGGATTACCAGTATTTACAAGTGTTCAGTTCGACACATGGCTTATGATTATGCAATATGTTTGATTTTTGCCGTAATGCTCCGTATTAGACGGAATGCTACGCTCTGTGGGATAAAATATGATGCGAATGCTATGATTATGCAAAGATACCGATCCGGGATTCGGATCCCGTTGCTAAGGAGATCTCCGGCTGATCTGCTTGAAGTGGATGTCCCAGCTGGGAATGAGATCATTGGTAGATCTGACACATATGACTCTGCATGGGGAAATAGATCGCTGATAGACCTATCTTGGTAATGAGGGACCCAGCTGGGGTTTGTAGAAGCTTTCGTCACTCTGTTGTGAGATCTTCAGGTATTGCTTTTCTGGATAGAGGTTGAAACTCTGTGGGGAGATGGTTCCCTGCCTAGCATTCGGCTGGGGAAGAAGAGAGATCACTGAAAGACCTTCCTAGAGATTTCTGTGGGGGATCCTGCTGAGGATGATACTTGACAAATCAGCTGGGGAATATGAACACCTTCTGGTTCTGCCTTTTGAAGGAAATGTTGGAGAAGTGATGCCCGACAACTCTGATGGGGAGAAAGCATCTCTGGTGCTGTTTGGAAGGTGCGCTGAGGAAACAATGATTTGGGCAGCCTACTGGGGAGAAACTTTCATGCCCCATGTTGTGCTTTGAATTACCTGCAATCCTGTAAAGACAAAGAAACACACAAGTTCCCCGAGGTATCCCTTACTGGATTCCATCATAGGAGTTCAGACGCCCCCGGGAGTAAGTATATTTCCTGCAAGCATGTAGATTAGGAAATACGCATATGTATTTATGCGATCAACAAATTAATGACATCGGACATTTTCGCAAATAAAAGAGTACGAGACGACGTGTGACTGAAAATCTGATTTTATTAATTTGTGTGCCCCGAATTGGCAAGATACAGTCAGAGAAACAGATCCCCTAAAATGAGGAGATCGTTACAAATTGAAAGACAAAAAGGTGCTGGCAATGTTGATGACGCTTCAAGGAGTTCCCCTTTTGCTATGACTCGTATGACATTTGACGTTCTTCTCGTTTTGCTTTCTGAAGAAGGCTGATTCTGACCGATGTTCGAACCTTTCGGACCTTGCCAGGTTGTAAGTGATACAGATGAATTCAGAATGCAGTTGTTCGCTTATTCCCTTATTTTGCGTGGATCGCCCTTTCGGGTTTTCAATCCACCGGGATACCCATTTTTGCATGAGTTGTCCGATGCGGCTTTTCAACTCAGCGGGTGTACGCATTTTTTATTTATTTTCCCTTATTTTTGCCCGAGTCGTTTATTCTGTTTTTGACTCGCCGTGATGCCCTATTTTTGCCTGGACTTACATTCTGTTTTTATGTCCAGCGGGTCATTTTATGCGAAGTATTTTTTAACTGCATCTGAATTCACAGGGGACAGGAAGTCTTCACCATCCATAGTACTGAGCATCAGTGCTCCACCAGAGAAAACTTTCTTTACTACGAATGGTCCTTCATAATTCGGAGTCCACTTGCCCCTGTGGTTTGTGTGAGGAGGAAGGAGTCTTTTCAACACAAGATCTCCTACTTGGTACTCTCGAAGCCTGACTTTCTGATCGAAGGCTCTCTTCATTCTTTTCTGATACAGCTGCCCATGACAAATTGCAGCTAATCTCTTCTCTTCAATCAGACTCAGTTGTTCGTATCGGGATCGGACCCACTCTGCCTCATTCAGTTTAACATCCATCAATACCCGCAGAGAGGGTAGTTCAACTTCAACAGGTAAGACTGCTTCCATACCATACACAAGCTGGTACGGTGTTGCCCCAGTGCATGTTCTGATTGACGTACGGATCCCATGCAAGGCAAATGGTAGCATTTCATGCCAGTCTTTGTATGTAACTACCATCTTCTGCACAATCTTCTTGATATTCTTATTAGCTGCTTCAACAGCGCCATTCATCTTTGGCCTGTAAGGGGAAGAATTGTGGTGTTGGATCTTGAAGTCCCGACACAGTTCTGCCATCATTTTGTTGTTTAAATTGGAACCATTATCAGTGATGATTCGCTCGGGCACTCCATACCGACAGATGATGTCTCTCTTCAGAAATCGGGCTACCATTTGCCTTGTAACATTTGCATAAGAAGCCGCTTCAACCCACTTGGTAAAATAGTCAATAGCAACAAGAATGAATCTGTGGCCGTTTGAAGCAGTCGGTTCAATCTTGCCAATCATATCAATGCCCCACATGGCAAAGGGCCAGGGTGAAGACATCACATTCAAAGGATTCGGAGGGACATGCACTTTATCCGCATAAATCTGGCATTTATGGCATTTCCTAGCGTAAGCACAACAGTCTGCATCCATTGTGATCCAGTAGTAGCCTGATCTTAACAACGTTTTAGCCATTGCATGCCCTGCAGCATGGGTACCAAAAGATCCCTCGTGCACCTCGTGCATCAGCAAGTCTGCCTCTGTCTTATTAACACATTTGAGAATAGCCTGATCTTAGCAATTTTTTAGCCATTGCATGCCCTCCCGCATGGGTACCAAAAGATCCTTCGTGCACTTCGTGCATTAACAAGTCTGCTTTTGTCCTATCAACACATCTGAGGAGTACCATATCAAAGTTTCTCTTGTACAGGGAACCGTCAGTATTCAGGAAGAAACTACCAGCTAGCCTTCTTAATGTCTTCTTATCATTGGATGATGCCCCAGGTGGGTATGTTTGATCCTCCAAGAAGCACTTAATGTCGTGGAACCAAGGCTTATCATCTTTAACAACATTTGCTGCAAATACATATGCTGGTCTGTCAAGTCTGGATACTGCAATTTGAGGCACAAAGTTGGCAGCTTGAACTTTGATCATGGAGGAAATGGTAGCCAGAGCATCTGCAAACTGATTCTCATCTCGAGGGATATACTCAAGCTTGACTGTTGTGGAGAAAGTCAACAACCTCCTTGTATAATCCCGGTAAGGTATCAGATGATCTTGGTGGGTGTACCATTTGCCGTTGGTTTGATTGATTACCAGAGCTGAATCTCCGAACACAGTCAAAGTCTTGATCCTGAGGTCAATGGCTTCCTCAAGACCCATAATGCAAGCTTCGTATTCAGCTTCGTTGTTAGTGCAGTTGAAGGTAAGTTTTGCCGAGAAAGGCATGTGAACTCCTTTGGGTGTAATGAGTACTGCACCAACACCACGACCATTCATATTAACAGCCCCATCAAACATCATAGTCCATTCTTCTTCTGGGTCAGGCCCTTCAGTGTGAACAGGCTCTTCATGATCTTTCGCTTTTATGAACATGATGTCTTCATCAGGGAAGTCAAATCTCATAGGCTGGTAATAATCAATAGGTTGCTCAGCAAGATAATCAGACAATACACTGCCTTTGATGGCCTTTTGGGATGTGTATTGAATATCGTATTCTGTGAGGATCATTTTCCATCTTGCAACCCGTCCGGTAAGAGCTGGCTTCTCAAAAATGTACTTAACTGGGTCCATCTTGGAGATCAATAAAGTAGTGTGGGTCAACATATACTGCCTTAGTCGGCGAGCAGCCCACGCTAAAGCACAAGAATTTTTCTCGAGCAGTGAATAACGTTGTTCACAGTCGGTAAAATTTTTGCTTAGGTAGTATATTGCATACTCTTTTCGACCAGACTCGTCATGTTGGCCCAGCACACACCCCATTGACTCTTCTAATACTGTCAAGTACATGATTAGAGGTCTTCCTTCAACTGGAGGCATAAGGATCGGAGGCTCTTGTAAGTATTCCTTGATTTTGTCAAAAGCCCTCTGGCAGTCTTCGTTCCACCTGACCGTTTGTTCTTTCCTTAACAGCTTGAACAAAGGCTCACAGGTTGCTGTAAGGTGAGATATGAACCACGAAATGTAGTTCAATCTGCCTAAGAAACCCCGAACTTCTTTTTCTGATTTTTGTGCAGACATTTCTTGAATGGCTTTGACTTTATCAGGGTCAACTTCAATCCCTTTCTCACTTACAATAAATCCCAGCAGTTTACCGGACCGCACCCCGAATGTGCATTTGTTGGGGTTCAATTTCAGTTGGTATTTCCTCAGACGCTTGAATAACTTCAACAGATTCACCAGGTGGTCTTCTTCTGTGAGGGACTTGGCAATCATGTCATCCACATAACATTCAATTTCTTTATGGATCATGTCATGGAATAATGTTACCATAGCCCTTTGATAAGTTGCACCAGCATTCTTCAGTCCGAATGGCATCACCTTGTAACAGAATGTGCCCCAGGGTGTGATGAAAGTTGTCTTCTCCATGTCTTCAGGTGACATTTTGATTTGATTGTATCCTGAAAATCCATCCATGAAGGAGAACACCGAGAACTGAGCCATATTATCCACCAATACATCAATGTGAGGTAAAGGGAAGTCATCTTTCGGGCTGGCTCTGTTCAGGTCCCGGTAATCCACACACATCCTCACCTTGCCGTCCTTCTTAGGCACAGGTACAATATTAGCAACCCATGGTGGATAGCTAGTCACTGCAAGGAAACCGGCGTCCCACTGCTTTTGTACCTCTTCTTTGATCTTCATCGCCATATCCGGGCGAGTACGACACAACTTCTGTTTTATCGGCGGGCAGTCTTCTTTTAAGGGCAGCTTGTGCATGACAATATCGGTGTCCAACCCCACATACTCCCGAAGCATGTCAATCAGTTGCTCTTTCACTGAATCTTGTAAGCAGGCCCCGATCTTAACTTCTTTCACATCTTCTCCTGTACCAAGATTAACCGTTTCGATCTCCTCCTGATGAGGAGTGATAACCTTCTCCTCTTGCCTTAACAACCTGGATAGATCTTCAGGAAGCTCATAATCTTCTTCAACCCCTTCATCAGCTTGATTGATTGGATTGTCAAAGTCATACGAAGTCATAGCAGTGTTATTGTCGGTGCAGTCTGGAAGGCACTTTCTGCAAGGGTTTAGATTGTTTATTTTAGTGATCGATTTTTATCTTGTTTAGAAAAAGTGAAATGAAGTTACCATTTTGGAAAACATTGCCATTTTATTTTTGTACAAAAAGAAAAATGAAAAACAGTGAGCGGAAAAGGAAAAGACTCATTTGCAAAAGATGTCCGATATTCATTGATTGATCTATTTGCACAAAATTACAAGATGGCCCGATTACAAAATGAGTCTTGACATCTTGGGCAAGATGCAAGACTTGATGCATGCTTAAAAATACAGGAAATAATAATTACTCTGCAGGAGTAACCCTTATAATTTCCTGGGAAGACCAGTTAAGGACTTGGCTCCCCGGGATCCTTGGACGTATCCAGCTCTCCAGGTTGCGGTCGCTTTCCTCTTCGTCTTCCAAATTGTTCACAGCATCCGGGGTGAGCATTCCCCCGCTGACAAAATTGGGCTCCCTTGCAGCCTCTGATTGATCTTGTTGAGTTGGTCTGTAACCCAACCCAAATCTCTCTTCTTTCTTCTCCATGGGCAGCAGCTTGCCCCAGCCTTGGGCAGTACCCTCTTCAATAACCTTCTTGGCTTGCTAATAAGACGTCATGGAAGTTCCCAGTACAGCAGATGCTTCATTAATGTTCAGGGCCTCAAATCCCTGGCTCATAGTTTCATGGATTTCTCCATCCATCTCTATGTACTTATACGTAGCCAGATGGCTAACAAAGATGTCTTCTTCCCCACAGATGGTGATGATCTGGCCTTCCCACTCGAATTTCAGCTTCTGGTGAAGGGTAGACGTAACAGCGCCAGCGGCATGGATCCAGGGTCTACCCAACAAACAGCTGTAGGCCGGCTGAATGTCCATCACATAGAAGGTAATTTTAAAAGTCTGCGGGTCAATCATCACAGGTAGATCAATCTCCCCAAGCACTGACCTTTTAGAGCCATCAAATGCTCTCACCACCAAATTACTCGGACGCAGTGCCAAGCCATCATACTCCAGCTTCACTAAGGCTTTCTTTGGTAGAACATTGAGTGATGACCCAGTGTCCACCAGTACATGAGATAGAACGGAACCCTTGCACTCTAGGGTGATATGTAAAGCCTTGTTGTGGTTACGTCCCTCAGTTGTTAAGTCAGCATTGGTAAAACCTAGTCCATGACTGGTGTTGACATTTGCTACCACAGTTTCTAGCTGATTAACGGTGATCTCCTCTGGTACGTATGATGCGTGCAGGACTTTCAGTAATGCATTCCTGTGAGCTTCAAAACACATCAACAGGGATAATATGGAGATTTTTGAGGGAGTTTGGTGAAGCTGATCCACCACCTTGTAATCACTTCTCTTTATGATTCTCATAAACTCGTCTACATCTTGTTCAAAAGATGTCTTCTGAGTTTCTTTGACAGCCGGCTCCTCAGACACCACACTCTTTCCTTTTGCTTTGGCAGCAGCTTCTGCTTCGACATTAGGTCTTTGAGTTTGTGAGGCAAAAAGGCGTTCGCTTCTGGTGAAGCCTCCGCCTCCCCCAACATTATCAATTTGTGGAGAAGAGGTTGAGGAATCCAAAGTGATTTTCTCCCCATTGCAGTAGAGATCAGAGCCATAATGCCAAGGTATGGCATTACTGCTTTCATATGGAACAGGTCCAGGTACCGTGATAGTAACCGGACTGACTACAGCAGAGGAGGGTACTGAAATGGTGTGCGCATCGTAGTAAATGGTGACTGGTGACCTGGCAGGAGGTGCCACTGTTTGTTGCTGAAAATTGCTATTTGGAGGGACATTTGATGGATCATAGTAGATGGTGACTGCTGAGATATCTTCATTAAGTCTTGCTGGTGTTGTAGAAGATTCGGCTGAATAAATGGATGCTGATGTTGTAGAAGAAAGGGTTGTTGACATTTGATTTGTTGAAGTGATGGACGGAGCCATTGTTGATGATATTGATGAGTCGGTAGGAATGATTGTTGCTGCTGTTGTAGGAGAATCAAGAATTGTTGTCAAAGGAATTGCTGGATTTGTAGGCGCCGTTGTTGAGATCTGAAGGATTCCATCCTTGATAAGGCCATATATGCCGCTTCTCAAATTATCACACCCGTTGACTGCAATGTTGCAATACCCACAACCGAGCTCGCACCCGGGAAACACTTGGCACTCTAGAAGCTGAGCTTTAATTTCGACCAGAGGTATCCGAATTTGTGCAACACTGGTGATCAAGGTAGATGGTCTGTCTTCTTCAATGGCATTAATCCTTGGCCCGCCATGATGAGGCATAGGATTCTTGTTGACATTTGGAGGGGGTGCAAAGTTGAGGGCTTTAGAATCCACCAGATCTTGGACTTTCATTTGCAAGGCCCTGCATTTTTCCGTATTATGGCCAGGTGCATTGGAGTGGAAAGCACATCTGGCGTTGACATCATAATTCCTTGGGAGATTGGAGGGATCTGGTGGTGCCAATGTCCTTAACTCAACCAAGTTGAGCTTCAGGAGTTGTGGCAATAAGGCAGCATAAGGCATAGGGAAAGGATCAATCACCCTATTTGCCTGTGATGGTCTTTGCTGAAAGGGTCTTTGCTGTTGATTGCTGTTGTTGTTGTAGGTTCTCTGTGGTGGATACTGGACTTGCTGTTGATAATGTGGTTGTTGTGGTTGATATGCTGGTTGCTGAGGAATCGGAGTTGGAATAGTGACAGCTGCTATTGATTTGTGGACATACTGAGGTTTGCCCCTGTTGTCATGAATGGCATTTGTCTCACCGGTTCTTCGAGGTCCCACAAAAGGCTTCCTGGGATTACTGGATGAACTTGCACCATTATCAGAAATCTTGCCCATTTTTAATAGACTCTCAATTCTTTCACCGGCTATAACTACGTCAGTAAAACTGGTAGAAGAAAAGGCAGCCAATCTATCAATATATGTTCCTTGCAAAGTATTCATGAACATGTCGGCCATTTCTCTTTCCGACATGGGTGGTTGGACAGCAGCAGTAAGCTGTCTCCACCTTTGGGCATATTCCCTGAAGCTTTCTCTGGAGGACTGAGACATTCCCATCAGAAGGGTTCTGTTAGGAGCCATGTCCAGATTATATTGGTACTGCCTGATGAAAGCTTCAGCTAAGTCCTTCCAACATCTGATAGTAGCTCTGGTCAAGTGTGAATACCACTCTCTTGAAGCCCCAGTTAAACTGTCTTCAAAATAAAACATCCACAGCTTCTCATCCATAGTATATGCTTTGAGTCTTCCCAGAAAAGACTGCAGGTGAGTTCGTGGACAAGAGGTTCCATTGTATTTCTCAAAGCACGGGGGTTTGAATTTGTGGGGAATTCTCACCCCATCCACTAACCCCATATCCATTACATCGAAACCTAAGGAATTTTGAGACTCCAGAGATCTCAATTTCTCAGCAATTTCATCAAACCTCCTATCATAGACTTCATCCCCAGCTCCCATTACAGTAAACTACTCCTCTTGAGGATCTTCTTGCAAGATCCTGCCTGCAGCAGTGTTTCCTTGTACATTTCTTGGGATGTTGACTTCCGGATCTAGATGAGGTCCAAATACTGGTGGGTTAACATGAGGCTGACCTCCCTCATTATTACTAGTTCCTCCACTTCCAGGATGAGGTTCCTCGGGGTTTTGCCTTTCTACCAATGCCCTTAACCTCTCTTGACTTTGGGCCAAGTTAGTCATCACAGTCATGAATTGAGCCATTTGGTTCCTCATCTCCACTCTTTCATTAGCCATCTGTGTTCTGACCTCTGTCAGGTCTTGCTGTACTTGATCCATTTGGATACCAAGAAGGTTGTTGCGAGTAGGATACCGGTGCGTACGGTTGAGAGGGAAATACCCGGCGGCGAGCAATATTTCCTGAACCACAACAGAGTTAGAAACAAACAAACTAATAACAAAAACCTACAAAACAAAACAAAAGTTAGTATGCAATGCAGTATGCTTATTTGTTTTCCAAGGTATCCGGCTTGGTTCTTGGTTTTGACCTTTCCAGACCTCGAGGAAGATGCTTTGATGTTGTTGAGAAAAAGAAACCCCACAATGGAAACAAACTAAAATATATTACAAATACTGAACAATACATAGTTTGTTTTACAACATAAGCCCCTGAAGGGTCAAAATACAACAAAAGAAAAGTACATCAAATGAAAACAACAATAATCAAAAGGTCAGACATCTAGTCCAAACTCATCCTCCTTAACCTCCTTCAGAAGTGCCTCGGTCACTGGACCAGCTGGATGCTCTGTGATGTTTCTGATGAGGAGGTTTTTGGTGGCAATGGCAGTGGTTAGCTTCTTGTGTCTGTCCTGGTCCTTTGACCTCTTCAAACCAGCCCTGAGCTTCAACTCTGAAATCTCCTTCTGGGCTGCCAACAAAGCTTCCTGCTGCTTCTTTTCATTGGCCTCTAACTGTTCAATCCTGGCCTGAGTTTTCTGATCTTCTTGTGTCCGGGCTTCAGTGATCCTGACCCACCTAGCCTGACTTTCCTGCAGATAGAGATCAGTCCTAGCCTTCTGAAGCTTGGCCTCTTTACAGGCATTCTTCAATATTTGCTTCCCAGCTCTTGCTTTCTTGATGTAGTCCTCTGTTTTCTCAATCTTGGCCAGATGCTCCACCTTAAGCTTCTCCAACCTCTCAATGTACAGACGACCATCACTCCTTTCCCAAAGGGTATTCTTCAAAGCTTGAGACAGATTCTCATTCCTTTCCTTCAGCTTCTCAAATTCTTCCAGGCTGACAGTGGCTGCTGGCTGTGCTGTAGATGGCCCAGGTATATCTTCAATGGTGAAGGGCATTCCAGTAATCTGAGCTCTAGCATGAGACCAGTCATAGTACTGAGCTGAAGCAACATTATTGCACCTTCCAAGAATAGCCATCCCTTTTGTCTGGATGTTGTCCCAAGCCCAGGATGCTTGTCTGACAGCAGCTAGATTAGGCTTTATCTCACAATACAGGGTCTCAGCTAAAATCTTGCATTCTAGGAGGGTGAACCAAAGCATAGCCTAGTTGTCTTTTAAACAGCAAAGGATTGTAGTTGATTCAATCCTTTACTCCTATCAGAGGTACATTTGGGTATTGCCCACAGCTGGTGATTATGTCTTTGCCTTTGGTGCTCTGGGTGCACCATCTGATATCATCTGAAGACAAAGAAATAAGTCTCTTAGCCCAATTCTTCTGTTGGTGAGGATTCAGGAAGGCATCTGTGTTAGGTAGGTGTTTGAGCAGCCAGGTGTGAAACAAAGGAGCACAGCATCTCACTAACTTCCCCCTTTGTTTCTCATTCCTCTGATGAATGGAGTAATAGAAGTCTCCCAGCAATGTGGGTACTGGGTTTCTCAGAAGGAAAAGATGAATGGCATTCTTGCTGATAAATTTGGGCTCATTTGCAAACAGTATAATCCCATATATGCTGAGAGCTAGCAATGCACAAACTGCCCTCCATTCTCCCAAAGAGGCCTTCAGGATGGCCTGAGAAATCAAGAATTCTAAGTGTAAACCAGGGATCCCAGCCTTTGTTGTCATACTCTGCTCAATCAAAGTAGGCTCCAGGTATAGTGCTTTTGCCACTTCTCCATTGCTGGGAGAAGTCATCTCTGGGTTGAAGGGGACACCACCCCTGACAGGTACTCCAATCAATGATGAAAACTCCTCCAAAAGAGGTCCTAGCTGAAAGTCTTGGAATGTGAAGCATCTCAAAGGAGGGTCATAAAACTGTAGGCAAGTGTGGATCATGCTCCTATGAGAAGAATCCAGGTCCATAACCATGTCAATTATACCTCCATAATGCTCTCTGAATAATGGGATGTGGTCTGGAGTGATAAGTGACTGGACCTGCCTGATACCAGTCAACACAGGCTCAAAGAAATGGTATGAAATGTTGCTTTTCCTGGGATGAGCCATGACTTCTGATGAAGAACTGAAGATAAGTGCTGATGAAGATCAAGACTGGTACTGGAGATGGGCCACTGATAGGCTGATAATGATGAAGATAACTAAAGCAAACAACTGATGAAGATAGCTGAAGCAGATAGCTAATGAAACAGAGGTCTATGCAGATGAAGGGGTCAAAACCAAGCCAGATATAATGTGGATACCCTGAAAAACAAATAAACAAATGTTAAATGATGCAATGATGATGTATGCAAATGATATGCAAGGGTTCGTGATCAAGCTGGATCTGATTATCTGTCTTGATATAAAGTCCATGTATGTTCAAGAAGTACAGATGGAGGTTCAGAAATCCAGTAACTAGGGTAGGGGACTCAAATAAAGAGTCACATGTCCAGGGTTAAATCACAAGAATTGTCCAAAATGAGGTACTCTTAAACCAAATAGTAACAGGGTATGATGTGGCCATTGGTACCTGCAAACCTGTAAACAGCCCAACCCCCTCACAGGTGGTGTTCTAAAACAAGGATCCTTAGACTTGGATCAGTTATGAGAAGTGTAAACACTTCTAACCCGGAGGTACAGTGTTTACAATAACCATAAAAGATCCTCCTCTAATTCACCTCAGTTTCTAAAGGTCATAATAAAGGTCATCCGGACTTAGCCGGCTTCCCAGATAGCCCTAGTACTACAGGAAATCTGTAGCACAGAGTTCTCAAGAAGAAACCCATATCTGAACCGTGTTTCATATTCCCGCACCAGACCGAAATGGAATGGGAAAGAATATGAACCACTCTAGCCTAGGTGTCACTCAGGTCCCAGGTATAGGACCTTAATCTCTCAATGGAACCCCACCCACCAAAACAGAAGAACAGATCCAGCAAAAATGGCAGTATGACAGTATGATGTATATAAAATTGTAAAGAAAGCAATAAACAAGACTGTACATAAAGCAATAAATACATAAACACACATAGCACATAACACCCCAGTAAACACAAATCAAACAAGCGCTAGGAGGAACCCACAGAAAGAACCAGAAGCCCTGGTTACAATATAAGGGTCCCCAGCAGAGTCGTCAAGCTGTCGTTCCTACCTGATGACACACAGGGCCAAAAGGGGTACATACGCGAACGGTCGGCGAAATGGGGGAGCACACACAGGGGTGAACTCAGAAGACAAGAGTCGCCAGCTAGGCATTTTTATCCCGAAGGAAAGGTAATGCTGCATAAACCTAAGAAAAGATGGATAAGACGGCAGCGAACCAGAGAGACTGAGAAAGGGGGTTGGTTACAACCTGGGAAGGTATTAGCACCCAGATTGTCCGCCGTACTCGACGGGATCCACGCTTAAAAGATTTGTGTTTTAAAAGGGGTAGTGTCTGTGTAATTTGTGTATCAAAGCTGGAAAGAATGCAAGTGTCAGTGTAAAAGCAGTGTGAAATGTATAAGAGAAGTGTCAGTGCAAAGGACAAGAGTGAAATGCTCAAGATTATGAGGCTAAAAGAATAATGCTGGAAAGAGGGGAATATACAGAGACTTTTGTTAGATAACTATTAAGTTATGCCTACGTATCCTCTCGTGCAATGAGGAAGTCAGAACACCGTAGTTCGACTCAAAGAGACTGAAAGATGAATTGACTTGTGAACTGCTTATTTGTCTATGCTCAAGTGTATGACCTGTCTGGCTCAGGTGCTAACTGTCTTGCATTAGACGGAAGAAGCAAATTATCGTTTGCGAGTGAATGAGATAAGAAAAGAATCCCGGAGGAGACGATTATTATTTGTTTTTTTGAGTTTTCAGTCTTTTATTGCTTTTTTGGAGTTGGTCATAGGAAAATGAGCTTAAGCCTAAACCAATGGGTTAGTAAACTCATCACATCCTCCCTCTGATTAGGGGTAATGAGAATACCTTAAGTATGAAGTAAACACCTCACACTTAATCACCATGATGTAGGATTAAGATCATTAACCTACTTGTGATTATTTAGATGTTTTTTATAGTTTTTGTTTAGTGTTAAGTAATGAGTTTAAGCCATAATCAGGGATTTAATGGACTCATTACACCATCCTAATAGAAGGATAATAGATGAGAACATTTAAGCTGAGGAAGGCTCCTCAGCTTAATCCATGATTAGGGATTAACCTCATGACAAAACAAAACCTTTATTAAAGTGAATTTTATTTAATGGTAAGATTAAGAAGTGAGTTTTATGGTTTGTAAGACAACTTGAGGGGGACTTGTCCATTAACACTAGGGTTAGTCCTTCTTAACCAATTAAGGAAGAATTAGAACCCTAATGCAAGGCCCAAGTTACAAGCTTGATGTCTTGATGATTATTATGTGAATTTATTAAAGGAGTTAAACACATTAAGGGTTTAACACTTAGGATTAAATTTATACACTCCATCCTAATAGAAGGATGCAGGCATAAGCTTAATCACAAAGCCTTAAAACCTTTAGGGTTTAGTCCTTGATTAAGAGATGAGAAGAGAAGACTCAAAGATGACACAAAGGTAAAAGCTAAATGGGGGACTAATAAAACCCTAATTATTATCATGCTTGGTTATCCCTAGGGTTAATGAGGTTTGCAAGAAGATCTTCAGAGAAACCACCAGGAAGGAAGCAAATGAAAGGAGCAAGGAGCAAGGAGAAGAAAAACAACTTGCTTCACTTAAGAAGACAAGTTGCTTGAAGAAAGAAAGTAAGATGAACATGAATGAGCAAACTCAATCCAATAAACAAGATAAAATGTAGCAAAGATGCAAGATAGATGAGAAGAGATTGTGAGAAGTGAAGGCAAATTCACTTCTCAAAACAACTTACCACCTGAAAAGTTAGCCAAAAGAAATGAAATGCAATGCAAATGAGATGAAATGTCATGATGCAAACCAAAGTCAGAAGCATAAACATGATGTAAATGATGCTAAGACATGACACAAACACATGACAAGAGATGAGAGTGATCAAACAATCATAAGGATGCAAATGAGGCATGCTTTGAACCATGTATGTTCATGAAAAGTTATGAAATGCAATGGACATATAACATGGAAAATGAAAGATGCAATGATCAAACATGATTCTAATATGTCGTAAGATGTATTATGAATCATATGGATGTACAAAATGTCATGGAAAGTCATTGAATGCAAGCAAATGAGAGATGGATGCAAAGGAAAGCACAAATTAGGGTTTACATACAACATGCATCACAAAATCCAAAACCAGAAGCAAATGATAAGATAAAAAATTGAAAATGGGATCAAAGGTACCCTAGACCTATACAAGCTCACTTCCCAAAGGAGGGGATCCAACTCTTAACCTAATGGGAGTTATGAATTTCCTAAGTTGGCTAGGGTTTTGGGGTGCCTCACAAAGAAAAATACCAAACAAAATGAAAATGAAAGATCAATTCAAACCAATTTTATCCTATAAACTACATGCTATGGAGGATGCAATGCAAGAAGAACCATCATCAAACTCTCAAAGGTTAGGCAGAATGGATTTTTCAAAGTTTGCACAAAAATATTGCCTTAAAATGAATTTAATTCCAAAGAAAATGATCAAAATGCATCAAGAACCAAAAATAAATTTGTTTTGAGAGTTGGACAATGTATCTAAATGTTTTTAAATGCAATGTGAATTTTTTGGTGATTTTTAAATACCTAAATGCATTTTTAATTAATTAATTTCCATTAACTAATTAAAAATAAACATTTAAATGATTTAAAAATGATTTTTAATGCAAAAAATAAAAATAAAAATATTTTTGGGTTCTGAAAATTAATAAAAGATTTGATAAAAATTTTCAGAATTTTTAAATGTATTTTGCTATTTTAAATAATTCGTACAAATTAAATGAAAAGAAAATGAAATAAAAATTAAAATATGAGAAGTATGCACATCCACTGGCTGATATTCAAATGGAAAAGGAGGGAATTGACCCGCGCGCATCTGGACGGCCCACGTTTAAACTAGATGGATTAAATTAAATCTGATTAATTAATTTAATTAAATGGGATTAGGGTTTAATGAAATGATCCAGGCCATTCATATGCGCGGGAGTCAACAAAAGTCAGCCAGATCTATGGTCCAAATTCAAACTTTGCCCTAAACGTGATTAATGCCCTAATGACATTCAGGTGGCCGGAAATGACCTCCGGTCATCTTCTCCTGCCACACCTCCCCTGAGAATTTCCCAAATCACTCCCCAGGCCATTTCTGGAGCTCTAAAGCTCCAGATCACTTCCTCTCACCTCCTTAAACTCAAACCTGACCTCAAAAACAATTTATTTCTAAGCATGAACCAGATTCGAAGCAAGATACAAAAATGGCAGAAATTTCAGACAAGCCATACACACTCATTTCTCAACCATTTTCGAAAATTTAAAGTTCAGTGTGACCAGGAAAGCAAGCTTAATCATTTATAAACTTAAAACAAGAGTTCTGGAAAAATGTTTTCACATGGCTACTTGAGATGGAGCTTTCAATCCAGGAGCTTTTTGACTGCTTCCTTGCTTCAAAATGAATCCAATGAACCTCCTGAGGAGTTTGCAAAGCTTGTATGGAGTTTATTTTGGCTGGTTTGTGAGATTGATGAAGTTCTGTTCAGTGAGGGAGGGAAATCGTGTTTGAGTTTCAGGGACTTTTAAGGCAAGGTGAAGGGTGGTTTATGCTCTATGAAGCTTTTCTGAATGAATGGTGAAGTTAGTTTTGAGGTTTGATGATTGTGTGATGAGGTTCGAAGGAAAGTGCATAAGAGGAGAGTTTTGTGAACTATGGCTTATTAGAGAGATCAGGCTGTGTTGTGCTATGTGTTGAGTCTCATTTTGTCCATGTATCACACTGTGATAGGTCTGTGGAGTTGGTGTGGCCTAGCTTGATTGGTATGGGCCATTTTGCATAAAGTCAACTTTTTGTGTAAGAGAGGTATGGTTCAATGGCAGGCCAAGGACAAAGGGGTGTCCTGAGCAGCAAGGATTGAGGAGAGCCATAGAATCAGTCTTGAGGCCAATTAGCAAGTGGATTAGGGTTTGTGTGAGGTTTTGCAACTTTGCAAAGTCTTGGCCCTTTTGTAATTACTTGAAGCATAAGTCATGAAAATGGGAGGTTCTTTGGTGCAATCTGATTTTTAGGTCATGGTTCATGTTTGTGTGATGCAGAGAAGTCAATTTGACGTCACATTTTGCCTTGGCATAAGGTTTTGCAACTTTGCCTCTTTGGTGTAAAACTTGAAATTATGTGATTTTGTCCAACTTTGGCAAGCCATAACTTTTGATCCATAATGAATTAGGATACGTTCTTGTACTTTTTGAAAAGGGAATGATCCATTCTACAACTTTCATGACCAAAGTTTTCTCATTTGAAGCATTTTTGAATCAATTTGATGAGGTTGAAAAACTTTCCCAAAATGGCAAGTTTACATTACAAGTCACTTTCCCAAAAAGGCAATTTTGCAAATGACTTGAAATTCTTCAATTTTGTGAACTTCTAACATCTTCTATGATCAAATAAAGATCATACACATTCAAAATGATGGAGAATGCCCTTTGGTTGGGTCATTGGGGGCCTCAGATGCCCTGATTTTGCACTGACTTGCTCAAGAAGTCAACTCTTGATCAGATGCCTTCCCCATGGAATTTCTTCATGAAAATTGATATGCATGATCCCTATACCCTATAGAGACCAATAGAAACAATAATGACCAAAAAATTTGGAGTTATGGCCTTTGAAACCAAAACCCTAATTCTAGGTCATTTGTGCAGTTAAACCTGGCTCTGCTTCCATGCCTTTCTCAGTTCTTGTGATTCTTTGACTTCCTTGACTTTGTGAGGATATGATATGATGCTAGAACATACATGGACCCTCTTGAGATGATTGAAGACCTTTGGAGTGGCTCAAATAGCTCTGGGATGGCTCAGATCACAAACCCTAGATGCAGATGACTTTGAATCAATGCAGTGAAGCAAAAATGTGGTATGAGATGCTATGATTGAACTTATGCACATGAAAAGATCACAAGCCATGGTGTGAATGGGTGAGGGCAAATTTGGGGTGTTTACATTGCCTTGGACCAAGAGGAAACAAACCAATTGTTAGATTTTTTACGAAGGTACCCCTCAGCCTTAGGATATAAGATCTCAGATCTAAAAGGAATAAGCCCATCCGTATGCATGCATCAGATTTTGCTTAAGAAGATTCAAAACCCTCTAGAGAGCACCAACGAAGAATTAATCCTATGATGAGTGAAGTAGTTAAGACTGAAGTTCTTAAGTTACTAGAGGTAGGTATAATATATCAAATCTCGGACAATAAATGGGTGAGTCTTGTGCATGTAGTACCTAAAAAGGAAGGCATCACAGTCGTGCAAAACGAGAAGGGCAAACCTGTAGCAAAAAGAACTAATGGAGGTTGGTGTGTGTGCATAGACTATAGAATATTAAATAAAGCAACTAGGAAGGACCATTTCCCATTACCATTCATAGACCAAATGTTAGAGTGCCTAGCCAGACACTCTTACTTTTGTTACCTAGATGGATATTCAGGATTCTTCCAAATACCTATTCACCCCGAAGATCAAGAAAAACTACCTTAGATGCCCTGTTGGAACTTTTGCCTATAGAAGAATTCCTTTTGGACTCTGTAATGTCCCTGCCACTTTCCAACGCTGCATGATGTCTATCTTTGCAGACTATTTAGATGGAATCATGGAAGTGTTTATGGACGATTTCTCAGTTTGTGGATCTGATTTCAAAAATTGTCTTATCAACCTTGAGAAAATCCTGGAAAGATGTGTGGAGGTAAACCTTGTGCTAAATTGGGAAATATGTCATTTCATGGTCACCGAAGGGATTGTTTTAGGACATATAGTTTCAAAAAAGGGTATAGAGGTAGACAAAGCTAAAATAGAAATCATAGAGAATCTAAAACCGCCCAAGACTATCAGGGAGATAAGAAGTTTTCTTAGACATGCCAGATTTTACCGATGTTTTATCAAGGACTTCTCCAAAATAATAAAGCCCTTAACTGGTCTTTTAATGAAAGATGCTGAATTCATCTTCGATGAAAAATGTACTGAAGCATTTAATCTATTAAGGCAAGCTCTGATTTCAGCTCCTATAATGAAACCCCCTGATTGGTCAGAACCGTTTGAGATAATGTGTAACGCTAGTGACTATGCTGTTGGAGCCATTCTAGGTCAGAGAAAAGATAAAAAGTTACACGTAATTTATTATGCCAGTAGAACCCTAGACACTGCACAGCTCAACTACGCAACAACCGAAAAAGAGCTCCTACCTGTAGTTTTTGCCATAGACAAATTTAGATCTTATCTAGTAGGAGCCAAAATTATAGTTTACACCGACCATGCTGCCATTCGTTACTTACTAAGTAAAAAGGATGTCAAACCTAGGTTACTTCGATGGATTCTATTACTGCAAGAGTTTGATTTAGATATTCGTGATAAGAAAGGCATAGATAATGTAGTAGCTGATCACCTTTCTAGGCTAGAATACCTGAAACCTGACTCAGTACCCATAAATGACGATTTTGCCTATGATAGACTGATAGCCCAACTAGAAACTATTGAAGATAATAACCCAGACCCACATGAGCATTCTCATAAATCCTTAGCTATAAGTAATGTACCTTGGTATGCAAACTTTGTTAATTACCTAGCCGCTGACATCATACCCCCCCGATCTTAATTACCACCGGAAGAATAAGTTCTACAGTGATGTGAGAAACTTCTATTGGGACGAACCATTTCTTTTCAAGAGAGGTAAAGATGGCATTTTCCGCCGTTGCGTTCCAGAAGAAGATGTACATAATATAATTGAGCATTGTCACTCTGCACCCTATGGTGGACATGCAAGCACATCTAAGACCTACGCCAAGATTCTTCAAGCTGGCCTATTCTGGCCTACCATGTGGCGTGATATCCGTGCTTTCATTGTCAAATGTGACAGATGCCAACGTACAAGAAATATTTCAAGACGTAATGAAATGCCTCTAAGAAATATCCAAGAAGTAAAACTCTTCGACGTATGGGGTATAGACTTTATGGGACCATTCCCACCATCTTTAGGAAATCAGTATATCTTAGTAGCTGTTGACTACGTGTCTAAATGGATTGAAGCTATCGCCGCACTTACGAATGACACCAGATTAGTCATTAAATTGTTTAAAAACTATATATTTCCCAAGTTTGGAACCCCCCGTTTAGTCATAAGTGATGGAGGATCACACTTCATATCGAGAATATTTGATAAACTTTTAAGCAAGTATGGAGTTAAGCATAGAGTAGCAACACCATACCACCCACATACTAATGGACAAGTGGAAGTATCTAATAGGGAGATCAAACAAATTCTTGAGAAAACTGTCTCTATATCTAGAAAAGATTGGTCGCAGAAACTTCAAGAAGCATTATGGGCCTATAGAACCGCTTTCAAGACCCCTATAAGAACAACCCCTTATCAACTGGTCTATGGAAAATCATGTCACTTACCTTTTGAGTTAGAGCATAAGGCATATTGGGCCATCAAAACTTTGAATTTGGATTACCTAACTGCTGGTGAAAAACGTATCCTTGATATCCATAAGTTAGAAGAGCTCAGACAATCTGCCTACGAAAATGCCATCATATACAAATAAAGAACAAAAGCTTGGCATGACAAAAGAATCATAAGAAAAGACTTCAAAATAGGAGATCCTGTTCTCCTGTTTAATTTTAGGTTACGACTTTTTCTAGGGAAGCTTCGTTCGAGATGGACTGGCCCTTTCGAAGTATCTAAGATTCTAAGATCTGGGGCTATTGAAATCAAGAACCAAACATGTAAACCGTTCATCGTCAATGGACAGAGGCTGAAGCCCTACGAAAGAGGTGACATCCCAACAACATACTCCTGCCATACTCTGAGTGATCCACAAAATCCTTCGAATGATGTGTAAAATCCGGTCGTCAAGCTAATGACGTTAAACAAGCGCTGCATGGGAGGCAACCCATGGTTTTCTTATCTTACTTAATTTTTATTTATTTTTACTTTATTTTAAATTTGTTTACTTTATTATTCTGTCAAGACTAACGATTGAATGTTTTATGTGATTTCAGGACCCTTGTTTGCTAACCTTGTGCAGAATGCAGAACCCCGATGACATACACGTGGCCTTCAGAGACGACGCACAGAGAGAGCGTTACTATGTCCACATGAGACGCCCTATGGCATCTACCAGGTACCCAGACCAAGATTGCATGGATGCCTTGGGGATAGAGCCAAGCGTCAGATTCTTATGCCACCAACTCCAGTGGGACCAGTTCGACGAAATGAACAACACTTACAGGTACTTGACTCTAGAGTTCCTCAGCTCGTTTGATTATGATCCTTGGGTTGGACCCCATGGACATGCTGTTTTCAGGTTGTTCGGGACTGACTACTCCTTCTCTCACAAAGAGTTTGGTGATTTACTAGGTTTTCAGACTACTCCTGATGTTATTCCAGAGACACCGATGGGGTATTTTATAAGCAGAGAAGTGGAGAAGTTTCGGTCTAACATCTCAGGTGGATGTAGCCAAGATCCTTCCACTCAGTTTTCTCAGGTAATCCACAATCCTATGTTAAGGTACTTCCAGATGATTCTAGCACACATTTTCCTCGATTTTCCAGATACAGAGACTCTGCTGAGTGAATAGGAGATTTTCCTACTGTTTTGTGTGACTCAGTCACGCCCAGTTGCTTGTGGCAACTTTCTATTGAAGGGCCTTGCCAGTGTCTCCAGGTCATTTGTAGGCATTATACATGTCGGTGGGATTGTTACACAGATTGCTACTGCATTGGGTTTGTCTCGCAAATTATTACATCTCAGGACCTTCTGCTACTACACCACCCTGGATGTTGACTTTTGTCTTGACATAGGATTGATGAGGAGGGCCTCTTTTGAGCCCAACACGTTTAGATTACTGATCGACGACGAAGTGATACATTAGTTTACATTACCAAACCCGCTGATGACCAGTGTCTACGACCCTGCTAATTGGAATTATGCTTTAGAGGGTTATGGAGAGACTGTCGAAGAGCCAAAATCACCTCCCTCCGCTGAGTACACTCCTACACCTCTTTCTCCCCGAATCACTGTTATGTCTAACAATATGTCTTTGCAGCCGCCTGATCTACAGACCCATATTTACGAGCTCCACAAGGAGACTGCCCTGCTCAAGCAGGAAGTAGCGGACTTGGCATTACAAATTGAGATATCTGATCTCACTCATGCCTCAGAGGCCGATGCTCTATATCAAGAGATTGGAGAGCTTCGGAGGGAGATAATTGAGATTCGTGGATCGAACCAGGAAGATAGGCCTACCACATGATCGTTATACGCTGACATTATTACTCTAGTATTTAATTTTTTCATGCTTTATTTTATTTCTCGCATCTCCAAACATATTTTATATTATCACATATATTACATTTTTCATGTACTTTGATTTTTATCTTATATATTATTTCATGCACTAATCTCATTTTTCTCTTTTCTTTTGTTTTATTTTATTTTATTTTATGTCGAATAAAGAAAAAAAAAATATAAATACAAAAATATTTTCATTTTTTGTCTTCATAAAAAAAATATACAAGCTTCATGCCTTAGAAGAAAGAAGAAAACGCTATCCGGACCCCCCGAAGACCAAAGGTACGCAAGGCCAAAAAGGGGAATTGAAGATTTTAGGCCCAAAGGCAAAATGGCCTTGTGGTGCCCGCCACGGCTCTATGGCGCCCGCTACACCATCCTTCCCTATTTCGGGGCAGATTCATCTCCCCCACCATTTTCACACCTTCAAACTTCCAAAACCCATTTTTCCAACTTCCAAAAACCCCATTAAACCCCATTAAAGCTCCCACCTTTCCAAAACATTCACCATTTATAAAACCCATCCAAAATCCATTTTTATTTTCATCCACCACAAACCATAAAAATCCAACCTTTACCATTTCTCACATAAACCATTCTTCACCATTTTTCACTTCTCAAGGACCAACAACAATGGAGTTCAACGGATATCTTCTTCGCGATGGAAGACCGGGAGATAGGCAAAGGAAAATTATTCAAAGGCTTCAGAGTCGAGAAATTTTCTCGACTAGGTACGTCGATGATAACTGTCTTTACTCTTTGGGTCTGTATCATAGTGTTTTTCATTTATTAGATTTTCTAGGCTTGCATAATATTTTTGTTAATCAGGAACCCACCTATGAGAGGCTGACAGTTGAGTTTTTAAGTTCATTGATATACACTGTCAGTCCTAACACTGCTAGCACAGTCGGTACTGTTAATTTTAGACTATTTGGAATTGAATACGAATACAGTACCGGCAAACTAACAGGCTTGTTAAGAATCCCTCATAGGGAAGGTGCTATATGTGAGGCACCTTTGGATTCGGAATGGTCGGCCGAAGTATTTTCCTTCTGGCAGAGGCTGTCAAGTACTTCAATAAATTACTTTGAAGGAATACTTGCGTCGACCATCCATAACCCGACCATAAGAGTTTTCAGATATCTTTTGGCATGTATTATTTTTGGCCGGGAGAGTCCAAATAAGGTAAACGCTAAAGAGCTCATATTTTTGCAAGGATGCCTCACTAATACTCATATCAATCCGGTCCTGTTTATGCTTGCACACATGGCTTTAATTGTTAATAAAACAGGACCGATTGTTATTGGAGGACTTGTTACGTCTATTGCCCGGGCTCTTGACCAGAACAATGAGATAGCTACACTTGAACCCCTACCTCCTCGCACAATTAATTTAAAATTTCAAAAAGACATGAAATTATGCCGAACAAGGAGAGCAGGTGGTTATGAGTTGATGGTTCATGGGGTAACTATCCCATCTGTTGCTTTACCTTGCAGTAGACGTACCGATGTACGTAATGAAAGGAACTGGACCTATGATCTGAATGCCCCACCTGTTTTGGGTCCACTTCCTCCTAATATTCTTGATGGGGAGGCACATGACACTTATGAAGAATATGATCGGAGAGAACATTCTCTCGTACCTCACGCGTCCCCCCATCATCCTTCACAGTCACACACCGCACCATCTTCCTCTAACCCTGTTGCAGGTGCTACTCTTGGATTCTATGTCACTGAGGAGATGTGGCGTGATATGACAGCTAGAGAGGAAAGTCGAGACATCCTACTTTCTACTATTTCACAACAACTGACGGACAACATGAGCTTCATGCAACAATCGTGATTGGTTTCGGATCTTGCCTTCAATAATGTTTGTCGCGCCTTGACCGACATCACATCAGAGCAGGCCCATCAGCGAGAAGTCAACCGCCGACACCACCAGCTTATGGAGGCCACTCAGGGTTCCATCCTAGGTAACCTTCGAGAGGTCCGGGGTGCCCAGGCTGCCTTATCGGCACAACTTGACCGGGGGGACCAGCAGCGCAGTAGATCCCGTCGTTCCAGACCATCACAGCAGGACGGCGAGGGCACCAGTGCTCCTTCGCAGTAGTTTTCCAGGTTACTCTCCATATCTTATTTCGAAACATTGGGGACAATGTTCGATTTAAGTGTGGGAGGGGATTTTATTGCTTTCTGTCATTTCCCTTTTTTTAGCTATTTATTTGCTTTCTGTTATTTTCCTTTTCAGTAAGTTATTTAGTTTAACTTTTCTTAGATAATGAATGAGTCTGACGAGTCACTAATATAGTGTATCTTTAGTACACCCTCATTTATCCCATTTCTTTAGCCCTACAATTTTTTTTTAAAAAAGAAAACAATGTTGTTTCACATGTTTTTTGGGCTTTGAGACAGGTTTGGATTAGGATATGGTGACTTGGGTAAACTTTTTGAAACATTAGTACCATTTTAGCACCATAGACCTCTTGAATATAGGAATCACTCCTAAACCCCCGCACACCATGGCCTTTATTATCATTCAAAAATTGTCCTAAGTATTTTATTCTAGAAGTCAGCTCCGGCCTAAGCATGCTCTACGTAGGGGGCAAGATGAACATAAGTGAATGATCCAGTGCTAGTAAAAAAGAAAAAGGCAAACTCTGGGATAGGTGACCCTCACAAAGTCATTTAAACCGAAAAAAGAGAAGAAAATTTTTTTTCTACAAAGAAAAAAAAGAATTTGCAGTCACCAATTGTTAGTTGGTTCAGAGGTATCTGGAACTGAACTTGGTAGGGTGGATTACAATCTGATCCCCCGCAGCTACATTTAGGTCAAATAAAGCGGGTTTACACATGCTTATGTGCCAGAAACCCTATGTTTTGGATCAGAATCACTAACCGGTCACTCTACTATGAAGCATGTACGGATAACAGGCTTAATGTGATTGCACCTGAATGAAAAGGACCCAAAAAGAGATGAGAAAATAGGCCTAGGTATTGTGGGATGACATTTGGTGGTAATATAGGATTGAAGTCTGTGTCTTTGTTATTATGGTACCTTTGGTTCACTTAGTTAGTGCCTGTCACTGCATCCTGACTTGAACTTAGAAGCCCTCTTAGCCCAAATCACGTGTTGACACCAGTTTTCTTCATTTTTGAGTTTTAAATGTTTGCTTGAGGACAAGTAAAGGTCTAAGGATTTGATAACACTAAATTTCACCATATTTCTGACTCCGATTTCGCATGCATTCTTAGTTTTTATTGTTATTTTGTTATGTTATTACTTTGTTTTTCTTCATTTTCAGGTTTTTTTATGTAATCGGGGCCTAAATCAAGAAAAGGAGCAAAAAAGGAGTTGAAACGGACGAAAACCAAGAAATTAAGCTTTTTACACTTATGGCATCCACCATGGTTGGCGCCATGAGGTCAGCCATGACGTGGCCATGTCTCAAGATCACTCCACAACTGCCAAAGCCCATGATCCCTACTTTCTCCACCATTTTATACCTATGGCGGGCACCACAAGGCAAAAGTGTTTCCCTCCACTTTTTAGTGGAGGGGGCATCCTGGTCTTTTCTCATTTAATGTTTTCCTATCAATAGGACTTTAGAATTTCGTTTTTATCATCCAAACTTAGAATCTCTTAGGCATATATCAGTTTTAAAGTAGTAATCACTTCACATCGGGGTGTTACTACAATCGAGTGATCGAGTCTGTATATGTCTGTGTGATCGAGTTTTGGAGCACTCTGGGAGGAAGTTAATCCTGCCGCCATTTTAATTCCAGTTCGTATTTTATTTTTCTGCACTCGCTTTATTTTATTTACTTTCCGCATTGCTTTACTTTATTTATTATCTGCACTCGCACTTTACTTTATTTATTATCCGCACTCGCACTCTCACTTTACTTTATTTTATTTCTTGCACTCGCTTTAAATACCTTTATTTTTCTGCACTCGCACTACTTTTATTTACTTTCCACACTCGCACTAATTACTTTTATGAAAAATAATAAAAAGAAGTTTTACTTTACCATGTCTAACTAAATCCATAAAGGTTAGAATGTAAGGATCGTAATTGAACCGGTAATCCGTACAACTGTTCGTAGAAACACTTAAAGGGCTATTTTAACTTTCAATATAAGTTTAATTGTTTTTAACAATTTCAAAAACAGCCAAAAGCGCTTTGTCTATTTCATTAGGAGTTTTTAGATTAAAAAGAAAAGAGATTTTAAATGATTTTCGGACACGTTAAGAAGTTTAGAGTCTGGTTCGTGAGACCTCTTTTTGCTAAGAAATTCAGGTTAAAGTACTTTTTAACTTAGTTAAGATACTATATTTCTTAAAAATAGGTTTACTACCCTAATGCAATATACACCTTTTTATCCGTGACAATAGAAGGGGTTGATTAGAGAGTACAACTCGGTTCTGAATACGCGAAAGCGACTGTTCCTGTTAAATTAGTTCTTTTCAAAGTAGAAAACATTGCCCATTAGTAGTTCTATTAACAAGTACCGGACTATCAATTGATTACATGAATTACATTCGAGCCTGTCTTTATTAATTGTTTAAAATTATTATTTTGTTTACCATTGCGCACTCCTTAAAACCATTATATTCAATTGCCTTAGATAGACACCATAACAACAGGTACGATAGATTGACACTTGGTCTCTGTGGATTCGACAATCTTTTATATTACTCAGACGTGTTCGTATACTTGCGAAAAACACGCATCAAAGATACAGAGACTTTTGTTCGATAACTGTTAAGTTATGCCTACGTATCCTCTCGTGCAATGAGGAAGTCAGAACACCGTAGTTCGACTCAAAGAGACTGAAAATAAATTGACTGTGAACTGCTTGCTTGTCTATGCTCAAGTGTATGACTCGTCTGGCCCGAGTGCTAACTGTCTTGCATTAGACGGAAAAAGTGAGTTCTCGTTTGTGAATGAGTGTGATGAGAAAAGAATCCCGGAGGAGACGATTATTGTTTGTTTTTGTGTTTTCAGCCTTTTTTATTGTTTTTGGTGTTTTGCATAGGATAATGAGCTTAAGCCTAAATCAAGGGTCATAAACTCATTATATCACCCCTGATTAGGGATAACGAGCCTACTTAAGTGTGAGATAAGCATCTCAACTTAATTACCTTAATGATTAAGGATTAAGATCATTAACCTACTTGTGATTATTAAGATTTTTTTGGATTTTTGTTTAGTGTTAAGTAATGAGTTTAATCTCCAATCAAGGATTAGTGAACTCATTACACCATCCTAAGAGAAGGATGATAGATGAGAACACTTAAGCTGAGAAAGACTTCTCAACTTAATTCAGGGTTAGGGATTAAATTCATTGTATAACAAACCTTTATTAAATGGATTTTAATTAAAGGGTGAGATTAAGAAATGGATTTTATGGTTTGTAAGACAACTTGAGGGGGACTTGTCCATTAAACACTAAGGTTAGTCCCTCTTAACCATAAGGAAGAGATAGAACCCTAATGTAAGGCCCAAGTTACAAGATAAAGTCTTAGTGATTATTAATGTGTTTTGATTAAAAGGTGTAAAAAAATTAAAGGTTTAACACTAAGAATTAAAGTTATACACTCCATCCTAAGATAAGGATGCAGACATAACCCTAATTCCAAAGTCATAAAACTTTAAGAGTTTAGCCTCTGATTAAGAGATGAGAAGAGAGACTCAAGGAGACTCAAAGGTAAAAATCTAGGAGGACTATATACAACCCTAAAAGTTATCATGCTTGGATATCCTATGGTTTGTGAGGCTTAAGAGGAAGGATCTTTAAGGCCACCAATGGAAGAAGCAGATGAAAAGAGAAAGAGATAGAAGAATAAGTTACTTACTTCCTGAAGAAGATAAGTAACTTAAAATAAATAAAGGAGCAAGAGAAGCACAAGTGAAACAAGTTCACTTCAAAGACAAGTAAGAATTCATATGCATGATGAGAAGATTTGGGAGGTGAAGGCAAATCCACCTCCCAGATAACTTACCAAAAGCTTCTGAAATGTTAGTATGAATGCATAAGACATAAAGCACAAGGAAATGAAATGAAATGAGATGCAAAGACCAAAGTCAGAAGTGATTATGCAATGCAAATGGCATATGAGATGATTCAAAGTCATACAAGATGCATATGAATGATCATACAAGGATGAGATGCAATGGGAGCATGTTTAGAAGCATGAAAACACATGGATGTTTATGAAATGTAATGGATGCAAAGCATATCAAATGAATGAAGAAATGATCAAGAAATGTTCAAGCATGTCTTAATATGTCCAACATGTCATATAAATGCTTGAAATGTCATGGCAAGTTCATATGATGATGATATGCAAAGGAGAATGCAAATGAAGATGCAAAATTAGGGTTTTAAGACAACATGAGATGCATATGACCAAAACAGAAGCATTTCACATGATAAAAAATTAAAATCAAGCTCAAACAAACCCTAATCCCATATAAGGTCACACCCCAAAGGAGAAAGTCAGAAACTTAACCTAGTGGATGTTATGAAATTCCTAAGTTTGCTAGGGTTTTTGGGTGCTTCTAAAGGGAAAATGCAAATCAAATTGAAAATGAAAGATAAAATCATGAGATAAATAACTTATAAACTACATGCAATATATGAAACAATGCAAAAAGAATCAAGTTCAAACTCATCATGGTTAGGCAGAAATGAATTTTTCAAGTTAGGGTTAAAAAATGTGATTTTTAAGCACCCTAATTCAAAGGAAATTGTGAAATTGTAATCAAAGCTAAAAATAAATTTGTATGGTGAGTTTGAAAATGTTTCTAAATGTATTGGAATGCTTCATGAAGTTTTTGGTTATTTTTAGAAACCTAAATGCATTTTTAATTAATTAAAATCCATTAATTAATTAAAAATAACATTTAAATATTTTTTTAAAAAAATTTAATGCGAAAAATAAAAATAAAAATGTTTTCAGGTTAAGAAAAATATTTGAATCAGAAATGCAAGAAATGATATTTTTTTGATGATTTTTACTATTTTAAATAAAATTAACAAAAGAATAAAAAGAAAATGAAATAAAAATGAAATAAATGAAAGTATGCAGATCTGATGGTTGAGATTCAAACGTGGAAGGAAGGAATTGACTGCGTGCGCTATCCAAGGGTCAACATTCAAACTGAGGAAATTAATTATTTAAACCTAATTAAACTAATTAATTATGGATTAAAATTAATGAGGCAATCTGAGCCACTCAAACGCGCGATAAGCTAAGATCCAATGGCCACCATTCAAATTAATCCCTAATCCCTAATTAGAACCCTAATGACATTCAGGTGACCGAAGCAAACTCTGATCATCTTCTCTGGCGAGCTCTTCATCCAATCTCTCTCTATAAGCTACCCCAGATCCCCAAAATCTCCAGAATACATCCCCAAACAACAACAAGCAAGAATCAGGCACAAAAAAACATTTATACTTCATGAATCTCACGAATCGAATCAAACAAGTTTTAGGTTAAAAAGTTTCAAAAACTCCATACATGGCATTTTCTCACTCATTTTCAAAACAAATTATATCAGTGTGATCAGGGGAGCATAAAGATTCATTCAAGAACTTAAAATAGAGTTTCTGGAAAAAAAAATGTTCTTGATGGTTACCTGAGATGAAGCTTTCTCTATCTGAGCTTCTTGGACCTCTCCTTGATGCTAATCCACTCTAATGAACTCCCTGAAGCTTCTGAAAAGCTTAGAAAAAGTTTGTGGTGGCTATTTTGAGGTGTGTGGTTATGGTTTTGCAGAAATCGTGTTTGTGAATGGGGAGCTTTCAAGCCATTTCAATGGTTTGTTTGTGTTCCATGTGATGTGTATAGATGATTGGTGCAAAGAGTTGTGAAGTTTGATGGTTATGCTGAGAGATTCGATAACATGAAAGTATTGGGGATTTTTGTGAAACTTAGCTTATGCCCCCATTCAGGCTTGTGTGTGTTGTGTTTTATGATCCTTGTGCCATGAATAAAAAAATGCAATGAGTCAGAAAGACTGCATAACACTGTGGGAATGGTATGGAGCAATTGGCCAAAAAGTCAATAGTTGGTGTACTATAAGAATGGGCCATGGAAGAAGCTGTTTTAGGGTTGCTTTGAGCTCAGCTGAGTTTGTGGAGCACCATAGGATTGATTGTGATGAGTTGTGATGATTGAATGGTGAGATTGCAATGGTTTTGCACTTTTGCAACTTTTTGAATTTTGAAGAGATTGGTCATGAAATTGGTGGGTTCAAAGCTGACTTTTGGTCATGGCATGCTGCATAATGTTACTATGATGCATTTAAGTGGATTAGAGGTCACACAAAGTCCTAAAAATCAGTTTTGCAAAAAATCCCTCTTTGAGAATTTTTGTGAAAAATGGCTTATGGAGACTTGTGATCCAAGGCATGATTTTGGTCTTGTAATGTTTCATCATGTTTGTATGATGTTTAGAAGTCAATTAGAGTTCATTTGAATGCTTGAAACTTGATTTTGCAAGAATCCCTCTTTGGCACATATTTGAAAATTACAAGATTTTTGCCAACTTTGAAAGGCCATATCTTGAGTTCTAGGATGAATCAAGACATGTTCTTGTACTTTTTGAAAATGGGAATACATAATCTACAACTTTCATGCCCAAGAATTTTTCATTTGAAGCGTTTTTGGTCATGAAAGAATAGGTTGAATGTCTTTCCCAAAATGGAAAGTTTCCATTATAAGTCATTTCCAAAAATAGCAAGTTTGCATTTGGCCAAAAATTATTCAACTCTGTGAACTTCCAAACACTTCTAAGATCAAATAAAGATCATAGAGACTCAAAATGATGATGATGACCCTTTGGTGCCCTTGAGGGAGGCCTCAGATGCCCTGATTTTGACTTGACTTGCTCAAGAAGTTACCCAATGATCAGATGACTTCCACAGTGAATTTCTTCATCAAAATTGGTACACATGATCCTTATAACATATTAAGGCCTCTAAAACCAAAACCCTAATTTTAGGTCATCTGTGCAGGAAATCTTCAGTCTGCCTCTATGCATTTGCCATGCTTTGTGGTCCCTTGAATTTCATGAACTTTGGGGAGCATATTATGATCATGGAACACACATGGACCCTCTTGGTAAGCTTCAAGACCTTTGGGATGGCTCAGATCACTTCTTGGATTGCTCAGATCACAAACCCTAAATGCAGATGAAATGGACTATGCAGATGAAACAAATTGCAATATGAGATGGTATGCCTATACTTATGAAAAAATGAAAGATCACAAGCCATGGTGTGAGAAAAAGTGAGGGAAAATATGGGGTGTTTAAAGCTTCCCCTATTCAAGCATGAGTTAGCTGTGCAGGGTGTAAGCGCCTGACTTAACAGGCAAACAAGATAACTTGTGGTTGAATACCAAAGACAGTCCGAAATTTGCACTCACTAGAGAGGAGAAGAAAAGGGATATAAATTGTAAAAGGTTGTATAGTATGATTATCAAATGAAAGTGATGGAGGATGACCATCGAGCAGAGGACGACTGCTGGGGGTAAAACAATAAGCAAAGCAATGACGGAGACGACCGACATGCTAGGGAATAAAGAAAACCGCGATGGGGACGACCATCGGGTAAGGAAATAAAATTCTTTGGGGATTTGAGAAAAGCAATGATGGGGACGGCCATCAGGCTTGGAAAGTAAGGTAAACAATGATGGGGACGACCATCAGGTTAAACTGATGAAGGACGATCATCAGGAAAAGGAAAAGGAAAAGGGACCACGACGGGACGGCCATCGGGTTAAAGAATAAATGAAATATTTGATGAAGGAAGGTCATCAAAGGTGAAGGACGATCACCTAGCAGGGGACGGCCTGCTCTTTATCTCGACATAGGACGAATGTAGGATAGATAAGGTCAACGATGGGGAAGGCCATCGAAAAAGCATGATGAAGGACAATCATCAAGAGGTGAAAGACGATCACCTAGCAGGGCACGGCTGCTCTTGGGGATTATCTTGACATATGACGAATGTCGGACAACAAAGATCAACGATAGGGACGACCATCAGATAAATGATGAGGGACGGTCATCATAAGGTGAAGGACGATTACCTAGCAGGGAACGGCTGCTCTTTATCAAGACATAGGACGAATGCCAGATAGATGGTTCCAACAATGGGGATTCCACTGGGGAAAGGATGAGGGACGGTCATCCAGAGTTGAAGGACGATCACCTGGCAGGGGACGGCTGCCGAAAGTATCACGACATAGGACGAATGTCGGATAGAGAAAGTTGTTTTGTTGGCGACTTACTGGGGAATGGTAAACACAGACGAGTGCTCACGCTTTGAAATAAATGGCATAAGTGTCTGACAGTGTGTATAGACTAAAAATGCGGACGAGCATCTTTAGGACCATGATACGGACGAGTATCGGTAGAAACAAACGCTAACATGTGTTTAAGGATGATGATACAGACGAGTATCAATCGGTTAATCAAGGAACACGGACGAGTGTTGATCGGTTAATCAAGGAACACAAACGAGTGTTGAATATGCTGAGGGATGATATATACAAGATACGGACGAGTATCAAAGACTTCTGTATAAGTATGTATAAGTATTGATCTGCTGGGGAAATATGACACAGACGAGTGCCAAAAAGATTGAGCAAGGGACACGGACGGGTGTTTTGACTTGCCGGGGAAATATGACACGGATGAGTGCCAAAAAGAATATGTACAAGTATGAACAAATATCTGTATTAAGAACACAGAAGGTATTCTGGCGACCTTACTGGGGAAAGATGACACAGACGAGTGTCAAAAAGAGCATATATAAATATAAACAGGTATCTGTGTTTGAGAGTGCAAAGGGGATGCTTTGGCTTTTATCTGCAGGGGGTATGAGTTTTGTATTTTGCTGGTGAAGTGAATATGGTATTTGCAGGTGACTGGCTCGAACCTAGCTTATGATCATGCAAATGTTTGATTTTTTCCGTAATGCCCCATTTTAGACGGAATGCTACGTTTATTTTGGTGAATATGATGTGAATGCTATGATTATGCAAATGAGAAACTCGATCCAAGATCCGGATCCTACGGGGAGAAAGATCTCTGGGCGATCTATCTGGAGGGGGAACTCAGTTGGGGAAGGAGATCATTGGCTGATCCGTCCGGAGAGAGAACTCCGTTGGGGATGAGGAAGTTTCAGCAACTCCGCTGGGGATGTGTTTCAGGCATTGCTCTACTGGGGGAGGCAAATCTGTGGGGAGACAATTCCACCGACTCTGCTGAGGATGAGCAAATTCTGGCACTTCTGATGGGGAATAGAAAGTTCTTTGACCACTTTGCTGTGGAAAAGCCGTCAGGCATTACTCGGGAGATCCCGCCCGGAGAGGAGATAACCCTTGGGAAGTAATTTGCTGGGGATTGATGAATTCTTCAAGGGATTATTTAGGAAATACCTCTTGTGAACGAGTCCTACTGAGGATGCGACTGCTAACTTGGCTGGGGATACTATGCCTGATATGCCCCCTGCTGTGAAATGGTCTGCCTTGAGTACCTGCAACCTGTTAAACAAAGGAAACGTGCAAGTGTCCCGAGGTATCCTCAACCAGATTCCGTCATAGGAGTTAGATTTATCTGTGAGCAACATATTTTCTGCAAGCATTTATTAAAACTGGCTCATATGTCTTTTTTTATGCAAGTATTATATTATGAACTTTGGACATTTTGCAAACGAAACAAAAATATACAAAAACAAAGTGTGACTGAAAATTCTGATGTTATTGATGTGTGTGCCCTGAATAGGTGAGTACAGTCAAAGAAGCGAATCCCCTGAAAGGAGGAGATTGCTGTAAATTGAGAAAATAAAAGTGTTGGCAATGTTGAAGATAACGCTCTAGTGAGCTTCCTTGGCTATGACCCGTATGACCTTGACGTTCTTCTTATCCTGCTTTCTGAAGAAAGGTTGATTTTGACCGATGCTTTATCCTTTCGAAGCTTGCCATGTTGTGAGTGATACAGACGAATTCATAATTCAGTTGTTCGCTTATTCCCTGATTTTGTGTGGATCGCCCTTTCGGGTATTCAATCCACCGGGAACTTCTTCGATCAAATCGAGCTCCTCGCATAAAGTTTCCGAATTAGTATCCTCATCCATCGAGGCTTTTATCCGTCTGGACGGTATATGCATTTCTATGGGGATAACGACCTCAGTTCCATATGCTATTTGGAAAGGGGTTTCCCCGGTTGTAGAATGGGGTGTGGTTTGGTATGCCTACAAAACTCTGTGTAATTCCTCAACCCATCATTTCTTGATCTCATCCAGTCTTCGCTTGACTCCCTGGAGGATGACTATTTTTGATGCTTCGGCCTTCCCGTTAGTTTGCGAGTGCTCGACTGAAGCGAAGTGTTGTTTGGTCCTAACATTGGTGACGAATTCCTGGAAGTTTTTATTTGTGAATTGGGTGTCTTTGTCAGTAACAATGTCCCGAGGTACCCCGAACCAAGAGAGGATGTTTTGTTTGAAGAAACACAGTATGTTGTGATCTTGGTTAGAGACTCAGCTTCTATCCACTTTGTGAAGTAGTCTACTCCGACGATAAGATATTTATTCTAGTTTGAATCAACGACAAAAGGATCGAGGATATCTAGGCCCCACCTTGCGAATAGCCACGGGGAAGACATTGTCTTAAGCTCGTTTGGAGGTGCCAAGTGCATGTCCCCGTGTTCTTGGCATTTATCGCATTTTTCACGTGCTCTTTGGCGTCGTTCTGCATTGTTGGCCAGTAATATCCTACTCTGAGAGCTTTCATTGCTAGAGATCTTCTGCCCAAGTGTTTGGCATTGATTCCTTCGTCGATTTTACGTAGGATATCCAGAATTAATTCTTCTTCGATGCACTACAAAAAAATTGGCAAATTACGACGGTTAATTTTGATAGTTTACGAGGGTTAGAACAGACGTAAATTACAAGTCACGATAGTTCCCCCTCTGTCATTGAAATGTGTGTCGCGAGGCTGTTTTACGACGGTTTGAAAAAGTGTCGCTCCAACTGCCATAACATTATGCGACGGTTTTAAAACCGCCGCAAATATATTATTACGACGGTTCTAACCGCCATAATTATATAATATATATTTCATTGAAAATAACGACGGTTGTAACCGCCATAATTATATATATATATATATATATATATATATATATATTTCATCTAAATAACGATGGTTGTAACCGCCGTAAATTATATTATTTTAAAATAAAAAAAAGTTATAGCAAACCAAGTTGGGCAATAACAATTATAGCTTTGGGCTTCACAAGACTCTTTTTTGCAACAGAGTACTATTGACCCAACATGTCCTCCTCCTAAAATCACCAAATCATTATTTAGTTTAATACCAACAATGGTAATGACAAACACTAGTCAATCCAAAGTAAATGACTTGTGATATATTCGATTAATCATGGATAAAAACAACATACGTTGAGCTCGGCAAGTGTAGGTCATCCCAAGATGCATTGATATAGGGACAAGAAATCAATCACTAGGAATTGTACTTTAATGGACCTGGAGGTTTCCCCTGCTCTAAGTTCTGGAGACAATCTCGTTGAATCCTTGGAGATCTGAGCCCACGTAGGGTTTCAGATGTGTCTCGTTGAGTTGCAGGGTTGCAAACAGTTGGGAATACATGATGTTGGTGGAGCTTCCCCGGTCGACAAGTATCCTTCGGACGTCAAAGTTGACCATCTGCACGTGGACGAGCAGAGGAATACTGGCTTAGGTGCCCCACTGAGGAGGTCTTCCTTATAGAAAGAGATAGGAACATATCCTCCATGGGGAGGGTCAAGAATTGGGCTTTGGTTAGAGCTGGTGCTGATCAGTCGATCAAAATGTCGCTTTAGTGATCCCACCGTAACTTTGTTGGGCCCTCCCCCTAAGATGACCATTGTAGATGGGAAAGACTCCCATGGGCTATAGGCGGCGAAATATGCAGGACCGGTGTACGGCTCGGGGATGTAAAAGTCCTTCGGTTGCGTGATGCTGAGAGCGACTTGAAGATTAGCTTCCTCGGCCGGTGAGGCAGTTTCCTCGGCTTTTTGAGCTTCCTGTACCTCTTGCCGAGGAGCCTCCTTATTCTTAGTGAATTGTTTCAGATGACCGTCTCGAATGAGGATTTCAATGGCATCCTTCAAGTGGATGCAATCATCGGTGTTGTGCCCATGGAACTTATGAAACCAACAATATTTCGTCTTGTCCGTGTTTGGCTAGTTCGGAAGCTGTTTAGGGAATCTAACACCAGCTTGGAGGAACTCGGATTTGGCACATTCATAGAGGATTTTCTCCCTGGACACTGTGAGGGGCGTTTAATCGTGAAACCTCCCGACTGGGCCTTTATGCTCTTGCGTTTCATGGGAGCGATCTTCCTTTAATTTTTCTCCTCCCTGACGGGATGTCAAGGAGTCGTCATGCTTAGATGGTTTGGCGTCTTTGTTATGTCTAGTGTCACGGACAGTGTTGGCTGCCTCTTTTTCCTCGTATTGAATGTACGCTTGTGCCTTTTGGCGGAAGGCGTCAAGCGTGGATAATGTCTCGATACCCGCATCTCTTCTGAAGTCACTGTGAGGACGGAGTCCTTGATCAAGAAGGTATTTCTTCATATCGTCTATGGTCGAAACCTGGACGACCTCCTTGTTGAACCTTTAGTTGTATGCCCGCAGAGGTTCATCTTTGCCCTGGATAATTGCTTCCAAAGAAGCCTCCGTCTTTGGGTGACGTCGTGAAGTGGTGAAGTTTTGGGAGAACGTTCTCCCGAGTTTCCTATAGGACGTGATGGATTCGTGAGGAAGACTTTTGTACCAAGCCATAGCTCCTTTCCTCAGTATCGTATGGAAGAGGAGAAATTTAACTGTCCCCCTGACTCCTCTGTAATCCAGCAGAGCGTCGATGTTCTCGATGTGCATGTCTAGGTCTGTCGTTCCATTGTAGGTTCCCAGGGGTAGGGGTTCTCGAGCCCTATTGGAAGCATAGTAGACAAGATATCTTCTGAGAGGGGGCCATGAGGCTCATCCTTGTCGCTAGAATAAGGGGAGGTGGAGGGGGAGCAGTTGTCCTTGTGTCGACGAGGAAGAGGGGATCTTGAACAATTTCTCGCAACCTCCGGGGAAGGTCGTGCTCCTACTTGGAGAATCCTTCGGGTTTTTCTTGCTTCCGGGGACTTGTTTCGTCGAGGAGACAAAAAGTTTGTTTCTTGATAGGCCAAGCAACCTCTGAATGGTTGAGGTCCATCTTTTGCCCAGGTGGCCTGCTGCGGGATCTGCGAGGCCTCCTTGTGAGAAAGGGGGATCTAGTGCGTCTTACCTCCTCCAGAGCTTCCAGCGTTTCACCCTGGCACACGAGTATGAGGTTAATGTTGTTGGTCATTTTGACCAAAGGTGCGAGTGTCTGATTCATCCCCTCTAGGATGGGAATCAGAGGAAGATTAACGGGCGTGATCTCAGGTGACACGGACGGTTCAGGTGACTGGGAAGATGTGCTCCCATCCTAGAAACGATCAGGCTCCCTGATGGGAGGGATAGTTCCATCGCTTTCCCGTTGTTTGACGGGAATGTTGGAGAGGACTTGAGCTTTGACGGAGTCATCGTGGTGAGTCATCGAGAGAGATTGAACGATGATGTTTTTATTTTCACGATCTAGAAATGAGAGAAAGGGGTAGCACTAGTTTCCCACAAACGACGCCATTGATCATAACTATGATCAGAATCTATAATGGCTTTTGATGCTGACGTGGATCTTGATGTCTTTGCTCAGTCGTCGAGAAGAATGGGGGTGTACCTGCAAGGTACTCCGATGCCAAAGTAAGAGCGGGAAAAAGAGTGTGTAAGTACAGGTAAAAGTGTTCAGAGAGTGAATATTTGATACATCGCATATATAGAGAGCCCCCAATGCTTGGCTAACCGTTCCTATTTTAGGCATGGATCGTGGATCCCCCGAAAATAGGTAACTATCAGAAACTAGTCGTTGGACGAGCATACCTGGTCGGACTGGAGATACGTCAAGCATAGAGATATCCGAGTAGGAGTGGCCTTCGGCCGAATCTGGGGGACTTCTGCTGGTGTTGAGCCGAAGTCTAGAATGAGCAGAGATACCCAACCATGGGCAACTGTGGTCGATAGGTTCTTCTTGGATGAGAAGCATGAAGCGAGTAGGTCCCTTTGATATTTGGACTATTGGGCCACCCCATGAGTAGGAGAGGATTGGGTCATGCCTAGTCATTGGGTCAGTCCAGAACATGAAGCATCTCAAAGGTGTATCATAGAACTGGACTAAGGTTATGAGTACTTTAGGATTAATGTATTGGTTTAGAATGTGGAGTAATTTACCGAAGTATTCTCTAAAATTGATGCGATAAACAGAAGGCATCCGGGAAACCAAGCTTCGTAAATCAGACACATCTAACTTCTTGAATTTGTAAGTGTGAAAGCCTCAAACGTTTGATCCTGTAATTTCTAAATTTCTGCTAGAATAATTCTTAGATTCCCTAAAAACAAAAGTAATGTAAATGTTATGATGATGCATATATGATGTCAATGCATGGTATATCTGATCACAAACATTTGATATTGAAGATGGAGTCAAGCACAGGTATCTTTGATCAAAAGAGTCCCATGGGTAGGTTCTAAAAAAAGGTAGGTACCTAGAAGCATGAATCCTTATCAAAAAACATTATTTCCAGGACAGAGATCCGTCAGATAATAATATCTTTGAAACGATCGCTTTTAGGTCAGGTCTTCGTATCGGCCTACAAAGAAGATTCCTCATAAGATTTTACTACACAACCATCAATCTCGGGTTTCAAAAACAGGATTCTCAGACATTTTCGATCGAGGTTGAACATATTACTGTCAGGTGGTAATACGTTCAAGGGATCTAGTCTGATTGTGGTTTTTGTACTAACCCATTGAGTCACAAAGATCTTGTAAGTTAACACTACTAACCACAATGGATTGGTTTGAAGGTCCCTAGAGTCAACAACGCAACTTGAAAACATTGTCCTACGACGAATATTCATCGCATTCCAATATCTCCAAGAGAATCTACTCCGAGTGATGGTTTTCGCTTCGTCCTACGAGGAAGATTCCCCATAACCCTCCACTACAAACCCATCGATTTTAAGCTGAGGTTTTTTCTCAAGCTTGGGTAATGAGTCTATCTCACTCAGTACCAAATATCAAAGAATCCCTATAGTGACAATAATAATATGGATAATAAAAGATAAGGGAATAAATAATAGAAAACATGTAATAAATATGAAAAAGCACACAATCAAACAAGAAGACAAGCAAACAAGACTAACACACAAGCGCAAACTATTCTAAGTTAGGCTCGACTCTCTTATGCACAAGGCTTTTCCCCTATAGAGTCGTCAGCTGTCGTACCTCGAAAAATAAAATCCTTGTGATGGACGAGGAAAAACAAACAACGTAGTCGCCACCTAATTCTATTTATTCTAACTAAAGAAAATGGAGATATAGATAAAACCTAATATGAAAAGAACGTGGTCGTTGGAACCAAATTCTAGGTTCGGGAGTCGGCTACACAAGAGGAAGGTATTAACACCTCTTATGTCTGTTGTACTCAACGGGAACCTCTTAGTCTAGTTTGCAATCGGGTGTTAGCTTATGCTAATGTCTTCTTCTTAAGGGTAAGAGATACGTTATGGAAAATGGGTGGTTTTGGTCCTAGGGTGCTCGTCAAGAATCGCGATTCTTATGCCTAAGTATTCCCTCGTGTAATGGGAAAGTCAGAGCCTCGTAGTTCGTGGTACTACGTTTGGTTGGTTCATTTTAGAGGCGTCAACTGCTCACGTGCGTGACATATGCCTCACACATGAACAATTGAAGAAATGCATCGGAGATTCAATACCATTCTTTTACACCATTGAAAAATAGTGTTTGATAGTCGTTAAGTGTCTTAATTTTGAATTAAGAAAACGGTTAGTTGTTTGTTGGTTTGTTTTTAGAGGTGTCAACTGCTTGTGTGCGTGACAGATGCCTCACACATAAACAATTGAGGAAAGGCATCGGAGTTCCGACAACTTTCTTTTACACCTTTGAGAAAAGATGTGTTTAATAAAATTTAAGTGTTTTGAAGTTTGAGAGGTGTCAACTGCTCGTATACGAGACAGATGCCTTATATTCTAACAGTTGAGGAGAAGCATAGAAGATTCCACTCTTCTCTTTTACACCTTTGAGAAAAAGTTCAGTACTCGATGTTGGATCGAGGTTTGAATTCGCATATGAAAAGTTTTAAGTTTGGAATCGAAAAACCTAATGGACTAGGTTAAGATAGATGACAACGCATGATACGACCGACTTACAAGGGTATGTATAAAGTATGATCAATTGGTGTTGACCAATACTTTTGAAAATGAGACTTGGTGTTGACCAAGTTCTTTGAAGGATTTATTTTAATTATATGTTTTATTAATTAATTTCTGCCTAAATCAAAATAAAACAAGAAATAAAATACAATTACAATAAAAGACATAATGACGTTGGATCGTTGAAAATTAATACAAATTGATAAAGGGCAAATTGCTACCACATAAGTGGTCATCGCAAGTTAAATAAAAAAAATCATAATATAATAAAATCAAAATAAAATACAAAGTTGCAAATCGAAACACGAATTGGTCGGCACACAAAAAGCAGACTGCCGCTAGGCCAAACCATCGGACGTGGGACTCGAAGAGCAACAATAATTAATAAAAAAAATTGCACATGAACTTATGAAATAAACCGTTAACTTGCTACATTTAACGTGATCAACGCAATATGCATCAAACCGTGCGGATCTAAATTTATCAAAAATAAAAATAAAATAAAATGAATTAAAAAGACAACGACGTTGCTGACGCAAAATTGCGATCATCGCAACTAGATCGGATCAACACAAGTGTCACGCCTCAAACACACAGATACACAAACGACGTATCAACACAATTCGATCTGAATAATCTTATAATTAAAATATGGAATTAACAATATATATATATATATATATATATATATATATATATATATATAAAATAAAGCTAAACTAGATTATAGTAGTATTAAGATAAAATCATGCGAATATCACTATATACATATATTAAAACGTAACGTCATGTTATTATGAATTAAACACCGTGTTACAGTGAATCACATGTATAGTAAAACGAAACATCAAGTGGATTATAATGTTATTGTGAACAATACATATATTAAAACGAAATTCCATGATAAAATCATATGAATTATAATATAGATTAAAAAACAAAAATATCAAGTGAATTATAACCCATTTGAAATATCATATGAATTGATGAATTATATGTTTACTACCTTTTTTCAGAATCGATCGGTATTGTGCTGATGCATCTTCTATTTTCCTTTTCTTTTTTTCCGTCATCTTCAGCAAAAACACACAATATGTACATATAGGGACCAATTAGGTTAATGATAATGGGTCTAAATATTTATTTTGAAACTCAATAAAATTATTAATCTAAAACCTAAATAAAGTTTAAATAATTAAAATTAAAATCAAAATAAAAACTAATAATTCTATTTATTTATTCTAGACACTAGTTAAAACAAATACATCAAAATAATCAGCGCAAAATAAACAACTCAGAAAAATACAACGTTTGGTCGGATTTTGAAATAAAATGATGACCATTTAAACTACCCAGACTGATCAACATATGACTGAAAAATAGTCGTAAAAATACCTTTAGCATGTCAGATTAAACCAAGTAAAAGTGCAGATTAATATTACTAACATTTGCAAATTTTAAATTTGACATTTTTCGTTTATTGATTTTTGGCTTAGTTGAAAATTAGTTTAACCAGTCTGTCTGTAAATTCGAGAAATTATTTAAGCTAATATTTTGATCACTATGTGAGACAAAATGCATGTTATGCTATACGGATGATGCAAATGAATGTGATACAAAAAATATTAGTTAGAGTTAAAAATCAGAGGGCAAATTTTGGGGTGCAACAACTGTTATTTCTTGTCAGAAGGGATAGTGGTTCCAAAATGAATGTGCTTCAATAGGTGGTTGGACAGAGAGTGCTGTTCTTGAAGACATTGAAGATGCCACTTATGTCTTCCATTCATTCATATGCAAGTGCTCAGGGGGAGAAAAGATTGTCTTAGATAGGGGGAGTTGCCTCTTGATTTAAAGATATACCTCAGGGGTGCAGTCTACACCAAGATTGGGGTGAGTTTCAAGAAGATTTTTCCATCCAAGAAGGATGAAGATGTCAAGTTTCATGTCTTGACATTGTATTGTTGCAAGTTTGGGGAGACTTGACAATACAAAATATATGATTCTTGTTGGATGCTTTAAGAATCATTGATCAGTCTAGGAGAATGTATTTTTCTCTGTAGATATCTGTGAAGATACTCAGGATATGTATAATCAGAAAAATCTTTGGAAGACTAGACAATGTCAAGACATTAAAGTGAAACATAATTGTGAGCAATTGGACTTATGGACGGTTGGCCTTGGACAGTGGAGAACATGCGTTTGGGAAACATGTTTTTCGTTACTTACTTTATGTTGGACATTTTTCCTTAGAAGAAACAATCAAAGTATTCTTGGCCGGTGCACATTACTTTGCATGAAGTTACATTCTTGGAATTACATCTTCATAATTTCTTCTGTTATTCTCAAAGATTTCGTTAAAATCTAAGAGAAGTCTTGGCTATTTAAAGGGGTTCTTGGTTTAGTGCATATCAGTATCAGGTTCTTTGTGGTATTTATCTCAAAATGTTCGTTCAAGTTTGGGCGTATATTGGTTGGGTATGAGAATACCTCAGTTACTTTTGCCAATTTATGGCTAAAAAGGAAGAGTTCAAATTATTTTCTTACTCATGTACACCAACATGAATACAGTTTGCACATTATTCCAATCATATCCGCAACTCAGGGTGAAGAGATATTCAAGAAGTATTTTAGCTTAAATTTGTCAAAAGGGGGAGATTGAAATCTCCTGAAGTTTGACTAAAATTTTGGTAAAACACATTGATGATAAAGCTGAAGAACTATGAACATGGACAAAGATGTCGAAGGAGATGTCCTAATAGCTGACAAGACATCTTACTAATTTAGTAAGTTAATTGTAAAACAAATCTGGTTAAGATTTCTTACGCTTTTAAAGGATGGATCAAGATAGAAATAAAAGGCCCAAGAAAAACAAAAGACTATAAGAGAAGACTTAGACCTAGGATGATATTATGCCTTATGTAAAAATTGTAACCTAGTTCTATTTTGAAAAATAAGGGTTTAGGTTTTGAGAGTCGTTGGCTCTTAGGGTTGTAGTTCCCCTTTGCAGTATGGGATGCAGAGAGGACGACATAGGTGCATGTACACTACCATGAGCCTTTAGGTAATGGTTTGTCTATTGTTCTTGGATGAAGCTATTAGCCATGTCCAAGATAACTTGTAGGTCAAGAAACTGTGACATGTTATGTAATGGCAGAAGACAGATGCAACGTAGGTTGTGAAGGATGTAAGTAGGTTCTCTTATAAGAGTTCTAAATGACTAGAGTTTAGCTTTGGTAAAGATGTTCATTAGGGTAGTGATTATGAGACAAAGTTGTATATGGAAGAGTTTAACTTTGTGACAATACTATGATTTAATGGAGTCTTCATCCTGGATTGGTATCCCTCAGATGTAGGTTTGTTAACACCGAATTGGGTCAACAACTACTCTGTTCTTTATATTCTGCAGATTTACAGTTTTTCTATATTGTGTTCTTGACTGAGATGTTCCAACATGTTGTCTTGACATCTGTTGGTATTTGTGTTGCACTACTTCAAAACACTAGCTGTGTAATTCTCTTGTTTTCTAAAGTACATTAATCATTGTCTTAAAATTAAGATAGTGTAAACACCCCAAATTTTCCCTCACTAATATCACACCATGGCTTGTGATCCTTCATTTTCGTTTAGACATAAGTATTACACCTCATATTGCATTTTTGATTCATCTGCATAGTTCAGAGTCATCTGCATCTAGGGTTTGTGATCTGAGCAATCCAAGATTCCATCTGAGCCATCCCAAAGGCCTCAAAGTTTTCCAAGAGGGTCCATGAGTGTTCTATCATCATATTATGCTCCTCAAGGTTCATGGAAGTCAAGAAATCACAAGAATTGGCAAAGGCATGGAAGCAGAGCTAGGGTTTTCACTGCACAGATGACCCAAAATTAGAGTTTTGGTTTCAGAGGCTTTAACTCCAAATTTTTGGGCCATTCTTGTTTCTAATGTTCTTAAGATGTTATAAGGATCATGTGTACCAAGTTTGATGAAGAAATTCAGTGTGGAAGTCATATGTTCACTGGGTAACTTCTTGAGCAAGTTAAGTCAAAATCAGGGCATCTGAGGCCCCCAACAATGGAACCAATGGGGTATTTTCATCAAATTGAAGTTATATGATCTTTATTTGATCTTAGAAGAGGTTGGAAGTTCACAAGATTGAAGAATTTTGAGCCACTTGCAAACTTGCCAAAAATGGAAATGACTTGAAATGCAAACTTTCCATTTTGGGAAAGTTTTTCAACCTCCTCTTTCTCAATCAAAAATGCTTCAAATGAAAAATTCTTGGTCATGAAAGTTGTAGATTAGGTCTTTCCCTTTTCAAAAATTACAAGAACATGTTTTGATTCATCCTAGAACTCAAGATATGGCCTTTCAAAGTTGAAAAAAATCCTAAAATTTCAAGTCAGCAATCAACTCTTCCACCAATCAACTCAGCATCACCCCAGGATCACAAACTCTTCCACCAATCAACTCAGCATCACCCCAGGATCATTTCCCACCCATCACCATATCTTAAAACACAACCAAACACAAATACGATTTCTACAACTTCAGAAACAAAACCTTCAAACCAGCCATTGCAAGCTTGTTCCAAGCATCAAAGCATCCTCAGGAGGCCCATTGGAGTTGACTTGCACCAAAGAGAGGTCCAGAAATCCCAGAATCAGAAAGCTCAACCTCAGGTATACCTCAAGAACAATTTTTCCAGAACTTGTTTTTCTAGTTACAATATGAATCTGTATGCTCCACTGATCATTGGGATGTGATTTGTTTTGAAAATGATTAAGAAATGAGTATGTATGGTTGTTCTGAAATTTTTGACCTAGAACTTGTTTTCTTCGATTCAGATTTGTTATGCATGATAAATGATTTTTGTTTGTGGATTCATGTTCTTTGATGTTAGAGGAGTGATTTTGGGCAAGAAATTAGGAGATTTGATGCTTGTATGAGTTTTTGAAATTTTGCTTCGCCGAAGAAGATGACTGGAGCTTGCTCCGTTCACCTGAAAGTCATTAGGTTAATTAATTAGGGTTTAGTTGCCAGCTTGAATTCTGACCCTTGGATGTGGTTTAGCGCGTGAACGAGTGGCCCAGATCATTTCACTTAAAACCCTAATTTTAATTAATTAATTAAATCAGTTAATTAGCCAGTTTGAATATGGGCCATTGATCTACGCGTGCAGTCAATTCCCTCCCTTTCCAATTCAAATCTCACCCCTTGGATCAACATACTTCTCATTTTTGTTATTTTTATTTCATTTTAATTTCATTTTCTTGTATATTTAATTTAAAATATCAAAAAGCATCACAAAAATATTTTCTTTTGCATTCTGACTTTAAATATTTTTATCATTCCAAAAATGATTTTTATTTTATTTTTTGCATTAAAAAAGTATTTTTAAAATATATAAATGTTATTTTTAATTAATTAAAGTCTTTTAATTAATTAAAAATACATTTAGGTTTCTAAAAATCACCAAAAAAATCATGAATCATCCCAAGGCATTTAGAAACATTTTCAAACTCTTCATACAAATTTTCAAACTCATCTTTGTATGATCATACATATGCACTTTGTATACCTTTGCATCATCTCACATGACATTAACACTGCATAAACACTTATGACTTTGGTCATTTCATCTCATTGCAGCTCATTTCATTTCATTTCTTTATGCTTTGTACTTTATGCATTCATACTAACATTTTCAGGTGGTAAGTTACTTTGAGAGGTGGATTTGCCTTCACCTCTCACTTCTTCTTATCTCATTCATTTGCATTTTGTTTGTATCTTAAGTGAACTTGTTCACTTGTGTTCCATTTCTCTCACTTTCTTTCTTTAAGTTACTTATCTTCTTCAATGAAGTAAGTAACTTATTCTTCTGCTTCATCCTCCTTTCATCCGCTTCTTCCATTGGTGGCTTCTTTGAAGATCTTTCTCAAGCCTTACAAACCATAGGAACATCCAAGCATGATAATAATTAGGGTTGTGATTAGTACCCCTTAGCTTTTACCTTTGAGTCTCCTTGAGTCTCTCTTCTCATCTCAATAATCAAAGACTAAACTCTTAAAGTTTTAGGACTTTGGAATTAGGGTTATGCCTGCATCCTTCTCTTAGGATGGAGTGTATAACTTTAATCCTAAGTGTTAAACCTTTAATTTGTTTAAACCTCTTAATCAAATCATCTTAATAATCACTAAGAATTCATCTTGTAACTTGGGCCTTACATTAGGGTTCTAATTCTTCCTTTATGGTTAAGAAGGACTAACCCTAGTGTTTAATGGACAAGTCCCCCTCAAGTTGTCTTGCAAACCATAAAACTAATTTCTTAATCCCATACCTTAATTAAAATCCACTTAATAAAGGCTTGTTATATAATGAATTTAATCCCTAACCATGGATTAAGTTAAGGTATCTTCCTCAGCTTAAGTGTTCTCATTTATTATCCTTCTATTAGGATGGTGTAATGAGTTCACTAATCTGTGATTAGAGATTAAACTCATTACTTAACACTAAACAAAAACCCAAAAACATCTAAATAATCACAAGTAGGTTAATGATCTTAATCCTACATCATCATGGTAATTAAGTTGAGATGCTTATCTCATACTTAAGTATTCTCAATATCCCTAATCAGGGAGAATATAATGAGATTACAAGCCCTTGATTTAGGTTTAAGCTCATTAACTTATGCAAAACACCAAAAACAATAACAAAACTGAAAACACAAAAACAAACAATAATCGTCTCCTTCGGGATTCGTTTCTCATCACACTCATTCATAAACGAGAACTTGCTTCTTCCGTCTAATGCAAGACAGTTAGCACTCGAGCCAGACGAGTCATACAGTTGAGCATAGGAAAGCAAGCAGTTCACAGTCAATTTATCTTTCAGTCTCTTTGATTCGAACTACGGTGTTCTGACTTCCTCATTGCACGAGAGGATACGTAGGCATAACTTAACAGTTATCGAACAAAAGTCTCTTTGCCTTCCCCCTCTTTCAGCATTCTTTTCTAACCCCTAGTTCCTGAGCATTCACCCTTTTGCACTGTGTTACAACCCAAAATTTGCCCTCCCACAATCAATACAACCTTTCTCAAGACTTCTAAATGATCATAAGATCCTCAAGACTCCCAATTGGTCAAGAAGTATGGAAGTTTCCCCAAACAATGCCTCCTCCTAAGCAAGGTGTCTAAAACTAGGGTTTTGAGTTTCCACAGGTTAAAATGCGTTTCAAGGCCTCAAGTGAGCTTCATAACATCCCACATATGTTCAAGAATCCCTATGTCAAGTTTCAAGGTTTTCCCACTAAGTTTGCTCAGTCAGATGATCAGATAAGCAAAAATTAGTACAAGTAGTTAAAAAGTCAAACTGAGGTCAACTGTGGTCAAATTAAAGTCAAACTTCAAGATTTTTTTCCAACATCAAGTTTATGAATTAAAATTCATCATTTGATCAAGGGTTGATTATGATTCATCAAGGAAGTTTCAGATCATCAAGAATCAGGAGTTTCTAAATTAGGGTTTTCATAAGGAAAGTCAACTAAACTTTGAACAGCCATAACTTTCACATGCTTCATCAAATATTTTCCATCCAAAGCTCATTTTCAAGGAAATTGAATTCTCTACAACTTTGTGTCTCACAAGCCAAGCTTAAAAATGCTTCATTTGGAAGGTATGAGCTAAAACATTATAGGTCATTTTAAAATCAACAAAAAGTCAACATCTTCCAAAGGGCATAATTTGAAAATGGTAAAGGATATGGACATGAGACTAAAGAGTTTGGTTAGAGGACTCTCTAAGATTTCCAAAATTTCAAAGAACACCTTCATAGCCTTTAAATTGAGGGATTTGTGCCTTTGCAAAGTTGGGAAATTTTTGAGAGGTATATTGAGCAAATGGGGTCTTAAAACCAATTCTTTCCACATAGGCTTGCAATTTTGTGATCCAATCTTTACCATGACATCATGCACGACCCAATTCTCATTTATTCATATTTTTATAATTTATTTTATTTTTATTTTTATTTTATTCATTAAAAATCAATTTAAATCAAAATAAAATATGAAAACTCAATATTTAGATTTGATTCTTGTTCTAGAAGCTCATAAATGACATTAAGATGGTTTGATACACTCCCAAATTCGTGCACACCCTTTGGAGTATGAAAAGATATGATTTTTTGTCAAAATTATGATTGATCTTTCTTCGCCATCAAGTAATCCAAAAGCCCAAACAATCCACTATTTGTTTGACCTAATTTCACTCCACTATAAGAGTATAACTCAGTACAAACATAAAGGACGAATTTTTGAGGTAAGAACATAAGGATCAAAGTCAAGAAAAAACCAAGAAAAGTCAAATTCGGATTTTGATTTTGAGGCTATTTCAAAGCAAGATAAAGGTTGCAATACCTTCTATGATGTTCATTGAACGTATATGCATCATTAACATCATCCAAACCATGCTCATATGTTCAATCCGAATCATGTTTTATGCTTGAATATGAATTTTTAGATTTCATGAATTTGCTTGTTTTAACTGATATTTGATGATTGTTTGATGTTTGTGATAGTGTTAGGAACGTTTCATAAGCTTCAAAATGGGAACCATGAGCAAAACGTGATTTCATTTGAAATTAAACGGATAATTGGACTTAGGAACCTTTATTTAATTGATTTAAGTCATTTGAAACAATTTATTTGGTGTATTATGCGTGTTCATGTGTGCAGGTCCTATAGTGACGAACATAATCTGTCACTACAAGTTTTAGTGACGAAAAAAGTGTCACTAAAACCTAAGCCAAGGGACGAAGGTTGAAGATGAAGCTGCGCGCGAAATTGGATTTTTAAATGTTGAATTATTATTTAATTAATAGTTTGTATACTAATTCTCAGAAGCGCAGGTGGTCCAGTGGTTTTGATGTGCGTATGGAAGCGTTTGAACTTGGGTTCGATTCCCAGGTTTTGTGTTTTGGTTGTTTTATTTCATCATATTTACCAGGTTTCATATTTATTGATTAGGGTTCATTCTTTGTTCACTAGCACGCGCTAGCCCAGTGGCAGGGTTTTGTTATGGTAAGGGGGAGGTCCTGGGATCAAAACCAGGCCTCCCCACTTTTATTTTGGTTATTTGTTTTATTTGTTTTTTATATTTTATAATTATTAATAATTAATTAATTTGTTTAATATTAAAACCACTAAATTCTTTTTTTTAATAAATAATTAAACTTTATACTTTTTATTTATTTCATAATTTTTCTTAATTATTATTTTTAATTAATTTTATAATAATTTTGTACATAATTTTTATTATATGTATTTTTTTTGTAAATAAATATTTAAAACTTTAATTACTTAAAAACTCCAATTATTTTCTAAAACCCTAATTTTCCTATTAATTCTAATAAAAATTAAACCCTAATTAGAATATTTTCATAATAACTTTTTTTATATATTTTGTAAATACTTTATTCTTATTATTATTTAAACATATTATTTCTTTTAATTAATTTCTAACTTATTAAAAAAGAATCTAACTTACTAACCCTAATTTTTTTATTTTAATATTTTTATTTTATCATTCTCTTTGTTTTATTATTTATTTAATGTTGCTTTATTCTATATTTAATTTTTATTTTATTTATCTTATTAGAAAAATGTATAGGTTATTATATTGTAATTTATTTTTCTTGCTCGATTATTTTGTAACTGCCCATAAACCATGTAATAGCGTAGATTTTATATTTTCTTATTTTATTTACTTTATTATAATTGCTATGGTTAGTAATTTTAGGGTGTGTATAACCTAAATGTAATTAAAATTAACTTAGAAAATTAATTTTAAAAAAGATAAATATTTGAAAATAAACACTCACACACGTAAGTCGATCTTTGATCGCCATCTTACACTTCCTAGGGTATTCCTCTTGGTTGCCTTAAAATAATATGGTCAGGTCCCTCGAATATAGGTATGTCTTAAGCAAAGTCCCTTCAAATACAAATCATCATAGTCCCTACAGTTTAAAAGATCAAGTCCCTTCGAGGTCGCCTACGGAATAATGATCTTGTCCCTTCGAATAAATGATGATAGTCCCTACGAATTGCTAAAGACATCCCTTAAGTTGCCTTCTATGACCATACGATGATCCTACGCCCGTCCCTTAAACAAATCCAAGGTAATGACTACCTATTCCTTAATAATAGGGATAGTCTTACCCTTGAAAGGACATATAGGAACATGAATGACTTAGTCTAGGGTAGGTACCTCATAGTTACTTGCTCACTCTTCAAAAATACTTTTCACACCTCACAATATTTTCAAAACATTTTCAAACAAGGCTTTGTATACATCCATACGAGGATCATTACAAAGTACTTAGAAAATTTCTAATCACACACTACACTTTCCAAAAATCAATTAAAGTGAGCTAAGTAACTAAGAGCCCATGGATAACCATGGATATAAAGGTTGCTAACACCTTCCCTTTGTATAACCTACCCCCCGAACCCAAGTCTTTTAAAATAGGTCTTTCCTGTTCTTTTATGTCCTTCCACTTGGATAAAATAAAAGTCGGTGGCGACTCTTGCTATCTGCAACATGACTAAAAGTCAGTTCTCCCACCGTGTTACAGAACTGGCGACTCTGCTAGGGAATTACTAAGTAAAAGAGGGGTACCCTTAGGAATTAGATCACTTAAATTGTTTGCTTTGTTTGCTTTGTTTGCTTTAATTTTCTGTTGGTCTTTTTGTGAGAAAGATCCTAACCCAGATCTAGTGTACCCTAGGTAAATAGCAATAGACCAAGGAAACTGTACGGTGTATACCGATATGGTTGATCTGGTGGCCATAGTTAGTGTGACTTCTTGGTTGGTGCTTATGTTCCTTAAGTAAGTTAAGGATAATATGGGGCTGCCATATGTTGTCAATACACTAACTGGCTTTTAGAACCCTAGTTATCCCATCTTGGCCTTTAGAAAGTAGTGAGATAACCGGCTTTGGTGAAGACTGAAGTTGGTTGATACTCGATGCTACGCTCATTGAGATCCTAAACTTGGAGGGTTTTTGGTTGGCAAGTAAGTTGCCTACTGAACAACCACCCTTGGGAAGGATCAGTGATATTGAGATCCCTTAGAACCTGGTTACTTTTGTAGGACAAGATGAACCATCTAAACTTCAAGAGAGGGTATTTAACTTTAAACCTCATGCAAGCCTTCAAACCTAGGGCTATTGTGTGACTTGTTTGTGTGTGCCACATGTTTGTGATTGAGCATAACATCATGACATCATGCACCATAAGCATAGCATTTTCACTAACCATTTCAAGGACCAAAAGATTTATCTTTGTTCTTTGTTGCAGGTCATGGCTTCTGCTCATAGGAATAATATCTGGGTCAACTTTGTAGGAATACCTCCTAAGCTTAAGGAATTGGTCTCTCAAGTTTCTGAAAACTCCCAATTCATCAAGAGGCATGGTCACCTACTGGATCTAGTCACTTCAGGGTTCAATGAAGACATGATGGATGTCCTATTTAAGTTCTTTGATCCTAAACATCATTGCTTCACATTCTCCGACTACCAGCTGGTTCCTACAATGGAAGAGTTCTCCAAATTACTGGGTATACCTATCCTTGATCAGAGACCCTTCACAGGCTTAGAAAAGGAGCCTAAACCTGAAGTCATTTTTGCACCCCTACATCTGAAGAAATTAGACATTGTCCTAGAAATAAGAAGCAGAGTTAAGGGTATTCTTGCTAAGGTATTGATGGAGAAAGCTCAAGTGTTCTTGAAGGATATGAGTTATGATGCTTTTGAGGAGATCCTAGCCCTATTGATCTATGGCTTAGTTTTGTTCCCTAATCCTGACCAGTTCATAGACGTACATGCCATCAACATATTTATGACTCACAACCCAGTGCCTACATTACTTGGAGATGTCTTACACTCTCTTCACACTCGTACTACGAAGGCGAGAGGAACTCTGTTGTACTGCATACCTTTATTGTCTAGGTGGTGTATTTCTCACCTTCCTTAATCAGTGATGAAGAATGAACAAGGGTTCAGGTGGTCTAAGAGGATCATGTCACTTTCTCATTCATACATTCATTGGTGCTCTCGATCTATGGAGAATGTTACTATCATTGACCGTTGTGGGGAATTCCCTAATGTGACACTTCTAAGCATAAGAGGGGGCATTACCTACAACCCTTATTTAGCTCTACGTCAGTTTGGTTATGCTCGGAGTAATGGTCCTCATGACATGCTTATCCAGGGTATTGTGTTCGACTACGACAACGATCTTCAGGGTTACTGTCAAAGATTTATACGAGCTTGGAGCAAGGTGAATAAAGTTGAGAGCAATACTTTGGAACCAAAGTACTCCATTCCTATGGAACCTTATCTCAGATGGGTTTGATCTCGTGCTCAGACTCTTATGATGCCATATTCTGCTGTTCTACCAGTCACTATGGATCCTGTTGTTGAAGGAGATGTTCCTTATACCATCCTTCATCCAGACATGCCCACTGATTTGGAAGAATTGTAAAAGTCCTGGATTCAGTTGAAGGAGCAAAGGGATACTTTTGAGACTCATTTCAGAGTTGGTCACGAAATAATTATGGAGCTAACAAGGCAACTTCATGAGGAGCAAAACCTCAACAAGTACCTCCACACAAAGAGGAAGCGTCCATGGGAGACTTAAAACCCCATATGTTTATCTTTTGTATTTTATTATTATTTCTTTGTAAGCCCAAGGGGCAAAAAACATATAATAAGTATTTACTAATAAAATTTTGTTCTTGTTTTCGTCTAAACAAATTTAAATCCTACGGTCTTTGAAAACATTGCATATGCATCTACATACCATATCATTGCATCACAGGTTTCTTATGAACAAGTAACTTATCTTCTCGCTATTTATTTCAGCAGAAATGGCTCTTAAACAAACTGTTAAGGATCTCCAGACTCAGAGTGCACAATTTCAAGAAATGAACCTGAACTTGTCCAAGGGACAAGATGAGCTAAAGACACTTCTGACTAAGAAAAAGAAGAAGGCTAGAAGATCAGTGGGCCTTATCAACCTGGGTAGAAGATTCAGAGGACCTGTCAAGACAGAAGAAGAGGTTGAGAACCTGGAATCTGAAAATTCTAAGGGAGAAGGAGGCAGTCTTCATGACACTATGGAAGATTCTGATTTCGAGGAGAACTATTATCATGATCCTGCTAGTGAGGAGAAGTACAAGATGCTGGTAGACATAATGAATGCTATAGAACTACAAAAGAATTATGGGTTTGACTTCGAAGATTTGAGTTTGATTTCTGGAGTCTCCATCCCTATAGGTTTCAAGGTTCCTAATTTTGTGGTGTATGATGGTGTGTCTTGCCCAAAGCTGCATTTAAGTTCTTATGTCAGGAGAATTCAACCTCATACTCCTGATAAGAAGTTATGGATACATTTCTTTCAAGAAAGTTTGTCTGGATCCCAGCTGGAATGGTATTATCAACTGGAAAGTACCAACATTCGCAATTGGAACGATCTTGTTGAGGCTTTCTATAAGAAGTACCAATACAATTCTGATTTAGCACCAACTCGCATGCAACTCCAAAGCATGTCCATGGATGCCAAAGAAAGTTTCAAGGAGTATGCTCAAAAATGGAGAGATCTGGAAAGTAGAGTTCAACCCCTTTTGACTGACAGGGAATTGGTTGATATGTTCATGAGTACGTTGACTGGTCCTTTCTATAGTCATCTCATTGGAAGCTCGTCATCTGGCTTCACTGAGTTGATAATGACTGGAGAATGTGTGGAAAGTGGGATACGAAGTGGAAAGATTCAAATAGTTGCCTCTTCAGGTGTTACTAAAAAGCCCCCTCCTGGGAAGAAATAATCCAATGTTGTGTATAGCCAGCATAGTCGTAGTGATCGTAACCAATCTGTGGGAGTTGTTTTGATTTCTAATCCTACACCTCCGCCATAGGAGCAACAACAGAATAATCATCCTAAGCCTAGGAGGCAGCTTACCAAGCTCAATATGTCATTGGCTCAAGCTTTGCAGCATATGTTGAAAGGAGAATTGATTACTTTGAAGGACCCACCACAGAATATCAATACCTCCTCTTCTCGTTACAATCCCAATGCAAGGTGTGCATACCATTCTAATAGTCCTGGCCATGATACTAACACTTGATGGTCGTTGAAGAACAAGATCCAAGATATGATTGAGAATGGAGAGATTGAATTTGACCCTCCAGAGACTCCTAATGTAATTACTGCTCCCATGCCCAAACATGAGAAGACTGTTAATGTTGTTGATGAGGTTGTTTATGTTCGTACTGTGGCTGAAATAACTACTCCTCTAGCTATTGTCAAGAAGAAGCTTGTGCAAGCCGGTTTATTCTGGTTTGCAAGGAAGATTGTTTTTACTGTGCCTATAAACCTGATAGTTGTTGGAGGTTGAGGTCAGGTATTCAACGCCTGATAGATAACTATACTATACTATTTGAGAGGACCCCTTCTCTGGAAAGTCTGTGTGGAGGTTTGATTCGAGATGTGAAATTTGAAGATATGGCTATGGTTAACAAGATTCCTGTGAAGATTACTTCCAATGGTCCAGTGAGGATCACTTCTAAAGCTCCTGTGAAGATTAATGCTGAGCCAAAGGTGGCTCCAATGATTATTACTACTCCTGGTCCTATCCCATACACTTCTGACAAAGCTATACCCTGGAATTATGGTTCCGATGTTTATATCCATGGTGTCAAACAAGAGCCTTTGACTGATGCACCTGTTACTGATGTTAATCTTGATGTGGACAATATTGTTGGATCTAGTAAGGTTACCAGGAGTGGAATAATTTTCTCTCTAGAAAACACCTCAAAAGCTGTTGTTCCGGTTCATATCTCTAAATCTGGGCCAAGTACTGAGGCTCGGGGAAAAGTACCAGTGATTGAACCTATCCAAGCTGAAGCACTAGTTAATGAAGATCTCTCTAAGAAGATGGAAGAAGTACTGAAGATTATCCGTAAGAGTAATTATGATGTTGTTGACCAGTTGGGGCATACTCCCTCCAAAATCTCCATGTTATCTCTGCTATTATGTTCTGAAGCCCATGCCAAGGCTTTAATCAAATTCCTAAAGGCTGCTCATGTGCCACATGAAATTTCTGTGGACCAATTTGAAAATTGTGTTGCTCATCTAACTAGTGATAATGGCTTGGGCTTTAATGATGCTGATTTGACTCCTGCCGGCAGAAATCATAATAAAGCTCTGCACGTCTCCATTGAGTGTAGGGGCACTATTTTGTCTCATGTATTGGTGGATAATGGTTCTTCATTAAATGTATTACCTAAGTAGGTTCTAGACAAGCTCAATTTGAAAGATGTGGTGTTAAGGCCAAGTAATGTGGTGGTGAAAGTCTTTGATGGTTCAAGAAGAATGGTGCATGGAGAGGTGGATCTTCCAGTTAAAGTAGGTTCTCAAGTTTTTGATTCCACTTTCTATGTGATGGATATTCGTCCTGCGTACTCCTGTTTGCTTGGGCGCCCCTGGATCCATGGGGCAGGTAATGTGACTTCCACTTTACATCAGAAGTTGAAATATCCAGTGAAAGGAAAAGTTGTCACTATTTATGGGGAAGAAGAATACATGGTCAGTCATGTGAATACTTTTAAATATGTTGAGATGGAGGGTGAATTTGTTGAGACTCCTTGCCAGATATTTGAAGTTATTCCTTGGGTCGTTCCTGCTACTGAAGCTCCCCCTGTTGTCAAAAGAGTTCCTGTAATTACTAGAGTGCCTCCTACAATGGCCTCCCTCAAAGATGCTAGAGCTGTGGTTGAAGAAGGTGGTTGTACTATTTGGGGTCAGCTTCTTGACATTCCTTACAAGTCTGACAAGTTTGGTTTGGGTTTTACTGCAGAATCTCAAAAGGTTGTTCGTTGGGCTCGTGCTGCTCGTATCACTCATGGGGGAATCATAAAGGACCAAGTCAATGTTGTAGAAGACTATGATGAAGGTTACAACCTGAACGATTGGATTTTTCCTACCATGGGGGATGGACTCGACAATTGGAAAGCTGAAGACGTTATTCCTATCTCCTTTAGTCAGGAGTAAATGCTATTTCTTTTTAAAAAAAATATTTTTGTAACTTTGAACAATTAATTACTTTTAAGCCTTGTGCCTTGCCTGGGGCACAAAGGTATGCTTGTTAGGGTTGTCATTTCATTCGCATATTTTCATTCAATAAAATCAATGGACGTTTCTCTTTTTCGTAAAAATTGTGCTCTTTGTCTTTCTTTTACTTTTTCCTTTTATAAAAAAAAGCTATGTGTTCTTACACACACCCACATCATTAAATGCAGATATTCATCCGCTCTGGATCCTATTGATAACAATTCTGCTATTGCCAATTATGACTTTGAAAATCCGATCTATCAAGCCGAGGATGGAAAGGAGGAAGATTGTGAAGTACCTCTAGAGTTGGCTAGATTGCTACAGCAAAAAGAGAAAGCTATACAACCACATGAGGAACCAATTGAAGTCGTGAGCTTGGGGACCATGGAAAATAGGAAAGAAGTCAAGATAGGTGCTGAATTAGAAGATAGTATCAAAGACTGATTGATTTAGATGTTACATAAATATGTGGAGGATTTTGCTTGGTCCTATGAAGATATGCCAGGATTGGATACAAATATTGTGGTTCACCGTCTACCAGTAAAAGAGGATTGTCGTCCGATAAAATAGAAAGTTTGTCGTATGCATCCAAATATGTCAGAAAAGATTAAGGCAGAAGTGATGAAACAATTCAATGCAGGGTTTCTAGCTGTTACTTCTTATCCACAATGGGTTGCAAACGTGGTGCCAGTGCCTAAGAAAGATGGTAAAGTACGCATGTGTGTGGATTACAGGGATTTAAATAGAGCCAGCCCAAAAGATGATTTTCCACTTCCACATATTGATGTTCTGGTAGACAACACTGCTCAGCATAAGGTATGCTCTTTTATGGATGGTTTCTCTGGGTATAATCAGATTAAGATGGCACCTGAAGATATGGAGAAGACTACATTTGTTACACAATGGGGCACTTTCTGCTATAAAGTAATTCCATTTGGTTTGAAGAATGCTGGGGCAACATATCAGCGTGCTATGGTAGCTTTGTTCCATGATATGATTCACCATGAGATAGAGGTATATGTGGATTATATGATAGCCAGATCTCAGAATGAAGAAGAACACCTTGATTATCTGCACAAGTTGTTTGAGAGGTTGAAGAAATACAAGTTGAGGTTAAATCCAAACAAATGTACTTTTGGAGTTAGATCTGGTAAACTTCTGGGTTTTATTGTCAGTGGTAAAGGTATTTAAGTAGATCCGGCAAAGGTAAAAGCTATACAAGAGATGCCTGCTCCTCGTACTGAGAAAGAAGTTAGAGGTTTCCTGGGACGACTGAATTACATTGCAAGATTTATTTTCCAGTTGACTGCTACTTGTGAATCAATCTTCAAGTTGTTGAAGAAAAATCAAGTATTGGAATGGAATGACGAATGCCAGGTAGCGTTTGATGAAATTAAAAGGTACTTACAGGAACCTCCTATATTGATGCCAACAGTTGAAGGAAGACCCTTGATTATGTACTTGACAGTATTGGATAACTCAATGGGGTGTGTGCTGGGGCAATATGACGAGTCTGGTCGAAAAGAGCAGGCAATATACTACCTTAGCAAAAAGTTTACCGATTGTGAATAAGATACTCACTGCTCGAGAAAACTTGATGCGCTTTGGCATGGGCTGCTCGCCGACTAAGACAGTATATGTTGACTCATACCACTTTATTGATTTCAAAAATGGATCCAATCAAGTATATATTTGAGAAACCTGCTCTCTCCGGACGAATAGCAAGATGGCAAATGATCTTGATAGAATATGACATACAGTATACTACTCAGAAAGCAATAAAGGGAAGTGTAGTAGTTGACCATTTGGCCCATCAAGCAATGGATGACTACCAATCTATGAATTTTGAGTTTCCAGATGAGGACATTATGATTGTTACTAAAGAACCTAGACAATATGAAGGAACTGGACAAGGATCCCGATGGACTATGGTTTTTGATGGAGCTTCTAATGCGCTTGGTAATGGTGTGGGTGTTGTGATTATCTCTCCTAAAGGCTGTTATACACCAGTTACTGTAAAGCTTTGTTTTAAATGTACTAATAATATGGCTGAGTATGAAGCGTGCATCATGGGTATCAAGGTTGCTATTGAAATGAAGATCCAATTTTTGGATGTGTATGGAGATTCAGCCTTAGTAGTCAGTCAAGTTAAAAGGGATTGGGATACCAGACATCCTAATCTCATCCCTTACAAAGAGCATGTTTTGTCTCTGATCCCGTATTTTGAAGATATCACTTTTGGGCATATTCCACGAGAAGAGAATCAACTGGCAGATGCATTAGCTACCATGGCATCTATGTTTGAAATCAATTGGGAGGATGAAGCTCTGAGAATTACTATTGATCGATTTTACAAACCTGCATACTGCAATGAAGTGAGTATTGAAGGAGTAGAAGAAAGACCTTGGTTCCATGAAGTGAAGAGGTATCTTGAAGCTCAGGAGTTTCCTGAAGGGGCATCTATCAATGATAAGAAGTTTCTAAGGAGGTTTTTAGCTAAATTCTTCCTGAGTAATGGAGTTCTGTACAAGCGCAACCACGATTCGACTTTGCTTCGCTGTGTAGATAAGAAAGAAGCAGTAGAGATTATGGAATACATGCATGATGGGATCTTTGGTACTCATTCTAGTGGGCATACAATGGCTAAGAAGATTCTGAGAGCAGGTTATTATTGGTCTACCATGGAAGCTGACTGCTATCAACACTCCAAAACTTATCACAAATTCCAGATTTATGTTGATAAGGTTCACGTGCCTCCAGTTCCGTTGAATGTTCTAACTGTCCCATGGCCTTTTTCCATGTAGGGCATTGATATGATTGGTGAAATCAAACCTACTGCCTCTAATGGACATCGTTTCATCCTTGTAGCTATTGATTACTTCACAAAATGGGTGGAGGCAACTTCATTTGCTTCTGTTACTAAGAATGTTGTGGCTCGATTCATCAAATATAATCTTATATGCAGATATGGCATCCCTGAAAGGATTATCACAAATAATGGTACTAATTTGAATAACACTATGATTACTAATCTCTGCACGCAGTTCAAGATTAAACATCACAATTCTTCTCCATGTCATCTAAAGATGAATGGCGCAGTGGAAGCCGCCAACAAGAATATTAATAAAATCTTGCAAAAGATGACAGTTACATATAAGGATTGGCATGAGATGTTACCATTTGCTCTTCATGGTTATCGTACCACCATGCGTACTTCAATAGGGGCAACACCATTTTCCCTTGTCTATGGTATGGAAGCAGTTTTACCCATTGAAGTTCAGATTCCCTCTTTAAGAATTATGAAGGATGCATGCTTGGATGAAGATGAGTGGATTCAGACTCGACTTGACCAGATAAACCTGATAGATGAGAAAAGATTAGCGGCTGTTTGCCCTAGTCAGATGTATCAGAAGCGAATGATCAAAGCCTTTAATAAGAAAGTTAGGCAGCAGGTGTATTAGACTGGTGATTTGGTAATCAAGCACATTATATTACCACAAGGTGATCCCAGGGGCAAATGGACTCCCAACTATGAAGGGCCATTTGTTGTTAAGAGAATATTTTCTGGAGGTGCCATGATGCTTACCACTATGGACGGTGAAGACCTCCCACAATCTGTGAATGCAGACATAGTTAAAAAATACTACGCATGAAAAGACACCCGCTAGGCTGACTGGCCTAGGCAAAAATAAGGGCATCCCGGCGAACCAAAAGGGTTCGGGCAAAAATTAGGGATATATATAAAAAAACTGTACACCTGGCAAGTCGAAAACCTGGAAAGGCGGCTTGGGAAAAAAAGCGTATCCCGGTGGATTGAAAACCTGAAAGGGCCATCCAGGCAAAAGATAGGGATTAAAGCATATAACTATGTCTCGTTGGATCACCCATGCAACCTCTACTAGTTGTGTTATCTACGTCAAGTTCAACAGATACCGATCGGTCCAATTGTTTCTTCTCCAACAGCTGAAGATGAGATAATTGAAGATAATGGCAATAGCAAAGTTGAAACTCAATAGGGTCATGTACACATAGCTATTTCTCCTTGTAAAAATTTCTTTGACGAATCCCTCTTACTAGGATTTCCGTCTCCGTATTAAAACATGTCTAGTTATAAAGGATAAGAAAAATTCCATTTTTTATATTCAGCTATACTTTTCCCTCTTTATTCAGCTTTACTTTTCCTCCTTTATTCAGCTTTACTTTTCCCTCTTTATTCAGCTTTACTTTTCCCTCTTTATTCAACTTTACTTTTCCCCTTTTACTAAAACGAAAAACGTTTATTGATTATGTTTGAATGAATATATGCCTTTGAATATGATTGATGTTTACCAGAAATGCATAAAATACAATAATGGCATTTACTAAGAACGAACGGAGGTAGGAATTCAACGAAGCTTTGCTGGTTCATCCCCATAGGGTAATCTTTACGGATATCCATACAGAATTCTTCAAGTAATATCTCATACTTCCCACTCGACGAAGTCTTCAAGCAGTTTTATATCCTCTGAAGAATTAGGTCCTTCGGATCTATGTCCATCTCTTTTATCCTCAGTCAGGATATTCAGGAACTTATTCCTTCAATAAGAAGTACAGCAAACGAAAACGAAAAGTTCTAAGTACGATATTCTTAAACAAGACGGAAACGAAGTCTTCATACTCCTTAGCAACAAATCAGGATTTATTTTCCCCAGCCAGCAGTTGTTATATGAAGCTCCTGATCAGCTTCCCGGCATAATTCATTTGTACATACATCATATCATATCATATCATACCATACGCATTCTCATAAAATATTATCTTGCAATTTGTTATATATATTATTATATGTGCATCAAACTAACCTTGTTTTCCAGGTAAATTCTCCAGCAAACAAACTTCATCAACAACTTACCTTGGGCCGTCGTTCATTCTTCCCAATGGTTATCCTGTTACCTTGGGCCGTCGTTTATTCTTCCCGCAGGTTATCTCAATTTTTGGGCCATCGTTTATTCTTCCCAGAAATCAACTTACCTTGGGCCGTCGTTCTTTCTTCCCAATGGTTACCTTGCTACCTCGGGCCGTCGTTTATTCTTCCCGCAGGTTATCTCAATTTTTGGGCCGTCGTTTATTCTTCCCAGAAATTAACTTACCTTGGGCCGTCGTTCATTCTTCCCAATGGTTACCTTGCTACCTCGGGCCGTCGTTTATTCTTCCCACAGGTTATCTCAATTTTTGGGCCGTCGTTTATTCTTCCCAGAAATTAACTTACCTTGGGCCGTCGTTCATTCTTCCCAATGGTTACCTTGCTACCTCGGGCCGTCGTTTATTCTTCCCGCAGGTTATCTCAATTTTTGGGCCGTCGTTTATTCTTCCCAGAAATTAACTTACCTTGGGTCATCGTTCATTCTTCCCAATGGTTATCCTGTTACCTCGGGCCGTCGTTTATTCTTCCTGCAGGTTATCTCAATTTTTGGGCCGTCGTTTATTCTTCCCAGAAATCAACTTACCTTGGGCCGTCATTCATTCTTCCCAATGGTTATCTTGTTACCTCGGGCCGTCGTTTATTCTTCCCGCATGTTATCTCATTTTTGGGCCGTCGTTTATTCTTCCCAGAAATCAACTTACCTTGGGCCGTCGTTTATTCTTTCCAATGGTTATCTTGTTACCTCGGGCCGTCGTTTACTCTTCCCGTAGGTTACCTTATTTTTGGGTTGTCGTTTATTCTTCTCAAAAATGCCATCTCCATATTCAAGAAGCATATAAGAAGACTCTTTATTCAAATGGCATCTTTAAGCCCATTCAAGCATCACAATCAACCAACAGTATTATCCTACACATCAGCAAGTGCAAATTTTTGGGTTTTTGTGTTCAATCCTCTTCAATCTTCAAGTCACGAATGGCGTACATGCCAATCTAACTCCTCAGATTCCAGAAAATTGAACAAGTGGCAGCTGTTGCACCCCAAAATTTGCCCTCCCACAATCAAGACAAGCTCTCTCAAGACTTCTAAATGATCATAAGATCCTCAAGACTCCCAATTGGTCAAGAAGTATGGAAGTTTCCCCAGACAATGCCTCCTCCTAAGCAAGGTGTCTAAAACTAGGGTTTTGAGTTTCCACAGGTTAAAATGAGTTTCAAGGCCTCAAGTGAGCTTCATAACATCCCACATATGTTCAAGAATCCCTATGTCAAGTTTCAAGGTTTTCCCACTAAGTTTGCTCAGTCAGATGATCAGATAAGCAAAAATCAGTCAAAGTAGTTAAAAAGTCAAACTGAGGTCAACTGTGGTCAAATTAAAGTCAAACTTCAAGATTTTTTTCCAACATCAATTTTATGAAGTAATATTCATCATTTGATCAAGGGTTTATTATGATTCATCAAGGAATTTTCAGATCATCAAGAATCAAGAGTTTCTAAATTAGGGTTTTCATAAGGAAAGTCAACTAAACTTTGACCAGCCATAACTTTCATATGCTTCATCAAAAATTTTCCATCTAAAGCTCATTTTGAAGGAAATTGAATTCTAAAAATTTGTGTCTCACAATCCAAGCTTAAAAATGCTTCATTTGGAAGGTATGAGCTAAAACATTATAGGTCATTTTAAAATCAACAAAAAGTCAACATCTTCCAAAGGGCATAATTTGAAAATGGTAAAGGATATGGACATGAGACTAAAGAGTTTGGTTAGAGGACTCTCTAAGATTTCCAAAATTTCAAAGAAAACCTTCATAGCCTTTAAATTGAGGGATTTGTGCCTTTGCAAAGTTGGGAAATTTTTGAGAGGTATATTGAGCAAATGGGGTCTTAAAACCAATTCTTTCCACATAGGCTTGCAATTTTGTGATCCAATCTTTACCATGACATCATGCACGACCCAATTCTCATTTATTCATATTTTTATAATTTATTTTATTTTTATTTTTATTTTATTCATTAAAAATCAATTTAAATCAAAATAAAATATGAAAACTCAATATTTAGATTTGATTCTTGTTCTAGAAGCTCATAAATGACATTAAGATGGTTTGATACACTCCCAAATTCGTGCACACCCTTTGGAGTATGAAAAGATATGATTTTTTGTCAAAATTATGATTGATCTTTCTTCACCATCAAGTAATCCAAAAGCCCAAACAATCCACTATTTGTTTGACCTAATTTCACTCCACTATAAGAGTATAACTCAGTACAAACATAAAGGACGAATTTTTGAGGTAAGAACATAAGGATCAAAGTCAAGAATAAACCAAGAAAAGTCAAATTCGGATTTTGATTTTGAGGCTATTTCAAAGCAAGATAAAGGTTGCAATACCTTCTATGATGTTCATTGAACGTATATGCATCATTAACATCATCCAAACCATGCTCATATGTTCAATCCGAATCATGTTTTATGCTTGAATATGAATTTTTCGATTTCATGAATTTGCTTGTTTTTAGTGATATTTGATGATTGTTTGATGTTTGTGATAGTGCTATGAACGTTTCTGGACCCTCAATTTGAAGAATCGTGCCCTTAATCTCCAAACACCATATCTAGGGTTCATAAGCTTCAAAATGGGAACCATGAGCAAAACATGATTTTATTTGAAATTAAACGGATAATTGGACTTAGGACCCTTTATTTAATTGATTTAAGTCATTTGAAAAAATTTATTTGGTGTATTATGCGTGTTCATGTGTGCAGGTCCTATAGTGACGAACATAATCCGTCACTACAAGTTTTAGTGATGAAAAAAGTGTCACTAAAACCTAAGCCAACGGACGAAGGTTGAAGATGAAGCTGCGCGCGAAATTGTATACTAATTCTCAGAAGCGCAGGTGGTCCAGTGGTTTTGATGTGCGTATGGAAGCGTTTGAACTTGGGTTCGATTCCCAGGTTTTGTGTTTTGGTTGTTTTATTTCATCATATTTACCAGGTTTCATATTTATTGATTAGGGTTCATTCTTTGTTCACTAGCACGCGCTAGCCCAGTGGCAGGGTTTTGTTATGGTAAGGGGGAGGTCCTGGGATCAAAACCAGGCCTCCCCACTTTTATTTTGGTTATTTGTTTTATTTGTTTTTTATATTTTATAATTATTAATAATTAATTAATTTGTTTAATATTAAAACCACTAAATTCTTTTTTTAATAAATAATTAAACTTTATACTTTTTATTGATTTCATAATTTTTCTTAATTATTATTTTTAATTAATTTTATAATAATTTTGTACATAATTTTTATTATATGTATTTTTTTTGTAAATAAATATTTAAAACTTTAATTACTTAAAAACTCCAATTATTTTCTAAAACCCTAATTTTCCTATTAATTCTAATAAAAATTAAACCCTAATTAGAATATTTTCATAATAACTTTTTTTTATATATTTTGTAAATACTTTATTCTTATTATTATTTAAACATATTATTTCTTTTAATTAATTTCTAACTTATTAAAAAAGAATCTAACTTACTAACCCTAATTTTTTTATTTTAATATTTTTATTTTATCATTCTTTTTGTTTTATTATTTATTTAATGTTGCTTTATTCTATATTTAATTTTTATTTTATTTATCTTATTAGAAAAATGTATAGGTTATTATATTGTAATTTATTTTTCTTGCTCGATTATTTTGTAACTGCCCATAAGCCATGTAATAGCGTAGATTTTATATTTTCTTATTTTATTTACTTTATTATAATTGCTATGGTTAGTAATTTTAGGGTGTGTATAACCTAAATGTAATTAAAATTAACTTAGAAAATTAATTTTAAAAAAGATAAATATTTGAAAATAAACACTCACACACGTAAGTCGATCTTTGATCGCCATCTTACACTTCCTAGGGTATTCCTCTTGGTTGCCTTAAAATAATATGGTCAGGTCCCTCGAATATAGGTATGTCTTAAGAAAAGTCCCTTCAAATACAAATCATCATAGTCCCTACAGTTTAAAAGATCAAGTCCCTTCGAGGTCGCCTACGGAATAATGATCTTGTCCCTTCGAATAAATGATGATAGTACCTACGAATTGCTAAAGACATCCCTTAAGTTGCCTTCTATGACCATACGATGATCCTACGCCCGTCCCTTAAACAAATACAAGGTAATGACTACCTATTCCTTAATAATAGGGACAGTCTTACCCTTGAAAGGACATATAAGAACATGAATGACTTAGTCTAGGGTAGGTACCTCATAGTTACTTGCTCACTCTTCAAAAATACTTTTCACACCTCACAATATTTTCAAAACATTTTCAAACAAGGCTTTGTATACATCCATACGAGGATCATTACAAAATACTTAGAAAATTTCTAATCACACACTACACTTTCCAAAAATCAATTAAAGTGAGCTAATTGTCGCTCTCGGTATTTTCATCCTAGTACAAACGCAAAAGTGGCGTGGAAAAGGTAGAGTCGCCAGCCATGCATTTTTATCCCGAAAGAATGGGAAAGGTAATGCTGCACAAACCTGAGGAAGAAGGAAAGGACAAGGTCCTGCGAACCAAAGATCTGGGTTCGGGAGTCGGTTATGACCTGGGAAGATATTAGCACCCCAGACCGTCTGCCGTACCCGACGGGATCCACGCTTGTTTGTTTGTTTCAAAGGGTAAGGAATAAGATGCTGCTGAACAAAGAAATGCTACTGGAACTGGAACTGAAATGAGAAATGGAACTGGAATGGAAAGAAAGAGGGAAATGTAGGGAAAATAAAGAATGTGCTCGAACGGGCCCTACCCCGCTGCCTACGTACCTCATCAGGATAATGAGGATCAGAGTCGACGTAGTTCGCCTAACTAAGGCGGGAACTATTTGTTTGTGTTTTTTATAGCTGGAATTGCGTATGTCTATGCTCAGGTGTTGCAGGCTCGTCTGGTACGAGTGCGTTTACCGTCTTGCATGCGAGACAAGTCGTCGCAAGTTCGCGTACAGAATGAATGAGATGAGAGGAGAAGTTCCCGCAGGATAGTCGCTTATTGTGTTTTTGTCTTTTATGAGAAGTATTTTGAATTTGTTTGTGAAACAACCCCTTGATGAGACTTGTACCTCATGCTAGACAAGCTTACACCACTCCAAGATGGAATGAGTGCAAGTGCCTAATGGAATAAGGCTATACACAGGGGATACTTTCATTTATTTGTTAAGTGTTTTTGGATTTTGTTTGAAGATGAGAAAGAAGGACTAAAGTTGAGCAAAGGCAAAATCTAAGGGACTAAGACTCAATCCTAATTTTGTTTATTTATTTACATGTGGTTCTAATGGTTTGTGAGGTTTCTAAACCTAATGAAGAAATGAACTAGAAACTACTAGAATTCAACTTACTTCCTAAGGAATTTAAGTTGATTCTAAAACAATAGGGAAGCCTATACAAGTGAAATATCAAATAATATGGCAAAGTAATAAAATTGAATATAAGAAATGAATTCTAAAACAAAACATTTAAAGGTATAAAACCAAAAAGTAAGCCTAAATTTATTCTAAGTCTATTTATTATGAAATCTAAGCCTAAGTCCTAAAACTAAGGGAGTTATCTAATATTTTCATTCTAAAAATCAGGAATTAAACTATTCTAAGTCAATTTAAATCCTAAGATTAAACCTAAGTAAACTAGCCCTTAATGGATCTTAATATTCTAGCCTAAACTAATTGAATTTTACATGTATAACTAGCCTAAAGATTAATACACTAAAAAATATTAAGAGTCCTGGAAAAATTATGGAATTAATTCTATAGGGTCCTAAAACTACCTATAATATTGTATTAAAAAATATCCTAAAAATTCAGAAGTTAACTATGCCTAAAAATCACTTAATTCTACTTATGGATTAACTATGATTTTCTATGGATTAAGCTACTAAAACAGGGGATAAAATGACCTAAAAAAACTACCAAAATTATCCTAGGTCCTATTATTAGTCCTCTAACTATGGCAAAAAGAATGGGTCAAAAATCCTACTGGAAGTTTAAAAAATAAAATCAACAAAATCATGTATAGTTAAAAGAAATTCAATATAAGCTAATTAAAAGAAAAATCAGAATTAAATCGAAAATAAGCAAAATTCAGAAAATAAAAGTACCAAAAATTTCTAATTAGAATTATCAAGCTACTTAATTTTTTTGTGGAATTTTATTATGGATTTTTCTATATTTTATTGATTTAATCCTAAACTATGCTTAATTAAAACTAAAAAAAAAACTAAGAAATAAAAGGGGGGTTTATTAAGTATATTTTAGAGTTATTTTCTTAATGGGCTTAAAAGACAGGGGTGCTAACAGCAAGGGAGAAGGCCCATGCGCTGGTATCTATGAGGGTGCATTCAACATCTTTTTATAGTTGTTAATATATTGGGCCTAGAAACAGGGGTGCAGAAAGCAAAGAACCAGGGCCCAATTAGCGCAGGAGAGTGGGGAGCATAGTGGACCTTCAGTCAACGTAATTGACTCTAATCCGGGTCGTACGATTTGAGTCTTCTCTACAGTCATCTCATCAAACGGACCTTAGGGCGTGGACGTGTGATTACTATGGTGACCGACACACATCAAAGTGACCGCCCCAACTGCTAACCGGACAGTGACAAGTGTCACCGCCGATATGACCAAGAATCCAAAAACCTATCTTATCTCCACCTTTGAAATTTGAAAAAAAAAAACGAATTTTATAGATTAATGGGGATCAGGTGCGTTTATTGTAATTAAATAGGGATTAATTGCCCTTTTTTATTAATGTTCTTCCAATTAACTTCTCATTAACAAATCCATTAATTTTAATTGAATAGTATTCATAATTAACAATTACCAACAAAAATATAATAACAAAAGGACTGAAGAAGAACAAACAATGGAAACCCTAGGTCTCCTCTCCTTCTCCCTTCCGCCGCTACCTCCTTCACCTCACCTCTTCGTCCCCTTCTTCTTCGCCAATTGAACCAACACCACCTTCATCTTCTTCTTCCTAGCTCCGCTGCATCTCCAACAACCTAACCCTAGTTCGTGGCCTCTTCCCAAATCCACCCTAATCCACCACCGCAAACACCTAATCCGGCCATAACCGTCACGAAATCCGCCTCTCCTCTATCACCACAACAAGAACCCCAACCTACAAGCCTCTTTCTCTCCTCTTTTCCTAAACCAACTACCTAGCACCGCCGTCATCACTTAACTGGCCTCTCACTCATCCCTAACCTAAATCGGACTCGCAAACTCACGAACACGACGAAGTCAAAGCATCATTTTCGTAAAAGAAGGATGCCGAAATCGTACCTGACAAGTCACGTGTCGAAGATGATGTTGCGAAGTCGTTGCGATGCTAATTTCCCTTCTGTAACACCCCAAATTTTTCCTCTTCATTTTAAGCATCATATCACATCATATTCATCATGAACATATCATATTTTTAGCATCCTAGCATGGAAAGATGAGGCATAACATTCTTCATGACCTAGCATTAGGCATATGATCATCTGTAGAGGTTCTTGAAGCTTCACAAGCTATGACAAGGGGATCAATGGTTTTGTACAAGTCCTATGAGGGGTCTATGTTGCATTTACAAGTTCAAGTTCATTTGCAAAATCTCAGAAGGCTGTATGATCATCAGAGAATCCAGGCTAAGGCAAAGCTCCTAAGCATTGGTCCTAAACTAGGGTTTGCGATTCAAGCATCAAAACCTCACAACTTTGGCCATTTCATTTGGGAAAAGTCTTCTATATGTCAAGAGGATCCTAGGTACCAAATTTCATGAGAAAATTCCATGTGGAAGTCAAGAAATTCTTCAGTTGCTTGCAGATGAAGTAATTGGTCAACTGTGCCTTTAAAAAGTCAACTGTGTGATTTCAAGGGGTCCAACCCACTTTTTCTAGGCAAGGGATGTCCTTACAATGTTATATGAGGTTTGGAAAGTTCAAAGATCAATAATCATGAAGATTTGAGGGTTTTTGCAAAATTGGCACAAAGTTGGTTTTGAAGAAATTCCATTTTTGGCAACTTTTGCCCTAAAATTCAAGTGAGCTTAACATGATCAAAAATTCTTCAAATGAACCAAAGTCAAACATGAAAGTTGGATATTAAGGGCTCCCATTTTCAAAAAGTACAAGTACTTTTTCATATCCCTCATGGTTTGTTCTATAGGCCCTTCAAAAAATTGCTTCAAACTAGGGCAAAACAAAAAATTTCATGCATGCACAAAAGGAAAAAGGTTCAAAACTTAATTTTAAGGTTTGGTATGGATCAAATAAGTTTCCAATGTTACAATACAAGGTATTTGGCATATTTTTCTCAAAAGAAAGTCACAATTTCGTGCCAAACAAGGAAGTTGCTTCAAAATGGCAAAATTTGCATATTCATGAGGAAAGTGTGATAACTTGATCCAATGGCCAAGATCCTTTGTATTATGATTAAGGGTGCATATTAGAATGCACATGGGGCTGAAGGACAAGGAAAACATGAAGAGTGCATGCTCTCATCACAAAATTTCTCAATTTGCAAATTCAAAAATTCTTTTGATCCACACGTGCAAATCACACCATCTTTTCAGCATTTGTTTATGAGGTCATATATAACAAGCTAGGGTTTCAGAATCACAGAACTCTCTCTCATTCTCTCATTTCAAACTTCTGGCACAAATTGCATTTTCTCTCATAATCACACACTTGCTCAATTCAAAAACCAGTGGTAGATCCTTGATCAGTGCAAGCTCAGGATCATTAATCACACACTCATTCAAGCAATCTCTCAAGATCAATAACCTTGCCATTTCAGGGCAGGTGCTGGCAAAACTTCAGATCCAACCATCTTCAAGGCTTTAGGTGCATTTATTTTGCATCTAGAGTGAAGTGGGAGTGGTTTGCATCCATCATCTGGTCTTCTAGCACATTGTTTCAAGATCTGCAACTCAGGTATGCCTTGGAATATTTAGATCTGAAAATGAAATTAGTTGTGCATTTTGTGATCTGTGATGTTTGCTGGTCATGCTGCAAGTTTTGGTTTCGAAAATGGTGCATTGTAGAGCTAGATATTTGAGTTTCATTTTTCATGGTCCAACCTGTTTCTCTTTGATCCGTATGATTCTTTGAGTTTTAGAACTTTTCATGTCCATATTTAGATTCAGAGCCTATCAATTACCTAATCTGAAGCTTTGTGTTTGTTATTATGTTGATTTGCGCACCTGTTATGATTTTCGGTGCCGGAGCCCTAGCTCCGGTCACCGGAATCTGCATTTATATGAGATTAGGGTTTTGTAGGTTGAAGACGAGCTCTTAGCCTTTGGATCTGCCCTTCAGCACACCAGATCATGACACGCGTATTAGACCCACACCCTCCCTCTCACATGACTTTCTGTTTTCATTTTAATTCAGTTTGTAGCGCACCATACCATAACAACCTTGTGTCCTCAGCTCACAACCAAACAAAATGCCTCGTCAATTAATGAGGGCATTCACCAGATGCGTCCATCTCATCTAACGGCTGTGTTATTTTCCATTATTTTTCACTGAATTTCCATATTATTTCATATACACCAGCGCAGCTAATGGGACATAGTTTCTTTTCGCACCCCCTTTGCAGTTAAGCCCATTTAATTTGAACGTAATTTCCTGCTATTCACACCCCAGCCTCATTTCCATTTTATTTTCTTTTTTCATTTTATTTCTTTTATATCCCTTTTGATTTTTTTAATTTTTAAAAAATACTTCCAATTATCCAAAAATCCCAAAATAATTCATGAGTCTTCATTTGAGTTTTATTTATTTTTATACATTTTTATTTTCCATTTTTTCTCATTATCCACGTGTCATTTAATTCTTCATTTCAATTAATTCATTTTAAATCCTTTTCAAGTACCATGTCTTGTCTAATTTCTATAGAGTTCATTATTTTGAGTTTGGTGTTGATTCTTTTTGCTCTGGATTCCTAAGATGATGTAGTTCTTGTGTGTTTTTACCCCTGATTTGTAGAAATTTGTTCAATGGGTCTTGGTCCTTTGACTTGTGAAGGAAGTTATTAACCCTAGTTTGTGTTCTTGCCCCCATTTGACCTATTTGGCTTCTGAATTTTTCCCAATCCTTTTGGCTCATTGTTATATCATATTTGAGGATCATTTGTCTTAAGTTATGGAATTTTTAGTGGCTTTTTTGATTTGATTTGAATTTTGCTTTGTACCTTGTCCCATTTTGCTTCTTTGTGATCATTAGCTCTCTTATAAGCTTAGAAGGGCACTTGTACCAACTTCTTCTTCTCATTTGGGGTCTCTTTGGGGTATGGGAACCTTCCTGGTCTTGGCTTAGGGTTTGTGTCTTAGAAACTTTTGTGTGTGGCTTACCTTTTGAGTTCATCTTTTCTTATGTGCTTTCACTTCATCTCTTTACTTCTTTCATATCATATTGTAATTGTTTGATCTTGTACCTCTCTTCTCTTAATCTCTCTAGCTTCTTAAGCTCTTCTTTGACTTGTTTTGGTTCTGGTCTTGTGCATTAAGTCCATGCTTGTGCATTTTTGCCTTGCATCTTCATTAAGTTTGCATTTGTTTGCCATGTGATTCATGTTGCATCTTAATTGTCTTGTATGCTTCATTTCTCATTCTTGTAAATTGCATTTGCATTGAGCACTTGTATATATGACTTCACTTCTATTTGTATGATGTTGGCATGTCATTTGTTTCATTTTGCTTTGCTTTTGTGCTTGTGTTGCTAACCTTGCAGGGGCTATGGTGAGTGTGAGGTGTGGAAGTGATTCCCACATCTCCAAATCTCATCTCTTCTTCATCTTATTCTTATTTGTACTAACCCTTTGATTGTTGGGCTTAGGCCTTACTCATCTCTTCTTCTTCTTTCTTCTTTAGGATAGAAAACCACACTAACCTTAGGACATCCATGCATGATAACACTTAGGATTCTTTAGTCCCCCATTAGACATTTGCCTTTGTGATCCTTTGGTTCTTCTTCTCTTCTCATCTCATAACCATAAAAAAAACACTTAATAAAGTTTGAAGTAATACCTTGAGCAATAGCCTTGTCCCATGAGGTACTTGTAGTCTTCCCATCTTGGGATAGTACAAGTTTACCTTGTGATGCACAAGTCTGATCAAGGTATCTTCTTTACAAAGAAAAGCATAAAAAACACTTCTTCATTGAAAATACCAAAAACACTTAATAAGTTAATGAGTTAGTGAGCTTATGCCCTAGTCTCTGGGTTCAAGTTTTGGGGATCTTCTCCTTACTTGAAGTGTGCTTGTTCTATTATTCCATCTTGGAATGTAGTGACGAGTGCACATTCCATGGAAAAGAGCTTGAGTTCACTTCCTTGTGACACACTCATAAAAAGCTTCTAAAAACACAAACAAACAATAAGCGTCTTTCCTTCGGGAATTCTTTTCTCATCTCATTCGCTCCGTACGTGAACTTGCTCCTACTTGTCACTTTGCAAGACGGTTACGCACTCGTCGTCCGAGTCTGCAACACCTGAGCAATGGCATAGGCAGTTCAAGCCTTAATTCACAAGCAATTTCCTTGCCACCCCTAGTTAGGGGAACTACGGTGACTCTGATCCTCATTTTCCCGATGAGGTACGTAGGCAGCGGGGTAGGGCCCGTTCGAGCACAATATTTATTTTCCCCGCATTTTTCTCTTTGTTTTCTTATCCAGTTTCTTTCTCAGTTTCTTTCCCAGTTCCAGTTTTCTTTTCCTTTCTTTTGCAGCAACTTTCATCCCTCACCCTTTGAAACAGTTTTCTTTGCAAGCGTGGATCCCGTCGGGTACGGCAGACGATCTGGGTGCTAATACCTTCCCAGGTCGTAACCGACTCCCAAAATCAGTCACTTTGGTTCGCAGGACCCGTGTCCTTCCTATTCTTTCTTCTGGTTTGTGCAGCATTACCATTCCCGTTCTTTCGGGATAAAAATGCCTGGCTGGCGACTCTTTTCTTTTCCGCGCCACTTTCGCGTTTGTACCAGGATGGAAATCCGGGGAACGACACCTTCCAATTGAAGAATAAGGCTGCTACAAATGTGCATATGAGAATTTTAGCACGGAGTGAATAAAGAGTCCAGGCGATTGTCGAGCTTACGGATTGAAGATAGGCGATCGAATTGATGAAGTCAGGCAACACAAACGATGATGAAGAGGTGCACCGAATCCGAATTCTCTAGTTTTTCCTTTTTACAAATCGTTTGCTTATTGACTATTCTTGCAATTTGAACGTGTTTTAGGTACTTACCGAGTTGATGATGAAGAGTGTTTGTTGGTGATGGAGAGGATTGTTGCGAATGGGGAGCAAGAGATGAAGATGGAATGAGAACTTCAAGGAGGAAGAAGGGGGCCGAAATGGTGGATTAGAGATGAGGATTTGGATGAAAAATAAGAATCCGTTATGAAGAATGAATGAAGGAGAATGGTGAAGAAGCTTGGAGAAGTTGCAGGAGAAGAATGGTGGAAAGAAGAGAGAGATCAAGTTGGAGATTCTGATTTATAGAGTTGTTTGGCTGAAGCTTCCAAAAGAAAAATCAGTTAGGTTTGTTATTTATGTTATATCTTCAATTCCCTCTTCCAATTCTGTTATGAAGTTTCTACTGATTTGTTTTGGTGAAATTCTGTTAGGTAAATTGTTAGGGTGTTGTTAGTTGTTGGTTAGAATTCTATTATGGAGTTAGTTATAGGTTAACTAAAATTCTGTTATGAATTTGATTCCTGACTTTGGGCTATAATCCCTTGCTTCTCATCTTTAAGGCTCATTTAATCTTGATTTGTTTTGTCACATTGCAAATGCAGATGGAAGGTGGTGATGTTGTTGTTAATTAGAGGTTGAATAGTGGTATGTGAAGAATGATGAAGATTGGGGAGAATCCGTTTGCTGCAGAGAATGGTTTTTGTGTGGATGGTCGCTGCAAAAATGGAGGTGAAGGTGAAGCAAGGTTTGATTGAAGATGTTGAGAAGTTAGAGTTTTTTTGCAGGATTTCAGAGTTTGATGAAGATGGAAATTGTTTGAAGATTTCAAAGTGTGGAGTTTATGAAAGTTAACCTTGATATATGATTAGTATTATGAACAGCTGGCGGATGGGAAATTGAGCAAGGTTCTCGATATAACAGTAACCAGAACAACCAATTAGGCTTGCAATTCATCGCCCTATCTTGGAAGGAAACCTGCGATGCTTTCTCAATGTCTTTGAAATCCTTATTTTCTTTTTTAGACCTTCTTTTGCTAGTATATTCACCGGACAATGTTGACAGTCTGTTTGTAACCGTTTTTGATTGTTGTATAATTGATTTTTTTTGCCATTTTGAATTGTGGTTGATGAAATTTACAAGTTTGATTACTTGGGTTAAAGAAAAGAGAAAAATGTATTTGGAATTATGAATTTTGAAATTTGAGTCTTGGTACCTTCACATTGTTCCAACCTTTCTTTTTTTTTTGGGCCTTCAAAGCTGATATATATGACTCAAGAACCTAAAAAAGGCCCTTGTTTTTAAATGTTTATGATGTGGATAAGAAGTGGGTATATATATATATATATATATATATATATATATATATATATATATATATATATATATATATATATATATAGAAAAAAAACATTGCATATTTGGATAATGGCTTGAATTGGAAAATTTGGTATTAAATGGATTTTCACAATGGACAATGAAAATATGGATGAAATAAAGATGAGGAAATAGATTAGAAAAAAATGGTTTATGGATAATGAGCTTGAAATTGGGATTACAAAATGGATATGGATCGCAAACAAAATTTCATTGGTTTAGCTTGAAATGGATTAAAAGGAAAATATTAGCAAAAGACTAAGGATTGGTTATGATTTGGAATTTACAAAACGGTTTGACAAGGATTTCAGTTTGAGTAATAAAATGGGCTTTATGGACACATGACTCTAAACTTGAAATGGGCCTTGGAAAATGTACATGGCAAGAAATGTGGTTTCCAAATTAGATACTGAATTTGAATGGCATTTTTGAAATAAGTCTTACTTGTGCACTTTCCCTCCTTATTTTGAAACAAATCCTTGAACCAAAACCTTTATGCCGTGAAGAAATCTGAATAATCGTGGCTCATTGAAATTAAAAAAATCAAATAAACTGCCTTGATCACAATGCCTCCTTAATCCAACAAACTTTAACTGATGAAATGTTCCTGAGCTTAACCATGAATGTAAACTCCTAGGTATCCCCAAGATTTACATCAATTGAAGAGAGCAGCCTGAGATGTTGAAAATAATAACAACCCTAATCACAAGATGCTCCTGATACGTCCTGAAACAAAATGACCCTTAAGTAAATGAACCTCAGGGTATGAATATGCTAGTGATGATGCTAGCCCCATCTTCGCCTAGATCTTGATTGTAATATCCAGATAAACCACCTCAGAATACAAAATATTTAGGTCACAAGAAAGAACTTCGATCCCATGTCCTATGAATCCATGCCAATGATGAATGCGAATGATATGACCTAATGGGAGAATGTAGATGAAATGCGAAGCTACAAGCCAGTAAAGGGAATAAATAATGAGGGAAAATTTTGAGGTATTAAAGCTTCCCCTATTCAATCATCTGCAAGCCTGAACGAATAATTGCAATAACATGTATATGTTCAAGGCGTGGAGTGATTGAATAATCGAATAAAAAGACCTGGAAATTTGAACTCAGGATAACAGAAATGCCATCTGCCTATTATTTATGTATTTTTTGTTTTGACCTCTGAATAGGTAGCGGAGATAGAACCAGGTGGAATGGAATCAATGCGATAACTTGCACTGTGACTGCTGAGTGAATCAGAGCCACAACGAGGGTGCCTGTTGGCGAAACAGGGCTTAACGAGACCATCAGCAAAACAGAAACTCATCAATGTGACTGCTAGGCAGGACCAAGCCACAAAGAAAAACACGCGACTACTGGGCAGGACCAAGCCACGGAAGGTGCATGTTGGCGAAACAAGGCTTAACGAAACCATTAGCGAAGTGGAACTCAATCAATATGACTGCTGGGCAGGACCAAGCCATAAAGAAAACACACGCGACTGTTGGGAAGGACCAAGCCACAGAAGATGCCTGTTGGCGAAACAGGACTTTAACGAGACCATTAGCGGAATGGAACTCAATCAATATGACTGCTGGGCGGGACCAAGCCATAAAGAAAACACACGCGACTGCTGGGCAGGACCAAGCCACAGAAGGTGCCTGTTGGCGAAAAAGGACTTTAACGAGACCATTAGCGAAATGGAACTCAATCAATATGACTGCTGGGCAGGACCAAGCCATAAAGAAAACACACGCGACTGCTGGACAGGACCAAGCCACGGAAGATGCCTGTTGGCGAAACAGAACTTTAACGAGACCATTAGCGGAATGGAACTCAATCAATATGACTGCTGGGCAAGACCAAGCCATAAAGAAAACACACGCGACTGCTGGGCAGGATCAAGCCACGGAAGGTGCCTGTTGGCGAAACAGGACTTTAACGAGACCATTAGCAAAATGGAACTCAATCAATATGACTGCTGGGCAGGACCAAGCCATAAAGAAAAACATGCGAATTCTGGGCAGGACCAAGCCACGGAAGATGTCTGTTGGCGAAACAGGACTTTAACGAGACCATTAGCGAAATGGAACTAATCAATATGACTGCTGGGCAAGACCAAGCCATAAAGAAAAACATGCGACTGATGGGCAGGACCAAGCCACGGAAGATGAATAACATTGACTTGGAAGGACCAAGATATCTGGAAAATGGCATAAGTATCTTCTGCAGGGAATACTTCAGGTTGAAAAGACGTTATAGGTTAACTGTAACATCTCAAAACTGGCCCATGCTGGCATGCACATGTTGGATTTATGGCGTAATGCTCCATGAGGGTGGAAATGCTATTCTTTGGAGGATAAAAAACGTAATGATGATTATGCGTATGCAAATGCAAAGAGATCTCCTGATAAGGAGACTGCAAGTATCCCAGATGGCTTGACTAGGGAGAACTGATGATCACCGTATTGATCTGGTCCATCCTGGTGAGGAGAAGATAACTCTGCGGGGAAAGTTGTCAATGATATACCGGCTCTGAACAGCCGCCATTGCCAAAAATAAATTGGACTTTGATATTGGAGCGCCAAGACCCTGCTGGAGATGAACCCTTCTTGAACTCTGATGGGGAAGTGAGGACCTCCTGACTTGGCTGGGAACCAAAGGCATGATACTGCCGAGGAAGCAATTGCTGGGGAGGAAATACACTCCTTATACTGCCAAGAATTGCCCCTGTCTGAAGGGAAACTTCTTCTTGGGGATGACACCCACATTCTACTACCTTGCTGGGAGAAATTTCAACTTCCACTTTACGGAGGATGATTAGAGACACCCTGGGAGACACCTGCTCCTGTTCAACTATAGAGAAATGCTCCTCCTGGGAATTTGCTTTTAGCTCTGTTAGCAACATCAGTACCTGTACCTGCATGAACACAATCGATAGTACCTGTAACATGGAGAGTTATTTTGGGACCTGCCTGCCCCAGGCTCATAGTGTGAATCATTATCTGGGTATCTCGACACCCTTTCAGAGTTGTATTAAACGTTTTTGTCCTCCTGCATGAGTTAGAAGGCATTCAAATGTTCACAACACAATGTAAATCACGATTTGCTGGACGTTTTCACAATCAATCAATGCTAGATGAAAAAACACAAAAAACAAGAAGCAAAATAGTCACAAATTGACTGAAATTGAATTTTTATTGATTCAAAAATATGGCCATGAATAGGCAATACAAAGGAAGCAGTTCCCTGGAAAGAGGAAACAGCCAAAAAGCAAAACAAACTATCCTATTGGCAATGTGAGAAGTGGATCTCATCAAGTTTCAACCCGGTTATAACTCGTATATCTTCAAGACGCTCCGCTCGCTCTGCCCCTTGTGAAAAAGTAAATGAACTGATCTTCAACCCCTTAGGATAGCCTTAACTGTAGATAGGTTATGGATCTCGCAGATTGCAGTCATTCGTGTTAATCCCTCTTTTGTGTGGATCGCCTTTTTAGGTTTTCAATCCACCGGGATACCCTTTTTTGCCTGAGTTGTCTGATGTGGCTTTTCAACTCAGCGGGTGTACATTTTTTCAAGATTTCCCTAACTTTTGTCCGAGCCTTTTATTCTGTTTTTGGCTCGCCAGGATGCCCATTTTTTCCTGGATCTTTATTCTGTTTTTATCCAGCGGGTCCTTTTTACACGAAGTATTTTCTTACTGCATCTGCGTTGACAGGGGATTGGAAGTCTTCTCCGTCCATGGTTGTCAGCATCAAGGCTCCACCTGAGAAAACCTTTTTAACCATGAACGCTCCTTCATAGTTGGGTGTCCACTTGCCCCTGTGATTGTTGAGAGGAGGAAGAATCCTTTTCAGCACCAAGTCACCTGGCATGTACCTCTATGGTCGTACCTTTTTGTCAAAAGCCTGCTTCATCCGCCGTTGATACAACTGTCCATGGCATACAGCTGCTAGACGTTTCTCTTCAATGAGGCTCAATTGATTATATCTGGATCGGAGCCACTCAGCTTCATCTAGCTTAATGTCCATCATTAACCTCAACGAGGGGATTTCCACTTCAATTGGTAGGACTGCCTCCATACCATACACCAGTGAGAACGGGGTTGCCCCTGTTGAAGTACGTACTGACGTTCTGTATCCATGCAACGCAAATTGCAGCATCTCATGCCAGTCTTTGTATGTTACAACCATCTTCTGCACGATCTTCTTGATGTTCTTATTGGCCACCTCGACGACGCCATTCATCTTCGGGCGATATGGAGAAGAGTTGTGATGCTCTATTTTAAAATCTCGACAAAAGTCAGCCATCATCTTGTTGTTGAGATTAGAACCATTATCAGTAATGATCCTTTCATGAATTCCGTACCGGCAAATGATGTCTCTTTTAATAAACCGGGCTACCACTTGTTTAGTGACATTGGCGTAAGACGCCGCTTCGACCCACTTCGTGAAATAATCTATAGCAACCAGGATGAAGCGATGACCATTAGAAGCTATCGGCTCGATCTTGCCAATCATATCAATGCCCCACATAGCGAACGACCATGGTGAAGGCATGAAAATCAACGGATTCGGAGGCACATGGACCTTATCAGCATAAATCTGACACTTGAGGCATTTACGGGAGTACTTACAGCAATCGGATTCCATGGTAATCCAATAGTATCCCGATCTCAACAATTTCTTAGCCATAACATGTCCTCCAGCATGGGTACCAAAGGAACCTTCGTGGACCTCTTGCATTAACAAGTCTTCTTCGTGCCTATCCACGCATCTAAGTAGAACCATGTCGAAGTTTCGCTTGTACAGCACGCCATCTTGATTCAATAAGAAACCTCCTATCAGTCTTCTAAGGGTCTTCTTGTCCTTGCTGGATGCCCCAGCCGGATATTCTTGAGCCTTTAGGAATTGCTTGATATCATGATACCAAGGCTTGTTATCTTCACCATTGTCAACTGCAAAGACATAAGCCGGTCTTTCAAGACGGGAGACCGTAATTTGAGGCACGAAATTCTCTTGAAAAACTTTAATCATAGACGACAAAGTTGCTAGAGCATCGGCGAATTGGTTTTCGTCCCGAGGAATATAATTCAACTTGAATTTGGTGAAGAAAGTTAACAGCCTCCTGACATAATCTCTGTAAGGAATCAAGTGAGGTTGATGAACCAGCCATTTGCCATTTACTTGATTCACAACCAAAGCAGAATCTCCGAAGATCTCGAGGTTTTTGACTCGCAAGTCGATTGCCTCTTCGATCCCCATGATACAAGCTTCATACTCTGCCTCATTGTTAGTGCATTCGAAAGTCAACCGAGCAGCTAAAGGTGTATGGACCCCTTCTGGCGAGATGATAACAACACCTACTCCACTTCCATTCATGTTCACAGCTCCGTCAAACATCAACTTCCATTTGGATTCAAGGTCTGGCCCCACCTCCGGAAGCGGTTCTTCGCAGTCTTTCGACTTGAGGAACATGATGTCCTCATCCGGAAACTCGAACCTCATGGGTTGATAATCATCGATTGGCTGCTGAGCCAAGTATTCTGACAACACACTTCCTTTGATTGCCTTTTGCGAAGTGTAATATATATCATACTCTAATAGCATCATCTGCCACCGGGCTACTCTTCCTGTCAGAACTGGCTTTTCAAAAATGTATTTCACAGGATCCATCTTGGAAATTAAGAGAGTAGTGTGAGTCAGCATGTACTGTCTTAGTCGGCGAGCAACCCATGCCAAAGCGCAACAAGTTTTCTCGAGTAGTGAGTAGTGCGTCTCACAATCGGTAAACTTTTTGCTAAGGTAATAAATGGCGTGCTCTTTTCGACCAGACTCGTCCTGCTGACCCAACACACATCCCATCGATCCTTCAAGCACAGTAAGATACATAATCAAAGGTCTCCCTGGAATTAGAGGCATTAGAGGTTCTAGCAGGTATTCTTTGATTCGGTCAAAGGCTTGTTGGAAATCTTCATTCCATTTAATGGCCTGATTCTTCCTCAGAAGCTTAAAGACGGGCTCAAACATGGCCGTTAGATGAGAGATAAACCGTGAAATGTAGTTTAGTTTTCCTAAGAAGCCACGCACTTGCTTTTCAGTCTTCGGCTCAGGCATCTCTTGGATGGCTTTCACTTTGGCCGGATTAACCTCAATTCCTCGCTCACTAACAATGAAGCCGAGTAGCTTACCAGAACGGACCCTGAAGGTACACTTATTCGGATCCAACCTCAGTCTGAACTTCTGGAGTCTGTCAAACAATTTTGCTAAATTAACCAAGTGCTCTTCCTCTGTTTGGGATTTTGCTATCATATCATCAACATAAACCTCAATTTCATGATGAATCATGTCGTGAAATAGCGTCACCATCGCCCGTTGATAAGTGGCTCAAGCATTCTTCAAACCAAATGGCATAACCTTGTAACAGAAGGTGCCCCAAGGAGTGATGAAGGTTGTCTTTTCCATGTCATCGGGAGACATCTTAATCTGGTTATAGCCGGAAAATCCGTCCATGAAGGAGAACACAGAAAACTGAGCAGTATTATCGATGAGCACATCTATGTGTGGTAGAGGGAAGTCATCTTTGGGGCTGTCCCTATTCAAATCCCTATAGTCTACCCATATCCTGACTTTACCATCTTTCTTGGGAACCGACACAATGTTGGCAACCCACGGAGGGTAACTAGTCACGGCCAAGAAGCCAGCATCAAACTGTTTTTGTACTTCTTCTTTTATTTTAATTGCCATATCAGGACGTGTGCGCCTCAACTTCTTCTTCACTAGAGGACAATCTTCTCTGAGAGGCAGCTTATGTACCACAATGTCAGTGTCTAAACCAGGCATATCTTGGTAGCACCATGCGAAGACATCAACATACTCTCGAAGCATAGCGATTAGACGAGTTTTGAAAGATTCTTCTAATGCGGCTCCGATCTTGACTTCTTTCTTGTCTTCTTCAGTACCCAGGTTTATTACTTCGACAACTTCTTCTTGCGGCTGAATCATCTTCTCTTCCTGTCTAAGCAGTCTGGCCCATTCTTCAGGTAGTTCGCAATCCTCTTCACCTTCCTCACCGGCTTGATAAATTGGATTGTCGAAGTCATACTCAGCCATAATAGGGTCGTCATTGATACGATCCGGTGACGAGCACCTGCATGAATGGTGATTCATGCAAGGCTTTAGCAACAACTTCAGAAAATGAGAAACATTGCCATTTTAAAACTTTTCTTTCTTTTTGAAAAACAAAAGCAAAAATGAAAGACAAAAAACAACATGAATGAATGTGAAACGTCAGCTTTATTTATGATTGTGTTAAGAACAAAAGAACCCTTACAAAGAGCTATTATGCCCTGGGCAAGACATAGTGCTTGAATATAGGAAAAACAGAAACAAAAATTATTACTCTTCGAAAGAGGTGACTGAAATAAGCCTTTCTGATGTCCAATTGTTGAGCTGAGTCCCTGGAACGGCAGGCCTGATCCACTCATCTAGGTCACAGTCACTATCAACTGCGTCATCCTGCACGGAACTGATGTTTCCATAATCCACCACTCCCGCACTCGTGAAAGTAATCGGGCTTTGATAACCTTTAGCACTTGGTCCAGACGATGACTTCCTAGGATGATAACCAATTCCGAACATATCTTTCTTTTCTGGCACTTCTACTGGACTGCCCCAGCCTTCTCGTATCCCGGATTCTACCAATTCAAGCGCTTGCTTATAAGAGGCCACATAAACCCCTTTCTTCGGTTCTTCAGGAGAAGCTGCCACTGCAGATGCTTGTTCAGTCTTCAAGGGCTCAAAAGCCTAACATGGAGTCTCAACTATTTCGCCATCCATCTCCACATATTTGAATGAAGCCAGATGACTAACAAAAATGTCTTCTTCCCCACTGACAGTTACAATTTGACCCTCCCAGACGAACTTTAGCTTTTGATGGAGTGTGGACGATACTGCTCCCGCTGAATGTATCCAAGGTCTTCCGAGCAAACAACTGTATGCAGGATGTATATCCATTACGTAGAATGTGGTATTGAAGATCTATGGACCTACTTTGATTGACAACTCCACCTCCCCGAACACCGATCTCCTCGACCCATCAAATGGTCGAACTACCAGGTCGCTGGGCTTTAGAACTACTCCATCATAATCCAACTTCATCAGTGCTTTCTTGGGCAAGACGTTCAACGACGATCCAGTATCTACCAGCACGTGAGAGAGTACTGCACCTTTACATTCTAAAGAGATATGCAGTGCCCGATTATGAGCACGCCCTTCAGCAGTCAGATCCATATCTATGAAACCCAATCTGTGACTGGCATTGACACTGGATACCACCGCTTCCAACTGATTTACCGAAATATCCTGAGGAACATACACCTTGTTCAGAATATTCAAAAGAGCCTTCCTGTGGGAATCAGAACACATGAGCAAGGATAAGATAGAAATCTTCGACGGAGTCTGCTCCAGATGGTCCACAATCTTGTAGTCGCTCTGTTTGATAATCCTCAGAAATTCTTCAGCTTCTTTATCAAAGGTTAGGTCTGGATCAGTTGCTGGTGCCGGATCATTGACAATCACTGGCTGCTTCTCTCTTGCTCTAGCCTGGGCTTCTGCGGTGTCCCTGGGAGGTATCACACTATTTCTTAGTGTTTCTGGCGCAAATAACCTCCCACTTCTAGTAAATCCCCCTACTCCGACATTTTCTACTTGAGCTGGGGTCATACTAGACGTGGCTAACTCTTGCTTCTGGCCGTTACAGTATACTTCACCACCATAATTCCAAGGAATAGCTCTATCGCTCTGATACATTACCGGTCCTGTAGTGGTGATGGTTATCGGTACCACTCTGGCCCGTGAAGGAACTTGAGATGGATCGTAGAAGATAGTTACTGTGGAGACTTCGCTTTCCTTTACAATCTTGTCAAACTGCAACATTCCCTCATCAATCATACTCTGGATCCCTGCTTTCAACTGCTCACACCCATTTGTAGCTTCAGCACATTCTAGACAATCTTCTTCACACCCAGGAAAGATACTTTTCATTGACAAGCAGACTTTAACAACATTCAACGGAGTCTGCAGGTCGTTGACATCACACACCAATTTTAGGTTCTCCCCTTCATCAACTACCCCAACCGTACCTCCGGGAGGAGGCATGGGGTTCTGTATTACATTAGGAGTGGGAGCGAAGTTAATCGCTTTGGAATCTACTAGGTCTTGGACTACATACTTCAAGGCCTTGCAGTTTTCCGTGATATCCGGGAGCTCCGGAATGAAATTCACATCTAGCGTTCGTATCGTACCCTTCAGGAAGTTGCCCCGGCTTCGAGGGTTGCAAAGTTCTGAGTTGAACCAGCTGGAGTTGGAGGAGATTCTTCAGAAGTTGTGAAGAGGACATAGGTGGAGTGTCAAACTTCCTTTCTCTGGTCCTCTGAGAATAGTATGGACGGGGAGTTCTTTGTTGATACCCTTGCGAGCGTTGCGACTGCGGTGGTTGGACTTGCTGTTGAATAGGTTGAGCTGAGATAGTGACAGGGGCCACTTGCTGATAAAAACCTCTGCTACTTCCTCCCCTCTGCGCGTACACTGCATCAGTCTCTCCTTCTCTTCTTTTCACGAAGGGTTTCTTAATACCAGAACTTGAAGCGCCTCCATTCTGAATCTTCCCTTGCTTGATCCAACTTTCTATCCTCTCGCCAGTCAAGATGATATCCGAGAATCCACTTGAAGAACATCCAGCTATCCTTTCCATGAAATTCCCAGGGAGGGTATCCAGGAACAGGTCTACCATTTCTCTCTCCAACAAAGGCGGTTGCACTCTAGCGGTCACTTCACGCCACCTTTGTGCGTAATCTTTGAAACTCTTTGAGCTCCTCTGAGTCAAGCTCTGTAGTTGAGTGCGACTGGGCGCCATGTCGATATTATACTGATACTGCTTAAGGAATGCTTCTCCCAATTCCTTCCAGTTTCTTACAGAACTTCTCTCTAGCTTCATATACCATTCCAAGGACCCTCCGGAGAGACTATCTTGGAAGTAATACATCCAAATCTTTTCATCCCGAGTATGGGCAGCGATCTTCCGATAGAATGCCTGCAAGTGAGTCTTTGGGCAGGAATTACCGTTGTACTTGTCAAAAGTGGGCGGCCTGAATTTGTGAGGAATAACCACCTCGGGGACTAGGCCCATGTCAGACACATCTATCCCCAAAGTGTCTCTACACTCGAGGGCTTTGACTTTCTCAGCAAGCATAAAAAAATCATGAAGATTTCCTTCTCCAGCAAACCCCATGTCGTTGTTGAAAGAAGGGAACTGATCCTCCTACCTGTCTTGTACTGGAATGAAAGTCGCCATGCCTTGTTCTGGAATTTGAGGTCCACCTGGGCCATTGCTGGTGTTGGGAGGAGCCCCTTGCACGTCAGGAGTGGTTCCAGGAGTATTAGTCTGAGGAGGGTTGAGTCCTTGAATTGCCTTCCTTAACTCTTGTTGTCCCTAAGCCATCCCTTGCATCATGACCATGAACTCTCCCATTCTGGTGCGAAACTCATTAAGCTCAGTTTGCATAGCATCCATGTTTGTCCTCTGGTTGCTCCGAGTTGCATAGCGATGCGGGATATCTTGTCGGAGATGTCGGGTCTTGGCAGCTCTCGCAATCTTTGCCTGAAACACAGATAAATTAAGCATCCTGTAGAAAAACCTGCAAAAACAAAGAAGAAATGCAAATGATGCGTATGCAATACAATGTGTTCCTTTTATTCCCAAGGATTTACCTTTTCTGGTCCTAGCATTAAGAGAATAATAATTGGGAAGAAGACCCAAGTGATGTTCAAATACAGTGAAGATTGTGGAGAATTGATGCTCATTACCCCGTGTCGGTGCAACAAATAACAAACAAGAGATTCAAAACAAGTCAATCACATAAACTGAAGTTTGAAACAACAAAGTCCCCGAAGGGTGCCAATCAAAAGAACAACAAAGTACATCAAATAAAAGGAATCCCACAACAAGCTTGTGGGTAATCCAAGTACAATAGCATGAAACTAAACCCTAGGGAGCTCTAAGTCTTGCAGCCTCCAGCTAAGACGCTTGACATTCTGGAACAACTGAACGATATCCGGATTATCAGGCTCCTGGATGAGTCTCTGGATGAGGAGATCCCTTAGATCAAAGGAAGCATGCAACTCTTCAATCTACTGCAGGAAAGCCATCTCACTCTCTTTGCTCGGACCCGACTCAGCTTTTGACTTCTTCACATCATCTTTCAATTTCAAGTCTTATATTTCTTTCTGAGCTTCCTTTACTGCTTGTTGGTTTTCTGCTAGACTTTGGAGACGACCCTTCTCTTGATGATAAGCCTTCTGAAGGAGCTCTCTCTGTCCATCCAAAGAATCTTGAAGACTCTTGATTTCCAGCTTATGCTTGACGTCCATCTCTTTTTGCTTCCTCAAATTGTCTTCCCATTTTTCTTGCCATAAGGTAATAGCTTCATTGGCTTCATTCAGGTCCTTCCTCTCCTTCCGGCGCTGGGCCGCCTTGTGAGTTTCAACTAATCCCTTTTTCTTGAAGTAAAGCTCTCTCTCTTGAAAATCTTGCTGCTTGAGCCTAACCATCTCTTCAGCTTTGTGAGCTCTTTCCTCCAACTTTTGATTCTGCATCTTCAGCTTCTGACATGAATTGTAAGCTTCTTGATTCTCTAACCTGAGCTGTTGAACCAAAGCTTCCAACTTTCGATAATCTTGTAGAGGCACTGAAGTCGTGGGTGCTACCTCCTTAGGGTAGAGAGGTGTCTCTCTAGAAAATGGGAGCAACTGGGTCTTCACACGATCCTCCAACCAGCTGGCGAAAGGATCATAAGTGTTAGGATCCACTCTTACAAAGTATTTCTTCCCTTTTATCACTCTAACTTCCCAAGCTTGGGATAACAACATGCTCTTCTTGAGATTTCCTTCTGCCGAAAAGTATAAAGATTCTTTTGCCTCTTCAATCAAAGGAAAATCTCTTAATGGATAACCAAACTGCTTCCTGGACAAGATAAGGTTGTAACTGATCCCACCTTTCCTTCCTATCAAAGGCACATTTGGGAAGCTACCACAATTGACCAATAATTCTTTGCCCAAAAGATCTCTGTTGCATCCCCATGCAATGTCAGCTGAGGTTAAGCCCATTAATCTTTTGGACCACTTCCAAGATTGTTTCAAATCCTGAAAAGGTCCTGATTTAGGGAGTTGCCTTACAAACCAATCAGCAAATAGGGGAGCACAACAATTTACATGTCCTTTCCTTTTTTTCATTTCTATGGTGAATCCCGTAGTAAAAGTCACCAAGCAAAGTGGGTATTGGATTTCTTCTGGAAAATATAGTGATAGCTTCCATGTTAATTAAACCCTTCTCTCCTGGAAACAAACTGGTCCCATACACTATCAAAGTAAGCAAGGTGTTGAACTTAGCCCATTTTTTCTCAGAGGCCAGGTCTTGAGCTTCCTTGATAAGAAAATCTAAGAAAAGTCCTTTACCCTTGGTGGCATCCACTTCTCTGTAAACTTTGGACAAATCTAGAAAGAAAGACTCAGCTATATCTTCGGATGAAGGCATCTTCTCTAAGCCATAGTAAGGAGCACCATTTTTGATAGGGATTTTGAGGATGCTGGATATCTCTTCTAATGTGGGAGCCAAGATGTAGTCAGGGAAAACAAAAACCCTCAACTGTGGATCATAGAACTGCAGTAGAGAATGCAAGCTATCCCTCTGATCAGTGGTTGGCTTATTCACATAGTCTAAGATCTTTCCAAACTCTCTTCTGAAATCATCAAGTACTTTGTCCCCCATCAAGCCAATTAACCTCTGAATACCATCTGTTTCTAGATGTGGGAACGTATAATGGACATTTCTCTTCCTTGGAATCTCCATGTTGAAGCAGCAAATATGACCAGGACTAGGAGGTAATGAACCCTGAGAATAAAAAGAACACAAAATGATTAATGATATCATGATGTTATGCAAGGCAAGGCATGTGATCAGTGACATGTCTGTGTAGTGAATCAGGTAATCAAGTGTCTGTGCAAGGCCACAATATCATCACAAGTATCTCTGATCAGGAGTTCATGACTTCAGAATCCAAGATCATATCACTAAAGTGTACTGGCATACGAGAGTATGTTGAATTTAGGGTTCCTGCAAACCTGTAAACCCCTCCCAATCTCACGGGTGTGCTACTCGGGTCAAACATCACAGACTCTCAAGGCCGAATAGCAATAATACGTTCACCATTTCCAAGAAATGGCTCATGACCAAATCAGGGAATCAGGTTGGCATTATGTACTACTCAGGGAGGTCTCAGCTGAGTCCGGAAAAACAAGCATCCCTCATAAGTCCTCAGCTTTAAGCACTGAATCGAGAAACAATAGTACATTCATCCCGAAGGGTACATTACTATCGTCATACGAACAGTTTGCCTTAACTAGATTCCTATGAGAGAACCAGGCCATCCTATGCGAGTTCCCAGTAGGCCCTCAGATGCGAGTGGGTTTGCCAACAAATGTGGTCTGCCACTGTCATCACTAGAGAGGGATGTTTCCACAAAGGTTCTCAATGAGTGGTCCCTTGACTGCACATAACTATCAAGGTAGCGTATTAACCCAGAAAGATTCCGGTATCAATACATTCCCGAGAAGGCCGCAAGTCAAGGCGTGGAACTCACAAATACCAACATAGCAAGATGCCATGAAGCCAAAGTGGAACCACTCTAAGTCCTAGGTGCACTCAAGTCGGGTACTTGGCTTATCTCACAGTAACTCCCATCTGTAAACACCCCAAATTTTCCCTCACTAAGTTCACACTATGGCTTGTGATCTTTCATATTTGCATTAGTTCAAGCATATCATATCATATTGCATTTTTTGTTTCATCTGCATAGTTCAAGTTCATCTGCATTGAGGGTTTGTGATTTGAACAATCCAAGGATTCATTTGAGCCACTCCAAAGGTCTTCAATCATTCCAAGAGGGTCCATGTATGTTCAATCATCATTTTATATCCCTCAAAGATCAAGTAAGTCAAAAATTCAAAAGCCATAACTTCAAATTTTTTGGTCATTTTTGTTTCTAATGGTCTCAATATGTTGTAAGGATCACATGTACCAAGTTTGATGAAGAAATTCATTGTGGAAGTCATATGTTCACTGGGTAACTTCTTGAGCAAGTCAGAGCAAAATCAGGGCATCTGAGGCCCCCCAAAATGGAACCAAAATGGATTTTTCATCAAATTGAGGTTATATGATCTTTATTTGATCATTTAAGTGCTTGGAAGTTCACAAAATTGAAGAAAAGTGAGCTAAACCAAAAGTTGCCAAAAATGGAAATGACTTGTAATGGAAACTTTCCATTTTGGGAAAGTATTTCAACCTCCTCTTTCTCAACCAAAAATGCTTCAAATGAAAAATTGTTGGTCATGAAAGTTGTAGATTGGATCATTCCCTTTTCAAAAAGTACAAGAACAAGTTCTAATTCATTATGGAACTCAAGTTATGATCTTGCAAAGTTAGCAAAAATCCTATAATTTTAGAGAATGCACCAAAGAGGGATTTTTGCAAAACCACTTGCCAAGCCATTTTGTGACCTCTAATACACTTCTATGCATCATAACAACATAATGCATTGCCTAAAGATCAGAATTTCCCAAAAGAACCATGCTATTTCATGTCTTGCACTTCAAGAATTTCAAAAGGGGTCAAACTTTCTCAAATTTGCAAAAGAGCATAGAACCTTTCACAAACTTACTGCATCACCACAAAACCAATTCTATGGCTCTCCTTGATCAAAGCTGAGGCCAGACATGCCCTTGTACCACCTCTGAACCAGCCCATACCTCAAGGACAAGATTTGTTGACTTTTTGCAAAATCACCCATACCAATCACCATAGGCCACAACCACTTCTTTGACCTATCACAACTTGTTATGTGGATCAAACCCAAGCCATAACACACAACAAGCCTGCCTGAAACCTCAGAACCATCAAGTTCCCAAAATCACTCCATTTTGCAAAAGCATTCGAAACTCTCAGCACACTCACTCAAACTCTAGACTTCTTTCACCAAACAACTCAGCATCACAAGAGGACCATTTCCCACCCTTCATTGCAACCAAAAAAACCCCATAGCCAAAACACGATTTTTGACCAGCAAGAGTGAAAGCTCTCACTTCAGCCATCACAAACTTCTTCCAAGCATCAAAGCTTCATCAGGAGGTCAAGGGGAGTGGTTTTGCACAAGAGAAGTGGCCAGAAGCTTCAAACTGAGAAAGCTTCACTTCAGGTAACCTCAAGAACAAATTTTCCAGAAATGTGATTTTAGGTTATAGAAATGTTCCTTATGTTGTGTTGATCATGCTGATGCTTTTCTTTTTGAAAATGGTTGCGTATTAAGGATTTCATGAACCTCTGATACTTTGCCCGTGAAATATGTTTTGTTTCGATTCACATGATTGATGAAGAATAAATTTGTTTTGAGTGTGGATTCGTGTTTAGGGAAGTGAGAGGAGTTGATCTGGAGCTTTAGAGCTCCAGAAACAACCTAGGGAAGAAGTTTGATTTTGAGTTGGCCGGGGAAGATGACCGGAACACTATTTCGGTCACCTGAAAGTGTTTAGGGTTCAAATTAGGGCTTAATCCTGTAATTAGTGTGAGTTTGAATCTTGGCCGTCCAGATGCGCGCGCAGTCTTTCCCTCCATCCTCAGTTCAAACGTGAACCACTTGATTTGCATACTTTTCATTAATTCAGTTTTTAATTCATTTTTTATCATTTGTTTTGCATCAAATATTTTTCTCCACCCAAAAAAATTTTATTTTTATTTTTTGCATTAAAAAACCATTTTAAAATTATTTAAATGTTTATTTTAATTAATTAATGGAAATTAATTAATTAAAATATCATTTAAGTTTCTAAAAATTCCAAAAACATTCATATTGCATCTTAGGACATTTAGAAACATTGTCAAACCATTCATACAAATTTATTTTTGGTTTTGAATCAATTTTGATATTTTTCTTTGAATTTAGGGTTCATAAAATCCCATTTTTGAACCCTAACTTCAAGAATTCTTTTCTGCCTAACCATGAAGGGTTTGACATTGGTTATTTTTGCATTGATCTTCATATAGCATGTAGTATCTAGCATAATTTTGTCATAAATTTATCTTGCATTTTTTATTTGATTTGCATTTTTCCCTTTAAGGTACCTTAAAACCCTAGCAAACTTAGAAAAATCATAACTTTCTTTAGGTTAAGAGTTAGAACCTCTCCTTTGGGGTGTGATATCATATGGGATTAAGGTTCCTTTTAGTTCATTTGAAATTTTTTATCTTATGTTTTGCTTCTGTTTTTGACTTTTTCATCTCATGTTGCATTAAAACCCTAATTTATCATGTTCATTTGCATACATCTTACATATGCTTCCATACATGAACTTGCCATGACATTTCATGCATTCACATGACATCTTAGACATCTTAAGACATGCTTGAACATTGCTTGATCATTTCTTCATTCATTTGGTAAGCTTTGCATTCATAACATTCCATGTGTATCCATGTGTTTTCATGCTTCCTACATGCTTCATTTGCATTCCCATCTCTTGTATGATCATCTATGACATTTGGTATGTCTTTGCATCATCTCATAGCATCATTTGCATCATGAATATGCTTCTGGTTTTGGTTTGCACCTTTGCATACATTTCATTTTCATTTCATTTCCTTTCTTTATGCTAACCATTTCAGGTGGTAAGTACTTTGAGAAGTGAATTTGCCTTCACTTCTCATTTCTCTTCTCATCTCTTTTATGCACCCTTGTTGCATTTCCTTTTGCTTTAGAGTGAGCTTGCTCATTCATGTTCTTCATTCACTTTCTTTCTTCAAGTAACTTATCTTCTTCAATGAAGTAAGTTAACTTGTTTCTTCTGCTTCTCCTCCTTCCATCTGCTTCTTCCATTGGTGGCTTCTTTGAAGATCTCTTGCAAGCCTTACAAACCATAGGAACACCCAAGCATGACAATAATTAGGGTTTTGATTAGTCCCCCTTTAGTTTTTACCTTTGTGTCTTCTTTTGTGTCTCCTTTCTCATCTCATAATCAGAGACTAAACCTTTAAGGTTTTAAGACTTTGTGATTAGGGTTATGCCTGCATCCCACTCTTAGGATGGAGTGTATAACTTTAATCCTAAGTGTTAAACCTTTAATGTGTTTAAACCTCTTAATAAATCCATCTTAATAATCACTAAGACAATAGCTTGTAACTTGGGCCTTGCATTAGGGTTCTAATTTTTCCTTAATTGGCAGTGTTAATGGACAAGTCCCCCTCAAGTGTCTTACAACCCATAAAATTCACTTCTTAATCTTATCATTAACTAAAATCCACTTTAATAAAGGATTGTTTTGTCATAAGGTTAATCCCTAATCATGGATTAAGTTGAGGTATCTTCCTCAACTTAAGTGCTCTCATCTATTATCCTTCTATTAGGATGGTGTAATGAGTCCACTAAATCCTTGATTATGGCTTAAACTCATTACTTAACACTAAACAAAAAACTCAAAAAAAAAACATCTAAATAATCACAAGTAGGTTAATGATCTTAATCCTACATCATGGTAATTAAGTGTGAGGTGTTTATATCATGCTTAAGGTATTCTCATTATCCCTAATCAGAGGGAGGATATGATGAGTTTACTAACCCTTGGTTTAGGCTTTAGCTTATTAACTTATGACAAACATAAAAAAGCAATAAAAGATTGAAAACACCAAAAAAAAAACAATAATCGTCTCCTTCGGGATTCTCTTCTCATCATCTTCACTCACAAACGAGAACTCGCTTCTTCCGACTAATGCAAGACAGTTAGCACCTGGGCCAGACAGGTCATACACTTGAGCATAGACAAGCAAGCAGTTCATTAGTCAATTTATCATTAAGTCTCTTTGAGTCGAACTACGGTGTTCTGACTTCCTCATTGCACGAGAGGATACGTAGGCATAACTTAACTGTTATCGAACAAAAGTCTCTGTCTCTTCCCCCCTCTTCCAGCATTCTTTTTAAGCCTCATTCCTGAGCACTTCACTTCACTTTCTTGCACTGACACCTGTACATTCCTTTTCCAGCTTTTGCACACAGATAGCACAGACACTACCCCTTTAAACACAAACTTTCAAGCGTGGATCCCGTCGAGTACGACGGACAATCTGGGTGCTAATACCTTCCCAGGTTGTAACCAACCCCCTTTCTCATTTTCTCTTGTTCGCAACCGTCTTATCCATATCCTTCTAGGTTTATGCAGCATTACCTTTCCTTCGGGATAAAAATGCCTAGCTGGCGACTCTATTCATTTCATTCTTTCTCTTTCTCCGACCGTTCGCGTCTGTACCCTATCTGACCCCTGTGTCTCTTAGCGGGAGCGACACCATCCCGCAGAAAAAAATGAAAACCAGCACAGCCAGACAGTCCAGTATAATATGATGCATGGAAAATAAATACTAAAAGCAGTAAATAAATGCGGTAAAATAAACTGTAAATGAAAACAGTAAATAAACATAACAGCAAACAGATAAACACCCAAAGAAAGAAAACAAAACAGGCGCTAGGATTGACTCTACAAGGGAAACCAGAGATTCTGGGTTCGATCCCCAGTAGAGTCGCCAGCTGTCGCTCCCGGGATTTTCATCCTAGTACAAACGCGAAAGTGGCACGGAAAAGGTAGAGTCGCTAGCCATGCATTTTTATCCTGAAAGAATGGGAAATGTAATGCTGCACAAACCTGAGGAAGAAGGAAAGGACAAGGTCCTGCGAACCAAAGATCTGAGTTCGGGAGTCGGTTACGACCTGGGAAGGTATTAGCACCTCAGACCGTCCGCCGTACCCGACGGGATCCACGCTTGTTTGTTTGTTTCAAAGGGTAAGGAATAAGATGCTGATGAACAAAGAACTACTACTGGAACTGGAACTGAAATGAGAAATGGAACTGGAATGGAAAGAAAGAGGGAAATGTAGGGAAAATAAAGAATGTGCTCGAACGGGCCCTACCCTGCTGCCTACGTACCTCATCGGGATAATGAGGATCATAGTTGACGTAGTTCGCCTAACTAAGGCAGGAACTATTTGTTTGTGTTTTTTATAGCTGGAACTGCGTATGTCTATGCTCAGGTGTTGCAGGCTCGTCTGGTACGAGTGAATTTACCGTCTTGCATGCTAGACAAGTCGTCGCAAGTCCGCGTTCAGAATGAATGAGATGAGAGGAGAAGTTCCCGCAGGATAGTCGCTTATTGTGTTTTTGTCTTTTATGAGAAGTATTTTGAATTTGTTTGTGAAACAACCCCTTGATGATACTTGTACCTCATGCTAGACAAGCTTACACCACTCCAAGATGGAATGAGTGCAAGTGCCTCATGGAATAAGGCTATACACAGGGGATCCTTTCATTTATTTGTTAAGTGTTTTTGGATTTTGTTTGAAGATGAGAAAGAAGGACTCAAGTTGAGCAAAGGCAAAATCTAAGGGACTAAGACTCAATCCTAATTTTGTTTATTTATTTACAAGTGGTCCTAATGGTTTGTGAGGTTTCTAAACCTAATGAAGAAATGAACTAGAAACTACTAGAATTCAACTTACTTCCTAAGGAAGTTAAGTTGATTCTAAAACAATAGGGAAGCCTATACAAGTGAAATATCAAATAATATGGCAAAGTAATAAAATTGAATATAAGAAATGAATTCTAAAACAAAACATTTAAAGGTATAAAACCAAAAAGTAAGCCTAAATTTATTCTAAGTCTATTTATTATGAAATCTAAGCCTAAGTCCTAAAACTAAGGGAGTTATCTAATATTGTCATTCTAAAAATCAGGAATTAAACTATTCTAAGTCAATTTAAATCCTAAGATTAAACCTAAGCAAACTAGCCCTTAATGGATCTTAATATTCTAGCCTAAACTAATTAAATTTTACATGTATAACGAGCCTAAAGATTAATACACTAAAAAATATTAAAAGTCCTGGAAAAATTATGGAATTAATTCTATAGAGTCCTAAAACTACCTATAATATTGTATTAAAAAATATCCTAAAAATTCAGAAGTTAACTATGCCTAAAAATCACTTAATTCTACCTATGGATTAATTATGATTTTCTATGGATTAAGCTACTAAAACAGGGGATAAAATGACCTAAACAATCTACCAAAATTATCCTAGGTCCTATTATTAGTCCTCTAACTATGGCAAAAAGAATGGGTCAAAAATCCTACTGGAAGTTTAAAAAATAAAATCAACAAAATCATGTACAGTTAAAAGAAATTCAATATAAGCTAATTAAAAGAAAAATCAGAATTAAATCAAAAATAAGCAAAATTCAGAAAATAAAAGGACCAAAAATTTCTAATTAGAATTATCAAGCTACTTAATTTTTTTGTGGAAATTTATTGTGGATTTTTCTATTTTTTATTGATTTAATCCTAAACTATGCTTAATTAAAACTAAAAAAAACTAAGAAATAAAAGGGGGTTTATTAAGTATTTTTTAGAGTTATTTTCTTAATGGCTTAAAAGACAAGGGTGCTAACAGCAAGGGAGAAGGCCCATGCGCTGGTATCTATGAGGGTGCATTCAACATCTTTTTATAGTTGTTAATATATTAGGCCTAGAAACAGGGGTGCAGAAAGCAAAGAACCAATGCCCAATTAGCGCAGGAGAGTGGGGAGAATAGTGGACCTTCAGTCAACGTAATTGAATCTAATCTGGGCCGTACGATTTGATTCTTCTCTACAGTCATCTCATCAAACGGACCTTAAGGTGTGGACGCGTGGTTACTATGGTGACCGACACACATCAAAGTGACTGCACCAACTGCCAATCGGACGGTGACAAGTGTCACCTCCGGTATGGCCAAGAATCCAAAAACCTATCTTATCTCCACCTTTGAAATTTGAAAAAAAAACGAATTTTATAGATTAATGGGGATCAGGTGCGTTTATTGTAATTAAATAGGGATTAATTGCCCTTTTTTATTAATGTTCTTCCAATTAACTTCTCATTAACAAATCCATTAATTTTAATTGAATAGTATTCATAATTAACAATTACCAACAAAAATGTAATAACAAAAGGACTGAAGAAGAACAAACAATGGAAACCCTAGGTCTCCTCTCCTTCTCCCTTCCGCTGCTACCTCCTTCACCTCACCTCTTCGTCCCCTTCTTCTTCGCCGATTGAACCAACACCACCTTCATCTTCTTCTTCCTAGCTCCGCCGCATCTCCAACAACCTAACCCTAGTTTGTGGCCTCTTCCCAAATCCACCCTAATCCACCACCGCAAACACCTAATCCAGCCATAACCGTCACGAAATCCGCCTCTCCTCCATCACCACAACAAGAACCCCAGCCTACAAGCCTCTTTCACTCCTATTTTCCTAAACCAACAACCTAGCACCGCCGTCATCACTTAACTGGCCTCTCACTCATCCCTAACCTAAATCGGACTCGCAAACTCACGAACACGACGAAGTCAAAGCATCATTTTCGTAAAAGAAGGATGCCGAAATCGTACCTGACAAGTCGTGTGTCGAAGATGATGTTGCGAAGTCGCTGCGATGCTAATTTCCCTTCCATTTGAAGAATAAGGCTGCTACAAATGTGCATATGAGAATTTCGGCTCGGAGTGAATGAAGATTTCAGGCCATTATCGAGCTCGCGGATTGAAGATAGGCGATCGAATTGATGAAGTCAGGCAACACAAACGATGATGAAGAGGTGCACCGAATCCGAATTCTCTCGTTCTTCCTTTTCACAAATCGTTTGCTTATTGACTATTCTTGCAATTTGAATGTGTTTCAGGTACTTACCGAGTTGATGATGAAGAGTGTTTGTTGGTGATGGAGAGGATTGTTGCGAATGGGGAGCAAGAGATGAAGATGGAAGGAGAACTTCAAGGAGGAAGAAGGGGGCCGAAATGGTGGATTAGAGATGAGGATTTGGATGAAAAATCAGAATCCGTGGTGAAGAATGAATGAAGGAGAATGGTGAAGAAGCTTGGAGAAGTTGCAGGAGAAGAATGGTGGAAAGAAGAGAGAGATCAAGATGGAGATTCTGATTTACAGAGTTGTTTGGCTGAAGCTTCCAAAAGAAAAATCAGTTAGGTTTGTTATTTATGTTATATCTTCAATTCCCTCTTCCAATTCTGTTATGAAGTTTCTACTGATTTTTTTTTGGTGAAATTCTGTTAGGTAAATTGTTAGGGTGTTGTTAGTTGTTGGTTAGAATTCTGTTATGGAGTTAGTTATAGGTTAACTAAAATTCTGTTATGAATTTGATTCCTGACTTTGGGCTATAATCCCCTGCTTCTCATCTTGAAGGCTCATTTAATCCTGATTTGTTTTGTCACATTGCAAATGCAGATGGAAGGTGGTGATGTTGTTGTTAATTGGAGGTTGAATAGTGGTATGTGAAGAATGATGAAGATTGGGGAGAATCCGTTTGCTGTAGAGAATGGTTTTTTGTATGAATGGTCGCTGCAAAAATGGAGGTGAAGGTGAAGCAAGGTTTGATTGAAGATGTAGAGAAGTTAGATTTTTTTGCAGGATTTCAGAGTTTGATGAAGATAGAAATTGTTTGAAGATTTCAAAGTGTGGAGTTCATGAAAGTTAACCTTGATATATGATTAGTATTATGAACAGCTGGCGGATGGGAAATTAAGCAAGGTTCTCGATATAACAGTAACCAGAACAACCAATTCGGCTTGCAATTCATCGCCCTATCTTGGAAGGAAACCTACGATGATTTCTCAATGTCTTTGAAATCCTTATTTTCTTTTTTAGACCTTCTTTTGCTAGTATATTCACCGGACAATGTTGACAGACTGTTTGTAACCGTTTTTGATTGTTGTATAATTGATTTTTTTTTGCCATTTTGAACTGTGGTTGATGAAATTTACAAGTTTGATTACTTGGGTTAAAGAAAAGAGAAAAATGTATTTGGAATTATGAATTTTGAAATTTGAGTCTTGGTACCTTCACATTGTTCCAACCTATCTTCTTTTTTTTTTGGGCCTTCAAAGCTGATATATATGACTCAAGAACCTAAAAAAGGCCCTTGTTTTTAAATGTTTATGATGTGGATAAGAAGTGGGTATATATATATATATATATATATATATATATATATATATATATATATATATATATATATATATATATAGAGAGAGAGAGAGAGAGAGAGAGAGAGAGAAAAAAAACATTGCATATTTGGATAATGGCTTGAATTAGAAAATTGGGTATTAAATGGATTTTCACAATGGACAATGAAAATATGGATGAAATAAAGATGAGGAAATAGATTAGAAAAAAATGGTTTATGGATAATGGGCTTGAAATTGGGATTACAAAATGGATATGGATTGCAAACAAATTTTCATTGATTTAGCTTGAAATGGATTAAAAGGAAAATATTAGCAAAAGACTAAGGATTGGTTATGATTTGGAATTTACAAAACGGTTTAACAAGGATTTCACTTTGAGTAATAAAATGGGCTTTATGGACACATGACTCTAAACTTGAAATGGGCCTTGGAAAATGTACATGGCAAGAAATGTGGTTTCCAAATTGGATACTGAATTTGAATGACATTTTCGAAATAAGTCTTACTTGTGCACTTTCCCTCCTTATTTTGAAACAAATCCTCTAACCAAAACCTTTATGCCGTGAAGAAATCTGAATAATCGTGGCTCATTGAAATATAAAAAATCAAATAAACTGCCTTGATCACAATGTCTCCTTAATCCAACAAACTTTAACTGATGAAATATTCTTGAGCTTAACCATGAATGTAAACTCCTAGGTATCCCTAAGATTTACATCAATTGAAGAGAGCAGCCTGAGATGTTGAAAATAATAACAACCCTAATCATAAGATGCTCCTGATACATCCTGAAACAAAATGACCCTTGAGTAAATGAACCTCAGGGTATGAATATGCTAGTGATGATGCTAGCCCCATCTTCGCCTAGATCTTGATTGTAATATCCAGATAAACCACCTCAGAATACAAAAGATTTAGGTCACAAGAAAGAACTTCGATCCCATGTCCTATGTGTAAACACCCCAAATTTGCCCTCACCCATTCACACCATGTCTTGTGATCTCCTCATATGTATAAACTCAATCATACCATCTCATATTACATTTTTGGTTCACTGCATTGGTTCAAAGTCATCTGCATCTAGGGTGTGTGATCTGAGCAATCCAAGAGCTTCTTGAGCCACTCCAAAGGTCACCAATCACTTCAAAGGGATCCATGTATGTTCAAACATCATATTATATCCCCTCAAAGTCAAGAATGTCAAAGAATCACAAGAACTGAAAATGACATGGAAGCAGAGCCAGGTTTGACTACACAGATGACCTAGAATTAGGGTTTTGGTTTCAAAGGCCATAACTCCAATTTTTTTGGTCATTCTTGTTTTTATTGGTCTCTATATGGTATAGGGAGCATGCATATCAATTTTCATGAAGAAATTCAATGGGGAAGTCATCTGATCAAGGGTTGACTTTCTAAGCAAGTCAGTGCAAAATCAGGGCATCTGAGGCCCCCAATGACCCAACCAAAGGGTGTTCTTCATCATTTTGATTATGTATGATCTTTATTTGATCATGGAAGATGTTGGAAGATCACAAAATTGAAGAATTTCAAGTCATTTGCAAAATTGACTTTTTGGGAAGTTTGACTTTTAATGGAAATTGCCATTTTGGGAAACGTTTTCAACCTTTACTTTTTGATTCAAAAATGCTTCAAATGGAAAAACTTTGGTCATGAAAGTTATAGAATGGATCATTCCCTTTTCAAAAAGTACAAGAACATGACCTAATTCATCTTGGATCAAAAGTTATGGCTTGTCAAAGTTGGCTAAAATCACAAAATTTGAAGTTTTCTACCAAAGAGACATTTTGCAAAATGGTTTGTTCAAGTGTTCTAAAGGCCTCAAATGTGTATCATTTCTTCACAACATGATCATGTGACATCTAAAATTCAGAATGGGCCAAGGGATCACTCATTTTTATGACTTATGGAGCAAGAATTTTCATAAGAAGCAAAAGTGAGGCAAGTTGCAAAAACTCACTCAAGTTTGAATCCACTTGCTTGCTGACTCCACAAACAATCCTAGGGCTCTCCACACATCTTGCTGCACAGGACACCCCATCTGTCCTTGGCTAGCTAGTAGCCCATGCCTCTCTTACACAAACTTGACATTTTGGCAACTTGAGCCATACCAATCACAAAAGCACACATCAACTCATCTGACCAATCCCATTTGTTTATACAAACCAAAAGCAAGCCAAAGCACATATACACAAGCCTGAAAGCACCAAGAACACAACTCTCTCATTTGCACCCCATTTTGCAAAAGCTTTCGAAACACTCTCCACAAGCTGAAAACACACAAACAAACTTCACAAACAAACTCAGCACACTTCACTGATCAAAAACCACCCATCACCATAGCCTGAAACTCATTGAAACAAAAACACGATCACCACCTTCCCTTGAACAGAACTTCTGCCATCTCAAAAACCAGCCATCCTCAAAGCTTTCTAAGCTTCATTTCATCATCAGAGGGTTCAAAGGAGTGGACTTGCAGCAAAGGAAAGGCCAGAAAGCTCAGGACCAGGAGTTTCCATCTCAGGTAGCCATCTCAAACTTTTTTCCAGAAACTCCATTTTAAGTTCTTAAATGCTTCTATGTACTCCCCTGATCATGGGGATATGATTATTTTTGAAAATGGTTGAGAAACCAGGATGTATGAATGCTCTGAAACTTTTTTGCCCTAGAAATGTTTTGCTTCGATTTGCCTGATTAATGCATGAAAAACGATTTTTGTTTGGGGGTTTTGATTTAGTTTGGAATGGGATTTGATTATGGGCAGTTAGATTTCATTTTCATGAAGTTTTGAGGGATTTAGCAACTTTCAGGTGAGGGTCTTGCCGGAGAAGACGACCGGAAGTCTTCTCCGACCACCTGAAAGTGATTAGGGTTTAATCTGTGTAATTAATGAAGTTTGAATGTGGAGCGTAGATGTTGCTGACTTAGTCAATTCCCGCGCGTGTTCAATGGTCCAGATCTTCCACTTAGCCCTAATCTCACTTAATTAAATTAATTAATCCATTTTAGTCAGTTTGAATCTCAGCCCTAGGATCACGCGCGCATTCTTTCTCTCCATTCCAAGTTTGAATGCTGACCATTGGATGCGCTGACTTTCATTTAAATCCAATTTTATTTGCATTTTAATTCATTTAATTTGTGCATTTTATATAAAATAGTAAAAATCATTTAAAAATTCTGAAAATTTTTGTGCAAGCTTTTATTAATTTTCAGAAACCAAAAACATTTTTATTTTTATTTTTTGCATAAAAAATTATTTTTAAATCATTTAAAAGTTTATTCTTAATTAATTAATGAGAATTAATTAATTAAAAATACTTTTAGGTATTTAAAAATCACCAAAAAATTCATGAAACCTTTAAAATCATTTAGAAACATTGTCCAACCCTCAAACCAAATTTCTTTTTTGATCTTGATGTCTTTTGACAATTTTCCATGGAATTAATTTCATTTCAAGGCATTATTTTGATCCAATCTTTGAAAATTCATTTCTGCCTAGTCTTTAAGAGTTGGACTTTGATTCTTTTTGCATTGCATCTTGCATATCATGAAGTTCATAGGATTAAATTGGCATGATTTGATCTTGCATTTTCAATTTGTTTGACATTTTTCTTGACAAGGTACCTTAAAACCCTAGAAATCTTAAGAAATTCATAACCCTCATTAGGTTAAGAGTTAGAACCCCTCCTTTGGGCAGTGAGTTTGTATAGGTTTAGGGTTCCCTTGAGTGCATTTTCAATTTTTTATCTTGATGTTTGCTTCTGGTTTTGGTTTTTGTTTTGTGCATTGAGCATAAACCCTAATTTGGGCTTCCTTTTGCATTCATCTTGCATTTGCTTACATACCATGACTTGCCATGACATTTTGTGCATCCATTTGTTTCATAATACATCTTAGGACATATTAGAATCATGCTTGATCATTGCATATTTCATTTTCCATGTTATATGTCCATTGCATTTCATAACTTTTCATGAACATCCATGGTTCTAAGCATGCTTCTCCTGCATCCATATGTTTGTATGATCATCCTCATGCCTTGTTTCATGTTTGCATCATCTCATAGCATCATTATCATCACACACATGCTTCTGGTTTTGGTTTGCATCATGCCATTCCATCTCATTTTGCATTGCATTGCATTTCTTTCACTAACTTTTCAGGTGGTAAGTCACTTTGAGAAGTGAATTTGCCTTCACTTCTCACAATTTCTTTTCATCTCTCTTATGCATCATTGCTGCATTTTATCTTGTATTTGAGATTGAGCTTGCTCTTTCTTCTTCTTCTTACTTTCTTTCTTCAAGTGACTTGTCTTCTTAAATGAAGCAAGTTACTTTGCTTCTCTTTGCTCCTTTCATCTGCTCCCTGGTGGTTCCTTTGAAGATCTTTCTTGTAAACCTCACAAACCTTAGGAACAACCCAGCATGATCATAATTAGGGTTTTGATTAGTCCCCCACTTAGTTTTACCTTTGTGTCTCATTGAGTCTTCTCTTCTCATCTCATAATCAGGGATTAAACCCTAAAGGTTTTAAGGCTTTGTGATTAAGCTTATGCCTACATCCTTCTATTAGGATGGAGTGTATAACTTTAATCCTAAGTGTTAAACCCTTAATGTGTTTAAATCCTTTAATCAATTCATCTAATAATCATCAAGACATCAAGCTTGTAACTTGGGCCTTACATTAGGGTTCTAATTCTTCCTTAACTGGTTAAGAAGGACTAACCCTAGTGTTAATGGACAAGTCCCCCTCAAGTTGTCTTACAAACCCTAAAAATCACTTCATCATCTTACCATTAACTAAAATCCACTTAATAAAGGTTTTGTTTTGTCATGAGTTTAATCCCTAATCATGGATTAAGTTGAGGAGCTTTTCTCAGCTTAAACATTCTCATCTATTATCCTTCTATTAGGATGGTGTAATGAGTCTGTTTAATCCTTGATTATGGCTTAATCTCATTACTTAACACTAAACAAAAACAACAAAAACATATAACTAATCACAAGTAGGTTAATGATCTTAATCCTACATCAAAGGTGATTAAGTGTGAGAAGCTGACTTCACACTTAAGGTATTCTCATTACCCCTAATCAGAGGGAAGATGTGATGAGTTTGCTAAATCCTTTGGTTTAGGCTTAAGCTCATTAACTTATGACAAACTCCAAAAGCAATAAAAGACTGAAAACATCAAAAACAAACAATAATCGTCTCCTCCGGGATTATTTTCTCATCTCATTCACTCATAAACGAGAACTTGCTTCTTCCGTCTAATGCAAGACAGTTTGCACCTGAGCCAGACAGGTCATACACTTGAGCATAGACAAGCAAGCAGTTCACAAGTCAATTTATCTTTTCAGTCTCTTTGGGTCGAACTACGGTGTTCTGACTTCCTCATTGCACGAGAGGATACGTAGGCATAACTTAACAGTTATCGAACAAAAGTCTCTGTATATTCCCCCTCCTCCCAGCTTTATTCTTTTAGCCTCATGGTCTTGAGCATTTCATCCTTTTCCAGCTCTTTTTATACACAAATTGCACTGACACTACCCCTTTAGAACACAAATCTTTTAAGCGTGGATCCCGTCGAGTACGGCGGACAATCTGGGTGCTAATACCTTCCCAGGTTGTAACCAACCCCCTTTCTCAGTCTCTCTGGTTCGCAACCGTCTTATCCATATATCTTTCTAGGTTTATGCAGCATTACCTTTCCTCCGAGATAAAAATGCCTAGCTGGCGACTCTTTTCATTTCATCCCTTCGCCGACCGTTCGCGTCTGTACCTCATTTGAGCCCAGTCTCATCTTTTGGGAGCGACAGCTTGGCGACTCTGCTGGGGACCCTTATACTGTAACCAGGACTTCTGGTTCTTTTTGTGGGTTCCTCCTAGTGCTTGTTTGATTTGTGTTTACTGGGGTGTTATGTACTAGTTGTGTTTGTATATTTATTTTGTTTATTGCTTTATGTACAGTTATTTTATTGCTTTCTTTATAGATTTATATACATCATACTGTCATACTGTTCTGGCTGGATCTAGTTTTGTTGCTTTGGTGGGTGGGGTTCTATTGAGAGTTGAGGTCCTATACCTGGGACCTGAGTGACACCTAGGCTAGAGTGGTTCATGTTCTTTCCCATTCCATTTCGGTCTGGTGCGGGAATATGAAACACGGTTCAAATATGGGTTTCTTCTTGAGAACTCTGTGCTACAGATTTCCTGTAGTGCTAGGGCTATCTGGGAAGCCTGCTAAGTCTGGATGACCTTTAGTATTGACCTTCAGAAACTGAGGTGAATTAGAGGAGGATCTTTTATGGTTATTGTAAACACTGTACCTCCGGGTTGGAAGTGTTTACACTTCTCATAACTGATCCTAGTCTGAGGATCCTTGTTTTAGAACACCACCTGTGAGGGGGTTGGGATGTTTACAGGTTTGCAGGTACCCTTGACCTCAGCATACCCTGTTACTTTGTTTTGATTAAGAGTACTCCATTTTGGAACAGTTCTTGTGATTTTTAACCCTGGACATGTGACTCTTTATTTGAGTCCCCCACCTTGGTTACTGGACTTATGAACCTCCATCTGGATTCCTTGAATATATATGGACTTATATAAAGGCAGTAATCAGATCCAGCTTGATCACAAAACCTTGCATATCATTTGCATACATCATCATTGCATCATTTTAACATTTGTTTATTTGTTTTTCAGGGTATCCATACTATATTTTGGCTTGGTTTTGACCCCTTCATCAGCATAGACCTTTGTTCACCAGCTATCTGCTTCAGTTACATTCATCAGCTACCTGCTTCAGTCACCTGCATCACCAGCATCAGCCTGTCAGTGGCCCATCTTCAGTATTATTCTCCATCATCAGCATCTGTCTCAGCTCTTCTTCAGCAACATGGCACCTAAGAAAAGCAACGTCTCATATCATTTCTTTGAGCCTGAGCTGGCTGGCATCAGGAAGATCCAGGCCCTCATTACTCCAGACCATATACCACTATTCAGAGAACATTATGGAGGCATCCTTGATGTGGTTATGGATTTGGACCCTTCCCAGAGGAGCTTGATTCACACTTGTCTACAGTTCTATGATCCTCCTCTAAGGTGCTTCACCTTCCAGAATTTTCAGTTGGGACCCTTGTTGGAAGAGTATTCATCACTGATTGGTGTACCTATCAGGGGTGGTGTCCCCTTCAACCCTGAGATGGTTTTTCCCAGTAATGAAGAAGTAGCTAAGGCACTGTATCTGGAACCTTTTCTGATTGAGCAAAACATGACAACCAAGGCTGGAATCTCTGGTCTACACTTGGATTTCTTGACTTCTCAGGCTATTCTGAAGGCCTCCTTAGGAGAATGGAAGGCAGTCTGTGCTTTGTTGGCCCTCAGCGTATATGGGGTTATACTTTTTGCAGACGAGCCTAAGTTTATTAGCAAGAATGCCATTCACCTTTTCATTCTGAGGAACCCAGTGCCCACCTTACTGGGAGATTTCTACTACTCTGTTCACCAAAGGAATGAAAAGCAAAGAGGAAGATTGGTGAGGTGTTGTGCTCCCCTGTTCCATACCTGGTTGCTCAAACACTTGCCCAAGACTGATGCATTCTTGAATCCTCACCAACAGAAGAATTGGGCTAGAAGACTCATTGCTTTGACCTCTGATGACATCAGGTGGTGCACTCAGAGCACCGAGGGCAGGGACATCATTACTAGTTGTGGGCAATTCCCCAATGTACCTCTGATAGAAGTAAAAGGTTGCATCAACTACAACCCTCTGCTATTCAAAAGACAATTGGGCTATGCATTGGTCCACCCTCCTAGAGCATAAGACTTGGCTGAAACCCTTTATTGTGAGGTTAAGCCTAATCTAGCTATTGTCAGGCAGGCATCCTGGGCTTGGGACAATGTCCAGACCAAAGGGATGGCCATTCTCGGGAGATGCAACAATGTGGCCTCAGCTCATTACTATGAGTGGTCTCATGCCAGGGCACAAATTTCCGAGATGCCCTTTACCATTGAGGATGCACCTGGACCATCCACGGCACCACCTCCAGCCACTGTCAGCTTAGAGGAATTTGAGAAACTGAAAGAGAGGAATGAGAACCTGACTCAAGCTCTGCAGAAGACCCTTTGGGAGAGGAGTGATGGTCGTCTGGACATCGAAAGGTTGGAAAAGCTTAAGGTGGAGCATCTAGCCAGGATTGAGAAGTCAGAGGACTACATCAAGAAGTCAAGGGCTGGAGAACAGATTTTGAAGAATGCCTGTAAGGAGGCTCAGTTTCAGAAGGCCAGGACTGATCTTTATCTGAAAGAGAGTCAAGCTAGGTGGGTCAGGATCACCGAAGCTCGTACTCAGGAAGCTAAAAGGACTCAGGACAAGATTGATCAGTTGGAGGCCAGTGCAAAAGAGCAACAGGAAGCCCTGCTGGCAGCCCAGAGAGAGATCTCAGAGTTGAAGATTAGGGCTGGTGTGAAGAGGTCAAAGGACCAGGGCAGACACAAGAAGCTAACTGCTGCTATTGCCACTAGGAATCTTCTCATCAGGAACCTCACAGAGCGTCCAGCTGACCCGGTAACTGAAGCACTTCTAAAGGAAGTTCAGGAGGATGAGTTTGGTCTTGGTGTCTGACTTTTGTTTGTTGTTGCTTTCATTTCATTGTACTTTTCCTTTTTATGTTGTATTTTGACCCATCAAGGGCATGTATTGTAAAAAACAAACTATGTATCATTCACTTTTTGTAATATATTCAGTAGTTTGTTTCATTTGAATCTCTCTCTCCTAAGCAACATCAAAAAGCATCTTCCTCGGGGTCTGGAAAGGTCAAAACCAAGTGCCAAGCCGGATACCTTGGAAACAAATAAGCATACTGCATTGCATACTAACCTTTTGTTTTGTTTTGTAGGCTTTTGTTTTGTTTGTTACTAACTCTGTTGTGGTTCAGGAACTATGGCTCGCCATCGGGTGTTCCCACTCAACCGTCCGCACAGATATCCTACCCACAACAACCTTCCGGGTATACAGATGGACCAGGTACAACAGGACCTTACAGAGGTCAGGGCTCAAATGGCCAATGAGAGACTAGAAATGAGAATCAGATGACCCAGTTTATGGAGGTGATGAATGGATTGGCACAGAGCCAAGAAAGATTAAGAGCCTTGGTAGAGAGGCAGACTCAGGAAGACCCCCATCTAGGGACTGGTGGAACAAGCAACAATGAGAGGGTTCAGCCTCATGTCAACCCACCTGTGTATGGGCCCCATCTTCACCCAGAGATCAACATCCCTGCTAATGTACAAGGGAATGCTACTACAGGCAGAGTACTACAAGAAGACCCCCAAGAAGATCAGTTCACTGTGATGGGAGCTGGGGATGAAGCCTATGACAGAAGGCTAGATGAAATTGCTGAGAAATTAAGATCCTTGGAGTCTCAAAACTCCTTGGGTTTTGATGTCATGGACATGGGCTTAGTGGACGGGGTAAGGATTCCCCACAAGTTTAAACCTCCGTGCTTTGAGAAGTACAACGGAACCTCCTGTCCACGAACCCACTTACAATCCTTTCTGGGGAGGCTGAAGGCATACACCATGGATGAAAAACTATGGATGTTTTATTTCGAAGGCAGTTTAACAGGAGCTTCAAGGGAATGGTACTCTCATTTGACCAGAGCAACCATCAGATGCTGGAAGGACCTGGCTGAGGCCTTCGTTAGACAATACCAGTACAACTTGGATATGGCTCCCAACAGGACCCTCCTGATGGGAATGTCCCAGTCATCTAGAGAAAGCTTCCGGGAGTACGCCCAGAGGTGGAGACAGCTTGCTGCTGCTGTCCAACCACCCATGTCGGAAAGGGAGATGGCCGACATGTTTATGAACACCCTCCAAGGGACATACATTGATAGGCTAGCTGCCTTTTCTTCTACCAGCTTCGCGGATGTAGTCATAGCTGGGGAAAGAATTGAGAGCCTTCTAAAGATGGGTAAGATTTCCGACAATGGTGCGAGCTCATCCAGCAACCCAAGAAAGCCTTTTGTGGGCCCAAGAAGAACTGGTGAGACTAATGCTATCCATACCAGCAGGGGCAGACCCCAGTATGTTCATAGGTCAGTGGCAGCTGTCACTATTCCCGCTCCAATTCATCAACAATCAGCATACCAACCGCCACAACAACCCCACTACCAGCAACAAGCTCAATATCCACCTCAGAGAAATTATAACAACAACAACACCAGCAACAACAATCAGCAAAGACCGTTTCAACAGAGACCATCTCAGGTCAATAGGGTGATTGATCCGATCCCTATGCCATATGCCGCATTATTGCCACAACTCCTGAAACTCAACCTGGTTGAGCTAAGGACATTGGCACCTCCAGATCCTGCCAGTCTGCCCAGAAATTATGACGCCAGCGCCAGATGTGCTTTTCACTCAAATGCACTTGGCCACAGTACAGAGAAGTGCAGAGCTTTGCACATGAAAGTACATGATCTAGTGGATTCCAAAGCTCTAAACTTTGCACCCCCGCCGAATGTCAGTAAAAACCCTATGCCCAACCATGGAGGACCCAGAATCAATGCTATCGAAGAAGATAGGCCGTCTTACTTGATAACCAGTGTGGGGCAGATTCGAACACCCCTGGTAGAGATTAAAGCTCAACTCCTTGAATGTCAAATGTTCCCCGGGTGTGAGCTAGGTTGTGCTTATTGCAACATTTCGGTAAATGGGTGTGATAACTTGAGAAATGGCATAGATGGTCTCATCCAGAGTGGCCTACTTCAAATCACAACATCAACACCTCCAAATTCAGCAATCTCCTTAACAACAATTCCCGAGTCTTCTACAACTGCAACAACAATTGTTCCAAACAACTCTTCAATCTCATCAACAAATGCTTCATCTGTTACTTCAACGGACCAAATATCAACAACCATCTCTTCTACAACTTCAACATCCATCCAGTCAACAGTGTCTCCTACAACATCAACAGCAAACAATGAAAGTGTCTCAACGGTTACAATTTATTATGATCTCGCAAATGATTCTGCCTACAACTCACAAAATGCCACTCCTATCAGAACACCAGTAACAATATACTATGATCCACACACTATCGTGGTCCCTTCTGTAGCTGCTATCAGTCCAGTCATTATCACAGTGCCTGGGCCAGTTCCTTACGAAAGCAATAATGCCATCCCTTGGCATTACGGCTCAGATCTATACTGCGAAGGACAGAAAATTACTTTAGAATCATCAACTTCTTCGCCACAGATAGACAATGTGGGGGGAGGCGGAGGCTTCACTCGGAGCGGACGTCTCTTTGCCCCGCAAATTCCAAGACCCATTGCTGAAGCAGAAGCTGCTGCCAAGGCAAAAGAGAAGAGTATGGTGCAAGAAGAACAAGTTGCTAAAGAAGCTTTAAAGACCCCTTTTGATCAAGAGGTTGATGAATTCATGAGAATCATCAAGAAAAGTGATTACAAGATAGTGGACCAGCTTCACCAGACACCTTCCAAGATCTCCATTTTATCATTGTTAATGTGCTCCGAGGCTCATCGGAACGCACTACTAAAAGTCTTGCACGCAGCTTATGTGCCAGAAGAGATTACCGTCAATCAGTTAGAGGCAGTGGTTGGAATTGTCAACGCTAGTCATGGACTAGGATTTACCAACACTGATTTGACGACGGAAGGCCGCAATCACAACAAGGCTTTGCACATTACCTTGGAGTGTAAGGGTGCAGTTCTTTCTCATGTATTGGTGGACACAGGGTCATCCCTCAATGTCCTACCTAAGAAGGCCCTTGTGAAGCTGGAGTATGAAGGATTGGCATTACGCCCCAGTAACTTGGTAGTGAGAGCCTTTGACGGTTCTAAGAGATCAGTTCTGGGAGAGATTGAGTTGCCTATAATGATTGGCCCACAGACTTTCAAAACGACCTTCTTTGTGATGGATATACAGCCTGCCTACAGCTGTCTATTGGGTAGACCATGGATACACGCCGCTGGCGCCGTGACGTCAACCCTTCACCAGAAGTTAAAATTCGAGTGGGAGGGCCAAGTCGTTACTATCTGTGGAGAGGAAGATATCTTTGTTAGCCATCTGGCTACATACAAATACATTGAGATGGATGGGGAGATCCACGAAACTATGAGTCAAGGGTTTGAGGCCTTGAACATAAATGAAGCATCCGCTGTGCCTGGAACCTCAATGACATCTTATCAGCAAGCCCGGAAGGTTGTTGAAGAGGGGACTGCCCAAGGTTGGGGCAAGTTGCTGCCTGTAGAGAAGAAGGAGGATAGATTTGGGTTGGGTTACAAACCAACCCAACAAGATCAAGCAGAGGCTGCTAAGAAGCCCAATTTTGTCAGTGGGGGGATGCTCACCCCAGATACCGTGAACAACTTGGAAGACGAGGATGAAAGCGACCGCAACCTGGAGAGCTGGATACGTCCAAGGATCCCGGGGAGCAGTATCTCAAACTGGTCTTCCCAGGAAATTATAAGAGTTACTCCTGCAGAGTAATTATTATTTCATGTATTTTTAAGCATGCATCAAGTCTTGCATCTTGCCCAAGATGACAAGACTCATTTTGTAATCGGGCCATCTGTAATTTTGTGCAAATAGATCAATCAATGATAATCAGACATCTTTTACAAATGAGTCTTTTTCTTTTCCGCTCACTGTTTTTCCATTTTTCTTTTTGTACAAAAAATAAATGGCAATGTTTTCAAAATGATAACTTCATTTCACTCTTTCTAAACAAGATTAAAATCAATCACTAAAATGAACAAACTGAACCCTTGCAGAGAGTGCCTTCCAGACCGCACCGACAACAGCACGGCTATGACTTCGTATGACTTTGACAATCCAATCAATCGAGCCGATGAAGGGGTTGAAGAAGAGTATGAGCTTCCTGAAGAGCTAGCCAGGTTGTTGAGACAAGAGGAAAAGGTTATCACTCCTCATCAGGAGGAGGTCGAAACGATTAATCTTGGTACAAATGAAGATGTGAAAGAAGTTAAAATCGGGGCCTGCTTACAAGACTCAGTGAAAGAGCAACTGATTGACCTGCTTCGTGAATATGTAGACGTGTTTGCTTGGTCTTATCAGGATATGCCAGGGTTGGACACCGATATTGTCATGTACAAGCTGCCTTTAAGAGAAGATTGCCCACCAGTTAAACAGAAACTGCGTCGTACTCGCCCAGACATGGCAATGAAAATCAAAGAGGAGGTACAAAAGCAGTGGGACGCCGGGTTCCTTGCTGTAACTAGATATCCACCATGGGTTGCTAATATAGTACCTGTACCTAAGAAGGACGGAAAAGTAAGAATGTGTGTTGACTACCGGGATCTGAACAGAGCTAGCCCGAAAGATGACTTCCCATTACCTCACATCGATGTATTGGTGGATAACACGGCTCAGTTCTCGGTATTCTCCTTCATGGACGGATTTTCAGGATACAATCAAATTAAGATGTCACCTGAAGACATGGAGAAGACGACCTTCATCACACCCTGGGGCACGTTCTATTACAAGGTGATGCCATTCGGACTGAAGAATGCTGGCGCAACATATCAACGGGCCATGGTAACATTATTCCACGATATGATCCATAAAGAAATTGAATGTTATGTGGATGACATGATTGCCAAGTCCCTCACAGAAGAAGACCACCTGGTGAATCTGCTGAAGCTATTCAAGCGTCTGAGGAAGTACCAACTGAAGTTAAACCCCAACAAATGCACATTCGGGGTGCGTTCTGGTAAGTTGCTGGGATTTATCGTAAGTGAAAAAGGGATTGAAGTTGACCCTGATAAAGTCAAAGCCATTCAAGAAATGCCTGCACCGAAGTCAGAAAAAGAGATTCGAGGGTTTTTAGGTCGTTTGAACTACATTTCAAGGTTCATATCTCACCTTACAGCAACTTGTGAACCTTTGTTCAAGCTATTGAGAAAAGAACAGACGGTCAGGTGGAACGAAGACTGCCAGAGGGCTTTTGACAAGATCAAGGAGTACTTACAAGAGCCTCCAATCCTTATGCCTCCAGTTGAAGGAAGACCTCTGATAATGTACTTGACAGTATTAGAAGAGTCGATGGGGTGTGTGCTGGGCCAGCATGACGAGTCTGGTCGAAAAGAGTATGCAATATACTACCTAAGCAAAAAGTCTACCGACTGTGAACAGCGTTATTCACTGCTCGAGAAAACTTGTTGTGCTTTAGCGTGGGCTACTCGCCGACTGAGACAGTATATGTTGACCCACACTACCTTATTGATCTCAAAGATGGACCCAATTAAGTACATTTTTGAGAAGCCAGCACTTACCGGACGGGTTGCAAGATGGCAAATGATCCTCACAGAATATGACATCCAGTACACATCTCAGAAAGCCATCAAGGGCAGTGTATTGTCTGATTACCTTGCTGAGCAACCCATTGATGATTACCAACCTATGAGATTTGACTTCCCTGATGAAGACATCATGTTCATAAAAGCAAAAGATCATGAAGAGCCTATTCACACTGAAGGGCCTGACCCAAAGGAGGAATGGACTATGATGTTTGATGGGGCTGTTAATATGAATGGTCGCGGTGTTGGTGCAGTACTCATTACGCCTAAAGGAGTGCACATGCCTTTCTCGGCAAAACTCACCTTCAGCTGCACTAACAACGAAGCTGAATACGAAGCTTGCATTATGGGTCTTGAGGAAGCCATTGACCTCAGGATCAAGACATTGACTGTATTCGAAGATTCAGCTCTGGTAGTTAATCAAACCAACGGCAAATGGTACACACACCAAGATCATCTGATACCTTACAGGGATTATACAAGGAGGTTATTGACTTTCTTTACAACAGTCAAGCTTGAGTATATCCCTCGGGACGAGAACCAGTTTGCAGATGCTCTGGCTACCATTTCATCCATGATCAAAGTTCAAGCTGCCAACTTTGTACCTCGAATTTCAGTATCCAGACTTGACAGACCAGCATATGTGTTCGCAGCAGATGTTGTCAAAGATGATAAGCTTTGGTTCCATGACGTTAAGCTTCTTGGAGTATCAAACATACCCACCTGGGGCATCTTCCAATGATAAGAAGACTTTGAGAAGGCTTGCTGGTAGTTTCTTTCTGAACACTGATGGTTCCTTGTACAAGAGAAACTTTGATATGGTACTCCTCAGATGCGTTGATAGAACAGAAGCAGACTTGTTGATGCACGAGGTGCACGAAGGATCCTTCGGTACCCATGCTGGAGGACATGCAATGGCCAAGAAATTGCTAAGATCAGGCTATTACTGGATCACAATGGATGTCGACTGTTGTGCTTATGCCAGAAAATGCCATAAATGCCAGATTTATGCGTATAAGGTGCATGTGCCTCCCAATCTTTTGAATGTGATGTCTTCACCTTGGCCCTTTGCTATGTGGGGCATTGACATGATTGGCAAGATTGAGCAAACTGCTTCGAATGGCCACAGATTCATCCTGGTTGCCATCGACTATTTCACCAAGTGGGTCGAAGCGGCTTCCTATGCAAATGTTACAAGGCAAGTGGTAGCCAGATTTCTGAAGAGAGAGATCATCTGTCGATATGGAGTTCCCGAGCGAATCATTACTGACAATGGTTCCAACTTGAACAATAAAATGATGGCAGAGCTATGCCGGGACTTCAAGATTCAACACCACAATTCTTCTCCTTACAGGCCAAAGATGAATGGCGCTGTTGAGGCAGCTAATAAGAATATCAAGAAGATTGTGCAGAAGATGGTAGTCACCTATAAAGACTGGCATGAAATGCTGCCGTTTGCCTTGCATGGGTACCGCACGTCAATCAGAACATCCACCGGGGCAACACCGTATCAGCTTGTGTATGGTATGGAAGCAGTCCTACCAGTTGAAGTTGAATTACCCTCCCTACGGGTACTGATGGATGTTAAGCTGAACGAAGCAGAGTGGGTCCGATCCCGATACGAACAACTAAGTCTGATCGAAGAGAAAAGATTGGCTGCAATCTGTCATGGGCAGTTGTATCAGAAAAGAATGAAGAGAGCCTTCGATTAGAAAGTCAGGCACCGAGAGTACCAAGTAGGAGATCTTGTGCTGAAGAGAATCCTCCCTCCTCATACAGACCACAGGGGCAAGTGGACTCCAAACTATGAAGGACCATTTGTAGTAAAGAAAGTTTTCTCGGGTGGAGCACTGATGCTCAGCACTATGGACGGTGAAGACTTCCCGTCCCGTGTGAATTCAGATGCAGTTAAAAAATACTTCGCATAAAGTGACCCATTGGACATAAAAACAGAATGTAAGTCTAGGCAAAAATAGGGCATCCCGGCGAGTCAAAAAACAAAATAAAAGACTCGGGCAAAAATAAGGGAAAATAAACAAAAAAAAATGTACACCCGCTGAGTTGAAAAGCCGCATTGGACAACTCAGGCAAAAATGGGTATCCCGATGGATTGAAAACCCGAAAGGGAGGTCCATGCAAAATAAGGGAATAAGCGAACAACTGCATGCTGAAATCATCTGTATCACCTATAACTTGGTAAACCTCGAAAGGATCAAGCCTCGCTCAGAATCAGCCTTCTTCAGAAAGCAAGACGAGAAGAACGTCAAATGTCATACGAGTCATAGTAAAAGGGGAAGCTCCTTGAAGCATCGTCAACATTGCCAGCATTCTGTTTCTCAATTTGTAACAATCTCCTCATTTTAGGAGATATGTTTCCTTGACTGTATCTTGCCAATTCAGGGCATGTGAATTAATAAAATCAGATTTTGAGTCACACCTTGTCTCGTACTCTTTTGTTTGCAAAAATGTCTGATGTCACTAATATATCAATTGCATAAATACAGATGCGTCTTTCTAAAACTACGTGCTTGCAGGAAATATACTTATTCCCGGGAGTGTCTGAACTCTCATAACGGAATCCAGTAAAGGATACCTCGGGATTACTTGTGCGTCTCTTGTCTTTGCAGGATTGCAGGTATTCAAAGCGCAACATGGGGCATGTAAGCTTCATCCCAACAAGCTGGCAAATCAACACTCACTCAGTCTTAGCACCCAAAGTGTTTTCTCCCCAGCTGAGTTGCCACTTTTTTTATTTCTCCCCAGCCGAGTACAGAAGCCAGGGAACCGTCTCCCCACAGAGTTTTCAGCCTCTATCCAGAAGAGCAACGCATGAAGGAATCACAACAGAGTGACGAAAGCTTCTACAAACCCCAGCTGGGTCCCTCATTACCAAGGATGGGTCTATTAGTGACCTACTTCCCCAAGCAGATACATCTCATCAGATCTACCAATGATCTCATCCCCAGCTGGGATGTCCACTTCAAACAGATCGACCAGAGATCTTCACAGCAATGGGATCCGAGTCCCAGATTGGTATCCTTGCATAATCATGGCATTCGCATCATATTCACCCCACAAAGCGTAGCATTCCGTCTAATACGGAGCATTACGGCAAAAATCAAACATATTGCATAAGTCATATGCCATGATCTGAATCAAACACTTGTGAATAATGACAACCTGTCAAAGAAGTACAGAATGCTCACCAGATTCCCCAGCAGAGAGCTAAAGCTAAAGCAGTTGCCTTGCATTCACAAACATCAGTATATACTCCTTGTGGCACCCGTCCGTGTCATATCCCCAGTAGAAAGCCGAAGCGTCCCCTTTGCACCCACAGATACCCATATATATATAACTTTCTTGACACTCGTCCGTGTCACCTTCCCTAGCACAGTAACCTGAACACTTTGTATATCAGATATTTGTTTATACTATACTTTTCTCCTTTCGACACTCGTCCGTGTCACTCTCCCCAGCAGGTTAAACACTCATCCATACTTATTTCTCAAATACTCGTCTGTATCTTATGTACACCATTTATTACCTCTCAGATTAAACACTCGTCCATGTTCTTTGTTAACCAGTTGGTACTCGTCCGTACCAACATCTCAGAACATGCGTCAAGCGTTTGTTTCTACCTGATACTCGTCTGTATCATAGTCTTAAGGATGCTCGTCCGCATCTTTAATCCATACACGTGTCAAAAACTCTTGTCTTCTTGAATTTAGACACTCGTCTGTGTCTATTATTCCCCAGAAGAGTCCCCTCAGATTCAACACTCGTCCGTGTTCCTTGTTAACCGGTTGATACTCGTCTGTATCATCATCTCTAAACACGTGTCAGTATTTGTTTCTACCCGATACTCGTCCGTATCGTAGTCTTAGGGATGCTCGTCCGCATCTTTAATCTATACACAACGTCGAAACACTTATACCTTTATTTATTGGATATAAACACTCGTCCGTGTTTACTATTCCCCAGTAGATCGCCAGCAAAGCAGAATTTCTTTTCTATCTGACATTCGTCCTATGTCATGATAAACCCCGAGAGCAGCCGTCCCCTGCTAGGTGATCGTCCTTCACCTCTTGATGATCGTCCTTCATCATGCTCATCCGATGGCCGTCCCCATCGTTGATCTTTGCTATCCGGCATTCGTCCTATGTCGTGATATTTTTAGCAGCCGTCCCCTGCTAGGTGATTGTCCTTCACCTTTTGATGATCGTCCTTCATCATTTTATCCGATGGCCGTCCCCATCGTTGATCTTGTTATCTGGCGTTCGTCCTACGTCATGATAAACCTTGAGAGCATCTGTCCCCTGCTAGGTGATCGTCCTTCACCTCTTGATGATCGTCCTTCATCATGCTCGTCCGATGGCCGTCCCCATCGTTGACCTTTTATTCGGCAGCCGTACCCTGCCAGGTGATCGTCCTTCACCTTTGATGACCGTCCCTCATCATTATTTCATTTATTCTTTAACCCGATGGCCGTCCCCGTCGTGGTCCCTTTTCCTTTTCCTGATGATCGTCCTTCATCAGTTTAACCCGATGGCCGCCCCCGTCGTGGTCCCTTTTCCTTTTCCTGATGATCGTCCTTCATCAGTTTAGCCCGATGGCCATCCCCATCGTTGTTTACATTACTTTATGAACTTGATGGCCGTCCCCATCATTTTTCATTAATCCCCAGAGAATCTTATAGCTTTACTTGATGGCCGTCCCCATCATAATCCCTTTTATCCCCAGCATGTCGGCCGTCCCCGTCATTGCTTTATTTCCCGCACTTTTCCCAGCGTGTCGGCCGTCCCCGTCATTGCTCATTCCCCAGCAGTCGTCCTCTGCTCGACGATCGTCCTCCGTCGCCCACACTTTACAATATACTTTATTCCCTTTTACAATCTATATCCATTTTCTTCTTCATTCTGTGAGTGCAAATTTCGGACTGTCTTTGGTATTCAACCACAAGTTATCTTGTTTGCCTGTTAAGCCGTTGCTTACATCCTACACAGCTAACTCATGTTTGAATAGGGGCAGCTGTAAACACCCCAAATTTGCCCTCACCCATTCACACCATGGCTTGTGATCTCCTCATATGCATAAACTCAATCATACCATCTCATATTACATTTTTGGTTCACTGCATTGGTTCAAAGTCATCTGCATCTAGGGTTTGTGATCTGAGCAATCCAAGAGCTTCTTGAGCCACTCCAAAGGTCACCAATCACTTCAAAGGGTTACATGTATGTTCAAACATCATATTATATCCCCTCAAAGTCAATAATGTCAAAGAATCACAAGAACTGAAAATGACATGGAAGCAGAGCCAGGTTTGACTGCACAGATGACCTAGAATTAGGGTTTTGGTTTCAAATGCCATAACTCCAATTTTTTTGGTCATTCTTGTTTTTATTGGTCTCTATATGGTATAGGGAGCATGCATATCAATTTTCATGAAGAAATTCAATGGGGAAGTCATCTGATCAAGGGTTGACTTTCTAAGCAAGTCAGTGCAAAATCAGGGCATCTGAGGCCCCCAATGACCCAACCAAAGGGTGTTCTTCATCATTTTGATTATGTATGATCTTTATTTGATCATGGAAGATGTTGGAAGATCACAAAATTGAAGAATTTCAAGTCATTTGCAAAGTTGACTTTTTGGGAAGTTTGACTTTTAATGGAAATTGTCATTTTGGGAAACTTTTTCAACCTTTACTTTTTGATTCAAAAATGCTTCAAATGGAAAAACTTTGGTCATGAAAGTTGTAGAATGGATCATTCCCTTTTCAAAAAGTACAAGAACATGACCTAATTCATCTTGGATCAAAAGTTATGGCTTGTCAAAGTTGGCTAAAATCACAAAATTTGAAGTTTTCTACCAAAGAGACATTTTGCAAAATGGTTTGTTCAAGTGTTCTAAAGGCCTCAAATGTGTATCATTTCTTCACAACATGATCATGTGACATCTAAAATTCAGAATGGGCCAAGGGATCACTCATTTTTATGACTTATGGAGCAAGAATTTTCATAAGAAGCAAAAGTGAGGCAAGTTGCAAAAACTCACTCAAGTTTGAATCCACTTGCTTGCTGACTCCACAAACAATCCTAGGGCTCTCCACACATCTTGCTGCGCAGGACACCCCATCTGTCCTTGGCTAGCTAGTAGCCCATGCCTATCTTACACAAACTTGACATTTTGGCAACTTGAGCCATACCAATCACAAAAGCACACATCAACTCATCTGACCAATCCCATTTGTTTATACAAACCAAAAGCAAGCCAAAGCACATATACACAAGCCTGAAAGCACCAAGAACACAGCTCTCTCATTTGCACCCCATTTTGCAAAAGCTTTCGAAACACTCTCCACAAGCTGAAAACACACAAACAAACTTCACAAACAAACTCAGCACACTTCACTGATCAAAAACCACCCATCACCATAGCCTGAAACTCATTGAAACAAAAACACGATCACCACCTTCCCTTGAACAGAACTTCTGCCATCTCAAAAACCCGCCATCCTCAAAGCTTTCTAAGCTTCATTTCATCATCAGAGGGTTCAAAGGAGTGGACTTGCAGCAAAGGAAAGGCCAGAAAGCTCAGGACCAGGAGTTTCCATCTCAGGTAGCCATCTCAAACTTTTTTCCAGAAACTCCATTTTAAGTTCTTAAATGCTTCTATGTACTCCCCTGATCATGGGGATATGATTATTTTTGAAAATGGTTGAGAAACCAGGATGTATGAATGCTCTGAAACTTTTTTGCCCTAGAAATGTTTTGCTTCGATTTGCCTGATTAATGCATGAAAAACGATTTTTGTTTGGGGGTTTTGATTTAGTTTGGAATGGGGTTTGATTCTGGGCAGTTAGATTTCATTTTCATGAAGTTTTGAGGGATTTAGCAACTTTCAGGTGAGGGTCTTGCCGGAGAAGACGACCGGAAGTCTTCTCCGGCCACCTGAAAGTGATTAGGGTTTAATCTGTGTAATTAATGAAGTTTGAATGTGGAGCGTAGATGTTGCTGACTTAGTCAATTCCCGCGCGTGTTCAATGGTCCAGATCTTCCACTTAGCCCTAATCTCACTTAATTAAATTAATTAATCCATTTTAGTCAGTTTGAATCTCAGCCCTAGGATCACGCGCGCAGTCTTTCCCTCCATTCCAAGTTTGAATGCTGACCATTGGATGCGCTGACTTTCATTTAAATCCAATTTTATTTGCATTTTAATTCATTTAATTTGTGCATTTTATTTAAAATAGTAAAAATCATTTAAAAATTCTGAAAATTTTTGTGCAAGCTTTTATTAATTTTCAGAAACCAAAAACATTTTTATTTTTATTTTTTGCATAAAAAATTATTTTTAAATCATTTAAAAGTTTATTCTTAATTAATTAATGAGAATTAATTAATTAAAAATACTTTTAGGTATTTAAAAATCACCAAAAAATTCATGAAACCTTTAAAATCATTTATAAACATTGTCCAACCGTCAAACCAAATTTCTTTTTTGATCTTGATGTCTTTTGACAATTTTCCATGGAATTAATTTCATTTCAAGGCATTATTTTGATCCAATCTTTGAAAATTCATTTCTGCCTAGTCTTTAAGATTTGGACTTTGATTCTTTTTGCATTGCATCTTGCATATCATGAAGTTCATAGGATTAAATTGGCATGATTTGATCTTGCATTTTCAATTTGTTTGACATTTTTCTTGACAAGGTACCTAAAAACCCTAGAAATCTTAAGAAATTCATAACCCTCATTAGGTTAAGAGTTAGAACCCCTCCTTTGGGCAGTGAGTTTGTATAGGTTTAGGGTTCCCTTGAGTGCATTTTCAATTTTTTATCTTGATGTTTGCTTCTGGTTTTGGTTTTTGTTTTGTGCATTGAGCATAAACCCTAATTTGGGCTTCCTTTTGCATTCATCTTGCATTTGCTTACATACCATGACTTGCCATGACATTTTGTGCATCCATTTGGTTCATAATACATCTTAGGACATATTAGAATCATGCTTGATCATTGCATATTTCATTTACCATGTTATATGTCCATTGCATTTCATAACTTTTCATGAACATCCATGGTTCTAAGCATGCTTCTCCTGCATCCATATGTTTGTATGATCATCCCCATGCTTTGTTTCATGTTTGCATCACCTCATAGCATCATTATCATCACACACATGCTTCTGGTTTTGGTTTGCATCATGCCATTCCATCTCATTTTGCATTGCATTGCATTTCTTTCACTAACTTTTCAGGTGGTAAGTCACTTTGAGAAGTGAATTTGCCTTCACTTCTCACAATTTCTTTTCATCTCTCTTATGCATCATTGCTGCATTTTATCTTGTGTTTGAGATTGAGCTTGCTCTTTCTTCTTCTTCTTACTTTCTTTCTTCAAGTGACTTGTCTTCTTAAATGAAGCAAGTTACTTTGCTTCTCTTTACTCCTTTCATCTGCTCCCTGGTGGTTCCTTTGAAGATCTTTCTTGTAAACCTCACAAACCTTAGGAACAACCCAGCATGATCATAATTAGGGTTTTGATTAGTCCCCCACTTAGTTTTACCTTTGTGTCTCATTGAGTCTTCTCTTCTCATCTCATAATCAGGGATTAAACCCTAAAGGTTTTAAGGCTTTGTGATTAAGCTTATGCCTGCATCCTTCTATTAGGATGGAGTGTATAACTTTAATCCTAAGTGTTAAACCCTTAATGTGTTTAAATCCTTTAATCAATTCATCTAATAATCATCAAGACATCAAGCTTGTAACTTGGGCCTTACATTAGGGTTCTAATTCTTCCTTAACTGGTTAAGAAGGACTAACCCTAGTGTTAATGGACAAGTCCCCCTCAAGTTGTCTTACAAACCCTAAAAATCACTTCATCATCTTACCATTAACTAAAATCCACTTAATAAAGGTTTTGTTTTGTCATGAGTTTAATCCCTAATCATGGATTAAGTTGAGGAGCTTTTCTCAGCTTAAACATTCTCATCTATTATCCTTCTATTAGGATGGTGTAATGAGTCTGTTTAATCCTTGATTATGGCTTAATCTCATTACTTAACACTAAACAAAAACAACAAAAACATATAACTAATCACAAGTAGGTTAATGATCTTAATCCTACATCAAAGGTGATTAAGTGTGAGAAGCTGACTTCACACTTAAGGTATTCTCATTACCCCTAATCAGAGGGAAGATGTGATGAGTTTGCTAAATCCTTTGGTTTAGGCTTAAGCTCATTAACTTATGACAAACTCCAAAAGCAATAAAAGACTGAAAACATCAAAAACAAACAATAATCGTCTCCTCCGGGATTATTTTCTCATCTCATTCACTCATAAACGAGAACTTGCTTCTTCCGTCTAATGCAAGACAGTTTGCACCTGAGCCAGACAGGTCATACACTTGAGCATAGACAAGCAAGCAGTTCACAAGTCAATTTATCTTTTCAGTCTCTTTGGGTCGAACTACGGTGTTCTGACTTCCTCATTGCACGAGAGGATACGTAGGCATAACTTAACAGTTATCGAACAAAAGTCTCTGTATATTCCCCCTCCTCCCAGCTTTATTCTTTTAGCCTCATGGTCTTGAGCATTTCATCCTTTTCCAGCTCTTTTTATACACAAATTGCACTGACACTACCCCTTTAGAACACAAATCTTTTAAGCGTGGATCCCGTCGAGTACGGCGGACAATCTGGGTGCTAATACCTTCCCAGGTTGTAACCAACCCCCTTTCTCAGTCTCTCTGGTTCGCAACCGTCTTATCCATATATCTTTCTAGGTTTATGCAGCATTACCTTTCCTCCGAGATAAAAATGCCTAGCTGGCGACTCTTTTCATTTCATCCCTTCGCCGACCGTTCGCGTCTGTACCTCATTTGAGCCCAGTCTCATCTTTTGGGAGCGACAGCTTGGCGACTCTGCTGGGGACCCTTATACTGTAACCAGGACTTCTGGTTCTTTTTGTGGGTTCCTCCTAGTGCTTGTTTGATTTGTGTTTACTGGGGTGTTATGTACTAGTTGTGTTTGTATATTTATTTTGTTTATTGCTTTATGTACAGTTATTTTATTGCTTTCTTTATAGATTTATATACATCATACTGTCATACTGTTCTGGCTGGATCTAGTTTTGTTGCTTTGGTGGGTGGGGTTCTATTGAGAGTTGAGGTCCTATACCTGGGACCTGAGTGACACCTAGGCTAGAGTGGTTCATGTTCTTTCCCATTCCATTTCGGTCTGGTGCGGGAATATGAAACACGGTTCAAATATGGGTTTCTTCTTGAGAACTCTGTGCTACAGATTTCCTGTAGTGCTAGGGCTATCTGGGAAGCCTGCTAAGTCTGGATGACCTTTAGTATTGACCTTCAGAAACTGAGGTGAATTAGAGGAGGATCTTTTATGGTTATTGTAAACACTGTACCTCCGGGTTGGAAGTGTTTACACTTCTCATAACTGATCCTAGTCTGAGGATCCTTGTTTTAGAACACCACCTGTGAGGGGGTTGGGATGTTTACAGGTTTGCAGGTACCCTTGACCTCAGCATACCCTGTTACTTTGTTTTGATTAAGAGTACTCCATTTTGGAACAGTTCTTGTGATTTTTAACCCTGGACATGTGACTCTTTATTTGAGTCCCCCACCTTGGTTACTGGACTTATGAACCTCCATCTGGATTCCTTGAATATATATGGACTTATATAAAGGCAGTAATCAGATCCAGCTTGATCACAAAACCTTGCATATCATTTGCATACATCATCATTGCATCATTTTAACATTTGTTTATTTGTTTTTCAGGGTATCCATACTATATTTTGGCTTGGTTTTGACCCCTTCATCAGCATAGACCTTTGTTCACCAGCTATCTGCTTCAGTTACATTCATCAGCTACCTGCTTCAGTCACCTGCATCACCAGCATCAGCCTGTCAGTGGCCCATCTTCAGTATTATTCTCCATCATCAGCATCTGTCTCAGCTCTTCTTCAGCAACATGGCACCTAAGAAAAGCAACGTCTCATATCATTTCTTTGAGCCTGAGCTGGCTGGCATCAGGAAGATCCAGGCCCTCATTACTCCAGACCATATACCACTATTCAGAGAACATTATGGAGGCATCCTTGATGTGGTTATGGATTTGGACCCTTCCCAGAGGAGCTTGATTCACACTTGTCTACAGTTCTATGATCCTCCTCTAAGGTGCTTCACCTTCCAGAATTTTCAGTTGGGACCCTTGTTGGAAGAGTATTCATCACTGATTGGTGTACCTATCAGGGGTGGTGTCCCCTTCAACCCTGAGATGGTTTTTCCCAGTAATGAAGAAGTAGCTAAGGCACTGTATCTGGAACCTTTTCTGATTGAGCAAAACATGACAACCAAGGCTGGAATCTCTGGTCTACACTTGGATTTCTTGACTTCTCAGGCTATTCTGAAGGCCTCCTTAGGAGAATGGAAGGCAGTCTGTGCTTTGTTGGCCCTCAGCGTATATGGGGTTATACTTTTTGCAGACGAGCCTAAGTTTATTAGCAAGAATGCCATTCACCTTTTCATTCTGAGGAACCCAGTGCCCACCTTACTGGGAGATTTCTACTACTCTGTTCACCAAAGGAATGAAAAGCAAAGAGGAAGATTGGTGAGGTGTTGTGCTCCCCTGTTCCATACCTGGTTGCTCAAACACTTGCCCAAGACTGATGCATTCTTGAATCCTCACCAACAGAAGAATTGGGCTAGAAGACTCATTGCTTTGACCTCTGATGACATCAGGTGGTGCACTCAGAGCACCGAGGGCAGGGACATCATTACTAGTTGTGGGCAGTTCCCCAATGTACCTCTGATAGAAGTAAAAGGTTGCATCAACTACAACCCTCTGCTATTCAAAAGACAATTGGGCTATGCATTGGTCCACCCTCCTAGAGCATAAGACTTGGCTGAAACCCTTTATTGTGAGGTTAAGCCTAATCTAGCTATTGTCAGGCAGGCATCCTGGGCTTGGGACAATGTCCAGACCAAAGGGATGGCCATTCTCGGGAGATGCAACAATGTGGCCTCAGCTCATTACTATGAGTGGTCTCATGCCAGGGCACAAATTTCCGAGATGCCCTTTACCATTGAGGATGCACCTGGACCATCCACGGCACCACCTCCAGCCACTGTCAGCTTAGAGGAATTTGAGAAACTGAAAGAGAGGAATGAGAACCTGACTCAAGCTCTGCAGAAGACCCTTTGGGAGAGGAGTGATGGTCGTCTGGACATCGAAAGGTTGGAAAAGCTTAAGGTGGAGCATCTCGCCAGGATTGAGAAGTCAGAGGACTACATCAAGAAGTCAAGGGCTGGAGAACAGATTTTGAAGAATGCCTGTAAGGAGGCTCAGTTTCAGAAGGCCAGGACTGATCTTTATCTGAAAGAGAGTCAAGCTAGGTGGGTCAGGATCACCGAAGCTCGTACTCAGGAAGCTAAAAGGACTCAGGACAAGATTGATCAGTTGGAGGCCAGTGCAAAAGAGCAACAGGAAGCCCTGCTGGCAGCCCAGAGAGAGATCTCAGAGTTGAAGATTAGGGCTGGTGTGAAGAGGTCAAAGGACCAGGGCAGACACAAGAAGCTAACTGCTGCTATTGCCACTAGGAATCTTCTCATCAGGAACCTCACAGAGCGTCCAGCTGACCCGGTAACTGAAGCACTTCTAAAGGAAGTTCAGGAGGATGAGTTTGGTCTTGGTGTCTGACTTTTGTTTGTTGTTGCTTTCATTTCATTGTACTTTTCCTTTTTATGTTGTATTTTGACCCATCAAGGGCATGTATTGTAAAAAACAAACTATGTATCATTCACTTTTTGTAATATATTCAGTAGTTTGTTTCATTTGAATCTCTCTCTCCTAAGCAACATCAAAAAGCATCTTCCTCGGGGTCTGGAAAGGTCAAAACCAAGTGCCAAGCCGGATACCTTGGAAACAAATAAGCATACTGCATTGCATACTAACCTTTTGTTTTGTTTTGTAGGCTTTTGTTTTGTTTGTTACTAACTCTGTTGTGGTTCAGGAACTATTGCTCGCCATCGGGTGTTCCCACTCAACCGTCCGCACAGATATCCTACCCACAACAACCTTCCGGGTATACAGATGGACCAGGTACAACAGGACCTTACAGAGGTCAGGGCTCAAATGGCCAATGAGAGACTAGAAATGAGAATCAGATGACCCAGTTTATGGAGGTGATGAATGGATTGGCACAGAGCCAAGAAAGATTAAGAGCCTTGGTAGAGAGGCAGACTCAGGAAGACCCCCATCTAGGGACTGGTGGAACAAGCAACAATGAGAGGGTTCAGCCTCATGTCAACCCACCTGTGTATGGGCCCCATCTTCACCCAGAGATCAACATCCCTGCTAATGTACAAGGGAATGCTACTACAGGCAGAGTACTACAAGAAGACCCCCAAGAAGATCAGTTCACTGTGATGGGAGCTGGGGATGAAGCCTATGACAGAAGGCTAGATGAAATTGCTGAGAAATTAAGATCCTTGGAGTCTCAAAACTCCTTGGGTTTTGATGTCATGGACATGGGCTTAGTGGACGGGGTAAGGATTCCCCACAAGTTTAAACCTCCGTGCTTTGAGAAGTACAACGGAACCTCCTGTCCACGAACCCACTTACAATCCTTTCTGGGGAGGCTGAAGGCATACACCATGGATGAAAAACTATGGATGTTTTATTTCGAAGGCAGTTTAACAGGAGCTTCAAGGGAATGGTACTCTCATTTGACCAGAGCAACCATCAGATGCTGGAAGGACCTGGCTGAGGCCTTCGTTAGACAATACCAGTACAACTTGGATATGGCTCCCAACAGGACCCTCCTGATGGGAATGTCCCAGTCATCTAGAGAAAGCTTCCGGGAGTACGCCCAGAGGTGGAGACAGCTTGCTGCTGCTGTCCAACCACCCATGTCGGAAAGGGAGATGGCCGACATGTTTATGAACACCCTCCAAGGGACATACATTGATAGGCTAGCTGCCTTTTCTTCTACCAGCTTCGCGGATGTAGTCATAGCTGGGGAAAGAATTGAGAGCCTTCTAAAGATGGGTAAGATTTCCGACAATGGTGCGAGCTCATCCAGCAACCCAAGAAAGCCTTTTGTGGGCCCAAGAAGAACTGGTGAGACTAATGCTATCCATACCAGCAGGGGCAGACCCCAGTATGTTCATAGGTCAGTGGCAGCTGTCACTATTCCCGCTCCAATTCATCAACAATCAGCATACCAACCGCCACAACAACCCCACTACCAGCAACAAGCTCAATATCCACCTCAGAGAAATTATAACAACAACAACACCAGCAACAACAATCAGCAAAGACCGTTTCAACAGAGACCATCTCAGGTCAATAGGGTGATTGATCCGATCCCTATGCCATATGCCGCATTATTGCCACAACTCCTGAAACTCAACCTGGTTGAGCTAAGGACATTGGCACCTCCAGATCCTGCCAGTCTGCCCAGAAATTATGACGCCAGCGCCAGATGTGCTTTTCACTCAAATGCACTTGGCCACAGTACAGAGAAGTGCAGAGCTTTGCACATGAAAGTACATGATCTAGTGGATTCCAAAGCTCTAAACTTTGCACCCCCGCCGAATGTCAGTAAAAACCCTATGCCCAACCATGGAGGACCCAGAATCAATGCTATCGAAGAAGATAGGCCGTCTTACTTGATAACCAGTGTGGGGCAGATTCGAACACCCCTGGTAGAGATTAAAGCTCAACTCCTTGAATGTCAAATGTTCCCCGGGTGTGAGCTAGGTTGTGCTTATTGCAACATTTCGGTAAATGGGTGTGATAACTTGAGAAATGGCATAGATGGTCTCATCCAGAGTGGCCTACTTCAAATCACAACATCAACACCTCCAAATTCAGCAATCTCCTTAACAACAATTCCCGAGTCTTCTACAACTGCAACAACAATTGTTCCAAACAACTCTTCAATCTCATCAACAAATGCTTCATCTGTTACTTCAACGGACCAAATATCAACAACCATCTCTTCTACAACTTCAACATCCATCCAGTCAACAGTGTCTCCTACAACATCAACAGCAAACAATGAAAGTGTCTCAACGGTTACAATTTATTATGATCTCGCAAATGATTCTGCCTACAACTCACAAAATGCCACTCCTATCAGAACACCAGTAACAATATACTATGATCCACACACTATCGTGGTCCCTTCTGTAGCTGCTATCAGTCCAGTCATTATCACAGTGCCTGGGCCAGTTCCTTACGAAAGCAATAATGCCATCCCTTGGCATTACGGCTCAGATCTATACTGCGAAGGACAGAAAATTACTTTAGAATCATCAACTTCTTCGCCACAGATAGACAATGTGGGGGGAGGCGGAGGCTTCACTCGGAGCGGACGTCTCTTTGCCCCGCAAATTCCAAGACCCATTGCTGAAGCAGAAGCTGCTGCCAAGGCAAAAGGGAAGAGTATGGTGCAAGAAGAACAAGTTGCTAAAGAAGCTTTAAAGACCCCTTTTGATCAAGAGGTTGATGAATTCATGAGAATCATCAAGAAAAGTGATTACAAGATAGTGGACCAGCTTCACCAGACACCTTCCAAGATCTCCATTTTATCATTGTTAATGTGCTCCGAGGCTCATCGGAACGCACTACTAAAAGTCTTGCACGCAGCTTATGTGCCAGAAGAGATTACCGTCAATCAGTTAGAGGCAGTGGTTGGAATTGTCAACGCTAGTCATGGACTAGGATTTACCAACACTGATTTGACGACGGAAGGCCGCAATCACAACAAGGCTTTGCACATTACCTTGGAGTGTAAGGGTGCAGTTCTTTCTCATGTATTGGTGGACACAGGGTCATCCCTCAATGTCCTACCTAAGAAGGCCCTTGTGAAGCTGGAGTATGAAGGATTGGCATTACGCCCCAGTAACTTGGTAGTGAGAGCCTTTGACGGTTCTAAGAGATCAGTTCTGGGAGAGATTGAGTTGCCTATAATGATTGGCCCACAGACTTTCAAAACGACCTTCTTTGTGATGGATATACAGCCTGCCTACAGCTGTCTATTGGGTAGACCATGGATACACGCCGCTGGCGCCGTGACGTCAACCCTTCACCAGAAGTTAAAATTCGAGTGGGAGGGCCAAGTCGTTACTATCTGTGGAGAGGAAGATATCTTTGTTAGCCATCTGGCTACATACAAATACATTGAGATGGATGGGGAGATCCACGAAACTATGAGTCAAGGGTTTGAGGCCTTGAACATAAATGAAGCATCCGCTGTGCCTGGAACCTCAATGACATCTTATCAGCAAGCCCGGAAGGTTGTTGAAGAGGGGACTGCCCAAGGTTGGGGCAAGTTGCTGCCTGTAGAGAAGAAGGAGGATAGATTTGGGTTGGGTTACAAACCAACCCAACAAGATCAAGCAGAGGCTGCTAAGAAGCCCAATTTTGTCAGTGGGGGGATGCTCACCCCAGATACCGTGAACAACTTGGAAGACGAGGATGAAAGCGACCGCAACCTGGAGAGCTGGATACGTCCAAGGATCCCGGGGAGCAGTATCTCAAACTGGTCTTCCCAGGAAATTATAAGAGTTACTCCTGCAGAGTAATTATTATTTCCTGTATTTTTAAGCATGCATCAAGTCTTGCATCTTGCCCAAGATGACAAGACTCATTTTGTAATCGGGCCATCTGTAATTTTGTGCAAATAGATCAATCAATGATAATCAGACATCTTTTGCAAATGAGTCTTTTTCTTTTCCGCTCACTGTTTTTCCATTTTTCTTTTTGTACAAAAAATAAATGGCAATGTTTTCAAAATGATAACTTCATTTCACTCTTTCTAAACAAGATTAAAATCAATCACTAAAATGAACAAACTGAACCCTTGCAGAGAGTGCCTTCCAGACCGCACCGACAACAGCACGGCTATGACTTCGTATGACTTTGACAATCCAATCAATCGAGCCGATGAAGGGGTTGAAGAAGAGTATGAGCTTCCTGAAGAGCTAGCCAGGTTGTTGAGACAAGAGGAAAAGGTTATCACTCCTCATCAGGAGGAGGTCGAAACGATTAATCTTGGTACAAATGAAGATGTGAAAGAAGTTAAAATCGGGGCCTGCTTACAAGACTCAGTGAAAGAGCAACTGATTGACCTGCTTCGTGAATATGTAGACGTGTTTGCTTGGTCTTATCAGGATATGCCAGGGTTGGACACCGATATTGTCATGTACAAGCTGCCTTTAAGAGAAGATTGCCCACCAGTTAAACAGAAACTGCGTCGTACTCGCCCAGACATGGCAATGAAAATCAAAGAGGAGGTACAAAAGCAGTGGGACGCCGGGTTCCTTGCTGTAACTAGATATCCACCATGGGTTGCTAATATAGTACCTGTACCTAAGAAGGACGGAAAAGTAAGAATGTGTGTTGACTACCGGGATCTGAACAGAGCTAGCCCGAAAGATGACTTCCCATTACCTCACATCGATGTATTGGTGGATAACACGGCTCAGTTCTCGGTATTCTCCTTCATGGACGGATTTTCAGGATACAATCAAATTAAGATGTCACCTGAAGACATGGAGAAGACGACCTTCATCACACCCTGGGGCACGTTCTATTACAAGGTGATGCCATTCGGACTGAAGAATGCTGGCGCAACATATCAACGGGCCATGGTAACATTATTCCACGATATGATCCATAAAGAAATTGAATGTTATGTGGATGACATGATTGCCAAGTCCCTCACAGAAGAAGACCACCTGGTGAATCTGCTGAAGCTATTCAAGCGTCTGAGGAAGTACCAACTGAAGTTAAACCCCAACAAATGCACATTCGGGGTGCGTTCTGGTAAGTTGCTGGGATTTATCGTAAGTGAAAAAGGGATTGAAGTTAACCCTGATAAAGTCAAAGCCATTCAAGAAATGCCTGCACCGAAGTCAGAAAAAGAGATTCGAGGGTTTTTAGGTCGTTTGAACTACATTTCAAGGTTCATATCTCACCTTACAGCAACTTGTGAACCTTTGTTCAAGCTATTGAGAAAAGAACAGACGGTCAGGTGGAACGAAGACTGCCAGAGGGCTTTTGACAAGATCAAGGAGTACTTACAAGAGCCTCCAATCCTTATGCCTCCAGTTGAAGGAAGACCTCTGATAATGTACTTGACAGTATTAGAAGAGTCGATGGGGTGTGTGCTGGGCCAGCATGACGAGTCTGGTCGAAAAGAGTATGCAATATACTACCTAAGCAAAAAGTCTACCGACTGTGAACAGCGTTATTCACTGCTCGAGAAAACTTGTTGTGCTTTAGCGTGGGCTACTCGCCGACTGAGACAGTATATGTTGACCCACACTACCTTATTGATCTCAAAGATGGACCCAATTAAGTACATTTTTGAGAAGCCAGCACTTATCGGACGGGTTGCAAGATGGCAAATGATCCTCACAGAATATGACATCCAGTACACATCTCAGAAAGCCATCAAGGGCAGTGTATTGTCTGATTACCTTGCTGAGCAACCCATTGATGATTACCAACCTATGAGATTTGACTTCCCTGATGAAGACATCATGTTCATAAAAGCAAAAGATCATGAAGAGCCTATTCACACTGAAGGGCCTGACCCAAAGGAGGAATGGACTATGATGTTTGATGGGGCTGTTAATATGAATGGTCGCGGTGTTGGTGCAGTACTCATTACGCCTAAAGGAGTGCACATGCCTTTCTCGGCAAAACTCACCTTCAGCTGCACTAACAACGAAGCTGAATACGAAGCTTGCATTATGGGTCTTGAGGAAGCCATTGACCTCAGGATCAAGACATTGACTGTATTCGAAGATTCAGCTCTGGTAGTTAATCAAACCAACGGCAAATGGTACACACACCAAGATCATCTGATACCTTACAGGGATTATACAAGGAGGTTATTGACTTTCTTTACAACAGTCAAGCTTGAGTATATCCCTCGGGACGAGAACCAGTTTGCAGATGCTCTGGCTACCATTTCATCCATGATCAAAGTTCAAGCTGCCAACTTTGTACCTCGAATTTCAGTATCCAGACTTGACAGACCAGCATATGTGTTCGCAGCAGATGTTGTCAAAGATGATAAGCTTTGGTTCCATGACGTTAAGCTTCTTGGAGTATCAAACATACCCACCTGGGGCATCTTCCAATGATAAGAAGACTTTGAGAAGGCTTGCTGGTAGTTTCTTTCTGAACACTGATGGTTCCTTGTACAAGAGAAACTTTGATATGGTACTCCTCAGATGCGTTGATAGAACAGAAGCAGACTTGTTGATGCACGAGGTGCACGAAGGATCCTTCGGTACCCATGCTGGAGGACATGCAATGGCCAAGAAATTGCTAAGATCAGGCTATTACTGGATCACAATGGATGTCGACTGTTGTGCTTATGCCAGAAAATGCCATAAATGCCAGATTTATGCGTATAAGGTGCATGTGCCTCCCAATCTTTTGAATGTGATGTCTTCACCTTGGCCCTTTGCTATGTGGGGCATTGACATGATTGGCAAGATTGAGCAAACTGCTTCGAATGGCCACAGATTCATCCTGGTTGCCATCGACTATTTCACCAAGTGGGTCGAAGCGGCTTCCTATACAAATGTTACAAGGCAAGTGGTAGCCAGATTTCTGAAGAGAGAGATCATCTGTCGATATGGAGTTCCCGAGCGAATCATTACTGACAATGGTTCCAACTTGAACAATAAAATGATGGCAGAGCTATGCCGGGACTTCAAGATTCAACACCACAATTCTTCTCCTTACAGGCCAAAGATGAATGGCGCTGTTGAGGCAGCTAATAAGAATATCAAGAAGATTGTGCAGAAGATGGTAGTCACCTATAAAGACTGGCATGAAATGCTGCCGTTTGCCTTGCATGGGTACCGCACGTCAATCAGAACATCCACCGGGGCAACACCGTATCAGCTTGTGTATGGTATGGAAGCAGTCCTACCAGTTGAAGTTGAATTACCCTCCCTACGGGTACTGATGGATGTTAAGCTGAACGAAGCAGAGTGGGTCCGATCCCGATACGAACAACTAAGTCTGATCGAAGAGAAAAGATTGGCTGCAATCTGTCATGGGCAGTTGTATCAGAAAAGAATGAAGAGAGCCTTCGATTAGAAAGTCAGGCACCGAGAGTACCAAGTAGGAGATCTTGTGCTGAAGAGAATCCTCCCTCCTCATACAGACCACAGGGGCAAGTGGACTCCAAACTATGAAGGACCATTTGTAGTAAAGAAAGTTTTCTCGGGTGGAGCACTGATGCTCAGCACTATGGACGGTGAAGACTTCCCGTCCCGTGTGAATTCAGATGCAGTTAAAAAATACTTCGCATAAAGTGACCCATTGGACATAAAAACAGAATGTAAGTCCAGGCAAAAATAGGGCATCCCGGCGAGTCAAAAAACAGAATAAAAGACTCGGGCAAAAATAAGGGAAAATAAACAAAAAAAAATGTACACCCGCTGAGTTGAAAAGCCGCATTGGATAACTCAGGCAAAAATGGGTATCCCGATGGATTGAAAACCCGAAAGGGAGGTCCATGCAAAATAAGGGAATAAGCGAACAACTGCATGCTGAAATCATCTGTATCACCTATAACTTGGTAAACCTCGAAAGGATCAAGCCTCGCTCAGAATCAGCCTTCTTCAGAAAGCAAGACGAGAAGAACGTCAAATGTCATACGAGTCATAGTAAAAGGGGAAGCTCCTTGAAGCATCGTCAACATTGCCAGCATTCTGTTTCTCAATTTGTAACAATCTCCTCATTTTAGGAGATATGTTTCCTTGACTGTATCTTGCCAATTCAGGGCATGTGAATTAATAAAATCAGATTTTGAGTCACACCTTGTCTCGTACTCTTTTGTTTGCAAAAATGTCTGATGTCACTAATATATCAATTGCATAAATACAGATGCGTCTTTCTAAAACTACGTGCTTGCAGGAAATATACTTATTCCCGGGAGTGTCTGAACTCTCATAACGGAATCCAGTAAAGGATACCTCGGGATTACTTGTGCGTCTCTTGTCTTTGCAGGATTGCAGGTATTCAAAGCGCAACATGGGGCATGTAAGCTTCATCCCAACAAGCTGGCAAATCAACACTCACTCAGTCTTAGCACCCAAAGTGTTTTCTCCCCAGCTGAGTTGCCACTTTTTTTATTTCTCCCCAGCCGAGTACAGAAGCCAGGGAACCGTCTCCCCACAGAGTTTTCAGCCTCTATCCAGAAGAGCAACGCATGAAGGAATCACAACAGAGTGACGAAAGCTTCTACAAACCCCAGCTGGGTCCCTCATTACCAAGGATGGGTCTATTAGTGACCTACTTCCCCAAGCAGATACATCTCATCAGATCTACCAATGATCTCATCCCCAGCTGGGATGTCCACTTCAAACAGATCGACCAGAGATCTTCACAGCAATGGGATCCGAGTCCCAGATTGGTATCCTTGCATAATCATGGCATTCGCATCATATTCACCCCACAAAGCGTAGCATTCCGTCTAATACGGAGCATTACGGCAAAAATCAAACATATTGCATAAGTCATATGCCATGATCTGAATCAAACACTTGTGAATAATGACAACCTGTCAAAGAAGTACAGAATGCTCACCAGATTCCCCAGCAGAGAGCTAAAGCTAAAGCAGTTGCCTTGCATTCACAAACATCAGTATATACTCCTTGTGGCACCCGTCCGTGTCATATCCCCAGTAGAAAGCCGAAGCGTCCCCTTTGCACCCACAGATACCCATATATATATAACTTTCTTGACACTCGTCCGTGTCACCTTCCCTAGCACAGTAACCTGAACACTTTGTATATCAGATATTTGTTTATACTATACTTTTCTCCTTTCGACACTCGTCCGTGTCACTCTCCCCAGCAGGTTAAACACTCATCCATACTTATTTCTCAAATACTCGTCTGTATCTTATGTACACCATTTATTACCTCTCAGATTAAACACTCGTCCATGTTCTTTGTTAACCAGTTGGTACTCGTCCGTACCAACATCTCAGAACATGCGTCAAGCGTTTGTTTCTACCTGATACTCGACTGTATCATAGTCTTAAGGATGCTCGTCCGCATCTTTAATCCATACACGTGTCAAAAACTCTTGTCTTCTTGAATTTAGACACTCGTCTGTGTCTATTATTCCCCAGAAGAGTCCCCTCAGATTCAACACTCGTCCGTGTTCCTTGTTAACCGGTTGATACTCGTCCGTATCATCATCTCTAAACACGTGTCAGTATTTGTTTCTACCCGATACTCGTCCGTATCGTAGTCTTAGGGATGCTCGTCCGCATCTTTAATCTATACACAACGTCGAAACACTTATACCTTTATTTATTGGATATAAACACTCGTCCGTGTTTACTATTCCCCAGTAGATCGCCAGCAAAGCAGAATTTCTTTTCTATCTGACATTCGTCCTATGTCATGATAAACCCCGAGAGCAGCCGTCCCCTGCTAGGTGATCGTCCTTCACCTCTTGATGATCGTCCTTCATCATGCTCATCCGATGGCCGTCCCCATCGTTGATCTTTGCTATCCGGCATTCGTCCTATGTCGTGATATTTTTAGCAGCCGTCCCCTGCTAGGTGATTGTCCTTCACCTTTTGATGATCGTCCTTCATCATTTTATCCGATGGCCGTCCCCATCGTTGATCTTGTTATCTGGCGTTCGTCCTACGTCATGATAAACCTTGAGAGCATCTGTCCCCTGCTAGGTGATCGTCCTTCACCTCTTGATGATCGTCCTTCATCATGCTCGTCCGATGGCCGTCCCCATCGTTGACCTTTTATTCGGCATTCGTCCTATGTCACGATATTTTCGGCAGCCGTACCCTGCCAGGTGATCGTCCTTCACCTTTGATGACCGTCCCTCATCATTATTTCATTTATTCTTTAACCCGATGGCCGTCCCCGTCGTGGTCCCTTTTCCTTTTCCTGATGATCGTCCTTCATCAGTTTAACCCGATGGCCGCCCCCGTCGTGGTCCCTTTTCCTTTTCCTGATGATCGTCCTTCATCAGTTTAGCCCGATGGCCATCCCCATCGTTGTTTACATTACTTTATGAACTTGATGGCCGTCCCCATCATTTTTCATTAATCCCCAGAGAATCTTATAGCTTTACTTGATGGCCGTCCCCATCATAATCCCTTTTATCCCCAGCATGTCGGCCGTCCCCGTCATTGCTTTATTTCCCGCACTTTTCCCAGCGTGTCGGCCGTCCCCGTCATTGCTCATTCCCCAGCAGTCGTCCTCTGCTCGACGATCGTCCTCCGTCGCCCACACTTTACAATATACTTTATTCCCTTTTACAATCTATATCCATTTTCTTCTTCATTCTGTGAGTGCAAATTTCGGACTGTCTTTGGTATTCAACCACAAGTTATCTTGTTTGCCTGTTAAGCCGTTGCTTACATCCTACACAGCTAACTCATGTTTGAATAGGGGCAGCTGTAAACACCCCAAATTTTCCCTCACCCATTCACACCATGGCTTGTGATCTCCTCATATGCATAAACTCAATCATACCATCTCATATTACATTTTTGGTTCACTGCATTGGTTCAAAGTCATCTGCATCTAGGGTTTGTGATCTGAGCAATCCAAGAGCTTCTTGAGCCACTCCAAAGGTCACCAATCACTTCAAAGGGTTACATGTATGTTCAAACATCATATTATATCCCCTCAAAGTCAATAATGTCAAAGAATCACAAGAACTGAAAATGACATGGAAGCAGAGCCAGGTTTGACTGCACAGATGACCTAGAATTAGGGTTTTGGTTTCAAATGCCATAACTCCAATTTTTTTGGTCATTCTTGTTTTTATTGGTCTCTATATGGTATAGGGAGCATGCATATCAATTTTCATGAAGAAATTCAATGGGGAAGTCATCTGATCAAGGGTTGACTTTCTAAGCAAGTCAGTGCAAAATCAGGGCATCTGAGGCCCCCAATGACCTAACCAAAGGGTGTTCTTCATCATTTTGATTATGTATGATCTTTATTTGATCATGGAAGATGTTGGAAGATCACAAAATTGAAGAATTTCAAGTCATTTGCAAAGTTGACTTTTTGGGAAGTTTGACTTTTAATGGAAATTGTCATTTTGGGAAACTTTTTCAACCTTTACTTTTTGATTCAAAAATGCTTCAAATGGAAAAACTTTGGTCATGAAAGTTGTAGAATGGATCATTCCCTTTTCAAAAAGTACAAGAACATGACCTAATTCATCTTGGATCAAAAGTTATGGCTTGTCAAAGTTGGCTAAAATCATAAAATTTGAAGTTTTCTACCAAAGAGACATTTTGCAAAATGGTTTGTTCAAGTGTTCTAAAGGCCTCAAATGTGTATCATTTCTTCACAACATGATCATGTGACATCTAAAATTCAGAATGGGCCAAGGGATCACTCATTTTTATGACTTATGGAGCAAGAATTTTCATAAGAAGCAAAAGTGAGGCAAGTTGCAAAAACTCACTCAAGTTTGAATCCACTTGCTTGCTGACTCCACAAACAATCCTAGGGCTCTCCACACATCTTGCTGCGCAGGACACCCCATCTGTCCTTGGCTAGCTAGTAGCCCATGCCTATCTTACACAAACTTGACATTTTGGCAACTTGAGCCATACCAATCACAAAAGCACACATCAACTCATCTGACCAATCCCATTTGTTTATACAAACCAAAAGCAAGCCAAAGCACATATACACAAGCCTGAAAGCACCAAGAACACAGCTCTCTCATTTGCACCCCATTTTGCAAAAGCTTTCGAAACACTCTCCACAAGCTGAAAACACACAAACAAACTTCACAAACAAACTCAGCACACTTCACTGATCAAAAACCACCCATCACCATAGCCTGAAACTCATTGAAACAAAAACACGATCACCACCTTCCCTTGAACAGAACTTCTGCCATCTCAAAAACCCGCCATCCTCAAAGCTTTCTAAGCTTCATTTCATCATCAGAGGGTTCAAAGGAGTGGACTTGCAGCAAAGGAAAGGCCAGAAAGCTCAGGACCAGGAGTTTCCATCTCAGGTAGCCATCTCAAACTTTTTTCCAGAAACTCCATTTTAAGTTCTTAAATGCTTCTATGTACTCCCCTGATCATGGGGATATGATTATTTTTGAAAATGGTTGAGAAACCAGGATGTATGAATGCTCTGAAACTTTTTTGCCCTAGAAATGTTTTGCTTCGATTTGCCTGATTAATGCATGAAAAACGATTTTTGTTTGGGGGTTTTGATTTAGTTTGGAATGGGGTTTGATTCTGGGCAGTTAGATTTCATTTTCATGAAGTTTTGAGGGATTTAGCAACTTTCAGGTGAGGGTCTTGCCGGAGAAGACGACCGGAAGTCTTCTCCGGCCACCTGAAAGTGATTAGGGTTTAATCTGTGTAATTAATGAAGTTTGAATGTGGAGCGTAGATGTTGCTGACTTAGTCAATTCCCGCGCGTGTTCAATGGTCCAGATCTTCCACTTAGCCCTAATCTCACTTAATTAAATTAATTAATCCATTTTAGTCAGTTTGAATCTCAGCCCTAGGATCACGCGCGCAGTCTTTCCCTCCATTCCAAGTTTGAATGCTGACCATTGGATGCGCTGACTTTCATTTAAATCCAATTTTATTTGCATTTTAATTCATTTAATTTGTGCATTTTATTTAAAATAGTAAAAATCATTTAAAAATTCTGAAAATTTTTGTGCAAGCTTTTATTAATTTTCAGAAACCAAAAACATTTTTATTTTTATTTTTTGCATAAAAAATTATTTTTAAATCATTTAAAAGTTTATTCTTAATTAATTAATGAGAATTAATTAATTAAAAATACTTTTAGGTATTTAAAAATCACCAAAAAATTCATGAAACCTTTAAAATCATTTATAAACATTGTCCAACCGTCAAACCAAATTTCTTTTTTGATCTTGATGTCTTTTGACAATTTTCCATGGAATTAATTTCATTTCAAGGCATTATTTTGATCCAATCTTTGAAAATTCATTTCTGCCTAGTCTTTAAGATTTGGACTTTGATTCTTTTTGCATTGCATCTTGCATATCATGAAGTTCATAGGATTAAATTGGCATGATTTGATCTTGCATTTTCAATTTGTTTGACATTTTTCTTGACAAGGTACCTAAAAACCCTAGAAATCTTAAGAAATTCATAACCCTCATTAGGTTAAGAGTTAGAACCCCTCCTTTGGGCAGTGAGTTTGTATAGGTTTAGGGTTCCCTTGAGTGCATTTTCAATTTTTTATCTTGATGTTTGCTTCTGGTTTTGGTTTTTGTTTTGTGCATTGAGCATAAACCCTAATTTGGGCTTCCTTTTGCATTCATCTTGCATTTGCTTACATACCATGACTTGCCATGACATTTTGTGCATCCATTTTGTTCATAATACATCTTAGGACATATTAGAATCATGCTTGATCATTGCATATTTCATTTACCATGTTATATGTCCATTGCATTTCATAACTTTTCATGAACATCCATGGTTCTAAGCATGCTTCTCCTGCATCCATATGTTTGTATGATCATCCCCATGCTTTGTTTCATGTTTGCATCACCTCATAGCATCATTATCATCACACACATGCTTCTGGTTTTGGTTTGCATCATGCCATTCCATCTCATTTTGCATTGCATTGCATTTCTTTCACTAACTTTTCAGGTGGTAAGTCACTTTGAGAAGTGAATTTGCCTTCACTTCTCACAATTTCTTTTCATCTCTCTTATGCATCATTGCTGCATTTTATCTTGTGTTTGAGATTGAGCTTGCTCTTTCTTCTTCTTCTTACTTTCTTTCTTCAAGTGACTTGTCTTCTTAAATGAAGCAAGTTACTTTGCTTCTCTTTACTCCTTTCATCTGCTCCCTGGTGGTTCCTTTGAAGATCTTTCTTGTAAACCTCACAAACCTTAGGAACAACCCAGCATGATCATAATTAGGGTTTTGATTAGTCCCCCACTTAGTTTTACCTTTGTGTCTCATTGAGTCTTCTCTTCTCATCTCATAATCAGGGATTAAACCCTAAAGGTTTTAAGGCTTTGTGATTAAGCTTATGCCTGCATCCTTCTATTAGGATGGAGTGTATAACTTTAATCCTAAGTGTTAAACCCTTAATGTGTTTAAATCCTTTAATCAATTCATCTAATAATCATCAAGACATCAAGCTTGTAACTTGGGCCTTGCATTAGGGTTCTAATTCTTCCTTAACTGGTTAAGAAGGACTAACCCTAGTGTTAATGGACAAGTCCCCCTCAAGTTGTCTTACAAACCCTAAAAATCACTTCATCATCTTACCATTAACTAAAATCCACTTAATAAAGGTTTTGTTTTGTCATGAGTTTAATCCCTAATCATGGATTAAGTTGAGGAGCTTTTCTCAGCTTAAACATTCTCATCTATTATCCTTCTATTAGGATGGTGTAATGAGTCTGTTTAATCCTTGATTATGGCTTAATCTCATTACTTAACACTAAACAAAAACAACAAAAACATATAACTAATCACAAGTAGGTTAATGATCTTAATCCTACATCAAAGGTGATTAAGTGTGAGAAGCTGACTTCACACTTAAGGTATTCTCATTACCCCTAATCAGAGGGAAGATGTGATGAGTTTGCTAAATCCATTGGTTTAGGCTTAAGCTCATTAACTTATGACAAACTCCAAAAGCAATAAAAGACTGAAAACATCAAAAACAAACAATAATCGTCTCCTCCGGGATTCTTTTCTCATCTCATTCACTCATAAACGAGAACTTGCTTCTTCCGTCTAATGCAAGACAGTTTGCACCTGAGCCAGACAGGTCATACACTTGAGCATAGACAAGCAAGCAGTTCACAAGTCAATTTATCTTTTCAGTCTCTTTGGGTCGAACTACGGTGTTCTGACTTCCTCATTGCACGAGAGGATACGTAGGCATAACTTAACAGTTATCGAACAAAAGTCTCTGTATATTCCCCCTCCTCCCAGCTTTATTCTTTTAGCCTCATGGTCTTGAGCATTTCATCCTTTTCCAGCTCTTTTTATACATAAATTGCACTGACACTACCCCTTTAGAACACAAATCTTTTAAGCGTGGATCCCGTCGAGTACGGCGGACAATCTGGGTGCTAATACCTTCCCAGGTTGTAACCAACCCCCTTTCTCAGTCTCTCTGGTTCGCAACCGTCTTATCCATATATCTTTCTAGGTTTATGCAGCATTACCTTTCCTCCGGGATAAAAATGCCTAGCTGGCGACTCTTTTCATTTCATCCCTTCGCCGACCATTCGCGTCTGTACCTCATTTGAGCCCAGTCTCATCTTTTGGGAGCAACAGCTTGGCGACTCTGCTGGGGACCCTTATACTGTAACCAGGGCTTCTGGTTCTTTTTGTGGGTTCCTCCTAGCGCTTGTTTGATTTGTGTTTACTGGGGTGTTATGTGCTAGTTGTGTTTGTATATTTATTTTGTTTATTGCTTTATGTACAGTTATTTTATTGCTTTCTTTATAGCTTTATATACATCATACTGTCATACTGTTCTGGCTGGATCTGGTTTTGTTGCTTTGGTGGGTGGGGTTTTATTGAGAGTTGAGGTCCTATACCTGGGACCTGAGTGACACCTAGGCTAGAGTGGTTCATGTTCTTTCCCATTCCATTTCGGTCTGGTGCGGGAATATGAAACACGGTTCAGATATGGGTTTCTTCTTGAGAACTCTGTGCTACAGATTTCCTGTAGTGCTAGGGCTATCTGGGAAGCCTGCTAAGTCTGGATGACCTTTAGTATTGACCTTCAGAAACTGAGGTGAATTAGAGGAGGATCTTTTATGGTTATTGTAAACACTGTACCTCCGGGTTGGAAGTGTTTACACTTCTCATAACTGATCCTAGTCTGAGGATCCTTGTTTTAGAACACCACCTGTGAGGGGGTTGGGATGTTTACAGGTTTGCAGGTACCCTTGACCTCAGCATACCCTGTTACTTTGTTTTGATTAAGAGTACTCCATTTTGGAACAGTTCTTGTGATTTTTAACCCTGGACATGTGACTCTTTATTTGAGTCCCCCACCTTGGTTACTGGACTTATGAACCTCCATCTGGATTCCTTGAATATATATGGACTTATATCAAGGCAGTAATCAGATCCAGCTTGATCACAAACCCTTGCATATCATTTGCATACATCATCATTGCATCATTTTAACATTTGTTTATTTGTTTTTCAGGGTATCCATACTATATTTTGGCTTGGTTTTGACCCCTTCATCAGCATAGACCTTTGTTCACCAGCTATCTGCTTCAGTTACATTCATCAGCTACCTTCTTCAGTCACCTGCATCACCAGCATCAGCCTGTCAGTGGCCCATCTTCAGTATTATTCTCCATCATCAGCATCTGTCTCAGCTCTTCTTCAGCAACATGGCACCTAAGAAAAGCAACGTCTCATATCATTTCTTTGAGCCTGAGCTGGCTGGCATCAGGAAGATCCAGGCCCTCATTACTCCAGACCATATACCACTATTCAGAGAACATTATGGAGGCATCCTTGATGTGGTTATGGATTTGGACCCTTCCCAGAGGAGCTTGATTCACACTTGTCTACAGTTCTATGATCCTCCTCTAAGGTGTTTCACCTTCCAGAATTTTCAGTTGGGACCCTTGTTGGAAGAGTATTCATCACTGATTGGTGTACCTATCAGGGGTGGTGTCCCCTTCAACCCTGAGATGGTTTTTCCCAGTAATGAAGAAGTAGCTAAGGCACTGTATCTGGAACCTTTTCTGATTGAGCAAAACATGACAACCAAGGATGGAATCTCTGGTCTACACTTGGATTTCTTGACTTCTCAGGCTATTCTGAAGGCCTCCTTAGGAGAATGGAAGGCAGTCTGTGCTTTGTTGGCCCTCAGCGTATATGGGGTTATACTTTTTGCAGACGAGCCTAAGTTTATTAGCAAGAATGCCATTCACCTTTTTATTCTGAGGAACCCAGTGCCCACCTTACTGGGAGATTTCTACTACTCTGTTCACCAAAGGAATGAAAAGCAAAGAGGAAGATTGGTGAGGTGCTGTGCTCCCCTGTTCCATACCTGGTTGCTCAAACACTTGCCCAAGACTGATGCATTCTTGAATCCTCACCAACAGAAGAATTGGGCTAGAAGACTCATTGCTTTGACCTCTGATGACATCAGGTGGTGCACTCAGAGCACCAAGGGCAGGGACATCATTACTAGTTGTGGGCAGTTCCCCAATGTACCTCTGATAGGAGTAAAGGGTTGCATCAACTACAACCCTCAGCTATTCAAAAGACAATTGGGCTATGCATTGGTCCACCCTCCTAGAGCACAAGACTTGGCTGAAACCCTTTATTGTGAGGTTAAGCCTAATCTAGCTATTGTCAGGCAGGCATCCTGGGCTTGGGACAATGTCCAGACCAAAGGGATGGCCATTCTCGGGAGATGCAACAATGTGGCCTCAGCTCATTACTATGAGTGGTCTCATGCCAGGGCACAAATTTCCGGGATGCCCTTTACCATTAAGGATGCACCTGGACCATCCACGGCACCACCTCCAGCCACTGTCAGCTTAGAGGAATTTGAGAAACTGAAAGAGAGGAATGAGAACCTGACTCAAGCTCTGCAGAAGACCCTTTGGGAGAGGAGTGATGGTCGTCTGGACATCGAAAGGTTGGAAAAGCTTAAGGTGGAGCATCTAGCCAGGATTGAGAAGTCAGAGGACTACATCAAGAAGTCAAGGGCTGGAGAACAGATTTTGAAGAATGCCTATAAGGAGGCTCAGTTTCAGAAGGCCAGGACTGATCTCTATCTGAAAGAGAGTCAAGCTAGGTGGGTCAGGATCACCGAAGCTCGTACTCAGGAAGCTAAGAGGACTCAGGACAAGATTGAGCAGTTGGAGGCCAGTGCAAAAGAGCAACAGGAAGCCTTGCTGGCAGCCCAGAGAGAGATCTCAGAGTTGAAGATTAGGGCTGGTGTGAAGAGGTCAAAAGACCAGGGCAGACACAAGAAGCTAACTGCTGCTATTGCCACTAGGAATCTTCTCCTCAGGAACCTCACAGAGCGTCCAGCTGACCCGGTAACTGAAGCACTTCTAAAGGAAGTTCAGGAGGATGAGTTTGGTCTTGGTGTCTGACTTTTGTTTGTTGTTGCTTTCATTTCATTGTACTTTTCCTTTTTATGTTGTATTTTGACCCCTCAGGGGCATGTATTGTAAAAAACAAACTATGTATCATTCACTTTTTGTAATATATTCAGTAGTTTGTTTCATTTGAATCTCTCTCTCCTAAGCAACATCAAAAAGCATCTTCCTCGGGGTCTGGAAAGGTCAAAACCAAGTGCCAAGCCGGATACCTTGGAAACAAATAAGCATACTGCATTGCATACTAACCTTTTGTTTTGTTTTGTAGGCTTTTGTTTTGTTTGTTACTAACTCTGTTGTGGTTCAGGAACTATTGCTCGCCATCGGGTGTTCCCACTCAACCGTCCGCACAGATATCCTACCCACAACAACCTTCCGGGTATACAGATGGACCAGGTACAACAGGACCTTACAGAGGTCAGGGCTCAAATGGCCAATGAGAGACTGGAAATGAGAATCAGATGACCCAGTTTATGGAGGTGATGAATGGATTGGCACAGAGCCAAGAAAGATTAAGAGCATTGGTAGAGAGGCAGACTCAGGAAGACCCCCATCTAGGGACTGGTGGAACAAGCAACAATGAGAGGGTTCAGCCTCATGTCAACCCACCTGTGTATGGGCCCCATCTTCACCCAGAGATCAACATCCCTGCTAATGTACAAGGGAATGCTACTACAGGCAGAGTACTACAAGAAGACCCCCAAGAAGATCAGTTCACTGTGATGGGAGCTGGGGATGAAACCTATGACAGAAGGCTAGATGAAATTGCTGAGAAATTAAGATCCTTGGAGTCTCAAAACTCCTTGGGTTTTGATGTCATGGACATGGGCTTAGTGGACGGGGTAAGGATTCCCCACAAGTTTAAACCTCCGTGCTTTGAGAAGTACAACGGAACCTCCTGTCCACGAACCCACTTACAATCCTTTCTGGGGAGGCTGAAGGCATACACCATGGATGAAAAACTATGGATGTTTTATTTCGAAGACAGTTTAACAGGAGCTTCAAGGGAATGGTACTCTCATTTGACCAGAGCAACCATCAGATGCTGGAAGGACCTAGTTGAGGCCTTCGTTAGACAATACCAGTACAACTTGTAAATGGCTCCCAACAGGACCCTCCTGATGGGAATGTCCCAGTCATCTAGAGAAAGCTTCCGGGAGTACGCCCAGAGGTGGAGACAGCTTGTTGCTGCTGTCCAACCACCCATGTTGGAAAGGGAGATGGCTGACATGTTTATGAACACCCTCCAAGGGACATACATTGATAGGCTAGCTGCCTTTTCTTCTACCAGCTTCGCGGATGTAGTCATAGCTGGGGAATGAATTGAGAGCCTTCTAAAGATGGGTAAGATTTCCGACAATGGTGCGAGCTCATCCAGCAACCCAAGAAAGCCTTTTGTGGGCCCAAGAAGAACTGGTGAGACTAATGCTATCCATACCAGCAGGGGCAGACCCCAGTATGTTCATAGGTCAGTGGCAGCTGTCACTATTCCCGCTCCAATTCATCAACAATCAGCATACCAACCGCCACAACAACCCCACTACCAGCTACAAGCTCAATATCCACCTCAGAGAAATAATAACAACAACAACACCAGCAACAACAATCAGCAAAGACCGTTTCAACAGAGACCATCTCAGGCCAATAGGGTGATTGATCCGATCCCTATGCCATATGCCGCATTATTGCCACAACTCCTGAAACTCAACCTGGTTGAGCTAAGGACATTGGCACCTCCAGATCCTGCCAGTCTGCCCAGAAATTATGACGCCAGCGCCAGATGTGCTTTTCACTCAAATGCACCTGGCCACAATACAGAGAAGTGCAGAGCTTTGCACATGAAAGTACAGGATCTAGTGGATTCCAAAGCTCTAAACTTTGCACCCCCGCCGAATGTCAGTAAAAACCCTATGCCCAACCATGGAGGACCCAGAATCAATGCTATCGAAGAAGATAGGCCGTCTTACTTGATAACCAGTGTGGGGCAGATTCGAACACCCCTGGTAGAGATTAAAGCTCAACTCCTTGAATGTCAAATGTTCCCCGGGTGTGAGCTAGGTTGTGCTTATTGCAACATTTCGGTAAATGGGTGTGATAACTTGAGAAATGGCATAGATGGTCTCATCCAGAGTGGCCTACTTCAAATCACAACATTAACACCTCCAAATTCAGCAATCTCCTTAACAACAATTCCCGAGTCTTCTATAACTGCAACAACAATTGTTCCAAACAACTCTTCAATCTCATCAACAAATGCTTCATCTGTTACTTCAACGGACCAAATATCAACAACCATCTCTTCTACAACTTCAACATCCATCCAGTCAACAGTGTCTCCTATAACATCAACAGCAAACAATGAAAGTGTCTCAACGGTTACAATTTATTATGATCCCGCAAATGATTCTGCCTACAACTCACAAAATGCCACTCCTATCAGAACACCAGTAACAATATACTATGATCCACACATTATCGTGGTCCCTTCTATAGCTGCTATCAGTCCAATCACTATCACAGTGCCTGGGCCAGTTCCTTACGAAAGCAATAATGCCATCCCTTGGCATTACGGCTCAGATCTATACTGCGAAGGACAGAAAATTACTTTGGAATCATCAACTTCTTCGCCACAGATAGACAATGTGGGGGGAGGCGGAGGCTTCACTCGGAGCGGACGTCTCTTTGTCCCGCAAATTCCAAGACCCATTGCTGAAGCAGAAGCTGCTGCCAAGGCAAAAGGGAAGAGTATGGTGCAAGAAGAACAGGTTGCTAAAGAAGCTTTAAAGACCCCTTTTGATCAAGAGGTTGATGAATTCATGAGAATCATCAAGAAAAGTGATTACAAGATAGTGGACCAGCTTCACCAGACACCTTCCAAGATCTCCATTTTATCATTGCTAATGTGCTCCGAGGCTCATCGGAACGCACTACTAAAAGTCTTGCACGCAACTTATGTGCCAGAAGAGATTACCGTCAATCAGTTAGAGGCAGTGGTTGGAATTGTCAACGCTAGTCATGGACTAGGATTTACCAACACTGATTTGACAACGGAAGGCCGCAATCGCAACAAGGCTTTGCACATTACCTTGGAGTGTAAGGGTGCAGTTCTTTCTCATGTATTGGTGGACACAGGGTCATCCCTCAATGTCCTACCTAAGAAGGCCCTTGTGAATCTGGAGTATGAAGGATTGGCATTACGCCCCAGTAACTTGGTAGTGAGAGCCTTTGACGGTTCTAAGAGATCAGTTTTGGGAGAGATTGAGTTGCATATAATGATTGGCCCACAGACTTTCAAAACGACCTTCTTTGTGATGGATATACAGCCTGCCTACAGCTGTCTATTGGGTAGACCATGGATACATGCCGCTGGCGCCGTGACGTCAACCCTTCACCAGAAGTTAAAATTCGAGTGGGAGGGCCAAGTCGTTACTATCTGTGGAGAGGAAGATATCTTTGTTAGCCATCTGGCTACATACAAATACATTGAGATGGATGGGGAGATCCACAAAACTATGAGGCAAGGGTTTGAGGCCTTGAACATAAATGAAGCATCCGCTGTGCCTGGAACCTCAATGACATCTTATCAGCAAGCCCAAAAGGTTGTTGAAGAGGGGACTGCCCAAGGCTGGGGCAAGTTGCTGCCTGTAGAGAAGAAGGAGGATAGATTTAGGTTGGGTTACAAACCAACTCAACAAGATCAAGCAGAGGCTGCTAAGAAGCCCAATTTTGTCAGTGGGGGGATGCTCACCCCAGATGCCGTGAACAACTTGGAAGACAAGGATGAAAGTGACCGCAACCTGGAGAGCTGGATACGTCCAAGGATCCCGGGGAGCAGTATCTCAAACTGGTCTTCCCAGGAAATTATAAGAGTTACTCCTGCAGAGTAATTATTATTTCCTGTATTTTTAAGCATGCATCAAGTCTTGCATCTTGCCCAAGATGACAAGACTCATTTTGTAATCGGGCCATCTGTAATTTTGTGCAAATAGATCAATCAATGATAATCAGACATCTTTTGCAAATGAGTCTTTTTCTTTTCCGCTCACTGTTTTTCCATTTTTCTTTTTGTACAAAAAATAAATGGCAATGTTTTCAAAATGATAACTTCATTTCACTCTTTCTAAACAAGATTAAAATCAATCACTAAAATGAACAAACTGAACCCTTGCAGAGAGTGCCTTCCAGACCGCACCGACAACAACACGGCTATGACTTCGTATGACTTTGACAATCCAATCAATCGAGCCGATGAAGGGGTTGAAGAAGAGTATGAGCTTCCTGAAGAGCTAGCCAGGTTGTTGAGACAAGAGGAAAAGGTTATCACTCCTCATCAGGAGGAGGTCGAAACGATTAATCTTGGTACAAATGAAGATGTGAAAGAAGTTAAAATTGGGGCCTGCTTACAAGACTCAGTGAAAGAGCAACTGATTGACCTGCTTCGTGAATATGTAGATGTGTTTGCTTGGTCTTATCAGGATATGCCAGGGTTGGACATCGATATTGTCATGCACAAGCTGCCTTTAAGAGAAGATTGCCCACCAGTTAAACAGAAACTGCGTCTTACTCGCCCAGACATGGCAATGAAAATCAAAGAGGAGGTACAAAAGCAGTGGGACGCCGGGTTCCTTGCTGTAACTAGCTATCCACCATGGGTTGCTAATATAGTACCTGTACCTAAGAAGGACGGCAAAGTAAGAATGTGTGTTGACTACCGGGATCTGAACAGAGCTAGCCCGAAAGATGACTTCCCATTACCTCACATCGATGTATTGGTGGATAACACGGCTCAGTTCTCGGTATTCTCCTTCATGGACGGATTTTCAGGATACAATCAAATTAAGATGTCACCTGAAGACATGGAGAAGACGACCTTCATCACACCCTGAGGCACGTTCTGTTACAAGGTGATGCCATTCGGACTGAAGAATGCTGGCGCAACATATCAACGGGCCATGGTAACATTATTCCACGATATGATCCATAAAGAAATCGAATGTTATGTGGATGACATGATTGCCAAGTCCCTCACAGAAGAAGACCACCTGGTGAATCTGCTGAAGCTATTCAAGCGTCTGAGGAAGTACCAACTGAAGTTAAACCCCAACAAATGCACATTCGGGGTGCGTTCTGGTAAGTTGCTGGGATTTATCGTAAGTGAAAAAGGGATTGAAGTTGACCCTGATAAAGTCAAAGCCATTCAAGAAATGCCTGCACCGAAGTCAGAAAAAGAGGTTCGAGGGTTCTTAGGTCGTTTGAACTACATTTCAAGGTTCATATCTCACCTTACAGCAACTTGTGAACCTTTGTTCAAGCTATTGAGAAAAGAACAGACGGTCAGGTGGAACGAAGACTGCCAGAGGGCTTTTGACAAGATCAAGGAGTACTTACAAGAGCCTCCAATCCTTATGCCTCCAGTTGAAGGAAGACCTCTGATAATGTACTTGACAGTATTAGAAGAGTCGATGGGGTGTGTGATGGGCCAGCATGACAAGTCTGGTCGAAAAGAGTATGCAATATACTACCTAAGCAAAAAGTCTACCGACTGTGAACAGCGTTATTCACTGCTCGAGAAAACTTGCTGTGCTTTAGCATGGGCTGCTCGCCGACTGAGACAGTATATGTTGACCCACACTACCTTATTGATCTCAAAGATGGACCCAATTAATTACATTTTTGAGAAGCCAGCACTTACCGGACGGGTTGCAAGATGGCAAATGATCCTCACAGAATATGACATCCAGTACACATCTCAGAAAGCCATCAAGGGCAGTGTATTGTCTGATTACCTTGCTGAGCAACCCATTGATGATTACCAACCTATGAGATTTGACTTCCCTGATGAAGACATCATGTTCATAAAAGCAAAAGATCATGAAGAGCCTATTCACACTGAAGGGCCTGACCCAAAGGACGAATGGACTATGATGTTTGATGGGGCTGTTAATATGAATGGTCGCGGTGTTGGTGCAGTACTCATTACGCCTAAAGGAGTGCACATGCCTTTCTCGGCAAAACTCACCTTCAGATGCACTAACAACGAAGCTGAATACGAAGCTTGCATTATGGGTCTTGAGGAAGCCATTGACCTCAGGATCAAGACATTGACTGTATTCGGAGATTCAGCTCTGGTAGTTAATCAAACCAACGGCAAATGGTACACACACCAAGATCATCTGATACCTTACAGGGATTATACAAGGAGGTTATTGACTTTCTTTACAACAGTCAAGCTTGAGTATATCCCTCGGGACGAGAACAAGTTTGCAGATGCTCTGGCTACCATTTCATCCATGATCAAAGTTCAAGCTGCCAACTTTGTACCTCGAATTTCAGTATCCAGACTTGACAGACCAGCATATGTGTTCGCAACAGATGTTGTCAAAGATGATAAGCTTTGGTTCCATGACATTAAGCGCTTCTTGGAGTATCAAACATACCCACCTGGGGCATCTTCCAATGATAAGAAGACTTTGAGAAGGCTTGCTGGTAGTTTCTTTCTGAACACTGATGGTTCCTTGTACAAGAGAAACTTTGATATGGTACTCCTCAGATGCGTTGATAGAACAGAAGCAGACTTGTTGATGCACGAGGTGCACGAAGGGTCCTTCGGTACCCATGCTGGAGGACATGCAATGGCCAAGAAATTGCTAAGATCAGGCTATTACTGGATCACAATGGATGCCGACTGTTGTGCTTATGCCAGAAAATGCCATAAATGCCAGATTTATGCGGATAAGGTGCATGTGCCTCCCAATCTTTTGAATATGATGTCATCACCTTGGCCCTTTGCTATGTGGGGCATTGACATGATTGGCAAGATTGAGCCAACTGCTTCGAATGGCCACAGATTCATCCTGGTTGCCATCGACTATTTCACCAAGTGGGTCGAAGCGGCTTCCTATACAAATGTTACAAGGCAAGTGGTAGCCAGATTTCTGAAGAGAGAGAGATCATCTGTCGATACGGAGTTCCCGAGTGAATCATTACTGACAATGGTTCCAACTTGAACAATAAAATGATGGCAGAGCTATGCCGGGACTTCAAGATTCAACACCACAATTCTTCTCCTTACAGGCCAAAGATGAATGGAGCTGTTGAGGCAGCTAATAAGAATATCAAGAAGATTGTGCAGAAGATGGTAGTCACCTATAAAGACTGGCATGAAATGCTGCCGTTTGCCTTGCATGGGTACCGCACGTCAATCAGAACATCCACCGGGGCAACACCGTATCAGCTTGTGTATGGTATGGAAGCAGTCCTACCAGTTGAAGTTGAATTACCCTCCCTACGGGTACTGATGGATGTTAAGCTGAACGAAGCAGAGTGGGTCCGATCCCGATACGAACAACTAAGTCTGATCGAAGAGAAAAGATTGGCTGCAATCTGTCATGGGCAGTTGTATCAGAAAAGAATGAAGAGAGCCTTCGATCAGAAAGTCAGGCACCGAGAGTACCAAGTAGGAGATCTTGTGCTGAAGAGAATCCTCCCTCCTCATACAGACCACAGGGGCAAGTGGACTCCAAACTATGAAGGACTATTTGTAGTAAAGAAAGTTTTCTCGGGTGGAGCACTGATGCTCAACACTATGGACGGTGAAGACTTCCCGTCCCCTGTGAATTCAGATGCAGTTAAAAAATACTTCGCATAAAGTGACTCGTTGGACATAAAAACAGAATGTAAGTCCAGGCAAAAATAGGGCATCCTGGCGAGTCAAAAAACAGAATAAAAAGACTCGGGCAAAAATAAGGGAAAATAAACACAAAAAAATGTACACCCGCTGAGTTGAAAAGCCGCATTGGACAACTCAGGCAAAAATGGGTATCCCGATGGATTGAAAACCCGAAAGGGCGGTCCATGCAAAATAAGGGAATAAGCGAACAACTGCATGCTGAAATCATCTGTATCACCTATAACTTGGTAAACCTCGAAAGGATCAAGCCTCGCTCAGAATCAGCCTTCTTCAGAAAGCAAGACGAGAAGAACGTCAAATGTCATACGAGTCATAGCAAAAGGGGAAGCTCCTTGAAGCATCGTCAACATTGCCAGCATTCTGTTTCTCAATTTGTAACAATCTCCTCATTTTAGGAGATATGTTTCCTTGACTGTATCTTGCCAATTCAGGGCATGTGAATTAATAAAATCAGATTTTGAGTCACACCTTGTCTCGTACTCTTTTGTTTGCAAAAATGTCTGATGTCACTAATATATCAATTGCATAAATACAGATGCGTCTTTCTAAAACTACGTGCTTGCAGGAAATATACTTATTCCCGGGAGTGTCTGAACTCTCATAACGGAATCCAGTAAAGGATACCTCGGGATTACTTGTGCGTCTCTTGTCTTTGCAGGATTGCAGGTATTCAAAGCGCAACATGGGGCATGTAAGCTTCATCCCAACAAGCTGGCAAATCAACACTCACTCAGTCTTAGCACCCAAAGTGTTTTCTCCCCAGCTGAGTTGCCACTTTTTTTATTTCTCCCCAGCCGAGTACAGAAGCCAGGGAACCGTCTCCCCACAGAGTTTTCAGCCTCTATCCAGAAGAGCAACGCATGAAGGAATCACAACAGAGTGACGAAAGCTTCTACAAACCCCAGCTGGGTCCCTCATTACCAAGGATGGGTCTATTAGTGACCTACTTCCCCAAGCAGATACATCTCATCAGATCTACCAATGATCTCATCCCCAGCTGGGATGTCCACTTCAAACAGATCGACCAGAGATCTTCACAGCAATGGGATCCGAGTCCCAGATTGGTATCCTTGCATAATCATGGCATTCGCATCATATTCACCCCACAAAGCGTAGCATTCCGTCTAATACGGAGCATTACGGCAAAAATCAAACATATTGCATAAGTCATATGCCATGATCTGAATCAAACACTTGTGAATAATTACAACCTGTCAAAGAAGTACAGAATGCTCACCAGATTCCCCAGCGGAGAGCTAAAGCTAAAGCAGTTGCCTTGCATTCACAAACATCAGTATATACTCCTTGTGGCACCCGTCCGTGTCATATCCCCAGTAGAAAGCCGAAGCGTCCCCTTTGCACCCACAGATACCCATATATATATAACTTTCTTGACACTCGTCCGTGTCACCTTCCCCAGCACAGTAACCTGAACACTTTGTATATCAGATATTTGTTTATACTATACTTTTCTCCTTTCGACACTCGTCCGTGTCACTCTCCCCAGCAGGTTAAACACTCATCCATACTTATTTCTCAAATACTCGTCCGTATCTTATGTACACCATTTATTACCTCTCAGATTAAACACTCGTCCATGTTCTTTGCTAACCAGTTGGTACTCGTCCGTACCAACATCTCAGAACATGCGTCAAGCGTTTGTTTCTACCTGATACTCGTCCGTATCATAGTCTTAAGGATGCTCGTCCGCATCTTTAATCCATACACGTGTCAAAAACTCTTGTCTTCTTGAATTTAGACACTCGTCTGTGTCTATTATTCCCCAGAAGAGTCCCCTCAGATTCAACACTCGTCCGTGTTCCTTGTTAACCGGTTGATACTCGTCCGTATCATCATCTCTGAACACGTGTCAGTATTTGTTTCTACCCGATACTCGTCCGTATCGTAGTCTTAGGGATGCTCGTCCGCATCTTTAATCTATACACAACGTCGAAACACTTATACCTTTATTTCTTGGATATAAACACTCGTCTGTGTTTACTATTCCCCAGTAGATCGCCAGCAAAGCAGAATTTCTTTTCTATCTGACATTCGTCCTATGTCATGATAAACCCCGAGAGCAGCCGTCCCCTGCTAGGTGATCGTCCTTCACCTCTTGATGATCGTCCTTCATCATGCTCATCTGATGGCCGTCCCCATCGTTGATCTTTGCTATCCGGCATTCGTCCTATGTCGTGATATTTTTAGCAGTCGTCCCCTGCTAGGTGATCGTCCTTCACCTTTTGATGATCGTCCTTCATCATTTTATCCGATGGCCGTCCCCATCGTTGATCTTGTTATCTGGGGTTCGTCCTACGTCATGATAAACCTTGAGAGCATCCGTCCCCTGCTAGGTGATCGTCCTTCACCTCTTGATGATCGTCCTTCATCATGCTCGTCCGATGGCCGTCCCCATCGTTGACCTTTTATCCGGCATTCGTCCTATGTCGCGATATTTTCGGCAGCCGTACCCTGCCAGGTGATCGTCCTTCACCTTTGATGACCGTCCCTCATCATTATTTCATTTATTCTTTAACCCGATGGCCGTCCCCGTCGTAGTCCCTTTTCCTTTTCCTGATGATCGTCCTTCATCAGTTTAACCCGATGGCCGCCCCCGTCGTGGTCCCTTTTCCTTTTCCTGATGATCGTCCTTCATCAGTTTAGCCCGATGGCCGTCCCCATCGTTGTTTACATTACTTTATAAACTTGATGGCCATCCCCATCATTTTTCATTAATCCCTAGAGAATCTTATAGCTTTACTTGATGGTCGTCCCCATCATAATCCCTTTTATCCCCAGCATGTCGGCCGTCCCCGTCATTGCTTTATTTCCCGCACTTTTCCCAGCGTGTCGGCCGTCCCCGTCATTGCTCATTCCCCAGCAGTCGTCCTCTGCTCGATGGTCGTCCTCCGTCGCCCACACTTTACAATATACTTTATTCCCTTTTACAATCTATATCCCTTTTCTTCTTCATTCTGTGAGTGCAAATTTCGGACTGTCTTTGGTATTCAACCACAAGTTATCTTGTTTGCCTGTTAAGCCGTTGCTTACATCCTGCACAGCTAACTCATGTTTGAATAGGGGCAGCTGTAAACACCCCAAATTTGCCCTCACCCATTCACACCATGTCTTGTTATCTCCTCATATGCATAAACTCAATCATACCATCTCATATTACATTTTTGGTTCACTGCATTGGTTCAAAGTCATCTGCATCTAGGGTTTGTGATCTGAGCAATCCAAGAGCTTCTTGAGCCACTCCAAAGGTCACCAATCACTTCAAAAGGGTCCATGTATGTTCAAACATCATATTATATCCCCTCAAAGTCAAGAATGTCAAAGAATCACAAGAACTGAAAATGACATGGAAGCAGAGCCAGGTTTGACTGCACAGATGACCTAGAATTAGGGTTTTGGTTTCAAATGCCATAACTCCAATTTTTTTGGTCATTCTTGTTTCTATTGGTCTCTATATGGTATAGGGAGCATGCATATCAATTTTCATGAAGAAATTCAATGGGGAAGTCATCTGATCAAGGGTTGACTTTCTAAGCAAGTCAGTGCAAAATCAGGGCATCTGAGGCCCCCAATGACCCAACCAAAGGGTGTTCTTCATCATTTTGATTATGTATGATCTTTATTTGATCATGGAAGATGTTGGAAGATCACAAAATTGAAGAATTTCAAGTCATTTGCAAAGTTGACTTTTTGGGAAGTTTGACTTTTAATGGAAATTGTCATTTTGGGAAACTTTTTCAACCTTTACTTTTTGATTCAAAAATGCTTCAAATGGAAAAACTTTGGTCATGAAAGTTGTAGAATGGATCATTCCCTTTTCAAAAAGTACAAGAACATGACCTAATTCATCTTGGATCAAAAGTTATGGCTTGTCAAAGTTGGCTAAAATCACAAAATTTGAAGTTTTCTACCAAAGAGACATTTTGCAAAATGGTTTGTTCAAGTGTTCTAAAGGCCTCAAATGTGTATCATTTCTTCACAACATGATCATGTGACATCTAAAATTCAGAATGGGCCAAGGGATCACTCATTTTTATGACTTATGGAGCAAGAATTTTCATAAGAAGCAAAAGTGAGGCAAGTTGCAAAAACTCACTCAAGTTTGAATCCACTTGCTTGCTGACTCCACAAACAATCCTAGGGCTCTCCACACATCTTGCTGCGCAGGACACCCCATCTGTCCTTGGCTAGCTAGTAGCCCATGCCTATCTTACACAAACTTGACATTTTGGCAACTTGAGCCATACCAATCACAAAAGCACACATCAACTCATCTGACCAATCCCATTTGTTTATACAAACCAAAAGCAAGCCAAAGCACATATACACAAGCCTGAAAGCACCAAGAACACAGCTCTCTCATTTGCACCCCATTTTGCAAAAGCTTTCGAAACACTCTCCACAAGCTGAAAACACACAAACAAACTTCACAAACAAACTCAGCACACTTCACTGATCAAAAACCACCCATCACCATAGCCTGAAACTCATTGAAACAAAAACACGATCACCACCTTCCCTTGAACAGAACTTCTGCCATCTCAAAAACCCGCCATCCTCAAAGCTTTCTAAGCTTCATTTCATCATCAGAGGGTTCAAAGGAGTGGACTTGCAGCAAAGGAAAGGCCAGAAAGCTCAGGACCAGGAGTTTCCATCTCAGGTAGCCATCTCAAACTTTTTTCCAGAAACTCCATTTTAAGTTCTTAAATGCTTCTATGTACTCCCCTGATCATGGGGATATGATTATTTTTGAAAATGGTTGAGAAACCAGGATGTATGAATGCTCTGAAACTTTTTTGCCCTAGAAATGTTTTGCTTCGATTTTCCTGATTAATGCATGAAAAACGATTTTTGTTTGGGGGTTTTGATTTAGTTTGGAATGGGGTTTGATTCTGGGCAGTTAGATTTCATTTTCATGAAGTTTTGAGGGATTTAGCAACTTTCAGGTGAGGGTCTTGCCGGAGAAGACGACCGGAAGTCTTCTCCGGCCACCTGAAAGTGATTAGGGTTTAATCTGTGTAATTAATGAAGTTTGAATGTGGAGCGTAGATGTTGCTGACTTAGTCAATTCCCGCGCGTGTTCAATGGTCCAGATCTTCCACTTAGCCCTAATCTTACTTAATTAAATTAATTAATCCATTTTAGTCAGTTTGAATCTCAGCCCTAGGATCACGCGCGCAGTCTTTCCCTCCATTCCAAGTTTGAATGTTGACCATTGGATGCGCTGACTTTCATTTAAATCCAATTTTATTTGCATTTTAATTCATTTAATTTGTGCATTTTATTTAAAATAGTAAAAATCATTTAAAAATTCTGAAAATTTTTGTGCAAGCTTTTATTAATTTTCAGAAACCAAAAACATTTTTATTTTTATTTTTTGCATAAAAAAATATTTTTAAATCATTTAAAAGTTTATTCTTAATTAATTAATGAGAATTAATTAATTAAAAATACTTTTAGGTATTTAAAAATCACCAAAAAATTCATGAAACCTTTAAAATCATTTAGAAACATTGTCCAACCCTCAAACCAAATTTCTTTTTTGATCTTGATGTCTTTTGACAATTTTCCATGGAATTAATTTCATTTCAAGGCATTATTTTGATCCAATCTTTGAAAATTCATTTCTGCCTAGTCTTTAAGAGTTGGACTTTGATTCTTTTTGCATTGCATCTTGCATATCATGAAGTTCATAGGATTAAATTGGCATGATTTGATCTTGCATTTTCAATTTGTTTGACATTTTTCTTGACAAGGTACCTTAAAACCCTAGAAATCTTAAGAAATTCATAACCCTCATTAGGTTAAGAGTTAGAACCCCTCCTTTGGGCAGTGAGTTTGTATAGGTTTAGGGTTCCCTTGAGTGCATTTTCAATTTTTTATCTTGATGTTTGCTTCTGGTTTTGGTTTTTGTTTTGTGCATTGAGCATAAACCCTAATTTGGGCTTCCTTTTGCATTCATCTTGCATTTGCTTACATACCATGACTTGCCATGACATTTTGTGCATCCATTTGGTTCATAATACATCTTAGGACATATTAGAATCATGCTTGATCATTGCATATTTCATTTGCCATGTTATATGTCCATTGCATTTCATAACTTTTCATGAACATCCATGGTTCTAAGCATGCTTCTCCTGCATCCATATGTTTGTATGATCATCCCCATGCTTTGTTTCATGTTTGCATCACCTCATAGCATCATTATCATCACACACATGCTTCTGGTTTTGGTTTGCATCATGCCATTCCATCTCATTTTGCATTGCATTGCATTTCTTTCACTAACTTTTCAGGTGGTAAGTCACTTTGAGAAGTGAATTTGCCTTCACTTCTCACAATTTCTTTTCATCTCTCTTATGCATCATTGCTGCATTTTATCTTGTGTTTGAGATTGAGCTTGCTCTTTCTTCTTCTTCTTACTTTCTTTCTTCAAGTGACTTGTCTTCTTAAATGAAGCAAGTTACTTTGCTTCTCTTTGCTCCTTTCATCTGCTCCCTGGTGGTTCCTTTGAAGATCTTTCTTGTAAACCTCACAAATCTTAGGAACAACCCAGCATGATCATAATTAGGGTTTTGATTAGTCCCCCACTTAGTTTTACCTTTGTGTCTCATTGAGTCTTCTCTTCTCATCTCATAATCAGGGATTAAACCCTAAAGGTTTTAAGGCTTTGTGATTAAGCTTATGCCTGCATCCTTCTATTAGGATGGAGTGTATAACTTTAATCCTAAGTGTTAAACCCTTAATGTGTTTAAATCCTTTAATCAATTCATCTAATAATCATCAAGACATCAAGCTTGTAACTTGGGCCTTGCATTAGGGTTCTAATTCTTCCTTAACTGGTTAAGAAGGACTAACCCTAGTGTTAATGGACAAGTCCCCCTCAAGTTGTCTTACAAACCCTAAAAATCACTTCATCATCTTACCATTAACTAAAATCCACTTAATAAAGGTTTTGTTTTGTCATGATTTTAATCCCTAATCATGGATTAAGTTGAGGAGCTTTTCTCAGCTTAAACATTCTCATCTATTATCCTTCTATTAGGATGGTGTAATGAGTCTGTTTAATCCTTGATTATGGCTTAATCTCATTACTTAACACTAAACAAAAACAACAAAAACATATAACTAATCACAAGTAGGTTAATGATCTTAATCCTACATCAAAGGTGATTAAGTGTGAGAAGCTGACTTCACACTTAAGGTATTCTCATTACCCCTAATCAGAGGGAAGATGTGATGAGTTTGCTAAATCCATTGGTTTAGGCTTAAGCTCATTAACTTATGACAAACTCCAAAAGCAATAAAAGACTGAAAACATCAAAAACAAACAATAATCGTCTCCTCCGGGATTCTTTTCTCATCTCATTCACTCATAAACGAAAACTTGCTTCTTCCGTCTAATGCAAGACAGTTTGCACCTGAGCCAGACAGGTCATACACTTGAGCATAGACAAGCAAGCAGTTCACAAGTCAATTTATCTTTTCAGTCTCTTTGGGTCGAACTACGGTGTTCGGACTTCCTCATTGCACGAGAGGATACGTAGGCATAACTTAACAGTTATCGAACAAAAGTCTCTGTATATTCCCCCTCCTCCCAGCTTTATTCTTTTAGCCTCATGGTCTTGAGCATTTCATCCTTGTTCTTACACTGACACTCCACTTATACACTTCACTTCTCTTACACTGACACCTGTACATCCTTTTCCAGCTCTTTTTATACACAAATTGCACTGACACTACCCCTTTAGAACACAAATCTTTTAAGCGTGGATCCCGTCGAGTACGGCGGACAATCTGGGTGCTAATACCTTCCCAGGTTGTAACCAACCCCCTTTCTCAGTCTCTCTGGTTCGCAACCGTCTTATCCATATATCTTTCTAGGTTTATGCAGCATTACCTTTCCTCCGGGATAAAAATGCCTAGCTGGCGACTCTTTTCATTTCATCCCTTCGCCGACCGTTCGCGTTTGTACCTCATTTGAGCCCAGTCTCATCTTTTGGGAGCGACACTATGAATCCATGCCAATGATGAATGCAAATGATATGACCTAATGGGAGAATGCAGATGAAATGCGAAGCTACAAGCCAGTAAATGGAATAAATAATGAGGGCAAATTTTGAGGTATTACACTAAGTAACTAAGAGCCCATGGATAACCATGGATATAAAGGGTGCTAACACCTTCCCTTTGTATAACCTACCCCCCGAACCCAAGTATTTTAAAATAGGTCTTTCCTGTTCTTTTATGTCCTTTCCACTTGGATAAAATAAAAGTCGGTGGCGACTCTTGCTATCCGCAACATGAATAAAAGTCAGTTCTCCCACCGTGTTACACACTGACACTTGTATATTCATTCCTAGCTTTTACACACTGATAGCACATACACTTACCCCTTTAAACACAAACTTTCAAGCGTGGATCCCGTCGAGTACGACGGACAATCTGGGTGCTAATACCTTCCCAGGTTGTAACCAACCCCCTTTCTCAGTTTCTCTGGTTCGCAACCGTCTTATCCATCTCTTCCTAGGTTTATGCAGCATTACCTTTCCTTCGGGATAAAAATGCCTAGATGGCGACTCTATTCAGTTCATTTCATTTTCACTTTTCGCCGACCGTTCGCGCTTGTACCGGGATGCAAATCTTTGGGAGCGACAAATAGGACATTAGATTATCTGCATAACCATAATTTCAAATGGTGAAGGTAGTACAGCCACACATGTCCTTCAGCACTTGGTCTTCAGAAGATAACAACTTCAGAAGCTTCACTCACTTTAGAAGTAGAACAACTTTCAGAACAGTTTCCACAAGAGCGTTGCAACAACAACATTCAACATCCTTGGATCTTTCTGATTGTAATCCGATATAGAAGCATACTGGCTTCTTTAGTACACTTGCGAATTGTGTAACACATAGTAACTCACATGTAAACCTTAACGCAAATCTTGATATTTATTGTTTGATCTAATTTCTTCAATGAATATGATCTGCACACAAAAAACATCAGAACATGAAATAGTTCTTTCATAAATACTCATTGTTATCATCAAAACTAAGAGATGACTTGCAGAAACAATTCTTTTTCTAACAATCTCCCCTTTTTTGATGATGACAAAACCATGTATTTTTATAGAACATTTTATTGAAGGTAATCACTAATCATAACATATTCAGAGTCCAGAACAACAACTCCACCTGAATGTGTTAACCCAAAGTTTTATTTATGCTTGTTCAGAGTCTCACTCTGATCCTAAGACTCACAAAATAGAAATTTTGAATGTTTCAAAACATAGAATAGAGAAGGAATACTTCCCTTTTTCCTTAAGAAGCCTAAGTCTTCATCATCTGGACTTGTTCAGTAGAACCCCTGTCTTCATATCTTTAGAACTTGTTTCCTTTAGACATGTATCAGAGTTTTCATAACTTCAGAGTTTCCTTAAGCAAATGCTATTGTTCAGCAGAACAAATGTAGCGGAACAAATCTCTTCTAATATTTTAATCACACTATTTATAAGAAACATAACTTTTTCTTCAGAAAAGAAACTCTCCCTGATGACTTATGAACCTTCTGGGTGAACTCCCCTTGGTTGCAATAGGTTAGATTGAGATCTTGGAGTCTTGATTAAGTTTCCAGAAGTCAATTACCAATATAGATCACCAATTAAGATTTTGATAGAGCAGAATCTTATTTCAAAGATTCTTAATAGAACACAGGCCTTCATCTCAAAACCTTGTTACTATCAGAATTTAATGGTTGATCAAGGCTTGATTCTTGAGTGTGATTGACAGCATCTTGTAACCAATCAAAGCTAGATTCTTAGTCTGATACCATTTCTAGGTTTATCAGAACATTTTCATCTTGTTTCTTCAAGATCAAAACACTATACTTATGGAGTATCAGAGTTTGTCTTGATGAAGCTTCTTCTTATCAAATATTTTATCCATATCTTCAGATAGTCTTTGACTTCTAATTTTTCTAGTTCTTCTAAATAACATCTTTGAGTGTAGACTTTGTCTTGACTGCTTTCATCTTCTAATTCTTATGTTATGAATATCATATTCTCAGACAGTTTACAACTTCTGAACATCAAGATATTGAGATCAAGATAACTTTGACTTTCAAAAAGTTTTCAACTTCTGAACAATACTGGGTTTATCTGATTCTGAACACATGTTCACGAAGTGTACAACTTCGATTATATGGACAAACAGTTATTAATAATTTTAACAGAGTGCTTTTCCTTTTTAACATGTCTTAGAATACCTAGTGAACTTTTTCAGATTTCCTTGGTTAAACATCAAACACATGTTAGTGGTAAACATATTTTATATCATTTGGTTACTTGTTTGATTTCTTCATTCTTATATCAAAATCATATTTCTATTTCTCCCCCTTTTATACATGATAAAAAATTTAAAGAAGTTAAGCATTTTTAAAGCATGATTTATTTGATAATGAATTTTAAAACATAAAGCATAATATAAGATTGGGCTTTCTTAAAAGAATAGGCAAGTCATTCAGGACAAAAGGAATATATCATTTATGGATTGAAGGAATACAAGAAAAGAAATCAAAACACGAAGCATGGAAACAAAACAAGAACAAAGTAGACAAATACTTTAATCATCAAACTCTTAAACATGATCAACTCTAGCACATCTTTGCTCAGTTCTTGCACTTTCTGATCCGAACCTACTGAACAAACCCCAGAGTTCTTCTTTGAGCAAAATCGCAAATATTATCCTTCTGTAAGGAATGTAGGACTATGACTGAGTTCTTAAAACCTCAACGGAGTTTTTCAAGTGATTGAAGATGGTTTTGGGAAGAATGATCTTAAAGTGATTCATCAAGATAAAGACAAAAAATTTGCCATCATGAGACAAAACACTTTTTGTAGTTGCACGAGGACTGGGATTGGTCGGAGAGAATCTAAATCAAGTTATGGCAGAGGGACAAAGTTTTTCAGGATTATTTGGTTCATAAGGAGATGAATTATCAAAAATAATCTTGCACCTTTCTACCATACCCAGGTCAGTTTGATAGTCATCAACAGTGACTCCAGAGGAGACACATTTTGAGACTCCCACTATTGAGGATATAGTGATAGAAATGGGAATTCAATAAACTTCTGACTTCATAGTGTTGTCGTCTTCAATGATTATGGCATACTTTCATAATTATTTTACAAGAGCAGGGTAGACAGGACCATTTATCATGGTGTAATAACCAGACCATGATTTCATATGCATACTCCTCACAATATCCAAACCACTATCATTGAGTTTAGCGAGGTATGGTTGTTTTCTGGGATGACTTCTAGGACTTCTACATTTCCATAAAAAGTCATGGCGTGTCATTATTGAAGTGCTGAAGGAATATTTAAGAAGGTAACTATTTAGGTTGAGGATGAAAGAGATTTGAGGAGGAACCCCTACTATTTATAGGGGAATGAGATCAGCAGGGAACAAATGAGAGTAAATACTCAAATGATAGAAAATCAAATTGAAAGGTACTATTTCCTAGGTAGGTTATGAGTGTCTAGAGTAGCGAAGATAATTGGGGAATGAAAGAAACGGTTAGTATCTTTAATGAGGGAATATTAACAAATCATGACATAGGAACTGTTCTCCTATGAGTTGTGAGAGTAACTGACACACATCAGTAACTTAAGGAGATATGGCGGTTTCTCGAGAAATATAAAATCGTTCATATGCCTTACTCCGTGAGTGTTTTATTTAATGATTAAATTGAGCCTAAGAATTCTTAACCTTCTGACTCATAAAATATGATTATATCAGAGTCTTTAATTTCATTTTCACCTCAAGTAGTGCATAGTGATAAGATAACTATATGATATTTTAATCATTCTTAAAACCACAAACCATTCATTAACGGAAAAGGATAATGCTTCATACATTAAGGGACACATACACAGATTTAATTGACTAGTTTGACTTGAACATATTAAGGATAAATAAATGCAAATTCAAAATTTAAACAAACAAGAGTACAACATCTAACACATACACGAGTTGACATGATATGTCAGATTCACCTAACCACTAAAGACTTCACACTTAATCATTAACAAGCAGTTTTCTGGAATGTTTTCAGGACCATCCTTTGTTATCACATCTTTGATATATAAAATCCACTATTCATTCTCTGAAAAATATTTCAGACATAACTCTTCCATAAGGAATGTAGGATTTAATGTGATTCCTGGGCTCAGAGATGGATTTCCAAAGACAGTTGAAGATTGTATGTGGTAGAATTACCCGAATGTCATTCATCAAAAGATAAATGAACCCATGGTCATGATACCCAATTAAATTTTGACCTTCTCCTCTTGGAAGGAAGTTTGACAATATGAGCTTGAACCAAGCTTTGGGAATGAGTAGGAGATTTTCAGGATTGATAGGTTTATATCCTGATGACAAGTCATGAAGAAAGGCAAATCTTTCAGCCACAAAGAACTTAGATTTGTCATAGTCAACAGTGATTCCAACATTTTCACATCAAGTTGCAAGGGTTATTGAAAAAGTATTAATGGTACTTGGAACTTCAAAAACATAGGAAGTAATATGTCCATTCTCATGATCAAGGTATGCATGCTTCAAGAATTCTTTAAAAAGATTAAAGTAAATAGGTTTTTCAAGCATGGTGAAGTACCTTGTACACTATTAAGCATATGATACATCAACTAGACTGCTAGCAGTGCTACTTGCAAGAGTGGGAACATTAATAACAAATTGTTTTTCTGAGATAATCTCAAGAAGATCTTCATTTCCTAGAATGGTTGGTTGAGGCTTGATAAACAGATGAGAGAAAGGATTTTGACAAGGATGGATTTATGAGAGGAAGAAGTGAGCGTAAGAGGATTACAATGAATAGAATTATATACACCCGAATATGTGCTAGGAATTGTACCATAATGTAAAAGGGTATAAATTAGGGTCAGAACAAGAGATATAAATTTTATGGAAGAAGAGTGGCGTGAATCAGTCTTCATAAAGAAGAGAGTACAATGTTTGTTATTGACAAGACTTCGAATGACAAAGCCGGATCTGACCTAAGATTTTCTTTTGCTTATTCACAAGAAAGCTTGTGTTCTTATTATCATGAACACACGCTATTTAAATTGTCCAAAGTATTGATCAAAAGATTTTATCTTGGAAAGAGAGAAAATTCTTAATCATGAGATTTTACTGATAAGAAAATTCACATTTTTTATTAACACTAAATTTAATAAGTTATAGATAAAGAGATTTGTACCTTTGAGATTATGATATCTTCACAATGATTCTTTATTAGAGTACTTTCTCTTATGATTTCGACTTGAGTTGGCTTGTGTTGAAAGCTTATGATTTTAACTTGACCTTGCTCTATATTTTGATTGACATCACTCAGCTTCTACTTTAATCAGAGTGATCTATCAGAGATTCTGAAAGAGTACTTTCTGATTCCTAACATTCTTCAGAAGTTCTCCATATTCTAATGTTGTAGAGAATAAGTATCTTCTAAATTATGGTTTTATCTTGAGAACTAGATACAATCTTCTTCTCATATGATCTCTCCATTCATCTATTCAGAATTATCTATTTGATTTATTAGACCAAACTTTAGAGAAGATAATTTGGTCTTTATCATCAGAACCCCAATCTTTTATCTATCTTCCTTTAAGTAGAAGCTTATTTTTCAGAAGGTCAATAATACCTTAGTTTAAACATAAACTTCTAAGAAGTTATGTGCTTAAGGGAATTAACTGACATTTCAAAAACATCTTTTGACTTTGCTTCTTCCAACAGATGCAAAGGTTGTTCAGATACAAGTATCATCAAATTTGAATGTAGCACATGATGCAGTCTGAGTGACAATCTTGTTCTTTCAATGTTGAACTAACTTGTTTTAGAATTAGTTCATCATGTATGCTTATGAAAAGGATATTTATTGATTTCTTTGTTCTGATTAAGATTAGTGACTTATTCATGAGACAAAACACTTTTTGTAGTTGCACGAGGACTGGGATTGGTCAGAGAGAATCTAAATCAAGTTCTGGCAGAGGGAAGGAGTTTTTTAGGATTATTTGGTTCATAAGGAGATGAATTATCAAAAATAATCTTGCATCTTTATACCATACCCAGGTCAGTTTGATAGTCATCAACAGTGACTCCAGAGGAGACACATTTTGAGACTCCCATTATTGAGGATATAGTGTTAGAAATGGGAATTCAATAAACTTCTGACTTGATAGTGTTTTCGTCTTCACTGATTATGGCATACTTTCATAATTCTTTTATAAGAACATGGTAGATAGGACCATTTATCATGGTGTAATAATCGGACCATGATTGCATATACATACTCCTCACAATATCCAAACCACTATCATGGAGTTTAGTGAGGTATGGTTGTTTTCTGGGATGACTTCTAGGACTTCTACATTTCCACAAAAAGTCATGGTGTGTCATTGTTGAAGTGCTAAAGGAATATTTAAGAAGGTAACTATTTAGGTTTAGGATGAAAGAGATTTGAGGAGGAATTCCTACTATTTATATGGGAATGAGATCAGCAGGGAACAAATGAGAGTAAATACTCAAATGATAGAAAATCAAATTGAAAGGTACTATTTCCTAGGTAGGTTATGAGTGTCTAGAGTAGCGAAGATAATTGGGGAATGAAAGGAGTGGTTAGTCTCTTTAATGAGGGAATATTAACAAATCATGACAAAGGAACTATTCTCCTATGAGTGGTCAGAGTAACTGACACATATTAGTGACTTAAGGAGATATGGTGGTTTCTCAAGAAATATAAAATCGTTCATATGCCTTACTCCGTGAGTGTTTTATTTAATGATTAAATTGAGCCTAAGAATTCTTAACCTTCTGACTCATAAAATATGATTATATCAGAGTCTTTAATTTCATATTCACCTCAAGTAGTGCATAGTAATAAGATAACTATATGAGATTTTAATCATTCTTAAAACCAAAAACCATTCATTAATAGAAAAGGATAATGCTTCATACATTAAGGGACACATACACAGATTTAATTGACTAATCTGACTTGAACATATTAAGGATAAATAAACGCAAATTCAGAATTTAAACAAACAAGAGTACAACAGCTAACACATACACGAGTTGACAAGATATGTTAGATTCTCCTAACCACTAAAGACTTCACACTTAATCATTAACAAGCAGTTTTATGGAATGTTTTAAGGACCATCCTTTGTTATCACATATTTGATATATAAAATCCATTATTCATTCTCTGAAAAATATTTCAGACATAAATCTTCCATAAGGAATGTAGGATTTAATGCGATTCCTAGACTCAGAGATGGATTTCCAAAGACAGTTGAAGATTGTATGTGGTAGGTTTACCCGAATGTCATTCATCAAAAGATAAATGAATACATGGTCATGATACCAAATTAAATTTTGACCTTCTCCTATAGGAAGGAAGTTTGACAATATGAGCTTGAACCAAGCTTTAGGAACGGATAGAAGATTTTCAGGATTGATAGGTTTATATCCTAATGACAGGTCATGAAGAAAGGCAAATCTTTAAGCCAAAAAGAACTTAGAATTATCACAGTCAACAGTGATTCCAACATTTTCAAATCCAGTTGAAAGGGTTATTGAAAAAGTAGTAATGTTAATTGGAACTTCAAAAACATATGAAGTAATATGTTTGTTCTCATGATCAAGGTATGCATGCTTCTAGAATTCTTTAACAAGATTCAAGTAAATAGATTTTTAAGCATAGGGAAGTACCTTTTACACTGTTGAGCATATGATACATCTAATAGATTGATAGTAGTGCTACTTGCAAGAGAGGGAAAATTAATAACAAATTGATTTTCTGAGATAATCTCAAGACGATCTTCATTTCCTAGAAAGGTTGGTTGAGGCTTGATAACCAGATAAAAGAAAGGATTTTGACAGGGATGGATTTATGAAAGGAAGAAGTGAGCGTAAGAGGATTACAATGAATAGACTTATATACAGCCGAATATGTGCTAGGAATTGTAACATACTGTAGAAGGGTATAAATTTTATGGAAAAAGAGTGGCGTGAATTTGTCTTCATAAAGAAGAGAGTACAATGTTGTTATTGACAAGACTTCAAATGACAAATTCGGATCTGACCTAAGATTTTCTTTTGCTTATTCACAAGAAAGTTTATGTTCTCAATATCATGAACACACGCTAATCACATTGTGCAAAGTATTAATCAAAAGATTTTCTCTTGGAAAGAGAGAAAATTCTTAATCATGAGAATTTATTGATAAGAAAAATCACATTTTGGATTAGCACTAAATTTAATAAGTTATAGATAAAGAGAATCGTACCTTTGAGATTATGAGATCTTCACAATGATTCTTTATTAGAGTACTTTCTCTTCTGATTTCGACTTGAGTTGGCTTATGTTGAAAGCTTCTGATTTTAACTTGTCCTTGCTCTAGATTTTGATTGACATCACTCAGCTTCTGCTTTAATCAGAGTGATCTATCATAGATTCTGAGAGAGTACTTTCTGATTCCTAACATTCTTTAGAAGTTCTCCATATTCTTATGTTGTAGAGAATAAGTATCTTCTAAATTATGGTTTTATCTTGAGAACTAGAAACAATCTTCTTCTCATATGATATCTCCATTCGTCTGTTCAGAATTATCTATTTGATGTATTAGACCAAACTTTAGAGAAGATAATATGGTCTTTATCATCAGAACCTCTATCTTTATCTAGCTTCCTTTAAGTAGAAGCTTATTTTTCAGAAGGTCAATAATTCCTTAGTTTAAACATAAACTTCTAAGAAGTTATGTGCTTAAGAGAATTAACTGAAATTTCAAAAACATCTTCTGACTTTGATTCTTCCAACAGATGAAAAGGTTTTTCAGATACAAGTATCATCAAATTTGAATGTAGCACATGATGCAGTCTGAGTGACAATCTTGTTCTTTCAATGCTTAACTAACGTTTTTAGAATTAGTTCATCATGTCTGCTTCTGAAAAGGATATCTATTGATTTCTTTGTTCTGAATAAGATCAGTGACTTAAATCCTTTTCGCTTAGAATAGATTGACTTCTGTATTTGCATCTTCTGATTCCAAGATTCATGCATCATGCATTTTTTAGAGGAATATTAGATATCATTCTGATAACTTACAATGTGTTCAAATTAGATAGAATCTCAAGTTAACAAGACATAATTGTCTATATTACTTTAAATGATACTCAGTTTGCATATTATATCATATTCCTGATGAATCAAATGAGCTTCCTTTTTCTGAATATTCTTCAGTTTTCTACGAAGCTTTTCACAGGAAGTAATATTCCTATTTGTATTGAATCTTCTAATTGTTTCGATAAGTTAGACTTCAGATGTTATGACTTGGAGAAATCATTTCTTTGAATAGTGGAAATTCGGGGATGAATTTCAATTTAAGGGTACCCAAATTTCTCTTAAACGCTCAAATGGATATCATATAAGATCAAATAAATTTTTATGTACTATATCCTTTATTAATTGGAATAATGGAATATCCAAAGTTCTCTGAGTGTTGTCTATTGATATCAATAGAGAAACTAGTGAACTTTGAAGTGATCTATTAAATTATTAAAGAGTCAGACCAATATTAATTTGTTCAAGAGAAGATATTATTAGTAACTCTAATAATTTGTCATTTAGTGTTGGATGACAAAATATCAATTGGAGATATTTTACTCTATTATATAATATAAGTATTATATGTATATATAGGAAGAAAAAGAAAGAGGAGAAAGATAGTATAGGAAGAATAATAAAGAAAAACAGAGAAAGAGAGCAGAAGAAGAAAGAGGGGAGGAGAGAAAACCCTAATGGATGAGAAGTGCTTGGATCCTCCCCATTATTCATCTCATCTTTGTCTTCTCTAGGTGAGTTCTAGCTAGATGCTTTAAGTTATGGAAGTTAGAGTTGTGGGATCTTAGGTTTGAAATATATAAAATGAGTAATTTGATAAAGTCAATGTTTTTAACGGTTAAAATGTTGAAATAACCGGGTAGTATAGTCAGATTATGAGTATATTGAACCTATAATGCTTTCTATGATATTCCATTGTGATTTTGTTGGAGTTTTGGGATATTTGAAAGTGCAGAATGCAATAGTAGGATTGCTGGTTCGCGCACAATCGTAGGACAAAAGATGTTCTTCGTCGGGTGAAGGTTTCCTCGCTCGCGTCTCACCAGGCAATTAGAGAGGCGAACAAAATTGGGTTCTACTAGAATTAGATTATGGTGACTCGTTTATGCTTCATCGGGCGAAGGTGTGCTTTGTCGGGCGAAAGAGAAGGTTCGTCGGGTGACCTACAGGCGAGCAAGAGAAATTCTTTACTTTTAAATGTTCGAAAAATCATATCTTTAGACTCAGATGTCCGATTGAGGTGATATTGGTATCGATGTAAATCTATGACAATATTCTATGCAATGAGACGTGTATTTATTTATATTAAATTGAGATTTAATTAATTATGATATTCATTAATTTGTAAAATTTATTTAATTGTGATAATTAAATGAAATTGAAGAATTATGTAATCGAGAATGTAAATAATTAAAAGCTTCAAGATGTGAGAAGTGAGGAAAACCTTAGATCAAAAGAATAACCTAAAGACATAACTAGGTCTTGATGGAGGTTTAGATGACAATGCTTAGGCGTCAATGCTAGAAGAGTATCTTTGGTGAGTAGTTGTTAATGGAGGTTTGAGGCTTAATTTGAGAGCTTCTCTGGAGTGTATGTTTTATCTCTTAATAAATAGTCATGACTCGTGTTGAATACTCTCTTGTGTAGCATGGTCGGGGAAAGTATTTATTGAGTAGTGCATTGTATCCCTTAATAAATAGTCATGAACCGTGTTGAATACTCTCTTGTGTAGAGTGGTCGGGGAAAGTATTTATTAAGTAAGTAGCCATGACCCGTGTTGAATATCCTATTGTATAGGATGGTCGAGGAAAGTTACTTTGTGGGTGGTATTAGTGACCCGTGTCGAGATTTATATCGTGTAGGGCTGGTCAGGGAAATTACCCATGTGTTAGATATTCGTGACCCGTGTTGAATAATCTCTTATGTAGGGTGGCCGAGGAAAGATATCTAAGTTAACACCTATGACCCATGTCGATAATTTTCTTAGAGGGTTGGACGGGAAAAGATAACTACATTTAAGGATCTATGACTCGTGTTGATAATCTCTTGAAAATGGGTTAGTTAGGGAAAGATGTCTTGGCATGTTTTTCCGAATTAGTGAGATTGTAAGTTGTTGAACTCATGAGAAAGTTTCATAATGTGAGATGTGTGAACTCAAGGTCATATTCCATTTTCCCCAACTTGAGTTAGGTTTGGATAGAACCTTGTAAAGATGAGAGATTCCATAAGATAGGGAGCTCATTGAGATTATTATCTCACCCACTATTGTTGTTTCTTTACAGGTATTGTTGGAGGTTTGATTTATAAGTGGAGCTTATCTTGGATGTTTCAAGAAAAGCTTAGTTATAGATTTTCCGTTGTGTATTTATTTCTTGTATAATGAAGGATACCGTGCTTCGATCTTAGTATTTTTGTTTTGGATAATTTCCATGCCTTGTACCAGAGTGTTTATTATTGTTAGAAATGACCAAGTATGTGAATTATGCCATTAGGCACTTATGATGGTGTAAGTATGAAATAATAACACTTGTATTGTATTATTATTGTTATATATTATACATGGTGTTACAAGATGCTTAGCCAATTGATAAGTGCAAATTATAGTCATTTTTGTATATAAGTTTTGTTTCACTTATCGATACTTTTTGTTAAAATCATTTGAATAAACCCCACTTTGTTTGTAAATACGTTTATTTTACGTTATAGTGTATATATTGCGTTATTGTGAAAATATAATTGAGTTTAATTGTTTTCCATTTATTTTTTCAGGTATTAAATCAATAATATATTGTCATACTCATAAAAAGCATTGAATAAGCTTTCCAACGCTTCGAATCGGGCGAAAAACGGAGTTACAGTTCGAAAGTTATGGTCGAAATAAGAAAACAAAAAATGTTGTCTATTTGCACTCGCTCCAGGCTCGCCGGGCGAAGCAGAGGTGAGCTAGATAGACAGAAACATGTAAAAAAAAAGTCTAGAATAAGCCGCCTTACTTTGCCGGACAAACCAGAACTTCGTCGGGCGAATTTGGACATACATAAACACCATTTCAGGGCTAAAAACATATTTTTTTTAGAGGATAGTTGGGTAATATTTGTTCCCAATTGTAGCGGTAAAAATATGAGTGTAAGCTATTAGTTAACTTAACTCAAAGTAAACAGAGTCGCCACCGCGCTTTTATTTTATTCCAAATGGAAAAGAAAAACAGAGCGAATAAATCCTAATGAATCTAAAAGCAAAATAAAAACTAAAGAAACAAACAGAGAACCGGGTAAGGGGATAGGTTACAAAAATGGAAAGTTTTACGCACCCAAAATGTTCGTGGTACTCCACGGGAACCTTTTGAAAATTTTATTTCTTTTGGTTTAAAATTGTTTGGTAAAAGAGAGTGAAGGGATGAGAGAAGAATTAATTTTTAATGTTTTTATTTTTGGAGAGGTTTACCACCTCATGCCTACGTACCCACAAAGTGCAATACGAGATCAAAACCCTGTAGTTCATGGTAAAAATAGTGAAAAATTAGTGTGTTGGATTGATTTTAAAATGTAAAGATAAGTCGTCATTCTTTAGCGAATAATTCAGCTAGAAAGAACGAATCATATCTAAACTAGTAAAAAATGGTTAAAAGGAAAAGTGCACAAAGGCAGAAAATGATTTGATGAGTTTTGTATTTTTTATGGTCTTTTAGAAAATGTTTTAATATATTTACATGATTTAATATTTATTAAGAAGGGGAGGAGATGAAGAGACTACCCTAAAAATAAAATAAAAGAGATAAAGGAGGAAATACCTAACCAAACTTGATGATACTTCACATTTTATGATCATAAGAGTTTCATCATTATAAGCTAGCAAATGACCAAATAAATGCATAAATACCAACTCCATAAAAGATCAAAGCAAAGGGAAGGTGTCCTAGAATATAAGTCCAAAACTCCAATTCCAATGCAAAGGATAGTAACCAACAGTCCAAGATGGGAGAAATTAAGTTTTTTAGAGGTTTAATCCTTTATTAATATTTTTATGTCAAAATGGACAAAAGGAAAATCAACACAACAATAATAACAAGAATATAAACATAATATGGATGATAAAGCAATATAAAGCATATTAAAAATAAAGACAATAAAAGTGCAAGAAATTAAAATGATAGTATAGTAATAGTAATAATAATAAACATAATAGTGGTATGGTGAACTTAATCATCCACAACCAAAAGAGTAACCAAGGTACTTAGTACCAAAAATCGAAAAGGCAATCGATTCGCTTAGTATCTTACACTATAGTGATTAATCAAGGCAATTAGATCAAAATTTAATGAAATTTGAAAGAAGATTGGGAGACCCAAAGCAACTACGCATCAAACTTCATATGTCTTGGATCTTATTGCAAAAAGATCAATCACTTAGGGATTACGCGACCAACGCGAGGTCCGATCCACGAAAGTGCAAGTGTTCAATTAGATTTTTATTCCAAATTAGGAGAACATTTAGGTCTATGTTAAGCAATCGCCGAGTAATTTATGAAGTAATTACCTTACAAATGAGGTCGGCCAACACCAATTGAGGTGAACGATGTATGTGCTAATGCATGCGAGATAAACGATATGTAAATCGCCATCCGAAAGCAATATTGCACGAAAATAAAGATGAATACCAAATTGAGTTTCATTTATGGTATTCTTTCATCTTTAAGTTCAATCACTCATCTTGGTTGATTCAAGTATGAAAATATCTCACTAATGCAAAGTACCTAAAGTGTATTAAATAATTCACTTAAAGGTAGATTTGGACTAATGAATATTAACCACTCTAATTTACCCCCAAAGTCTATTGAAGTTAAAGAGAAATCAGTCCCAAGAATTTATCCCAAGGTAAAAATAAAAAGGAGGAAGAAGAAGAAGAAGCAAGAGGAATAAAAAATAGCTAAAAAATAAGCCAAAATTCAGTTCTGACTCAGAGTAACCGGTTACTACCTAAGCAGTAATCGATTACCTAAATAAAAAAAAATCAGTTTTCTGGAAAATTAACACAGGTAACCGGTTACTACCTAGGCCGTAACCGATTACTCTGCGCGCGGAATGAAAAATTCTGCTAAAATTCAGCATGATCCATTTTTAAAACCCTTTTTTAAACATCTTATGATCATGAACTGAATTAGCACGAATTTTACAACCAAAACACAGTGAAATCCCTGCAAGCAAACAACAGTTTATGATTTAGAAGATCAACAACCAAAAGCATCAAGGATCTACATCTTGAATGTTGATGATGAAGGTAGAACCATGGAAGAAGTTAATTACCAAGAGTACTATTCAAATTGATCCAATATCAAGCTTGATCTACATAAATTGATGAACAAAAAAGAGTAGGATGAAGGTTTAACTCAAAGTTAGTCAAGAATTCAAGGTAAATTCTTGATAACTTTCGAAAAGAGAAGAAGAGCTTTAGTGAAATTTTGGTTTTAGGGGGGTATTTTGCAAGAGATTTGTTGGCTATCAAAAGCTTGAGAATTGTATGAGAAATGGCCTCTATTTAAAGAGTTTAGGTATGGAAATTTGGTGGAATGGAGCTTTCTTTGGAAATTCAAATTAGGCTTGGTAATTCAAAATTTGGAGGGAATCATGAAAAGAGTGGTGATTAGTGAGGATTTATGGTGGGAATTAATTTTAATGGTGTATGTGAATTAAATGAAGATGGTATAGAATATTCCAAGAGTGATAAAAAAAATTGGTGCCAAAATTCAAAAAATTGAAATTGCTGCCAAAATTTTCAAATTTGCACGCAAGTAACTGGTTATGCCCTAGGTAGTAACCGGTTACTCAGTGCAAAATTTGAAAATTTTGTTTTCCTTCTGCACTGCTATGATTCCGACTCAATTCTTTTGCCTATCAAAGAATGCATGGAAATAAACACATGAACCTTGAAATTCCTTGAAAAAAAATCAATTAAATTGGAAATCCTTAATCAGATAAATTTGAATTATTTGCGGATCAACTTCGACTTTTATCAGTGAAATTCATTTGAGCTGTAGGACTGTTATTTTTGGCATTTTTGACCTGAAAATGATTAACAAAAGAAAAAAAATATTTTTTTGGATTTTAATTAATGTTTAGTAAACATAAACAAATAAAAACAAATGGTGATCCCCTGTGAGGCATAATCCTACACCCGAGAAAAACCGAAAGAACCCGCATGATCTTATTTGTATTGCAAGATGCAGATGAGATGCGAAGAAATCTTAGGGAAAAAATTAGGGTGCTACACCAATGCATCAAACTTTCATTTATTTTGGGTAGATTAATCTTAAAAACAACATTGGATCTTGTATACGGATGATCCGGAGTGGATTGATCATCGATCGACGCTGACAAACCGAGAGATTTTTGGTTCATTTCTCTTCTTCTTTATGTATTCTTCATTTGTTGGGTTTTTTTATATGTATTTATTTTGATCTTATGTATATTTATCGCTCATGGTGTTGTATAAAATCTTCTTTACAAATCCTTATCGGTGATTGTCCTTGATTTTTTGCTTTATGCTCGTGGTTTGGGTTGTGTTAGAGATAAACATCACAAATCTTGATTAAGGATGATTATTTGTTAGTTTCTGGATTCTAGAGATAGATTTAGAGTTAAAAAACTTTATGGGTATCAGAGCTTAATGTCATATGTATTTTAAGTCGGGTACGAGATCAGTGATGAGAGTAATACAATTGTTCTCTGACCTTAGTGTGTCAGAGATGGATACAGTTGTGAGTGATGTCAGATGATATTGGCAAGTATTATGGGTTAAGTATAATAGGTCGATAAGTTTAAGTGTGGGATGAGTAGATTATATGCATACCAGATACATTTCTTCTCTTTGAAAAATGAATTTTTTTTTATGTTCATATTTACTTTTCTGCTTTTACTTTAACCAATAAAACCCAAACTCAAGAATGTGAGACTTGTCAAATGGAAATTCAATAATACTGATCCCTGTGGACACGATATATTCCCGGAAAAATACTTTCAAAATATTTTTTTGCTTGACGCTATATCGCTTTCAACGAAATGACGCCGTTGTCGGGGATTGGTTTTGATATTGAATTGCATTGCGATAGTTTTTTTGTTTTTTATTTTTGTAGATATTGTATATATTGTCTATTTTCACTTGTTTATATTGATAATTGTACATGTATTTGCATACTTGTGAATATATTGTATATATTTGTTTCTCTTCACGTTTGTCAAAAGTGTGGTTAGATTTGTAGTTCTAGTTAGAGCTCGAAAAGGTGAGAGCAAAGGCGTGAGCGAAAGCATTTGACTCTTCCGAAGTAACATGTTGGTTTGTAAATAATAGGCGTCAAGCTTATGACATAAAATAAGCATGATTTATTTCTTTTTAGTTTCTTTAGTATGTTTATAGTAGTTTATTTTAATTTTTATCTTTGTTTTTGTCCAAGATCTTGTTTTGAGTATCTTTAGGAAGTTTGAGGTGATTTTTCAAGTTGACCATTTCAACTTGCAGATGTATGGTAATGATATTGTTTGAAGTTGGTATCATGTAAGGTACTCGATTATCTTTTTCGTTAGCATAACATGATTAGGAATCTTGTCATTTGTACAACTACATGCTATTTATTCTTTTTGCAATACTTGTTCATTATTGAATCACTTTAGGACTAAACCCTTTTTGTGAGGTTGCTTCCATTATTTACTATACGCATGAGACCAACTTTCTTGTTACTCGGTTTTATTATGTTTAATCGTTTATTTTTATTGAATATGTATGAAAGCATCAAAAGGAACGAGGCATTTTTTTTAGTTTGAACATAACCACCTAGCTAAAAGTGTTTGACCTTGTAAGTGTGCGAGCATTTGTTAGCCCCTTTGAGACTTTTTGTCAATATCCATATTTTAGTTGAACTTTATGTTTGTGCATGAGTGTTTAGTTCACTTATTTTCAAATGGATTTTGATTATTTTTGTTTATTGAACCTTCAACCATATAACTTGTGGTTTGATTTTGTTTTCCTTGCCTTAGAAAGTTAGGGAGCATTCAGACTTCATGTTGGTTGTATTTAAGTTGGGGAGAGCATTGTTTAGTTGCTCATTTGTTTGTAACTTTGTGTTTGAAAGAAATAAGTGGTTAAGGAAAATAAAAATAAAAGAGAAAGGAAAATAAAAATAAAAAGAAAAGAGAAAGAAAAAGAAAAAGAAAAGATTCTAAAAATATATGTGTGTATATCAAAATCAAGGTTGTTACAAATGATCAAAGTGAGAGGCTGAATAAAAATAATGTTTGATTTCTTGAATGTATGTGATTAAATTCTCCCATAGGTTTAGGCAATTTCGTTTAGTTACTCTTAGGATTGACCCTTGTTTGTTAACAAAGCCCAATTACAACCCTTGAAAATCCCTCTTGATTCTTGATTTTATATTATTCAATATGAGTTTTTTCTGATGAATGCATAATTTAACTTGTTGTTAACTTAATTGTTGTGTGAGAGAAAAGCACCCCATTGTTTTTGTAATTCATCTACCGATGAATTGTGTGCTATGTGTGATTCATTTTTGAACTTTGTATTATTTTAGAATCTTTGACATGTATTTTGTATTTATGAGATATTTCATTTTCACGTTATTTTTTGTAGTTTAGTGGTAAGTATTTACTTTGCTTGTGCTTTTGTGATTTGAACCATACATTTGTTTTCCGTTTTCAAAACCTGTTGATTCGTGATTCTTGGATTATCATCTTTTGTTTCTGTAAGTTTGTTTGGCTTTGTTTGAGGACAAAAAATTATGTAAATTGTGGAGAGTTTGATAAGTTCAAATTATAGTTATTTTTGCATATACGTTTTGTTGCACTTATCGATACTTTTTTGTTAAAATCGTTCGAATAAACCTCGCTTTGTTTGTAAATACGTTTACTTTACATTATAATGTATATATTGCGTTATTGTGTAAATATCATTGATTTTAATTGTTTTCCATTTATTTTTGCAGGTATTCAAGTAAGGATATTTTGTCATATTCATAAAGAGCATTGAATAAGGTTTCTAACGCTTCGACCCAGATGAAAAATAGAGTTACGGTTCGAAAGTTATGGCTGAAATAAGAAAACAAAAAATCTTGGCTATATGCTCTCGCCCCAGGCATGCCGAGTGAAGCAGAGGCGAGCCATACATACATAAATGTGTAAAAAAAAAGTCCAGAGTAAGTCGCCTTACTTTTCTGGGCGAACCAAAACTTCACCGGGAAAATTTGGACGGATCGAGACATCATTTAAGGGCTAAAAATACTTTTTTTAGAGGATGGTTGGGTAATATTTGTTCTCAATGCATCAAACTTTCATTTTTGGTAGATTTAACTTGAAAACAACATTGGAGCTTGCATACAGATGATCCAGAGTGGATTGATCATCGATCAGCGCTGACAAACCGAGAGATTTTTGGTTCATTCCTCTTCTTCTGTGTATTCTTCATTTGTTGGGTTTTGTATATGTATTTACTTTGATATTATGTATATTTATTTCTCATGGCGTTGTATAAAATCTGCTTTAAAAATCCTTATCGGTGATTGTCCTTGATTTTTTGCTTTATTCTTGGGGTTTTGGTTGTGTTAGAGATAAATATCACAAACCTTGATTAGGGATGATTATTTGTTAGTTTTTGGATGCTATAGATAAATTTAGAACTAACAATCTTTATGGGTATCAGAGCTTAATGTCATCTGTATTTTGAGTCGGGTGCGAGATCAGCGACCAGAGTAATACGGTTGTTCTCTCAGCTCAATGTGTTAGAGATGGACACTATTGTAAGCGATGTCAGATGATATTAACAATTATTGCAGGTTGAGTATAACAGGTCAATAAGTTTAAGTTTGTGATGAGTAGATTATATGCATATCGGATACATTTCTTCTCTCTGAAATATGAATTCTTTTTATGTTCATATTTACTTTTCTGATTTTACTTTAACCAATTCAATCCAAACTCAAGAGTACGAGACTTGTTGAACGACAGTTCAATAACACCGATCCCTGTGGACACGATAAATTCATGGAAAAATACTTTCAAAAATATTTGTTGTCTTCCGCTATATCGCTTTCAACACCTATGCTCACATTAGGCAAGACAAGGTCGAACCTAGAGCTTTAAAATAAATGTTCCTTAGATACCCTGAAATAGTCAAAGATTATAAGTTATGGTGTCTTGAGCCAGGTCATAGGAGGTGTATCACAAATTGAGATGTTGTTTTCAATGAAGTATAAATGTCTTTCAAGAAAACTGTTGATGTTAGTTGAAGCGCCAAGATCTTTGAAGAAGAGATGGAACATGAAATGAGTCATATTGAGGTGGAACATGTTGATTCTATGTTCTATAACCCAGATGAAGTCAAAGAAGAAACATAAATTGTTGTCGAAGTTGGGGAAACTGATAATGACTACCTGTTGGCAAGAGACAAGTCGAGAAGATCATCAAGCCACCATAGATACTTGGTTATACAAATATCATAGCTTATGCCATAATCTTTGCAAGCGAGGTTCTTGAAGAAGAACCTAGAGATTGCAGAGGCCCGGTTAGTCAATTGTAAGTGGATTTTCAATGTTAAGAAAGGAATCAAATGAGTGATGTCGAAGCGTTTTAAGGAAAGGTTGGTTTCTAAGGGGGTTCACTCAGAAAGAAGGTGTTGAATTCAATGATGTGTTATCACCTGGTATAAAGCATAAATCTATTAGAATATTGTTAGACATGGTGGTGAAGCTCGACCTAGAGCTTGAACAAATGGATGTGAAGATTGTCTTCCTATATGGCAATCTAGATGAAACAATCCTGATGAGGCAACCTAAGGGGTATGCAGAAAAGTGAAAGTAAGATTATGTATGCAAGATAAATTGGTCTTTGTATGGCCTGAAACAATCTCCTTGATAATGTAATAGGATATTCGACAAGTTCATGACACACATTGGTTTCACTAGGAGCCACTTTGACCACTGTGTTTACTTCAAACTTGACCTGGAAATTCTCTTGTTATTTTTTTGCTTTATGTGGATGACATCCTCATAGCAAACAAAAATGTCGAAGATGTTATGAAGGTGATGGATGAACTTGATAAGGAGTTCAACATTAAGGATTTAGAAGTGCATCCAAAATTATTGGGATTGACATTCAGAGAGATAGAAAGCAGTTGAGACTATATGTCGAATGAAAAGCCTATTATAACACCGACTATTCCTCAGTACTAGCTGGGTACGACTAAAAGTCCTAGAACTGAAGTCGAAAATTACATTAGACTCCAAATTCAAAAGTCTACATGCTTTACTATTAGGTGCATAGCCTACAAAATCACATTTGATCCCCCGAGAACCTAACTTAGTCCTTTTAGGATACATGATTTTGTAATAAATTACACACGCACACACTCTTAAAATAAGTTTTATTTGGCCATCTTCCTTTTCATACCTCATATGGAAAAATACTATTTTTCTTCAAATGAATTATATTAATTATATGACAAGCAGGAAACACAATTTCACGCCAAAAATTAAATGACAATTCTGAATACGTTAACATGGCATGTCATTTCTTGATATGTCATGTTATTTCTTTCGGATAGACCATGTTATTGTATTGTACGAGGTACGAAACATTCATGTATGGTACCATATTATTCACAATATGCATTAAATTTAGCAGAAAAATATTCATCAACCCTATCACTCCTAAGGACTTTAATATTTCTACTTAATAGATTTTCTACTTCCGATTTATAAACTTTAAATGAATTAAAAGCATCATCTTTATATTTTAAAAGGTATACATGTGTGAATATAGATCAATCATCATTCAAAATAATGGATTAACATGCCACCAAATTCACATAAATATGAATGCACAAGATCAAGCAAATCGGTATTTCTTTCTACACTATGGAAATATTTCTTGATAATTTTTTATTTGACACATATTTCCCATTTTTTGAAATTATTAACATCACATAAAATTAAACTAGATTTAATTAATATTTTCATAGTGATAATACCAATATGAGCTAATTTGCTATGCCATATAGAAACAAATTCATTCATATAAGCATAAATAGAAATTTTATTAATAATTTTATCAATAGTACAAAGATTAACCATTCCCTCGGCGAAATAATCATTTCTCACAAATACACCATTATGACTCAAGATAAGTTTCCCAATTCATATACATATTTAATACCTAGTTTTCCCAAAATATCACCACTAACAAGGTTCCTATTCATGTCGGAAATATGAAGTACATCAATAAGAGTAACTTTCTTCACATAAGTGAAGTTGAGTTCCATGGTTCCCATTCCAACGACCCTCAAATGTTCTTCATTTTCCATTTGAACCTCTGGTCCACTAGTGACTTCTTAAAAGTTTTTTAATATCGTTTTGTCATAGGAAACATGGACAGTAGCACAAGTATCACAACACAATCCTTGTACCATACCTTTGATCACCATAACTTTCCTCACAATAGTAATTATATTATCATTGATTTAAACATCATTTTCCTTGGTTTGGGAATTATTGTGCTTGCAATGTTGAGCATAATGATCATGTTTTCCACACACATTAAAGCCATCTTTAAGGCCTTTTAATCCAAAGGAAATCTTGAACTTATTTTGATCGTTATTAGTACCAAGATAGTTTTTAATACCATCTTGTTTCTTCTCTCCTTTTGAATTCATTGTTTTGGCTTTATAATATCCAACAACCTCAGACTTCTCTTTACTTTTTTATTCCTCCTCAATTCAAAGATTTTTATGGGTATGCTCAAGTGAGAAGTCCTCAAAATTATGAAGCAACTTCTTCCTATAGCTTTTCTAAGAATATGGCAATTTTGCAATGATTGCACCAACTTGGAATGCATTAGGAATATCGATCTTAATAACCCTCAATTTATTTACAAGAACTTGTAATTCGTGAACTTGTGCTAGTATAGACTTTGAATCCAGCATTTTAAAATTGAAATACTTAGAAATAAAAAAATATTAGTACCTTGCTCCTCACCATGAAATTTGAACTCGAGTGTCTCCTACATTTGATCTGATTATATGTTCAAAATGTGTCAACGAAATAGAAGTTCATCATCCTTTTGTTTCTTAAGTTATGTCTTGAGTTCATCGGAATCATCGTCTTGCGGTTCTAGAATCAGTTCCAATTCAAAATCCAAGACATATAAGATCTTCAATGCAGTCAAGACGAAAATCATCTTGTTTTGCCAGCGAGTGAAGTTTGTCTTATCGAAACGGTCCAACTTCACAAGTTCTTGGTTCATCACCTTTGACGCTTGAAACTGAAGCATCGATAGCCATTATTTAAAATAATATTAAAGTTAAGAGATTGTAAGTTAAATGGATCAAGGCTAGAATCGTGCATATGAATATTTTTCTAATAGTATTTCAAGTAACCTATAATTGTCTTAGAGTCTACAAGCAGGAATATCCAATATAATTATGACTATTTTCGAGTTTGCACAAGACAAATGAAAACTCGAATGTATGGAAGAGAGAATCTGGAATTAAACGATGAAGAGGAGAGTTGAGTTGTATGTTCTTTTCTGAATATGAAATAATCTATTTATAGACAGAATGATGTTGTTTCACAAGGTTACGACCCTTGATAAAATACATTCTTTCATCAAGTATTGCAAGCCTCCACTAGTGTTTATACGCCTACGCTTAGCCAATGTCCACACTCCCGATATCATATACACCATTAGGGGTTAAAACTAACTTATTCAATTCATACACAGATTTAATACATGGTTTTCTTAAAAGATCCACACTAGTTCCACAGTTCCCATTCCAACAAATCTTGATCGTTCTTCATCGAGGCGATGAGAGTGTGAAGATTACAAGTGACATAAGACTATGGACCATCACACTCATTCATGTAACACTCTCTTATCATTAGCTCTTTGATATGTCATCGAGTGTAACTCTATATAAGAAATATTAAAGTGAATTAAATTTTTAATGTGAGACTATTTCCTATATATTAAATGATCATTTACTCACTTACAAGAGGTTGAACCTCATCAATTGTCATTAATTTATTCATTAGTTACAATTACAACATATAACTTTTTGAATCTCACTTATGAGTGATATATTTATATATTTTATAGCTTGATATAAACTATAAAAATCATAGTAAACACATAAATATTAAACTCTTAAAAGAGTATGCATATGTATATTTTAAATGTTTGACTGTGAATGCATATGACCCTTGCCCACTTCCATTCATTTCATGCCAAGAAAAACAGCTTGTAAAGGCCAAGCCTCATTAGTCAATGGTAAATGAAGCCCCCAATTCAAAGTAGGAGAATCAAAAATTAGTTAAGACCCTATATTTTCCTAGTAGAGCTTGTAGGGCTAAATTTTCTATTGTTTCTTTATATGATTACTTATTTTGAGACGATACATCATATCTTTCTGATGACACTAAAAATAAAAACTAAATTGAGTTCAATCTTTATAGTGGAGCCTAACAATGTGCGGCTTCATAATGCTTTGTCCAAATTGATGAACTCTATGATTAAACCTTGAATCTTACTTTTTTTTTACCTATAATTATACCTATGAATTTTTATATACAAAGTATAAAAGATCGTATAAACTACACAAGAAAACTTGATGATAATACTATCACCAATCATCAATATGAATACTTTAATAACTAGCCGTTTTTTCTTTTCTATTTTATCAATGAAAAGGGTCCACAAAAATGGGTCTCATTGTTTATCAAATTTGAGGAAATAATTTCACAAATAGGATAAGTCATAAGTCATTGTGTCGTGAGAATCCAAAGCCAAACAACGTGTGAAGATGACCCTCAACTGCCAATTATAACACATTTCAACCATTTTTTTTAAAGAGCCAAAAAGTAAAATTTCCACCTATAAAGTTTGACTTTATAACTTAATCAAATACAAACATATCAAAAATAAAACAACTTCGGGTTTCTTTGTTTCACTCCAATAATAGGCAAAGTGCCAAACTTCTGAACCATTGGTGATAAATGTCAATGAATGCACAACCCAAAAGTAAAGAAACCTTGGAAAGTGATATGGTAGGGCAGTTATGTTATTCATGGAAAATATTTATGGCATTTTTTATGAATTTTTTTTTAGACTTGTGTTGTTCATGGGATTTTCATCCTAGTACAAATGCGAAAGTAGCGCGAAAAAAAAAAGAATAGTCGTCAACCAGACATTTTATTCCAATGAAAGGGAAAGGTAATGTTGCACAAATCAAGGGGAATGAAAGAACGAGGTCTTACGAACCAAAGAGAACGGGTAAGGGAGTCAGTTACGTGAAGGGGAAGATATTAGCACCCCTTCACGTCTGTCGTACTCGACGGGATCCACGCTTGCTTGTAGTGTTTCAAAGGGTATAAACATCTGCTTCATCTGCTGCTGAACTAGGAAGAAAGAACGGAAAGAATGTAGGGAAAAGAAAGAAGTGTGCTCGAATGGGCTCTACCTCACTGCCTACGTATCTCATCGGGAGTGAGAATCAGAGTCGACGAATTTCCCCTAACTAGGGATGAAACTGGTTTGTTTGTGTTTTTTATGATTGAACTACTTATGCTTATGCTCAGGTGTTGTAGGCTCGTCTAGAAAGAGTGTGTTTACCGTCTTGCGAAAGACAAGTCGAAACGAGTTCTTTTATTTAGAGTGAAGGAGGTTAGAAGATAATTCCCGCAGGAAAGACGCTTATTGTTGGTTTGGAGCTTTTTAGAAGCTTTTTATTTGAGTTTGCATAGGAGAGTGTATTTAAGTCTCATTCAATGGAGCGTGTACTTCTTAAAGCACCCGAGATGGAATGAATAAGAAGCACACCTAAGAATGGGTGAGATCCCCAAACCTAGTTCCCAAGATTAAGGCTCAAGCACACTAGCCTATTTTACTTGTTAGATGTTTTTGTTGTTTTTGAGATGAATAAATGTTTTTTAGCTTATGTTTGTGAAACATCTTCATGCTAAGACTTATTCATCATGATAGATACCATACACCTCATCCCCATATGAAATGTGTGCAAATATCTCATGGAAAAGTTCCTTGGCACATGAAGAAGCTTATCCTTTATTAGATGTTTTGAGTTTGTTTAGAGATGAGAGAGAGCAAACTCAAGTGGAGAGAAAGGGAAAACTAAGGGATACTATGACTCACCCTAGTGTTATTATACAATGGAGATCCTAAGGTTAGTGAGGTTTGAAGAACTCTAAACCTAGAGGAAGAGCGAAGAAGAATAAGTTATAACCCACTTCCAAGATTGAAGATGAGATAATAACTCAAAGGGATGGAGAGAGATTACTTGTCAAAGAAGCATCAAGTGCTTTTCACAATCACAAGTTGAAAGATTTTAAGAAAGAAGGGAGAAGAATCATGAGTATGGATAAACATCCACATACTCAATCACTTATCATAGCCCCTACATGAAATGTTAGTAGCAATTGCATATGAAATCAACAATAAGAAAAAAAATTAAGCATCATACATCCTATAAAGTGAAACTAGGGTTCAAATAAAAACTACGTCTAAGGGTGAAGGTTCCTAAGGGTCACATGACTTCTAAAGTCAGTAGTACATCTCTAAGGTTGCTCTTTAAGTCTAAGAAACTAAACACAATCCAATTAAGCTCAAGCTATACCTTAAACCCCAATGAAGTTCCATGTGAAGTTAGTATAGGAAGAATGAATGGTTATACAAGGTGAACATGTATTAATGTTTAATTAATGGTCAAAGTCAGTAGCATACATCACTTATAAATGCCCTATAAGGCCTATGAATGAGCATACAAATCATGAGAAGAAATGTTCAAGTGATATAAGGAGTAAGATGAAGAAGAAGTGGGAAGAAATGAACATGTATCGCATAACAATGAAGTAACTTGGAACACAAGCCAAAGTTGCAAATAAAATGAATGAACATGGATAAGGTCATTACCAAATGACAATTAAGATGAGATTAGTATGCGTGAATTATTCATACCAAATGCATATGCAAGTCACTTAGAAACTAGTTGAAGAAACGATGCAAATTAGGTCAAACCAGTTCAAGTAATCATACAAGTTAGGGATGAATGACCTTTGAATGCATGAAGTGATCATGGGTTAGTGGCATACTCATTATAAAATGCACATGAGAGGTATGAATGAGCATGGATGGTTCAATTACAAGTTACATTTTTTATTAGAAGAGAAGAGAAGTGGAACTAGGTCAAAATATTCAAGTTTAGAATGCATATATACCACATACACAAACCAAATGAAAAAACAATGTAAATGACCTATAGTTCTACACAAAGGACCTATGATCCTCTAATGAGTACCTATGATTTCCATAAATTGATCCTAATATGATGGCACAAGTGCCATACCTAAACTAGGGTTTAGAGAATGCCTATATGATCACACAATGTTACATATACCATCAAACAAAGCGAAAATGGAAATTGATGAGTAAAAAAATGTGAAATTAAGATATGAAACACATAAGTCAGAAGCAAAACAAGTTCCAAAAGCTCAAGTTAACATTCATTAGTAAAAGTGTTCAACAAAGTCACAAAACTCACACTAGGTCAAATAGAAAGAAGCACAAAGATAAATCTCAAATGCTATGTAAAAATGACTTAAAAATTCCACAAAAACTTATTTTGGATGCCTTTACATGCTGTTCAAATGTGGTAAGAAGATTTGGTGTAAAAACATTGAGGAGTTATGCAAAAATAATTGTGGAAGAAACATGTAGAAGGAGAACATTTAAGAATAAAATAAATGGGAATTATGAAAATATGATCAAAATTTGGTAAAATCATAATTAAAATTCATGGAAAATTAGCTAAATGTGCTATAAAGTTATGTGAATTTATTTGGAATTTTTGGGAATCAATTGGTATTTTTAATAAAAGAAATCTGAAACTATATGAAAAAAGAAATTAAAATGAAGGAAATATGTGGGAGGGGTGAGAAGATAGAAAAAGCGTAGTTCAAAAAATGTCATGGGTCCAGGAGAGAGGTGTGAAAAACAAATGAGGAACCCAACCCAATAGCTCACTAAAGACTATGGTTTTATGGTGGAGTTCAGTCAACCAATTGACTCAATAATAGCCACTAGATCAAATCAAGGTCAAGGATCAAGGGAAGTACACAAATCTAATGGATCATATGCAAGGCACATCATAACAAACATGTACACACGCACACTTCAAGCAGTCAGAGTCAAACATATGAAGAGAGAGAGAGAGAGAGAGAGAGAGAGAGAGAGAGAGGCACGTGAGGAGGACCCTCCTCATTTATGCGCTGGTAATGTTTTGTGCGTTAGATCAAAACTAATCATACGGCCACGACTTAAACTGGCATAAAATTAGGGTTCATGATCTTATGAATTTTCAGGCAATCAGAGAAGATTCCGGTCATCTTCTCCTGTGAGCCTCCGGTTACATCAACCAAAATTTTCCCATAAATTAATAAAAATGGAACCATTTGAAAGCTTTCATCATGTAGGTTCTAAATCCACTAATGAAATTCCCATACACATCATGATCAAAGAGAATCGAAGACACAAATCTTTTCCCTAAGAAATGAACTATGCCTCTAAAAGCTTATCATCTAGCCAGATCAATTCCGAAACTCCTATTGAGCTCAAATCAAGTAAAATCAAAGCTTAATCAGTGAAATACGAGGCAACAGAAGTGAAGAAATTCAAACCTGGAACTTTGAAGAATCTTGATCCAAAAAGAATGCCAGAGGTGCTAGCTTAATTGTAAGCTTCTAAAGAGCAAAATAAATGCTCTTAATGCTTCAAATCTTAAAGAAAATCAATGAGATAATCTTGATGATGAAGATTTGAGATGTGTTTCAATGTACCAATGCTTGGTGCTTGCTGAATGATGAAGTTGAAGAAGAGAGTTGAAGGATTCGTGGCAACGAGAGAGAGAATTCAAAGAGAAATTTTCAATGTCATTTTGAGAGAATGGTAAAAATGAAGAAGCTGAGCCAAATTCTATTATGGCTTGATATTTATATCCATGGTTAGATTCTAACTACCCCAGTTGGTAGTTAGAACCAGGGTTAACTTTCTTTGGTTAAAGCTTTTTTCAAAATGAATCTCAAACTTCAAAATTATGAAGGGAACCGTGTGAGGGAACTTGGATCAAGTGTAGTGGAGCTCATGAGTATTATGGTGTGCTATGGTGATGTGAATGAATATGGGATAATGTTGCTGCATCATAGCTCAATGACCTAGTCTCGTCTTTTTGAAATTTGAATTTCTTACTATTCTCATGCATGATCATGCATATGTCCATGCACATATAAGCTTTTGTTGGCACAAATGAAGCAATGCTTATGGATCATGTGTGTATGCGTGTATGATGGATGAATGAATAAAAAACAATGCTCAAAACTTCCTAAGGAAGCAATCAATACCTCAATGAAAATGGTGATGTTCATGAATGAATTTCTCTCACTAAAATGCATGAAAATGGAAGATCTTGGTGTCTACGGATCAAAGACAATTGATATATCATGTTTGTAATTGGAATTGAAATGAATGGAAGCTTGTAAGATGATGTAAAAATGGCTTATAACATAAGCAAGCATGACTAGCCCAAGGGTGTGTCAAACTTGGCCCAGGCCTTGGGAAAAAACTCAGTGTGAATGACCTCTCTTTGAGCCACCATAACTTTTGATCCTTTGGTCAGATGAAAAATCTTCCAACATCAAAGTTGAAGAGGAAATGAAAATGAACAACTTTTATGTTCAACAAAATTTCATTTGAAGCATTTTTTATGGAGAAAAATGGCTTGACATTCAACACACCACATGTTTGACAAAATGGCCAGCATCTGGCACGCCCTTGCCTTGGCTTATTGGCAAAGTTGCCCAAGTTTTGTCAAACTTTGATTGATCATATCTCTCTCAATTTTGATTCAATGGAGATGTTATTGCTATTAATTTGAAGCTTAGGACGTGCTCTTTAATTGACTTAACTTAGGCCTGAAGTTTGAAGCCTTTATCTTGGAGAAAGAGGGCTTGAAAGTGAGGTGCAAAATGGCCTAAACTTGCCTTAAATAGAAACCCTAAGTTTTTATTTTAGGCAGTTTTATGGTTTCTTGATTTTTCCATGAATTTCTTGAATTTTCTTGATCAAATTTCAACCATTGAACATATTCAACTTGTGAACCATGATTTTGACCTCAAAAAGTCAGGAGTTGAATTTTTTCTCTGCATAGTTGACTTTTCCCCAATTTCTTGATTTTCAAGTAATTGACCAATTAGAGACCTTCTGAAATTATTCAATGGACAATCTTTCATCTTTGGACACTTGATATCATATGGAAAACATTGAAATCAAGTTTGGGACAAAATTTTGTTATGAAACCCTTTGAATCAGAAACCCTAATTTTGGCCCTTTTTGTTATAAGATGTTGCACTGCTTCAATTTCTTGATCAATCCACATCTTCCAATGGTTTGAGGAATTATATAAGGTGATATGAGCTATGAGAGGCCTTTAAGGCTTGTTGGGAGATCCTTGACTCTTCTTCTTTGACTTTGAATGGTCATAACTTTAACAATCATTGATCACATGCCATATGCCTCAACCAATGTCGTATGGATATAAACAATGTCCGATCAATGGTTATTGATAGATTCTAATTCTATATTAGAGTTTGACCAAACATATACTTACAAAATCGATTTATAAGATGAAATGGCAGTCTATATGAATTGTTCCAACGTTCTATGACTAACAAATATGAGACTAGAAAACAGTACACAAACCCCTAAAGAGTTTATATAAGTTGTATTCTCTTATTACAAGTCATTTTTTTAAGTATGAGTTTGTTCAAAAACTTTAATATGATATCATAGCCTATCAATTATATATACCATGAGCCATCCATCATTTATATTCACGAATCAAACCCAAAAGAGTGTTTGGCGTGAGGAGTTGTATTGAAAATATTTAAAGTTTCACATTGGTTAAACATAGAACCTCTAATGAGTTTATATAGATTGACATTTTTCATCTTAGAAATCAATTTTATACTCCCTCTGTCTAATAAAAAGTGTCTCATTTGCATTTTTTCTTTATCTCAAAGTAATTGTCCATTTACATTACCAATGCAATATTTATTATTATTTTTCCACTTCTCCCTATTCATTTACTTTCACTTTATTCAACTACTTTTTTACCTACATTTAATAGGGGTATTCTAGTAAATGACAATAGTTTTTCATCAAAATCAACACATCTAATCGTTTTTTTAAGAACTGCGCATTGCTCAAATAAGACATTTTTTATGAGATAGAAGGAGTAAGAATGAGTTAGACAAAAAAAGTGAATATTGAAAAAATCTCAAGTCTCACATTGATTAAAGATATATAGAGTTACACCCGTCATCTGATAAATCGATTTTATAAAAATGAATTAGATCAAACTCTAATTTAATATGATATGTCTATGATCAAACCATAACCCACTCATTATTTATACACCAATCAAATCCAAAAAAATATGAAATATGAAAAAGTATTTAAAAAATATTAAACCTCACTATGAAATTAATTTTATAAAGATGAATTATGCTATCTCTAATCAACATAAAAATTGAAAATTTTCCAAGAACTATTCATCACTCTTCATTTCTCTCTATTTCTTTTTAACCTCATAATATAATTAAAATATATTCTCGAAAACATTCTCCTATGGAGAGGGAGAGACATGATATTCTAGATGTACGATGATTGTATAAAATAAAATAGTGTTTTGACTAAAATACCACTAAATTCACATAAACAAATATAAAGGAATGGGAAAATTTTGCAGTTTTGTAGTGACAATGATGAGAATAAAGATTTAATAGACGCAGGTGGGTGCAGGATTAGCACGTGGAAGCTGTTTTTTTATAATTGCATGCTAGTTGCATAAATAAATTAATAAAAACAAAAATACAATGCTCGAACATTATATTATTATTCTTTGAAATAAGAAAACAATATTTGCTGGAAAACAATAAAGTTGCATAGTTTTTTCCCATAAGATACGATTTTCTTGATGAATGGTTTGGCTGGCGGTTTCTTTATTAGGAGAGGATCTAGATGCTCTTATGCTATTCTCTTAATTGCACAATAAATGTCATTTTAATGATAAATAATTGTGTTAAGGTTTAGGTGTAAAACTAATTATTTTTTAATTATGTCCGATAATTAGTATTATATATACTATTCTCCTATTTTAAAATAATATTTATTTAATTTTTCACATAAAAATTAAAAAATATAATAAAATTGTTAAAACATTTTTTTTATAAACAACCAATTATATTAAAAAGAGTATAAACATTCAACTTTTAATACAAAAGTAAAAAACCAATATTAAGTCGGACAAATGATTCAGAAGAAGAAAAAAAACGAAAAGAGAAAATATCATCAAAGTGAATGAAATTGAAAACAAGTTCAAATATTCTTCTGCCAATCCTGTCAATCGAGTGGTTTGGAGCCTTTTAAATAAATGAATGTTAGGTTTCAGATGCTACTAGGAGATCGGGGTCCCCTTTAAATGTATTTCACCTTTGAGTTTATAAAATAAATGTTCTTTTTTATATTTGGTGGTGGGGTCTTGAATTTGGGATTGAGAGTGTGTTGAGATGAGATACAATAAGTGAAATCTTGTTTTTGGTATTTTGATGATTTCTGATGTTTTTTTTTGGATATGTCTAAGAACTTATTGTTGTTTTTTGTTTGGTGTACTCACAGAGATCTTACGACCTTTTGCCTACATACCTTCTAAAAGAGAATTGAGGGACCAGGGCATTGTAGTTCCTCCTAAAAGGCTAGAGCTAGGAGGAGAGGCTGATTTTGTATCCTGGTTAAAGCATAGGATGATGATGCTTAAATTGTTTATATTTTGTGTCTTGATCAAAGCCCAAGATTGAAGCTGAAAAGTTTGTAACTGATAGGGGTGCTTGAATTACATAGCTCAAGGCATAAGCTGAATCTATTATCTTAATTTGCATAGCTCAAGAAAGGCTGAATGAGTACCCAAAATTGCATAGGTCAAGGAGGACTGAATGGTTGATCTGATTTGCATAGCACAGTAAAGCTGAATTTGGGTGGAAAAAATGATTGGTCGAAACTGATCTTAGATATAGTCCAGGTGTATGACTGAAGGAAATTAGCTTAGTTAGAGTCCAAGACTATGACTATAATGTTTTGGGGATTAACTTAGTTAAAGTCCAAGACTATGACTGTATTAAATTAGCTTAGTTAAAGTCCAAGACTATGACTGTAATTGAATTGACTGTAAAGTGTTTGACTTTTGTTCCTTGATTGAAGCCCAAGGTTGAAGCTAAAAGAGACTCAGTAGAGATAATTTGTCATATCTAAATAGGGAAAGATTTATTTTATGTGTGCCTTGATTGAAGCCCAAGGTTGAAGCTAAACAAATAAAACTAACTCTATGAGGAAAGTTTTATCTATGTCCTGATTTGGAAGCCCAAGTGTGAAGCTTATTTGGTGAGAGGCTGACTCTTGATTGTTTGTATCTTGTATGAAGCCCAAGATGGTAGGCTGACTTTTTTATGGGAGATTGTCTTTGTATGAAGAGTGTTTTGTTTGTTGTTTGATATAAGGTTTAAGGTCATCAGAAATTCCTTTGTCTGGGGAGGTTCAATTGTACAAAGCCCGAGAGGAGGCTATTTGGGTCATCCATCAGGGAGAGGGAGACTACTGTATGTGTTTGATTCTCTAAGGATTTGTTCCTATACTTTTAGGAAGCCCTTGAGGGTCCTTGTGTTTAAGCCTAAGAGGAGTCTGTGTTACTTTTAAGAGGCCCATTGGTCCTTGAACAAAGCCCAAGAGGAGGTTGGGGATGGTTTATAAAGAAGCACTTCACCATGAAAAAATCCTAAGTGTTTTGAATGGTGTATATGTTTGGATGAAGATAATCTAACTACTTAGAGATTCTAGCAGATGCAAATATATACAGATAAAATGCATACAAATAAATAAACAGTGAATGTGTTGAACATTTTTTAGTATGTCATAGCCATGGTTTAAATATTCTTAAATGTTTTTTAAGAATGATGATGGGAGTTACACTGGGAAGCAAAGCTCCAAATTTTCGAGGGAGAGAGAGAGAGAGAGATTACAAATATGTTTTACATTGTATCCTCTTTGATGATTAAAAAGTTTTTTATTATCTTTTCTTTAGTATGAGATGAAGAAAGATGGATTTAAACAGAAAACCCTAATCTAACAAGCAAACAATAATTTTAAGAAAATAGAGAGAAGTTAGAGGGAGAAGAGATGGCTCAAAATCCAATAATAGGGCTTATGCATAAGGATTCCTACGGAATTTGTTTTGTATTTTATTATCTTGTGATTTCATACATGGGGTAGGACTTTTAAAGAAAAGCCACCTACCACCTAGAAAGTAGCTCCATCTGGTTGTGAAGTTCAGTCTATTGCAGGTGTATTAGATCTTTAATTTGAAAGAGATGATACTTGTAAACAAGTATCCCAATGTCTTTGTTTAGGAGATTGAGAAACCGTTTAAGAAAACAGTTGGAGGGATCAAGACTTGATACGGAAGCCTGACGGAGTTTTAGAACAGAGAGAAAGTTTAAAATAGAAAAAATGGGTCCTAAATACAAAGGATTCCCCATGACACATTTTCACAATTCATTTTGATTAAAAAATATTATGTGTAAAGAAATTCACAGATGAAAATTCAATGCGGTGCAAAAGACGACGTGTCGGGTTTTTGAAAATGGATCAGATGAACCCTAATGGTTCATTTTCAAAAAGGGATGAGTCTTACACTCTAATAGAGGCCCAAAAGTGTGATAAAAATCAAATTGAGGGTGATAAAAATCAAAACCCTAGTTTTGATATTTTAAACATTTATTTTTTTGAATAAAATGATTAAAACATTTGATAAATTTCAAACATAAGTGAAAAACAAGAGAAATTCTCGTATCAATGTTTGAAAATTAATATTTTATCCACAGAATGACTTGAGATTCATTTATGTTTGAAAATTCAAGAGAAATAATATTCTTAAATTGTTTAAAAACAATTAAAAATAAATTCTTTACAAAAATATAAAGTATATTAAAAAATATTTTTTTTTTGATTTTTTATAGAATAAAATAATTAAACACTTTTGAGAATTAATGAAAAAAGAATCATTCAAAAACTCAAAAGAATCCGAGAGAAATTAATTTTGGAATAAATTAATAAAATTTGAAAATTTGAAAAGGGGGCGCCAAGAACACATGAAGAACACGCACATGTTCTTCATGTTGTCCAGAAATCTGATTTTTGCATAATCTAAACTATCTCACTGAATATGCAATGAAATTAAATGAAATAAAGACCAAATTTGTGTGATTTTAACCCACGAACATGATGGTGATAATTAATTTCATTTATTTTAAGTGTGGAATGAAAAATCAGTGATGAACATTGAGGAACCCTAATTTGGCCTAAGCCTCGTGAAATTCTACATGATGATGATTTTGTGAAATTGATTGAGGAGAAACATTTGATATATGATTACGCACATATGGTAAAAAGGTAGTGCAAGAAAATATGCATGAATTAAGAGATGACCAAGTTTGAGGCTTACTTGAACTTGGAGCTACACCAACTAAAATGATTTTGATCTGGAGGTGTTACAGAAGAATTGTGATGATCTAAATAGCTTCCTTGGATGATATGGAGTGTGTTTGAACACTTGGGCTTGATTGCAAATGGCTAGATCAATTTGTGGCCTTCAAGTTGCAGAAATAAGGTTGCTTTGAGGCTTTGAAGGGTGATTTTAGGTTGGAGGTGTTTGTGGGTTGGTTCAAGTGTTTGAACACCTCAAATACATCATATGTGATATGTTTGGGCAATTAGATTGAGTTGATAGTGGCCCCAACTCACAACCCGATAGTGTTTGCTCAAAATGTCATGTTTTGAGTCTTTGAGAGTGAAAAAGAGAAAGCTTAAAATTCAGAGGATTTGGAGTGATTTTTATGATCAAATGAGGTCTCTATTTATAGGCAAATATGTTAAGATTGCTTAGCCTCCTCGTCTTGAAGTGATAAGCTTTGGCTTGGATGATCATTTCTTATGAAAATATCTCTTACATAAGGCATGATGAGATGTTTTCATAGAGTAGCCAGTTGCAACTTAATTCACATTCTTCAGATGTTTTGATCTTGGATTGTGGACACATGTAGTTGATTAATCAAGAGATCCAAGAATATGCCATTTTGGAGTATGGTGACCATTGGATCAAAATGCATATATGTTGAAACTCATAAATGCAAATTCCTTGGTGCAATCATGAATTTGCAGGTTTGTAATGATTACTTTGATGCTCTTGGCCACTTGATCTTATCTTGTTACTCATAGAAATCATATGGAAAATTTGATGAAAACTGATTTTTCAAAAACAGTTGTGATATGGTGTGTTTGATCCATGATTTCTTCATGTTCAAGCAAGATCTTTTCATGCCAATTGGTTCTTTGAATTGTTGGTAACATTTGTGATAACATTGGTGTTTTCACAAGGATCTGAATCAACTTGGAACTATGTGAAAAAAGCCTCCAAGTTTTGATGTTTTGACTATTTTTAAACCTCCCCTTATGGTATTGGCTCATGTCCATATGAAAAGTTTGACTTTGGGTTCCTCGATCAGTCAGAAACCCTGATTTGGGGCACTGTGAAACCCTAACTTTGAAACATTTGATCTTTGCATCTCTTGAACTTGTAGATGGATTGTCAACGTCATATCAACCTTTCTTGATGAAATTTGGAGGACTTGGATTATTTTTCCATGAAAAATTTCATCTGGAGGGCTCAGTTGACAGAAACACTAATTGGTGATACTGATGACTTGGGGCCCATATCACTGAAATTTTTGTACAATCTTTGAATGATCCTTCATCATTTGATATTTCTTGATCCTTTGAGAATTATTTAAAGATTTATAATCTTAGGTATCAATGATTGTCCTTTGTATGAATCCTCTGAGGGACTCAGGAATCCTGATTCATTGCGGGGATACTGTCCAGACCAGACTGACACAGTCCTTAGGTCAGTGGACTTCCTCTGATGAGAAATATATCTTAGGGTCAAAATTTAGGGTATGAAACTATTCACCAACACTCCTCGATTTGTTAATTGGCTTCTAGTAGGTAATATAACAATTTTATAAAATTAACTACTAAGATATTTGTGCGCCAACTCGAATAAATTTAATTGTTATAATATTCGATTATACTATTATACGCTTGTACGAATGTAACATATTCTCATTTTATTTGGGTGGAAATCGGGTATCCTCTGCGTGTAATTGCAAAGACTAATCCCTCGAGGCGAGTAGAACCCAAATGGGAGGTAAAGCTCTCCCTCAAGAGAATTTAACATTGTTGTATGCCCAAGATTGAGTTTGAATCCCTGAAGGCAATTTAACACTTCTTCTTCTTCTTCTTCTTCTTCTTCTTATAAAGATAAGAATGTTGGAAGCTCTCAATGTTGTCAACTAGGTGGAAAAATGGGTTGACTGGAATTTCACCATGGTTGAAATTTCCAATTGAGATGAAATGTTGCATGTTATTGTTTCCACCCAGGACCTTAGCCATGTGGTGAAAAATAGTACATTGTTTTGTCACATCCATTATTATCATGGATAGCCAAACTTTCCCAATCATGGTGAAACTATTTTACCAGTTATGGTGATATATACTTTTTGTAGTAGTGAGGAAGTAGTGAATGAAGGAGAAAAATGTGAGTGATGGAGAAAGGGTGAAATGTTGTTTTTGAAAAAGGAAGGAAATATTGTTCACTAGTAATAAAAGGAGAGAATGAAATGTTATTAAATTTAAAAATTGAGAGAGAGAGAGAGAGATATTATTTAATTTAAATATATTTTAAAGGGTTAAATAAGTTTTTGGTCCCTATAAATATGTGTAGCGGTAAAATCATGAGTGTAAGCTATTGGTTAACTTAACTCAAAGTAAACAGAGTCGCCACCGCGCTTTTATTTTATTCCAAATGGAAAAGGGAAAAATAGAAAATATAACCTAATTAATCTAAAAGAAAAAAGCTAAAAGAATCAAGCAGAGAACGAGTAAGGGGATAGGTTACAAATTGGGAAGGTTTTAAGCACACAAAATATCAGTGGTACTCCATGGGAGCCTTTTGAAATATTTATTGTTTTTGGTTTGAAAAAGGTTTATTTGAAAGAGATTGAAGAGATAAGAAGAGAATTTTTTTAAATATTTTTGTGTTTGAAGAGACGTTCATCTCATGCCTACGTACCTACAAAGTGCAATGCGAGATCAAAACCTCGTAGTTCGTGGTACAAATAGTGAAAAGGATTTGTCGTGATTGATTTTATTAAGTGAAGAGAATTTTTCATCTTCAAATGGATGGCCAAACAAACTACCATGAGAATGAAGGCATGGACTCATACATCATTATGGGGAGGGCGCTAACTCGGATAAAATCAACGAGTATGCCACTAAACCCCCACAAATGACAAAAGACTCAATTACATCAAACTACAACCATGGAGATTGAAAGACTTGCACCGACTAAAAAATAATGACTCATAATCAACACTCTTTTTTTTAAGAAAATAAACACAAGTGCACAAAGGCACAAAACAACTTGAATGAGTTTGATTCTTTTTATTTTTGAATTAGGGTCAACATGATTAGATTCGTTGATTTTAAAAAAAGAAAAGATGAATTACCAAAAGCACTTCTTCAAATTTGACCAAATCAAGCTTAGATCTACTGAAATTGGTGAACAAAAGAAGCATTGGATGAAGGTTTAGCTCAAGTTAGTCAAGAATTCAATGTGAATTCTTGGTAACTTCAAAATAAAGAAACTAAGCTTTAGTGAATTTTTGGTTTTGGGAGAATGTTTTGCAAGGGGTTTTTTTGGCTCTCAAAAGCTTGGTGAATGAATGAAATTATAGTCCTATTTAAAGACTTTAGGTATGGGAATTTGGTGGATGGAGCTTGCTTTGGAAATTAAAATTAGGCTTGGTAATTGCAAATTTGGTGGGAAATGGAAAAGAGTGGTGATTAGTGAGGGTTTATGATAGGAAATTAACAAAGTGGTGTAGAGAAATCAGAAACTAATGGATCTAGAATATTCCAATTATACTAATGATCTAAGGGTGCTGGATTTGAATAAAATTTTCAAATTTCGCACTGGTTAACCGTTTAACCAAATGGTTAACCGGTTAACCAAGAATTTTTTTGAATATTTTATTCAAATTAGGTTGCTTGGTTGTTGTGGCCCGATTCTTTTTGTACATCTAAGAATGCATGAAAATACACACATGAACCTTGGAAATCCTTTGAATGAATCAATTAACTTGGGAAATCCTTGATCAGATAAAATTTGAATTATTTGCGGATCAACTTCGACTTTTGTCTGTGAAATTTTACTCGAGCCACAGGACTGTTATTTTTGGCATTTTCAATGGTTCCTCCTCCTGAAAAATTATTAATGAAAGAAAACAAAATATTTTTTTTGATTTTAATTAATGGTTAGTAAACATAAACAAATGAAAGAAAATAAAAAAACGGTGATCCCCTGTGAGGCATAAACCCGCAACTGAAAAGTATAAACGAACTAGTGCACGATCTTGTTTGTATGGATGATGTAGATGAGATGCAAAAAAATTTAGGGTATGACAATATGGTCATTTTCAATTTTAGTCCCTAAAATTTTTTCCTTTAAGAATTGGTCCTCACAAAAGTTTCCTTATGAATTAAGAGTCTTTGACATTAATAACACCTAACGGTGGCTGACATGGCATCATGACTGGATTAAATAATTAGTTTTTTTTATTTTTTTAATGGATACATGTAAAGTTTGTTTAGAAATCAAAAAGCCCCAAACATTTCATCTTAATCCTAATTCAACTATTCATGTTTAAACTTGAAGTCAGCTTCTCTTCATGGTGGTCCCTTCCCTCTTTGTTGCAGAGACTAGTGGTCCCACCATTAAAGAACACAACTTTTGGTAGATGTGGTGTGGTCCCAAAGAAAAGGTAACATTTTTATTACTGAATTTGTCAAGTGGTATTATTTATTATCTTCGAAACCAGTTCCATTAATTGTGCATGTCCCACTATTGTTCAAATGTTTTCTAGCTTTTTGTTTATTTGCGTTGACTGAATACTAGTTCCTGTGGTTATGTATCGTTTTTGCATTGTCTGATATACCATTTGTGGTTTGTTATAATGTGTAGGGTACGGGGTTATTTAAGGTTGTTTTTCATATAAAATGGTCTTTTGTAAAGGATGTAGGGTTATGATATGTAAGAGGGATGTGAGTCTAGATGCTTATGAATGGCTAAGTGCTATACCTAAGAATGAGTGGTGTAAGTATGCATTCCCATTTTACTCTAAATGTGATGTTCTCATGAATAATATTAGTGAGTCATTCAATGCAACCATACTCATGCAAAGGGATAAACCTATCATTACCATGTTTGAATGGATTAGAAACTATCTAATGGGTAGGTTTGCCACCCTTTGGGTTAGGGTAGGCCAAAGGGCACCCCAAAGAAAGGAGTAACTACTAAGAAGGCCAAGACTAAAGATGTGCCAACAACTTCACAAACTATACAAACTGATGGGCCACAAAACGCACAACCTGGAGGGGTAAAGACTGCACAACCTGAGGTACCAACTTCATCACAAGACTTATTGTGCCAAGACCTGTTGTACCAAAACCTGCTATGAGTGATCCTGTCAGTTTGATACATGTTAAACTTATATTTTGTGCCTGGTTATGTGTATTACATTGCTAACTAATTTTTGATATAATAGGTGAAAGTAATACTATCTCCAAAGAAGAAAGGAAAGAAAGTTGCAATTGAGAAAAGACAAAGTGACAGACTTAGGACACCTAAGACGCATAATATTGTGGGGCTAGGAAGGGATGTAGAAGATCAAGTGCTTATTCCTTAAGACAACACAAGTGTTGTGAGTACAACAATTAAGAAGAATTGGGATGACATTAAGAGGAGCCTGACTCAATGAATACTTGTGTGCTGTGGAGCTTATGTGTTTTTATTTGGATCTATGTAATATGAACCTTAGTTGTATTTGTTTATGAACATCTTTGTATGAACTTATGTAGTATGCACTTCTGTATTTTGCACTTATGTAATATGGCATATGACTTGCATATGACCCTTTTGTCAAGTACATTTATTGCATCAATGTAATGTATTCCTTATTCTGGTTGTTATTATCTAGCCATTCACATCAAATTTTTTTTTATTATGACATAAAAAAGATTGCATTAATTATCATCTTAACTACAATTAAACAGTAATTAGCAAGGTGTATCCATTTCATTGCATAAAACAAAGTACAACACCAACACCAAACAACATCAACAACTTCACTTTCTTACATTAAAACAACATCAACAACTACATTTAATGACAAAATAAACATTGAACACAAATGAAATAACAAGAGAAAACATCTTCAATCTTCCATAATATGTCTCTATTTTTAGCTTGCTCTTCAAAATCTTGTTCTTCTTCCTTATTTCTCCATAAACGAACTTCATATACCCAATAGAGGCCATGACTTCCAAATCTGAGTTTGTAACAGTAGCATAATCATTTTTAGTTTTTTTTTTTTGAAAAAAATCGTCATCCCATATGAAAAAATTACAAGTACCAACATTTCCAAAATAACCTTCCCTTGTTTGGTCCCTTTTTGCAATGATATGAAATTATACGAACCTGACACCCATAATATTTCCCAAATCGTGATTTTATGGATGCATAAGACATGTGTTATAGCAAACAATGACGGGAGAAGAAAATTTGATAAAGAAATAGATGAAGAGAATAGATGAATAAAACAAGCAAAGGAAGAGAAGACGATGCAGAGAAGATGATGTAGAGGAAAAACAAAGGAAGAAGAAAAGGGAAACACAAATTAGGTCAAGCTTTCACAAATTTATTGAAACAAATTGAACATTTACACGTTATATATAAAATTTTATTAAAAAAAAGAATTATTTAATCCAGTCATGATGTCACGTCAGCCACCATTAGGTGTTTTTAACATCAAAGACTCTTAATTCTGACGAAACATTTTGTGAATACCAATTTTTAAAGGAAAATTTTTTAAGGACTAAAATTGAAAATGACCATATATATAGGGACCAAACACATATTAGGATAAAACTATCATGTCACTATTATTTTTTTAATGACAATTATTAATATCTAATTGTTAATATTTTATTTATACCTTTGTTAGGTATTGAACCATGGACTTCCAACTACTTAGTGTATGTTTGGATTGACTTTTGGAAGATCTATAATCAATTCTAGAGGTGTAGAATTGATTCTGAGTGATTTTGAGGTGTTTGTTTTTATCAAAAGTAGAATTGATTCTACCTCCATAATTGATTCTACTTGAAGTTAGCATTTGTAGCTTCTACCTCCAGAATTAATTTTGGGTGATTTTTACACTGAAATTTATTATTTAACTCACTTTTACATAAATGTATCCAAATATAAATCAATTATGCTAAAATTAATTCTTCTAAACTCAATTCTACTAGAATCAATTTTGTTCACCGTCAATCAAAACACGCATTATTCTATCATATTTCAAGATTTTAAAATTTCAGAACAAAAAAATAGTAGAAAGCAAATTTAAAAATTCAGGATTTTGTAGGCGCATGACACTAGAAGACGCAGTGACAAAAACTGTGGCGGGACCCATGTTGGTAGTAGAGTTCAATATGTATCAGGGGAGTCCAATATGTAATGGGTCAAGTCTAAGAGATTAGCATGTATCGGGCTTGGTCGATTGGGTTAGCAAATATGTTCCTTAATGTTAGAATATAATAATTATTTTTATATTAATTTAGAGATGCTCTAAGATACTTACATATATTCTAAGATACTATAAGATCCTATAAATTAATAAAAATGATATCTCATAAGATATTTATAATCTTTGTCATTCAAATAATTAATGGGTTGTGTTTTGAGTATGTTAAGAATACATTGGGTTTCAACAGTTATAAATATGTATTTCTATCATTCTTATCTTTATGAAGTTCATAATGTAGCTCGAAAGATAAAGGAGGGAGGTGGAATTCCTATGAGAACTTAGAGAGACAATGGTAGAAATTTCTATAATTGTGTCCTTGGAATTCAAGAAACCCTTGGAGGTGTCTAAGAGGAATGAGAAACACTTCTAAATACCTTGGGTTTGTGAGATTCGTATGTAGAGAGTTGGAGAGGTCTGGAAAAACTTTGGTAGAAAATAAGGTCTGTTCACGGGAACTTTGATGTCTATTTTCTTGTAACTCTTTTGTAATCTCTTGTAACAACGGTTGGAAGTATAATCAATCTGAGACTTGCTTTCTTCTCTAGTGTAGATAATTTGATTGAGCTGGGTAAGCAAGTTATTATGTTTCTTGTCTTTTATTTTCTTCTGGATTATTATGTATTTGTATTTACTCTTAAAAGGTTATTGTGTTTCTTCAGACCGTTTATTTTAGTTGTCATTGTTATGTGTCCCCCACACATCAACTTTCTTGGTGTATTTGAACTCTAAATAATCCTACCAATAACCTTGAATTTCTCTATTAGTTTATCACAATAAGTGGCGTCCACCATAAGGCATATAATTTTTGTTTATGAGTAAGCACCGTGAATTCTAAATGTAAGATCAAAATATTTTCCAGAGACAACTTTTTGGGTTATGGAAAGTGAATATGAAAGGAATATTAACTCAAGAAAAATATATCGAACCACTTAAAGCTAAAACATTGATGCTTGCATGCTTAACATAAGTAGAGAGTATTAGGATGATGGATAAGGCCATAAATGCTACTATCTTGTGCCTTAAGGATAATGTTACAAGGGGTATCACTAGGAAGAATACTGGGGATTCGATGAGTGAAAAAGATGAATCATTGTATATGACCAAGTCCTTAACTCGTAAGTTGTGTATGAAATTACAACTATACTCATTTCAAATGGTAGAGAATAAATCCATAATGGAGAAATTGACAAAATTTTACAATATAATTGATGATATATAGAATATTGAGGTGACAATTAATGATGAGAACAAGGATCTACTCTTGTTAAGATCAATACCCAAATCCTTTGAGCACTTCAATGATGCCATTATTTATGGTAAGGAATGTACAATGACTTCGGATAAAATCCAGATGGCTGTAAGAATCAAGGAAATTTAAACTATGAAAGATTTGAAGATTGACGATAATGGCGAAGGCTTGAGGGTCTCAGTAGGAGAAAGTGAGTGTACTAAGATGTCGAAATCAAAAATGTTTGACAAGTCAAAGTTAAAATGTTTAAATTGTCATTAAAATGATCACTTCATTAGGTATTTTCACGAGAGTAAGGGAAATGGTGATTTGTTTTTCATATTACAGTTGGCTCATATGTGGATACTTATAAAAATGTTGGTGCACTAGTGGTTTTGAGTTTGGAAAGTTAAGATAGTTAGGTCATGGAGTTAGGGTTCTATTATCACATGTGTCCATGAAAAGAATACTATGAAACTTTGAAGCTGAAGGAAGGTGGAATAGTTTTCCTTGGTGACAATAAGACTTGTAAGATTTATGGTATTAGTACAATCAGACTTAAAATATTTGATAACCGTGAGTTATTTTTCACAACACGAGGAATTATTTAGAGCTCAGGAAAAAATTGTTATCCATAAGATTGTTTGATGATATAAGCTATTACAATAAAGTTTAATATGGGGTGTTGAAGATTTCGTATGATGGAGTTATCATGGTTAAAGGGTCTAAAATATGTGGATTATATATTTTAGAAGGTTCTAATATTGTTGTTCATTCGTTTTCAATAACTAATAAGACTTTCATGGCGAGAACAAGCTATCACATTTGAGGTTAAGGTATGGTGGATGCTTGAAGGTTGTTTCATAGAATTTTAACAAGTTTTACAAGAGACAAGGGATAAAAACGTATTTGACCGTTGAATTATCATTGAGTTTTTGGAGTAAGGTTGATGGCCGGACAACTTACTTATTCGGTAGGTTTTCATTTACATGAATAGACTTCCAAATACCTATGATGATTTATAGAAGAAAATATAAAATCTATTCTTATTTGAAGTTCGTCAAAACTTGGCTTATTGATCAAACCAAGGTTATTCAAATTGATCGTAAAGTTGCAGATTATGTCTTTAATGGTTATCCATAAGGTATAAATTGTTATAAAGTGCAATAAGTAGAACTTGGAGGATCAAAGTCCATCATTCAAAAATGTATTATACTTTCTGTGAGTTTTGCTAGGGAGGAACAACAAAGACTTGAAGATGAAACTATTAGAAACTATGGCAGAGAAGACTCATTTTGAGATGGAGGTTCCTCCTATGGATACTAGTAGTAGTGAGGAAAGAATTACATAGGCATTTGATTATCATTTGAATCATGATATGGTAAGGAGAGAGATTGTACAATCTCAAAGACACGTTTATGCTGACATTAGTTGTTATGCTTTGGATGTGGTTGAATGGTTGCAAATCTCAGAAATAGAAAATTTTAAGGAGGCAATCAAAAGCATGTGAAGTCAAATATGATTGAAGAACCACGCTTAGATTTACAAAGCATGAAAAACCGATCAAAGTTCAAACGTGGCTTGAACAAAGTTGTTAAATAGTGAGTTTAACATGATAGAGAGCAACAAGGTGGTTAATGAGTAAATTGAAATCACATCGATTTAAAGTAAAGGTGGAGAATTGTAACAACATGCTTTAAAATCATGAGCGATAAAGAAAAAGAAAACATGTTTGGAGATTGTCATATATCAAAATGCCAACATTCAACAAAAAAGTTGATAGAAGATGTTGAAGCCGCAAGGGCGGTTCGAAGGATGTAACTTACGATTAAATCAATAAACACAACATAGCAAAAGTCTAAACAAAAATGATTTGATTATATATATATATATATATATATATATATATATATATATATATATATATATATATATATATATATATATATATATATATAGAGAGAGAGAGAGAGAGAGAGAGAGAGAGAGATTACAATGAATTTAAAGTAGAGAGAAGAAATAAAGGTGAAAAATTAATAAACAATAAAGAAAAAAAGGTTAAATATGTTTGTGGTTCTCTTAAATATCTCATATTTCATTTTTAATCAATAAAAAAAACTCCTCTAAAGAATGAGTCTCCTAAATTTTTTCATCTACAATTTTGGTCAGTCCCACAACTTAACGTTATAATCAGCAACGATTTTAACGACAACTTTCTATTTAACGACTGAATTAACGACGGTTTTAACCGGAGAAATCACAAGTGTATATGAAATTTTTTAAGAAAATCATTCTTTAAAGAAGAAATTAAGAGACTAAAAATAAAATATAAAATATTTACGAGAACCATAAAAAATATTTATAGATTTTTTCTTTTGAAAAAAAGAAATTAAGTGACTAAAAATAAAATATAAAATATTTATGAGAACCATACAAAAATATTAATAGATTTTTTTTTTGAAAATCTATTTTTCAAAATTACATTGGCCCTTGGTATTTTTTTATTTAAATGTCAAAATCACTTAATATTAACTATTTGACTGAAAGGACATAACTTAGGTGTGTTTGATCTTTATATGTTTCTTTCATACCATTTATGTCATCTATCCTACCTATTTAAACTACTATTATTATTATTTTGCTTCCACAACATCAAAGCCTCTTGCTTTACCTTTCCTTTCCTCTCCTCTTGGAAATTATACACCTTCTCCTCTCCACCAAAGAAATTCTATCTTTCCTCCTCTTTCATATTTCTAACAATTCTCAACTTTTCTTGAAATCCACACACACACACACACTGAGAACTCTGTCTGTTCAGTATCATCATCTAGTGTCCACTTGAGCTTTGCTAGTCAGAAAAATCCATTCTAGCAAATAAACAAATATTCTTTCATCTTGGTTTTTGTGAAGTACTTTTTTTCTCTTTTTCTTTTACTTGTCACACTGAATTATGCAACTAGTGTTTTTGGTTAACACATGATTTAGAGGGTAAGAAACTTAAAGCCATGAAGTTCATGAAACTTGGATCTCGTCCAGATACTTTCTACACTTCTGAGTCCATAAGGTAAGACATTAACAACAACAAATTGAACTTTTTTTCCTTAGATGATGCATGTTTTTTTGGTTCTATAGTTTTATAATATGGTTTTATCTTGTTTGTTTGCAGGTCAGTCTCTTCTGAAGTTTCTAGTGACCTCATAATTCAAGTAAGGGAAAGTAGATATCTTCTTCACAAGGTATGTTCTTTGAAAGTAGAAGAAACTCATCAAGTTCATAACAATCTTAGTGTTTTTCTATTATTTTTTCTTTTTCAATTATATATACTACGTAGCTCTGACCCTTCAGATTGAAAGTTTATCCGGTGTCTGACAAGACCGGTGTCAACGTCTCAGTATTTTTGTGTCTGGTGTTTGTGCTTGTGTTTGTGTGTGAGAAGGTACTTTTGTTTTTTACTTGGGTAACTTATCTGAAGTTAATTCTGATGTTTTTCAGTTTCCTCTGCTGTCAAAATGCTTATGCCTGCAAAGACTATGCTCAGAATCACCACATGATTCATCCCATCACCAAATAGTTCAACTTCCTGATTTTCCTGGTGGAGTAGAAGCATTTGAGATGTGTGCTAAGTTCTGCTATGGAATCACCATCACTCTAAGTCCTTACAACATTGTAGCTGCAAGATGTGCTGCTGAATATCTCCAAATGACCGAGGAAGTTGAGAAAGGAAACTTGATTCACAAGCTTGAAGTTTTCTTCAATTCTTGCATCCTCCACGGATGGAAGGATACCATAGTGAGTCTTCAGACCACAAAAGCGTTGCATTTGTGGTCTGAAGACTTGGGAATTACAAGCAGATGCATTGAAATTATTGCGTCGAAAGTCTTGAGGCACCCTACAAAGGTGAGTTTGTCGCATAGTCATTCTAGAAGAGTGAGAGATGATGTATCTTGCAATGATACAGAAAGTTTGAGAACCAAATCAGGAAGCAAAGGATGGTGGGCTGAAGATTTAGCAGAACTTAGCATAGATCTTTATTGGAGAACAATGATAGCAATCAAATCTGGTGGCAAGGTTCCATCAAATTTCATTGGCGATGCGTTGAAAATTTATGCATCTAGATGGTTACCAAATATTTCCAAGAACGGAAATAGAAAGAAGAATGTTTCGCAGGCTGAGTCTGATTCAGACTCAGCCAGCGAAAAAACTTCAAAGCATAGGCTACTCTTGGAGTCAATAGTAAGTTTGCTTCCAACCGAAAAAGGCGCTGTTTCTTGTAGCTTTCTTTTGAAACTCTTGAAAGCTTCCAATATTCTCAATTCTTCTTCATCTTCAAAGATGGAATTAGCAAGAAGGGTAGGACTTCAATTGGAAGAAGCAACAGTGAATGATCTATTAATACCTACACTTTCTTATAAGAATGATACCGTCTATGATGTTGAGTTGGTGATGACTATATTAGAACAGTTCATGTTACAAGGACAAAGTCCTCCAACAAGTCCTTCAAGATCCTTGAAGACCTTTGAAAGGAGACGGTCTCGATCAGCCGAGAATATAAACTTTGAATTACAAGAGAGTCGGAGATCCTCTTCAGCTTCTCACAGCTCAAAATTGAAAGTGGCAAAGCTTGTTGATAGGTACCTTCAAGAAGTTGCAAAAGATGTAAATTTTTCACTGTCTAAATTCATCGCTCTAGCTGATATTATACCGGAATTCGCTAGACATGATCATGATGATCTTTACCGAGCCATTGACATTTATCTCAAGGTAAAAAATTTACTATAAATTTTTTATATAGTTCTTAGTTTTTTCAAGTCACTCCGTTTTATACCTCGATAAAATATGCAAAAACCATCACTAAGCACACGTTCAATCAGAAATATTACAGAAATTTAAGTGTTGATTAACTTGAAACACCTACTCAGGCTCATCCAGAACTCAACAAGAGTGAAAGGAAAAGATTATGCAGAATTCTCGATTGCAAGAAACTATCAATGGAAGCATGCATGCATGCAGCACAAAACGAGTTACTTCCTTTAAGAGTTGTTGTGCAAGTTCTCTTCTTCGAACAAGCTAGAGCTGCAGCATCAGGTGGCAAAGTATCCGAATTACAAACCAATATCAAAGCATTGCTTACAACACACGGTATCGATCCATCAAAACACACAACAGCACAGTTAAGCACTACTACAAGCATTCAAGGTGAGGATAATTGGAGTGTTTCTGGCTTCAAGTCACCGAAACTAATGTCTAAAACTCTAAGAATGAAACTAGACGAGGATCATGACGAGTTCACTGAAAATGGTTTGGCGAATAATGGCGGAATCGGAATCGGAATTGGAAGAAACTCTAGATTTAAATCCATTTGTGCTCTTCCTACACAACCTAAAAAAATGCTTAGCAAATTATGGTCTACCAAGTGAATGAGTTTTGAGTCATGTTAGTTTTTTTTTTTTAGGAGAATCCAAGAATCTCTTAATGTATGTGCATTGTTAATGTAACCTACAACAATATTAATAATTTTGAAGGAAAATCTCTCTGGTAATAAATTTTTCTCATGAAAAAGTTGATAAAGGAATAGGAATCTTAGGTGTGAGTGACAAACAATGGGACCAATGGTTCTGTATTTGTCTACAAATCTGCAACACTTATGTCTTGACAAAAAAAAATCGTATTTTCATGTGTCTGTGACATATAATTCAATACTGTAATAGTGTCTGATTACATTTGTCTTATTGATTTGTATCCATTGTCCTTAAGGAATTAGTATTAACCTATTATTAACATTTTGAAGTGTTGTTGTGACATAAGTTTAAGGTTCAACATGTATTTATTGTTTTCTAGATCAATCATTCTCAGAAAAAACAGTTATAGGATGATACGGATTATATTTGATTCTGGTACAAGAAAGAATAAGATCTTCTATTGATATGATATGTTTGATTCTAAGTAGTATTATTTTTCTATAATAATAACAAAAATAATAATACAAGTTATAAGAAGTTGGTGTAGTTGAACTACTTGTTTTGTGTATGGTTCCTCTCATATAACTTGTTGATGAATCTATTTATCCGTATTGAACATTATGAACTTTCTGAGAGTTTGATTCTCTTAAGGTCTTAGGTTCAAGACTGTTTATTAAGAGTTTTGTTGTGACGCGGAATGATCAATTCCGGTGTTGAGTTAGTTTATATAGAGTTTTGGTCTAACTTTAAACCAGGCTTCTGCAAATGGACGTTGATGTATCTATTTATCGGTATTGAACATTATGAACTTTCTAAGAGAGTTTGATTCTCTTAAGGTCTTAGGTTCGAGACTGTTTATTAAGAGTTTTGTTGTGACGCTGAATGATCAATTTCGGTGTTGAGTTAGTTTATATAGAGTTTTGATCTAACTTTAAACCAGATTTCTGCAAATGGACGGTGAGATTGGTCTTTTGGATTAGTTGGTCCTAAGACTGGATATCGATATCATAATCAGATAATTGTGAGACAGAAAAAGTTGTTATTATAGGTGATTAAAACAACATAAAGCAGAAAATAGTTGATAAAATACTAAATGTAACACAAGTAAAGAGTGGACAAAAGCAGCATCATGGTAATGAACATGAATAAAAGATCTAGTTCTTGTTGGCATCACCATTAGCATGAACAACAGAAGCATGAATCAAAGAGGCTTGATCATGAGAAGATGATGATGAAGACTCCATACTTTTTGTCCTTGTGAGACTAGGTGTACGATGAAGTCTACACCTAAATGAACCAGCATGTGTTGTTGGAGAGCATAAACAATTGTTCTTGTTCATACTAGGTTGTCTCAAAAGAGCACCTTGTGAGTGTGATCCATTATACTCCATTGCTCCAACACCTTGCATCACTTCATTTCTTGAGGAAATTTGAACTTTCATATCCTTTGTTGTCATCTTGAAAAGGGTCTCAAAGGGTTTGAAATTTAAGGAAGATGAATTTTCACAAAGAGGGTGAATTTGGTTGATAGAAATGACAACAACAATGTTTTAAGGTTGTTATAAATATATGAAGTCAAGTTTTTTGGGTATGAAAAATGTACTCAAATTTAAGTCCCCCACTCCCAACAAAATTTTGACCACTTTTGGAATTAGTGATGTATGATTCTTTCAACTACTAGGGACATGAAATTATATCATCAGATAAACTTTCCCTGTTCAATTGTCTTTACTTTTTCTAGTGGAATTTCATTGAATCATGATGCCAAAAAAAAGCTCTATCTGCATAGGGTCCCCCAATACTCATATCTTAATGGATAAGATAAGATGGTAGCATCTTTTGAGTGAGAATTTGAGATGACGACAACTTTGATCAATAGAGATGGATTCAATCTTGTGTTGATCACCTTTCACCATGCATGTGACACTTGTTATGCAATGGTTTTTACATTTTATTTTCAATGAAAATTGTATAAACTTGATGCCAATTAACCCGCCAATTGAGGTAGTTACATTTCATGAAACCCCATAATCATTTTGTTAGGGGGTTGACCCGCCAATTGAGGTACTTACTTTACATGAACTCCCTAATCATTTTGTTAGGGGTTGATCTAAATTATATTGAGAAACTCTAAACAACTGTTCGGCCCATCTGTGGATTATATTGAGAGAGTGATGATGTTTTAGAAGTATTATTTTAAATTGAGTCATAGTATTATATATACTGTTTTGAATAACATAACTCTAATTATTTGATCATCAAGATAACTATAGTTTTTCTATAGTCAAAGAGGTAGAAATCATTGACCAAACTACGTTAAGAAAGATTAATCATGTTCAATGTCTTTTACTTTCATTTCTCTTTAAATTTTTTATAATGATTGTTGTTCCAATAATTTGTATTAGAAGATGATTGACTCTGGTGTGAAATTCAAGTGACAAGGTTTGGTGAGACGGGTAATTTTGAATTATGGCAAAGGAGAGTTAAAGATCCGTTGACTCAACAAAGTTTATAGAAGGTGGTGCATGGGATGAAATTAAATGACATTGAGAATACTTATTAGGTAAAAATCAAAGAGAAGGTTGCAAGATTGATTTCCTATATGTTTTAGACTATGTGATGTATTATATCTTGGACCTAACGATGTCGAATGAGGTTTTGGATAAATTTGAGAGTTAATATATGTCAAAGATGCTGATGACCAAATTGCTCACAAAGTAGCGACTATAAGTCGAAAGATGCAAGAAGAATATAATTTTCAACAACATGTTTATGTCTTCAACAAAATAATCATTGATCTGGTGAGGCTAGAGGTGAGGATTGATGACGAAAATAAGACAATTATCTTACTGTGCTCGTTGTCATGTTCTTATGACCATTTGGTGACTACTCTTATCTACGGGGAAAATACTATCAGTCTTGATGTGATTACTGCTACACTTTTGTCTCATTCTCAAAGGAAACAAAGTGTAGAGGAAGGAAGGTGTTGGTATGTATGTGAAAGGGGCCAAGATTGGGAATTGAACAAGGGTAATGGAGGTTTTGTAAAGAAGTGGTCTAAATCCAATAGTAAAAAAATAGTTAAGTGTTATAGTTTCAAACATATTTGAAATTCTTATGTAGTATATCTCAGATGTCCTATTAGATGTAGAGACAACTAATCTCTTCTTTTAGTGCCGAATGAACAAGATGAACACAAAATAGAATTATAGAAAGTAAAGAACATACAATCAATTGTTAACACAGTCCGGTGCAACTCACCTACTCTAGAGGCTTCTAAGCTAGGAATGAAATTCACTAATAATATTAATTCTAAGCGAAACAACCTTTGGTTTCCAACTTGTCACTTAATCACTACTCGTGCTATATTTCTACATAAGACTCTCCTAGGTATATGAGACCCATCTCAATTCCCTAACAATCCCCATGTGATAAACACTTTACAAAATCAACAAAAAAATCCAACTCTTAACATCAACACGATACAAGAGAGACTCACAAAACACAAACCCTAATACTCATTTTTTCAGTATATGTTCTTGTTTTAAAATTAAGGATAATCCATCATATTTATAACTAAAACACTGAATGGATTTTGGGCTCTAAATTGCAACAAATCTGGTTGCACAAAATCTGAAAAATATTCTCCAAGAAAATAGAACTTTAAATCTTTAGTTTCCTAAAATGTCTCCATGATTAGCAAACTTCAATTCTTCAATTTCAAACTGAATCTATAAAAATATTCACTCTTGGACGCCAACTAGGATCACATAATATTCAAAGAATATTATGTGATTTTTACAAATAATAACAGATTTAAAAACTATTAACAGACAAAGATGTCAAATAACTCTGTTAGGACTTCTTATCCCACATATTGCAAAACCTGCTATAGAACATCCTGTTCAACATGTTGATGTTAAGTTATTTTACCGAAATTAATGTCAACCACAAATAGGCAGAATTAACAATATTGGACATTGGAAGAAGGTATATCCAAACATAAAGGAGGGCTCATCTAGTTCTGCAAATGTTGTTTAAACTAATGGTTCTGGTAGTGAAGTAAATATACTATGTATTTCATCCAACAAGTGCATATATGTATGGATTCTTGACTTTAGTTATTTTTACCACATGATGATGTACGAGGAATGGTTTACTACATTCAGGTAATTTTGGTTTTGTTTATCTGGGTGATGATAAAGCATGTACTATCACTTGAACGATATAAATTGAAATTCCCATGGACGATGATGGCGTGCAAATACTGAATGAAGTCAGATATATTCTAGAATTATGGAAGAACTTAATTTCTCTATGTACTCTACAAGAAAATGGCTTCTCCTACAAGTCTGGTGGAGATAAAGACATTATGAAGGTTATGCAATCTAGAAATCATGAAACTTTGCCATACTTACTATATCTATCAGATTAACATCCAACTATAGTTCATTGCTAAGACTATGATTCTGTTAAGTTCCATAATTTTATTCATTTAGTCTTTAAAATTTAAAAACGTCACCATTGTTTAGATTTTGGTACAAACCACCAGATGAGAGGATCAAGAACTGATCTCTTGGGCATAATCTATGGTAGAGTAGTGAAGGGAAGCATGATATAAATGGAGCAGTGCTAATATAGTCATTACAAAAGAAACATTTCTAGTACTGCAACATTCAAATTTGGTTACAAGAAGCAAAAAATACCATCATGTAAGTATACGTTTGTTTTAAATTAAAATATTTAAGAAATTTATGCAGTCATAAACAAGAGACAAGGAAAACATATCCTCCAATTAAACCCAAAACTGAAAGTCTCTCAACATTAACAAGAACATCAAAATACTTAACAACAGTTTGGTGGATACATCACACAGGGAAGCCATCCGATTTCTCAATAACAGGTATTTCTTGTTCACAAGGTTCCAATGTAGTAGGTGGATAATGAACAATACCCTCTTCCAATGCAGGCATTCGATTACTCACATAACTCTCTCTAACCCATGTTTGTTGATGTTCATAAATATTGAGCTTTGAACGTTACCATTTTGATAGTTAGAGTGAGAGATCATCTAAGGATCAAAGTGGTAAATCTCATAATATGTGTTAGAGATAAACATATTGGGAGGATATGTGATTATGTTTATCACCATAGTAAGTTTACGAGTTTTATCGAGTAAATACATACGAAATGCATTATTGAACCCTAATCTTGGCATGTTTTTATAAATCTCTCAAAACCGATCCATTTTAACATTTAACTTAACCTTTATGCAAACCGTTACGAATCAACTAAATAATTTTGAAACCCTAAGTTTAATCACTTAAAGACTATATAACGGCGGTAGTATCACAATAATCCTTGCGGAAACGATAACAAAAACCCACACTACTATGCATTTCAACAAATGACGTTACTACCGGGGATTGTAGTTTGATATTTCAAGCATTGCAATAGTTAGAAAGTTTTTTTAACTTTTTATAATATTTATTTTTCTTTTTAACTCATTTATTAAGTTTGCAGACTTTGTTTATGCAAGGGAAGATACCCACAAACTAACTTTTATTCGATCCTGAGATTGAAAGAACTACACATAAGTTAAATAGAAAGACTAGACAAAGGAGGTAACTTGCAAAAGAACGAAGAGAGTGAGGGGGATGGTTCTAATTCGACACTAATACTGTAACATCCAAAATACCCCACAAAATTATTAACAAAAATCAGAGTAATTTAAATTTCATCAAAATATTTGAGTGTCACAATTCAACAAACCACACATGTGTAAACACCCCAAATTAGCCCTCACCTTTTTCTCACACCATGGCTTATGATCTTTCATATTGCATTGCATAAGCATATCATCTCACATTTCATAATTTATTTCACTGCATAAGTTGCATAGCTAGGGTTTGTGATCAGGAGAATCCAAGAAGTGATATGATCCATCTCAAAGGCCTTGAATCTTTTCAAGAGGGTACATGTGTGTTCCATGATCATAATTTTCTCTCAAGGTTCATTAAAGTCAAGATATCACAAAGCATTGCACAAATTTCCAGGCAGACTAAAGATTTCCTGCACAGATGACCTAAAATTAGGGTTTTGGGTTTGAGGCCCTTTACCTCAAATTTTTTGTCATTCTTGATTCTAATGGTCTTAATATGTTATAAGGAGAATGTGTACCAAATTTGATGAAGAAATTCATTGTGGAAGTCATCTGATCAACTGGTAACGTATTATGCAAGAAAAGTCAGAATCAGGGCATCTGAGGCCATCACCAATGGTACCAAAGGGTCATCTTCATCAATTTGAGGTTCTATGATCTTTATTTGATCTTAGAATTGGTTAGAAGTTCACAAGATTGAAGAATTTCAAGCCATTTGCAAACTTTCCATTTTTGGACATGACTTGTAATGAAAACTTTCCATTTTGGGAAAGATTTTCAACCTCCTCTTTCTTGATCAAAAATGCTTCAAATGAAAAATCTTCAAACATGAAAGTTGTAGATTGGATCTTCCCATTTTCAAAAAGTACAATAACTCCTCTTGATTCATCTTAGAACTCAAGATATGATGTTTCAAATTTGGGAAAAATCTTGTAATTTTCAAGTTCATGCCAAAGAGGATTTTTTGCAAGACTAAGTTTTAAGCACTCTTGTGACCTCTAATTGACCTCTAAGCATCATAACATGATTATGAAAATTGCCTTGATCAAAATTGTGCCAAGAATCACAAGTTTTCATGCCTTGCACCTCAAGAAATTTCAAAGAGGGAAATTTGCAAAATCCATGCTATCTCTTGCATCAAGCCATCCAGCTCACAAAATCTGATCTAAGGGACCTCCTTGATGCTAGCTGAGGTAGGACAAGCCACAAGATCACCTATGTCCCATACCATACCTCTTATGACATAAACTTTGACTTTTTTTGCAAAACAAGCCATACCAATCACACTATGCCACCACCAACTTTTGGATCACTCCTATTGGCTTATACAAACCTCAAGCAACACAAAACACACAACACACAAGCATGAAAGCTCTCATACACTCAGATTGCCAAAAACTTGCAAAACCTTCATGCTTTCGAATCTCTCCATACAACCATCAAAACTCAAATATTTTTGCACCATTCATCTCACCATCACCTAAAGATCATTTCCCACCCTTCATTTCCGCCAAACACCCACTCAAATCAAAACACAATTTTCCACCTCTCAAAACTGAACTTCAAAAAGAAGCCACATAAACTTTAACAAAGCCTCAAAGAAGCTCAAGGGTGACTAGAGGAGGGTGTGAGCATCAAGAAGAAGGCCCAAACAACTCCATTGACAAAGCTTCAGCTCAGGTACCTTCTTGAAACATTTTTCCAGAACTTTCATTTTAAGTTATAAATTGATTCTATGTGATGTGCTGATCATTTTGAGCTTTGAATCATTGAAAATGGTGGAGTGTGTAGGATGTATTTAACTTCTGAAATTTTTGCACGTTTTCCATTTTGCTTCAATTCTTGTTGTTGATGCAAAATAAATGAGTTTTGGGACTGGATTCGTGTTTAGGGTTGTTAGGTGATTCATTCTGGAGCTTTAGAGGGCTTGGGGTGGTGTTTTGAGGAAGATAGGGTGAAAGGGTGACCGGATAAGATGACCGGAGCTTCCTCCGGTCACCTGAGAATGTTTAGGGTTTTAATTAGGGTTTAAGTGTCAGTTTGAATTGTGGCCCTTGGATCTGTTTTGCCCGCGCGTGTGAATGGCTAGGATTGGATCATTAAACCCTAAACCTAATTAATTAACTTAATTAATTTTAATTAGTCAGGATTAATCTGAACCATAGGATAGCACACATAGTCTCCCTAGATTTGAATATGGACCATCAGATTGGATTACTTTCATTTTCTTTTATTTTATTTTCATTTTAATTCTTTTGTTTTCTCATAATTATTAAAAATAGCAAAAATACTTTTAAAAATCTTATTTTCTGCATTTTCACTTCAAATATTTTTCTAAATCCAAAAACATTTTTATTTTTAATTTTTGCATTAAAATGTATTTTTAAATCATTTAAATGTTTTATTTAATTAATTAATTGATTTTAATTAATTAAAAATACATTTAGGCTTCTAAATATCACCAAAAAATTCATGAAGCATTCTTAGGCATTCAGAACAATTTACAAACTCATCATACAAATTTCTTTTTAGGTTTGATCATGTTTTCACAATTATCTTTGAATTAGGGTTCATAAATTTCACATTTTTTAACCCTAACTTGGAAAAATCATTTATGATCAACCATGATGAGTTTGAACTTGGTTCTTTTTGCATTATTTCACACATTGTATCTAGTATCTAGGTAATTTAATTCATAATTTTGCATTGCATTTTCAAATTGTTTTGCATTTTTCCTTTAGAATCACCCAAAAACCCTAGCAAACTTAGAAAATCCATATCTTCCTCTAGGTTTAGCTTATGACCCCCATCTTTGGGTAGTGATCTTGTATGTGTTTAGGGTTTGTTTGATTTCAATTTCAATTTTTATCATGATGTATGCTTCTGTTTTGGTCATATGCATCTCATACTTTCATAAAACCCCAATTTCTCATGTTCATTTGCATTCATCTTTGCATATCTCAATCATATGAACTTGTCATGCCATTCCAAGCATTTGTATGCCATCTTAGATATCTTAATACATGATTGAACATTGCTTGATCATTTCTTCATTCATTTGGTATGCTTTGCATTTCATTACATTTAATGTTTATCCATGTGTTTTCAAGCTTCTTTCATGCTTCCCTTGCATCTCATCCTTTGTATGATCATACATAAGCATCTTACATGACTTTGCATCATCTCATGACACATTTGCATCATGTTTACACTTCTGGTTTTGGTCATTGTACTTCCATTTTCTTTATTTCCTTTTGCTTTGCATCTTATGCATTTCACACTAACATTTCAGGGGCTTATGGTAAGTTGTTTGGGATGTGGATTTTCCTTCACATCCCACCTCTTCTCATCCTTTCATATGCATTCTTTACTTATCTTTGAAGTGAACCTGCTTCACTTATGCTCCCTCATTCTTACTTTCTTTCTTTTAGGTTACTTATCTTCTTCAGGAAGTAAGTAACCTATTCTCATCTCTCTTCTCTTTTTCATCTGCTTCTCTTCCTTGGTGTCCTTTCTAAAGATCTTCTCTTATGCCTCACAAACCATAGGAACAACCAAGCATGCTAATTTTAGGGTTATATATAGTCTCCCATAGTCTTTTACCTTTGAGTCTCCTTAAGTCTCTCTTCTCATCTCATAATCAGAGGCTAAACACTTAAAGCTTTAGGACTTTGAATTAGGGTTATGTCTGCATCCTTATCTTAGGATGAAGCGTATAACTTTAATCCTTAGTGTTAAACCTTTAATTTGTTTACACCTCTTAATCAAAACACCTAATAACTATTAAGACTTAAGCTTGTAACTTGGGCCTTATATTAGCGTTCCATCTCTTCCTTATGGTTAAGAGGGACTAACCCTAGTGTTCAATGGACAAGTCCCCCTCAAGTTGTCTTACAAACTTAAAACTCACTTCTTAATCTTACCCTTTAATTAAAATCCACTTTAATAAAGGCTTGTTATATAATGAATTTAATCCCTAACCATGGATTAAGTTGAGGTATCTCCTCAGCTTAAGTGTTCTCATCTATCATCCTTCTCTTAGGATGGTGTAATAAGTTCACTAATCCCTGATTAGAGATTAAACTCATTACTTAACACTAAACAAAAACCCAAAAACACTTAATAATCACAAGTAGGTTAATGATCTTAATCCTATATCATCATGGTAATTAAGTTGAGATGCTTATCTCATACTTAGGTAGGCTCATTATCCCTGATCAGGGAGGATATAATGAGTTTACAACCCTTGATTTAGGCTTAAGCTCATTATCCTAAACAAAACCCCAAAAACAATAAAAAACTGAAAACACAAAAACAAACAATAATCGTATCCTTCGGGATTCTTTTCTCATCACACTCACTCTATAAACGAGAACTCGCTTCTTCCGTCTAATGCAAGACAATTATCACTCGAGCCAGACGAGTCACACACTTGAGCATAGACAAGCAAGCAGTTCACAACAAAATCATCCAGTCTCTTTGAGTCAAACTACAGTGTTATGACTTCCTCATTGCACGAGAGGATACGTAGTCATAACTTAACAATTATCAAACAAAAGTCTCTTTGTCATCCCCCTCCTTCAGCATTCTTTCTAAGCCTCATTCTTGAGCACTCACCCTCTCTTTTGTACTGACACACTGTACATTCTCTCCCTAGCTTTTCATACACAGTCAGCACATATACTACCCCTTTTTAAACACAATCAGGTAAGCATGGATCCCGTCGAGTACGACGGACGATCTGGATGATAATACCTTCCCAGGTCGTAACCAACCCCCTTTCTTAGTTTCTTTGGTTCGCAACCGTCTTATCCATACCCCTCTAGGTGTATGCAGCATTACCTTTCCTTCGAAATAAAAATTCCTAGCTGGCGACTCTATTCAACGTCAACCTCCAACATCACCGCCCGTCCGCGTCTGCACCGGGACGTAAAGTCCGGGGAGCGACAACATGGCTCAATGATACGTTTTATAAAATTGTTCAACTTGCAGTGGAAATTTTTAAAAAGGAACATCAATCATATTTCGATTACAAAATGTTTTCTTAAAAATAAATAAACATGCACAAATGTCGTCCCGACACCCAAAGCATGTATCAGAGCCGACTCCTAAAGACGTGAAGTACACTGACTTCACTGACCACCACTCGACTTATCCTGGTCACCTCCATGTTACCAACATAAGGTATACAAAATCAGTGGTCCAGAATGATTCTCACAAAGTATGCATATCCATGGGTCAATACCCAAGTCAACTAAATACTAGGTCAATGCAATTAACGTGTGTGATTGAGTCAAATGGAAGAGGTAAACAGATCCAGTGGTCCAAAATTATCATCACAAGGTCAATAGATCTAACACACCACAACAATAGTCCATCAACCAATTCAAACAATTGTACGCTTCATATCTGAGAATTCACACAATTTATCATGCACTAACACATACAAGCATTTAAATGAAATAAAGAAGTCATGTGCTGAGCACATGATTCATTAATGAAGTGGCACACTAGCATCCGTCAGATCAATACACATCAATGGTCCATGTTTAAACCTACAATGAAACGGTGTTGTCGGCCGGAGAAGAATCAGGTCATCTTCTCCGGCCAACTTCCGGCGAAGCTTTAATGAAAAATTCAAGAAATAGGCAAACCATACATCAAATGAAAGCTGAGGCAAAAAGGATCACAAATATGCCATTCATTTTCGCAAACATCCAACACATAAAGCAAATCGAAGGCTTGAAGTTTGGATCACAAAAACTGAAAATAAAAAACAAAACATCTACAAGCTTCCTAACACCTCATAACCATCATATCAAGTCAAAGCAACACAAAACAAGCAAAATTATGGCCAAACCAAAGCAAATGGTTGAGATGTTCAAACCTGAAATTGAGCTCCTCTTGAGAATTTGAGAAATACAGAGACTCCTTAAGCCTATTTGAACTTCCTTTAAGCCAAATAAAGGCTTATGCTCTTGAATATGTGAAGAATGCAAGGAATCCGCAAATGGTGTAGACCTTCAAATATCACCAGAAAACTCTTCAATCAAAGCTCAAATGAAGGATAATTCTATGTATAAAGTTGATATCAAGAATGACTTAGGAATGCTTTCAGAACGGAGGATGCTTTTCTTTGGATCTGAAATTTTTATGTTGAGAGCAAAGAGAGAAAATAAAAACAATCCGAGAGTTGGAGAGTGATTTTTGAGTGAAAATATGATGCTTTTTACTGGATTCGTGAATTTGAGCTTTTATAATAAGGGTGTGTGCATCCAATTTGAAGGGTGGGGGTCCAAGTTTGTTATGCACCAAAATACAGAGCTCGTGCACCCTTCTTCCCCTTTTCTTTTAGTTTTCAAGATTTTATTCTCTATGTGATGGGTGCATGTTTGTAATGGCGCTCTTGGTGTGTTGTTGTGATCATTTTTGATGATGGAAAAAAAATAAAAAATTTAATGGTGGTGATTGGTTGTTGGTATGGAGTGCATGGTGACCATTATTTCACGTGATATTTCTTTTTTTGGTGCAAGAAAAGTGTGATTGTGTGAGTGGAAAAAAATGAGTGGAGAGAATGAGGGAAAAAGGGGTTTGTGAGGTGTGTAGTATGCTGACTCTTTTTTCAACCATCACATGTGCATCAAACTTGTACTACTTTTTCACCAAATATACATTAAGCTAACAAACAAAAAGAAAGGATGATACATACACTTTTAGGCCACGCAAAGAATGAGAGTGTCACACTAAAATAAATGTGACAACATGACATAAAAATGGCACAGGAAATAAGATAGAATAAAAAATAAAGGACCAATAGGAAATTAACAAGTGTGCATCAAAAACCCTAAAAATGCCTTAAACATAAAAAATTCATAACTTGAGTTCTAGGAAGGCTGTGGAAATTTTCTTGTACTTTTTGGAAAGGAAATATCAAGATCTAAAACTTTCATGTTCAAGTAAAAATCATTTGGAGCTTTTTTGAACATGAAATAATGGGTTGAAGAAATAGGGAAAAGATTTCTAAAAATAGTAACTTCTCCTTTGAGAAATTCCAAATTTAGAAACTTCTCGTAAACTCCTTATTCTTGACAATTGAGATCAAGCATGTTATTCCTTGACTAAATAAAGGCCCATGAAGTTGATGATCATGATTAAGACCCTATAAATCCATTATTTGACTTTTCTTCTGCATAATTGACTTCTTTCTTCAAACACAAGTAATTGAACCAATGTATGACTTCCTGAATAAATTTTTGCACCAAACCTCATCCCTAGGCCTTGTATACCATATGAAATCCTTTGACCACAAGAATTGGTCAAAGCTAAGAGGATCTCTTTCTCTGAGGTAAAACCCTAATTAGGGTTTCCTTATGTAGGAGGATGTTGCACTGATGATTTCTTGATGAACCATACCCTTTCTAGGGTTTTGAGGACAAGTTTGAGCTTGTATGAGATATGAGGATCCCTGGTAGGCTTCTTGCAAGACCATTTGGCTCTTATCTTGACTTTGAAGAATCATAACCTGATGAATGACTGATCACATGCCCTATGCTTCTAACTATGGATGTTATGCCTCATATTTATATGCAAATATGTTGGGATATGTATACTTTATGCTATGCTATATGATATGAAAATGAGAGGGCAAATTTTGGGGTGTTACAGCTTTCCTTATTCAAGTAACTATTAATCTGAAAAGGGCGAGAGCACTGGCTGTTGGCCGTTCGAGATGAACTGTGATTGAATACCAAAAGAACCAGAAAATTTGCACTCTGCTGAAGAATAAAAAGGGTATAAACCCGACCAAAGAAAACACTGCTTGAAAACCTTGATGTAGTGAAAAGTAACATGTAATAATGAAGAAATATCTTTTATAATGAATCAGATGACTACTGGCATGCCACAGACGTGGGCCTTGCAAATGTGTTGACAATCAAATGAAGTGCACCAATAAATGGTATCCAAAGACTCATACTCTGGGATATTAGCTTGTAACATCCTAGGACTTACGACTCAACAAGTGTACTTTATAATGAACCAGGAGACTACTGGTCTGCCACGGATGTGGGTGTTGAAACAATATTGTAGTATCATAGGACCTACAAACCATCCATTAGCACGTAATATCATAGGACTTACAACTCGGGAAACTATCTTTTATAATGAACCAGATGACTAATGGTCTGGAACAGATGTGGGCCTTAGCAACGAAGTCTGTAAAACAAACAAGTGCTAATCAGGATGCATTGTGAAATCCTCTTCTTGAACAATGAAATATATCTATCAAAAAGATATGCCTCTCAAGGTCTAATCCAAGCATGAATGGATATTGTTCTTTATAATGAACCAGGAGAACACTAGCCTACCACGGAGATGTGGGCCTTGAACAAGTATTTGATATGAACTAGGACTAACTGGTCTGCCACAGGGATGTGGGCCTTGAAAAGGTATTTTGTATGAACCAGGACTAACTGGTCTGCCACAGGGATGTGGGCCTTGAAGAAGTCTTTTGTATGAACCAGGACTAATTGGTCTACCACAGAGATATGGACCTTGAAGAAGTATTTTGTATGAACCCGGAGGAGACGATTATTGTTTGTTTTTGTGCTTTCAATTTTGTTATTGCTTTTGGTATTTTTGCATAAGTTAATGAGCTTAAGCCTAAATCAAGGGGCTTGTAAACTCATTATATCCTCCCTGATTAGAGATAATGAGAATACTTAAGTATGAGATAAGCACCTCAACTTAATTTCCACGATGATGTAGGATTAAGATCATTAACCTACTTGTGATTATTTAAATGTTTTTGGAGTTTTTGTTTAGTGTTAAGTAATGAGTTTAATCTCTAATCACAGATTAGTGGGCTCATTACACCATCCTAATAGAAGGATAATAGATGAGAGCACTTAAGCCTTGGAAGATACCTCAACTTAATCCATGGTTAGGGAGTAAATTCATTATATAACAAAGCCTTTATTAAGTGGATTTTAATTAAGGGATGAGATTAAGAAGTGAGTTTTATGGTTTGTAAGACAACTTGAGGGGGACTTGCCTATTAAACACTAGGGTTAGTCCTTCTTAACCATAAAGGAAGAATTAGAACCCTAATGTAAGGCCTAAGTTACAAGATGAAGTCTTAGTGATTATTAAGATGTTTTGATTAAGAGGTTTAAACAAATTAAAGGTTTAACACTAAGGATTAAAGTTATACACTCCATCCTAAGAGAAGGATGCAGGCATCACCCTAATTCCAAAGTCCTAAAACTTTAAGAGTTTAGTCTCTGATTATGAAGATGAGGAGAGAGACTCAAGGAGACTCAAAGGTAAAAATCTAGGGGGGACTAATCACAAACCTAATCATTATCATGCTTGAGTGTTCCTATGGTTTGTAAGGCTTAAGAAAGATCTTCAAGGAAGCCACCAATGGAAGAAGCAGATGAAAGGAAGATGAGAAAGAAGAACAAGTTACTTACTTCATTGAAGAAGATAAGTAACTTAAAGAAAGAAAGTGAGAAAGAAAGAACACAAGTGAACAAGTTCACTTTAAAGAAACCAGAAAGATGCATATGAAAGAGATAAGGATAAATGAGAAGTGAAGGCAAATCCACTTCTCAAAGTAACTTACCACCTGAAAAGGTTAGCATGAATGCATAAAGTTCAAGGCATAAAGAAATGAAATGAAATGAGATGCAATGAGATGAAATGACCAAAGTCAGAAGTTTTTAGGCAAATTTAATATCATGTGATATGATGCAAAGGCATACAAAATGCATATGTATGATCATACAAAGATGAGATGCAAATGGAAGCATGCTTTGAAGTTTGAAAGTACATGAACGTCAATGAAATGAATACAAATCATGGAAAATGAATGAAGAAATGATCAAGCATGATTCTAACATGTCCTAAGATGTCTAAGATGACATATGAATGCAAGAAATGTCATGGCAAGTTCATGTATGGATGCATATATAAGATGAATGCAAATGAACATGGGAAATTAGGGTAATATGGAAGTATGAGATGCACATGATCAAAACAGAAGCATATGACATGATAAAAATTGGAAATTACACTCAAACAAACCCTAATCCCACACTAAGTCACACCCCAAACGAGAAGGTCAGAAGCCATACCATTCAAAAGTTATGAATTTCCTAAGTTTCTAGGGTTTTTGGATGGTTCAAAAAGGAAAAATGCAAATCAATTTAAAAATGAAAGATAAATTCATGAGATAAATGACCTATAAACTACATGCTATGCACAAAACAATGCAAAAAGAATCATCTTCAAACTCTTCTTGGTTAGGCAGAAAAGAGTTTTTCAAGTTAGGGTTCAAAAATATGCTTTAAATGACCCTTAATTCAAAGAAAATTATCAAGTTATGATCAAACCTAAAAAGAAATTTGTGTGAAGAGTTTGAAAATGTTTCTAAATGCAATGGAATGATTCATGATTTTTTTGGTGATTTTTAGAAACCTAAATGTATTTTTAATTAATTAAAAGACTTTAATTAATTAAAAATAACAATTAAATATTTTAAAAATACTTTTTTAATGCAAAAAATAAAATAAAAATCATTTTCAGGTTGAGAAACATATTTGAAACAAAATTGCAAAAGGAAATATTTTTTGGATGACTTTTGCTATTTTTAATAAATTGTACAAAAGAAATAGAATAAAAAAGAAATAAAATTAATTAAAAGGGAAAGTAAACGCATCTGAGGGCTGAGATTCAAACTCAAGGGGGAAGGGTTGACTGCGCGCGTGATTGTGTGGTCCAGATCACTCCTGGCTAATAAAACCTAATTAATTTAATTAATTCTGTTTAGGTTTAATGACTCAATCTCAGCCATCCACGCACGCGGGCAAAATACATCCTACAACCATTATTCAAACTGGAAACTAAATCCAAATTAGAACCCTAATTACTTTCAGGTGACCGGAGCTAGCTCCGGTCATCTTCTCCGGCAGACCAAAACACCTAACTTCTTCCCTAGGTCACTAAACCCCAAATTTCTTGCCCATAAATGATCCCCAAGCATCATACATCATGAATCAGCAAACAAAACACATTTATCATTCACCAAAAACAAGGTTCGAAGCAAATCGTAAAACTGAACAAAACTTTAAGAAGTTCAATACATGCTTAATACTCAACCATTTTCAAAACAAAATACATCAGGATGATCAGTGAAGCATGAAGATTCATTTAGAAACTTAAAATGCAAGTTCTGGAAAAAAAGTTCTTGAGGTTACCTGAGGTTGAGCTTTCAGTTCTTGAGCTTTCTGAACCTTTCTTTGGTGCAAATCAACTTCAATGAGCTCCCTGATAATGTTTTGATGTTTGGAGTGAGTTTATTTGGCTTCTTTCTGAAGTTCAGTTTTGAGAGGTGAAAAATCGTGTTTTGATTTGAGTGGGTGTTTGGATGAAATGAAAGGTGGAAAATGATCCTTAGGTGGTGGTGAGGTGAATGGTGGAAAAATATTTGAGTTTGAGTGGCTGGTTTTTCATATTCGAAGAGAGGAAGGTTTTTGGTGATTTTTTTCAATCCTGGCTTGTGGGAGGTTCTGAGCTTGTGTGTGGTGTGTTTTGGATTGCTTTTGGTCAGTATAAACAATTGCAATTGGTTTAGAGAGTTGTAGTGGCTCAGCTTGATTGGTATGGTTGTTTTTGCAAAAAGTCAACATTGGTTGTACTATGAGCATGGGTCATGGAAGGAGTGGTTCTATGGCATGTCTGGCCTCAGCTGACTTTGTGGAGGGCCCTTAGATCATTAGAAAACAGCTGTAATGCCTTGATCAAGAGTTTGCAATGTTTATGCATAAATGTCATTTTGTGAACTTTGTAACATTTGGTCATGAAAGTGCCTTGTTCAATGCTGAATTTTGGTCATGGCATGTCACACAATGTTGTTATGGTGCATTGAGACAAATTAGAGGTCATACAAAGCCTTGGAGATCATTCTTGCAAGAATCCCTCTTTTGAGAATTTTGTGAAAAATGGCTTATGGAAACTTGTGATTCAAGGCAAGATTTTGATCTTCTAATGTTGCACCATGCTTAGTTGATGTCTAGAAGGAAATTAGAGGTCACTTGAATGCTTGAAACTTGATTTTGCAAAAAATCCTCTTTGGCATGAAACTTGAAATTTTAGGATTTTTGCCAACTTTGAAAGGCCATATCTTGAGTTCTAGGATGAATCAAGACATGTTCTTGTACTTTTTGAAAAGGGAAAGACCCAATCTACAACTTTCATGACCAAGAATTTTTCATTTGAAGCATTTTTGGTTGAGAAAGAGGAGGTTGAATAACTTTCCCAAAATGGAAAGTTTCCATTACAAGTCATTTCCATTTTTGGCAAGTTTGCAAATGGCTCAAAATTCTTCAATCTTGTGAAATTAAAACCTCTTCTAAGATTAAATAAAGATCATATAACTTCAATTTGATGAAAATACCCCTTTGGCTCCATTATTGGGGGCCTCAGATGCCCTGATTTTGACTTAACTTGCTCAAGAAGTTACCTAGTGAACAAATGACTTCCACAATGAATTTCTTCATCAAACTTGGTACACATGATCCTTATAACATCTTAAGAACATTAGAAACAAGAATGGCCCAAAAATTTGGAGTTGAGGCCTCTGAAACCAAAACCCTAATTTTGGTCATCTCTGTAGTGAAAACCCTAGCTCTGCTTCCACGCCTTGTCAGTTCTTGTGATCTCTTGACTTCCATGAACTTTGAGGGACATAATATGATTATAGAACACACATGGACCCCCTTGGAACACTTTGAGGCCTTTGGGATGGCTCAGATGGAATCTTGGATTGCTCAGATCACAAACCCTAGATGCAGATGAACTTGAACTATGCAGATGAAACAAAAATGCAATGTGAAGTGGTATGCTTATGCTTATGCAAATGAGAGATCACAAGCAATGGTGTGATATAAGTGAGGGAAAATTTGGGGTGTTTACAGCTGCCCCTATTCAAGCATGAGTTAGTTGTGCAGGATGTAAGCTTCTGGCTTAACAGACAAACAAGATTACTTGTGGTTGAATACCAAAGACAGTCCAAAGTTTGCACTCGCTGGATAGAAGAAGAAAAGGGATATAAATTGTAAAAGACAGTATAGTATGATTATCAAATGAAGGCGATGGAGGACGACCGTCGAGCAGAGGACGACTGCTGGGGATAAATTGGCAAGTAAAACAATGACAGGGACGATCGACAAGCTGGGGAAATAAAGAGACCATGATGGGGACGACCATCATGTAAGGAAACAAGATTCTCTGGGGAATGAAGTAAGGCAATGATGGAGACGGCCATCAAGCTTGAAAAATAAAATAAACAATGATGGGGGTGGCCATCGGGTTAAAGAATACATGAAATAATGATGAGGGACGGTCATCAAAGGTGAAGGACGATCACCTAGCAAGGGACGACTGCTCTTTATCACGACATAGGACGAATGTCAGATATAAAAAGGTCGACGATGGGAACGGCCATCGGATAAGCATGATGAAGGACGATCATCAAGAGGTGAAGGACGATCACCTAGCAGGGTACGACTGCTCTCGGGTTTATCACGATGTAGGACGAACGTCGGATAACAAGATCAACGATGGGGAAGGCCATCAGATAAAATGATGAAGGACGATCATCAAGAGGTGAATGACGATCACCTAGCAGGGGACGACTGCTCTTTATCACGACATAGGACGAATGCCGGATAGAAAAAGGTTCCAATAATGGGGACTCCATTGGGGAGGGGATGAGGGTGTTGCACCCCAAAATTTTCCCTCACCTAAACAATAAAATTTGTCCCAAGTATCCTCTCAAGGTTCACAAGGTTCAAAAGGTTCACAAGGTTCACAATTAGTCAGAAAGCTTGGAAGTTCCCTCAGACAAAGCATCCTCCTAAGCAATGCACCCTAAACTAGGGTTTTGAATTTCATTAGGCTAAATGGACTTTCAAGGCTTCAAGTGAGCTTAATAACATCCCACATGTCTTCAATAATCCCTATGTCAAGTTTCAAGGCTTTCCCAAAAGGTTTGCTCAGTCAGATGATCAGATAGGCTAAAATTAGTCAAAGTAGTCAAAAAGTCAAACTGAGGTCAACTGTGGTCAAACAAAAGTCAAAATTCATGATATTTTGCCAACATCAAGTCATGAAGTAAAATTCATCATTTGATCAAGGTTTGATCATGATTCATCAAGGAGATTTCAGATCATCAAGAATCAAGAGTTTCTAAATTAGGGTTTTCATAGGAAAAGTCAATTGAACTTTGACCAGCCATAACTTTCACATGCTTCATCAAGAATTTTCCATCCAAAGCTCATTTGGAAGGAAATTGAATTCTCTACAACTTTGTGTCTCACAAGACAAGCCCAAAAATGCTTCATTTGGAAGGTATAAGCTAAGACATTATAGGTCATTTTAAAAGTCAACAAAAAGTCAACATCTTCCAAAGGGCATAATTTGAAATTGGTAAAGGATATGGACATGAAACAAAAGAGGTTGGTTAGAGGACTCTTTAAGCTTTCCAAAATGTACAAGAACACCTTCATAGCCTTAAAATTGATGGAGTTGTGTCTTTGCAAAGTTGTGAAATTTTTGAGGGGTTTATTGAGCAAATGGGATCTTAGAACCAATTCTTTCCATATGGGCTTGCATTTTTATGACCCAATCACTACCATGACATCATGCACGAACCAAAAATCATTTATTCAGATTTTTATTAATTTTATTTTATTTATTGTGATTTTATTCATTTAAAATCATTTAAAATCAAAATAAAATATGAAAACTCAATATTTGAATGTGATTCTTCTTCTAGAAAATCTTAAAAGTCATTTAAAGTTGATTGGAATCAAACAAATTCGTGTGAGCATAAATTATAAAGGTTTGATGAGATTTTTTCAATATTTGAAAGTTGTGAGACTTCATGATCAAGCAATCAAGACAAAGCCCATAAATCCAAAAACATTTGACCTAATTCAACTCTCTACATATACACAAAGTGATCACAAGGAAAGGGACGAATTTTAGCAGCCTCCAAGAACACTTTGACATTCAAAAATTCTTTAAAATTTCAGTTTTTCGGATTCATAGTTGCAGGGCAATTAAAGGTATTCTAAGGACATAGACATGATCCTTGGACTCTCATGATGCTATCCATATGATCATAAGCATCCCTAACCTCATGAGCTGTGAAAATCGAATCGTTTTTATGCCAAATATATTTTGTTTCGATTCATTAATTTAATGCATGATTAATCAAATTTGAGCTTGTAATATTGTTTGTTGAATGATGTAGATGGATTCTGGGTGTTTTGTTGTATGTTTCGATGCAGGTTTGGAGTTCCACCATTGTTAGGGTTTGTAGCTCGTTTTAGGGTTTTGCGTTTGAGGCAATATAAATCCATTCAAAGACCATGGCTAGGCCGTATACCTCCCAAGGATCACATTAACCTAATCAATTTGATGAAACAATAGGCCAGGCCATAAGATGTGATTTTCGCAGGTTATGAGTATAGAAAAATTCGCAGGAAATTTCACATGTAATTTTGCAGGTGTATTCGCAGGTACCAAGGAAGAAGATGATGAATTGGCGCTGAAAATCAAATTCAAAAATTGGGTTTAAAATATAATGTTTTATTATTGGTTATATATTGAATGCGCAGTGTTAGCTCAGTTGGTTTGTGTGTTGGTGAGTGAAGGTGATGGTCCTGGGTTCGATTCCCCCCAGGCCATTTTATTTTGCTGCTTTTTATTTGATTTTTTCACAGGATTACAACAAAAGGATTATGACCCCTGATGCTAACACCAACACACGCTTGGCCTGGTGGTGATGTTGTTGGTCCAGAGTGATTGAAGCCTAGGGCCTGGGTTCGAATCCCAGCCCCAGGTATGTGTCTTTTTCTCATTTTTTTTTTCATTTTATTTGTTTTGTTTATATTATCCTTATTTAACTTAATTAATTTGTTTTAAATAACAATTTATAAAATAAATGTATATATTATTTTCTTGTATAAATTTTTTTTTTTTATAAAAAAATTCATAATTTATTTTCTTAAAAAATTATTAATATTTATTTCATTATATAATTATTATTGTATATATTTGGTAAATAAGTTAATTATGTTTAATTTAATAATTAAAAAACCCTAATTTCTTTTTAATAAGGCATAACCCTAATTTTTATAATTCTAACCTTAATCCTAATTTTTCTTAACTTTTAAAATTTAACCTAATATTTTTTTATAAATTCTAATTAATTAGTACTCATTTGTTAAATATATGTAAATAATTTAGTATTTATTTATTATTATTAAAACCTATTTTCTTTATATTTAAAATCTTTTCTAATATTAAATTATTTTGCTAATTTCTTATTTTCTATTATTTTTATTTTCTAACCTTTTGTCTTAATTGTTACTATTATTGGTTATTATTGCTTATTTATTATTATTTATCGTTATTATATTTCTCGATTATATTGTAATTGTCCCGAAACTTTGTAATAGTTTAGGTTATATTTTTGCTTTATTATGAATATATTGTATGGTTAGTAATTCTAGGGCGTGAATAACGTACTTGTAATTAAAATCAACTTAGAATAATCAACTTAAAAAGATAAATATTTGAATATGAACACTCACACACGTAAGTCGATCTTTGATCGCCATCTTGCACTTTCTAAGGTTACCTCTCATGTTGCCTATTTCAAAAGATCAAGAAAGGTGTCTTAAGCAAAGTCCCTTCAAAAATATCATCAAGTCCCTTCAATTTATAAGATCAAGTCCCTTCGAGGTTGCCTACGATAAATGATCTTGTCCCTTCGAATAAAAGATGATAAGTCCCTACGAATTGCTAAAGACACCTTGCAGTTGCCTACATTCTGATTGTCCCTACACATGTCCCTTCTCACATCCAAGGTAATGACTACCTATTCCTTAATAATAGGGATAGTCTTACCATTGAAAGAACATAAGAACAGTAAAGACTTAATATAGGGTAGGTTCCTCTTAATCACTTGCTCACACCTTTCAAAATGCTCTTCACACCACACTTTTCAAACAAATTTTCAAAAACAAGTCTTTGTATACATCCATACTAGGATCATTACAAAGTACTTAGAAAGTTTCTAATCACACATTACACATTTTCAAAACAATTTAAAGTGAGCTAAGTAACTAAGAGCCCATGGATAACCATGGATATAAAGGGTGCTAACACCTTCCCTTTGTATAACCTACCCCCCGAACTCAAAATCTTTTAAGGTCTTTCCTGTTCTTTTATGTCCTTTCCACTTGGATAAAATAAAAGTCGGTGGCGACTCTTGCTATCCGCAACATAATTAAAATTCAGTTCTCCCACCGTGTTACAGAACTGGCGACTCTGCTGGGGATATATTAAAGAGGGGTACCCTTAGGAATTAGATCACTTTAAATTTATTTGTTTTGTTTGATTTACTTTACTTGTTGGGGGCTCTTATGTGTGAAAGATCCTAACCCGGATCTAGTGTACCTTAGGTAAATGACAATAGACCAAGGAAACTGTACGGCGTATACCGATATGGTTGATCTGGTGACAATAGTTAGTGTGACTTCTTGGTTGGTGCTTATGTTCCTTAAGCAAGTTGAGGATAATATGAGGCTGCCATATGTTGTCAATACACTAACTGACTTTTAGAACCCTAGTCATCCCATCTTGGCCTTTAGAAAGTAGTGAGATAACCAGCTTTGGTAAAGACTGAAGTTGGTTGATACTCGATGCTACACTTATTGAGATCCTAAACTTGGAGGGTTTTGGTTGGCAAGTAAGTTGCCTACTGAACAACCACCCTTGTGAAGGATCAATGATATTGAGATCCCTTAGAACCTGGTTACTTTATAGGACAGGATGAACCAACTAAACTTCAGGGGAGGGTACTTACCTTTAAACCTCATGCAAGCCTTCAAACCTAGGGCTATTGTGTGACTTGTTTGTGTGTGCCACATGTTTGTGATTGAGCATAACATCATAGCATTATCATGCATCATAAGTATAGCATTTTCACTAACCATTTCAAGGACCAAAGGATTTATCTTTGTTCTTTGTTGCAGGTCATGGCTTCTGCTCGTAGGAATACTATCCGGATTAACTTTGTGGGAATACCTCCTAAGCTTAAGGAATTGGTCTCTCAAGTGTCTGAAAACTCCAAATTCATCAAGAAGCATGGTCACCTATTGGATCTAGTCACTTCAGGGTTCAATGAAGACATGATGAGTGTCCTATTTCAGTTCTTTGATCCTAAACATCATTGCTTCACATTCCCCGACTATCAGCTGGTTCCTACAATGGAAGAGTACTATAAAATACTGGGTATACCTATCCTTGATCAGAGACCCTTTACAGGCTTAGAGAAGGAGCCTAAACCTGAAGTCATTGTTGCAGCCCTACATCTGAAGAAATCAGACATTGTCCTAGAAACAAGGAGTGGAGTTAAGGGTATTCTTGCTAAGGTATTGATGGAGAAAGCTCAAGTGTTCTTGAAGGCTATGAGTCATGATGCTTTTGAGGAGATCCTAGCCCTATTGATATATGGCTTAGTGTTGTTCCCTAATCCAGAACAGTTCGTAGACATACACACCATCAACATATTTCTGACTCATAATCCAGTGCCTACATTACTTGGAGACATCTTACATTCTCTCCATACCCATACTACGAAGGCACGAGGAACTCTGATGTGCTTCATACCTCTATTGTTTAGGTGGTTTATTTCTCACCTTCCTCGATCAGTGATGAAGAATGAACAAGGGTTCAGGTGGTCTAAGAGGATTATGACACTTTCTCATTCAGATATTCATTGGTACTCTAGATCTATGGAGAATATTACTATCATTGACCGTTGTGAGGAGTTCCCTAATGTGCCACTCCTTGGCATAAGAGGGGGCATTACCTATAATCCTTCATTAGCTCTACGTCAATTTGGTTATGCTCGGAGTGACGGTCCTCATGACATGCTTATTCAGGGTATTGTGTTCGACTACGACAACGATCTGCAAGGTTACCATCAAAGGTTTATACGAGCATGGGGTAAAGTGAACAAGGTTGGAAGCAAGACTCTGGAACCAAAATACACTATTCCTATGGAACCTTATCTCAGATGGGTGCGATCTCGTGCTCAGACTCTTATGATGCCATATCCTGCTATCCTTCCAGTTACCATGGAGCCTGTTACTGAAGGAGGTACTTGTTATATCATTCTTCATCCAGACATGCCCACTGACATGGAGGAGTTACAAAGGTTATGGATCCAGTTGAAGGAGCAAAGGGATACTTTTGAGACTCATTTCAAAGCTAGTCAAGAAAGAATCCTGAAGCTAACAAAACAACTTCACGAGGAGCAGAATCTCAACTCATACCTCAACACAAAGAGGAAACGTCCATGGGAGACTTAAAACCCCATCTTTGTATTCATTTCATTTTTGTTGTAAGCCCAAGGGGCAAACCAGTTTATTGATTACTAATAAAAGTTTACTTTCTGATTGTTTAAACAAATTTAAATCCCGCGGTCTTTGAAAACATTGCATATGCATTTACATACCATGTCATTGCATCACAGGTTTCTTATGAACAGGTATCTTATCTTCTCGCTGTTTATTTCAGCAGAAATGGCTCTTGAATAGACTGTCAAAGATCTCCAGGCTCAGAATGCACAATTCCAAGAGTTGATTCTGAACTTGTCTAAAGGGAAAGATGAGCTGAAGACATTGCTGGCTAAGAAGAAGACCAGGAAATCAGGAGGCCTTATTAATCTGGGAAGAAGGTTCAGAGGTCCTATCAAGACAAAGGAACAGATTGAGGATTCTGAGTCTGAAAATTCTGAGAAGGAGGGAGGTAGTCTCCATGATACTGTGGGAGATTCTGACTCTGAGGCAAATTATTATCATGATCCTGCTAGCGAGGAGAAGTACAAGATGCTGGTGGACAGAATGAATGCCATGGAATTGCAAAAATCTTCTGGGCTTGATTTTGAAGATCTGAGTTTAGTTTCTGGAGTGGTTATACCTATTGGTTTCAAGGTTCCTGTTTTTGTAGTGTATGATGGTGTCTCATGTCCCAAGCTGCATTTAAGGTCTTATGTCCGGAGGATTCAACCACATACTGCTGATAAGAAACTGTGGATTCATTTCTTCCAAGAGAGCTTGTCTAGAGCTCAATTGGAATGGTACTATCAACTGGAAAGTGTTAGTATTCGTGATTGGAGTGATCTTGCTGAGGCCTTCTATAGGCAATACCAATATAATGCTGATTTAGCACCAACTCGCATGCAGCTCCAAAGCATGTCTATGGGTGCTAAGGAGAGTTTCAAAGAGTATGCCCAGAAATGGAGAGACCTGGCTGGAAGAGTTCAACCTCCTCTGACTGACAGGGAGCTAGTGGATATGTTTATGAGTACGCTGAATGATCCTTTTTATAGTCACCTCATTGGAAGCTCATCATCTGGTTTCACTGAGCTGATAATGACTAGAGAACGCGTGGAAAGTGGTATAAGAAGTGGTAAGATACAAATGGGTGCCTCTTCATCAAGCACTGCAAAGAAGCCTCCTAGTGGAAAGAAGGATTCTAATGATGTGTATGGTCAACATAGTCGTAACAGGAGTCACCAATCTGTGGGAGCAGTTCAGATCTCCAATCCTACTCCTGCAGCACCAGAGCCACAACTAAACAATCAACAGAAACCTAGAAGACAGTTCACCAAGATCAACATGTCACTGGCCCAAGCCTTGCAACACATGTTGAAAGGGGAACTCATTACTTTGAGGGATCCTCCTCAGAATCCTAATACATCCTCTCCTCGATACAATCCTAATGCAAGATGTCTTATCATTCTAATAGTCCGGGGCATGACACCAACAATTGCTGGGTGTTGAAAAACAAGATTCAAGACATGATTGAAGCTGGGGAGATTGAATTTGACCCTCCTGGGACCCCAAATGTGATCACTGCTCCCATGCCCAACCATGAGAAGACTGTTAATGCTGTTGATGAGGTTTCTTATGTTTCCTCAATAGAAGATGTGACTACTCCATTATCCATTATCAAGAAGAAGTTGGTGCAGGATGGATTCTTTCTAGGTTGCAATGAAGATTGTTTCTATTGTGCCTATAAACCTGATAGTTGCTGGAAGTTGAAGGATGGTATTCAACGCCTCATGGAAAATTACACTATATTGTTTGAGAGGACGCCTTCTGTTGAAAGTATGTGTGAACATCTGACTCGAAGTGCGAAGCTTGAAGATGTAGCTATGGTTGATAAAGTACCAGTGAAGATTACCTCCAACGGCCCTGTCAAGATCACTCCTAAGGGTCCTGTCAGAATTACTGCTGAAGGCCTTGTGAAGACTGTTGCTGAAGTTAGAGTGGCTCCCATGATCATCACCACTCCTGGCCCTGTTCCTTATACTTCTGATAAAGCTATACCCTGGAATTATGGCTCTGATGTTTACATCCATGGTGTCAAACAAGAACCTTTGACTAATGCACCTGTTACTGATATTAATCTTGATGTTAATAATATTGCTGGATCTAGTAAGATCACTAGAAGTGGAAGAATCTTCTCTCCTCAGGCTACCTCCAAAAGTGCAGCTACTCCAACTACTACCTCCAATTCTGGGCCAAGTACTGATGCCCGGGGCAAGGGTCCTGTGATTGAACCTGTACAAGCTGAAGCACCGACCGCTGGAAATCTTTCTAAACAAATGGAAGAAGTACTGAAGATCATTTGCAAGAGTGATTATGATATTTTTGACCAGTTGGGTCATACTCCCTCCAAAATCTCTATGTTATCTTTGTTGCTGTGTTCTGAGGCTCATGCTAAAGCCTTAATCAAGTTCCTGAAGACTGATCATGTGCCAAATGAGATTTATGTGGACCAATTTGAGAATTTTGTGGCACATCTAACTTGTGATAATGGGCTGGGCTTTTCTGATGTTGATTTGATTCCTGCCAAGAGAAACCATAACAGAGCTCTGCATATTTCCATTGAGTGTAAAGGCACTACCTTGTATCATGTACTGGTGGACAATGGTTCTTCATTAAATGTGCTCCCTAAAGAGGTTCTGGACAAGCTCAGTCCTGAAGATGTTGTGTTAAGACTAAGTGATGTAGTGGTGAGGGCCTTTGATGGCTCAAGAAGAGTGGTACATGGAGAAGTTGACCTCCCGATCAAAGTAGGCTCTCAAGTCTTCAAATCTACTTTCTATGTGATGGATATCCGTCCTGCGTATTCATGTTTTCTTGGGCGCCCCTGGATCCATGGGGCAGGTGCTGTGACTTCCACCTTGCATCAGAAGTTGAAATACCCGGTGAAGAACAAAATTGTCACTGTCTATGGTGAAGAAGAGTACATGGTTAGCCACGTGAATACTTTCAAGTATGTAGAAATGGAGGGTGAAATGGTTGAAACTCCGTGTCAAACATTTGAAGTTGTTCCTTGCTCTGATCTTGTTCCTCAATTTGTTCCTGCTTCTGAAAGAGTTCCTATGGTTACTAACATACCTCCTACAATGGCCTCCCTCAAAGATGCTAAGGTTGTGGTTGCAAAAGAATCTCAAAAGGCTGTTCGCCGTGCTCGTGCTGTTCGTATCACCAATCAAGGGGTCATAAGAGATCAAATCAATGTTGTGGGTGACTATCATGAAGACTACAACCTCAATGAGTGGATCTTTCCTACCATGGGTGATGGGCTCAACAATTGGTAGGCTGAAGATGTTATTCCTATCTCCTTTAGTCAGGAGTAAATACTATTACTGTGTTTTTATTTTAAGTTTGTAATTTCGAACAATTAAACTTTTAAGCCTTGTGTCTTACCTGGGGCACAATGGTATGCTTGTTTCGGGATGTCATTTCATTTGCATACTTCATTCAATAAAAATCAATGGACGTTTCGTTTTCGTAAATATTGTGCTCTTTGTCTTTCTTTATTTTTATTTTTTGTTTTATCAGCTATGTGTTCTTACACACACCCACATCACTTAAATGCAGATCCTCATCCACTCTGGATCCTGTTGATTACAGTTCTACTATTGCCAATTATAATTTCAAGAATCCGATCTATCAAGCTGAAGATGGAAAGGAGGAAGATTGTGAAGTACCTATAAAGCTTGCTAGGTTATTACAACAAGAAGAGAAAGCTATACAACCACATGAAGAGCCAATCGAAGTTGTGAATCTGGGAACTGAAGAAAACATGAAAGAGGTCAAGATAGGGGCTGAACTAGAAGATGGTGTTAAGAGCAGACTAATTCAGATATTACGTGACTATGTGGAGATCTTTGCTTGGTCTTATGAAGATATGCCAGGATTAGATACAAACATTGTGGTTCACCGTTTACCGGTAAAAGAAGATTGTCGTCCAAAGAAGTAGAAGGTTCGTCGCATGCGTCCTGAGATGTCAGAAAATATTAAAGCAGAGGTGATGAAACAGTTTGATGCAGGGTTCTTAGCTGTGACTTCTTATCCTCAATGGGTTGCAAATGTGGTACCAGTACCTAAGAAAGATGGTAAGGTACGTATGTGTGTAGATTACAGGGATTTGAACAAAGCCATTCTTAAAGATGACTTTCCACTTCCACATATTGATGTTTTGGTAGACAACACTGCTCAGCATAAAGTATTCTCTTTCATGGATGGTTTCTCTGGTTATAATCAAATCAAGATGGCCCCTGAAGATATGGAGAAGACTACATTTGTTACACAATAGGGCACTTTTTGTTATAAGGTGATGCCATTTGGTTTGAAGAATGCTGGGGCAACATATCAGCGTGCTATGGTGGCTTTGTTTCACGATATGATTCATCATGAGATAGAGGTATATGTGGAAGATATGATAGCCAGGTCCCAGAATGAAGAACAACACCTTGATCACCTACATAAGCTGTTTGAGAGGTTGAAGAAATACAAGCTGAGATTAAATCCAAATAAGTGTACTTTTGGAGTTAGGTCTGGTAAACTCCTGGGTTTCATTGTCAGTGGGAAAGGTATTGAAGTGGATCCTGCAAAAGTAAAAGCTATACAAGAGATTCCAGCTCCCCGTATTGAGAAGGAAGTTAGAGGTTTCTTGGGACGATTGAATTACATTGCAAGATTTATTTCCCAGTTAACTGCTACTTGTGAGCCAATCTTCAAGTTGTTGAAGAAAGATCAGGTAATGGAATGGAATGACGAGTGCCAGACAGCCTTTGATGAAATCAAGAGATATCTCCTAGAACCTCCAATTTTGATGCCACTAGTTGATGGAAGACCCTTGATTATGTACTTAACAGTATTAGACAACTCAATGGGGTGTGTATTGGGGCAACATGACGAGTCTGGTCGAAAAGAGAAGGCAATATACTACCTTAGCAAAAAGTTTACCGACTGTGAAACAAGATACTCACTGCTCGAGAAAACTTGCTGCGCTTTGGCATGGGCTGCTCGCCGACTAAGACAGTATATGTTGACTCATACTACCTTGTTGATTTCAAAGATGGATCCAATCAAGTACATATTCGAGAAACCTGCTCTCTCCGGACGAATAGCGAGATGGCAAATGATCTTAACAAAATATGATATACAATACACTACTCAGAAGGCCATTAAAGGAAGTGTTATGGCTGATCATTTGGCTCATCAGGCAGTAGATGATTATCAGTCAATGAGTTTTGAGTTCCCTGATGAAGACATTATGATTATTACCAAAGAACCTGGACAATATGACGGACCTGAACAAGGATCCCGATGGACTATGGTTTTTGATGGAGCTTCTAATGCGCTTGGTAATGGTGTTGGTGTTGTGATCATTTCCCCTAAAGGTTGTCATACCCCAATTACTGCAAGACTTTGTTTCTATTGTACCAATAACATGGCTGAATATGAGGCATGTATCATGGGTATCAAGGCTGCCATTGAGATGAAAATTCAGTTCCTAGATGTATATGGAGATTCAGCCTTGGTAGTGAGTCAGATTAAAGGAGATTGGGATACCAAGCATGAAAATCTTATTCCTTATAGAGAGCATGTATTGTGTTTGATCCCATATTTTGAAGAGATTACATTTGGACATATTCCACGAGGAGAGAATCAGTTGGCAGATGCACTAGCCACCATGGCATCTATGTTTGAGATTAGCTGGGATGATGAAGCTCCCAAGATCACTATTGATAGATTTGAGAAGCCTGCATACTGCAATGAGATTGATACTGAAGGAGGAGAGGAAAAGCCTTGGTTCTATGAAGTGAAAAGATATCTTGAAACTCAGGATTCCCTGAAGGGGCATCTGCCAAAGATAAGAAGTTTCTGAGGAGATTTTCTGCTAAGTTCTTCTTGAGTAATGGAAATTTGTACAAACGCAATCATGATTCCACTTTTCTTCGGTGTGTGGATAAGAAAGAAGCAACAGAGATTATGGAAGACATGCACGATGGGATCTTTGGCACTCAATCTAGTGGTCATACCATGGCAAATAAGATATTGAGAGCAAGTTACTATTGGTCTACCAGGGAAGCTAACTGCTATCAACATTCCAAAACATATCACAAGTGTCAGATTTATGCTGATAAGGTGCATATACCTCCAGCTCCGTTGAATGTGTTGACTGCTCCTTGGCCTTTTGCCATGTGCGACATTGATATGATTGGTGAGATCAAGCCTACTGCTTCCAATGGGCATCGTTTCATCCTGGTTGCTATTGATTACTTTACAAAGTGGGTGGAGGGAGCCTCATTTGCATCTGTTACCAAGAATGTTGTGGCTCGATTCATTAAGAATAATCTCATATGCAGGTATGGCATCCCTGAGAGGATTATCACAGACAATGGCTCTAATCTGAACAACACCATGATTACTAATCTCTGCACGCAGTTCTAGATTAAGCATCACAATTCTTCTCCGTATCGTCCAAAGATGAATGAGGCAGTAGAAGCTGCTAATAAGAACATCAAGAAGATTCTACAAAAGATGACTGTTACGTATAAGGATTGGCATGAGATGTTACCATTTGCTCTTTATGGTTATTGTACTACGATACGTACTTCAACAGGGGCAACCCCATCCTCCTTAGTCTATGGTATGGAAGCAGTTCTACCCATTGAAGTTCAGATACCCTCCTTAAGAATCATGAAGGATGCAGGCTTGGATGAAGATGAGTGGATTCAGACTCGACTTGACCAGATAAATTTGATTGATGAGAAAAGGTTGGCAGCTGTTTGTCACGGTCAGATGTACCAGAAACGGATGATCAAAGCGTTTAATAAAAAGGTTAAGCAAAAGGTATATCAGACTGGAGACTTGGTAATCAAGCGTATTATATTACCACAGGGTGATCCTAGGGGCAAGTGGACTCCTACATATGAAGGACCATTTGTAGTCAAGAAGGTATTCTCAGGAGGTGCCATGATGCTTACTACTATGGATGGTGAAGACTTCCCACAGCCTGTAAACGCAGACATAGTTAAAAAATACTACGCATAAAAAGAGACCCGCTAGGTTGACTGGCCTAGGCAAAAATAAGGGCATCTCGGCGAACCAAAAGGGTTCGGGCAAAAATTAGGGATATATATATAAAAAAAAATGTACACCCGGCAAGTCGAAAACCTGAAAGGGCAGCTTGGGCAAAAAAGGGTATCCCGGTGGATTGAAAACCTGAAAGGGAAATCCAGGCAAAAGTTAGGGATTTAAGCATATGACTATGTCTCGTTTGGATCACTCATGTATCCCCAACCAGTTGTGCTACCTAACTCAAGATCAAACAGATAAAGTTCAATCCAATCATTTCCATCTCAACAGCAAAGGATGAGATACTTGAAGATAATGGAAATAGTGGAACGGGAACTTAATAGGATTATTTCTCACATAGCTGTTTTTCTTTGTTTTTGTAAAAAATTTACGACGAATTCCTCTTACCAGGATTTCTGTCTCCATGTACAAACTTTGCCTATGTATAGGTCACTTTCTAAAATAAATAAATTCTCGTCTTTGAATCCATATTTACTTTTACCCTGTTTACCTAAACGAAAACGTCCATTGGTTGTGTTTGAATGTATGTATGCTTTTGAATATGATTGATGTTTACCAGAAATGCATAAAATGCAGTAATAGTATTTATTAAGGACGAACGAGGGTAGGAATTCAACGAAACTTCGCCAGTTCATCCCCACAGAACAATTACAAATCCCCAGCAGAGCAAATCTATCTTTATAGATACTTCAAGTTACATCTCCCCTTTGACTTATGTCCATCTCTTTTATCCTCAGTACGACGAACGAAGACGGGAGGTTATAAGTACTATATTATCAAACAAGACGGGAACGAGGTCCTCATATTCCTCAACAACGAACCGGGATTTATTTTCCCTAGCCAGCAGTTGTTATACAAAGATACCCAGACGCTTCAGGCTGCTTGATTCATACATACATCATTTACATCATACCATAGCATATCCATAATACATAAAACATTTACTTAGGTACTTCATGTCATACATGCATACATATTGCATGAACTAACATTTTCTTTTCAGGATAAACACTATCAACAACTCAAAACAGTTCAGAGACGATCTATACGAAGGTCTAGTGCTGATACTTAATTCAGAGATAATCGCTACGAAGATTCATTTCTGATGATCAATACTCAAGTTGTCCTTGAAGGGGTACGTAAACGATCTATACGAAGATCTAGTGCTTAATCCAGGATATTTCCAAAGGATATAATCGTCACGAAGATTTAATCCTGATATTCTTTCTATTCTTGGGAGGGTAGGTAAATGGTCTATACGAAGATCTATTACCTAATCCAGGATATTTCCAGAAGAGATAAACGCTACGAAGATTTATTTCTAATGATCTATTCATCAGTTTATCTATGAAATGGTACATAAAGGATCTATACGAAGATCTGGTACTTAGCCCAAGATATCACCAAAAGCAATTCAGAAAAGATCGCCACGAAGATTTGATTCTGATGCTTAAATTAAAGTATGTTCCTAAAGATGGTTCAGAGCCGATCTATACGAAGATCTAAATACTGACACCTAATGAAGGATATTCTTTTCCACCAGAGATAATGTAGAGACGATCTATACGAAGATCTAGTGCTGGCATTCAACTCAAATCATGTGACAGAAATAATTCAGAGACGGCCTATACGAAGACCTAATACTGATATCCAGTAACAACATAAAGATACTATCACCTTCTGATATTATGGATGGCATCTATAAGCCCATATCCAGTTCCTCTGAGTGGCATCTTTAAGCCATTCCAACATATACAACCAATCAGCAGTGTTACTTTACGCACCGACGAGTGCAAATTTTTGGGCTTTTGTGTTCAATCCCCTTCAACCTTCCAAGTCACGAATGGCATACAGGCCAATCTAACTCCTCGGGTTTCAGAAAATTGAACAGGGGCAGCTGTTGCAACCCAAATTTTTCCCTCACCTAGACAAGACAATGTGTACCAAGTATCCTCTCAAGGTTCATAAGGTTCACAAGGTTCACAAGGTTCACAATTAGTCAGAAAGCTTGGAAGTTCCCTTAGACAAAGCATCCTCCTAAGCAATGCACCCTAAACTAGGGTTTTGAATTTCATCAGGCTAAATGGACTTTCAAGGCTTCAATTGAGCTTCATAACATCCCACATGTCTTCAAGAATCCCTATGTCAAGTTTCAAGGGTTTCCCAAAAGGTTTGCTCAGTCAGATGATTAGATAGGCTAAAATTAGTCAAAGTAGTCAGAAAGTCAAACTGAGGTCAACTGTGGTCAAACCAAAGTCAAACTTCATGATTTTTTGCCAACATCAATTTTATGAAGTAAAATTCATCATTTGATCAAGGTTTGATCATGATTCATCAAGGAGACTTCAGATCATCAAGAATCAGGAGTTTCTAAATTAGGGTTTTCATAGGAAAAGTCAACTGAACTTTGACCAGCCATAACTTTCACATGCTTCATCAAGAATTTTCCATTTAAAGCTCATTTGGAAGGAAATTGAATTCTCTACAACTTTGTGTCTCACAAGCCAAGCCCAAAAATGCTTCATTTGGAAGGTATAAGCTAAGACATTATAGGTCATTTTAAAAGTCAACAAAAAGTCAACATCTTCCAAAGGGCATAATTTGAAATTGGTAAAGGATATGGACATGAAACAAAAGAGGTTGGTTAGATGACTCTTTAAGCTTTCCAAAATCTCCAAGAACACCTTCATAACATTAAAATTGAGGGAGTTGTGTCTTTGCAAAGTTGGGAAATATTTGTGGGGTTTATTGAGTAAATGGGATCTTAGAACCAATTCTTTCCATATGGGCTTGCATTTTTATGACCCAATCACTACCATGACATCATGAACGAACCAAAAATTATTTATTCAGATTTTTATTAATTTTATTTTATTTATTGTGATTTTATTCATTTAAAATCATTTAAAATCAAAATAAAATATGAAAACTCAATATTTGAATGTGATTCTTCTTCTAGAAAATCTTAAAAGTCATTTAAAGTTGATTGGAATCAAACAAATTCGTGTGAGCCTAAATTAGAAAGGTTTGATGAGATTTTTTTAATATTTGAAAGTTGTGAGACTTCATGATCAAGCAATCAAGACAAAGCCCATAAATCCAAAAACATTTGACCTAATTCAACTCTCTACATATACACAAAGTGATCACAAGCAAAGGGACGAATTTTGGCAGCCTCCAAGAACACTTTTGACATTCAAAAATTCTTTGAAATTTCAATTTTTCGGATTCATAGTTGCAGGGAAATTAAAGGTATTCTAAGGACATAGACATGATCCTTGGACTCTCATGATGCTATCCATATGATCATAAGCATCCCTAACCTCATGAACTGTGAAAACCGAATTGTTTTTATGCCAAATATATTTTGTTTCGATTCATTAATTTAATGCATGATTAATCAAATTTGAGCTTGTAATATTGTTTGTTGAATGATGTAGATGGATTCTGGGTGTTTTGGTGTAAGTTTCGATGCAGGTTTGGAGTTCCACCATTGTTAGGGTTTGTAGCTCGTTTTAGGGTTTTGCGTATGAGGCAATATAAATCCATTCAAAGACCATGGCTAGACCGTATACCTCCCAAGGATCACATTAACCTAATCAATTTGATGAAACAATAGGCCAGGCCATAAGATGTGATTTTCGCAGGTTATGAGTATAGAAAAATTCGCAGGAAATTTTACATGTAATTTTGCAAGTGTATTCGCAGGTACCAAGGAAGAAGATGATGAATTAGCGCTGGAAATCAAATTCAAAAATTGGTTTTAAAATATAATGTTTTATTATTGGTTATATATTGAATGCGCAGTGTTAGCTCAGTTGGTTTGTGTGTTGGTGTGTGAAGGTGATGGTCCTGGGTTCGATTCCCCCCAGGCCATTTTATTTTGCTGCTTTTTATTTGATTTTTTCACAGGATTACAACAAAAGGATTATGACCCCTGATGCTAACACCAACGCACGCTTGGCCTGGTGGTGATGTTGTTGGTCCAGAGTGATTGAAGCCTAGGGCCTGGGTTCGAATCCCAGCCCCAGGTATGTGTCTTTTTCTCATTTTTTTTTCATTTTATTTGTTTTGTTTATATTATCCTTATTTAATTTAATTAATTTTTTTTAAATAACAATTTATAAAATAAATGTATATATTATTTTCTTGTATAAAAAATTTATTTTTTTTTAAAAAATTCATAATTTATTTTCTTAAAAAATTATTAATAATTATTTTATTATATAATTATTATTGTATATATTTGGTAAATAAGTTAATTATGTTTAAATTAATAATTAAAAAACCCTAATTTCTTTTTAATAAGGCATAACCCTAATTTTTATAATTCTAACCCTAATCCTAATTTTTCTTAACTTTTAAAATTTAACCTAATATTTTTTTATAAATTATAATTAATTAGTACTCATTTGTTAAATATATGTAAATAATTTAGTATTTATTTATTATTATTATTAAAACCTATTTTCTTTATATTTAAAATCTTTTCTAATATTAAATTATTTTGATAATTTCTTATTTTCTCTTATTTTTATTTTCTAACCTTTTGTCTTAATTGTTACTATTATTGGTTATTATTGCTTATTTATTATTATTTATCGTTATTATATTTCTCGATTATATTGTAATTGTCCCGAAGCTTTGTAATAGTTTAGTTTATATTTTTGCTTTATTATGAATATATTGTATGGTTAGTAATTCTAGGGCGTGAATAACGTACTTGTAATTAAAATCAACTTAGAATAATCAACTTAAAAAGATAAATATTTGAATATGAACACTCACACACGTAAGTCGATCTTTGATCGCCATCTTGCACTTTCTAAGGTTACCTCTCATGTTTCCTATTTCAAAAGGTCAAGTAAGGTGTCTTAAGCAAAGTCCCTTCACAAATATCATCAAGTCCCTTCAGTTTATAAGATCAAGTCCCTTCGAGGTTGCCTATGATAAATGATCTTGTCCCTTAGAATAAAAGATGATAAGTCCCTACGAATTGCTAAAGACACCTTGCAGTTGCCTACATTCAGATTGTCCCTACACATGTCCCTTCTCACATCCAAGGTAATGACTACCTATTCCTTAATAATAGGGATAGTCTTACCATTGATAGAACATAAGAACAGTAAAGACTTAATATAGGGTAGGTTCCTCTTAATCACTTGCTCACACCTTTCAAAATGCTCTTCACACCACATTTTTCAAACAAATTTTCAAAAACAAGTCTTTGTATACATCCATACGAGGATCATTACAAAGTACTTAGAAAGTTTCTAATCACACATTACACATTTTCAAAACAATTTAAAGTGAGCTAAGTAACTAAGAGCCCGTAGATAACCATGGATATAAAGGGTGCTAACACCTTCCCTTTGTATAACCTACCCCCCGAACTCAAAATCTTTTAAGGTTTTTCCTGTTCTTTTATGTCCTTTCCACTTGGATAAAATAAACGTCGGTGGCGACTCTTGCTATCCGCAACATAACTAAAAGTCAGTTCTCCCACCGTGTTACAGAGGGAAGGTCATCCAAGGGTGAAGGAAGATCACCTGGAAGGGTACGTCTGCCGAAAGTATCACGACATAGGACGAATGTCAGATAGACAAAAAGTTGCTTTGTTGATAACTTACTAGGGAATGGTAAACACGGACGAGTGCTTACGCTTAAGAATAAAAGGTATAAGTGTTTGACGCTGTGTATAGATTAAAGATGTGGACGAGCATCCTTAGGACCACGATACAGACGAGTATCGGTAGAAACAAAGGCTGACGCGTGTTCAGAGATGATGATACCGACGAGTACCAACTGGTTAACAAAGAACACGGACGAGTGTCGGATCTGTTGAGGAGTGATATATATATATATATATATATATATATATATATATATAAGGTACGGACGAGTATCAGTGACTTATGTATAAGTTTGAGTGAGTATTGATTTGTTGGTGAAGTGTGAGCAAGACACAGACGAGTGTTCAACTTTCTGGGGAATGTATGACATGGACGAGTGTCAAGTAAGTACTATATAAACAGGCATTTGTAAAAGATATGTTTCATCTTTTCGTGGGGATAGGATGACACAGACGGGTGTCAAAAGGAGTGTGTATAAACAAGTACTTGATTTGCAGAAGGTGTTCTGGTAACCATGCTGGGGAAGGATGACACTGATGAGTGTCAAAAGAGTATGCATAGGTATCTGTATTTGAAAGTACAAAAGGTATCCTGGCGACCTGTGGGGGATAAGATGACACAGACGAGTGTCGAAAAGAGTATATATGAATACGAACAGGCATTTATGTTGGAGAGTGCAAAGGGGACGCTTTGGCTTTTATTTGTAGGGGATGTGAATTTTTTAAATATATTTGCTGATGAAATACTTATGGTAATTGCAGGTGACTGGCTCGCACATGGCTTATGATCATGCAAATGTTTGATTTTTGCTGTAATGCTCCGTATTATACGGAATGCTACACTTATTTGGTGAATATGATGCAAATGCTATGATTATGCAAAAGAAGAACCGATCCAGGATTTGGATCCCGCTGGAGACAAGATCTTTGGTTGATCTGCTTGGAGAGATATCCCAGCTGGGGAGAGATCATTGGTAGATCTGACAGGAGGGAGAACTCTGCTTGGGGAAATAGGTCATTGGTAGATCTATCAGGAGAGGACTCAGCTGGGGAGAGGGACACTTTCATCACTTTGTCGTGTAAGGGTTTTAGGCATTTCTCTTCTGGGGGAGGCTGGAAACTCTGTGGGGAGATATTTCTTTTAACCTGTCGAGGATGAGAGATCTGGAAATCTGGTGGGGGATCTCGGTTGGGGAAGCTCTTGTTGAATAGACTTATGCTGGGAATGAAGAGGTTTTGACAACTTCACTGGGGAAAAGCAGTTCAGATGTTGCTCGGGAGATCCTGCTTGGGGAGGAGGTAACTTCCGGGAAGTAGCATGCTGGGGATGTGATGCTTGATATGCCCCATGTTGTGTATTGAATACCTGCAATCTGTTAAGACAAAAGAAATGCACAAGTATCCCGAGGTATCCCTTACTGGATTCCGTCATAGGAGTTAGATATTCCTGAAAGTAAATATATTTCCTGCATGCATTTATTAAAATGGCTCATTTGTTTTATGCAAGTACTGTATCATGAATATTGGACATTGTCGCTCCCGATAAATGGGAAGGGCCCAGATAAAGGTACAAGCGCGAACGGTCGGCGAAGGGAACAGTGAGAACACACAGCCGTGAACTCACTGGAGATGAAAAGAGTCGCCAGCTAGGCATTTTTATCCCGGAGGAAAGGTAATGCTGCATAGACCTAGAAAGATACGGATAAGACGGTTGCGAACCAGAGAGACTGAGAAAGGGGGTTGGTTACAACCTGGGAAGGTATTAGCACCCAGATTGTCCGTCGTACTCGACGGGATCCACGCTTAAAAGATTTGTGTTTTAAAGGGGTAGTGTCAGTGCAATTTGTGTGCAAAAGAACTGGAAAGCAATATGTACAGGTGTCAGTGTAAAGTGAAGTGAAGTGTATAAATGATGTGTCAGTGTAAGGATAAGAGTGAAATGCTCATGACTATGAGGCTTACAAGAATAAAGCTGGAAGGAGGGGGAATGTACAGAGACTTTTGTTCGATAACTGTTAAGTTATGCCTACGTATCCTCTCGTGCAATGAGGAAGTCAGAACACCGTAGTTCGACCCAAAGAGACTGAAAGATGAATTGACTTGTGAACTGCTTACTTGTCAATGCTCAAGTGTATGACCTGTCTGGCTCAGGTGCTGACTGTCTTGCATTAGACGGAAGAAGCAAGTTCTCGATTGTGAGTGAAGATGATGAGAAAAGAATCCCGGAGGAGACGATTATTGTTTGTTTTTGAGTTTTCAATCTTTTATTGCTTTTTGAAGTTTGTCATAAGATAATGAGCTTAAGCCTAAACCAACGGGTTAGTAAACTCATCACATCTTCCCTCTGGTTAGGGGTAATGAGAATACCTTAAGTGTGAAGTCAGATTCTCACACTTAATCATCTTTGGTGTAGGATTAAGATCATTAACCTACTTGTGATTAATTAGATGTTTTGGTGTTTTTGTTTAGTGTTAAGTAATGAGGTTAAGCCATAATCAAGGATTAAACAGACTCATTACACCATCCCAATAGAAGGATAATAGATGAGAATGTTTAAGCTGAGGAAAGCTCCTCAACTTAATCCATGATTAAGGATTAAACTCATGACAAAACAAGCCTTTGATTAAGTGGATTTTATTTAATGGTATGATGATGAAGTGATTTTTATGGTTTGTAAGACAACTTGAGGGGGACTTGTCCATTAACACTAGGGTTAGTCCTTCTTAACCACTTAAGGAAGAATTAGAACCCTAATGCAAGGCCCAAGTTACAAGTGATGTCTTGATGATTATTAAGTGGATTGATTAAGAGATTTAAACACATAAAGGGTTCAAGACTTAGGATTAAAGTTATACACTCCATCCTAAGAGAAGGATGCAGGCATAAGCTTAATCACAAAGCCTTGAAGCCTTTAGGGTTTAGTCCCTGATTATGAGGTGAGAAGAGAAGACTCAAAGAGAGACACAAAGGTAAAACTATGAGGGGACTAATCAAAACCCTAATTCATTGTCATGCTTGGATGATCCTAAGGTTTGTGAGGTTTCCAAGAACAATCTTCAGAGGAACCACCAGGAAGCAGATGAAAGGAGCAAAGAGAAGCAAAGTAACTTGCTTCATTCAAGAAGTCAAGTCACTTGAAGAAAGAAGGTGGGAGGAGCAAGAATGAGCAAGCTCAATCTCAAACACAAACAAAAAATGCAGCAATGGATGCAAGAGAGATGAAAAAAGAAGTTATGAGAAGTGAAGGCAAATTCACTTCCCAAGTTTACTTACCACCTGAAATGTTAGAAAGAAATGCAATGCAATGCAAGATGAGATGAAATGGCATGATGCTAGACAAAACCAGAAGCATGTTGATGATGAAAATGATGCTATGAGGTGCTGCAAACATGAGGCAAGGCATGGGGATGTTCATACAAGATTATGAATGCAAATGATGCAAGCTAAGGAGCATGGACAAGCATGAAATGTTATGAAGCATAAAAGACAAATGACATGGTAAATATGTAATGCAATGGTCAAAAATGCTTTCTATATGTCTTAAGATGTCAAATGGATCACAAGAATGCACAAAATGCAATGACAAGTCATGTTATGCAAGGAAATGCAAGGAGGATGCAAAAGAAAGCCCAAATTAGGGTTCATGGATCAAACATCAAACAAAAACCCAAAACAGAAACAAATTCTAAGATAAAAAATGGAAAATGGCATCCAAAGAAACCCTAAACCTATGATAAACCACTGCCCAAAGGGGAGCTCTCAACTCTCAACCAAACTCAAGATATGAATTTCCTAAGTTATTAGGGTTTTTTAGGGTTCTTAACAAAATAAATGCCAAACAATTTGAAAATGCAAGAACAATTCATGGCCTTTTTATCCCTGAAAATACATGCCAAACACAACACAATGCAAGAAGAATCAATGTCTCAACCTTCTCCAATAGGCAGAAATGAATTTTTAAACTTATGATCAAAATAATGCATAAAAAATGATTTAATTCAATGAAAAATTCTTAAAATGCATCAAGATCAAAAAAGAAATTTGGTTTGAAGGTTGGACAATGTTTCTAAATATCTTAGAACATTTCATGAATTTTTTTGTAATTTTTAAATACCTAAAAGTATTTTTAATTAATTAATCCCCATTAATCAATTAAAAATAATCTTTTAAACATTTAAAAATACTTTTTTAATGATGAAAAATAAAATAAAAATATTTTTAGGTCATAAAAATTAATAAAACCTTAAGGAAAAAGTTTCATAATTTTTAAGATTTTTTTGCTATTTTAAATTAATTATGCAATTTAAATGAAAGAAAATGAATTAAAAATCAAAATAAATAAAAGTCAGAGGGATGGAGGGCCAGGATGAGCCTAGGATTTGAATTGGTTGACTGGCGCGTGATCTTGTGGTGTGGATTGGTTCTGAGTTAATTACATTTAATTAAAACTAATAATAAAATTAGGGCTAATCAAAGAGATCCTGGCCTTTCCCTTGCGCGCGCAGTCAACAAGTCAATGGCAATCAATGGTCCAAATTCAAACTAGCATTAATTATGTGATTAGGGCACAAATGACTCTCAGGTGGCCGGAGAAGACTTCCGGTCGTCTTCTCCGGCCAGCTCTCACCTGAAAAATCTCCAAACCTCTCAAAACGTACCAAAAATGAAAACCAAGAACATGGAAATGATCCTCATCCTCTCACGAACCAAACCCCTCTCTCAAAACAAATTTATATTTCCTAAATCAACTGAATCGAAGAGAAAAAGTTCTAGGTCACGCAAGCTTCAGAAACAAATTAAATGCTCAAATCACAACCATTTTCAAAACCAATGGTACCAGAATGATCAGTGAAACAAATAGAACAAGTTTGTAACAAGCAAAATCATTTCTGGAAAAATAAATTTCAGGCTACCTGAGATTTGAAGCTTTCCACTTGAGGACTTTCTGGCCTTCTCTTTATGTGCAAACCACTCCTTAGGACCCCTTGATGATGTTTGAATGCCTTAGAACAATTTATGTAGGCTGGCTGATGAGTTTCGAAAGCTCCTGCTTCAAGCTCAGTCAACAATGGCTATGGTGATTCTGACTGATTCAGGCCACTGTGAATGATGGTTTATGGTCCAGATGATGTATGGAGAAGCTTTTCAAGGTTTGTTTGGCTGTTTATGGGCTAGGGAGGGAGATTCGAATGAATCTGCAGAATGAGGGTGAAGAATGGCAGTGGGGTGCTTTGGCTGTTTCAGGCTTATGCTTTGGGTGATTTCTACTCAATGATACATGGTGAGTTGAATGGAGGAAAAGGTTTTAGTGTTTGCTTGCTGTGGAGGGGAATTCGAAGGAAGTTGCAACTTGGAGTGTTTTTGTGAATGTGTCTAGTGTGATGGTTTCAGCCTTGCTTCTTGTTATGACTAGCTTGCAAATTGATAACATAAACAAATCTGATTGGCTGGATGATGTGACTTGTGCTTTTGTGATTGGTAAGTTTGCTTTTGCCAAAAGTCAAAAATCTTGTAAGAGAAGCATGGGCTTGATACTAGGCAAGTACAAGGGCTAGGGCTGGCGCAGCATGGTGAGTGTGTGAGGCTGGCTTGATTCAAGGACCAATGCAGCAAGTTGGTGAAGCATGATCATGAGTTTTGCAACTTGGTTACTTTATGGATTTTCATGAAAAATGCCTTGTTACATGAACTAAGCACATGTGATCTTTGGTTCAAATCTGATTTTTTGGACTTAGGGAATGTTTGTGTGCTGGTTTGAGAGGAATTAGAAGTCACATAATGCATTGGTTCATGACTTTGCAAAATTTCACACTTGGGGCATGCCTTGAAAATCAATGATTTTTACCAACTTTGTCACACCATAACTTTTGATCCAAGAAGAATTTGATCATGTTCTTGTACTTTTTGAAAAGGGAAAGATGTAATCTACAACTTTCATGACCAAAGTTTTTCCATTTGAAGCATTTTTGGATCAAGAATCAAGGCTTGAAAAATGACCTAAAATGAAGCATTCTTGAAAAGTCAACTATGCCCAAAAAGTCAACACTTGCAAAAACCCTAAATTCTTGATTTTTGTGAACTTCAACCTTCTTCCATGATCAAATAAAGATCATATACACTCAAAATGATGAAGATCACCCCTTGGTTGGGTCATTGGGGGCCTCAGATGCCCTGATTTTGCACTGACTTGTCCAGAAAGTCAACCCTTGATCAGATGACTTCCCCATGGAATTTCTTCATGAAAATTGATATGCATACTCTTTATACCATATAGAGACCAATGGAAACAAGAATGACCAAAAAAATTGGAGTTATGGCCTCTGAAACCAAAACCCTAATTTTAGGTCATCTGTGCAGTTCAAACTAGCTCTGCATCCACTCAAACCCTAGTTCTTGTGATTCCTTTGCAATTTTGACTTTGAGGAGATGAAATATGATATAAGAACACACATGGACCCCTTTGAGTTGATTGGTGGCCTTTGGAATGGCTCAAAAGGCTTTGGGATTGCTCAGATCACAAACCCTAGGTGCAGATGCCTTGAAAGCTATGCAGTGAATCAAAAATGAGATGTGAGATGATATGCTTGTGTTTATGCATATGAGATGATCACAAGCCATGGTGTGAATGGGTGAGGGCAAATTTGGGGTGTTTACAGCTGCCCCTATTCAAACATGAGTTAGCTGTGCAGGTTGTAAGCGACGGCTTAACAGGCAAACAAGATAACTTGTGGTTGAATACCAAAGACAGTCCAAAATTTGCACTCACAGAATGAAGAAGAAAAGGGATATAGATTGTAACAGAAAAATAAAGTATATTGTAAAGTATAGGCGACGGAGGACGACCGTCGAGCAGAGGACGACTGCTGGGTAAAGAGCAATGACGGGGACGGCCGACATGCTGGGGATAAAAGCGAAGTAAAGCGATGACGGGGACGACCGACATGCTGGGGCTAAGAGGTAAAGCTAAGACGGAGACGGCCGACTAGCTGGAAAAATAAGATATCATGATGGGGACGGCCATCAAGATAAAATTGTAAAATTCTCTGGAAGTTAATGAAACATGACGGGGGCGGCCATCAAGTTCACAAAGCAAAGTAACCAACGATGGGGACGGCCACCGGGCTAAAAGGAAAAGGGACCACGACGGGGACGGCCATCGGGTGAAAGAATAAATGGAATAAACAGATGATGGGGTACGGCCATCAAAGGTGAAGGACGATCACCTAGCAGGGGACGGCTGCTCTGTTGGGGATAAAAGAAATATGATGGGGACGGCCATCAAAGGTGGAGGACGACCACCTGGCAGGGTACGGCTGCCGAAAATATCAACGATGGGGACGGCCATCGGATAGGAAAAGGTCAACGATGGGGACGGCCATCGGACGAGCATGATGGAGGACGACCATCAAGAAGTGGAGGACGACCACTCAGCAGGGGACGGCTGCTCTCGAGGTTTATCGTGACATAGGACGAATGCCAGATAACCAAAATCAACAATGGGGACGGCCATTGGATAAAGTGATGAAGGACGATCATCAAAAGGTGGACGACGACCACCTAGCAGGGGACGGCTGCTAAAAATATCAACGATGGGGACGGCCATCGGATGAGCATGATGGAGGACGACCATCAAGAAGTGGAGGACGACCACTCAGCAGGGTACGGCTGCTCTCAAAGTTATCATAACACAGGACGAGTGTTAGATAAAGGAAAAATTTGTTGGCGATCTACTGGGGAAATAGTAAACACGGACGAGCGTTCACAACCAAGAAAGGAAAGTATGAGTGTTTGGGTATTGTGTATAGATTAAAGATGCGGACGAGCATCCTTAAGACTATGATACGGACGAGTATCATGTAGAAACAAACTGACACATGTTCAGAGATGATGATACAGACGAGTATCAACTGGTTAACAAGGAACACGGACGAGCGTTGCATCTGAAAGGACTCTTCTGGGGAATAGTAGACACGGACGAGTATCCATATTCAAGAAGACATAAGTGTTTGGCACGGTGTATGGATTAAAGATGCGGATGAGCATCCTTAAGACTATGATACGGACGAGTATCATGTAGAAACAAACACTAGACGCACTGTTCTGAGATGATGGTACGGACGAGTACCAACCGGTTAACAAAGAACAAGGACTACTGTTGAATCTGTGGGGATATAAGTAATGATGTATACAAGATACGGACGGGTATCTGTATAAGAGCGAGTGGTGTATAGATGAGTGTTTATCAGCTGGGGAGAGTGACACGGACGGGTGTCAAGAGAGAAAAGTATAATATTAACAAGTATATGAGTTGATGAAAGTGTAAGTGACTGCGCTGGGGATATGACACGGACGGGTGTCAAGAAAAGTGTATGTATAGGTATATCTGAGTGCAAAAAGGACCTCTTTGGCTTTCTGCTGGTGATTTGACACGGACGGGTGTCAGGACGTATCTGTAATAAGGGTGATTTGTTTGTAAAGGGTGTTCAGGCGACTTTACTGGGGAAAGATGGCACGGACGGGTGCCAAAAGGTGTATATACTGGTGTTTGTGAATATGAGGCAACTGCTTTCGCTGGGGCTCTGGTGGGGACTCTGGGGGAAAGTAATCTGTGTTCTGATGAATGGTTACTAATCACAAGCATTCAATTCACAACATGACTTATGATTATGCTATGTATTTGATTTTTGCCGTAATGCTCCGTATTAGACGGAATGCTACGCTCTGAGGGTATGATATGATGCGAATGCCATGATTATGCAAAGAGGCGAAGATTCGGGACCCGAATCCCGTTGTTGCGAAGATCTCTGGCTGATCTGCTTGAAACGGACATGCCCAGCTGGGGATGAGATCACTGGTAGATCTAATGATGTATCTGCTTGGGGATACAGGTCACTGATTGACATATCCTTATAATATGGAACCCAGCTGGGGTTTGCAGAAGCTTTCTGTACTCTGTTGTGATCTCCTATGCGCTGCTCTTCTGGATAGAGGCTGAAGATTCTGTGGGGAGATGGTTCCCTGACTCCTGTACTCAACTGAGGATGAATGGCAACTCGGCTGGGGAATTGCGAGAGGCAACTCAGCTGGGGATAGAGCATTTCAGATGCTAAGATTGAGTGCATGTTGATTTGGCAACTTCGCTGGGGAAATGGGCACCTTCCAGTGCCACGTGGAAGATAGACCGAGTTGATAATGATTCGCCTACTTGCTGAGACATAACCTGCATGCCCCAGGTTGCGTTCTGGATACCTGCAATCCTGCAAAGGTAAGGAAACGTACAAAAGGTCCCGAGGTATCCCTTACCGGATTCCGTCATAGGAGTTAAGTACTTTCGAGAATAATCACATTCCCTGTAAGCATGTGTTTTTTTTTAGAGAAAGGCATCTGTACTTATGCAATTGTATTTTTAGAGATATCAGACAGCTCTTTGCAAAACATAAATGTAAAAACGAAACATGACCGAAAATCTGATTTTATTAATTCATGTGCCCTGAATTGGCAAGATACAGTCAAGGAAACATATCTCCTAAAATGAAGAGATTGTTACAAATTGAGAAACAAAATGCTGGCGATGCTGACGACGCTTTCAAGGAGCTTCCTCTTCTGCTATGACTCGTATGACAATAACGTTCTTCTCGTCTTGCTTTCTGGAGAGAGTTGATTCTGATTGAAGCTTGATCCTTCGAAGCTTACCAAGTTGTAGGTGATACAGACGAATTCAGAATGCAGTTGTTCGCTTATTCCCTTGTTTTGCATGGATCGCCCTTTCGGGTTTTCAATCCATCGGGATACCCATTTTTGCCCGAGCTGTCCAATGCGGCTTTTCAACTCAGCGGGTGTACATTTTTCATTTATTTCCCTTATTTTGCCCGAGTCTTTTATTCTGTTTTTGACTCGCCGGGATGCCCTATTTTTGCCTGGACTTACATTCTGTTTTTATGTCCAGCGGGTCATTTTATGCGAAGTATTTTTTAACTGCATCTGAATTCACAGGGGATGGGAAATCTTCGTCATCCATGGTGCTGAGCATCAGTGCTCCACCAGAGAAAACTTTCTTTACAACGAATGGTCCTTCATAATTTGGAGTCCATTTTCCCCTGTAGTCTGTATGAGGAGGGAGGATTCTTTTCAGCACAAGATCTCCCACTTGGTACTCTCGGTGCCTAACTTTCTGATCGAAGGCCTTCTTCATTCTCTGCTGATATAACTGTCCATGACAGATTGCAGCCAATCTTTTCTCTTCGATCAGACCTAGTTGTTCGAATCGGGACCGAACCCATTCTGCTTCACTCAGTTTAACATCCATTAATACCCGTAACGAGGGTAGTTCAACTTCAACAGGTAGGACCGCTTCCATACCATATACAAGCTGATAAGGTGTTGCCCCAGTGGACGTTCTGATTGACGTGCGGTACCCATGCAAGGCAAACGGTAGCATTTCATGCCAGTCTTTGTAGGTGACTACCATCTTTTGCACAATCTTCTTGATATTCTTATTTGCCGCCTCAACAGCACCATTCATCTTTGGCCTGTAAGGAGAAGAATTGTGATGTTGGATCTTGAAGTCCCGGCACAGTTCTGCCATCATTTTGTTGTTTAAATTGGAACCATTATCAGTAATGATTCGCTCGGGCACTCCATATCGACAGATGATATCTCTCTTCAGAAATCGGGCTACCACTTGTCTTGTGACGTTTGCATATGAGGCTGCTTCAACCCACTTGGTGAAATAGTCAATGGCGACCAAGATGAATCTGTGACCATTTGAAGCAGTCGGCTCAATCTTGCCAATCATATCAATACCCCACATAGCAAAGGGCCATGGTGAAGACATGATGTTCAACGGATTGGGAGGCACATGCACCTTATCTGCATAAATCTGGCATTTATGGCATCTTCTGGCATAAGCACAACAGTCTGCATCCATCGTGATCCAGTAATAGCCTGATCTTAGCAATTTCTTAGCCATGGCATGCCCTCCTGCATGGGTACCAAAAGACCCTTCGTGCACTTCATGCATCAACAAATCGGCTTCTGTCTCGTCAACACATCTGAGGAGTACCATGTCAAAGTTCCTCTTGTATAAAGACCCATCAGTGTTCAGAAAGAAACTACCAGCAAGCCTTCTCAAAGTCTTCTTATCATTGGAAGATGCCCCAGATGGGTATGTCTGATCTTCCAAGAAGCACTTAATGTCATGGAACCAAGGCTTATCATCTTTTACAACATCCGCTGCAAATACATATGCTGGTCTGTTGAGTCTGGACACTGAAATCTGAGGTATAAAGTTAGCGGCTTGAACTTTGATCATGGATGAAATGGTAGCAAGAGCATCCGCAAACTGATTCTCGTCCCGAGGGATATACTCAAGCTTGACTGTTGTGAAGAAAGTCAATAACCTCCTTGTATAATCCCTGTAAGGTATCAGATGATCTTGGTGGGTGTACCATTTCCCGTTGGTTTGATTGACTACCAAAGCTGAATCTCCGAATACGGTCAATGTCTTGATCCTGAGGTCAATGGCTTCCTCAAGACCCATAATGCAAGCTTCGTATTCAGCTTCGTTGTTAGTGCAGTTGAAAGTGAGTTTTGCCGAGAAAGGCATGTGAACTCCTTTTGGTGTAATGAGTACTGCACCAACACCACGGCCATTCATGTTAACAGCCCCATCAAACATCATAGTCCATTCTTCCTCCGGGTCAGGCCCTTCGGTGTGAATAGGCTCCTCGTGATCTTTTGCTTTAATGAACATGATGTCCTCATCAGGGAAGTCAAACCTCATAGGCTGGTAGTCATCAATGGGTTGCTCAGCAAGATATTCAGATAGTACACTGCCCTTGATGGCTTTCTGAGATGTGTACTGTATGTCGTATTCTGTGAGAATCATCTGCCATCTTGCAACCCGACCGGTAAGAGCTGGCTTCTCGAAGATGTACTTAACCGGATCCATTTTTGAGATTAATAGGGTAGTGTGGGTCAACATATACTGTCTCAGTCGGCGAGCAGCCCACGCTAAAGCACAGCAAGTTTTCTCGAGCAGTGAATAACGTTGTTCACAGTCGGTAAACTTTTTGCTTAGGTAGTATATTGCATACTCTTTTCGACCAGACTCGTCATGCTGGCCCAGCACACACCCCATTGACTCTTCTAATACTGTCAAGTACATAATCAGAGGTCTTCCTTCTACTGGAGGCATAAGGATTGGAGGTTCTTGTAGATATTCCTTGATCTTGTCAAAAGCCTTCTGGCAGTCTTCGTTCCACCTGACCGTTTGTTCCTTTCTTAGCAGCTTGAACAAGGGTTCACAGGTCGCTGTAAGGTGAGATATGAACCTTGAAATGTAGTTCAATCGACCTAAGAATCCTCGAACTTCTTTCTCAGTTTTCGGTGCAGGCATCTCTTGAATAGCCTTGACTTTATCAGGGTCAACCTCAATCCCTTTCTCGCTTACAATAAAGCCCAGCAACTTACCGGATCGCACCCCGAATGTACATTTGTTGGGGTTCAGCTTTAGTTGATATTTTCTCAGACGCTTGAACAACTTGAGCAGATTCACCAGGTGATCTTCTTCAGTAAGGGACTTGGCAATCATATCATCCACATAACATTCTATTTCTTTGTGGATCATATCGTGGAACAATGTTACCATAGCCCGTTGATACGTTGCACCGGCATTCTTGAGCCCAAATGGCATTACTTTGTAACAGAACGTGCCCCAAGGTGTAATGAATGTTGTCTTCTCCATGTCTTCAGGTGACATCTTGATCTGATTATATCCTGAAAATCCATCCATGAAGGAGAATACCGAGAACTGAGCCGTGTTATCCACCAATACATCAATGTGAGGTAATGGGAAATCATCTTTCGGGCTGGCTCTGTTCAGATCCCGGTAGTCAACACACATTCTTACTTTGCCGTCCTTCTTAGGCACAGGTACTATGTTAGCAACCCACGGCGGATAGCTAGTCACGGCAAGGAACCCGGCGTCCCATTGCTTTTGTACCTCTTCCTTGATTTTCATAGCCATGTCCGGGCGAGTTCGGCGCAGCTTCTGTTTGACTGGAGGGCATTCTTCTCTCAAAGGCAGCTTGTGCACAACAATGTCGGTATCCAACCCTGGCATATCTTGATACGACCAAGCAAACACATCCACATACTCTTGAAGTAGATCAACCAGTTGCCTCTTCACTGAGTCTTGCAGGCAGGCCCCGATTTTAACTTCTTTCGCGTCTTCGTCAGTACCAAGATTAATCACTTCAATCTCCTCCTGATGAGGAGTGATAACCTTTTCCTCCTGTCTCAACAACCTGGCTAGCTCTTCAGGAAGCTCATATTCTTCATCAACCCCTTCATCAGCTTGATTGATCAGATTGTCAAAGTCATACGATGTCATAGCCGTGCTGTTGTCGGTGCTGTCTGGAAGGCACTCTCTGCAAGGGTTAAGTTGGTTCATTTTAGTGATTGATTTTAATCTTGCTTTAGAAAAAAAAGTGAAATGAAGTTATCATTTTGAAAACACCGCCATTTATTTTTTGTACAAAAAGAAAAAATGGAAAAACAGTGAGCATAAAAGAAAAAGACTCGTTTGCAAAAAGATGTCTGATATTTCATTAATTTAATCTTGTTTGCACAAAAGTACAGATGGCCCTGATTACAAAATGAGTCTTGTCATCTTGGGCAAGATGCAAGACTTTGATGCATGCTATAAAAATACAGGAAATAATAATTACTCTGCATGAGTAACTCTTATAATTTCCTGGGAAGACCAGTTCGGGACACTGCTCCCCGGGATCTTCGGACGAATCCAATTCTCCAGATTGCGCTCCTCTTCCAGCTCGTCTTCCAGACAGTTGATAGCATCGGGGGTAAGCATTCCCCCACTGACAAAACCAGGCTCTGCAGCAGCCTTTGCTTGATGTTGAGTTGGTCTGTAACCCAACCCAAATTTGTCCTTCTTCTCCTCTACAGCTAAAACCTTGCCCCAACCTAGGGCAGTTCCTTCTTCAACAACCTTCCGGGCTTGTTGGTAAGATGACATGGAGATCCCCGACACAGCAGATGCTTCATTGACGTTCAAGGCTTCAAAACCTTGGCTCATTGTTTCATGGATCTCCCCATCCATCTCAATGTATTTGTAAGTAGCCAGATGGCTAACAAAAATATCCTCTTCCCCACAGATTGTGACAACTTGACCTTCCCACTCAAATTTTAACTTTTGGTGAAGGGTAGACGTTATTGCGCCGGCGGCGTGAATCCAGGGTCTACCCAACAAACAGCTGTAGGCGGGCTGAATGTCCATCACATAAAAGATAGTTTTAAAGGTCTGTGGGCCAATTGTCACGGGCAGCTCAATCTCTCCCAGCACCGATCTCTTAGAACCATCAAAGGCTCTTACTACCAGGTTGCTGGGTCTCAATGCCAATCCATCATATTCTAATTTCACCAGAGCCTTCTTTGGTAAGACATTCAGGGAAGATCCTGTGTCCACCAGCACATGAGAAAGGACAGCTCCTTTGCATTCCATGGTTATGTGCAAGGCTTTGTTGTGATTGCGGCCATCCGCTGTCAAGTCAGAATTGGTAAACCCTAGCCCATTGCTAGCAGTAACATTACCAACCACGGTTTCCAATTGGTTGACAGTAATCTCCTCAGGCACGTAAGCTGCGTGCAAGACTTTAAGTAGTGCATTCCGATGGGCTTCGGAGCACATAAGCAGTGAGAGGATAGAGATTTTGGATGGCGTCTGGTGAAGCTGATCCACAATTTTATAGTCACTCTTTTTGATGATCCGCATAAACTCATCAACTTCCTGATCAAATGGAGTTTTCAGGGCTTCTTTGGCAGCTGGATCTTCCTGCGCCGGGCCTTTACCCTTTGCCTTGGCAGCAGCTTCTGCTTCGGCAGTAGGTCTTTGAACTTGTGAAGCAAAGAGACGTCCGCTTCGAGTGAAGCCTCCGCCTCCCCCCACATTATCTACTTGTGGTGCAGGTGTGGATGTTTCCAGAGTGATTCTTTTTCCTTCGCAGTACACGTCAGAGCCATAGTGCCAAGGGATGGCCCTATTGCTTTCATATGGTACTGGTCCAGGCACCGTGACAGTGACTGGACTGATTGCTGCTGTTGAAGGGACTGTAATTGTTTGTGGATCATAAAAGATTGTAACTGGTGCTCTGGCGGGAGCAGCACCTTCTGAATGGTAGGCGGAATTATTTTCAGGATCGTAGAATATGGTAACAGTAGAGACATCTTCATGATTGATTGCTGGTGTTGTAGGAGGTTCTGTTGGAAGGACTGTTGTTGTTGTTGATGGAGATTCGAAATGGAATGAAGCTGAAGTTGTAGCAGGAGAAACTGTTGAAGTCTGATCATTTGGGAGGACAGGTGAAGTACTTGTTGATGGTGCTGATGAATTGTCGGGAACAATAGTTGCTGTAGTTGTATGAGGTTCTGAAACCGTTGTTGATGAAGTTGCCGGATTTGTCGGAAATGATGTAGTGATCTGTAGCAGGCCACTCTGAATAAGGCTGTCAATGCCATTCCTTAGGTCCTCACACCCATTCCATGAAATATTGCAATAGGGACACCCTAGTTCACACCCCGGAAATATTTGGTTTTCGCGGAGTTGAGCTTTGATTTCCACCAATGGTGTCCTGATCTGATCCACACTGGTTATTAAATAAGACGGTTGGTCTTCTTCAATAGCATTAACTCGGGGACCACCATGGTTTGGCATTGGGTTTTTATTGACATTGGGCGGAGGTGCAAAATTCAGAGCCTTGGAGTCTACCAAGTCTTGTACCTTCATATGCAGAGCCCTGCATTTCTCTGTACTGTGACCAGGTGCGTTGGAATGAAAAGCACACCTAGCATTGGAGTCATAGTTTCTTGGTAGACTGTTGGGATCCGGAGGTGCCAACGTTCTTAGCTCAACTAGGTTGAGTTTCAGAAGTTGTGGCAGCAAGGCAGCATACGGCATTGGGATCGGGTCGATCACTCTGTTAGCTTGGGATGGCCTCTGCTGGAATGGCCTCTGTTGATTATTGTTGTTGGAGTTGTTGTTGTTGTAGTTTCTTGGAGGATACTGATTTTGCTGATACTGAGGTTGCTGTTGGAAGTTTTGTTGAGGAGGTTGATAGACTGGCTGAGGATGAGCTGGAGCAGGAATAGTGACTGCTGCTATTGACCTCTGAACATATTGGGGCCTACCCCTGTTGGTGTGAATGGCATTGGTCTCGCCAGTTCTTCTCGGGCCTGCAAAAGGCTTTCTTGTACCACTGGACGAGCTTGCACCGTTGTCTGAGATCTTTCCCATTTTTAACAGGCTTTCAATTCTCTCCCCAGCTATAACAACATCTGCGAAGCTAGTGGAAGAGAAAGCAGCCAACCTGTCAATATACGTTCCCTGGAGAGTGTTCATAAACATGTCTGCCATTTCTCTTTCAGACATTGGTGGTTGAATGGCAGCAGCCAGCTGTCTCCATCTTTGAGCATATTCTCTGAAGCTCTCCCTAGATGACTGTGACATTCCCATTAGGAGGGTCCTGTTGGGTGCCATATCTAGATTATACTGATACTGTCTGATGAAGGCCTCTGCCAGGTCCTTCCAGCATCTCACAGTTGCTCTTGTCAAATGGGAATACCATTCCCTAGAAGCTCCAGTCAAGCTATCTTCGAAGTAGAACATCCAGAGTTTCTCATCCATTGTATAGGCCTTCAGCCTTCCCAGAAATGATTGCAAATGAGTCCGGGGGCATGAAGTCCCATTATACTTTTCGAAACAAGGAGGTTTGAACTTATGGGGAATCCTGACCCCTTCTACCAAACCCATGTCCATGACGTCGAACCCCAAAGAATTTTGAGATTCTAAGGACCTCAACTTCTCAGCTATTTCTTCCAATCGTCTATCATAAGTTTCCTCTCCAGCACCCATTACTGTAAATTGGTCCTCCTGAGGATCTTCTTGAAGTACTCTCCCTGCTGTGGCAGTCCCTTGAATGTTTGCAGGAATATTAACCTCCGGATGTAGATGTGGGCCAAACACAGGGGGGGTAACATGTGGTTGCACCCTTTCATTGTTACTTGTGCCTGCAGTTCCCACATGGGGCTCATCTTGATTCCTCCCTTCTACCAAAGTTCTGAGCCTCTCCTGGCTTTGAGCTAAGTTGTTCATCACTTCCATGAATTGTGTTATCTGGGTTCTCATCTCCAGTCTTTCGTTGGCCATCTGGTTTCTGACCTCCGTAAGGTCTTGTTGCATCTGGTCCATCTGGATTCCCGGAAGGTTGTTTCTAGTTGGGTACCTGTGTGGCCTGTTGAGAGGAAATACCCGGCGGCGAGCAATAATTCCTGAACATCACAACAGAGGTTAGCAACAACAAAACAAAAACCTACAAAACAAACAAAAGGGTTAGCATGCAATGCAGTTATGCTTATTTGTTCTCAAGGTATCCGGTTTGGCCTTCAGTTTTGACCCTTCCAGACCCTTGAAGATGATGCTGTTGAAGTTGCTTTTGAAGTAACCCAGATGGAAACTACCACAAATATATTACAAAGGGTGAAATAATACAACTTGTTCATTTTTACAACACAAGCCCTCAAAGGGGTCAAAATACATCACAAAAAGTAGAAGTACATGGAAAAGGAACAACAACAAGCAAATGATCAAACTCCAAGGCCAAACTCATCCTCACGAACTTCCTTAAGAAGTGCTTCGGTCACAGGATCAGCCGGGTGCTCCGTAAGATTCCTGATGAGGAGGTTTCTTGTTGCAACAGCTGCAATCAACTTCTTGTTCTGACTTTGGTCTTTAGACCTCTTCACTCCTGCTTTGATTTTCAGCTCTGATATTTCCTCCTGGGCTGCTGCCAGGGCTTTTTCCATCTGCTCCATCTTGTCTCGAACTCTCTTGTCTTCTAGAGTACGGGCCTCAGTGATCCGGACCCACCTGGCCTGACTCTCTTTCAGGTACAAGTCTGTTCTTGCTCTCTGGAACTGGGCTTCTTTACAAGCATTCTTCAGAATCTGTTCACCAGCTTTGGACTTGTTGATATAATCCCCAGACTTCTCAATCTTAGTCAAGTGTTCTACTCTCAATTTCTCCAATCTTTCAATCTCCCTCACACCTTCACTCCTCTCCCGGAGGGTCTTCTGCAAGGCTTGGGTTAGCTTCTCATTCCTTTCCTTCAAGCTCTCAAACTCCTCCAAACTGATAGTGGCAGGGGGTAGTGCTGAAGATGACTCAGGCATGTCTTCTATGGTGAAGGGCATTCCAGAGAATTGGGCCCTAGCATGGGACCACTCATAATATTGGACTGATGCCACATTATTGCACTTCCCCAAAATGGTGATTCCCTTGGTTTGAACATGATCCCAGGCCCAGGCAGCCTGCCTAACAACAGCCAAACTAATCTTGTTCTCACAGTAGAGGGTCTCAATCAGGTCCTGTGTCTTAGGAGTATGGACCAATGCATAGCCCAATTGCCTCTTGAACAGCAGAGGGTTGTAATTGATACTTCCCTTAACTCCTATTAAGGGCACATTGGGAAAGTGCCCACAGCTGGTGATCATATCTCTGCCCTTGGTGCTTTGAGTACACCATCTGATGTCTGCTGAAGTGAGAGTAGTGAGCCTTTTAGCCCAGTTGCTTTGCTGATGAGGATTTAGAAATGCATCTGTCCTGGGTAGATGCCTGAGAAGCCAAGCATGGAATAATGGAGCACAAATCCTCACTAATCTTCCCCTCTGCTTCTCATTCCTCTGATGCACTGAATAGTAAAGGTCTCCCAATAAAGTTGGCACTGGGTTCTTTAGGATGAACAGGTGAATTGCATTCTTGCTGATGAATCGAGGCTCATCTGCAAATAACACAATTCCATATACACTTAAGGCCAACAGAGCACAAACAGCTTTCCACTCCCCCAAGGAGGCCTTCAAACTAGCTTGAGAAATCAGGAAGTCCAGATGAAATCCAGGGATCCCAGCTTTGGAGGTCATATGCTGTTCAATCAAAATAGGCTCCAGGTGCAAAGCTTTTGCTATCTCTCCATTGCTGGGAAAGACCATTTCAGGGTTGAAAGGGATTTCCCTCTTGATAGGCAAACCGGTCAATGATGAGTATTCTTCCAGAAGAGGACCCAACTGAAAGTCTTGAAAGGTGAAACACCTCAATGGGGGGTCATAGAACTGAATACAGGTGTGGATGAGGCTCCTCTGTGAAGGGTCTAGATCCATAACCATGTCCAGTATATCTCCATAACTCTCCCTGAACAAGGGTATATGATCTGGAGTGATCAGGGTTTGGATCCTCCTGACGTCTGATAAGTCTGGTTGGAAGAAATGATAAGTGATGTTGCTTTTCTTTGGAGCCATAATGCTGAAGACTGAGTAGAGTGCTGATGAAGATGCTGAGAAGTGGGCCACTGGCTGGCTAGTGCAAGTAACTGAAGTATATGGCTGACAAGCTGAAGCAAGTGCTGGTGGAGATAGGTCAAAACTGCAGATGGGGTCAAAACCAAAACCAAAGATGAAGGTGGATACCCTGAAACACAAATAAGCAAATGTTAATATGATGCAATGGGTATGTATGCAAATGAAATGCAAGGGTTTGTGACTGAGCTGGATCTGATCAAAATGCCTTGGTATAGATCCATGTATGTTCAAGAATTCCAGATGGAGGTCTATAAATCCAGTAACCAAGGTGGGGGACTCAAATAAAGAGCCACAAGTCCAAGGTTTTAGAATCACAAGAACTGTCCAACATGGAGTATTCTTAACAAAGTCAAAGTAACAGGGTATTCTGAGGTCAAGGTACCTGCAAACCTGTAAACAGCCCAACCCCCTCACAGGTGATGATCTAGAACAAGGATCCTCAGACTTGGATCTGTTATGAGAAGTGTAAACACTTCTAACCCGGAGGTACAGTGTTTACAATAACCATAACAATTCCTCCTCTAATTCACCTCAGTTTCTGAAGGTCAATACTAAAAGGTCATCCAGACTTAGCAGGCTTCCCAGATAGCCCTAGCATTGCAGGAAATCTGCAACACAGAGTTCTCAAGAAGAAACCCATATCTGAACCGTGTTTCATATTCCCGCACCAGACCGAAATGGAATGGGAAAGAATATGATTCACTCTAGCCTAGGTGTCACTCAGGTCCCAGGTATAGGACCTTAACTCTCAATGAAATACCCACCCACCAAAACAAAAACCAAATCCAGCCAGCAACAATGACAGTATGATATATAAATGCAAAATAAAGAAAGCAGTAAAGTAACTGCACATAAATCAATAAGCAAAATAAATACAAGCACAAATAAGCACATAACACCCCCAATAAACACAAATCAATCAAGCGCTAGGAGGAACCCACAAAAAGAACCAGAAGCCCTGGTTGCAGTATCAAATTCCCCAGCAGAGTCGCCAAGCTGTCGCTCCCGATAAATGGGAAGGGCCCAGATAAAGGTACAAGCGCGAACGGTCGGCGAAGGGAACAGTGAGAACACACAGCCGTGAACTCACTGGAGATGAAAAGAGTCGCCAGCTAGGCATTTTTATCCCGGAGGAAAGGTAATGCTGCATAGACCTAGAAAGATACGGATAAGACGGTTGCGAACCAGAGAGACTGAGAAAGGGGGTTGGTTACAACCTGGGAAGGTATTAGCACCCAGATTGTCCGTCGTACTCGACGGGATCCACGCTTAAAAGATTTGTGTTTTAAAGGGGTAGTGTCAGTGCAATTTGTGTGCAAAAGAACTGGAAAGCAATATGTACAGGTGTCAGTGTAAAGTGAAGTGAAGTGTATAAATGATGTGTCAGTGTAAGGATAAGAGTGAAATGCTCATGACTATGAGGCTTACAAGAATAAAGCTGGAAGGAGGGGGAATGTACAGAGACTTTTGTTCGATAACTGTTAAGTTATGCCTACGTATCCTCTCGTGCAATGAGGAAGTCAGAACACCGTAGTTCGACCCAAAGAGACTGAAAGATGAATTGACTTGTGAACTGCTTACTTGTCAATGCTCAAGTGTATGACCTGTCTGGCTCAGGTGCTGACTGTCTTGCATTAGACGGAAGAAGCAAGTTCTCGATTGTGAGTGAAGATGATGAGAAAAGAATCCCGGAGGAGACGATTATTGTTTGTTTTTGAGTTTTCAATCTTTTATTGCTTTTTGAAGTTTGTCATAAGATAATGAGCTTAAGCCTAAACCAACGGGTTAGTAAACTCATCACATCTTCCCTCTGGTTAGGGGTAATGAGAATACCTTAAGTGTGAAGTCAGATTCTCACACTTAATCATCTTTGGTGTAGGATTAAGATCATTAACCTACTTGTGATTAATTAGATGTTTTGGTGTTTTTGTTTAGTGTTAAGTAATGAGGTTAAGCCATAATCAAGGATTAAACAGACTCATTACACCATCCCAATAGAAGGATAATAGATGAGAATGTTTAAGCTGAGGAAAGCTCCTCAACTTAATCCATGATTAAGGATTAAACTCATGACAAAACAAGCCTTTGATTAAGTGGATTTTATTTAATGGTATGATGATGAAGTGATTTTTATGGTTTGTAAGACAACTTGAGGGGGACTTGTCCATTAACACTAGGGTTAGTCCTTCTTAACCACTTAAGGAAGAATTAGAACCCTAATGCAAGGCCCAAGTTACAAGTGATGTCTTGATGATTATTAAGTGGATTGATTAAGAGATTTAAACACATAAAGGGTTCAAGACTTAGGATTAAAGTTATACACTCCATCCTAAGAGAAGGATGCAGGCATAAGCTTAATCACAAAGCCTTGAAGCCTTTAGGGTTTAGTCCCTGATTATGAGGTGAGAAGAGAAGACTCAAAGAGAGACACAAAGGTAAAACTATGAGGGGACTAATCAAAACCCTAATTCATTGTCATGCTTGGATGATCCTAAGGTTTGTGAGGTTTCCAAGAACAATCTTCAGAGGAACCACCAGGAAGCAGATGAAAGGAGCAAAGAGAAGCAAAGTAACTTGCTTCATTCAAGAAGTCAAGTCACTTGAAGAAAGAAGGTGGGAGGAGCAAGAATGAGCAAGCTCAATCTCAAACACAAACAAAAAATGCAGCAATGGATGCAAGAGAGATGAAAAAAGAAGTTATGAGAAGTGAAGGCAAATTCACTTCCCAGGTTTACTTACCACCTGAAATGTTAGAAAGAAATGCAATGCAATGCAAGATGAGATGAAATGGCATGATGCTAGACAAAACCAGAAGCATGTTGATGATGAAAATGATGCTATGAGGTGCTGCAAACATGAGGCAAGGCATGGGGATGTTCATACAAGATTATGAATGCAAATGATGCAAGCTAAGGAGCATGGACAAGCATGAAATGTTATGAAGCATACAAGACAAATGACATGGTAAATATGTAATGCAATGGTCAAACATGCTTTCTATATGTCTTAAGATGTCAAATGGATCACAAGAATGCACAAAATGCAATGACAAGTCATGTTATGCAAGGAAATGCAAGGAGGATGCAAAAGAAAGCCCAAATTAGGGTTCATGGATCAAACATCAAACAAAAACCCAAAACAGAAACAAATTCTAAGATAAAAAATGGAAAATGGCATCCAAAGAAACCCTAAACCTATGATAAACCACTGCCCAAAGGGGAGCTCTCAACTCTCAACCAAACTCAAGATATGAATTTCCTAAGTTATTAGGGTTTTTTAGGGTTCTTAACAAAATAAATGCCAAACAATTTGAAAATGCAAGAACAATTCATGGCCTTTTTATCCCTGAAAATACATGCCAAACACAACACAATGCAAGAAGAATCAATGTCTCAACCTTCTCCAATAGGCAGAAATGAATTTTTAAACTTATGATCAAAATAATGCATAAAAAATGATTTAATTCAATGAAAAATTCTTAAAATGCATCAAGATCAAAAAAGAAATTTGGTTTGAAGGTTGGACAATGTTTCTAAATATCTTAGAACATTTCATGATTTTTTTTGTAATTTTTAAATACCTAAAAGTATTTTTAATTAATTAATCCCCATTAATCAATTAAAAATAATCTTTTAAACATTTAAAAATACTTTTTTAATGATGAAAAATAAAATAAAAATATTTTTAGGTCATAAAAATTAATAAAACCTTAAGGAAAAAGTTTCATAATTTTTAAGATTTTTTTGCTATTTTAAATTAATTATGCAATTTAAATGAAAGAAAATGAATTAAAAATCAAAATAAATAAAAGTCAGAGGGATGGAGGGCCAGGATGAGCCTAGGATTTGAATTGGTTGACTGGCGCGTGATCTTGTGGTGTGGATTGGTTCTGAGTTAATTACATTTAATTAAAACTAATAATAAAATTAGGGCTAATCAAAGAGATCCTGGCCTTTCCCTTGCGCGCGCAGTCAACAAGTCAATGGCAATCAATGGTCCAAATTCAAACTAGCATTAATTATGTGATTAGGGCACAAATGACTCTCAGGTGGCCGGAGAAGACTTCCGGTCGTCTTCTCCGGCCAGCTCTCACCTGAAAAATCTCCAAACCTCTCAAAACGTACCAAAAATGAAAACCAAGAACATGGAAATGATCCTCATCCTCTCACGAACCAAACCCCTCTCTCAAAACAAATTTATATTTCCTAAATCAACTGAATCGAAGAGAAAAAGTTCTAGGTCACGCAAGCTTCAGAAACAAATTAAATGCTCAAATCACAACCATTTTCAAAACCAATGGTACCAGAATGATCAGTGAAACAAATAGAACAAGTTTGTAACAAGCAAAATCATTTCTGGAAAAATAAATTTCAGGCTACCTGAGATTTGAAGCTTTCCACTTGAGGACTTTCTGGCCTTCTCTTTATGTGCAAACCACTCCTTAGGACCCCTTGATGATGTTTGAATGCCTTAGAACAATTTATGTAGGCTGGCTGATGAGTTTCGAAAGCTCCTGCTTCAAGCTCAGTCAACAATGGCTATGGTGATTCTGACTGATTCAGGCCACTGTGAATGATGGTTTATGGTCCAGATGATGTATGGAGAAGCTTTGCAAGGTTTGTTTGGCTGTTTATGGGCTAGGGAGGGAGATTCGAATGAATCTGCAGAATGAGGGTGAAGAATGGCAGTGGGGTGCTTTGGTTGTTTCAGGCTTATGCTTTGGGTGATTTCTACTCAATGATACATGGTGAGTTGAATGGAGGAAAAGGTTTTAGTGTTTGCTTGCTGTGGAGGGGAATTCGAAGGAAGTTGCAACTTGGAGTGTTTTTGTGAATGTGTCTAGTGTGATGGTTTCAGCCTTGCTTCTTGTTATGACTAGCTTGCAAATTGATAACATAAACAAATCTGATTGGCTGGATGATGTGACTTGTGCTTTTGTGATTGGTAAGTTTGCTTTTGCCAAAAGTCAAAAATCTTGTAAGAGAAGCATGGGCTTGATACTAGGCAAGTACAAGGGCTAGGGCTGGCGCAGCATGGTGAGTGTGTGAGGCTGGCTTGATTCAAGGACCAATGCAGCAAGTTGGTGAAGCATGATCATGAGTTTTGCAACTTGGTTACTTTATGGATTTTCATGAAAAATGCCTTGTTACATGAACTAAGCACATGTGATCTTTGGTTCAAATCTGATTTTTTGGACTTAGGGAATGTTTGTGTGCTGGTTTGAGAGGAATTAGAAGTCACATAATGCATTGGTTCATGACTTTGCAAAATTTCACACTTGGGGCATGCCTTGAAAATCAATGATTTTTGCCAACTTTGTCACACCATAACTTTTGATCCAAGAAGAATTTGATCATGTTCTTGTACTTTTTGAAAAGGGAAAGATGTAATCTACAACTTTAATGACCAAAGTTTTTCCATTTGAAGCATTTTTGGATCAAGAATCAAGGCTTGAAAAATGACCTAAAATGAAGCATTCTTGAAAAGTCAACTATGCCCAAAAAGTCAACACTTGCAAAAACCCTAAATTCTTGATTTTTGTGAACTTCAACCTTCTTCCATGATCAAATAAAGATCATATACACTCAAAATGATGAAGATCACCCCTTGGTTGGGTCATTGGGGGCCTCAGATGCCATGATTTTGCACTGACTTGTCCAGAAAGTCAACCCTTGATCAGATGACTTCCCCATGGAATTTCTTCATGAAAATTGATATGCATACTCTTTATACCATATAGAGACCAATGGAAACAAGAATGACAAAAAAAATTGGAGTTATGGCCTCTGAAACCAAAACCCTAATTTTAGGTCATCTGTGCAGTTCAAACTAGCTCTGCATCCACTCAAACCCTAGTTCTTGTGATTCCTTTGCAATTTTGACTTTGAGGAGATGAAATATGATATAAGAACACACATGGACCCCTTTGAGTTGATTGGTGGCCTTTGGAATGGCTCAAAAGGCTTTGGGATTGCTCAGATCACAAACCCTAGGTGCAGATGCCTTGAAAGCTATGCAGTGAATCAAAAATGAGATGTGAGATGATATGCTTGTGTTTATGCATATGAGATGATCACAAGCCATGGTGTGAATGGGTGAGGGCAAATTTGGGGTGTTTACAGACATTTTGCAAACGAAACAAAAATGTACAAAACGAGGTGTGACTGAAAACTTCTGATTTTATTAATCTGGGTGCCCTGAATTGGAAAATACAAAGAAACAAATCCCCTGGAATGAGGAGATTGCTATAAATTGAGAAAAACAAAAGTGCTGGCAATGTTGATGATGTTCCGGTGAGCTTCCTTTGCTATGAAATTTATGACCTTGACGTTCTTCTCATCTTGCTTTCTGAAGAAGATTGATTCTGACCGATGCTTTATCCTTTTGAAGCTTACCATGTTGTGAACGATACAGACGAATTCAGAATGCAGTTGTTCGTTTATTCCCTGATTTTGCGTGGATCGCCCTTTCAGGTTTTCAATCCACCGGGATACCCATTTTTTGCCAGAGCTGTCCAATGCGGCTTTTCAACTCAGCGGGTGTACTCACGTTTTTTTTCCTTATTTTTTCCCGAGTATTTTATTCTGTTTTTGACTCGCCGGGATGCCCTATTTTTGCCTGGACTTACATTCTGTTTTTATGTCCAGCGGGTCATTTTATGCGAAGTATTTTTTAACTGCATCTGAATTCACAGAGGATAAGAAATCTTCACCATCCATAGTAGTGAGAATCAGTGCTCCACCAGAGAAAACCTTCTTTACTATGAATGAACCATCGTAATTTGGAGTCCATTTTCCCCTGTGGTCTGTATGAGGAGGAAGAAGTCTTTTTAGCACAAGATCTCCCACTTGGTATTCTCGAAGCCTGACTTTTTTTATCAAAGGCTTTCTTCATCCTTTTCTGATATAACTGCCCATGACAGGTGGCAGTTAGCCTTTTCTCTTCGATCAAATTCAGTTGGTTGTACCGAGACCGGACCCATTCTGCTTTGTCCAGCTTTACATCCATCATTACCCGTAAGGAGGGTAGCTCAACTTCAACAGGTAAGACAGATTCCATACCGTACACAAGCTGATAAGGCGTTGCCCCAGTAGACGTCCTGATTGAGGTTCGATACCCATGCAAGGAAAATGGTAGCATTTCATGCCAGGCTTTGTAAGTAACCACCGTCTTCTGCACAATCTTCATAATATTCTTGTTAGATGCCTCAACAACGCCATTCATCTTTGGCCTGTAAGGAGAAGAGTTGTGATGTTGGAGTTTGAAGTCCCGACACAGTTCTGCCATCATTTTGTTGTTCAAATTGGAACCATTATCAGTAATGATTCGCTCGGGAACTCCATATCGACAGATGATGTCTCTTTTCAGGAATCTGGCTACCACTTGTCTGGTGACGTTTGCATAAGAAGCTGCTTCAACCCACTTGGTGAAGTAATCAATGGCTACCAGGATGAATCTGTGGCCATTTGAAGCAGTTGGTTCGATCTTTCCAATCATGTCAATGCCCCACATGGCAAAGGGCCAAGGTGAAGACATCACGTTCAAAGGATTTGGAGGTACATGCACTTTGTCTGTGTAGATCTGGCACTTGTGGCATTTCCTGGCATAGGCACAACAGTCTGCATCCATTGTGATCCAGTAGTAACCTGATCTTAATAATTTCTTAGCCATTGCATGTCCTCCAACATGGGTACCGAAAGATCCTTCATGCACTTCGTACATCAACATGTCTGCTTCTTTCTTATCAACACATTTGAGTAGCACCATGTCAAAGTTTCGCTTGTATAATGAACCATCAGCATTAAGGAAGAAACTATCGGCCAGCCTTCTCAATGTCTTCTTATCATTGGATGATGTCCCAGGTGGGTATGTTTGATCCTCTAAGAAGCTTTTGATGTCATGAAACCAAGGCTTGTCATCTTTAGCAATGTCCACAGAGAATACGTATGCTGGTCGATCTAGTCTGAATACCGAAATCCGAGGCACATAATTTGCAGTTTGAACTTTGATCATGGAGGAAATGGTAGCTAAAGCATCTGCGAACTGATTTTCGTCTCGAGGGATGTACTCAAGTTTGACTGTTATGAAGAAAGTCAATAATCTCCTCGTATAATCACGGTATGGAATCAGGTGCTCTTGGTGAGTGTACCATTTGTCGTTGGTTTGATTGATTACCAAAGCTGAATCTCCGAATACAATTAATGTCTTAATCCTGAGGTCAATGGCCTCCTTAAGACCCATGATACAGGCTTCGTATTTAGCTTTGTTGTTAGTGCAAGCAAATGTGAGTTTTGCCGAGAAAGGCATATGAACTCCTTTAGGTGTAATGAGCACTGCACCAACTCCACGACCATTCATATTAATAGCCCCATCAAACATCATTGTCCATTCTTCTCTTGGGTCAAGCCCTTCAGTGTGAACAGGCTCTTCATGATCTTTTGCTTTTAGGTACATGATGTCTTCATCAGGGAAGTCAAATCTCAATGGCTGGTAATCATCAATGGGTTGCTCAGCTAGATAGTTAGACATCACACTGCCTTTGATGGCTTTTTGAGATGTGTACTGAATGTCATACTCTATCAAAATCATTTTCCATCTAGCAACCCGTCCGGTAAGTGCTGGCTTCTCAAATATGTACTTGACGGGGTCCATTTTTGAGATCAACAAGGTAGTGTGAGTCAACATATAATGCCTTAGTCGGCGAGCAACCCACTCTAAAACACAACAAGTTTTCTCGAGCAGTGAATACCGTTGTTCACAGTCAGTAAACATTTTGCTTAGGTAGTATATTGCATACTCTTTTTGACCAGACTCGTCATGCTGGCCCAACACACACCCCATTGACCCTTCTAATACTGTCAAGTACATTATTAGAGGTCTTCCTTCAACTGGAGGCATAAGAATCAGAGATTCTTGTAGGTACTCCTTGATTTTTTCAAAAGCCTTCTGACAATCTTCATTCCACCTGACCGTTTGTTCCTTTCTTAATAATTTGAAAAAGGGCTCACAAGTTGCAGTAAGATGAGATATGAACCTTGATATGTAGTTCAATCTACCTAGGAACCCCCAAACTTCCTTTTTAGTCCTAGGTGCAGGCATTTCCTGAATGGCTTTGACTTTGTTGGGATCAACTTCAATCCCTTTTTCACTTACAATGAATCCCAGCAGTTTACCGGACCGTACCCCGAATGTGCATTTGTTGGGGTTTAACTTCAGCTGATATTTCCTCAGACGCTTGAACAACTTCAGCAGATTTACCAGATGATCTTCTTCAGTGAGGGACTTGGCAATCATGTCATCCACATAGCATTCAATTTCTTTGTTGATCATGTCATGGAATAACGTTACCATAGCCCGTTGATAAGTCGCACCGGCGTTCTTCAGTCCAAAAGGCATTACCTTGGAACAAAATGTGCCTCAAGGTGTAATGAAGGTTGTTTTCTCCATGTCTTAGGGTGACATCTTGATCTGATTATACCCAGAAAATCCATCCATGAAAGAAAATACCGAGAACTAAGCTGTGTTGTCCACCAATACATCAATGTGAGGTAATGGGAAATCATCCTTTGGACTAGCTCTGTTCAGATCCCGGTAATCCACACACATATGTACTTTGCCATCCTTCTTAGGCACTGGTACAATATTAGCGACCCACGGAGGGTAACAAGTTACAGCAAGCCAACCGACGTCCCACTGTTTTTGTTCTTCTTCCTTAATCTTCATGGCCATATCTGGACGAGTACGGCATAACTTTTGATTCACTGGAGGGCAATCTTCTTTCAATGGCAGCTTATGCATAACAATATCTGTATCTAGACCTGGCATATCTTGATAGGACCAAGCAAAGACGTCGACGTATTCTCGAAGCATGTTGTAACACGGTGGGAGAACTGACTTTAGTTATGTTGCGGATAGCAAGAGTCGCCACCGACTTTTATTTTATCCAAAGGAAAGGCATAAAAGAACAGGAAAGACCTTTCAAAAGATTTTTTGGGTCCGGGGGGTAGGTTATGTAAAGGGAAGGTGTTAGCACCCTTTACATCCATGGTTATCCATGGGCTCTTAGTTACTTAGCTCACTTTAAAATGTTTTTGAAATGTGAAGTGTGTGAATAAAAATTTTCTTAAGTATTTTATAATGATCCATGTACGGATGCGTATAAAACCTTTGTTTTGAAAATTTGTTTGAAATTGTGAAGTGTTTGAAATGTTTTGAAGAGTGAGCAAGTATCTAAGAGGAACCTACCCTAAGTTTAAGTCTTTTCTGCTCTTGAATCCTTTAAATGGTAAGACTATCCCTATTATTAAGGAATAGGTAGTCATTACCTTGGATGTGAGGGACAACTGAAGGGACATCTGTTATTTAGGCAACTGTGGGGTGTATAAGCAATTCGAAGAGACTTATCATCTTTATTCGAAAGGGACCAGATCATTACGAAGGCAACATTCGAAGGGACTTGATCTTTTTATCTGTTTAGGGACTAGATGATGTGGAATGAGAGACTTTGCTTTATACACCCTACTTGACCTTTTTGTAATAGGCAACATGAGAGGTATCCTTAAGGAAGTGAGATGGCGATCAAAGATCGACTTACGTGTGTGAGTGTACAATTTCAAATATTTATCTTTTAAATTAGTGATCTAAATTAATTTTAAATACAAACATGTTTCACTCCCTATTTTACTAACCATAGCATTTAAAAATAAATATTAAATATTACTATTACAATATTACATAAAGGAAACAATTACATAATAATAATAATTAAAGCAAATTAAGTAAATAAGCAAAAATAAATAATAATAATATAATTGGGTTAGTAAAAATAATAATAAATAAATCACAATATATAAATGGGGTTAGTAATAATAAAATAAATATCATATGAAAATAATAAAATAAATAAGAATATTAGCATGATAATTAAAAGTTCAATTTTTATATAAACAATTATTTTTAAGATTAAGAAGAAAATATAAACAATTATATACTAATTATCATAAAATTTTAAATTATATATAAGTTATAGAAATTAGGTTAATTATAAACATATTATGATAATAAATTAAATTAGCAAATTGGAATTATTTTTAAGCATATATTAAAAAATTATTTACATACAAGAATTAAATTATAAACAAATTATAAAATATATACATATCATATTATTATATTAACAAAATTAAATTAAGGATTTTAATTATTTTAAGCATATTTATATACAAGATTTAAATTATAAACAAATTATAGAAATATGTACATGATTAAAGTAAATAATAAAATAGAATTAAATTTTAGGGTTTGTGAAAATTATTAGGGTTATGAATAAAATTAGGGTTTATAATTTATTTTACAAATAATTAATGAAATTATATACAAATATATATTAATGAACATATTAAATTAAGTTTTAAGAAAATAATATAAAGTTAAAAAGAAAAAGAATGATTTAAATATTTTTAGAAATTGTTTTAATGAAATAAAAGAAAAATAAAAAATAAATGAAAACAAAAAAACCAAAAAAAACAGGACCTGAGATTTGAACCCAGGTCCTTTACCTGGATACAAAAGAGCAATACCACTGGGCTAGCGCGCGCTGGCTGATAGCATTCCTCTTCCATTTGGTTTTGTGGCTTATCCTGAAAAATCATGAAAAAACAAGCAAAACAAATAACACAAAAGGCCTGGGGGGGTTTCGAACCCAGGACCTTTACGCAATTCACAAACACACTTACCATTCCAGCCGGGAGGGCGCATCTGGTAATATATGCATCACAATTCATTATATTTTAAGTTTGATAATTAACTGAAAAAAATAAGAAAAGGGTGATGAACCCAGGATTCGAACCAATGACCTTCAGGTATAACACAAGCGCTCCCTACCACTGGGCCAACACTGCTGTTGTGAAACAAAACAGAAACAATTACATAAAATATTAAAATTAAATTTGAAACTTCCAGATGGCGCCAATAGCTTCGTCTTCAACCTTTTTCCTGCGTTTATTGCTGCGAATTTACCCATGAAGTTTCCTGCGAATTTTCAAAACCCTAAACCTGTGTTTTTCGAATCATCACACAAATCATCATGACAATCAAAATTAAAGGCCCATATCAATTATACAGAGCTCATACATCACAGCCATGGTTTTAGAATTGATTTTTAGGTCTCAAATGTGTGGTTCCCGTTTTGAACCTTTAAACCCTAACAATGGCAATCTTCAATACAGTCCATAACAATACAATTAACCTATGCAAAAAGCTTCCAAACATCACCACAAACACAAATATATGATTAGTTTTCAGTATTAACACATGAATTAATCAAATCGAAAAATTTCAAAACATGGAGAAGATGCATTCGGCTTGCGCGATTTAGGTCATGAAGATGCAATGTTATGATTCAAAATCACTCTATGAACATCCAGGAATAAGTTGCAACCTTCAAATTGCCTTGAAAGTGGCTGTAACTTGGAATCCGAATTTGAAATTTAGTGACTTTTTTGAAGATGTGAACTTACTCTTTGAGGCAGAAAATTCGTGTGCTATGCATTAGGTTATGTTGTATACTTATACTAGAATGAAATTAGGTCAAGAGATTGGACCATTGTGTGGACTTTTTGGATTTTGAAGATTGAAAAACATTCAAGCTTAAATTTCAAATATTCTTGAATAAGACCTTTCTATTTCAAGCCAATCACCATAATTCTTATATCAATTTGATCCAAACCACATTTATGATTTTCTAGAAGCAACATCCCATTTAAATATTTGATTTATCTATTTTATTTTGATTTAAAATGATTTTAAATGAATAAAATCAAAATAAATAAAATAAAAATAATAAAAATATGAATAAATGAGGGTTGGGTCGTGCATGAGGTATTTGTATGGATTGGATCATCACATGGCAAGCCCATTTGGAAAATTTTGGTTTTAAGCCTCCATTTTCTTCATAAATCAACCAAACATTTCCCAACTTTGCAAGGGCATATATACTTCAATTTTAATGATATGAGGGTGATTTTGGACATTTTGGAAAGCTTGAAGAGTCCTCTAACCAACCCCATTGGTTTCATGTCCATATCATTTATCATTCTTAAGTTATGCCCTTTTGAAGTTGTTAACTTTTTGTTGACTTTTAAAAGGACCTATAATGTCTTAGCTCATACCTTCCAAATGAAGCATTTTGGGCTTGTCTTGTGAGACACAAAGTTGTAGAGAATTCAATTTCCTTCAAAATGAGCTTTGGATGAAAAAATGTGATGAAGCATGTGAAAGTTATGGCTGGTCAAAGTTTAGTTGACTTTTCCTGAGAAAACCCTAATTTAGAAACCTCTTATTCTTGATGATCTGAAATATCCTTGATGAATCATGATCAACCCTTGATCAAATGATTAATTTAACTTCATATACTTGATGTTGGCAAAAAATCATGAAGTTTGACTTTGGTTTGACCACAGTTGACCTCAGTTTGACTTTTTAACTAATTTGACTGACTTTGACTTATCTGATCATTTGACTGAGCAAACCTTTGAGAAAAGTTCTGAAATTTGTCATGGGGATTATTAAACACATATAAGATGTTATGAAGCTCACTTGAAGTCTTGGAAATCCATTTAGCCTGATTAAAGTCAAAACCCTAGTTTTGGATGCACTGCTTAGGAGAATGCCTTGCCTGAGGGATTTGTCAAATCTTCTGACCCATGATGAACTTTGTGAACCTTGTGAACCTCATAAGATGTCTTGTGAACCTCATGAAAGGTCTTGTGAACCTTGTGAACCTTATGAAAGGTCTTGTGAACCTTATGAACCTCATAAAGTGTCTTGTAAACTTCATGAACCTCATGAAAGGTCTTGTGAACCTTGTGAACCTCATGAAAGGTCTTGTGAACCTTGTGAACCTCATGAAAGGTCTTGTGAACCTTGTGAACCTCATAAAGTGTCTTGTAGACTTCATGAACCTCATGAAAGGTCTTGTGAACCTTGTGAACCTTTTAGCACACAAAGTCTTGTATTGTGAGGGCAAATTTTGGGGTGCAACACCTGCCCCTGTTCAATTTTCTGAAACCTGAGGGGTTAGATTGGTATATGTGCCAGTCGTGACCTGGAAGGTTGAAGGGGATTGAACATAAAAGCCCAAAAATTTGCACTCACCGGTGCGTAGAGTGATACTGATGACTAGTTGAATATGCTTGAGTGGGCTTAAAGATGCCACTTGGAGAAAAGCTCTTCAGTTATATTTATTTTGGAGGATAAAGCAGTCCAAAATATGAAGATATAATGATAGCTTTCAGGAGGATAAACAACGTCCTGAGGTAATGATATGCTTTCAAGAGGATAAACAACGTCCTGAGGAAATAATGTAACCTTTGGGAAGATAAACAACGGCCCAAAGTCTTGATATGCTTTCAGGAGGATAAACAACGTCCCGAGGAAAGTATAACTTTTGGGAAGATAAACAACGACCCAATAGTCATGATATGCTTTCAGGAGGATAAACAACGTCCCGAGGAAAGTATAACTTTTGGGAAGATAAACAACGGCCCAATAGTCATGATATGCTTTCAGGAGGATAAACAACGTCCTGAGGAAATGAGGTAACCTTTGAGAAGATAAACAACGGCCCAAGGTCATGATATGCTTTCAGGAGGATAAACAACGTCCTGAGGTATAATGATGTAACCTTTGGGAAGATAAACAACGGCCCAAGGTAATGATATGCTTTCAGGAGGATAAACAACGTCCTGAGGAAATGACTTTTGGGAAGATAAACAACGGCCCAAAGCCACAAGTTGTTGATGAAGTCTGTCTGCTGGAGAATTAATCTGAAAAACAAGATTATAACATCCTGCACAATAACATTAGTTTATGCATTATGTATGCATGTATAATATGATGCACTTAAGTGATGTATTATGTATCTATGTGTATGTATATTATGATGTAAATGATGTATGTATGAATCATGCATCTTGAAGCGCCTGGATATCTTCGTATGACAACTGCTGGCCAGGGAAAATAAATCCCGGTTTGTTGCTGAAGAATATGAGGAACTTGTTCCCCTCTCGTTTGATAATATAGATATCCATAACCTCCCGTCTTCGTTTGATAGTAGGGTATACATAACCTCCCGTCTTCGTTTGACAGTAGGGTATACATAACCTCCCGTCTTCGTTTGATAGTAGGGTATACATAACCTCCCGTCTTCGTTTGATAGTAGGGTATACATAACCTCCCGTCTTTGTTCGTCGTACTCCTATTGGAAAAATAAATTCCCGACTATCCGTATGAGGATAAAAGATATGGATATAAATTCCAGGGGAGATGTGACTCGAAGTACTTATGAAGATGGATTTGCCCTACTGGGGATTTGTAGCTATCTTGTAGGGATGAACCGGTGAAACTTCGTTGAAATCCTTCCCTTGTTCGTCCTTAGTAAATACTATTGCTGCATTTTCATGCATTTCTGGTAAACATCAATCATATTAAGCATTTATGCATTTCTGGTAAACATCAATCATATTCAAAAGCATACATACATTCAAACACAACCAATGGACGTTTCGCTTATGTAAATAGGGTAAAAGTAAATCTGGATTCAAAGATGGAATTTTATTTATATCAAAAAGTGACCTATACATAGGTAGGTTTGTACAAGGAGACATAAATCCTAGTAAGAGGAATTCGTCGTAAAATTTTTACAAAATAAAGAAAATCAGCTATGTGGGAAATAATCCTATTGAGTTTCAATTCTACTATTGCCATTATCTTCAAGTATCTCATCTTCTACTGTCGAGACGGAAACGATTGGATTGAGCTTTATCTGTTCGAACTTGAGTAAGTAATACAACTGGTTGTAGTTCCATGGGTGATCCAAACGAGACATAGTCATACGCTTTAATCCCTAACTTTTGCCTGGATTGCCTTTTCAGGTTTTCAATCCACCGGGATACCCTTTTTTGCCCAAGCCGCCTTTTCAGGTTTTCGACTTGCCGGGTGTACATTTTTTATATATATCCCTAATTTTTGCCCGAACCCTTTTGGTTCGCCGGGATGCCCTTATTTTTGCCTAGGCCAATCAACCTAGCGGGTCTCTTTTTATGCATAGTATTTTTTAACCATGTCTGCGTTTACAGGCTGCGGGAAGTCTTCACCATCCATAGTAGTAAGTATCATGGCACCTCCTGAAAATACTATCTTGACTACAAATGGTCCTTCATATGTAGGAGTCCACTTGCCCCTAGGATCACCCTGTGGTAATATGATACGCTTGATTACCAAGTCACCAGCCTGATATACCTTAGGCTTAACCTTCTTGTTGAAAGCTTTGATCATTCGTTTCTGGTACATCTGACCATGACAAACAACTGCTAACCTTTTCTCATCAATCAAATTTATCTGGTCAAGTCGAGTCTGAATCCACTCATCTTCATCCAAGCCTGCAGCCTTCATAATTCTTAAGGAGGGAATCTGAACTTCAATGGGCAGAACTGCTTCCATACCATAGACTAAGGAGAATGGAGTTGCCCCTGTTGAAGTACGTATTGTAGTGCGATAACCATGAAGAGAAAATGGTAACATCTCATTCCAATCCTTATAAGTCACAGTCATCTTCTGTATAATCTTCTTAATGTTCTTATTAGCAGCTTCAACTGCCCCATTCATCTTTGGACGATACGGAGAAGAGTTGTGATGCTTAATCTTGAACCGCGTGCAGAGATCAGTAATCATAGTGTTGTTCAGATTAGAGCCATTTTCAGTAATAATCCTTTCAGGGATGCCATACCTACATATGAGATTATTTTTAATGAATCGAGCCACAACATTCTTAGTAACGGATGCAAACGAAGCTGCCTCCACCCACTTTGTGAAGTAATCAATAGCGACCAGGATGAAACGATGCCCATTAGAAGCAGTAGGCTTGATCTCACCAATCATATCAATGCCCCACATGGCAAAAGGCCAAGGATCAGTCAACACATTCAATGGTGATGGAGGTATATGTACTTTATCAGCATAAATTTGACACTTGTGGCACATTCTGGAATGTTGGTAGCAATCAGCTTCCATGGTAGACCAATAGTAACCTGCTCTCAATATCTTCTTTGCCATGGTATGACCACTAGAATGAGTGCCAAAGATCCCATCATGCATATCTTCCATAATCTTTGTTGCTTCCTTCTTATCCACACAACGAAGCAAGGTTGAATCATGATTGCGCTTGTACAAAATGCCATTACTCAAAAAGAACTTAGCAGAAAACCTTCTCAGAAACTTCCTATCTTTGACAGATGCCCCTTCAGGGAACTCCTGTGCTTCAAGATATCTTTTCACTTCATAAAACCAAGGCTTCTCCTCTGCTTCTTCAGTGCCAATCTCATTGCAGTATGCAGGCTTCTCAAATCTATCAATAGTAATCTTAGGAGCTTCATTATCCCAGCTGATCTCAAACATGGATGCCATGGTGGCTAATGCATCTGCCAACTGATTTTCCCTTCGTGGAATATGTCCAAAGGTAATCTCTTTGAAATGTGGGATCAAAGACAACACATGCTCTCTGTAAGGAATGAGATTATCATGCTTGGTATCCCAATCCCCTTTGATCTGACTAACTACCAGGGCTGAATCTCCATACACATCAAGGAACTGAATCTTCATATCAATAGCAGCTTTAATACCCAGGATACATGCCTCATACTCATCCATGTTATTGGTACAATAGAAAAAAAGTCTGGCAGTAATCGGGGTATGACAACCTTCAGGGGAACTGATCACAACACCAACACCATTACCAAGTGCATTAGAAGCTCCATCAAAAACCATAGTCCATCGGGATCCTTGTTCAGGTCCGTCATATTGTCCAGGTTCTTTGGTAATAATCATAATATCTTCATCGGGGAACTCAAAAATCATTGACTGATAATCATCCACTGCTTGATGAGCCAGATGATCAGCCACAACACTTCCTTTAATGGCCTTCTGAGTAGTATACTGTATGTCATATTCTGTTAAGATCATTTGCCATCTTGCAATTCTTCCGGAGAGAGCAGGTTTCTCAAATATGTACTTGATTGGATCCATCTTCGAAATCAATAAGGTAGTATGAGTTAACATATACTGTCTTAGTCGGCGAGCAGCCCATGCCAAAGCGCAGCAAGTTTTCTCGAGCAGTGAGTATCTTGTCTCACAGTCGGTAAACTTTTTGCTAAGGTAGTATATTGCCTGCTCTTTTCGACCAGACTCGTCATGTTGCCCCAATACACACCCCATTGAGTTGTCTAACACTGTTAAGTACATAATCAAGGGTCTTCCATCAACTGGTGGCATCAAAATTGGAGGTTCTAGCAGATATCTCTTGATTTCATCAAAGGCTGTTTGGCACTCATCATTCCATTCCATCACCTGGTCTTTCTTCAACAACTTGAAGATTGGCTCACAGATGGCAGTTAATTGGGAAATAAATCTTGCAATGTAATTCAATCGTCCCAAGAAACCTCTAACCTCCTTCTCAGTACGGGGAGCTGGCATCTCTCGTATAGCTTTCACTTTTGCAGGATCCACTTCAATACCTTTTCCACTGACAATGAATCCCAGGAGTTTAGCAGACCTTACTCCAAAAGTACACTTGTTTGGGTTCAGTCTCAACTTTTATTTCTTCAATCTCTCAAACAACTTTTGCAGATGATCAAGATGTTGCTCTTCATTCTGGGACCTGGCTATCATATCATCTACATATACCTCTATCTCATGATGAATCATATCGTGAAACAAAGCCACCATAGCACGCTGATATGTTGCCCCTGCATTCTTCAAACCAAATGGCATCACTTTATAACAAAAGGTGCCCCAATGTGTAACAAATGTAGTCTTCTCCATATCTTCAGGTGCCATCTTGATCTGATTGTAACCAGAGAAACCATCCATGAAAGAGAATACTTTGTGCTGAGCAGTGTTGTCTACCAGAACATCAATATGAGGAAGTGGAAAGTCATCTTTGGGGCTGGCTTTGTTCAAATCTCTGTAGTCTACACACATACGTACCTTACCATCTTTCTTAGGAACTGGTACCACATTTGCAACCCACTGAGGATAAGAAGTCACAGCTAAGAACCCTGCATCAAACTGTTTCATTACCTCTGCTTTGATCTTCTCCGACATTTCAGGACGCATACGACGAACCTTCTGCTTCTTTGGACGACGATCTTCTTTTACTGGTAAACGGTGAACCACAATGTCTGTATCCAACCCTGGCATATCTTCATAAGACCAAGCAAAAATCTCCACATAGTCACGTAACATCTGAATCAATCTGCTCTTGACACTATCCTCTAATTCAGCCCCTATCTTGACTTCTTTCCTGTTTTCTTCAGTTCCCAGATTCACAACTTCGACTGGCTCTTCATGTGGCTGTATAGCTTTCTCTTCTTGTTGTAACAACCTAGCAAGCTCTACAGGTACTTCACAATCGTCCTCATTTCCATCTTCAGCTTGATAGATCGGATTCTCGAAATTATAATTGGCAATAGTAGAACTGTTATCAACAGGATCCAGAGTGGATGAGGATCTGCATTTTAGTGATGTGGGTGTGTGTAAGAACACATAGCTGATAAAATAAAAAGAAAAGAAAGACAAGGAACACAATATTTACAAAAACGAAACGTCCACTGATTTTTATTGAATGAAGTATGCAAATGAAATGACATCCCGTAACAAGCACACCATTGTGCCCCGGGTAAGGCACAAGGCTTAAGAGTTCAATTGTTCAGAAATTACAAACTTAAAAAGCAACAACACAGTAATAGTATTTACTCCTGACTAAAGGAGATAAGAATAACATCTTCAGCCTTCCAGTTGTTGAGCACAGCACCCATAGTAGGAAAAATCCAAGCATCCAGGTTGTAGTCTTCATCATAGTCACCCACAACATTGATATGGTCTTTCATAATCCCCTGATTGGTGATACGAACAGCACGAGCACGACGAACAGCCTTCCGGGATTCTGCAGTGAAACCCAAACCAAATTTGTCAGACTTGAATGGAATGTCAGGAAGCTGACCCCAAATAGTACAACCACCTTCATCCACCACAGCTCTAGCATCTTTAAGGGAGGCCATTGTAGGGGGTACTCTGGTGACCACGGGAACTTTCTTGACAACAGGAGGAGCTTCATAATCATTAACAATCCAAGGAACCACTTCAAATGTCTGACACGGAGTTTCAACGTATTCACCTTCCACTTCAAGATACTTGAAAGTGTTCACATGGCTAATCATATACCCTTCCTCTCCGTAGACAGTAACAACCTTCCCTTCTACTGGATATCTCAGCTTCTGATGTAAAGTGGAGGTTACAGCACCTGCCCCATGGATCCAGGGACGCCCAAGCAAACAAGAATACGATGGACGAATATCCATTACATAAAAGGTAGCATTGAAAACCTGAGAACCAACTTTGATTGGGAGATCAATTTCTCCATGCACCACTCTTCTCGAGCCATCAAAAGCCTTTACCACTATGTTACTGGGCTTCAACACAACATCTTCAGGACTAAGCTTATTCAGAACTTCTTTGGGCAACACATTCAGAGAGGAACCATTGTCTATCGGTACATGTGACAGGGTAGTGCCCCTGCATTCAATTGAGATATGTAGAGCCCTGTTATGATCCCTCTTGGCAGGAGTCAAATCAGCATCAGAGAAACCTAACCCATTATCATAGGTCAAGTGTGCAACACAATTTTCAAACTGGTCTACGTAAATCTCATTTGGTACGTGAGCAGTCTTCAAAAATTTAATCAAGGCTTTGGCATGAGCCTCAGAACACAACAATAAAGACAGCATGGAAATCTTGGAGGGAGTATGCCCCAATTGATCAACAATGTCATAATCACTCTTGCGAATGATTTTCAATACTTCATCCATTTGCTTAGAAAGATCATCAGCAGCTGGCACATCAGTTGGTATAGGTTCAATAACAGGACCTTTGCCCCGAGCATCAGTGGTGGAGGTAGCAGCTGGAGTAACTGCATTCTTGGAAGTAATTGGAGGAGAGAAAATTCTTCCGCTTCGTGTGATCTTACTAGATCCAGCAATATTATCAACATCAACAGGCATATCAGCTAAAGGTTCTTGCTTAACACCATGGATATAAACATCAGACCCATAATGCCAAGGCACTGCTTTATCAGAAGTATACGGAATAGGACCAGGAGTGGTAATGACCATAGGAGCCACTCTAGCTTCAGCAACAATCTTCACAGGGCCTTCAGCAGTAATCTTAATTGGACCCTTATGAATGATTTTGACAGGTCCCTTGGAAGTAATCCTTACCGACACTTTATCAACCATATCCACCTCTTCAATCTTCTTACCTTTAGTAATATGGTCCACCATACTCTCCACAGAAGGTGGTGTCCTCTCAAACACTATGGTGTAATTATTCATGAGGCGTTGAATTCCGTCCTTCAGCCTCCAGCAACTATCCGGCCTATAGGCACAATAGACACAATCTTCACGACAACCTGGAAAGAACCCATCTTGTACTAACTTCTTCTTGATAACAGACAATGGTGTAGTCAACTCTGCAACTGAAGAAATATGTGAATCTTCATCAATGGCATTGACAGTCTTGTCATGATTTGGCATGGGAGCAGTAATCACATTTGGAGTACCCGGAGGGTCAAACTCAATTTCTCCAGCCTCAATCATATCTTGAATTTTGTTCTTCAATACCCAACAACTATTGGTATCATGTCCCTGACAATTCGAATGATATGCACATCGTGCATTGGGATTGTACCTAGGAGAGGTAACATTGGGATTCTGAGGAGCCTCTTTCAGAGTGATAAGTTCAGCCTTCAACAAGTGTTGCAATGCTTGGGCCATTAACATGTTGATCTTAGTGAACTGCCTTCTAGCCCTCTGTTGATTTCCCTGTGGCTGCTCTGGTGTTGTAGGAGTTGGATTGGAGATATGGACTGCACTCACAGACTGATGCCTTCTGTTACGATCAGGTTGACCATAAACAGCATTTGACTCTTTCTTTCCACTGGGAGGCTTCTTTGCAGCACCTGATGAAGAAGTACCTACTTGAATCTTGCCACTCCTTATACCACTTTCTACGCGCTCTCCTGTCATTATCAACTCAGTGAAGCCAGATGATGAGCTTCCAATGAGATGACTGTAAAAAGGACCATTCAACGTACACATGAACATATCAACCAACTCCCTGTCAGTTAAAGGGGGTTGTACTCTTCCAGCCAAGTCTCTCCACTTCTGAGCATACTCCTTGAAACTTTCTTTAGCACCCATGGACATGCTTTGCAGCTGCATGCGAGTGGGGGCTAAATCAGCATTGTATTGATATTGCTTATAGAAGGCTTCAGCAAGATCATTCCAATCACGGATGTTGACACTCTCCAACTGATAGTACCATTCCAATTGAGCTCCAGATAAGCTCTCTTGGAAGAAATGGATCCACAACTTCTTATCAGCAGTATGGGGTTGGATTCTCCGGACGTAAGACCTCAGATGCAGCTTGGGACAAGAGACACCATCATAAACAACAAAAGTAGGAACCTTGAAACCAATGGGTATGACTACCCCAGATATCAGACTCAGGTCTTCAAAATCCAGCCCAGAAGACTTTTGCAATTCCATAACATCCATTCTATCCACCAGCATCTTGAACTTATCTTCATTAGGCTCATGATAGTAGTTAGCTTCCGAATCAGAGTCCCCCATTGTGTTATGGAGACTGCCTCCCTCTTTCTCAGACTCTTCAGACTCATAATCTTCAACTGGTTCTTTGGTCTTGACAGGACCTCTGAACCTTCTTCCCATGTTGATCAGGCCACCTGACCTTCTAGTCTTCTTAGTCTTCTTGTCCAGCAGTGTCTTCAATTCATCCTGCCCCTTGGACAAGTTCAGGATTAGCTCTTGGAACTGTGCATTTTGTGCCTGGAGATCCTTAACTGTTTGTTCAAGAGCCATTGCTGAAATAAACAGCGAGAAGATGAGAAACCTGTGCACAATAAACCTGTGATGCAATGATATGATATGTGAATGAGTATGCAATGTTTTCAAGGACCGCAGGATTTAAATTTGCTTAAACAAACAAGAAGGTAAACTTTTATTAGTAATAAATTTGTTTTGCCTCTTGGGCTTACAGAAAATGAAATGAAATAAATACAAGAGATGGGGTTTTAAGTCTCCCATGGACGTTTCCTCTTTGTGTTGAGGTATGAGTTGAGATTCCGTTCCTCGTGAAGTTGCTTCGTTAGTTCTAGGATTCTTTCTTGGCTTGCTTTGTAATGAGCCTCGAAAGTATCCCTTTGCTCCTTCAACTGAATCCAGGACCACTGTAAGTCTTCCATGTCAGTAGGCATGTCTGGGTGAAGGATGGTATAAGAAGTATCTCCTTCAGCAACAGGTTCCATGGAAACTGGCAGGATGGCAGGATATGGCATCATGAGAGTCTGAGCACGAGATCGCAGCCATCTGAGATAAGCTTCCATAGGAATAGTGTACTTAGGCTCCAGAGTCTTGATGACAACCTTGTTCACTTTCCTCCATGCTCGTATGAATCTCTGACGGTAACCTTGAAGATCGTTGTCGTAGTCAAACACAATGCCCTGAATCAACATGTCATGTGGGCCATCACTCCGAGCGTAACCGAACTGTCGTAAAGCTAAAGAAGGGTTGTAAGTAATGCCTCCTCTTATGCCTAGAAGTGGCACATTAGGAAACTCCCCACAACGGTCAATGATAGTAACATTCTCCATAGATCTGGAGCACCAGTGGATATCTGAATGAGAGAGTGACATAATCCTCTTGGACCATCTGAACCCTTGTTCATTCCTCATTACTGATCGAGGAAGGTGAGAAATAAACCACCTATATAGCAAAGGTATGCAACACATAAAAGTTCCTCTTGCCCTTGTAGTACGAGTATGAAGAGAATGCAGGATGTCTCCAAGTAAAGTAGGTACTGGATTGTGACTCAGGAATATGTTGATGGCATGAACGTCTATGAACTGATCAGGATTGGGGAACAACACTAATCCATAAATCAATAAGGCTAAGATCTCCTCAAAAGCATCGTAGCTCATAGCCTTCAAGAACACTTGAGCTTTATCCATTAATACCTTAGCAAGAATACCCTTAACTCCGCTTCTCGTTTCTAGAACAATGTCAGACTTCTTCAGATGTAGAGCTGCAGCAATAACCTCTGGTTTAAGCTCCTTCTCCAAGCCTGTGAAGGGTCTTTGATCAAGAACAGGTATACCCAGAAGTTTAGAGAACTCTTCCATTGTAGGAACCAGCTGATAGTCATGGAATGTGAAGCAATGGTGCTTAGGATCAAAGAACTGAAATAGGACACTCATCATGTCTTCATTGAACCCTGAGGTGACCAGATCCAATAGGTGACCATGTCTCTTGATAAACTGGGAATGATCAGACACCTGAGAAACCAACTCTTTAAGCTTAGCAGGTATGCCTACAAAGTTGATCCTGATAGTGTTTCTACGAGCAGAAGCCATGACCTGCAACAAAGAACAAAGATAAATCCTTTGGTCCTTGAAATGGTTAGTGAAAATGCTATGCTTATGATGCATGATGATGTCATGATGTTATGCTCAATCACAAACATGTGGCACACACAAACAAGTCACACAATAGCCCTAGGTTTAAAGGCTTGCATGAGGTTCAAAGGTAAGTACCCTCCCCTGAAGTTAGTTGGTTCATCCTGTCCTACAAAAGTAACCAGGTTCTAAGGGATCTCAATATCATTGATCCTTCACAAGGGTGGTTGTTCAGTAGGCAACTTACTTGCCAACCAAAACCCTCCAAGTTTAGAATCTCAATGAGCGTAGCATCGAGTATCAACCAACTTCAGTCTGCACCAAAGCCGGTTATCTCACTACTTTTCTAAAGGCCAAGATGGGATAACTAGGGTTCTAAAAGTTAGTTAGTGTATTGACAACATATGGCAGCCTCATATTATCCTCAACTTGACTTAAGGAACATAAGCACCAACCAAGAAGTCACACTAACTATGGCCACCAGATCAACCATATCGGTATACGCCGTACAGTTTCCTTGGTCTATTGCCATTTACCTAAGGTACACTAGATCCGGGTTAGGATCTTTCACACATAAGAGCCCAACAAGTAAGTATAAAGCAAACAAGGCAAACAAATTTAAAGTGATCTAATTCCTAAGGGTACCCCTCTTTTATTAAGTCCCCAGCAGAGTCGCCAGTTCTGTAACACGGTGGGAGAACTGACTTTAGTTATGTTGCGGATAGCAAGAGTCGCCACCGACTTTTATTTTATCCAAAGGAAAGGCATAAAAGAACAGGAAAGACCTTTCAAAAGATTTTTTGGGTCCGGGGGGTAGGTTATGTAAAGGGAAGGTGTTAGCACCCTTTACATCCATGGTTATCCATGGGCTCTTAGTTACTTAGCTCACTTTAAAATGTTTTTGAAATGTGAAGTGTGTGAATAAAAATTTTCTTAAGTATTTTATAATGATCCATGTACGGATGCGTATAAAACCTTTGTTTTGAAAATTTGTTTGAAATTGTGAAGTGTTTGAAATGTTTTGAAGAGTGAGCAAGTATCTAAGAGGAACCTACCCTAAGTTTAAGTCTTTTCTGTTCTTGAATCCTTTAAATGGTAAGACTATCCCTATTATTAAGGAATAGGTAGTCATTACCTTGGATGTGAGGGACAACTGAAGGGACATCTGTTATTTAGGCAACTGTGGGGTGTATAAGCAATTCGAAGGGACTTATCATCTTTATTCGAAAGGGACCAGATCATTACGAAGGCAACATTCGAAGGGACTTGATCTTTTTATCTGTTTAGGGACTAGATGATGTGGAATGAGAGACTTTGCTTTATACACCCTACTTGACCTTTTTGTAATAGGCAACATGAGAGATATCCTTAAGGAAGTGAGATGGCGATCAAAGATCGACTTACGTGTGTGAGTGTACAATTTCAAATATTTATCTTTTAAATTAGTGATCTAAATTAATTTTAAATACAAACATGTTTCACTCCCTATTTTACTAACCATAGCATTTAAAAATAAATATTAAATATTACTATTACAATATTACATAAAGGAAACAATTACATAATAATAATAATTAAAGCAAATTAAGTAAATAAGCAAAAATAAATAATAATAATATAATTGGGTTAGTAAAAATAATAATAAATAAATCACAATATATAAATGGGGTTAGTAATAATAAAATAAATATCATATGAAAATAATAAAATAAATAAGAATATTAGCATGATAATTAAAAGTTCAATTTTTATATAAACAATTATTTTTAAGATTAAGAAGAAAATATAAACAATTATTTACTAATTATCATAAAATTTTAAATTATATATAAGTTATAGAAATTAGGTTAATTATAAACATATTATGATAATAAATTAAATTAGCAAATTGGAATTATTTTTAAGCATATATTAAAAAATTATTTACATACAAGAATTAAATTATAAACAAATTATAAAATATATACATATCATATTATTATATTAACAAAATTAAATTAAGGATTTTAATTATTTTAAGCATATTTATATACAAGATTTAAATTATAAACAAATTATAGAAATATGTACATGATTAAAGTAAATAATAAAATAGAATTAAATTTTAGGGTTTGTGAAAATTATTAGGGTTATGAATAAAATTAGGGTTTATAATTTATTTTACAAATAATTAATGAAATTATATACAAATATATATTAATGAACATATTAAATTAAGTTTTAAGAAAATAATATAAAGTTAAAAAGAAAAAGAATGATTTAAATATTTTTAGAAATTGTTTTAATGAAATAAAAGAAAAATAAAAAATAAATGAAAACAAAAAAACCAAAAAAAACAGGACCTGAGATTTGAACCCAGGTCCTTTACCTGGATACAAAAGAGCAATACCACTGGGCTAGCGCGCGCTGGCTGATAGCATTCCTCTTCCATTTGGTTTTGTGGCTTATCCTGAAAAATCATGAAAAAACAAGCAAAACAAATAACACAAAAGGCCTGGGGGGGATTTGAACCCAGGACCTTTACGCAATTCACAAACACACGTACCATTCCAGCCGGGAGGGTGCATCTGGTAATATATGCATCACAATTCATTATATTTTAAGTTTGATAATTAACTGAAAAAAATAAGAAAAGGGTGATGAACCCAGGATTCGAACCAATGACCTTCAGGTATAACACAAGCGCTCCCTACCACTGGGCCAACACTGCTGTTGTGAAACAAAACAGAAACAATTACATAAAATATTAAAATTAAATTTGAAACTTCCAGATGGCGCCAATAGCTTCGTCTTCAACCTTTTTCCTGCGTTTATTGCTGCGAATTTACCCATGAAGTTTCCTGCGAATTTTCAAAACCCTAAACCTGTGTTTTTCGAATCATCACACAAATCATCATGACAATCAAAATTAAAGGCCCAGATCAATTATACAGAGCTCATACATCACAGCCATGGTTTTAGAATTGATTTTTAGGTCTCAAATGTGTGGTTCCCGTTTTGAACCTTTAAACCCTAACAATGGCAATCTTCAATACAGTCCATAACAATACAATTAACCTATGCAAAAAGCTTCCAAACATCACCACAAACACAAATATATGATTAGTTTTCAGTATTAACACATGAATTAATCAAATCGAAAAATTTCAAAACATGGAGAAGATGCATTCGGCTTGCGCGATTTAGGTCATGAAGATGCAATGTTATGATTCAAAATCACTCTATGAACATCCAGGAATAAGTTGCAACCTTCAAATTGCCTTGAAAGTGGCTGTAACTTGGAATCCGAATTTGAAATTTAGTGACTTTTTTGAAGATGTGAACTTACTCTTTGAGGCAGAAAATTCGTGTGCTATGCATTAGGTTATGTTGTATACTTATACTAGAATGAAATTAGGTCAAGAGATTGGACCATTGTGTGGACTTTTTGGATTTTGAAGATTGAAAAACATTCAAGCTTAAATTTCAAATATTCTTGAATAAGACCTTTCTATTTCAAGCCAATCACCATAATTCTTATATCAATTTGATCCAATTCACATTTATGATTTTCTAGAAGCAACATCCCATTTAAATATTTGATTTATCTATTTTATTTTGATTTAAAATGATTTTAAATGAATAAAATCAAAATAAATAAAATCAAAATAATAAAAATATGAATAAATGAGGGTTGGGTCGTGCATGAGGTATTTGTATGGATTGGATCATCACATGGCAAGCCCATTTGGAAAAATTTGGTTTTAAGCCTCCATTTTCTTCATAAATCAACCAAAAATTTCCCAACTTTGAAAGGGCATATATCCTTCAATTTTAATGCTATGAGGGTGATTTTGGAAAGCTTGAAGAGTCCTCTAACCAACCCCATTGGTTTCATGTCCATATCATTTATCATTCTTAAGTTATGCCCTTTTGAAGTTGTTAACTTTTTGTTGACTTTTAAAAGGACCTATAATGTCTTAGCTCATACCTTCCAAATGAAGCATTTTTGGGCTTGGCTTGTGAGACACAAAGTTGTAGAGAATTCAATTTCCTTCAAAATGAGCTTTGAATGAAAAAATGTGATGAAGCATGTGAAAGTTATGGCTGGTCAAAGTTCAGTTGACTTTTCCTAAGAAAACCCTAATTTAGAAACCTCTGATTCTTGATGATCTGAAATATCCTTGATGAATCATGATCAACCCTTGATCAAATGATGAATTTTACTTCATATACTTGATGTTGGCAAAAAATCATGAAGTTTGACTTTGGTTTGACCACAGTTGACCTCAGTTTGACTTTTTAACTGCTTTGACTGACTTTGACTTATCTGATCATTTGACTGAGCAAACCTTTGAGAAAAGTTCTGAAATTTGTCATGGGGATTCTTAAACACATATAAGATGTTATGAAGCTCACTTGAAGTCTTGGAAATCCATTTAGCCTGATTAAAGTCAAAACCCTAGTTTTGGATGCACTGCTTAGGAGAATGCCTTGCCTGAGGGATTTGTCAAATCTTCTGACCCATGATGAACTTTGTGAACCTTGTGAACCTCATAAGATGTCTTGTGAACCTTGTGAACCTCATGAAAGGTCTTGTGAACCTTGTGAACCTTATGAAAGGTCTTGTGAACCTTGTGAACCTAATAAAGTGTCTTGTAAACTTCATGAACCTCATGAAAGGTCTTGTGAACCTTGTGAACCTCATGAAAGGTCTTGTGAACCTTGTGAACCTCATAAAGTGTCTTGTAGACTTCATGAACCTCATGAAAGGTCTTGTGAACCTTTTATCACCCAAAGTCTTGTATTGTGAGGGCAAATTTTGGGGTGCAACACATGTCGATGAGCTGTTCTTTTACTGAAGCCTGCAGACTGGCCCCAATCTTTACTTCTTTCAAATCCTCCTCGGTACCAAGATTAATTGTTTCAACCTCCTCCTGATGAGGAGTAATCACTTTCTCTTCTTGCCTCAACATCATGGCTAACTCTTCAGGTAACTCATAGTCTTCTTCAACCCCTTCATCAGCTTGATTAATTGGATTGTCGAAGTCAAACAAGGTCATAGCAGTGTTGTTGTCGGTGCAATCTGGAGGATAATCTCTGCAAGGGTTGAGATTTGTTTGTTTTAGTGATTGATTTTAATCTTGTTTAGAAAAAGTGAAAATGAAGTTATTATTTTGAAAACATTTCCATTTTATTGTTTTGTACAAAAGTAAAAAAAATGAAAAGACAGTGAGCGAAAAAGAGACTTGTTTGCAAAAGATGTCCCATATTCATTGATAATCCATTTGCACAAAATTACAATATGGCCCTATTACAAAATGAGTCCTGACACCTTGGGCAAGATGCAGGACTTGATACATGCTGGGAAAAAAAAGCAGGAAATAATAATTACTCTGCAGGAGTAACCCTTATAATTTCCTGGGAAGACCAGTTAAGGACTTGGTGACCCGGGATCCTTAGACGTATCCATCTCTCTAGGTTGAGGTCACTTTCCGCCTCATCTTCCAGGTTTTTAACAACATCTGGGGTGAGTATTCCCTCACTGATGAACTTGGGCTCTTTAGCAGCCTCTGCTTGATCTTGTCGGACTGGTTTGTAACCCAAACCGAATTTGTCCTCCTTTTTCTCCACCGGAAGCAGCTTGCCCCAACCTTGGGCATTTACATTTTCAACAACCTTCCGGGCTTGTTGATAGGAGACAATCGAAGTACCCATCCTATCCTCCTGGGATGCAGCAAATACTTCAGTCGTCGCCTCATTGACATTCAGAGCCTCGAACCCCTGGCTCATGGTTTCATGGATTTCACCATCCATATCAATGTATTTATATGTAGCCAGATGGCTAACCAATATGTCTTCTTCACCACAGATGGTGATAATCTGTCCTTCCCACTCATATTTCAATTTCTAGTGAAGGGTCGATGTAACTGTGCCAGCGGCGTGAATCCATGGTCGACCCAACAAATAGCTGTAGGCCGACTGTATGTCCATCACATAGAAAGTAGTCTGAAAGACCTGCGGACCGATTATCACATGCAACTCCACCTCTCCAAGAACAGACCTCTTGGAGCCATCAAAAGCCCTGACCACCAGATTGCTTGGTCGGAGAGCTATACCATCATATTCGAGCTTGACAAGAGCTTTCTTTGGCAAGACATTAAGTGATGACCCAATGTCAACAAGAACATGAGAGAGTACAACCCCTTTACATTCCAAAGTGATGTGTAAAGCTTTGTTGTGGTGACGTCCTTCCGTTGTCAAGTCAGCATTGGTGAAACCTAGCCCATGGCTAGTATTGACATTAGACACCACTGTCTCAAGCTGATTCACTGTGATCTCCTCTGGCACGTAGGTAGCGTGAAAGACTTTAAGTAGTGCATCCTGATGAGCTTCGGAATACAACAGCAGGGATAAGATGGAGATCTTAGAAGGAGTCTGGTGGAGCTGATCCACAACTTTGTAGTCACTTCTTTTAATTATCCTCATAAATTCATCCACATCCTGATCAAAGGATGATTTATGAGTCTCTTTTGATGCAGATTCTTCAGGTATCACACTTTTTCCTTTGGCTTTGGCAGCAACTTCTGCCTTAGTATTAGTTCTTGGAGCTTGTGACGCGAAAAGGCGTCCGCTTTGGGTGAAACCTCCGCCTCCCCCGACATTATCCACTTGTCAGGTAGGAACTGAAGAATCAAGAAGGAATTTTTCTCCGTTGCAGTAAAGGTCTGTACCATAATGCCATGGTACAACATTGTCTTTAACATATGGAATGGGCCCTGGCACCGTGATGGTGACTGGGCTAACTGCGGCAGAGGTTGGAACCGTTATTGTATGTGGATCATAGAAAATGGTGACAGGACTTCTGGTGGATGTTGGTGGTGATGAATTGAAGCTTGGTTGTTGCTGAAACTGTTGTTGAGATAGTTGTTGAAAGTTGCTGGAGTTTGGGACTGTTGTAGGGTCATAATATATAGTAACAGTAGAGATGTCGTTGCTAGTGGTTGCTGAAGTTGTAGAAGGAGATGGAATGGAACTTTTGTTTGTTGAAGTGATGGAAGAGTTGATTGCTGATTTTGTAGACGAGTCGGTGGGAACAATTGTTGTCGCAGTTGTAGAAGAATCATTTGTTGTTGTAAAAGGAGTTGCTGGTGTTGGAGAAGTTGTTGTGGTTATTTGAAGAATGCCTTCTTTAATCAAGCCATTGATGCCATTCCTCAAGCTTGCACATCCGTTCTCGGAAACTTTGCAAGATTCACAACAGGCCTCACAACCTGGAAACACTTGGCATTTCAAAAGTTGAGCTTTAACCTCTGCCAAAGGTGTCTGAATACTTGAGATATCTTCAATCAAACTCATGGGTGAGCCTTCCTCTATAGCATTAATCCTTGGCCCACTGTGGCTTGGCATAGGATTTTTCATGACATTGGGAGGTGGTGCAAAGTTCAGGGCCTTTGAATCTACCAGATCCTGGACCTTCATATGCATAGCCCTGCATTATTCCGTGGAGTGACCAGGTGCATTAGAATGAAAAGCACACCTAGCATTGGCGTCATAATTTTTCGGAAGGTTCTGAGGATGAGGTGGAGCCAATGTCCATAACTCGACAAGATTGAGCTTTAAGAGTTGTGGCAGCAATGTGGCATATGGCATTGGAATAGGGTCAATCACCTTGTTGATCTGAGATGGCTGCTGTTGAAAAGGGCGTTGTTGTTGATTGTTGTTATTGTTGTTGTAGGATCTCTGTTGAGGAAACTGTGGTTGTTGAGGGAAGTGTTGTGGTTGTTGAGTGTACTGAGGAGGTGGAGCAGGAATAGTGACGACAACAACTGATCTTGGCAGATATTGGGGTCTCCCTCTTCCCATATGCACATAATTTGTTTCACCGGATCTACGGGGCCCTGCAAATGGCTTCCTTGCACTGCTTGAACTGGCACCATTGTCAGAAATCTTCCCCATCTTCAGTAAGCTCTCAATTCTTTCTCTAGCTATCATCATGTCTGCAAAGCTGGTGGAAGAAAATGCAGCCAATCTGTCAATGTAGGTACCCTGAAGAGTATTCATGAACATGTCTTCCATCTCCCTTTCTGACATCGGGGGTTGAACGGCAGCATCCAGTTTCCTCCACCTTTGAGCGTACTCTCTAAAGCTTTCCCGGGAAGACTGTGACATTCCCATCAGAAGGGTTCTATTTGGAGCCATGTCCAGATTATATTGATATTGACGAATGAAAGCTCCAGCCAAGTCTTTCCAATTTCTCACTGTGGCCCTGGTCAAATGAGAATACCATTCTCGGGATGCCCCTGTCAAGATATCCTCAAAGTAAAACATCCACAGTTTCTCATCCATGGTGTAGGCTTTCAATCTCCCCAGGAAAGATTGGAGATGGGTGCGTGGGCAGGATGTGCCATTGTATCTTTCAAAACAAGGAGGTTTGAACTTGTGAGGAATTCTAACCCCTTCCACTAATCCCATGTCCATGACATCAAAACCTAGAGAGTTTTGGGATTCAAGAGACCTTAGCTTCTCTGCAATTTCATCCAATCGACGATCGTAAACTTCGTCTCTAGCCCCAACCACAGTACACTGTTCTTCCGGAGGGTCCTCCTGCAAGGCCCTTCCTCCAGTGTTACCTTGGTTGTTTCTTATAGCATTGATGTCTGGGTTCAAATGAGGTCCAAACTCTGGTGGATCAGTACGTGGCTGTACGTGATCGTTGTTACTGGTACCCCCTGTACCTGGATGGTTTTCCTCAGGAGTTTGCCGCTCGACTAACTCTCTCAGTCTTTCCTGGATCTGAGCTAAGCCAGTCATCACTGCCATAAATTGATTCATTTGGGCCCTCATCTCAGTCCTTTCATTGGCCATTTGGGTCCTCACATCAGTCAAGTCTTGTTGAACCTGATCCATTTGTAATCTCGGAAGGTTGTTTCTTGTCGGATACCGGTGCACTCTATTGACGGGGAACACTCTTCTACGAGCAATGTATCCTGAAATCACAACAAAGTGAGAAACAAAAACAAAAACAAAAACCTACAAAACAAAGAAATGATGTTAGTATGCAATGCAGGATGCCTATTTGTCTTCCAAGGGTATCCAGTTTGGTTCTTTGGTTTTAACCTTCCAGACCTCGAGGAAATGATGATGTTGCAGAGAGATAAAAGCCCATGAAATAATACAAACCATATATTACAAAGAGTGAAGATACATAGTTTGATTACAACAAAATCCCCATGGTGGGTCAAAATACAACAACAAAATCAAAAGTACAAACAAAAGGAGGTAAAAATACAAAGAAATCAAACATCTAGTCCAAAGTCATCCTCTCTGACTTCTTTCAGGAAAGCCTCAGTTACTGGGCCAACTGGGTGCTCTGTGATGGTCCTGATAAGAAGGTTCCTGGTGGAAATGGCACTGGTTAACTTCTTGTGCTTATCCTGATCCTTTGACCTATTCAACCCCGCCCGGAGTTTCAACTCGGAGATCTCCTTCTGTGCTGCCAACAAAGCTTCCTGATTCTTCTTCTCACTAACCTCCAGCTGCTCTATCTTAGCATGGGTTCTCTGATCTTCCTGTGCACGGGCCTCAGGGATCCTGATCCACCTAGCCTGACTCTCCTCTAAATAATGCTCAGCTCTGGCCTTCTAAGTCTTAGCTTCCTTGCAAGCATTTTTCAACACTAACTCTCTTGCTCTAGCCTTTCTGATGTAGTCATCCGTCTTCTCAATCTTAGTCAAGTGCTCAATCCGGAGCTTCTCTAACCTTTCATTATCTAGACGGCTGTCATTCCTCTCCCAGAGGGTCTTCTTTAAAGCTTCAGAGAGCTGAACATTTCTTTCCTTCAATTTCTCAAACTCCTCTAAACTGACAGTAGCTGTCACTCCCGAAGATTTGCATCCCGGTACAGGCACGAACGGTCGGCAAAGAGAAGATGAAAGTGAATAGAGTCTCCAGCTAGGCATTTTTATCCCGAAGGAAAGGTAATGCTGCATAAACCTAGAAAGATATGGATACGACGGTTGCGAACCAGAGAAACTGAGAAAGGGGGTTGGTTACAACCTGGGAAGGTATTAGCACCTAGATTGTCCGTCGTACTCAACGGGATCCACGCTTACAAGATTGTGTTTAAGGGAGGTAGGTGTATGTGCTATCTGTGTGCAAAAGCTGGAAAAAGGATGTACAAGTGTCAGTGAAAAACGGTGAATGCTCAGGAACTGAGGCTTAAAAGAAAATGCTGAGAGAGGGGGAAGACACAAAGACTTTTGTTCGATAACAATTAAGTTATGCCTACGTATCCTCTCGTGCAATGAGGAAGTCAGAACACCGTAGTTCGACTCAAAGAAACTGAAAGATAAATTGACTGTGAACTGCTTGCTTGTCTATGCTTAAGAGTATGACTCGTCTGGCTCGAGTGTTAACTGTCTTGCATTAGACGGAAGAAGCAATTTCTCGTTTATGAGTGAGTGTGATGAGAAAAGAATCCCGGAGGAGACGATTATTGTTTGTTTTTGTGATTTCTATTTTGTTATTTCTTTTGGTGTTTTTGCATAAGTTAATGAGCTTAAGCCTAAATCAAGGGGCTTGTAAACTCATTATATCCTCCCTGATTAGGGATAATGAGAATACTTAAGTATGAGATAAGCACCTCAACTTAATTGCCATGATGATGTAGGATTAAGATCATTAACCTACTTGTGATTATTTAGATGTTTTTGGAGTTTTTGTTTAGTGTTAAGTAATGAGTTTAATATTTAATCACAGATTAGTGGGCTCATTACACCATCCTAATAGAAGGATGATAGATGAGAACACTTAAGCTGAGGAAGATACCTCAACTTAATCCATGGTTAGGGAGTAAATTCATTATATAACAAAGCCTTTATTAAGTGGATTTTAATTAAGGTATGAGATTAAGAAGTGAGTTTTATGGTTTGTAAGACAACTTGAGGGGGACTTGTCCATTAAACACTAGGGTTAGTCCTTCTTAACCATAAAGGAAGAATTAGAACCCTAATGTAAGGCCCAAGTTACAAGATGAAGTCTTAGTGCTTATTAATATGTTTTGATTAAGAGGTTTAAACAAATTAAAGGTTTAACACTAAGGATTAAAGTTATACACTCCATCCTAAGAGAAGGATGCAAGCATCACCATAATTCCAAAGTCCTAAAACTTTAAGAGTTTAGTCTCTGATTATGAAGATGAGGAGAGAGACTCAAGGAGACTCAAAGGTAAAAAGCTAGGGGGGACTAATCACAATCCTAATCATTATCATGCTTGGGTGTTCCTATGGTTTGTAAGGCTTAAGAAAGATCTTCAAGGAAGCCACCAATGGAAGAAGCAGATGAAAGGAAGATGAGAAAGAAGAACAAGTTACTTACTTCATTGAAGAAGATAAGTAACTTAAAGAAAGAAAGTGAGAAATAAAGAATACAAGTGAACAAGTTCACTTCAAAGAAACCAGCAAGATGCATATGAAAGAGATAAGGAGAAATGAGAAGTGAAGGCAAATCCACTTCTCAAAGTAACTTACCACCTGAAAAGGTTAGCATGAATGCATAAAGTTCAAGGCATAAAGAAATGAAATGAAATGAGATGCAATGAGATGAAATGACCAAAGTCAGAAGTGTTTAGGCAATGTTAATGTCATGTGAGATGATGCAAAGGCATACAAAATGCATATGTATGATCATACAAAGATGAGATGCAAATGGAAGCATGCTTTGAAGTTTGAAAGTACATGAAAGTCAATGAAATGAAATGAACACAAATCATGGCAAATGAATGAAGAAATGATCAAGCATGATTCTAAATTGTCCTAAGATGTCTAAGATGACATATGAATGCAAGAAATGTCATGGCAAGTTCATGTATGGATGCATATACAAGATGAATGCAAATGAACATGGGAAATTAGGGTTATATGGAAGTATGAGATGCACATGATCAAAACAGAATCATATGACATGATAAAAATTGGAAATTACACTCAAACAAACCCTAATCCCACACTAAGTCACATCCCAAAGGAGAAGGTCAGAAGCCTTACCATTAAAAAGTTATGAATTTCTTAAGTTTCTAGGGTTTTTGGATGGTTCAAAAAGGAAAAATGTAAATCAATTTAAAAATGCAAGATAAATTCATGAGATAAAATACCTATAAGCTACATGCTATGCACAAAACAATGCAAAAATAATCATCTTAAAACTCTTCTTGGTTAGGCAGAAATTGTTTTTTTTCAAGTTAGGGTTCAAAAATATGCTTTAAATGACCCTTAATTCAAAGAAAATTCTCAAGTTATGATCAAACCTAAAAAGAAATTTGTGTGAAGAGTTTGAAAATGTTTCTAAATGCAATGGGATGATTCATGATTTTTTTGGTGATTTTTCGAAACCTAAATGTATTTTTAATTAATTAAAAGACTTTAATTTATTAAAAGTAACACTTAAATATTTTAAAAATACTTTTTTAATGCAAAAATAAAATAAAATCATTTTCAGGTTGAGAAACATATTTGAAACAAAAATGCAAAAGGAAATATTTTTTGGATGATTTTTGCTATTTTTAATAAATTGTACAAAAGAAATAGAATAAAAAAGAAATAAAATGAATTAAAAGGGAAAGTAAACGCATCTGAGGGCTGAGATTCAAACTCAAGGGGGAAGGGTTGACTGCGCACGTGATTGTGTGGTCCAGATCACTCCTGGCTAATAAAACCTAATTAATTTAATTAATTATGTTTAGGGTTTAATGACTCAATCTCAGCCATCCACGCACGCGGGCAAAACACATCCTATGGCCATTAATCAAACTGGAAACTAAACCCTAATTACCTTCAGGTGAGCGGAGCTAGCTCCGGTCATCTTCTCCGACAGACCAAAACACCTAACTTCTTCCCTAGGTCACTAGACCCCAAATTTCTTGCCCATGCATCATGAATCAGCAAACAAAACACATTTATCATTCACCAAAAACAAGATTCGAAGCAAATCGTAAAACTGAACAAAACATTCAGAAGTTCAATACATGCTTAATACTCAACCATTTTCAAACAAAATACTTTAGGATGATCAGTGAAGTATGAAGATTCATTTAGAAACTTAAAATACAAGTTCTGGAAAAAACGTTCTTGAGGTTACCTGAGGTTGAGCTTTCAGTTCTTGAGCTTTCTGGACCTTTCTTTGGTGCAAATCAACTCCAATGAGCTCCCTGAGAATGTTTTGATGCTTGGAGTGAGTTTATTTGGCTTCTTTCTGATGTTCAGTTTTGAGAGGTGAAAAATCGTGTTTTGATTTGAGTGGGTGTTTGGCTGAAATGAAAGGTGGGAAATGATCCTTAGGTGGTGGTGAGGTGAATGGTGGAAAAATATTTGAGTTTGAATGGCTGGTTTTGCAGATTCGAAGAGAGGAAGGTTTTTGGTGATTTTTTTCAATCCTGGCTTGTTGGAGGTTCTGAGCTTGTGTGTGGTGTGTTTTGGATTGCTTTTGGTCAGTATAAACAATTGCAATTGGTTCAGAGAGTTGTTGTGGCTCAGCTTGATTGGTATGGTTGTTTTTGCAAAAAGTCAACATTGGTTGTACTATGAGCATGGGTCATGGCAGGAGTGGTTCTATGGCATGTCTGGCCTCAACTGACTTTGTGGAGGGCCTTTAGATCATTAGAAAGAAACTGTAATGCCTTGATGGAGAGTTTGCAATGTTTATGCATAAATGTCATTTTGTGAACTTTGTAACATTTGGTCATGAAAGTGCCTTGTTCAATGCTGAATTTTGGTCATGGCATGTCACACAATGTTGTTATGGTGCATTGAGACAAATTAGAGGTCATACAAAGCCTTCGAGATCATTCTTGCAAGAATCCCTCTTTTGAGAATTTTGTGAAAAATGGCTTATGGAAAGTTGTGATTCAAGGAAAGATTTTGATCTTGTAATGTTGCACCATGCTTAGTTGATGTCTAGAAGGCAATTAGAGGCCACTTGAATGCTTGAAACTTGATTTTGCAAAAAATCCTCTTTGGCATGAAACTTGAAATTTTAGGATTTTTGCCAACTTTGAAAAGCCATATCTTGAGTTCTAGGATGAATCAAGACATGTTCTTGTACTTTTTGAAAAGGGAAAGACCCAATCTACAACTTTCATGACCAAGAATTTTTCATTTGAAGCATTTTTGGTTGAGAAAAGGAGGTTGAAAAACTTTCCCAAAATGGAAAGTTTCCATTACAAGTCATTTCCATTTTTGGCAAGTTTGCAAATGGCTCAAAATTCTTCAATCTTGTGAACTTCCAACCTCTTATAAGATCAAATAAAGATCATATAACTTCAATTTGATGAAAATACCCCTTTGGTTCCATTGTTGGGGGCCTCAGATGCCCTGATTTTGACTTAACTTGCTCAAGATGTTACCTAGTGAACAAATGACTTCCACAATGAATTTCTTCATCAAACTTGGTACACATGATCCTTATAACATCTTAAGAACATTAGAAACAAGAATGGCCCAAAAATTTGGAGTTGAGGCCTCTGAAACCAAAACCCTAATTTTGGTCATCTGTGTAGTGAAACCCCTAGCTCTGCTTCTATGCCTTGCCAGTTCTTGTGATCTCTTGACTTCCATGAACTTTGAGGGACATAATATGATGATAGAACACACATGGACCCCTTTGGAACACTTTGAGGCCTTTGGGATGCCTTAGATGGAATCTTGGATTGCTCAGATCACAAACCCTAGATGCATATGAACTTGAACTATGCAGATGAAAAAAAATGAAATGTGAAGTGGTATGCTTATGCTTATGCAAATGAGAGATCACAAGACATGGTGTGATATGAGTGAGGGCAAATTTGTGGTGTTTACAATAAGATCGTAGGATTTATGACTCAGAAATTTGTCTTTTAGGATGAGCCAGGAGATTACTGGTCTGCCACAGATGTGGGTCTTGAAAAGTTGAGAAAATAAAGTCCTCTAGGAAACTACTTCTGCAGTGGGAGAATACCATTTGTAACTTCGCTGGGGAATGAGATCATTCTAACTAACATTCTGCTGAGGGAATGACATCAAGATATTCTGACAATACTTGATCTGGATGAGAAAAGTGAGCAATTGTCTGCATTCACTAGCTACACTGGCCAAAAATAAATTGGAGACCTGTCTAGGGAATATTTCAATGATGAAAGAATCCCAATCATGAAACTCTATGGGGAATGACCATCTTCAGACTTGGCTGGGGAGATGCTTGGTCAAACTCTTGCTGATGAGAGAATTCTGACAATTCTAAGCTCTGTGGGGAAGTAAATCTTTCAACTGCCTGCTGGGAATACTTCACTATGACAACTCCGCTCGGGGATGAGAACTGTTGAACTGATATTGAAGCTCTGCTGGGGATCTACCATCCTGCTCTGACTCAGCTGGGAAAGGTTTTTGTTTCAAACACTACTGGGGATGCTGGGGATCACCCTCTGTTGGAGATAAGAGTTGTAAGGCATCTCTCGCTAGGGAGAGGACTCTACTTGGGGAATTTCATCCGATAACATCTTTCTCTTCACACCTGCAAACCTGCAATAACAAAGTTTGTACATGTATGACCTGGGGAATTATGTGGTACGAGTCAATCATCCGGTGTTTCTTAACATTCAAAGTGATTTTAAATGTTTTTCCCTTTTCACATTTTATTCGTAAAGCCACCTCGTTTAGATGCAATGTTCTTTTATAAAAAATTCAGGATATTTTTGCAAACAAAACATGTAAAAATAAAACAAGGATAAAGCTTTTTGACTGAATATTCTTTTATTGATGAGCCAGTGAATAGGAAAAGATACATCAGGAAGCAACCACCTGGAAAGAGGTGATCACTGAAAATTGAGAAAAGAAACTATCCTAATGGAAATGTGAACGACATTCCACTGAGTTTCAATTCTGCAATGACCGGTATATCTTCAATATTTCTCCATTTCTGATCTTGCTTTCTGAAGAGGATGATTGGACTGATTCCTATCCCTTAGATATTTTCAGGTTAAATGAGACGATGACGTAGTACAAATAACTCAGATTGCAGTCATTCTCTTATTCCCTCTTTTGCGTGGACCTCCCTTCCAGGTTTTCAATCCACCGGGATACCCTTTTTTGCCTAAGTTGTCTAGTGCGGATTTTCAACTCATTGGGTGTACATTTTTTTATTTATATCCCTAACTTTTTCTCGAGCCTTTATTCTGTTTTTTGCTCGCCGGGATGCCCTTTTTTGCCAGGAATTTTATTCTATTTTTGTCCAGCGGGTCTCTTTATGCGAAGTATTTTTTAACTGTGTCTGAGTTGACAAGGGATTGGAAGTCTTCACCATCCATGGTTGTAAGAATTAGAGCTCCACCTGAGAAAACTTTCTTAACCACGAATGGACCTTCATAATTCTGAGTCCACTTGCCCATGTGATCTGAACCTGGAGGAAGGATTCTCTTGAGCACAAGTTCACCAACTTGGTACCCCCGAGGACATACTCTCTGATCAAATGCCTTCTCCATTCGCCTCTGGTATAACTGACCATGGCAGGCGGATGCAAGCCTCTTCTCTTTGATCAAGCATAACGGATTGTACCGGGAACATACCCACTCAGCCTCATCAAGATTGACGTCCATAATTACCCTCAAGGAGGGGATCTCAACTTCAACAGGTAGGACAACTTCCATACCATACACAAGTGAGAACGGTGTTGCCCCAATGGACGTCCTGAATGACGTTCGGTACCCATGCAAGGCAAACTGTAACATCTCATGCCAATCTTTATAGGTGACGACCATTTTCTGCACAATCTTCTTGATGTTCTTATTAGCTTCCTCGACCACGCCATTCATCTTTGGCCGGTAAGGAGAAGAATTATGATGTTGTATTTTGAAGTCCCGATACAACTCAGCCATCATCTTATTGTTCAGATTAGAACCATTGTCAGTAATGATTCTTTCGGGAACTCCATATCTGTAAATAATGTCTCTATTCAGAAATTTGACCACCACTTGCTTGGTGATGTTGGCATAAGATGCTTCTTCGACCCATTTTGTGAAGTAATCAATTGCGACCAGTATGAAACGATGGTCGTTCGAAGTAGTAGGCTCGATCTTCCCGATCATGTCAATGCCCCACATGGAAAAGGGCCAAGGAGATGATATGATGTTCAGCGATCTTGGAGGTACATGCACTTTTTCTGTGTAAATATGGCATTTGTGACACATCCGGGCATATGCACAACAATCTGCATCCATTGTTAACCAGTAATACCCCGATCTCAATAATATCTTGGCTATTGCATGTCCTCCGGCATGGGTACCGAATAATCCCACGTGGACTTCCTGCATTAACATGTATGCTTCATGTCTATCCACGCCTCTGAGCAAGACCATGTCAAAGTTTTTCTTATACAACACACCGTCTGCATTTAAGAAGAAACTTGCAGCAAGTCATCTCAAAGTCTTCTTGTCATTGGAAGATGTCCCAGCTAGGTATTCCTTGTCCTTCAGGAAGCATTTGATGTCATGATACCATGGCTTATCATCGGATACTGCATCAACATGAAACACATATGTTGGTATATCAAACCGTGATATGTCGATCATGGGGACATAGTTCCAACAAAAAACCTTGATAGTTGAAGAGAGTGTAGCCAACGCATCGGCAAACTGATTCTTGGCCCGTGGTACATATTGGAGCTCTACTGTTGTGAAGAATGTCAATAGTCTTCTCGCATAATCCCGATATGGAATTAAGTGAGGTTGATGTGTAAACCACTCGCCAGTAATCTGGTTAATTACAAGATCTGAATCTCCAAATATATTGAGGGTCTTAATCCTTAGATTAATAGCCTCCTCTATTCCCATGATACAAGCTTCGTATTCCGCTTCATTGTTGGTGCAGCCAAAAGTTATTCTGTCAGCGAAGGGAAAATGTACACCTTCAGGAGTAATAAGTACAACACCAACTCTGGGCCCATTCATATTGACGGCACCATCAAACATCATACTCCATTTGGATTTAGGGTCTGACCCCTCCTCCGGGAGTGGTTCCTTGCAGTCTTTAGCTTTGAGGTACATGATGTCCTCATTAGGGAAATCCAAACGCATGGGTTTATAATCCTCAAGAGGTTGTTGTGCAAGATAGTCTGATATGACACTTCCTTTGATGGCTTTCTATGAAGTGTATTGAATATCGTACTCGGTCAGTACCATTTGTCAACGTGCAACCCTTCCGGTCAATGCTGGTTTCTTAAAGATATACTTGACAGGATCCATCTTTGAAATGAGAAGGGTTGTGTGGTTCAACATATACTATCTTAGTCGGTGAGCAGCCCATGCCAAACCACATCAAGTTTTCTCGAGAAATGAGTATCTTGTCTCGCAATCGGTAAACTTTTTTCTAAGGTAGTATATTGCATGCTCTTTTCGACCAGACTCGTCATGTTGGGCGAGAACACACCCCATGGATCCTTCAAGCACTATTAAGTACATGATGAGTGGCCTCCCTAAAACCGGAGGCATTAAGATATGAGGTTCATGCAGATATCCTTTAATTTTCTCGAAAGCCCTCTGGCAATCACCATTCCACCTGACCACATGAAAGGTAGTTCAATCTATCCAGGAAGCCATGTACTTCTTTTTTGGTTCACGGTGCAGACATCTCTTGTATAGCTTTAACTTTAGTATGGTCTACCTCTATCCCTCTCTGGCTCATGATGAAACCCAACAATTTCCCAGAACGCACTCCAAAAGTACACTTGTTCAGATTTAACCTCAGACAAAACTTCCTCAGTCTCTCAAACAGCTTTTTAAGGTTAACCATATTCTCTTCCCCAGTTCGGGACTTGGCAATCATGTCATCCACGTAGCACCCTAACTCCTTGTGAATCATATCGGGGAATAATGTCACCATAGCCCGTTGATATGTTGCCCCAATGTTTTTCAATATGAAGGGCATCACTTTGTAGCAGAAAGTACCCCAAGGGTTAATGAACGTTGTTTTCTCCATGTCTTCCGGCGCCATCTTTATCTAATTATACCCAAAGAAGCCATCCATGAAAAAAAATACTGAAAACTGACCGGTGTTGTCAACCAATACGTCAATGTGAGGTAATGGGAAATCATCTTTCGGGCTTGCTCTATTTAAGTCTCGGTAATCAGTGCACATCTAGACCTTGTTGTCCTTCTTTGGCTCTGGTATAATGTTAGCTACCCAAGGTGGGTAATTAGTTACAGCAAGGAACCCGATGTCCCACTGTTTCTGAACTTCCTCTTTGATTTTAATTTCCATGTCAGGATGAGTTCTTCGAAGCTTTTGCTTGACTGGAGGACAATCCTCTCTCAATGGTAGCCTATGCATCACAATCTCTGTATCCAAACCAGACATATCCTGATATGACCAAGCAAAGATGTCCACATATTCTCGCATCATACCAACCAGTTCTTCCTTTACACTGGCTTGTAGCCCAGCCCCAATCTTGATCTCTTTTTTCACGTCCTCGAACCCCTACTTTATAACTTTAATTTCATCCTGATGAGGCTGAATAACCCTTTCCTCTTTTCTCAATAACTTGGCTAATTCTTCAGGGAGTTCACATTCTTCTTCAACCCCTTCATCAGCTTGGTAGATATGATTATCGAAATCATACTCAGTCATAGCAAAATTGTTATAAAAGGAATCCGGGTGATTAATTATGCACAGATGATGTGCTTATTTCAGTGTTCAATTTTATGAAAAATAAAAACAAAATAAAACATTGCCATTTTATTGTTTTTTGGGAAAAAGTTTAAAAGAAAGAAAGTGAACACACTTTTGAATGAAAAATGTCATTTATTCATGGTAAAATAACATTGCAAACAATGCAAGGGATGCCCTACAAATGGATCCATGCACCTTAGGCAAAGTGCAGGACTTGACATACATATGATATAGAAAAAACAAAGAAAATTACTTTGGCTGGGAAGTAACTTGGATGATATCTTTCACGGACCAGTTCTTCAGCTCTTCACCCGGGACACACGAGGGCACCCAGTTATCCAGGTCACAGTCGTTGTCGGCATCTTCTTCGGTGGCAACACATATATGATTCGGATTAATAACACCCCCACTTGAGAAGCTTATGATCCTTTGTTCTTCAAAACCTCTGGCTGGCCTGGTAGATAACATATTCCAAACTTATCTTCCTTCCTCTCAACTTCAACAACTTTTCCCCAGCCCTAGGCATTTCCAACTTGTACCACTTCCAAAGCTTGTCTGTATGAAGCTATGGAAGTGCCAACTTTTTCAACGCTCTTGCTCTTTGGGTTAGAAGAAGCTTCATGAATATTGATAGTCTCAAACGCCTGACACAGGGTCTCATGTACCTCCTCGTCCATCTCAACATATTTGAAGGTTGACAAGTGAATTACAAAGATCTCCTCCTCCCCTCACAGGGTAACAACCTATCCATCAACGAAGTACTTCAGCTTTTGATGCAGCGTAGATGTCACAATGCCAGCTGCGTGAATCAAAGGCCTGCTGTGAAGACAGTTGTAAGCAGGTTGTATGTCCATGACCTAAAAAGTACTTTTGAAGACCTGGGACCCAATCTTCATGGGCAACTCAAACTCCCCGAACACTGACCTCTTAGAGCCATCAAACACTCTCACCACTAAGTCACTTGGTCGTAACACAATCCCGTCCACATCCAGTTTCATCAGAGCCTTCTTAGGAAACACACTCAAGGAAGATCTAGTGTCCACAAACACATGAGAAAGTACGACCCCTTACATTCCATGGTGATATGTAAGGCTTTGTTGTGGTTCCGTCCTTCTGAGGTCAAATCTTTGTCAGTGAATCCCAGCCCATGACTGGCGTTCATATTAGTAACCATAACTTCCAATTGGTTTACTGTAATCTCTTGAGGTACATATGCCATTTAAAGGACTTTCAGTAGCGCCTCCCTATGTGCATGGGAACACATCAGCAACAATAAGATTGAGATCTTTGAAGGCGCTTGGTTTAACTGCTCTACCACTTTGTAGTCACTTTTCGTTATAATACGCATGAACTCTTCCACTTCCTTCTCAAAAATACTACATTAAGTGGCGGGAGTCACCACATGCTTACCCTTTGCACGGGTTGCAGCTTCAGCCTCTGTGTTAGTTCTCAAAGTCTGGGGAGCAAAGAGCCACCATCTTCTAATAAATCCACCAAGACCTCCTACATTATCAATACTAAAACCCACCTCCATCTGTGATTTCTCCTCAACCTTCTGACCTTGTACATATATATCTGCACCATAGTGCCACAAATTAGCCTTCTTAGTCTTGTAGGGAATAGGGCCAGGTACGATGATCGTTACCGGAATCACCTCTTGAGGTATATAAATAGTGACAGGTTTCGGTCTAGGTGGCACCGGAATGTCAGCTGGAGTGAAATAAATGGTGATTATAGAAACAATGTTGCTTTTATCATTTACTTTGTCAAACTATAAGGAGCCTTCGTCAATCAAACTCTAAATACTCGCCTTCAATCTATTTCAACCATTCACATAACTTGAGCAATCTTCGCAATAATCATCATAGCCTGGGAACACCTTCCCCTTCAGTAAATGACTTTTCACAATCTTAAACGGCGTCTGGACTTCATTCACGTCTGTTACCACATTCAGTTCTCTTCCATCTTCTAATGCATTTA